>OY998155.1:12849029-15249029 GCA_963921925.1 Sphagnum tenellum
ATTCCAAAGGTTGTATGCTTCAAATGCTACAATCATAAAACTATGGCTTGCAACAACTAACAAAGCTTGAAGGTTCTATGTGCACTCAAAAACCATGAAAGGAGAGAATGAAAGACAACTCAAAAACACTCCATTATATACTATCTATTAACCCTAAAGTAGCCGCCACTTAACCCTAACCTAGCCGCCGCCTAACCCTAACCCTAGCCGCCACCAAACCCTAACCCTAGCCGCCACCTAACCCTAACCCTAGCCGCCGCCAAACCCTAAGTAGTCTCCACTTCTAAACCTTAACCTAACTACTACAAGGATGTGAATACTATTCATCCTTGTGATGAATGTTTAACACATTCATCAACGTTGGGATTTAGAAACGAATAGTATTTCTAACACTCCCACTCTATGAAGTTTCTAATCCGAACATGGTTATCAATTTGTAATGTCGTTCTTTTGGTAATGCCTTGGTAAGCACATCCGCCACCATCTCTTCCGTTGAACAATATTCGAACGTAACTTCGCCATTTTCAACTCGTTCTCGAACAAAATGATGTTGAACATCAATGTGCTTTGTTCGAGCATGTTGCGTGGGATTCTTCGTCAATGATATCGCACCTTGGTTGTCGCATCGAATCACCATCGCCTTCTTCTCTTTCATGTACCCTAATTCCTTCATGAGCTTTGTCATCCATATGGCTTCCTTGGTAGCTTGTGTACTTGCCATGTATTCCGCCTCCGTGGTTGACAAAGCGATTGTGGGTTGTCGTTTGCTACTCCACGAAGTGGCTCCATCTCCCATCATGAATACAAACCCTGTGGTGGATCTCCTATCCTCAAGGTCACCGGCCCAATCCGCATCACAATATCCGACCACATCTTGGGGTGATAATCCTCCGAAACGTAATTTGAATTGTAATGTGCCTTGCAAGTATCGAAAAATGCGTTTCACCGCAATCCAATGTTCTAGGCTTGGATTGGCCATGTGTTGACTA
This sequence comes from Sphagnum tenellum, assembly GCA_963921925.1. Classification (NCBI taxonomy): domain Eukaryota; kingdom Viridiplantae; phylum Streptophyta; class Sphagnopsida; order Sphagnales; family Sphagnaceae; genus Sphagnum; species Sphagnum tenellum. The sequence continues at coordinate 12,850,019 of OY998155.1, forward strand.
ACCACGCTTATTGGGTATGCCAAATCGGGTCGAGTACACAACATGGCATACATCAAGGATCCCACGGCTTGTTGATAAGGAACCTTCACCATTTCATCATCCTTGTTCACATTCTTCTTCAACTTCGTCTTGGGATCAAGTGGCACTCCAATGGGTTTGCAATCCTCCATGCGAAAGCGTTTGAGAATCTCCTTGAGGTACCCAATTTGGTTGATGTAAAGAAGACGTTGTGCACGATCCCTTTCCACTTCCATGCCAAGGAAAAAATGCAAATTGCCAAGATCTTTCATTTCGAACTTTCTCGAAAGTTCTTCCTTCACTTGCAAAAGCTTGTCCTTATTATTGCACACCAAGATGAGATCATCCACGTAGACGACGATGAAAAATTTCACATCCTCCACTTGCGCAACATACACACTAAAGTCCGCATCACTTCTCGTAAATTCTATGCTTTTTAAAAAAGCGTCTAGCTTTTGGTTCCAAGCCCTTGGAGATTGTTTCAAGCCATACAATGATTTGTGAAGCTTACACACAAGATGTTCCCCTTCATGTGTGAATCCTTCGGGTTGCTCCATGTAGATCTCCTCTTCAAGGTCACCATTGAAAAATGCGGTTTTGACGTCCATTTGATGAATCTCCATGTCTTCAATGGCCGCAAGTGCAAGGATACAACGAATTGACACAAACTTTACAACGGGTGCAAAAGTTTCATTGTAATCAACTCCAAATGTTTGGGTGAAACCTCTTGCCACAAGTCTTGCCTTGTACCGTTCGACTTCACCATGGACCCCATGTTTGATTTTGAACACCCATTTGCAAGAAATGGGTTTTCTACCCTTGGGGAGTGGCACCAAGGACCAAGTGTTGTTGACAAGAAGAGAGTCGTATTCTTCTTGCATGGCAATCTCCCACTTCTTTGCATCTTCACCATTCAACGCCTCTTCCACGGTTTGGGGTTCTTCCGAAAATGCTATGGTGGCTCGTTCCACCTCTTTGGTGGCCACCCACCAATCACGAGGCCACTCCTTACGTTGTCTTTGGGGCCTTTCTCTTGGTCCATGTTGTGGTTCATTCAAACCTTCATCTTGTGATGAAGCAAATTCTTCTTCCGAAGAAAAATTTGTTGTAGATTCATCACCTTCCACGTCTTCCGCGGGTCTTGCCTTCAAAGATATAGGATTAACATCCTTCACAAGTTCATCGACTTCATCCACAACAAGGTGTTCTATTTGGTTTGCAAGGGGTCTCTTATCACGAACACCTTCTACTTCTTCCATCCCTTCAAGGAACACAACATCTCGACTCTTAATAATTCTTTTGGTTTCTAAACACATTAAGCGATATGCTTTCGTCCCTTCACAATACCCTAGAAACACACAAGGTATGGATTTTGACTCTAGTTTGCTTCTCTTTTCATCTGGAATGTGTGCAAATGCTTTGCAACCAAAAACTCTCAAGTGAGATACATCGGGCTTTGTACCGGTCCACGCTTCTTGCGGGGTCTTTGAATCAAGGGCTTTAGTGGGGCATCGATTTTTGATGTAAACCGCCGTGTTCACCGCCTCCGCCCAAAACTCCAAGTCAAGTCCTTGTGCATGAATCATGCTTCTAGCGCATTCCATGATGGTCCTATTGGCTCGTTCGGCAACTCCATTTTGTTGTGGTGTGTAAGGTGCACTTGTTTGACGTTCGATTCCACATTCATGCAAAAAGTCATCAAACTTTTTGGACACAAATTCTCCTCCGTTGTCGGATCGCAAGGTTTTGATCTTCATGCCGGTTTGATTCTCCACTAAGGCCTTGTATGCCTTGAATTTGTCGAACACTTCTCCTTTCGCTTTCAAAAGGTAAACATGAGTTTTTCTCGAAAAATCGTCGATGAAGGTGACAAAGTATCGTGCTCCACCACGAGATGTGGTCTTCATCGGTCCGCACACATCGCTATGCACTAGTTCCAAAAGCTTGGAAGCCCTACTTGCTTCACCTTTAGGAAAAGATGTCCTTTGATGTTTGCCTTCAATGCAAGCTTCACACACATGGTGCAATGGCACTTCATTCAAATTCATGCCATTGACCATATTCTCCAACTTCTTAAGACTCGCCATGTTGAGGTGGCCGAGTCTTTGGTGCCAAAGCGTAGCTCCTTCATTCGAAGACTTTGTCACATTCGCACTCTCCTTTCGAACATTGACGTTGAGAAGATACAAGTTCTTCTCCCTTCGTGCTTGCGCCACAACGGTTCCATGGACATTGTTGACCTTACAACCGTCCTTGTCAAACTCCACCTTCAAGCCCTCGGAAATGAGTTTGCTAACGGAAATGAGACTATTCCTCATTTTCGGAACATGAAGAACTTGTGTGATGGTTGTAAGCAACATTTTACCTCCAACTTGCATTGTGGCCTTGATGCTCCCTTTGCCAACGGCCTCCAAAATGGTGTCATCTCCCATGTACACCTTTCGTGCAACGATGGATTCGTAAGTGGTGAACCATTCTCGTTCGAACGTCATGTGTTGCGTTGCGCCGGAATCGATGATCCAATCGTTTCTCGCATGATCATTAGCACTCAAGGCGGTAACAAACATTTGTTCTTGATCATCACAAGCTTGGTTTGCTTTTTCTTTCTCATCATTCTTCTTCTTCAAACAATTCCTCACAAAGTGTCCGGGTTTTTTACAATAAAAGCAAAGCTTTTCATTTGCCTTGTGGGTTTTGTTAAGCAATGCGGCATTCTCTTTACTTTCACTTTCTTTTCTTTTGGAAACCTCATGAAGCAATCGAGCGACGATGAATTGAAGGTCAACATCTTTGGTCGACATGGACTCCAAACTCGTGACCAAGTTATCAAAAGATGGGGGAAGGCTCATGAGAAGTACCATGTACACGTCCTCATCTTCAATGTTCACCTCAATGGAACGTAATTGATCTGCGAGCGCCTTCACCATGTTGATGTGCGCAAGCAAGTCCTTTCCTTCTTGCATTTTGATGGTGAAGAACCTCCTTCGAAGAAACAACTTGTTTCCGATGGTCTTGGCTTCGTGGACACCGCAAAGTGTTTCCCAAGCACTTTTGACATTCTCGCAATATTGAATGTGTGCAAGTTGTGCATCCGTGAGATGTTCACAAAGTAGTGCAAATGCCTTGGTCGCCTTTTCGTTATAATCCGTGATTTGGGCTTCATCATGAGGAATTGTTGCACTCCCATCAACAAACTTCCAAAGCCCGTGCTTAGAAAGCATCATGCGCATCTTGAACTTCCAAAGGTGAAAGTTGCCACCATCAAACTTTTCCATGACTTTCAACGACTCCATTTGAAAGGAAGACATTGTGCTACAACAAACACTCTCAAACTTGAAAGTTGAAGTTTTCAACAACTAAAAGAATTATCTTCTAAACACTTTCACTTGAAAACGTGATACTTTCAGAAAACAAGTTTTTCACACTTGAAAAACTTACAACACCTTGAAGAAATCTCTCCCACACCTCCAACTCACTCGGAAAGACTATTACTCTCTTTGCAACCTTGCAAACTAAAAGCCTTCCCTCAAAAGGATTCTCCTTTTCTATGTTGTACAAGCAAACACTTTCAAAAAACTCGAAAAACAAGTTTTCCTAAAACCTTTACAAGAAACTTGAAAAACTTATCTTACACCTCAAACTTCAATGTTGGAAACCTCCAAAACTTGAAGAACTCTCTTTCACACTTTTGAACTTGAAACTTGAAACTTAAAGACTTGAAGAACACTCTTCCACACTTAAGAACTTACAACACTTTGAAGAAGTCTCTTCCACACCTCCCACTCACTTGGAAAAGTTGCAAGCTCCTTGTATGCCACCACTTGGAAATGAACTCCCACTCACTTTGCAAACTAAGAACCTTGTCTCAAAAGGATTCTCTCCTTTTTCCTATGCAATACAAGCTCAAACCTTTCACTACTTCTTCTTCTAACACAATGTCCTTTCTCTTGCTTGGTGTGGGCCCATAACCTATTGGAAACAACTTGAAAACAAGCAAGAAATGATAGCTTCAAGGTTCATGAAATGGAACAATTGTATTTAATAAAAAGAAGATTCCAAAGGTTGTATGCTTCAAATGCTACAATCATAAAACTATGGCTTGCAACAACTAACAAAGCTTGAAGGTTCTATGTGCACTCAAAAACCATGAAAGGAGAGAATGAAAGACAACTCAAAAACACTCCATTATATACTATCTATTAACCCTAAAGTAGCCGCCACTTAACCCTAACCTAGCCGCCGCCTAACCCTAACCCTAGCCGCCACCAAACCCTAACCCTAGCCGCCACCAAACCCTAACCCTAGCTGCCGCCAAACCCTAAGTAGTCTCCACTTCTAAACCTTAACCTAACTACTACAAGGATGTGAATACTATTCATCCTTGTGATGAATGTTTAACACATTCATCAACGTTGGGACTTAGAAACGAATAGTATTTCTAACAGCAAGGTGGTCCACCTAGTCATGGACTTGATAAAAATGAATTATTGTTAAAGAGGGCCCAAAGGTCAAATGATCTAACTACACTTATGGCAACTATAGCAAATTACATATCCAAGTCATCCTTCACAAATCACGTTCCACACCTCAAGGGAGAAGAGGTTTTTGGGTCTACCAAGCAACTTGCTATTTTTCCTTTTAGTGCGGACAATGATTCCCATCATCTAACCATGTGAATTTTTTTCGTCCACGAATAACCGTTCTTGCTGCTAATTCCAATATTATGGACGATGTAAGAATGCAACAATTACCCTTTTATCCAATTAATTTATTACTTGTAGTATCTCATGGTGGCCTACAGTTAATTTGTGTATAGTGGCGTATTAAACGTTGCCCACCCAATTTTAAAATTCAATGTTCTATACACTCCAAAAGACAACAAGGATAAAATGCAAAGCAAAGATCAACCTTTACAAATTTACCTACTCCATGTTACTCAAGTTTCTAAGTATAATATCATAGTGGATCACTCAAGCATCATAAGCATTAGTTTTGTCCAGATGATTTCAAGTGTTGCATCGGTGGGGTAGCACAAAATTTCCAGTTGTTAGGCTTGGAGTTTCTGTTGAGGAATTCACATACTTCGCAGCAAGAGCAAGCACAGCAACGTGATCACACACAGTATTGGAAACAACTTGAAAACAAAATGAAAGCTTTAACAATTGTATTAACTACAAGAAGATTACAAAGGTTGTATGCTTCAAATGTTACAATCATAAAGCTATGGCTTGCAACAACTAATCAAAGCTTGAAGGTTCTATGTGCACTCAAAAATCATGAAAAGAGAGAATGAAAGACAACTCAAAACCACTCCACTATATACTATCTCCTAACCCTAAAGTAGCCGCCACTTAACCCTAACCTAGCCGCCGCCAAACCCTAACCCTAGCCGCCACTTAACCCTAGCCGCCACCAAACCCTAACCCTAGCCGCCGCTTAACCTTAGCCGCCACCAAACCCTAAACTTAGCCGCCGCCTAACCCTAACCCAACTACTACAAGGATGTCTATACTATTCATCCATTTGATGAATGTTTAACACATTCATCACCATTGGGAATTAGAAACAAATAGAATTTCTAACACTCCCACTGTATGAAGTTTCTAATCCGAACATGTTTATCAACTTATGATGTCGTTCTTTGGATAATGCCTTGGTAAGCACATCCGCCACCATGTGTTCCGTTGGACAATATTCAAATTGAACTTCTCCATTTTCAACTCGTTCTCGAACAAAATGATGTTGTACATCAATGTGTTTTGTTCGTGCATGGTGAGTGGGATTCTTGGTCAATGATATCGCACCTTGATTGTCGCATCGAATCACCATCATTTTCTTCTCCTCCATGTATCCTAAATCCATCATCAATTTTGTTATCCATATGGCCTCTTTTGTGGCTTGCGTGTTTGCCATGTATTCCGCCTCCGTGGTGGACAATGCTATTGTGGGTTGTCGTTTGCTACTCCAAGAAATGGCTCCACCTCCGATCATGAAAACAAACCCTGTGGTGGACCTCCTATCTTCAACATCACCACCCCAATCCGCATCGCAATATCCAAGAACTTCCTTGGATGGTGTTCCACCAAATTGTAATTTCATTTGCAATGTACCTTGCAAATATCGAAAGATTCGTTTGACGGCCATCCAATGCTCCATGTTAGGGTTCGCCATGTGTTGACTCAACACGCTTATTGGGTATGCCAAGTTGGGTCGTGTGCACAACATGGCATACATCAAAGACCCAACCGCTTGTTGATATGGAAATCCTTTTGATTCATCATTTCCATTCGCATTCCTTTGTAACTTCACCTTGGGATCCAATGGAACTCCAATGGGCTTACATTCCTCCATTCGAAACCGCTTCAATATTTCTTTGAGGTATTTGATTTGGTTGATGCGTAGGAGTCTTTCATCACGATTCCTTTCCACCTCCATCCCCAAAAAGAAATGTAATTCCCCGAGGTCCTTCATTTCAAACTTTTGACTCAATTCCTCTTTGATTTGCAAAAGTTTGTTTTGATCGTTGCACACCAAAATGAGGTCATCCACATAGACCACAATGAAAAACTTCACATCTCCCACTTGTGCAACGTACACACTAGGATCCGCCTCACTCTTGATAAATTCAATGCTTTTGAGAAACGCATCTAACTTTTGATTCCATGCCCTTGGAGATTGTTTCAAACCATACAAGGACTTGTGAAGCTTACACACGAGATGTTCACCTCCTTGGTGCACGAACCCTTGAGGTTGCTCCATGTAAATCTCCTCTTCAAGCTCGCCATTGAGAAATGCGGTTTTCACATCCATTTGATGGATCTCCATGTCTTCCAAGGCCGCCAATGCAAGAATACAACGAATAGATACAAACTTTGCAACGGGCGCAAATGTTTCGTTGTAATCCACTCCATAGGTTTGGGTAAAACCTCTTGCCACTAACCTAGCCTTGTAACGTTCCACCTCCCCATTTGCCCCTTGTTTGATTTTGAACACCCATTTGCATGAAACGGGTTTTCTACCGGCGGGAAGTGGTACCAAAGTCCATGTGTTGTTTGTCATGAGAGAATCATATTCCTCTCGCATTGCACACTCCCACTCCTTGGAATTTTCACATGTCAATGCTTCTTCAACATTTTGGGGCTCTTCCAAAAATGCAATGGTGGCACGCTCCACCTCCTTGGTAGCAATCCACCAATCCCGAGGCCATTCCCTTCGTTGCCTTTGAGGTCTTTCCCTCGCAACATCTTGTGAAGGTTCACAAGATGGGTCATCATTGGAAACAACAAATTCTTCTTCCGATGAAGAACTTGGTGTGGATTCAGTTTGCACACCTTTCATTCTTGTTTCACTCAAAGGTGTATCTTGACTTAAGGTCAATGGTTCTTCTCCCTCAACTTCTTCATGCACAACTACATTTTCTTCTTTCTCAAGATGAGGTATACCACCTAATTCCTTTGACCCTTCAATGAATACAACATCTCTACTTTTGATGATTCTCTTGGTTTTCACACACATCAAGCGATACGCTTTGGTGCCTTCGTAATATCCTAAAAACACACAAGGCATGGACTTGGATTCTAATTTGCTCCACTTCTCATCGGGGACATGTGCAAAGGCTTTACAACCAAAGACTCTCAAATGGGATACATCGAGTTTCCTACCACTCCACGCCTCTTGAGGGGTCTTGGAATCAAGGGCCTTGGTTGGACATCGATTTTTGATGTACACCGCCGTGTTCACCGCTTCGCCCCAAAATTCAAGTTCCAACCCTTGTGCAAGAATCATGCTTCTTGCACATTCCATGATGGTTCTATTGGCACGTTCCGCAACACCGTTTTGTTGTGGGGAATAGGGCGCACTTGTTTGTCGTTGAATCCCACATTCCGCAAGGAATGCGTCAAATTTCTTAGACACAAATTCTCCTCCGTTGTCGGAACGTAGCACTTTGATTTTGTGACCAATTTCGTTCTCCACCAACGCCTTGTATTGTTTGAACTTCTCAAAAGCTTCTCCTTTGGCCTTCAAAAGATAGACATGAGTCTTCCTTGAGAAATCATCAATGAAAGTGAGAAAGTATCTTGCTCCACCATGCGATGTAGTCTTCATTGGCCCACACACATCTGTGTGCACAATCTCCAAAAGTTGTGAAGCCCTTGTTGCGCCGTCCTTGGGAAATGATGTTCTTTGATGTTTGCCTTTGACGCATCCTTCACAAATGTGATGCAAGGGCACTTCTTTCAAATTCATGCCATCCACCATGGCATCTAACTCCTTAAGGCTTGCCATGTTGAGATGGCCAAGTCTTTCATGCCAAAGCATCGCACTTTCCTCCAAAGAATTTGCGATGTGTGCCATGTCCTTACGCACCTTCACATTAAGAAGGTACAAGTTCTTGTCCCTTCGTGCTTGCGCCACAACAACTCCTCGAGCATCGTTGACCTTACAACCATCCTTGTCAAACTCCACTTTGAAACCCTCCGAAATGAGTTTACTCACCGAAATGAGATTATTCTTCATTTTTGGAACATGAAGAACTTGGGTGATGGTTATGTGTGTCGATTGGCCTCCAACTTGCAATGTGGCTTTGATGCTCCCCTTGCCAATTGCCTCCAAAACGGTGTCATCCCCCATGAACACCCTCCTTGGGGAAATGCGCTCGTACGTGGTAAACCATTCTTGTTCGAATGTCATGTGTTGCGTTGCACCCGAATCGACAATCCAATCATATGTGGTATGATCATTGGCACTCAATGCCGCAACAAACATTTGTTCGTGATCTTCACAAGCCTTATTAACTTTTTCTTTTTCATCATTTTTCTTCTTCAAACAATTTCTCACAAAATGTCCGGGTTTCTTACAATAAAAGCAAAGCTTCTCATTTGGCTTGTGAGTTTTGTTCACTAATGCGGTAGTTTCGGAACTCTCACATTCTTTTCTTTTGGACACTTCGTGAAGCAACCTTGCTACAATGAATTGAAGGTCTACATCTTTGGTGGACATGGACTCCAAGCTTGTGACTAAGTTATCAAAGGATGGAGGAAGGCTCATGAGGAGTACCATGTAAACATCTTCATCCGTAATGTTCACCTCGATGGAACGTAGTTGGTCGGCAAGAGCTTTCACCGTGTTGATGTGCACAAGCATGTCCTCTCCTTCTTGCATTTTGACGGTGAAGAATCTCCTTCGAAGGAACAACTTGTTGCCAATGGTCTTAGCTTCATGCACACCACAAAGAGCCTCCCACGCACTTCTCACATTGTCACAATATTGAATGTGTGCAAGTTGGGCATCCGTGAGATGTTCACAAAGCAATGCAAAAGCCTTGGTTTCTTTTTCGTTGTAATCGACTCTTGCAACTTCTTCACTTGGCAAAGTGGCACTCCCATCAACAAATTTCCAAAGCCCATGTTTGGAAAGCATCATGCGCATTTTGAACTTCCATAGGTGAAAGTTGCCACCATCAAACTTCTCCATGACTTTCAAGGACTCCATTTGAAAAGAAGACATTTTGAACACAAGAGCTACAACAAACACTCTCAAACTTGAAAGTTGAAGTTTTCAATAACTAGAAGAACTCTCTTCTAAACACTTTCACTTGAAAACCTTGATACTTTCAAAAAACAAGTTTTTCACACTTGAAAAACTTACAACTCCTTGAAGAAATCTCTTCCACACCTCCCACTCACATGTAAGGACTATTCTCTTTGCAACCTCGCAAACTAAAAGCCTTCCCTCAAAAGGATTCTCCCTTTCTATGTTGTACAAGTAAACACTTTCAAAAACTTAAAAGAACAAGTTTCCTAAAAACGTTTACAAGAAACTTTAAAAACTTCTCTTACACCTCAAACTTCAATGTTGAAAACCTCAAAAACTTGAAGAACTCTCTTTCACACGATTGCACTTGAAACTTGAAACTTAAAGACTTGAAGAACACTCTTCCACACTTTTAAAAAAAAAACTTACAACACTTTGAAGAAATCTCTTCCACACCTCCCACTCACTTGGAAAAGTTACAAGCTCCTTGTATGCCACCACTTGGAAATGAATTCCCACTCACTTTGCAAACTAAAAACCTTGTCTCAAAACGATTCTCTCCTTTTCCCTATGCAATACAAGCTCAAACCTTTCACTACTTCTTGTTCTAACACAATGTCCTTTCTCTTGCTTGGTGTGGGCCCATAACCTATTGGAAACAACTTGAAAACAAAATGAAAGCTTTAACAATTGTATTAACTACAAGAAGATTACAAAGGTTGTATGCTTCAAATGTTACAATCATAAAGCTATGGCTTGCAACAACTAATCAAAGCTTGAAGGTTCTATGTGCACTCAAAAATCATGAAAGGAGAGAATGAAAGACAACTCAAAACCACTCCACTATATACTATCTCCTAACCCTAAAGTAGCCGCCACTTAACCCTAACCTAGCCGCCGCCAAACCCTAACCCTAGCCGCCACTTAACCCTAGCCGCCACCAAACCCTAACCCTAGCCGCCGCTTAACCTTAGCCGCCACCAAACCCTAAACTTAGCCGCCGCCTAACCCTAACCCAACTACTACAAGGATGTCTATACTATTCATCCATTTGATGAATGTTTAACACATTCATCACCATTGGGAATTAGAAACGAATAGAATTTCTAACACACAGCACAGCAGCATAGAAATGGAAGAGTACACAATCACTTCCAACTTTAGCAGATAGAGTCTCTAAGCTTATATACCCTGCTGCTACTACCACACAATTGTGGCTAAGGTCCTACCAGCCTGGCTATGCTGTCGTCTAGCTCTACGGTTAAGTCCTGAGCACGTGGTCGAGTCCTCAAGCTGACTGGAGCTTTATGACTCTCAACATTCCCACGCAGGCAGCTTGACTCTTGCTCTCTCTGCATATCAGTCACATATGCCCAGACCTGCACAACATGCCTTGAACTTCACAGGTGACAAAACCTTTGTCATGAAGTCAGCAAGCATGTCCTCCGTCTTGCAGTACTGGAAGGCAACCTCCTTCCTTGTGACCCTGTCACGCACAAAGTGATGCATGACATCAATGTGCTTCGTCCTGGTTGAAGCAATGGGATGCTTCAATAGCTTGATGGCTCCTTGGTTGTCACAATTGATCAGGACGCACTCCACTGGATACTCCAGATCAGCCATCAGCTTCCGAAGCCAAAGGGCTTCCTTTGTCGCAGCTGCTGCTGCCATGTACTCCGCTTCTGACGTGGATGCTGCAGTGGTTGGCTGCAGCCTGCTGTTCCAGCTCACAGCTCCTCCATTGAGCAGAAACACATATCCAGTCATAGACCTCCTGCTGTCGAGGTCACCAGCAAAATCAGAGTCACAGTAACCAACCAGACCTGTGCTCCCTTTTCTGCTTCCTGTGCTCCCAAATTTAATTCCCACAGAAGCACTACCAGCAACGTAGCGTAGTACAGCTCTTGCATTCTTCCAATGCTCCATACTTGATGCAGACATATACCGAGCAAGAACTCCCACGGCATGTGCAATGTCAGGACGTGTGCACACTGCCAGATACAGCATGCTGCCCACCAGTTCACCGTATGGATACTGCGTCTTGTCGAGGACTTCATCTTCCTTGGCCTTCACAAGGTTGATGCCGAGTGCCAGAGGTGTGGACTTGGTCTTCGCCTCAGAAAGACCAAACTTGACAACAAGCTTCTTGACCATCTGCTCCTGACTGATCTTGATAACCTGAGCACGCTTGCTGCGCTCAATGACCATGCCAAGGAACCACTTGGCCTCCCCAAGATCACGAACAGAAAATGCCTGTTGCAATGCACTCTTTGTCTCCTCTAGGCAGTCCTTCTGCCTTGCACCAATGATAATATCATCAACGTAAACAAGCAGCCACACCTGCTTCTCTCCATGAACAAACAACCCTGGATCTGCACTTGATGCAGTGGAGCCCAGCGACTCCAGCTCCTTGGTGAGCCGAATGTGCCACATGCGAGGTGCCTGACGCAGTCCGTATAGCGCTTTGATCAGTTTGCAGGCAACTCCACGCTTCCCATCTTCATACCCAGGTGGTTGCTCAATATATATTTCTTCCTCCAGCTCGCCATAGAGGAAGGCAGTCTTCGCATCCAGGTGATGCAGCTCTAGATCCTCAGCAGCAACCATAGCTAGCAGTGCACGGAATGTCACATGCTTACTTGCAAGCGCAAAGACCTCAGTGAAGTCAACTCCTTCCTGTTGCAAGAATCCCTTTGCTACCAGCCTCGCCTTGTAGCGTTCTATGTTGCCCTTGCCATCATGCTTCACCTTGAAGACCCACTTCACAGGAATAGGCTTCACACCTTTTGGCACCTCCTCCAACAACTAGGTGTTGTTGGCATGCAGTGACGCAATCTCTTCATCCATGGCCCTGCGCCATTGATCTGCGTCTGGCGCCCTCAGCGCCTCTTCATAGCTGTTAGGTTCTTCCTTTTCATTCTGCACACTGGCAACGTGTGCCTTGTAGAAGTCTGGCTGCTGTCTTTTCCTCACCGAATATCTTGGGGCTGGCACCTGCTGCTGCTCCATTGTGTTGGCCTTGTCCTTTGCCTCCTTGATGTCTGCATCATCCTCTATCTCCTCTAGCTGCAGCTTGGGAACATCCTTCGGATCATCATCTTCATCCTTTGGAAAGTAGCCAACTTCACCTTGTGATGAACCCTCCTGGAACAGCACCTCTCTGCTGACAGTGACCTTCAACGTGTCGTCAAGCAGAATTCTGTAAGCCTTGGAGCCTGGTTCATAGCCAACAAAGATGCCTTTCTTGCTGACCGGCTCCAGCTTGTGCCTGAGCTACTTTGGCACCAGTGCATATGCAATGCACCCAAACACACGCATCCCACTCACATCAGGTGCAGCTCCAGTGAAGAGCTCGCACGGCGTCTTCTGCTCAAAACTAATAGGAGACTTATTGCGTATGTAGTTTGCAGTCAGTACAGCTTCACTCCACAAGCTGTCCTCCCTCTGACTGTCATTCAGCATGGCTCGAACACGCTCCATCAGCGTCCTGTTCAGCCTTTCTGCAGCACCATTCTGCTGCGGAGTGTATGGTGCTATTGTTTCATGGCGTATGCCGTTGCTGGCGAAGAACTTCTTCAACTCAACGTTTACATACTCACCACCTCGGTCGCTGCGTACTGCTTTGACCTTCTTGCCTAACTGCTTCTCAAACAAGGCAACAACCTTCTGCATAACTTCTGCTTCCTGAGACTTCAACGCCAAAGGATAAACAACAGAAAGCTTGCTGTAATCGTCAAGAAATGTAGCAAAGTATCTCTTCCCTCTCTTCGCCACAACGCGCATAGGACCGCACACATCCATGTGCAACAGCTCACAAGGATGACTACTGCTAGAAGATGAAGCAGCAAATGGCAAACGATGTTGCTTAGCCAACACACACGGCTCGCAGGTCACACCTGATGCAGTACGCAGCTCCTCTCGCTGCAACTGAATGCCTTTGACCATCTTCTCAGCCACCAAACGCTCCAGATTGCCATAGCTCAGATGACCAAACCTCCGATGCCAGAGCTCTGCAGTCTCCTGTGTCTTTGCCAACATGACCTGCTGGCCATGCTCCTGGTCCACAACATAAAGCCCTCCATCCACAGAGATGCCCGCCATGCAGACCTTCCCGTTCATACGCACTTCGCAACGTCCACCCTTGAACAGGAACTCAGCTCCCACGCGCTCAGCAACCCTCACACTGAACAGACTCGCAGAAGCACCAGGAACATGTAACACCTTTCTCAACAAGACCTCCTTTGTACTGCCACCAACCTTGCATTGAAGACGCACAGCACCCTTCCCAACGCCCTCAAGCACCTGGCCATTGAAGCCCTCCACCTTCACCGATGTATCCAGCTTCCTGTAGCCCTCCAACATCTGCACCTCAGGGGTAAGATGCGTATCACTGCCTGAGTCACTCACCCATCCTTGGTGTTTGCTCCTGCTTGCAGCAAATGCAACAGCCTTCTCCTTGCTGCTGCCACTGGTGCTTGCTCCTCCTTGGTTTCTGCAGTACTTTGCAATGTGGCCCTCCTTGCCACACTTGTAGCAGGTCACCTTCCTGTACCCGCCCTCTCCTGTCTTGTTGTCATTGTCACCGTCCTTCTTGTGTTTCCCTTTGTAGCCTCCAGGCTTGCGTGACTTGTTGTAGAATGCAACAGACTCGCCCTGTTCGTCCTTCTTCACAACCCTCTGCTCCACAGTGAGTAGCTTCGGCAGCACATCATCAAGTGACAACTCAGCAGATGATGTCTCTAGCAGGGTAGTGACAACTTCAAAGTCACCTGGCAGTCTAGCCAGTATAGCCAGCACGAACTCAGTCTCTTCCATCTTGTGACCAACGTTCGCAAGGTCCGCCCACAGCTCCCTGGCCCGTGACACATACTTCGTGACAGGCTCTCCGACGTCCTTCTTCAACACACTCAGCTGCTTCCTGAGGGTCAGCTTCCTCGCGTTATTCTTGGCTTGAAACATTGAAGACAGCTTCTCCCACGCCTGTCTTCCATTCTCACACGCTGTTAGCATGGGAAAGTGATGCGGCTTGCAATTCAACACAATCAAAGAATGTGCCTCTAATGACTTGTCAAGCCAAACACTGCGTCCACTGGGTATCGGCAGAGCCACGCTGGGATCCACATATTTCCACATCTTATGAATCAGCAGCGCCTTCATCTCCACACACCAGGTACTGTAGTTGTCGACGTCTAGCTTCTGGATTTGCCCCTTCTCGTAGCTAGCAGACTCCATGTTTGCAACACTGCTCATCAGCAACAAGCAAACAAGATCTCAGTTACACCAAGCTACCAAACAGAAAATTCCCTGTCTACCCTTCACGCGTAGTGTGGGCCCATAACCTGTTGAGGGAATTCACATACTTCGCAGCAAGAGCAAGCATAGCAACGTGATCACACACAGCACAGCAGCATAGAAATGGAAGAGTACACAATCACTTCCAACTTTAGCAAATAGAGTTTCTAAGCTTATATACCCTACTGCTGCTACCACACAATTGTGGCTAAGGTCCTACCAGCCTGGCTATGCTGTCGTCTAGCTCTACGGTTGAGTCTTGGGCACGTGGTCGAATCCTCAAGCTGACTGGAGCTTTATGACTCTCAACAGTTTCAATTGTTTGGCCCATCTAAGAAGGTAATGACCTTAGAAGAAGCAAAATTTTCCTTTGATTACCTACATAAAAAATAATGTTCAAAGTTTATTTGGCTCCCATTCTTCTAATCGAAGCGATTTTCATGTGCCTATCGTGAGTTACCACAACCTTGTAAAGTCATCCGATGTAAGTTGTTGACTTACAATTTCGTGGTGGCAATAGGTGAAACAACCTTTCATCTTCAAATTAACACAACAACACATCAACAATTGGGAAGGCTCGCATGTTACTTCTCCAATGCATTATTTTTCCCATTATAGATGTTTCGCCACCTGGGCATGGATGAATTTATAGTATTTTTGTTGATAATAAATGATATATTGGAAATTTTCCAAGATGTTCATGTGTCTATTTTGTCGCAATGTTGGCATGTTCTTTAGGTGACCGTGGGGCATATGTGCAATGTAAACATGTGTATCACATCTTGTAGACAATTATGTCATGTGGGCTCACAAAAGACTTCACTCATGATTGCATGTGGAGTTGGGATGAAGTTTAACATTTGTTAAAATGTTCTAAAGCCTTTGGACTCTAGTGATAGTATATAACAATTGCATATGTTTCAAATGAATTGTGCTTTTCTCATTCATTGAGCTTGTTGTAGTTGCTTCAATCACAGAAATTTAGTTTATAGTTACGACCTAACAAATTTTTTTCCATTGTGTATTATTTCGATCATGCTTATGAAATGTATACGTTCTTTTGTTACGATGATTATACATAAGTGGTGTGGCATCAAAGTATGTGATTTGATACAATTTGATACATTTTATTAGCAATAAACCTTTTGATAGTCATAATGTGCTTTCATGTATATTGTTTATTCTATAGAACACCATAGTACTTTACCACTGCAACACATGTTTGTCGAAGAACTAATATATTTATTAATTTAAAATCATCAAATGTTTCTCAAGCATGCAATTTTTTGTCATTTCAACAGTTCTAAAAATGTTGAAGTATATAAAAGCCCTAGATATTTGGAGCATTGGTTGCACTTGGAATGATAAAATGCATCTTTCTATTTTCTTTTGACTTCAAAGCTTCACATGATGTTATTGTCAACAACTATGATAGTTAAATCCATGTTCAAAGTTAATAAATCATGATTGATTCTGCAGCAAATCTCACATGTGATGTGGCAAAATGTTCCATGACAAGGCATGGAAAATTTTGCCACATCATATATTATTTCCATATGGTAGATGAATATATTGGAAATATTCCAAGACATGGCATGGAATTTTTTTAATATTCTTTTTTGCTCACATGAGCCTGTTCACATGCTCATCCACTCAATGATGGCATCATTGATCTTAATGAGTTGACCTAAGCTCAAAGAATATTTTGTATCCAAAGCTTGTTGACCAATATCTTGTAAAATATATTCTATTGATTGTACAATAGATGTATTAGACACTCACATTCCCATTGGCATAGGAAATGATATTAATATCAATGGGGGAATTGGGATCATATTAGGTAGTCCAAGCCAATTAGTGTCAAATTCAATAGTATGATTTTTTTGGTTAGTCACCTCCCCATTTTGCATCACTTGGAAAATATCAATAAACGTTTGACAAAATTGTTCTTTTTCATCCCAATTAGTAGGTTACCATGCTTTCAACGGTTTCCATTCCTTGAACATTTGTGTTTCTGATACTAAATTATTTAAAGTTATTACTGTAGCAACGATGTTAACTAAAGGGTTATTAGGTTTTCGTGTCTTTGGAATAATAATGTATGTGGGTTTATTTTAAAGTATTGCTTGTACCTTAGATCTCCTTGGATAATCCATAAGATTCGTTTGATTGCAAAAGGGACACGGATACCTAATTAGTACTTGTGTTGGTTTAATTTGTTGAATTATACTACCTTTGCTACAAAAACTACATAAGTTTTGGGTACTTTTTTTTTTTGCCCAACAAGCTTTTATACTATGACCTTTCATATTGCAATTGGTATATTATTGATTACTATGATTAGATTTGTAATATTCATACAAAGTCTATTCTGATTGTGTGAAATAATAAAGAAATAATTATAGCCTTTTGGTCCAATTTCTTCATAGATCACCACCATAGTTTCCCTATGTTCAATTAAGGTTTCCCACATCATTTCAACTATTAAAAGTAGAATGTAAGGAAAATAATGGTTAAGTATGTGTTTGCAGCTTTAATTTGTAAGCAATTAGCTAATTTAAAGATTTTTTTGTAATAAACTTTGACGTTTTCCTTTTTTTTGCTTGAAATTACACAACTTTTGGTAAATCTACTCATCATTTTTCTTCATTTTGTAATGTTTACACAAAGTTTATTCCAATTATGCAAAAGTATAATTGTGATAATCTTGTAGAATTTTTTTCCCCCTACTTAGAGATATTATTTTAAAAAGTGAATATGAATAGATTAATGATGTCTTCATTAATTATTTCTCTATTAGCCTTGATCATTTCTTGAACACATGATTATTGTATACTTAACGTAGGTCAAATACCATAATTGTTTTCTTGTTGGGGGTCTTATTGGTCCAATAGATTATGGATACCACAATGGCACAAATGTACCCTATCCTGAATTGGTTATAAACCAATCTCCATTAGGTGGTTATTGTGGCATAGCTCCACCTTTTAGTTGTGGTGAACTTGGTGGGTTATTTCCTCCATTGCCTCCTCCAATTGAAACTCATGTTGTGTCACAATCAGTGTTTATGTGTTGATTGAAACGATAATAGTCAAAGCTACTTGGGTGGTAAATGTGCATTGGGACACACCTTTCGACATAAGATATATCATCAATAGACTAGACTTTGGGTTTGTGCTCATCGGCATTGTTGGAGTTCCCATTGGAAAACCATAAGGGTTCAATCCATACCAATATGGAGGTATAATGATTGGAGTTTATTTTTGTTCAAGCCTTTTTATTATCCTCAAATGTTTTTCAACTTTTAGATGAACAATTAACAAAATAATACAACTCATAATCATAGATGTTTAAGAATTTTGTATTTGTGGTTGAATATGTGGGTTTCATGTTGAATAAATCCTTTGGGTATTTTGAATGAAACTCTACAATTCATTAATCATCTATGGTTGAACTTCAGATGAAATGAATGGACAATTGCAAATAGTATGTGCGTTCATATGACATAACTTATAGGCAAATCCATTTGTTTACATTTGGTATAGTTTATGGATTTTTTGGTTATCCTCCATCAAATCCTTATTACACATTTTGTGCAACATTCATTTATTGATTTTGGTTCACTTGTACATTATTCAAAACAACCAATCCATTAAGATTATTTTGCTATTGATTCATGGTTTGAACATTGATACCTTTGCCAAAAGTTTCTAGTCCATGTTCATGAGAGTGCATATTCCCTTCATTTGAATTTGATTTTGTATAGGATTAATAGATTGCCTTGTCCGTCATTCACGATTAGATTTTGCAATTTGCCTTTAGTAACATCTTTTCTATTAAGAAGATGTTTTGATGAATTTGACATATTTTCAACACCTCTAAATGTTCATTGTGGGTTCTACATTCTCCCATGCTTTACAAATTCATTTGGTTTTTTTTTTCAGTATTAACTTTGCTTGCTTATGAATTAGAAGTTGCTTCTTGGCATCATGTTAGTAAGTACTGTTCTTAAAGTATTAATAGTGTTTCTATCTTTATTTTGATTATTCTAATCAATCTATTTTTGTAAAGTCCTTGTAACCACTTTAGAAATGTTTGTTTCCTATTAGACACTTGGTTTATGAGTACAGATTTGCAAAAATAATTATCCTGTAGTAATCACAAAAATATATTTCACTTACAGATTATATTACTATTTGTCCCAAAATTATTTTTTTCAGATTCTTCCTATTATGATATAAATTATCAAGGTTATTTACTCACATTTAAAAATAAAATTGAACAACTGATTCAAAACCAAAAATTTGTCAAGGATTCTTCTAAAGTTCTTTCATGGGATGGTTGCCAAAAATAAAAAGGTGAATTTTACATTCATAATTCCTTTTAGATTCTTCAATTAAAATCATTTTCTACAATTTTTCTTATTTGACATGTAATTATTGATTATAAATTATTTCAATCTATGTGAGCAAAACATATTTTATATCTCCAAATCAATGATTTAAAAAAAAAACTTAAGAAAAAGCTTAATTACAAATTACATGGTCTTTTGCCTTATATACAAAAACAAGATTCAAAATTATGACCAATAAAAGTAACCATGAAAATGTATCTAGTAAATTCATCCAAAAATCAAACAACCATGTATAACTACAAATTTAACATCTTTATACAACTATAGATCCACAAATCACCCATTAACAAAGACAAAAAAATTTCAACACATGTTTATTTTTAGTTAGTTCAGCTCTAATTTAGTGAAAGTAATATATATATATATGTGTGTGTGTGTGTGTATTTATATTTATTTAATACCCTTTGTTTTGCACTCATTTCATAACGATAAATTATAGTATTGTTAAAAGTACTATATTAACTCAATATCATTACTCCAACCCTTATTTAGGTCTTTATTATTTCAAACACACATCTATTTTATTTTGACAACATCTATAGAACTCTTTACACAAAACCTTGGATTTTTTCACATTGAATTATTCACATTTTCTACATTCAAAATCAGGCCATTGATTAATTGAAATAATGATTACTTATTCCCATGAAAGTGGCAACAACATCACCATTAAACATGCTTCCATCATCATCAATAGATCTTATTTCAATTGTGAAACTCTAGTCACCAATTAAATGTTTTAAAACATTACTTAAAGTTGTAAAGATAACTCAAATGTTTCATAAAATGACAAAGGTAATGGTTTCCTTAACCACTCTTGTAACACCTAGATGAGTTACTAGAGGTGGAAGTTCTAAATAAATAATAAGGTGGCCTAGGGGTAGAAAGATGGATAAGTATGGAAATATATAATTTAACTTATGGGCCCTACTTGGAAGATCTTTGATTAGGGGCAGAAGTTTGGACTCATATGAATAATTTAGTTAACTATTTTAAATTAGACATAGTTGGGGTGAATTGAATTAAATCCTAGGAAAAAATATTTCAAACATTTGAATGACTTTTACATAGAAAAGATGATAGTTCTACATGAAAAACATAATGGTTTGTAATTGATGAATGGGGATGTTTGTAGATGTAAATGAATAGAGATAATAATCCATCCATTCTTCATTTCAAGTATATAAGGGGTATTGGGTGGAGCTTTTGAACATATATTTTCCTTTTCATAATTTCATGTTGTTATTTTGTGTAAACATTGGGACAAACCTTTTGTGCAACAAACCTATGTTGTAATAAATTTATGTGTTTTTAAAAAATTCATGAAAGTGTTCACAAGAGTAAACATACATGGTTTTTTTTATGAACAATCCCTATAAAACAAAGTTATTAGGCATGTGTGATGAATTCCCCATTGAGTGTAACCCCATAAGGATAAACTTTTAGGCACATGGGCTATCTTAGCCCGAAAATATGTAAGTTTCATCTCTTGTATACTTCAAGTTTTTTGTACGATGTGTGGGTGTTGTGTGAGATTTTATTTGTGCAACCTACCTATGTGAGAATAGGGATTTAATTCAAAATTACTTGACCCACATTTTCTATGTTACACTCCTACCTAATACTAGTAATTCGAAATTATTATATTATAATACTAGACAATGAAAACCAATCCCTTTTCATCCAATAATTTTCCCTTTAATCTGCAAGTACACCAAGTGAATTTGTGCAATAGGATATTTAAAAAAGTGATATGGGGTAAGTACAACACAACACATAAATGAGGTAACATAGGGAAAGGCATTAAAACAAATGTCAATGGGTGGAAAAATGGACATGAAGAATGATGTATTGCATAAGAGAATAAAACTTAGGTGCTATTCAATATCATGTATGCACCAATGCATTCACCACTTCAACACTTATGAGGCAACAAGAGGCAACAACCTATGTTTTGCTTCTCTACTTAGGGATTACATAGGCTATGAAATAAGTAAGGGATATTTAGGGGGCTGAATAGAACCTACCTATTTAGGTGAGGATTTCTTAGGTTAGGGGATACTTAGGTGCTGTTTAAGGGGTTATGTAGGGCTGACTCATAATGCAAGAGGGACTACACAAGGTTTACATAAGGCTGATAATTTGCAAACACCTACATCATTAGAATCCACTTTGACAACATTTGTAGGTTCAACTTGCTTAATACCATCAATTTATTCGACTATATATCATCAATTAAATAATTAGTTGACTGTTCTATAAAACAATTACAAATTACAAATCACCTTTCACACACATTTGATGTGTTTGACCCGACTATCATAAAGGATTGTACAATTTCTTGTATCAACATGGGTTGAAACCAGTGTTGGGCGGTTATTAAAAACATGATAACATCCAGCAGTTTTATAACCACTTAACCATCAAGGGTCAAAAAGTTAAAACCTCTGGAGGTGAGTCACTTAAAGAAGAACCATGAAGCTCAAAGAACCAGAGATTTTTCACATGTTTTGTTGATCTGCACTTTGACAAGCAACCAGTTTTTTGCTCTACTTACACTCAGGGGTGGCGGTGGTAGTTTGCTGGTCCAGGTTGTCATTGCTTGCTTTAGGTTGTCGGTTATTATTGCTTGCAAAACATTGAAAAGAGATAGTGCAAGCCACAACAATACTAAAAGATAGGTACAAAATATGTACATAGCAGTCATTAATGTATGCACTTTGCACTACTGCAGCTTTGCCATGGGCGAGCATTCAATGAGAACTTGGTGACTAGCTGCATACTGGAGTTGGACTCAAGGTGACATTGTCATGAACTTGAGCAATTAATTGTATGCTTTAATTTTGGAAGCTTGCTAGCTTTGCTTGCATCAAATTGCTCACAAGCTCAATTTATTAATGTCAAGCTTTTTTCATCAAACATTACAGCACTAGAATTGGGGTGGAACTGCTATGGACTTGCTAATTCATTAGCTGAGGGATATAACCTCCTCCAAAGCAAATTTCTAGTATTTTTATTCGAATAATAGGTTTTGTTGTTGAGTCCCATATTTGAGCTCATGATAGGAGCTTACACTAGCTTGTTGATGTCTAGTGTGTAGCAATTAAGAGAGCTGTGCTAGATTGATACCTGGGTCTAGAATGTGGGGAGTCCGGTAATTAAGTCACAGCAGAGTCTATCCCATATGTGTTTCCATCCTGCAGGACCTATGTTACTGTGAACATTCCTTTGAACACCTTGTGAAACTTCCTCAAAATGTGGGACCAAATAAAAACTACATCATACCATAACTCTCTACCTGAGGTAGAACCAACCAACCGTAAATGAAGGGTGGACACTGGAGTGTGACAACCAATAAAACATGGCAAATGCAGAATTAGGATGAATCCAATGCTCATGTAGCTCCAGCAGGGGTCCTGTTGGAGTTCAATATGAGAGGGGATGCTAGGGTTTAGTCCATCCACTGCCCCGACTGGACCCTAATACATTTCCTATGTTAGAATGAGAGTCATAGAAACTTTGACACCAATAAACCTTAGTTGCTATCACCATCTTTTACTGCTGCATACAGGGGCTCTCCCTTATCTATGCATATTCATCATCCGTTGAATCCTCACTTGAGAGAGTTTGTTGGTGAGTTAGTTTCAACACCATACAAATCTCTCACCCTGGACATTGAAACTGAAGCAAGTGGGCCTGCAAAGCTTGATCACCCAATTCTTAGAGGAAGAATTGGATTGATCACCAGAATTTTCTTTTGCTACAAGAGCTCGCCACATACAATGAACTCAATTTATTCACTCACAAATACCTCCATCAAGGGGATGTGTAGCAGACAGGGAAACAAGGAAGACATTTGTATACATCATCACTGGCGCACACACAACAAAAATTTCTGAAACTCTAAAAAGGCAGCAAAAGATGTTTATGAACCCATAAAATGGGGAGTTTACAGATTGTGGGTTAATCGATTGCTGCTACTGAATTCTGTAATGAAGAAAAACTTACCCCAGGAAACTCTTGACTCCAGCCCTCAAGTTAAAGGGGAGGAACAATGATGAATTTTCTGTGTACGTTCTCAGACATTGAAATCTAGGAACTACTCATCTAAATAGAGAACTGACCCCTGTAGCTACTGCAAAACCAAAGCCTACAAAAGATTAGAATTTCCCTGGTGCTAAGATTCTGCCAATCCGTTGCACAGCATCAGAGGGTACTTCCCTGCCTGGAATGTTAACCTTGAGCAGAGTTGAGTACCTGCAATGCATCCCAGCCCATCTGTAATAAGACAAACTATTCCATGAATCTGGGCCTATGAGGAAGGGTTTGCCAACATCTGTACCCATGTTCAGGATTGATGACCAAAAGAAGTAAACGACTTTCACAGTATCAGAACACATTGGTAGAAACACTGGCTAGGCTGTGAAGTCTGTCTAAAACAATTTTCTACAGAAATACAATACAGTGGAGCACACAATTGGACAAGGAAGAGGTTGCCAAGAAATCTACATGATAACCTTCTGGGTAATGCAACAATAAGTGTAGTCATAACATTATCACAGTTGCTCATAACATGTCATACCACATCATGTTCATCATGAATAGTAGTGACATGCTGCCATGACTACTCAGCTTCATTGGCTCCCAATGGTGGGTGTAGATAAGTATATAGTAATCAACCCAAAATTTTGGGTAAATATTTGAACAAATAAGTCCTGAGTCTCTGTTGTGTTCTGGAAGCAACGGGAAGACTCGTTCATGATGTGGGCTAGCAATCAGGAGACATAACTCATCAAACTGGACAAGAAAGAGACAGTAGAAACCATGGTCCAGTACTTACTCTGAGAAAGAGAATAGTGCATCATGCTCTGTAACAAATGCAAGGAGTGCCTGCACTCCCAACAACCCCAACCACTTTGATCAAGAACTAAGTAGTCTAGAGTGCAGAGTTAGTACAGCTAATGTCTTATCATTCTGATGTGCAATAGTGAAAAATGCAACAAATGCTAACAGTCACTCCAGGAGATCAACACTGAAAGACTTCAGTTGATTTGATGTAAGGTGTATCTACCTCAAAGGGAAGGTTAAGGCATTCGTAGTATGTGCGCACACGGTCCAGACGTTCTTCCAAAAAGTTGCCACTACTTGCTGCTAGTGATGCCAATGCCTGGACATCCATTGACACATAACACCCTTCAGATTCTTAGTGCTGATAAGAAGAGGGAAAATGGAGAAGAGAATATGATACTGAAGTGGAATGAAACAGATGGACGTTGAGAGAAAGCAGGACCTGCTGGAGTGCAATGCAGTTCCGACAAATCTGGCGAACTCCCAACATATTTATTGCCTTCATGTCATTCAAAGCCTGAATCCCATAGGAAACAGAAGACACATACATGAGTAGAAGCAGTGCTGCACAGGACATGATTGGTTACTTGTGCTCCTTGAGCATAAACCAGTCTATATCCTTACAGCTGATATACAAAAAACCAACACTTTGCCCAAAGGTTGCCAACTACTTTGACAACATTCACAGAGAATGAACCCACAGAAGCCCCATCAAATAATGACCATGTTCTTGACATGATGACAAAGCAAGCACCTTTATGAAGGCAGTGGCTGACACACTACAGATACCACCGAAGATATAGCTTCGCTTCAAAGGTGGCACATATGCAGCCATCTCCTCATCTCTTCTTGCAATCTGCTCAATTGATTCATACCAACTCTCAGCCTCAGCAATTAACAAGTTGATGATATATAGCAACTAGAAAAATTGCTAGAAGATAAATGGATGCAAAATAGGTCAGTGCAGACAGTTCTTTACAAACTTCACAGCTCACCTCAATCAAAGAGCTATCTGTACGACAAGACATCAGAATAAGCCATGATGAACAAAATCAAACACACACATATGACGAAAACACCTATCAAGAGTTGTGACATAAACATGTCAGCTACAATCCTACACATTCCAGGTAAGGAAGTTGGAAAGACATACCTGAGTTGTCAGTGCAACAATGAAGTCTTCTGGCACCTCAGCATCCTGGTCAGTGACATAAACTCTTCCAGCCATGCTCTGCCCTCAGTTCCCAAAAAAACTTGTGAGCTCTAGACCCTAAACCCTAAATCCATGCCACAAACCCAACTATAAATACACTCAAACTCTGGATGAGCTACAGAAGCATCACTAGCACTACCTTACATGGCAAACCACATGGCCTGGAAGGAACTACACCTGAAGGTGATAAATTGCTTCAAATTGCATCTCCACTCTAAGTGTACGCAGGCACTCAGCAGACAGGGCACTGTATTTCTCAGCCAGCAAACCCAGGCCTGCTGTTAGGGCACTACTTGTCCGCCGGTGATGATGAACTCGATGCTTTGCAACCCTTCTTTTCATTGGGGATCCTGGAGTCACTTGCTTATGCTGCCCCAACCTACCCATCCCAAACTCTGATCAGATCAAAATCCAACCCAAAACATTCTGCTTGACCCCAGCCTGTCACTTTCACTGATGGCAAGAATCACCATAATGCATTAGGCAAACAGTCCCTAAAATACAATGAGCCAGCATCCTGGCTATTGATGATTTTCATGAACAGAGTTTGCATGCACATGCATGTGGCAAGGGAAAGCTCGTGTTCTCAGAGGAGCAGTAGAGTCACGACAGAGGTCAAAACCTTTGTCTATGCATTGCAACATCTTTCATATATGCAATTTGTTCAGAGAATCTGCAATTGTTGGCAACAAGTGTCCATGTACAATTACATATAAAGTTCAAGATAAAACATACTGTTGAGCAGACTCGGAAAGGTAGTCCAGAGAGTCACTGAGGGCAGCCAGCAGGACAAGCTTGTGATTGTCCATGATTAGTTGTTCCTGTTTTCCAATTTACAGGTGTGTACTACAAAAGTCAGCCAAACATGGATGCAAACAAAATTCATGGAACAGAGCAACCCTGCATCTGGCTAAGATGAATAATCTGATCTAATCTGCACATTTGGTTGATCTCTGGAAAAGACTCAGGCATTCCTTGCCATCAAATCTGAATTAGGGGTGTCCAAGTCATGACCTAGAACAGAATGGGTTTAATGCCACTCAGGAAATGCTCAACAACACCCTTCCCAGCTAGGGGTGGCATACAATCTTTAAAGACTTCTTTGGGTACCTATCCAATACTCTCTGGCCATCAAAAAATCTCTAGGATAGACTGCACAACAGACCTGCTTAATTGGGCGCAAGCTTAACAAAAGGTTGTTCATCTCCATTTCCACTTCAAGGCCTTCGGCATCAAGGGGTCCATCTGCTGTCACCTTCTGCCCAAGTTGAAGAAGGTAGGTTGCCTCTAGCAGTGAATTGGCTGGCTCTTGTTTCATTAAATTGAAAACATCTGGACGTCCAATCACATTGGAGCTGAGGCTGCCAAGGACTGCCTGCATCAACAGGTTCTAATATGATCTAGAGGTTTCCAATTTCAAGATCCAGAACCATGTATCACTAGTTCAGCTCCTGCATATTGGCAGCATTATAGACTCACTCCCAAGACATCATCAAGGACATTCTTTCTGGAAAAGTATCACCTCTGTGTAAGCAGCACGACAACGCTCAAGGGTACGATCAAGAAGTGTCTGGACAAGCTCCAGAATCTCGCCTGCATACATAGGCATAGCTTGTGCCCAGCCAAGCACCTGCACCATACCAACCTCCCCAACACAGGAATTTGATCAAACTACTGAAGCAAAAAATGGACCAACACACATGGCAGCCTTTTGAGATACTACCCTTTCAAGATGTTAGGCAGGGAAGACCTCAGTGATCAAATGATTGGCTGCCAAAGGCCCTTGTAATATAGGCCTACATGCTTCCACAGATGACTCATACACAGCTCCTGGGTGGGCTTTTAAGCGGAATGCAGATGGGCCTGTATGACATAACAAACACTTTGAATCGTTCGGGAAGAGAACCAAAGCAACAAAGAATACAACATAGCTCTAGCAGAAAATAAAACAGTTGACAAAATACACCAGTAATTTTGAACATGGTCAGTGCAATCCTCTAAACTCTATCAAATCATGCTATACCTTCAAATGTTGTGAACCACTATGTCATGCACCTTCTGTTAATGTACATTTTCATATGGAGTGGATCATAAGCAGGAGATGCAAGAACTCTCCATTACCAGTGAACACAGCCCTGCCCCTTGGGTTTCCTAGAATCTTACTTGCAAGAGCATCTGCCACACGTGTACGGTAATCCACATACACTATAGGGAGAAACTGATCCTTCACAAAATTCTCAATGAAACTTTGAAGGCCGTCATTTCTGGTTCAAGCAAACATAAGAGATTTCATTAGCACAATTGTTAAGTGATGATGGGTGTAGAAATACTTGTGCCAGATTCCTGAATTGATATTGCATTAGGAAATGAAGACTTAAGTGCTCACATATCAGCAAGAAAGGCCAATCTGATCCAAAGGAAGCCAAAAATCAAATCGCTGGTGAGAAATTGGAGAATTTAAGAATCAAGATGTGACAGAAACATATATTTGTGGCAAGAAACTGAAGAGAGAACAATCAAGATGAGAAGAGGTAAAGTTCCAGAATCCCAGCAATTAGATTCATTTTGTGGATACAGAGATAGTGCCAGTTTTATCACTCACCCAAGCTGTGAGTACTTTTTAGGAAGTAGGGACACCACCTTATCTGTAAACTGCAAACAAAAAGCAAATGAGTAAATGAGTTAAGCAACTAGAGAGCACATAACACATTGATTGCAATTTGTAGCCATTGACAAACTATAGACTGTCAAACACTGCTCTTGCCTACAAGCACATGTCTTCGTTAAGAAAGTGCGGATCTTTGCACCATTAGGCTACTTCCAGGACATGTTTTAAAAAGAAAGGTTTGTACTTCCATAATGTCCAATGTTTCTCAAACAAAAGTATTCAATTCAAAACAGGAGTACCTGGAGAACTGGTCGGTACACAGCTGAAGTAAGATAGATTCCACGTTCTGGTAGAACAGCACTGGTTCCATAACCTTCTTGTAAGGCATTTCCACTGCGCCGATTATAACCATGCTGCAGACTGTCACCACTTACGTTTGATTCTGCAGCAACAACTCATTACTGCTCAAAAAAATTGAAGGACCCACAATTCCTAATAACTGTGCCAACAGTATTATAGACAACTAAAACTGGCCAAGATGATAGTAGGAAAATAAAGAAGTATTTTCCCTGCAATTGACAACAAATGATCTTAGAGTTGCTCTATAAAAGCACAATATATTATCTAGAGGCATTTCACCCCAAAGAATAGTCCCAGGCAAGTGTTGGAAGACAGACCTCCAAGACTGTCCTAAACCTCACTCAAATCCTTCACCCCATTTCCAAAAGAATTCTGCAGAACAGAGTTGATAACCTAACATGGTACAGAACCAGCGTAGTATTTGTACAAACTCTCATTCTTGATTGATATACCTTCTGGCTGTTGTTCAAGCAGTGTACCATCAATTGCAAAAACTATAATTCTTGCTGATATAGCTTCTGCCATTGCTCAAGCAGTGTACCATTGATTGCAATAAAAGGGGGAAAAACCAACCAGGTAAACTAAGAACAGTGTCTGTGAAGCGAAAAGCAAATGATAAACCCTCCTCAGATACAGCTCTGCATTAAACATGCAATGAGTTAGACACCTGCCTGTTTTCCACCTCAATTCAGTCGCAGAAGACCTTGTTCACAGCAAATAGCTTACTCAAACAACCTTACAGTTAGCTTCTGTGCATGACAACTCCCTTGAAGCTGTGGAGGACTAAATAAAGAGGTACCAGCAATTTATTTGGACACAAACTTCTTGTTTGGTTTCCAACATCCTTTTTATATAATTGAGTCTATTAAGCAAGGCAATGGAGAAAAAGGGTGCAGTAAAAGGCACAGCAGCAGCAACTTGTACGGTCCCAAAGACATTAAATGACAATCTTACAGCACCCACTGAATTTAAAGCTCGGAACATTGATGTCAAGACCTCTCAGCATCGCAGATTGCAGTTGCAATCAGACAGACCCAATTGCAATTGGAGATATATTAAGCTACTGGAACTATTGGCCACCCATGATTACTGAATACGATGCAGGCCTAGTATCCTGCTATATCATGTAGATGTAAATCAAGTATATTCTGATGTTTTGTGGAACCAAAGAACGACTGAAAATTCAGTCAATGTATGTGTGGTGATGATACAACAAGGTAAGGGCATACTTGGCAGCATCAGGTGCAGCCTTGCTGGCAAGTCTGGCTGTTTGTACAGCAGCATCAGCTGAAGCAGCATCTGGAGTGGCACGAAGTATGTCACAAATGAGCTGCTGGCATTCACTCTGCAAGCAAAGACAATTGCACAGTTTAGAGTTCCTGAGGACAGCAAAAATTTTACAGTAAAACGTGGGTTTGAGCTGGTGGGTACAAAATTCCCTGTGCTGGGGAAACATGTTCAGGAATGAGAGACCTGGATGACTGTCAATGCAAATCCCACACTGTAGCCTCCTGTTGAACCATGGGTATCTGCATCATTGATCCATGCAAGGTTGCTATTGTGGGGAGAATGGTTACCACCAGACTGATCGCCAATATGAGCCTTTGCCTCTATCAACTCTCCAACAGTCACATGATTTTCTGCAGCCCTTGTCAAACAAGAATCTCAGCCAATCACAACTTGAAACCATCATTTCAACAAAAGAAATCATAAGTTGCCTATGCAATGTTAACCTTGGCACAAATGGCAAACATACAAAAAAAGTCTGGAGTGGTGACTAGCCTACCAAGGATTTGTGTGACTAATTCCAGCACTGCCTGGAGAAGCTCTTGAGCAGCAGTTTGAGCCTTTCCCATAGGTTCCAAAGTTGATTCCATCTGTCCCATACTTAAAAGACTTCCACTTCTCCCATTCTTTTGTGAGAGATATATCCCAATGCTGCTACCTTTGAGGAGCTTTGCAACTTGGTCCACACGAGGCCTTGCAGCTTCTATGGCTGCAGCACGTGCTTTTATCTCCGCAGTTATCATTTCATGCACTGTAGGTCTCAGCCTCTGACTGCAGCACAAAGATCCCAAAACTATTAGTAGCTTCCTTGCTAGATAGAGTTTCAATTACAATACGTAGCCTGCTACCATATCCACCTGTTATTGAACTGCCAACAAGTGGTCTATGCACAAAAACCACTTTTTCAGTTCATTCTGAAGACTTGATCCATGCTCCCACAACTCTCTCAGAAAGCTTCAATTTATAACATGATTTCTCATGAAGGGTTGCAAGACCACCATATGTATTGTAACCTCCAAATTGATTAAGCAAAAAAACCAATCAGATTAGCAGAACTTTTTGTAACACCAAAGACTTGCATCTCTAAAAGACATTAGATTACCAACAAATTTCCAACAAGCCAATTCTGATTTTGCTCATATCCAGAGCTCATGTCAATGGATGATGAAATGATGATATGAAATGCAGATTCTCTTGCAGACTAAGAGAACACCAAGAAAAGAGAGGATGATAAGAACCTTATAACGGATCCTCCAGCAGCAATCTTGCCCAGCAAAGCAAGACATTCCACCATTGTCTGCAGATACTTCACACCTGAAGGGGCCTCACTTTTCAATATCATCTCCTGGACAAACACTTGTTGTTAGGCAAACTACAGGAAAAAGACTTCCTGCACTGCAACCAAATCATATTCCTAACATAAAGTGGTGCACAAAGAAGTTTCAACCAGGCCTGTTAAGAACAACCACCAAGCAAGTTTGATATTAACAAGGGTAGATTCAGCTTGTCTGGCAAGCCCCTTTCTAGTAACCTGCTCATGATATTACAATTGAATTCACAATGTCAATTATCCAACACAATCAAGCAGATTCAGCCCAAGATCAACGGTGGACACAGTGCATTTGACAACTTTGTGTAGCTGGTTTGTTGAGTATTGCAAAGTCAATGGGCAAGCTCCATGAGAAGCAGATTGTGAAGTACAGGATTGCATTATTCTATGGTGTACCCATGACATGAATAATGCACATGACAAGTGGAATGAAACTGTATTGCACTCAAAAGTAAACAATGACACATTTACATGAAAAAACAAAGAACATACTGTAAACTCATTCGGTGTTGATTCAGATAACCACACTGGTAGGACATGGGGAGCTTTTCCACCATCTTTTGTCACAGCATCATCATTCCCATTGACTGATACTCGTTGACCATCCAACACCACACCAAGTTCAGTCTCTCCATTAGCTGTGCTATCACCATCAAGTGAAGACCTAGTACAACAGACAGAACAACTTCCCATTAGACATTAACCATGCTGTGCACGCAACAAGCATACTTGATTCACATAATACAGTGAAGTAATGTACATCCACTACCACAGTAGCTTCCCACCAAACTGACACTCATTGCATGCTCCTTGTGATTAGGGAACACTGCATCTAACACATGTTTCACAGGATACTTATACCTTCTTGATGACCAATGCATGCACAAATGGTTCTTTCACAGAGTCAAACCAGCTGTAGTTCTGCCCTAAGGCGGCAGATTTCCACTCTCTACTTTCTCATCTGGGGCAGTAATCACTGCATTCTAGGTCTTCTATCTCATTTTGTCTCTTTCCCAGCCCTACAAAGATGAAAGAATGAGACTCACTCCTCAAGTGAACCCATGCGCCGAGCTTCCAGCACTCGATCTAGGCCAGACTTCCACATCTGGCGCATGCTGCGGGTACGCCTGGACATACTCTGATTCCCACTGACTGGGACAAGAGCTGGGGCAATGTTTGAGATATCATCATCCTTGTCATGTACAGTTGCCAGGTTCATGCTGCAAAACAAGCACCGTGGGAAAGATGATTCAGAAAGAAGTAGTCTTGGTGAACGTATCTGCAGATGTCATAATTGAACTGCCTAACATGGAACATACAAGCCCAGTTGCATTATGTGTGTGCTCTGAGAAGAGCACTGAGAGCCATGTGTCCACATTTATGACAGTTTGTGCAACAGAATGGTCATCATTACCAACACAAGATATAGGCACTCAGAGATTCTGAAAACTAGAAGCTGCACCTCTACTCACCCTTATACTCAGGACTAAGATGTATGCAACATTATGGCAAAGTAGACAATGTGCTTGCACATGGACATGGAAACTGACAGGGACCCATTGGAGGCAAATGAACATGGAGCAACTGCACCTGTATTCACCCTTATTGTAAAGATGAAGATGAAGATCCTCAACAACTTTGTGGAAAAGCACACCACGAAGCTTGGACAAGTCAGCACGCACATCCTGAAGAGCACCAACCTGTAGGAAGGATTCTGCTCAGGTGAAAGGAACCACTTGTAACCAGGATTTCATCACATTATAGCATCATGCTATCCAGCAACATTCACTCCACATGCACACCGTGGAAAGGCAACTTTTTACATGTTGCAGCTCACTTGCAGCATTTCCTAGAGGAGGAGCAGCACCCCAGTATACTCAACTTGCTTAGCTGTTGCAGCTGAAGATTTATGAGGCCATGCAGGTACTTACAGACTGAATGCCTTCTCGGTCCAGCATACTTATGGACTGAAGGTGCAGCTGTACTGCTGCATAGTAGCGCTTCTCAGCTATTAGCTTCTCAATCCTAGCTGGTACCTGCCCACAGGATAAAGCTTGATGCAAGTAAGCACCAGTACACACCAAGATACCTTTTGCAGCAACCCCATCAATAACCTGCCAGTCATCTGGAATACTTATCTTCATAAGGACAGAGAACTTCTCCATACTTAAAGTCGAAGTCAACCTGCATAGAATTGAGAGATGAGCTGATAATCTACAACAGCCCACATCCAAACATTCATGTCCTATCCTGCATAATCTACCACTTAGTCTTTACATCACACGCTCAATCCTTTGAAAAACCAGACTCGCTTCAAATGTCTCCAGAGGCAAGAGTATGGAGTGGTGCTCTTTATGTTGTATTTCTTTAGGACTGCTCCTCAAGTTATATAAAGGAGAAGGATGGCTTGACATGGAAAAATGAAGAGAACGAGGATAAATACCTGAGCAACTTTGTCAATCTGGTCAAGCAAAGTAATGACATGGCGTAACGTGACAGAGCGGCACCACTGTGAATGCAGTTGCTTATGCCGAGCTCCCAGCAAATCCCTTGCATCCTCTAGATTGTCTTTCAACCCCTGTATGCTCCCAGCAGACTCACTAAACAGCCGCAAAATCTGCACTGCCAACCCATGTGTCATGATCAAAATTGCTCAGGAGATGTTGAATTGAAACTTCAACATCATGGTGAGGAGTAAGACAGTCGATGGAGAGCAAAACTCTTGCAAATCCTAGGGAGTTTCAATACAACCAACTATCATGTGCTTCAGTGATACTACTGAATCAAGCCAATGCATCCTGTATAAGCATAAATTCAGCTTTTGCCAAGGGTTTTTTGACTTTTCTTTGAAACTTTCCACAGCTCTTAAAACCTTGATGAGTTTTTCCCTTTTCTTTGAAACTTTCCTCAGCTTTTAAATCTTAAAACCTTGATTCTAAGAGTTCAGAATTGTGCTCATGAACTTGAACTTGAGGCATCTCTAAATGCCCAACCAGCAAGAATATCCTGATACTATTACACCCAATATCTCCAAACTGTGACACTTTTGATAGCAAACTTGACATTGCAGAGATCAGGTTCTAACTGCATCAATCTCTGAATTGACTGATTTAGGTTTCCGTATTTCCCATAGGATTGATGACTCATGGTGATAGAATAGTATCAGAATGCTCATACTTTCATACTTTTAAACTATCCATCAATTGCAGCGGAGCTGGTTTTTGCATTGACAGAAGTAATAAAATGATATAAGAGCTTCACAGCAAAAAAAGACCTGCGAGTAATTGTGTATGGCCTTGTTGAAGCCATTGTGATAGATGCGAACAACATCATCTACAAGCTCTTCAATTGCATCACGCTGCTCACGCAAGGTCTCTAAAGCCCCTTCTGAATCTTTGGAGGTCAAAACAGCTACCACATGTGGCAGGGAGTCAAACCGAGGCTGCTTCCACACATCATCTATGCTTTGCAACTCCTTCTTTACAATCTGCAAAAATGCTCACACCAAACATGGATCCCCCCCCCCAAGGAAAAAGAACTCTTGTCCAGTCAGTCCGTGTTCCTCCAACAAAACCCAAAACCAAAACCTAATCCTCCAAACTCACCAGCTCCATAATAAAAATAGGAGAAGTATTGGAGCACTCAAACCACAATATCAAAGGTGGGATCACCAGACATTCAAACAGGAAAGCAAAGCAATCGTCCTTAACTAAAAAGGCGAAAAAATGGGGAAAAAAAGAACAAAACGCACATTCCAGTCGACCGCTTCAGCAACAGCTGATGCCATTTGTGGCAGCCTACTCCAATACTTCTTCTCTCTACACTTCTTCTGTCATGCTGTAATCTGCCATTTTAGATCCACAAACGAGTAGACTCAGAGCAAAATGGCTTACCTTTCTTCTTCTTAATTTCTTTCTTTCTTCAACTACAACAAACAACACCATAACACTAACACACACATACATTTAGACGCAAGAAAATCACACATTGCAAGAACTCTTTGTGTACTACAGAGTCAAGAGACTTCACACCCACATCTAAAACTACGCAAAAACCCACATTAAAAACTTTTCCCTTTAGAAAAAACAAAAAAACAAACCTTCTCCTCTTCCTCCTAATTTCCCAACAAGCCAAATTCCAAATCGCATTGTGCAATCAAACACAACAACTTCATCGTTGTCTTTTTCTTCTTCAAATGCTTTTTACAGAGAAACAACACACCCCACCCCAACTACTAAAATAGCGAACCGGAGTCAAAACTGTAGCCGGAGTCAGTGAGTTAGTCAGGCTGGGAAATTTCATGAATTTTCGAGCATCTTTGGTCTAAAAATTAAAAGGGTGATGAAACAAATGTAGCTTGGGGTTAAAATTGGGGACCCATTGCCCTTTAAGAATTCTTTTTTACCTCAGCTGCTGGCTTGGTTTTGGTAGTTTTACCTCCTTTATCCTTAAACATAGTTTGCATTTCAAAAAATCTTGGACAATTTATCAGTTTGTGTCTCGCTATCCCACAAATGTGACAAGATAGTTTAATGGTCTTGGAGGTTTATTAGTCTATTTAGTGACTTCAATAGCAACTCACAGTAAGTTCCTCCTTTTTATTTTATTTTGTTTTTACACGTCTCCATGTTATGGTTTGTATGATAACAATTTGTACAATACATGCTCAGTTTTGCAACTATCTGATTTCCCATAGCTATATTCCCTATTCCTATAGTCTGTGGTACAAACAATATATTATGTATTTCTGGTACAAAAATACCTTTTTCACATGTCAGTGTCAATTCCTTATTCTGTTGTAAAATGTCTTGCTTCATTCCTGTCATGGCAATGTGTACGTATGATTGGAGTCTAAATAAAATATTATTGTCAAAAAATTGTCAATAGTAGGTGTTTGCAAATTATTGATCAATTTTAATAGTTTTTCATATTACACCTCTACTCTTTTTGTTGGCTCTTGTTTCATATTCTTCAATTGCAAATACTCTTATTCATCAGTCTACATAGAAAAGGCTTATTCTAAATCTATAAATCTACAATTGGGATGATCTCACATGTAATTGTTGCATTAGTCTAATGCATTATCTTTCAACATAAAGTTGAATAAATTAGTTATTTCTTTATTTATTGTTTCATCGTTAACTTTGATAGCAACTTTGAATATTCATACGTGATCATCCGAATTATTGTTTTTTCTTATATTAAGGATTCTTCAATGGTTTTCTAAATGGTTGGGAATAAGGTATTACAAGTTGCACAAATGTTACTATAACATCTCCTAGGGGTGAAAAATCACCTCTTAGATTTGGTGGTAGTGATCTAGTCATAACTACACTGTGGAAAGGTATTCCTATGGTTAGATGCACCAATTAGCTTCAACTATTACAAATTTTCTTAGATTAGAATTAATAGGTATTATTTTAAGACCATTAGAATGATTCCTTGTTCAATAGGTTTTGTATGTATTGAATTGTTCAAAACGATTTTCAATTAGTAATGCATCAATTCCATCCCCTTCATAAATATTGGATATCATGCCTCAATAATAGGCGCAGATCTAATCGGGTATGTTGCCATTGTAAGGAATCCTTGCATCCTATCATTAGCTACTATAAAAAAATTTGGAACTGTTTTAGTCATTCTTCCATGAAATGATATATTACCATGTTGCTTAGTTGTGGTATCTAACAACCATACGTTTATTATTATAAGCATAGATTCTACACTTTTGGAAACTACAAGTCTTGCATTATTCATAACAAGATGGGTTATAGTCATCCTAACTTTATCCAAAGCATAATGGAATGGTTTGGTGGTTCAAGGTAATTTAACATGAAAAAGAGTCCTTTGTACATCACCTCTCTTTGTAAGATTTTATGCTTCTTTATAATTATGTGGTCATCTTACTTGTATAACATTCTGTAGAATGGCCAACAAGTTGTGTTCATCTTTTGAATTATAATTAGTCTACACTTAGATATGGAAATAATTGATTATTGCATCCCATACATAATTTTCAATGAAAGGACATTCCATAAAAGCATGGCATTCATGTTTGCAAAAACTACAACAATTAGTTTTTAAACTAGATCTACTCCATACTTGTTTTCTAAATAGTAATATGTGTTGTTGGTTATGCCTAGTCTTAGACTCATTATTCTTTAGCACATTAACATTGGTTGTTGGCCTTATTTCTATGTTGATCATCATCATTGGTGGGATGTTGCATTCAACTTTATTTTCCAATCTTGTTTAATAAACTAATTTCGTTAAAAAAGCATGTTCCTTTAAATCCCAGTCTATAATGTAATTTCAACAAATTACAATATTGCATCTTTGACTTCATCATTGTCCAAGTTTTCATTCCATTCGTCATGGGTTTAACAATATTGAGGTGAAACAAATTGCCAAACTAAACCTTTATCTATGGGTCTTGTTTTTAATCCTTCCTACACCTTTTAATGAACATGTAATATTTCCTTAGATTTGTATAATTCACCATGTCTTTGGGTTGACATATTCATCCATGTTCTTTCCCATACCTTTTGTTTATAAATCTACAAGGATAACCATGTTTATGTTGTGTCCCCATCCTTATGGTTTGATGTCCGAAGGTTCTAGCTTCATTAACAACCTCACTTAGATACTAGGTTGCCTCATCACTTTACCAACAAATGTTTCCCAAGGTTTCATAACTATTATAAACAACGTTTTATATTCTGCAAGCCGCTCCTTTATCTTGGGTATTATTGGCAAAATATATTATACTATTTTTGGAATGTAAAATTGCGCTACATCATTTATAAACAATAGTTTTTCCTCTACTATTTTTTTTTCATTTTGTTACATTACTACTTGATCCAATTGTCTTTATAAACTTCGAGTCACCATTCAATTTATGTTTGTTGCCATTTTATCCCTCTTCTTTGGAAAAAAAAATTGCCACAAATTTAAATCGTTACAATAGTTGTTTGTTCATATCTATTTTTAACAATTTTTTCACCAATTATAAATATGTAAACAAGAAAAAAATAACAATCCTTCATACTAACCTTTTTATGCTTCTCACAAAAATAACCAAATCTAAGGCATTTCATAAAAACTGAAATTTCTACCCAAATTCATTCCATGATGGTCGTTAAATGATAAATACTTATGTTAAAACATTGTATCAAATTTAAAATCTATTATTTAACATATTATTTTGCAAATATAAAATCTATTTTGAAACAACTATAGGAATCAAATTAAAATTCAACCAAAACTCCATCATAACATATAGATCGCTGTAGTTATGACTATGTAATAATTTTGCAACAGACTCCAATTCTCATATCAATGAAAAAAACATGTTGTGGAAAAAAAAAAACTAAAATAAAACACATTAAAGTAATGTTATTCTTCCTCATTAAATTTTTTTTTACTCCTTGAGCTCATTCTTCTCCATCTTTCTAAAACTTAGAACTTCATCCTCATAATGCCCTTAAATCAATTCAATTATCTTGCCATAAACTACTTTGAATTCAATCTCAATACTCCCAATCCTACCTAGTCATCCTCTACTTATATCCACCCTATCATTTACTATAACCAGTTTGTCCAACATGTCTAACAAGGACAACACAACTCTTATTCACTACTTCCATCTAGTATGTCCAACAAAAATAATACAATTCTACCCTTAACATTATAAAAAATAAAATGTAGCCACCAAGAAATATCCATACCCATTGTTTTTTTACAAATGAAATTCTAAGTACAATTGCATGGCATGATGTTTATTCCTTTTCAAGTGAATATTTTGGATATCACCAAATATCTATAGCACCAAAAGACAAATATAAAACAACATTTGTAATAGATTAAAGAGTCTTTATTTGGGTAGTGATGCCTTTTGAAGTGAAAAATGGACCTCCTATTTATCAAAGGGTAATGAGTAGAACTTTCAATGATAACCTAAACAAACTCATGAAGATTTTCCTAGATGACTTCACTGTTTATAGTGATATGGACACTCATATGGATAAGCCCAAACTATGCTTCCAGAAGTGTAGAGAATTTGGGATCAATTTGTACCCAAATAAGTGTGTCTTTATGGTATTTTCAAGGATGATACTAAAGTTTAGAGTCTCAAAAGAAAATAAACTACCTTAAGAAAATCCAAGCCATAGTTCAAATGCATGTACCCATAAATCCACAACAAATTCAAGTATTTAGTTTATAAATGCTTCATAAAAAAAATTACATTCATAATGGCCCCAATTATGAAACTCATGAAGAAGACCAAATAGTTTATGTGGGCTTCAGAGTGTCAAACAAATTGGAAGTTGATTAAACAAAAGTATATAAAAGCACTTATTCTTATAACTCTTAATTGGGATGTGAAATTTCATGTTCATATAGATGCATCAATGTTAACTATAGGTATTATGTTAACACAAAACTTGACAAGAAAACATGATTGGCCTATTGTCTATGCTTTTAAATTATTGATTGTAGAAAAAAACTATGGTACCACATAATGTGAAGCTTTAATAATGGTATTCACAAGTTCATCTATTATTTATTTGGTAAAAAATTTGTGTTTTATGTTGATCATATGTCATGCGCTCCTATGTTGGGGACCTATAATCATCACTATCACCACATTCATAACACATAACATATAAATACCTTGAATGATACGTACCACATCCAAACACAAAAATTGACTCATTTGCAACAAAGCATCAATCTAAGCCTAAAACATAAAAACCAAAACATTTGCATAATATAAAAAAAATACAAAGCAAAACTATGTTATAAAATCTTGAATCACTAAAAATGATTTGATGTCACACAAGATGGGATTATATCCCACGACAAATATCCCAAACCTCCTTCACACCTGAAATGGTTCAAGATTATAATTAATTAATTAACTTAACTAACCTAGTTTATCCCTAACTAATTAGGACCTAACTAATTAATTAAACTAACACACCTGACAGTTGTTATGCACTCCTATGTCAACATCTATAATCATTTTTGTCACCGTGCATTCACAACACATAACATAAAAATGCCCTAAATGGTACACCATGTCCAAACCACCCTCTTATCTAGGGCTAAGGTCCCCTTAAGTCAAATAACATTACAGAACTACCTATTGGAAATCCACCATGGATGAACACTTTGGTTCCAAGGCAAAAGGACCATCAGGCCGAGTGCAAATGTGAGCCCCATTGTTAGTCACCCAGTTATAATCCTTCAAGTTTCTAGCCAAATGTGAATTACCATGGGAAAAAACCTTAAATTAATTATATTATGTGACCCTAGGAACCTCGATCTATTAGGTGCACTAAAGGCAAAACCATTTGCCAAATGGCACTTCTTCCATTGGTGGCTTGAGACATCCCATATGTTAACCTCGAAAACACTTTCACAAATCAACATAGTGGTGGTTTTTGAAGCTCATCCACACAACATACATTGTAAGGCAATAGGAACCACGGCTAAGGATGGGTCAATTTGGTCATCCACATTGGGAAAATGACATGGTGCACAATTGTGCACATGGTCCTTCAATGTCTAACCACCTTGGTTCTCCAACAACATTCCTAAAGGGAGAACCTTCCACACACATAAAATAACATGTCCTACAATCACATCCAAAATAGGCGGTGTTATTTGTTGCAAGTAAACATAATCTCTTCACTCAAACCTTCAAATTTGAAGCCAATAACTACTTCCACATATAGTGGCATAGTGCAATCTATCTCGATGTTGGGCAATTGCCAATTTTTTATAGCCATGGGCATAACACATCAAAACAAGGTGGTTCGTTTTTCACATTCCTAAATCCACACATTAAAATCATCCATGTTGATTACTACCATCGCATCTCATCATATTGAAGTTAGTAATTTGGGCTCATGGCCAAACAATAATAAGTATGGTGAAAAAGATGAAAGAGAAGCTTGTTGACTAAACCTATACCCCATAGCTAGCCATGGTAATTGCAAATCCCATCTTGAGTATGGCACTTTATGGATTCCATACTTCCACAAACCATGTTCCACCATTTGCACCATCCACTTAGCTAACTTGTCTATTTCAAAATGATTTTATGAAGTCGTGCAATGATCAATAAATGTTTTCTCACACAACTTTTTGAATTCCCCATGGAATTTTGTACCTTGGTTAGTGAAAACTTCAATTGGAGCCCCAAACTTATTAAGTACCATGTCCAAAAATGCATATGTTACCCCCTTCATTACTACGATATGACAACAGAACTAACTCCAACCATTTGGAAAAATGTTTAATCATAACCAATATATATTGATCATGTTGAAGTGTAAAACTCAATGGGCTAGCAAAATCCAAACTCCATTAGTACCCAAGCCTAATAATTGGTAAAGGTTGTAAATGTAAAGTGGGTGCATTAAAAGATGCCCAAATTCAATCACACACTATACACCTATAAATAAATGGTTAAATTTGCAATTACATCCCTCACCACCAATATTGTGCATGGAGCAAATTGTATGTCCATTGGACCCCAAAATGGCCTAACTCCTCATGAACATGCCGCACAAGAGGTGCATTTTAGAGCTGCACGATGATCTAACAATGCCAAAAAAACTACTAATGTTTGAAAGGATATTATGATTAGAACATCCATGCATGGAAAAGGTGTGAGCCTAGAAGGAGATGATTATCCTTGCACGACCAAACCAAAATTATACGATGGAAACTCCCATTGCCTTAATAAGAGCATGTATATGGAGAAAGATCACAGGATGAATCTTCCTCCATCATGTTTTGCTAAATAGGTTGGATGTTTTTTCTCTAGCTCCTCGACCCTCTTTAAGACGCGATACACCCACCACCATGCATCCACACTTCATGTCGGTTATGCAACCAAATGATCCCTTGTGTTGTTCATTTAATGTTTCCATGCTAATCCAATTTCCATCACCTCCTATCACCTCTGTAATGTCTTTTACTAAAAAGGTTATATGAATTGGTGTTCACATTGTGGCACCCAAATGGTCCACTTTTTGGGCCACTACACCCCCAAACAACTTGAGGACACAATGCCATCTATTGTCTCTAGAATAGACAATCGATCGATCATGGAAGTGAAGGTGAATGAAAAAAAATACATGTCATGACCCTAACCTTGGGCTCATGGCCAAGGCAAGGGCATTGAAAGTTGCGGGCTAACAGTGCAACCTGGGAGTCACATTCATACTTTAAAAAATGCGAGTGAATGTGAAGGAATGAACCCACGCACTCCGAAGTGGACTCCCACTTTGGGAGTTTGAGTCCCTGTGGATTTCTAAATTTTCAAAGATGAATTTGAAGGGTCAAAACTCATTAGATTAAATATTTTTTATACCATTGAAAATTTCTCAAGATGTAGATGTTTAAAATGGGTTCACATGATCCATTTGAATATTTATAACATAAGTTAAGGCCAAAAGAAGGGTCGGGAGTCAAAATATCAATTTGACTCCCGACCACTAAAAGTTGGGAATCCCAAGAAAATAACTGGACGTAGCCCATGTGACTAATCACATAAAATACTATGAAGGGAAAGGTGGTGGCTTCCCCCAAGTTTGGGCCATGATGAATCTTGTGAGTCTGTGTATGCATGTGGTTCATCCATGCACCAAAAGTGTTCCAACTATGCATTAACCAACTTGTTGTTTGAATTGTGCAGGTCCATATGAATAATTGACCTACTTGTTATTCATTCTAGTCCCCATCCCAAAGCTCCAACATGCCTTTCTTACATTCAAAATGTTACAAGTTAAAGAATGTACCCTAAGTCTTTATTTTGTTGTTTTCACTTTCAAACTCACATTTGAGTCTTTCAAGGAGTTTGGGGGTGCGTTAATACCACATACAACAAACCCCATGGATGTTTAAGGGGTCTTGTTAGGCATCCACTACAAAGACTCACATGTGATGTTTAACCCCTATAACTAATGTCCACAATTACCTTGGTAGTCATCTAGCCCCATGCTTCAAGACACACCCAGAAACACACGACTTTTACTTTCACCCAGACAACATCAATTGCTACATTGTAGCCCCTATTTTTGAATGGATCCAAAAGCTCCCAGCTCAGCCTCTTGTGTGGCCAGTGCAAATTGGAACCAACCTTACCCAAAAAGAAGTTGATAACCTTACAATGGTTGGTTTCATGTTAATTGGGCCTTGAAAAGATTTTTCTTCTATGAATAATATGTAATGGTCTCGATTTTGAGAGCTTCCACTTAGGAAACATTCTTTTGAACACTAAGGGAATACATTTCAGCATGGCATGAATGAACACAATCAAACTCGAATACAACAAGCAAAAATCTTTTTGCTACAATGTTGGGTTCCAAATAATTGATTGCTCCATATGTCGATAGGGTTTACACCTTATAGACATATGGAGGTGTGTACAACGTCTCCATCTCCCAAGCCAAAAACTATTATGTACATGCTTTAATTGGAACTCCATGGAGCTGCACGATTTGCATCATAGATTTCTCCTTGTAAACACTTGTATTAGATATACAACACTCACATTTGTTGTAACAACAAACATTGTATTCATCAAGGAATTTTGCAATCACCAAGGTGGACAAAATGTTGAATAGATGTTCCATTCCCTCCATTTTATGACAAAAATCCATTTTACACTATTGTTGTTCTTATTCAATATATAATGTTTCTTAATACTTGTGTGGGGTGAAGTCTCCAAGAATGTGCTTCAGAATTGCCACCCTATATGGTTATATTGAAAATGGGTTTTTAAGGACATGAGCTTCAACCCATCAATATTGATTTCAATTCTTTGTTATGTTCATTATTTTAAATACCAAATTTATATGATTTTGTCTTTAACACTGAACATTGAGTTATGGGATGTTTTTTTATGAACACCCATGATTTTTGTCCACAATCCTTGATTCAAACACTTGTTTTTCTTCCTTCTCGAATATTATTTGGTATTTTTGCTACCATGTTTGTTTCAAGAATTTTTTTCTAGATTCCTCACATATCTCCATGTTTAGATCAATTACAAAAAAATATGTGTGCATACTTGGAAATTTTGTTTAAGGCTAATGAATGCCTTCCAAGTGGTATTCTTAAACCCCCCAACATGTCACATTGTGGGCTATTTTCTAAAATACTAACATCATATTTTTTTCTTTAATGGAGCATGGGTGTTCATTTACAAACACCTATCATATTTGTCCAGGATGATTGATTGGATATGGCAATATTTGTGGTACGATGTTCTTTTCACAATGAAGATTTTGAATTCCACACATATTTTCATGATTAGTGATACTATGGAATGACTTGTGTTCATTGCTGAATTTTTTTGTTTATTAACCCAATAACATTTGCCCCTTTATGTGCCTAACCCCCAAACTTATAGTTGGCAAAGTTTGAATCATAGTTCAGAAGTTAAGTGGGCAAGTGAATGAACATGAGCATGTGAACCTGCTCTAGTGAATAGGAGAAGAATCTTAAAGCATATTCCATGCCATGTCATGGAATATTCTTATTATATTCTTTTACCACATGGATATCGTTAAGTGATGGGGTTAAATATTTTTCCATGTCCTGAAATTTTCTATGACATGGCAAAATATTCTTTGACAAACCATGGAATATTTTGCCATGTCACATTCGTGGTTTGTTCTACGATGAATAATGGTTTATTGACTATGAACATCAATTTGGCCAACGAAGTCATTAATAACGGCATCATGTGAGCGTTTTAAAGCATTCTCAATAATTTAACTTGATGCGTTTTATCATCCCTAATGTAAACAATGCTCCAAATGTTCTTGGACAATAATTGTAATATTTTGAAAAATGTTGAAATGGGCGGGAATTGAATACTTGAAAGATATTTAATACAAATTAACTTTTCAAAATGTATTAAATATTTGACAAACATGTGTTGAAATGGTTGAAGTATTATACATAATAAAACATCACTCTAAAATGATTAAAAAGTTACAATTTAAAGAACAAAATGAATTGGCTAAAACTAGTATCTAAACTTACTACATA
This sequence comes from Sphagnum tenellum, assembly GCA_963921925.1. NCBI lineage: Eukaryota > Viridiplantae > Streptophyta > Sphagnopsida > Sphagnales > Sphagnaceae > Sphagnum > Sphagnum tenellum. Next base: position 12,894,996 of record OY998155.1, read on the forward strand.
GTCCATTTAGCTATAAAGGGGTTTATGAATGAAATTTTGATGTACTATCACAAGAGTTCAAAAACTTTAGAATGCTTCAATAAATGCTAAACTTCTGTGAATTCTTTTGTGAACCCATGGAACATGATTGTCTACAAGACATGATACACATGTTTATGTTGCACATACACCTTACAACCACCCAAAGAACCTACCAATATTCTAACAAAGTAAACACATGAACATCTAGGGAAATTTCCAATAGTCACATCATATTTTTAGTCATCTGAAAAAAGTACTGTAAATTTGTCCATACCCAGGTGAAAGGACATCAACAACGAGGAAAATAATGCATTGAGTAAGTAAGATGCTAGCCTCCCAATTGTTGGTGTGTTGTTATCTTATTTTGAAGACAAAAGGTCGTCTCATTTTCTTGCCATCATGAGTTGTGGGCCAACAACTCACATCGGCCAACTTCACAATGCTATGAGCATTCATAGCAAGCACATGTGAAATGCTTGAACTAGATGATTGGGAACTAAATAAACTTTGAGCACGACTATGGTCAAAGGAAAACCTCGCTTCTTTTAAAGTTGTTGCCTCCTTTTAAGTTAAGTCAATACCTTCTTAGATGGGTTATACAATTGGAATTGAAGGCCTAGTAATTACATATTTTCACATTGTCCCATTGTCCCATTGACACAATGGCTTTATTCATCATGACAAAACTAGTGCATATGGTGCTCCAATGTTCAGGTATGAAATTATACCCAGAACCTTGAGTAACATGGAGCAAAAGTTCCACTTACAAATTTGCAAAGATTTTTTTTACTTTGCATTTGAGCCCCATGGATTTTTAGAATGTACAACATCAAACTACAAAATTGGTGGCAACGTTTATTCTGCCATTAGCCATCAACACAAATATTTTCCTTCAATTCCAAGCCACGTTGAGATACCAAAGGTAAATAAGCATTAGACCAACATGGCAATTGTTGCATGCTTACATTATTGACAAAATTGGGTTGAACAACAATAATTGTTAACTGTGGATGAAAACAATTCACACAGTCAAGATGATGAAAATCATTGTTTACATCAGGAGGACAATTAGTAGGTCGCTTAACAAACCTAAAACCATCCTCCCCTTTGACGTGTAGAATGTGATGAGAGAAATAAGATTTGGACGTGTAATTTGCCATAATAATTGCTAGTCTAGCAAGATCACTAAATCGTTGGGCCTTCCTCAACAACAATTCATTCCTATCAAGTCCATGATTAGTTGGACACCCTCACAAATATTATCTATACAATGTAAACTATTTGAAAGCCCAAACATAATGATCTGATATTGTTGTGTATAGATGTAGTGTTGTGATGCCCCAATTTTAACAACTAGATGTTACGCATAATTTTGGTTAGATTGCAAGTAGGCATGTTCGCCCACTCCTCATCATTAAATTTCTATAGATCAAAGGAAAGGAAACATTATTAAAATCCAAAATGTTACAATGGAGAAGGAGATATATTGCAAATGGAAGTTTAGTGAAAATGGGCATCTTATAGTTTTGAATTCATAAAAGGGAAGGGAATTCATAGGAAGTTCACATAAAATTTACTCACATGGACCATGAAACCTCCCAATTGTCTAACACAAAAATGCCAAAAGTTAAACCAATTGTTAAGCTTGTGGACATTTGCTTCATAAGCAACCTTAAATGAAAGCCACTAGGAACAAGTTAGAGCATAATGACTCTCACATCCCTAAAGGATGTGGCATTTTTATACCAATGGCAAATGGCCTTGTGCTCATTTTGTAATTCAAGTCTGATTAGTTATTTGGTGTGTTTATCATGTGATTAAATCCAATGGAATAAATAGGTGCACTCCTCATCAACCATCATGACATAGGGGCCCCTGGAACCATATTCATTTTTTACCACATTCCAATTGGTTTATGTGTTATTAGCCATGAATTCCTTGAAATTGGGTTTTGGAAACTTGTGTTTCAACATCATTTCATTAAACTTCATCCACATAAGTCATTAAATTTTGATGTCTTCATAATACATATCACAAACTGCTATGGTCAACACTTTACAATACAAATGATCGTACACATGACAAGCCATAATCATCTAGCCTGCAACATGTTTCACATGATCAAACATGATCCAAACATTTTGCAAATCCCTTATAGGTTGCATCCAAATAACAAGGCTAACTCCACTCCCAACACCATTTATTGAAATCTTGAAAATGAACACCTTTTGTCCATGAACTTGTCCTAGGAAACAACACTCATGGATGTAATCATACCAACTCTTGGATTTCAATTCAAGTATGCTATCAATATAGCCACCTCTTGAATGATGCTTGAAAAAAACAAGGTTACGAACGCTATCGATATAACCACCTCTTAAATGATGCTTGAAAAAAACAACAAGGTTATGAACGTTGGGAGAGTTAAGTTCATAGAACTTATCCTATATTTGCTCCATGTACTCACCCTCAAAAAGCTCCATTATGCCATCCCTAGAATCACCAAGCAAATAACTCGCCAAAAAGGTATTGGTAGCATTGAAAGAAATTTTTAAAATCTTTGTATCAGGCATTAGCACCTAGGGAAATCAAAGAGATCTTTGCATCAAGCTTGTGATTCACCTCCTTTGGAATCAATGTTTTAGTCTCCTCGACAGACTTTTGACACTTTCCATCCACAATAAGATGGTTGTGACACTAAGATGAATCAATATTTTTGACATAGATTGAAGTCTATGCACAACATAATAGATTCGCCCACTACAATCAACAACACAAAAGGGAGGAGAATGACATAATTTGCATCCAAGTGAGGAAGCGAACAAAATCATTGTCATTTGACCTAAGGTTGGAAAATGAGCACATTCATTGCACTAGAATGTTTCATTGTTAATGGTAGAGCACACAAAGCTTTCAAAATCATCCTACACACATCACAAATGACCCAAGCAACAAGCCTTCCTAAAGCTAAGCCCAAACGAATTTTTTATATTAGTTGTGATCAACTTACACCAAACATTACCATTGTATTTTTTGTCCATGCATTTAGGAAGGGTTGTGAGCATTCAAATGGATTGACAACAATTTAAACAAGATGTCCCCATTGAAAGTAATTGGCAAGAATTAGATTTTTTGCAAAGGGATCTTGTCATAATCCAAAGTTTGCAACTTGTCGAAAATTTGTCTTGGCAATACCATCTTGTGTAAGCAAGAGACAACAAACTGAATATTCCCCACATGGGTGGATGGTTCGAACAATAAAAAGACATTAAACTAAATAATGTTATTCGGCAATTTCATCAAAGGGGTGTCAAGTCCTCACCTTAGGAGGAATTAAACAATTCAATGAAAATAAAGATGCAAAAACAACAAAACATTGAGGGAGACTGTCATCACCTTCGAATTCTTACATCACAATTTCGACCACATATTTTGCGATTCTTGTCATAAGGATGGTTTCCTAAGAATTATGAGCCAAATTATCACCAATAATGTGATAAGCTAACCACCCATTGTTTCCCTTGCAAAGAGTTCGTAGGAATCTAGTACAGAGAACTATAGACAAAATTATTGGAATCGCAAGAGATGTCCTTAGATATATGTAAAGAACCTTGCTAAAAAACAACATTAATGCACAAATAATGTTTAGAGACAACGATCATCCTTGAATTGTCTTCCATGATGGTGAGGTCCAAGCGTTTAGGAGCATGAAATGTCGCCATGTTACAAAGGGCACAGAAGAAGTAAGGAAGGAACTCAAAAGAATTTGAATCAATAAGAATAGAATCAAACACCAGGGTAAAATTTGAAGGGTTTGGAGGAAGGTGAAAAGGAGTTGGGGAAATATACTCCAAGTAGGGAGCAGGTCAAATTTGAAATTCGACAAAGCACAACAATAATGAAAGCCTCAAACAAAAAAATTAGGCTATGTAATAATAAGTGTCAAACTAAAATTGTAAAACTTATGTGCTTGTAGCCAAAGATAATCTTTGTTGGTGGAATATGGTTTTGAAAATAAAATTTGGGATGATGTGATCACTTTGAAAGTTATTTAAATGGAGACCCAACCTAAAATTTTCTACAAACTCTGATACATTTTGTGAATTACATAAATGTGGTACATGCTTGGAAATAAATGAGAAAATGAAGGAAAATATAGAGAGCCGTTACAAAACAAAAATATGTATCATTTTTAAAAAATCAACTTTTGGAACGACAAATGAACAAGAAATAGGAATGAATAAACACCAAAAAACATTGATAGATTGGTGGTGGTAGGACATTAAGAGAATATATATAATTTTGCAATTAGTGGTTAAGTTAACAAAATAAGGGTTGATGTCTCTGCAATGTGTAAAAATCCAAAAAAAATGTAACAAAAAGAATGGGTGGGAAAGGGCATAATTTGATAGGGTAAGTTTCATGCAAATAGGTGGAGGACAACAATTACATCTAAGGTCAGAAGAAGCACATTGGAATAGGGCAATAAGTGTTAAATCAATGACAAGATATGTAGTCCATACTATGCATTAATCAAATATTGTGAAATATATTTGTGACGAGATCTAAATAGGAAAAGCGAAAGCTAGAGGGAATAATTAGTAGGCACAATTGGAACATGTTGTGAAAATGATATAATTATTGTTTGTAATATTAGGTTTCGTTAGGTGTCAGGAATTACAGGAAGTTTATTTTTCGAAAAATAAACTACACAATATTGAGGAAGTGGCATTCCCAACAACTTTCATATCTCAACAAAAATCAACATAATAACATACATAATAATTCATTATGATTCATGTGACAATTAGAATTAAGTAAATTTTACATAAAATTTATGAAAAGGGGAAAAAACATTGGAATTTGTAATGTCATTTCCAAGTTGGTGGAAAGGAAAAAGAATTTAGAGGAAGTTGGAGATATATTTATTATGGAATGGAACTTTTTATAAGGAAAAAAGTGACATATGTGCTCTTGAAAATGTGTAAGTTTTATTTAAAATATTTATGGGCCTTGATGAAATCCCTTGAAATTTGGTATGCGTGATTAGTGGCAGATTTTATTTGTAGCGAAAAGGTTAAATTAGGTTAACCTAAAAGGTTACTAACCATATGAAAAGTCTTTTGAGCCAGTCACAAGTCCATAATAACATTTAAACATGATTGTAATGTCGTGTTTGAAATACTAAAAAATCAATATAATCAATTATGGGAGGAAATTAACAACCTTTGGCCCATTAAATTCGTGTGTATTAATATCTTGACATGAGTTTTGTGGAAATCATATATTCACCCTCTAAGTGTACAAAACAAAGCAAAAGCCTTTCTTCATTAACATCATTTTTTGTTACACATAAAACAAAATTAGGTTCAACAATGCAATGTTAATGGCATTCATTATCATGATGGACAATTACAATTATAGTTAGTTTTCAAAGTTATGATTCATAGAGATGGCAATAGGCAAGGTTAGTGAAATTCATTGTGTTAAAAAGAATGATATTGAAAACAATTATGCAACAAAATTCTTGAAATTCATTATCAGAACACCAAAAATTATGAAAACACAATTTTAACATGATTAAATAACCCTTCAAAAATGGCTTTTATATGGTGACTCAGCATATAAAAATATTTGGAATATAAATAAATATGAAAATAATAGTTGAAATAGAGAGATGTAAATTCAATATATTAAAAAACCTTATAAAAATAATAAATATTTAGTTTTGAATATTTGGTTTTAATTATGATTTATAACTATTAATCAAACCATAATTACCTTTTTAATTTTCCAATTAATATAGATATTTATTTGTATATCTATAAAGATGCATGTTCGAGACTACAAAAAATGATATTAAATGACATTTTTGCAGTAGAGGCTAAAGTTTGTGGAAAAGGAAAACTATTTTCTTTAGTCGAGTGTTATAGTTTTTTAAAAAAAAGCTATAATTTTAAATGTAGGAAGAGAGTGTTGCTTAAGAAAACTCAAGAACTTTAACACGAAAAAGACAAAAGCAAAATTTCTAGTGGACAAATCCAAAGTAACAAAGATGAAATATAAAGATGTCAACCAAGAAGAAGCTATAGTTGATGGAAGATATGTAATGCAACCTTTTCTCCAGGAAGTGTCATTAGGTTGAAGATGCAAGAACATAATTTCAATCATGTAGTGGATATTACCTAGATTATGAAACACAATTTGTTTGTTTTTAGTATAAAAACCCATTGAACATTTGTTTTAGAGGCCCATGGGAAGCACATTTTATTTTCTAATGCATAATAAAACTTCCTAAAACAAGTTTAGTGGATATGAGTTATGTCCATTTGGCCATGTAGTAAATATAAGTGAAAACATGTTTCTTGTGTGAAAAGAAGATGAAATTGTGCTTGAAATTGCACTTCCAAGCTTGGGTTTTTCGAAAAGGTGTGTTGGAAACCTTAATATCTTGCTTGAGATTTTTACATATATATTCCTTGTGTTCTTGTTCTTGTAGGAGGTGGGGGACACATAAACGGCACAACAACTTGATGTAAGCTTCCAAACTTTTCCAATTTCATGTTTTCATTTTATCTTTTCCAAGCATTTTCCTTTATGTTTGTTTGTTTTGAATTTTTTTAGAGTTTTGATGTTTTGTAGTTTTTTAGGTTGCACAAAAGCTCGTCCAAGGCAAGATAATTTACTTTGGCTTCTCTTGAAGCCTTCACGTTCCAAGCTTGCATTACTACAAAATGTGTCGTAGTTCACTTTAGGTTTCACTAGATTTTTAATGAATTTAAACATTTTTACATAGGGAAATTGTTTAACCCCCTAGTGAATGGGCACTAATTGCTACGAACAATGAAGTGTTTCACTAGTACTAGTGAAACAAGGTTATTCTAAAGTGAAATACAAATTTATTAAACCATTCACTTACTAATGAATTAACTAACCAACATGGAAATAAATTAAAATTTTATTATTTGATATACAATATTATTGATAATTTCATGATTTTTAAACCTATGATTTATTAACACGTGTCACTACCTAGACACCTACTATAGGAATTCGATGGGAGAATATTCGATCAACATACCATTGTTGACCACACATAACACCACTCATTGGGTTTGATCCCTTGACATTTGGAATGAAGGCAAACACCCTTACCATCAAGCCACCCCACTTATTGTGTAAATATGTTACATTACATACTATTTATCAAATGGTTCATTTTAAACATTACAAAAACATAAACTTTCAAAATTCATATCTTATTGAGATTTTGTTCAAATGAAATGATTTGATTTTTTTTTATAAAAAAAAATTCAATAATGTACATACATTATTTCCTTTTGAAAGTTTAAAATCATTTGAACAAAAAAAACGTTGAATATTATTATTCAACAACATTTCAATGACCATTCTTTTGAGAAAAAAAAGTTTAATGAATGGATTTTTTTGTTAATATAATAACTACCTATGTTAAGTTATTTTAAGTTATTATATGACTATTTTTCATTAATTTAAACTATTTCACCTTACGTTATTTACGGCTATTTATGGTTATTCTAAAAAAAATTGGTTATTTTTTTGTTATTTCATCTTAGGTTAATTTTTGGTTATTTTAAGTTACTTTTGGTTATTAATGGTTATTGCACTTTATGTTATTATTGGCAATTCTAGGTTATTATAGGCTATTTCACCTTAAGTTACTTTTGTTTATTATAAATTTTTTGACCCTAATTGTTTTTTGGAAATTTTAAATAATTTTAATATATGGCTATTAGTTATTCTTTTATTAAGGCTATTGGTGGTTATTAATGACTATTAGTACCTATTTTATTAGTGGCTATTAATGGTTATCAATGATTAATTACTGTTCTATTAATGGTCATTTTTAATTATTATATTGATGGCTATTGGTGGTTATTTTATTAATGGTTATTAATTACTATTTTATTAAAAGTTATTGGTGTTTATTTTATTAATGACTGTTGGTGGCTATTCTATTAATGCATATTAGTGGTTATTTTATTAATGGTTATTGATGTTTATTTTATTAATGCCTATTGGTGGTTATTCTATCCATGCATATTAGTGGCTATTTTATTAATGGTTATTGGTGTTTATTTTATTAATGCCTATTGGTGGCTATTCTATCCATGCATATTAATGGCTATTTTATTAATGGTTATTGGTGTTTATTTTATTAATGCCTATTGGTGGCTATTCTATTAATGCATATTAATTGTTATTTTATTAATGGTTATTGGTGTTTATTTTATTAATGTCTATTGGTGGCTATTCTATTAATGCATATTATTGGCTATTTTATTAATGGTTATTGGTGTTTATTTTACTAATGCCTATTGGTGGCTATTCTATTAATGCATATTGGTTGCTATTTTTGGTGGATATTTGTGGTTATTTTATTAATGGTTATTGGTGGCTATTCTATTGATGGCTATTAATAGTTATTCTATTAGTGGTTATTGGTTGTTATTCTATTAATGATTATTGGTGGTTATTTTATTAATGGCTAGTAATAATTATTTTATTAATGGCTATTAGTTATTATTTTATAAATGATTATTGGTGGTTGTTGTATTAATGACTATTAGTGGATATTCTATTGGTTGATATTGGTGATTATTAATTAATATTATATTAATGGCTATTGGTGGCTATTTTATTAATGGCTATTGGTGGCTATTTTATTAATGACTATTGGTGGCTATTTTATTAATGGCCATTGGTGGCTATTTTATTAATGGCCATTGGTGGCTATTTTATTAATGGCCATTGGTGGCTATTTTATTAATGGCTATTGTGGCTATTTTATTAATGGCTATTGTGATTATATTATTAATGGATATTGTGGCTATTTTATTAATGGCCATTGGTGGCTATTTTATTAATGGTTATTAGTGGCTATTTTAATCGCTATTGTTGGTTATTTTATTAATGGCTATTGGTGGTTATTTCGATGTAAACCATTGGTGGTTATTCCGTTGTAAGCCATTGACAATTATTTCCTTGGTGGTTATTGATGCTATTTGTATTAATGGTCATTGTATTATAAGTTATTGTTGGTTATTATATGTTATATTACAACTATTGATGATTATTGTATTATAAATTATTGTTGAATATTTTATGTTATTATATTGTAGGGCATTTAAACTAATTTTTCATGGGTTATTATGTTTTATTCTAAGTTATTTTAACCTTAGGTCATTATATTTTATTTTAAATTATTTTAAGTTATTGTACTGAGGACAAAATAATTTATAGCAACATAAAGTAAAATGACCTTGAATAACTTAAAATGTAACTTGAAATAACATATATTAATTTAAAATAAATAACCTAAGGTATAACCTAAAGTTAGTTGAATAATTTAATTTAGTAGAACGTAAAAGTTTATAATAAATTAATTAAGATACCTTCATGTAAAATAATGTATAATAATTTAAGGTACAATCATTTATAATAACCTATAATAACATAAAATATAAGTTAAAATAATTAATGTAGCTTGACCTTTCATAGAAATCTTGAGCTTTGTGATTGGGGGCTCCATGAGAGGCTAATCAAAAAACAAATTTGCTTAGCCTCTAATTTTTAGCGTCAAAAGTTGGAGGCCAAACAAATATATTTTATTTTGAGCTCTCCTGAAAATTGAGCTCCCAAGCTTGGAACTTCAAAATGTGTAAAAATTTCCTCAAATTTATTTTCTGAATGCAATTCATGATTTTTATTTAACCTTATTTCCCTGGTTTCTGTGATTTGAAGAGCCTTGTCAATATCGAAAGTCCATCTACAAAGGTATATCTAATTTCTCTTTTTCACATTATATTTTCAAATTGTGCATCTTATTTTCTTTTTCATTTCATTATCTCCTATAGGTTCTTCCATCTTTGGAAAGTGCTAAGTTGATTGAACAAGGGTTGTTGGAATAGATTTTGAGGAGGTATTCTCATTCACAACAAGGCGTAGTTTTTCTTTTGAAAAAAAAATGCATCTTGTTCCTCCTTTTTTTATTCTTGTGCTTTATTTCGAATGTAATTAATTTTCATCATAACCTTGTCTACTCATGAGGTTGGCTTGACTTTTGGGCCTTTTACACCATTAGAGGTAGTCAATACAATTGGAGACAAGGAAATCCTCCAAGTCCATATGGAGCATAAGGTTAAGATAATCGAAGTGCTAGAAAGGCATAAGATTCGTCCCAAAGCCAAGGCTCATATGAACATACCCTTCTACCTCATGATATCCATGCCAGTTGTGAGGCTAACCTTCAAAATTGATGTGTTCAAAATCAAACAAATGTTCTAAATGGGCTATTAAGAAGGCAACAAAGTTTTATATGTATCTCCCATAAACTGGCAGGGGAAGAGGCATTTGTTACAGATCACATCCATGAGTGGGACGATCATTGGAAGGCTACGAATGCATCACTTGAGGAGGGGCTGAACGCGGATGAAGATCTATAGAAGTTCAGTGGGAGAATGTTCTATGTTTGGGACGATAACCATTGGCTACAAGTCTAGATGCCTTATATCTTTAGAGTTCATCGAGATGACCATTCTTGGCACATTATAATGGATTCCATCATGTTGCAACCTTAGCTTTGGGTTTGCGACCAAGGCCAAGGGGTTGCAAGGGTGCGGGCCAAGAGGAAGCCCGGGAGTCACATCACATACTCCTGAGAGTGTAGGAAAGTGTGAGGGAGTGAACCCTCACATTCCCAAGGCAACTTCCACTTTGGGAGATGGAGTCCCGGTGGACTCCCAAAACTTTAAAGAGTGATTTTAGAGGTCAAAACTCAATGGCTTAAGGCATTCTTTATATCATTGGAAAGCTCTTGGAACTTAGATGTCTAAAATAAGATTGCATTACTCATTTGGACATCTAAAACACAAGTTATAGCCAAAAGAAGGGTCAATAGTCAAATTGCTAGTTTGACTTTCGACCAGAAAAAATCGGGAATTGACCCAATTTACTTGTTTGCAGACAACGTGAGACATATCGTTGGAAAGCTCTCAACAAAAAATACAACTTTTCTTCAGGCCGCACCTTGATCCGAGGTCTGCTCGCAAAGTTATGGTGCTCCAAAGTTGCAGGAGTCCCAACTGGCACGATTTCGGTATTCCCACTCGAGGAGAAAAAAACCATTTGGATGTGGGCCCTGTGGAGAGGTGCAGAGTATACCATAAGGGGGAAGGTGGTCGTTTCCCTCAAGTCCGGGCTGTGGTGAGTCTTGTGTGTGTTCGTGTTGCCCGTGGCTTGTCGTAGCACCAAAAGTGCTCCAAGTATGCACTAACCACCTTGTGTGGGTTGTGTGCAGGCCCGTGTGAATGAGTGAAGCTTGTCAACTCTTCCTAGTCCCATCTCGAAGCTCTAACACGCCCCTCCACCCCTCAAAGTGTTGTGAGCTAGGGAGCCTGCCCCGACTCTTCCCCCTTCCATTGTTTTATACTTTGACTCACTTTTGAGTCCTTCCAGGAATTGGGAGTGCGCCACATCATGCTAGATATGCAAAAAGGCTTCGTCCACCTCTTCACTACAATGATAGACATGAACAAGTAAGATTCAAACTAAACATTGTGATGTTCAAACTTCATGTCCTTTCTTTTGATTAATCTATTTTCTTTTTGTTTTTGATTTTGTGCATTGAAGTTGAAATTTTCTATCAATTTTGTTTCAACCCCCATGTCTGTCAAATTTAATCATGTGAAGCCTAATCTAATGCATGATTTCTTTTGCATCTAGAACATTGACATGATTCCATTGGTCCAATTCAAGGATGTGACCAATTTTGCTGTTTACAATAAATGTGAAAACAAATCAAGGAGGATTTGGTACTTTTTGATGCAAGAAAGTTTTTTTTAACTATATGTAAAAGGTTTGATTCTTACCAAATCTTTCCATTTGAATTTGTCAATTTTTATGATTGAGACATGTGATTTACAAAAATCATTTTTTCTTAGTGTAACGTGAATTTTCAGCTATAACAGACGTGGCTATAAAGCTTTATTGTGAGGAAGTTTTGGATGAGAAATTGAGGTCATCTTCCAAACTATAGGCAGTAGTGGACAAGGGGATGGATTAGGTCCAAAAGGATCAAACCTCCACTTTCACAAAACATTTGCCAATTTGCAACCCTATTTTGGTCCTAAGTTCTTGAAATAGATTTAGGTCTATTATGATATGAACTTGGAGCCAAAATTGCTCATTGAGAAACTATAGATGCTAGCTTTTGCACATGTCACAAATGAATAGAATGTATTTTGGTTGAAACTTTGGAACCAAATGATGTGTTGAGGGAAGTAACAAAATTCCCAAAACATGGATTCTTGAATGGAACTTTTGATAAGTGTCTTCACAAGGCAACTTTTTGGTGTCAATGCTTCCCCATTGGAGACTTTGAATTTTTTTTAATCTTTGAAGCAATTACAAATTAACATTCAACATTTTGTAGTTGGAGGTGGAGGCACAAACATTATATTTTGCCACCGTCACTAATCTTTCCATTCAATTTCTCGAATATGAAGATTAACCAACATTATCAGACTACATTCAAGAATGGAAACTTTCTTTCTAGGAAACCCATTTCTTTAGGGATTTCAAGTCCAAAGATGGGATTCGAAAAAGTAAGTTGTGGGAGTAGCAAATTGGTGGGACTAAAACCCTTAAACATGTGGTTTATAAGCGATTTCTAATCCAACCATTCTAGATTTGCATCATCCATTGTCAATTGCATTTTAATCTTCCAATGTCATTTGGATTTCATTCCCACTAACTTTGTATTGTTTTCTGATCATTATAGGTATTTCCATTTTATGTTTTTTCAAAGGGGTGCCATATATGAGATTCCAGACTATTTGAGATATGGAGATATCCAAAAATAGATTACACAATGTATAAAAAAGACATGTTCAGAAATTCGACACCTCCACATTTCTTGGATTGTGGTTGGTATCTTGACTTCCTGAAGGAGAACATTCTTCCATCAAAGTTCAAAATTCAGGAAAAACATGAGTCGATATTTCTTCAAGGACTTGGAGCCTTGGAGAAGGAGACACTAAGTAAAAAGAAATTGGAGGGGGGAAAAAGGAGGGGAAAGAGACAAATTTAGGAGTTTGAATCACAAATGCAAGAGAAGGAAAATTTCCCCACTCAATCCCAAAAAGAGGCAAAGCTTGGTTTGGCCATGCCATTTCTTCAGGAAGTTCCAGTGATTTCCATTTAGACCATTCCAATTGAAGTAGACGACATGACTCTAGACATCTAAGAATTTCATTCTCCTCATCAAAAGCACTAGAGAATACAATAGGAATAGACCACCCCTTGTGCAGGAACATCAAGTATTGGGAAGAAAATTCCATTGCTCAATCTTGTGCTAATTTCCAGTTATGTTCATTATCATTCAATTATGAAATTGATGAATGTTTTTTGGGCCTCAATTCTTATACCCCAGATCCAGACTCAAGTATGGCCACTTAAACATTCAAACATTACAGATTACATGAAGGAGCTATTTCCTTGCCCAGTTTGATTTTATGAGTTTTGATTAAGATTTTTCAAGTAGCTTATGTCAGGACAATGTTTTTTTTTCCAAGAGTAGGTACATTGTAAAGAGCTCTTGGGCATTAAGTTTCAACACTGAAAGTTGAAAGCCAAGAACATCTAACTCTCGATCTCCAACTTTTGACGCCAAAAGTTGAAAGCCCAAAGAACTTGGCTCTAGGTTTCCAACTTTTAGTGCCAAAAGTTGAAGGCCAAAAGAACTTAGCTTTGGGTCTCCAACTCTTGGCATAAAAAATTGAAGGCCAAAAGAACTTGATTCTAGGTCTCTAACTTTTGATGTCAAAAGTTGAAGTCCAAGAGCACTCAAGTTGTGGTCTCCAACTTTCAGTGCTAAAAGTTGAAGACTGGGAGCCCAATGTTCTTGGTGTTCAACTTTCAACGTCAAAAGTTGAATCCCAAGAGCATAAAACTATAAAGTTTTTTTTTTCCGATGTTAATTGGATTGATTTTGAATTTATTCTACATTCATTTGTTTAGTCTTTCTTATAAATGCTTATGTTTTTCAGGTGTCTTTTAAGAATAAGGTTAACCTTGTTTTATTAGATGTACCATCTAATGTCGCAACCTTAGCCTTAGGCTCATGACCAAGGCAAGCGCTTGCGAAGGTGCGGGCCAAGTATGAAGCCTAGGAGTCACATTTCATGCTCTTGGGAGTGTAAGAGAGTGTGAGGGAATGAACCCTTTCATTTCCAAATGAGCTCCCACTTTGGGAGTTGGAGTTTCGATGGACTCTCAAATCTTCAAAGAACAATTGTAGGGGTCGAAACCCATTAGATTGAGGAGTTCTTTATATTATTAAAAAGATCTTCGAATTTAGATGTTTAGAATGGGCTCACATGACCCATTTGGACATTTAACACACAAGTTATAGCCATAAGCAAGGCCGAGAGTCAAATTGCCAATTTGACTCCCGACCATTAACAGTCTAAAATCACCCTTATTTCCTTGCTTTCAGGTGGTTTGCGACATACCATTGGAAAGATCTTGATGAGGGCTACAACTTTGCTTTAGACTTCATTTCAATCAAAGTTTTCACACAAAGTTATGGGCCCCCAAAGTTGCGGGAGTCCCAAATGTGGGAATTTATGGACTCTCACTTGGGAGTCCACGGACAAAATGACATTTGGGTGCTAGTCCCGTGGCCAGGCATAGAATATACTATAAGGGGGGGAAGGTGGTGGCTTCCCCCAAGTCCGGATTGTGGTGAGTCTTGTGAATCTGTGTTTGCCAATGGCTCGTCCGTGCACTAAAGTGCTGCAACTAGGCATTAACCAAGTTGTTGTTTGGTTTGTGTAGGTTTATGTGAATAAGTGAAGTGCTTGTCAATCTGCCTAGTCCCATTTCATAGCTCTAGCATGCCCTTGTACCTCCCAAAGTGTTGTGAGCCAGGGAGTGTGCCCCAACTCCTTCTCCTTCCGTTGTCTTCACCTTTGGGTTCGTAGTTGAGTCTATCAAGGAGCTTGGGGGTGCATCATCCAATCTCCCAATTTTACACGTTTTTGAGCCACTTTCCTTCATTCCTCCTTGGAACAGATAGTGGATAATTTTGTTGAATCTATTGTGTTTTTTGTACACAAATTTTCTATTTGATAAAAAGGTTGTCATTATTATGCATGCATATGAGTCATGACCCACGAGTGGTGACGGAGATTCATTCCTTCCTAGAAAACTATTAGTTGAAGGTTCGCATGAAGTGGATTGTTGTTAACTCAAGCCCCCTGACTAGTTGCAAAGATCCATCTTTTCAGGTACTAGGGATCTTTCTTTCTCCATATGCCTTCTTACTATGCATTCACTAAACGTTGAAATTAACGTCAATTTTGCCTTTTTTTTCTAGACTTTTTAGAATTGTGTCACCTTTCTCGTGAAAGATCTAGCTCCAAGTGCCATGTTTTCCTCAAGGTTTTAGTTCTCCGCCCCTTCTATTGAGTTGGTTGACAAGGGTATTAATTCTAAGGTTGAGGATGTCCTCTTCAACTACATTGATGCGACCTCAATGACTAGACCCTAGATTGGATTGGCTTTTAGGGCAGTAAAGAATTCCATGTGATCACATTACAAGTTTTTATTAATGTTTTTTCACCACCAAATTTTGTTGTGGACCTTAATTGCGGGACATGCATTTGCATTCATCCTTCTCTTTTTGCTTTGGATTCCACTAGTAGAAATCCCCATATTTACAATGGTGTTTAAGACTAATTTTTAGTCGAAAGCGACATTTTACAATTATTTTGCTGCTAGTCGCCTAAGACAAGTCGCAAACGACAAATAGTTGCAAAAACCAATTACATCAGCATGATGTCATCAGATGGTGGATGGAGCCTAAATGTAGTATATACGGTTTCATCCGATGGGGCCAGTATATACATAATGTATACAAGGCATCATTTTGTATATATTTTGTTTTTCCTGATCGTGTGGGTAAGGAGTGGCCATGTTTTTTCCGATTAACTAATGGGTTGTTGCCACATGGCATGGTTTATAGTATTTGGGAAACCAGATTCTGATCTTGAATTTTTTAAATGAAATGGCCAGGAAATGGCCGCGTCTTTTGTGTTTGGCTAATCGAAATGTGCCACATGTCTCAATATGAACATTTTGAGAGTTTGAATCGCCATGTGTCACATGGTCCCATTATTAGGGTTAGGGTTGACGATTTTCATCTGCTTTGTTCAATGTGCTATCTAGAATTGCCAAGAATGCTTGTCAACAACAGATCGATCAACAAAACTCTATAATCACTGAGAAACACATGCACAAGGCAAAGAATTGCATAGTCCAAAAGGAAAGTTACAAAATTGTGGGAACATTTTCCAAGGTTTATTGGAAACAACTTGAAAACAAGCAAGAAATGAAAGCTTTAACAATTGTATTAACTAAAAGAAGATTACAAAGGTTGTATGCTTCAAATGCTACAATCATAAAACTATGGCTTGCAACAACTAATCAAAGCTTGAAGGTTCTATGTGCACTCAAAAACCATGAAAGGAAAGAATGAAAGACAACTCAAAACCACTCCACTATATACTATCTCCTAACCCTAGAGTAGCCGCCACTTAACCCTAACCTAGCCGCCGCCAAACCCTAACCCTAGCCGCCGCCAAACCCTAACCCTAGCCGTCGCTTAACCCTAGCCGCCAGCAAACCCTAACCCTAGCCGCCGCCTAACCTTAGCCGCCACCAAACCCTAAACTTAGCCGCCGCCTAACCCTAACCCTAGCCGCCGCCAAACCCTAGGTAGTCTCCACTTCTAAACCCTAACCTAACTACTACAAGGATGTGTATACTAATCATCCATTTAATGAATGTTTAACACATTCATCAACATTGGGAATTAGAAACGAATAGAATTTCTAACACTCCCACTCTATGAAGTTTCTAATCCGAACATGTTTATCAACTTTTGATGTCGTTCTTTGGATAATGCCTTGGTAAGCACATTCGCCACCATGTGTTCCGTTGGACAATATTCAAATCCAACTTCTCCATTTTCAACTCGTTCTCGAACAAAATGATGTTGTACATCAATGTGTTTTGTTCGTGCATGGTGAATGGGATTCTTGGTCAATGATATCGCACCTTGATTGTCGCATCGAATCACCATCATTTTCTTCTCCTCCATGTATCCTAAATCCATCATCAATTTTGTTATCCATATGGCTTCTTTTGTGGCTTGCGTGTTCGCCATGTATTCCGCCTCCATGGTGGACAATGCTATTGTGGGTTGTCGTTTGCTACTCCAAGAAATGGCTCCACCTCCGATCAAGAAAACAAACCCTGTGGTGGACCTCCTATCTTCAAGATCACCACCCCAATCCGCATCACAATATCCATGAACTTCCTTGGATGGTGTTCCACCAAAATGTAATTTCATTTGCAATGTACCTTGCAAATATCGAAAGATTCGTTTGACGGCCATCCAATGCTCCATGTTGGGGTTCGCTATGTGTTGACTCAACACGCTTATTGGGTATGCCAAGTCGGGTCGTGTGCACAACATGGCATACATCAAAGACCCAACCGCTTGTTGATATGGAAATCCTTTTGATTCATCATTTCCATTCACATCCTTTGTAACTTCACCTTGGGATCCAATGGAACTCCAATGGGCTTACATTCCTCCATTCGAAACTGCTTCAATATTTCTTTGAGGTATTTGATTTGGTTGATGCGTAGGAGTCTTTCATCACGATTCCTTTCCACCTCCATCCCCAAAAAGAAATGTAATTCCCCGAGGTCCTTCATTTCAAACTTTTGACTCAATTCTTTTTTGATTTGCAAAAGTTTGTTTTGATTGTTGCACACCAAAATGAGGTCATCCACATAGACCACAATGAAAAACTTCACATCTCCCACTTGTGCAACGTACACACTAGGATCCGCCTCACTTTTGATAAATTCAATGCTTTTGATAAACGCATCTAACTTTTAATTCCATGCCCTTGGAGATTGTTTCAAACCATACAAGGACTTGTGAAGCTTACACACGAAATGTTCACCTCTTTGGTGCACGAACCCTTGAGGTTGCTCCATGTAAATCTCCTCTTCAAGCTCACATTGAGAAATGCGGTTTTCACATCCATTTGATGGATCTCCATGTCTTCCAAGGCCGCCAATGCAAGAATACAATGAATAGATGCAAACTTTGCAACGGGCGCAAATGTTTCGTTGTAATCCACTCCGTAGGTTTGGGTAAAACCTCTTGCCACCAACCTAGCCTTGTAACGTTCCACCTCCCCATTTGCCCCTTGTTTGATTTTGAACACCCATTTGCATGAAACGAGTTTTCTACCGGCGGGAAGTGATACCAAAGTCCATGTGTTGTTTGTCATGAGAGAATCATATTCCTCTCGCATTGCACACTCCCACTCCTTGGAATTTTCACATGTCAATGCTTCTTCAACATTTTGGGGCTCTTCCAAAAATGCAATGGTGGCGCGCTCCACCTCTTTGGTAGCAATCCACCAATCCCGAGGCCGTTCCCTTCGTTGCCTTTGAGGTCTTTCCCTCGCAACATCTTGTGAAGGTTCACAAGATGGGTCATCATTGGAAACAACAAATTCTTCTTGCGATAAAGAACTTGGTGTGGATTCACTTTGAACACCTTCCATTCTTGTTTCACTCAAAGGTGTATCTTGACTTAAGGTCAATGGTTCTTCTCCCTCAACTTCTTCATGCACAATTACATTTTCTTCTTTCTCAAGATGAGGTATACCACCTATTTCCTTTGACCCGTCAATGAACACAACATCTTTACTTTTGATGATTCTCTTGGTTTTCACACACATCAAGCGATACGCTTTGGTGCCTTCGTAATATCCTAAAAACACACAAGGCATGGACTTGGATTCTAATTTGCTCCTCTTCTCATCGGGGACATGTGCAAAGGCTTTACAACCAAAGACTCTCAAATGGGATACATCGGGTTTCCTACCACTCCACGCTTCTTGAGGGGTCTTGGAATCAAGGGCCTTGGTTGGACATCGATTTTTGATGTACACCGCCGTGTTCACCGCTTCGCCCCAAAATTCAAGTTTCAACCCTTGTGCAAGAATCATGCTTCTTGCACATTCCATGATGGTCCTATTGGCACATTCCGCAACACCGTTTTGTTGTGGGGAATAGGGCGCACTTGTTTGTCGTTGAATCCCACATTCCGCAAGGAATGCGTCAAATTTCTTAGACACAAATTTTCCTCCGTTGTCTGAACATAGCACATTGATTTTGTGACCAATTTCGTTCTCCACCAACGCCTTGTATTGTTTGAACTTCTCAAAAGCTTCTCCTTTGGCCTTCAAAAGATAGACATGAGTCTTCTTTGAGAAATCATCAATGAAAGTGAGAAAGTATCTTGCTCCACCATGCGATGTAGTCTTCATTGGCCCACACACATCCGTGTGCACAATCTCCAAAAGTTGTGAAGCCCTTGTTACGCCGTCCTTGGGAAATGATGTTCTTTGATGTTTGCCTTTGACGCATCCTTCACAAATGTGATGCAATGGCACTTCTTTTAAATTCATGCCATCCACCATGGCATCTAACTCCTTAAGGCTTGCCATGTTGAGATGGCCAAGTCTTTCATGCCAAACCATCGCACTTTCCTCCAAAGAATTTGCGATGTGTGCCATGTCCTTACGCACCTTCACATTAAGAAGGTACAAGTTCTTGTCCCTTCGTGCTTGCGCCACAACAACTCCTCGAGCATCGTTGACCTTACAACCATCCTTGTCAAACTCTACTTTGAAACCTTCCGAAATGAGTTTGCTCACCGAAATGAGATTATTCTTCATTTTTGGAACATGAAGAACTTGGGTGATGGTTGTGTGTGTCCATTGGCCTCCGACTTGCAATGTGGCTTTGATGCTCCCCTTGCCAATGGCCTCCAAAACGGTGTCATCCCCCATGAACACCCTCCTTGGGGAAATGCGCTCGTACGTGGTAAACCATTCTTGTTGGAATGTCATGTGTTGGGTTGCACCCGAATCGACAATCCAATCATATGTGGTATGATCATTGGCACTCAATGCCGCAACAAACATTTGTTCGTGATCTTCACAAGCCTTATTAACTTTTTCTTTTTCATCATTTTTCTTCTTCAAACAATTTCTCACAAAATGTCCCGGTTTCTTACAATAAAAACAAAGCTTCTCATTTGGCTTGTGAGTTTTGTTCACTAATGCGGTAGTTTCGAAACTCTCACATTCTTTTCTTTTGGACACTTCGTGAAGCAACCTTGCTACAATGAATTGAAGGTCTACATCTTTCGTGGACATGGACTCCAAGCTTGTGACTAAGTTATCAAAGGATGGAGGAAGGCTCATGAGGAGTACCATGTAAACATCTTCATCCGTAATGTTCACCTCGATGGAACGTAGTTGGTCCGCAAGGGCTTTCACCGTGTTGATGTGCACAAGCATGTCATCTCTTTCTTGCATTTTGATGGTGAAGAATCTCCTTCGAAGGAACAACTTGTTGCCAATGGTCTTAGCTTCATGCACACCACAAAGAGCCTCCCACGCACTTCTCACATTGTCACAATATTGAATGTGTGCAAGTTGGGCATCCGTGAGATGTTCACAAAGCAATGCAAAAGCCTTGGTCTCTTTTTCGTTATAATCGGCCCTTGCAACTTCTTCACTTGGCAAAGTGGCACTCCCATCAACAAATTTCCAAAGCCCATGTTTGGAAAGCATCATGCGCATTTTGAACTTCCATAGGTGAAAGTTGCCACCATCAAACTTTTCCATGACTTTCAAGGACTCCATTTGAAAAGAAGACATTTTGAACACAAGAACTACAAGAAACACTCTTCAAACTTGAAAGTTGAAGTTTTCAATAACTAGAAGAACTCTCTTCTAAACACTTTCACTTGGAAAACCTTGATACTTTCAAAAACCAAGTTTTTCACACTTGAATACTTACAACACCTTGAAGAAATCTCTTCCACACCTCCCACTCACTTGTAAGGACTATTCTCTTTGCAACCTTGCAAACAAAAAGCCTTCCCTCAAAAGGATTCTCCCTTTCTATGTTGTACAAGTAAACACTTTCAAAAACTAAAAAGAACAAGTTTCCTAGAAACCTTTACAAGAAACTTGAAAAGCTTCTCTTACACCTCAAACTTCAATGTTGGAAACCTCAAAAACTTGAAGAACTCTCTTTCACACGATTGCACTTGAAACTTGAAACTTAAAGACTTGAAGAACACTCTTCCACACTTTAAAAAAAAAAAAACTTACAACACTTTGAAGAAATCTCTTCCACACCTCCCACTCACTTGGAAAAGTTACAAGCTCCTTGTATGCCACCACTTGGAAATGAACTCCCACTCACTTTGCAAACTAAGAACCTTGTCTCAAAACGATTCTCTCCTTTTCCTTATGCAATACAAGCTCAAACCTTTCACTACTTCTTGTTCTAACACAATGTCCTTTCTCTTGCTTGGTGTGGGCCCATAACCTATTGGAAATAACTTGAAAACAAGCAAGAAATGAAAGCTTTAACAATTGTATTAACTAAAAGAAGATTACAAAGGTTGTATGCTTCAAATGCTACAATCATAAAACTATGGCTTGCAACAACTAATCAAAGCTTGAAGGTTCTATGTGCACTCAAAAACCATGAAAGGAAAGAATGAAAGACAACTCAAAACCACTCCACTATATACTATCTCCTAACCCTAAAGTAGCCGCCACTTAACCCTAACCTAGCCGCTGCCAAACCCTAACCCTAGCCGCCGCTTAACCCTAGCCGCCAGCAAACCCTAACCCTAGCCGCTGCCTAACCTTAGCCGCCACCAAACCCTAAACTTAGCCGCCGCCTAACCCTAACCCTAGCCGCCGCCAAACCTTAGGTAGTCTCCACTTCTAAACCCTAACCTAACTACTACAAGGATGTGTATACTAATCATCCATTTAATGAATGTTTAACACATTCATCAACATTGGGAATTAGAAACGAATAGAATTTCTAACAAGGTTCAGCAAGAGCAAAAGAACATTGTGCAACAGAAAGGTGCTTTTCAGGCGTCGACTACCAATTGATGCCAAAGAAAAAAATGTCTGCAATGGCCTGATTTGAGTGCTATCCCTTTTTCCTTGTCTGGGTTCCCGAATTCTAGAACACTTTGATATTCTTGAAGACTCCAGGGCATAAGACTGCCCCCACATGTTCCTCTCTTGCACAACCCTGAGCTCAGGTGATGCTTGATTGCGCATACCTGATCCTCCTATGTAGTTGCAAGACGAATACTGGGCAAATTGAGTCTGTAGTCTATGAGACTGGTACTTCCTACAGTTTTTCAAGTTAGCCTGACCTATACTTGTTGGAAACTGCCTGTGGTTTTCTTGAACCACCTGATGTGAGGGTGGAACATGTATAATTCTAGGGTGTATGGGTTGATGCAGGGTTTTCAAACTCTCCGGTGTTCTCTGAAGTGTCCATTGAAATGCATTGAGAGCATTGTGCTGTTCTGGACAGAGCACTAAAAGCAGAGCTTGCACAAAGATGAACACAAACAACTTATCAAAGATGTTTCCACTGTAGACTTGTGAGTGTAGAGCATTGGACAAACATATGAAATTGCAGCTGAAGATATGAGACATCTTCACAGTGACAGACATGTACAAGCACATATGAATCAGTAATTAAAGGTTTGTCTAGATCAAGTTCAGACATAAACAAGCTGGAGAACTTCAAGAGCATGATCTTTTCAGGACAAAGTGGGCTCTGAGAAGTTCACCACTAAGGGTTCAGAAATCCTTGAACTAATCATCTTGGAGATTCCAAAGGCAGAAACACCAAACACAATTCTTTATTTCTTAAGCAGATATTTGGTTAAATTTTAATAAAACTTCTACTGTAACCTTCTACCTTTTTCCAACATCTGCAGGCAACTGGAACCCATGGGGCAAGACCTTTTCCTTTTGCACAAAGTTAGCCCCAACACCATCATTTAGCAATCCCCCTCTTTCATTTCCAAAATTTCGAACTTGCAGGCCCAAGCTAGTGGTAAGATGTTGTAGCCTGGTCAATTTGCTGGCACCCACACCATTAGCTGCATCCACAATCAGCTCCTCAGAGTGTGTTGAGTCTCCTGTGTTTCCATGCCATAGTTCTACTAGCATCCTGTCAAGACACATTCACACTGAAGAGCTTGGAGTAAATTCTCGAAAAACCAAACTACATGCATTATGTTTATAGGTTTACTAATCCCATCCACAGTGAACAATAGATTGATGAATGTAAATTTTACATGAGGGAGAAGAAGTTTATGAAATTAGATACTAAAATATGTCCCTGAAGTCATGGAGCTAATAGATGAAATAACAACAATACCAATAAAATAAGGAACACAAATACCACATTAATTGGATAGTGCAACAACTTTGGAATGAAAACCATGTCAAAGAGGACAGTTAACATCCAGAGAGTGATTGCATGATTGCATGAACTGCTTCAAGAAAGAATTGTCTCTTTATAACCAAAAAGCAAACATTGAAAGATTGCTCTTGGATTTTTTGCATCTGTTACAAGGTCAATGATAGATGGGGATCAATTCTGGAGTATCGTAGTTTCTCCAGTCCTCTAGATGAGATAGACCATTAGGTAACCTTGTGGCTGTAAACTCCAAACCCAGTTAACTAGGAAACCTTAGAATCAAGGTCAAGATGGTAATAGAGAGAACAGAGAGAGAACAGCACCTAAAGGAGTCAGATAGTTGATGGAAGTAATCTGACTCAGATGCAAGAACACCGTTGTTGAATGATCGAACCATCTAGTGCAGTTGTGGAGTAGTCAAAACACCCATGTCATGAGCCACAGTGCCTCTGACCGCTTCTACACCCTTTTTATGCATAGTCATGTCCAAGTTCTTATTATCATGCATTGATGTCCAAAAAGGACTACTCTCACCAACGTTTACATCCAAGAATCTCAAACGAATGACCCAACCATAAAAAAAGATTGGCACACAATCATGCACTTCAAATCGTGGGTAATGGTGCAGAGTATTGCAAGAGCAAAGGATGTTGGTTTGATAAAGGTGACGGACTACAGATCAGTTTGTCTGCTCCTCTAGGTCTCGTCTGCCATCTTGCACAATAGAGACACACAAAATATGTAGCTAGCTAGCTCCCTCTGTGTCTGTCTATCTTCTGTCTCTCCCCCTTTTCTTCTTATCTAACTATGGCCTTCTTTCTTTCTTCTTCAGCGGATAGAAAAAGCAAACAACAGAGCAGCACCAGAAGCTACGGAAAACAAAGAATGGATTTGTGAGCCTGCAATGAGCGAAAAGTACCTCAGTGACGCCACATATCGTAGGGAAACAAGACACTTGCAGCGGAAATAAAAGCTTGCGCGCTATGGAATCTGCACAAAACGTCGACACTACAAAAAGCACGCACACAAGCAAAGCAACTTTAAACAATGCGGGCTTCACTCTGTCCTAATACTACCGACAAGAAGAAGAAGAAGACCCCGCAGCTGCATAAGAAGAAAAATACGCCTCCTCGAGGTATCGTCTGCTGTCTTCACAACAAAAACACACAAAATATGTAGCTAGCTAGCTAGTTCTCCCCCTCTCTCTCTCTATCTTTTTCCTTTTTTCTTCTCTACCTGAGACTTTCCTTCTTCGTCTGCAGATTGAAAAGTAACAAAGAAAGCGTCAATAGAAGTTACGGTAAACACAGAACGAATTTGTTAGCCTGTAGTGAGCGTGAAGTACCTCGCTGGAGCCACAAATCGTAAGCCTAGACACGACACTTGTAGAGCAGCGGGAAGAAAAGCTTGCACGCTTTGGAATCTGCACAAGGAAACGTCCGTAGTACAAAGGCACCCACACTCTCAAATCAAGTAGGAACTTGGCTGCTGTTGGAAAACGCCACGAAACCCAGACGACGTAGTGAATATAAAGACTATCCGACTTGTCACCATTTGCAAGTGATTTCGATGACGTGGATCTGTGCAACACACACACACCTGCAAATGGAAGTTCCAAAACTTCTCTTGCAAATTAGTGCGATTGAAGGCCATGTTCCTGGCTCGACTGATCTCCCTCTTTAGAAGCTTCCGTACGCAGTTATTGATCTCATCAGGTCGTGTCCGTTTCCCTGCAACCACTCGCCTCCCCGATGCCGGCCTTGGACTACTTTGCATCCTCATCCTGTTCATCGAGTCCATCTTCCCCCCCCCGCCCTAATCCTCTACTTCTCCTTCTCCCCCCGAACCCCCTATCTTCTTCACTTACTCACCACCCTCCTGGCTCCTCCTCTTCCCTTCTCTTTCTCTCAATCCTCTCCCCTCTCTCTACTATGACCACCACTTCAGATCGCAACTCCACTAGCACCCAACATCTTCATTCAACTATGGCGAACTACTCCGAAGCAGCCGGCTCACGCAAACCAGCCCACAAAATTAAACCTTGAAAAAAAAAAAACTTCAAAAACTCGAATATTTGTACAAAGAGATCACCAAATATTTTTTACAATATAGCAACAACAACAACAACAACAACAGATGTTAGGCCGATTTGCAAAGAAACCCAAATCGTTTGCTCGCCGGTTGGCGCTCTTCTCTTGGTCTGCCTCTGTCACGCAATGTCTGCAGGAAGCTGCTGAAAGCGCTTTGTATTTCCCAACAGCAAAACAGGCAACAACAAAACAAGCGTTGGGGGGGGGGATGCATTCAGAAGTATCTGTCAACTAACCAACTCAAATTGTTGTTACTTTGAGAGACCATATAATAATGAGTAGAATACATTCAATACACAATTGTGGACCCCTTATGCATAAAATATGTATAATACATTTGGAATACTCATAGGGCTATGACTCATTTGGTGACATTTGCAACTAATGGTAAGTAGAGGGGTCTTCTTGGATGGAAATTGTAATGAAAGCTATCCAAATGAAAGGATGAAATAATCCATTAGTCGTAAGTTAGTCATAGAGTAGTTGCAAGTGGCTTCAAATGCAAATAGTAGTTGTAGATATAACCAACAGTAGTTGTAAATGTCAAATAGTCGCAACTAGTCGCAAATTCGTTGGTTGCAAAATCCCAGATTTCTACTAGTGTTCCAAGTTATTTCTACAACCTTTTTTGTCTCTAACTTTTGCATTTGATTATTTTATAGGGAATATTATTCGTGCTTGCCATGCATTGGGGAGGTTGATCCTTGCACTTGAAGTTGATTCAAAGATTTTTAATGAAGTTTTAAAACCACTATTGGATGCAAAGTTAAGTGAAAATATTGTGAGACATGTCTTCAACCTTGATGACAATTCTCCCATCGAGAAGAGCTAAAATTAATCTCGATTGTGAATAACTTGGGCCATATCCTTTTACTTATGCAACTTTTATTATTCAATGTTTCTAGCTCTTTTTAATGTTCTGGTTTTTGTTTATAGAATGGTTAATGGATTGAGAAAATGATGTGTGCCATTCTTTGTTCATCTTGATTTCCTTTAAAGTCCTTGTTAAAGCTTTATCTTGCCTTCATATGTCAAAGATTTTGCAATTACATTAGCGGCCTTTTGCTCCATCCCCCCATCTCTAAAGCCTAGGACCCATTACCATCTTAGTGTTGAGATATTCATTGATGATGAAGCAAGAGAAGTTAATGTTTAGGACGTTTTTAAACTTTTTTTGCCTTTGATTGTATTGCGCTTGTATTTAGTCCAAACATGGCTTTTCCATTTTCTTTTTCTTCTTAAAACAACAAGTTTTTAAGTCCCTTTGCATGAGTTCTTCACAATCTCCTTTCTCTTATGCATCTTATGCATCTAGCCTATTTCTTAAAGAACTATATTCTTGTAATTAATTTATAGAAGGTTTTTGTAGGTTTTGATTTATTGATCAAACAAATATTTTGTTAATATACATTTGCAAGTTGTTTGATTTGGAAGAAGGCGTGAGGAAAACTATATTTTATGTAATATGAAAAACTTTCTTCACAACAATGAAAACCTAAAAAAGTCTCAAATAGTTTTTTTTTGCAACATGTTTAAAAGTATTATGAAGCTATGTATAATACCACTATTGTAATGCATTTAGTATATTGTCTAGTGCATTTCATATTTTTATTTCTATTCCACCACATTCAAACTATACATAGTTTGTTTGTCCTTGAATTTTATAATATTGTTTTTTGTAATGATTAACGTTTCATCCTTGAGGAAGAGCGTTATCAAGTAAATTTGTGATCCTTAGCTGACTTCAAGGAGTTCATCAACTTTGTTTTTTGTCCCATTTTGTAACAATTTTTCTTGTGCACTAAAATAAATGCTTTCATTAAATTGTTCATGTAAGTCTTCTATGACATCCCAATTCCCATTTTGTCAACATATTTTTATGTGAATATTGATCCTTTATATTATTTTATAATCTATTGTCTTCATTGCAAATTGGGTTTTGAAGCAGAAGAAGTACTCTTCTGATTCCTCTTCATGTGGTGTTTAAACCATCAAGTTCATTCTATTGATAGAAGGACTTTTATTCTCCATATTCTTGAATTTATTGATATGCTCCATTTCCTCCTTTTCAATTTCTACACAAATATTCAAACATGGATGTTAATCCTTACATAATTAATATTGAAATATAGATCTTATGTTCAATTAAAGTAAGAAAATACTTTTCAATGATGGCTACCTCTTCTTGTGTTTCAAATTTCGAATGTAGAGTTTTCGATAGATTGATGATTTCACCTAGACATTCAACCTCGTTTTCATTAATAAAACAAATTTATTTCATTCTATGCAATACTTCACTTCTTAATACATTTTTATTCTTCTGATAGTTTTATACACATCTTGAAAGTGTTTTTTGCGTTCTATTGTTTCATCCTTCTCATTTTAACTCTTCAAATCTATTGTTTTGAAGCTCCTATCTTAGGACTACAACATCTCTACCAATAGTCTCCATAGTTCTCTTGATGAAGTTTGTGGGATATCTTTTGACTTTTTAACTGTGTTTTTCTAGCTCTTTCAACATTTTAAGTTGTTGCAAAATGCATGTTCGATTTCCCCCCATCATTAGATCTTCTACAATGGAATTTTTTCTTGGTTTAAAGTGGTCGTCCCATTCAATTTGACTATTTTTTACAACAATTGATTATAGAATGTAGATTGAGGTCAAGTTTCCAAATTCAATGCAAAATATTTTAGGGTTTCTTCATAATTATTTAAAACTTCTTTGTGATGTTTGGATGCATGTCCATCAATATATATTTTGTTTACATTTGCTGTCATTTTTCAAGCTGGTTCATCCTCCCATGCTCTTTTGATATTCTCTTATATTATTCATGCAATGCCTTGTTGTACCTTGTACATGACACTCAATTATTTTAAATCTTTTTTTATTATGGAAGAAATGAAATGTAGAATTTGAGATATCATTTTTGTCAAATATCTCAAAATGTGATGCCCGTTTTGAAACCAATAGTATTGTCTACTTTAAATAACCTATGACAACTAGTTTATCCCCATATGTTTTATCCAAAGATAGTAAACATATTAATTTGTTAATGTAAAAAATGCATATTAGTTCAAAAAACATTTTCTTCATACAATTTGTTTTTGTGCATCATAGCCTCAAAAAACCATGTCTACAAACATGTTAAGTTCTCCTACTAGGCTTTGCAATGGTTGCCAATTTCATATGCGTCACTAAACTTTATTTTAGAAATGTTGAGCTAAACTAGGTGCCATTGGTAAGTCATTCAATTCATTAGAACCCGTTGCAAATTGTGATGTAACTGTTGGGGTGGTGTCTTCCAAATTCATCATCTCTTCTTTTGAGCCCATCACTACATTTTCTAGGTATGCTGGGGAGTTCTCCTCTTCCACATTGCTTCTAGTAATAGAATTAGCCAATACAAGAATATCCAACTTTTTGCTATAAGCGAATACTAGTGTTTCGTATACATCATTTTCAACATTCCTTGGCCACTTTCATACCAAGATTGACTTGTTTATTCTCTTGTCAATTTGAAATTTTGAGTAGGTAATCACACTGCTTGTGAAACTACGTTCTATAATTTTGATTCATCGGGTGTGTTGGCCATGGATGGTCTCAAGGAGGTTGTCACAAGTTGTTTAAAAACTTCAGGCAAAACATTTTTTATTAATGTCTTGTATATCTTGTAATTTTGAAAGTGGCTAAAAGATGCCCAATATCCAACCTCTGCTTGGAACTCTACATGTACAGTCTTCAACTCTCTTATCTCTACTAATAGTTAATACTTCAAATCTCTTGGTGTTTGACAAGAGGTTTGGGATATGGATATCATGACATTGTGCAAATGAACAATTCAATTCAGAATTTGTTTTCTTTGATTGTTACTTAAAAGTTCATTGAAAGATATTAAACTCTATTCGTGCAATGTTACAAAGTTGTAAACATTTCCCAAAGGCCAAATTTTTATAGGGTCGCTTTTAAATTATTGCATTCAATGATCTCTTCAAATATGCTCAACATTTTTTGGACCATTTGGATGGGATTAATTACACTAAAATGTTATAATTAGTAAAACAACTATGTTTCCTACTCATGTCGTGCATGGTGTGTGTAACATGTAATTGTGATCACTTCATTGGCTCTTGGGCCTAATGTGGCTTCATGCCATTTTTTGTTTGCATTTTGTTTTACATGCCATGTGTCTAGTTCATGCCTTTTGGCAACTATTATTCCTATATTTCATTCCATTCTTACATAGATCTTCATATCAAGTATGAAACACTCAAAACATTTTCCAAACTTCAATTGATATTTAGATGTATGAGATTTTTAAATATGTAGTGAATGTATTTAAACAATCGCGTGAACAATTTAAACATGTTTATATCTTAACTAATGTGTGTTATGAATATTGGAACTAGAGATTACACATATTGAAGGCATTTAATTTGTTGCATTTTTCACCCTATGAAACCTACATGGTTAGGTTGATGGCTTGGTGAATTTCCTTGTGAACATCGTCCATGCTTGTACAATGTTTTCGTGGCTGGTTGTTAAAAAACTTTATCATAAGCATTTTCATCATTGTCCCATATATCTTATATAATACTACAAGTGGCAAAATATCCCCATCATTCAATGACTACATATCTACATCCATGTTAGTGTTGAAATCTTTTCTTTTTACCATCAAAAACATTTTCAAATCTTATGGTGATTGTGACGCATTCCCAACTCCTTGAAGGATTCAAATGTGAGTCAAGTGAAAGACAGCGAAAGGGGAGGAGTTAGGGCACACTCCCTAGCTCACAACACTTTGAGGGGTAGAGGGGCGTGTTGGAGCTCCGGGATGGGACTAGGAAGAGTTGACAAGCTTCACTCATTCACATGGGCCTACACACAACCCACACAAGGTGGTTAGTGCATAGTTGGAGCACTTTTGGTGCTAGGACGAGCCACAAGCAACACGGACACACAAGACTCATCACGGCCCAGACTTGAGGGAAGCCACCACCTTCCCCCTTATAGTATACTTTGCACCTCTCCACGGGGCCCACATCTAAATGGCTTTTTTCTCTCGGGACTCTCAAGTGAGAGTCTCGAAATCGCGCCAGCCAGGGGTCCCGCGACTTTGGAGCCCCATAACTTTGCGAGTAGACCTCTGATCGAGATGCGGTTTAAAGCAAAGTTGTAACTTTCGTCAAAAGCTTTCCAATGGTATGTCGCATGTTGTCTGCAGCTAAGTAAATCGAGTTGATTCCCGACTTTTTCTGGTTGGGAGTCAAACTAGCCCTTCTTTTGGCCATAACTTGTGTTTTAAATGTTCAAATGAGCAATGCAAGCCCAGTTTAGACATCTACGTTCCAAGATCTTTCCAATGATATAAAACATGCCACAAGCCATTGAGTTTTAACCCCTGAAATCGCTCTCTAAAATTTCGTGAGTCCGTTGGGACTCCATCTCCCAAAGTGGGAGTTGCCTTGGGAGTGTGAGGGTTCACTCCTTCACACTTTCTTACACTCTCGGGAGTATGCGATGTGACTCCCAGGCTTCTTTTTGGCGTGCACCCTTGCAACCCCTTTGCCTTGGTCGTAAGCCCAAAGCTAGGGTTGCGACAATTTGTGAGTGTTCTTAATGGTTGTTTCTTTATGATGTTTTGTCTAAACATTAGTTCATTCAATTTTGTCAATAATCAATTTCAATGTTCAATTTCAACCACTATTTAGTTTAATATTTGTATTGTTCCATAATTTATTATAATCAATGGTATTCTTCTTTCTCCTTCAATTGTTGATTTATTGTTTTTTTCGACTATCCTACACACCTCGTGGTTTTGGGGCTAGCATTATCATTTGACAATGCATTAGTTGTTTTAAAACTTTGTTCTTTAAATCATGTGGCAATTAAACTCGCCCACCTGGAATTGCATAGAATTGTCTTCGGGGTTTC
Source organism: Sphagnum tenellum (assembly GCA_963921925.1). Lineage (NCBI taxonomy): Eukaryota > Viridiplantae > Streptophyta > Sphagnopsida > Sphagnales > Sphagnaceae > Sphagnum > Sphagnum tenellum. The sequence goes on from OY998155.1 coordinate 12,926,502, forward strand.
AAATTTTTTGTTAATAGTAGGTTTCCAAAGGTTTCCGAAGGTTACTAAATCCTTTATCAACAAATCATTGAGTAAACTTGTGAAAAAATGTTTTGGAATTGACTTTTTCAAACATCTGCATTCTTTAAAAAAATCCATGGCATGTGTAAACATTGCCCATTGGTAGTTTCCCATATCCTTTACAATTTGTTTCAACATTGCAATATTTTCTTTATCTATCTTCCCATGCGCCCATTGCTAAATTGCCCATTCATATGTTTTTTCAATTGTTCTTTTCCATTCTATTCCGCATATTCTAATTTCTAGCAAATGCTAGAAGGGGAATAATCAAATGTCATTTTTTTGACATACCCAACGTTTTGTTGTCATCTCACATATTCTATTTAGTAAGCTTGAGATTAATTTATATTCAATCATTGATTCCAATGTGTTTGGTGTGAAAATTGGTGGTAATTTTCATCTTTTTTTTGGTTTTTTCGACAAATTTTATGTACAATAAATATCATTAAATTTCCTCCTAAACCCTAATCCCTAAACCATATAATTATTCTACCCTAATCTATATACATTAGCAAATATTTTATGTACAATAAATATCATTAAATTTCCTCCTAAACCCTAATCCCTAAACCATATAATTATTCTACCCTAATCTATATACATTAGCAAATATTTTATGTACAATGTCTTTGGTATTGAAGCAACCTTTTTAAGCCTTTTCTCCTTTCCCTAAGGCCATCCTTTTTCAAAATTTAAATCAAATAATATTAGTTGAAGAAGAGAATTATTTCAATTTTTTTTTTGAGGAATATTTTGACTAATGATGACAATGATATTGTGTAATATATTCAACTCCAGCCATCAACATTCCTTTATTTTGAAATTGACACATTCCTATATGATTTATAGAGGTTTGGAGACACACCCCCCATTTGACTTTTTTACTAGACAGAATAAGTCCTTGGAAAATAGATAATATTTCATTATACAGTTTCCAACATGGAGTTACTAAAATTATTTATTGCCTTTAAATATAAATCAAATAACAATATCACATTTTTTAATTTGAGGCTTTGTCAATTGATAGGATTTCAAGTTGTTTCCTTTACTAAAAAAATTAATATTCTTATGTTTTGACAACATCTTGTGGATTTTCCTTTTTCACCTTTCCATCATACTATTTTACCCTTTTTGGATCCAATCATTTAAAAATTCCATATTTACCAGTAATACATTTGTTATAATTAATAGATTTATATACTGCATTTATTTTTTAAATACTTAAAAGTCATTCATTTCAAAATAATTTAAATTTTATATTTCATGTTTTGTGTTTTTTGTTGATGTCATACATATATGTTGCTTTATGAATTATCAAAAGAAATTGATTCCAACAAGGTTTCCAAAATTTTATGCTAATTCATTTAAAAAATGCATTCTACCATTTTGGATTCTAAGGATGAAAGGACATTGAGAAACCCTTGCATCATGGAATGTTCTATAAATTGATATAATTATTATAATTTTTCAAATTTAACTAATAATGTTTTAATAGAAAAAAAATTCATGTGGTGCATGTGTGATGTTTTTCTTTCCATGGATATTAATTTATGTTAGTCAAAAGGATGGTTGTGGGGTTGATTTAGTCAAGTGGATGCAACTTGGGGGTGATTTGGAAAATTCTTGGATGATGCTTGATCATGTTAAACATGTTCAAGGTTGGACAACCATGGCTTGCCAAGTTTTTTAACCTTGTCTATTGCAAAGTAATGTTTATTGCTATCTATGATATGTAATCAGAAGACATTGAAGCCCAATGTATACTTTGGCGGAAGCTGAATGCCACTATTTTGAAGAAAGGTGTAGCAAATCCAAATTTCAAAGGCTTCATGGCAGATAATGCCCAAGCAAATTCACTAGTAGAAATCAGCTAAAATGTGACCAGTCCATTTACGACTACATGCAACTTGTAGTCATTTGCGACTAAATTTGGGAATATTGTAACTACAAGATCAAATTTCAACTATTTTGGTCATTCTCATAACTATGATGCAACTATTAAAAATTTCATCCTATTGGTTGAATTGATTTTACATTTATTTTCATCCATCAATAGGTTGATATGTCCCATTAGTCATAATAGTCAACAAATTAGTTACATCCTAAAGGTATTATACAATGACATAGGGGTGTATTTTAATGTATGTACTAAAATTATATATAATATGCATACGTATGTATACTATTCATATAATGAATCTCAAAATTAATATTTGACCTTTGAATTTCTTATTCAAATCTGAAAATTGTTATTTCAATTGTTTAAAACATTATTTGAATTTTAGATTTTGGATTTGAACATGATATTTTCAATTTAAATTTAAAAAGGCTTATTTGATCTAAATTTGATATTTGAATTCTACATTAAAATTTTCGAATCCAAAAATTAATATTTCAATTCAGAAAATTATAATTTTTTGTAAAAATGGACATTTTAATTTTGAATATTTTAATATAAATATTAAAATTTATATTTCAACTCTGAAATTTTTTCATTTAAATTTTAAAATAATCATTTGATTTGAACTTGAAATTTTAATTCCAAATTTTTATTTTGGATTCTTAGAATTAATACTTCCAGTCTGTAAATTATTAATTGAATCTAAAAATGGACATTTCAATTTTGAATATTTTTACTTGACTCTGAAAATTGATAGTTCAATTCTGGAAATTTTTATTTAAATTCAAAAAATTTATTTGATCTAATATTTGATTTCTACATTATTATTTTCAAATTAAAAAATCAGTATTTCAATTCAAAAAACAATATTGAGTCTAAAAATCAACATTTCGATTTTAAGTATTTTTATTTGAACTTGAAATTTGATATTTGAATTTTGAAGTTCTAAATTTAAATTTTAAGAAATTATTTGGCTTGAAAATTGAAAATTGAATTCCAAATTATTATTTTGGATTATTGAAACTAATATTTCAATTCAAAAAATTATTAATTGAGTCTTAAAATGGACATTTTAATTTTGAATATTATTATTTTAAGTTGAAAACTGACATTTCAATTCTGAAATTTATTATTTAACTTCAAAAAACTTATTTGATCTAAAATTTGATATTTGAATTCTGAATTACTATTTTGGAATCTTAAATTTATAATTTAATTCAAGAAATTATTGAATGAGCTTTAAGGATTTTTTATAGTATTGTTATCCATAGTATATCACTTTTATAAATAATTATAAATGATTATTTTTATTAAAACTTAGTTACACATAATAATAATTGTTATAACATAGATTTGTATATTTTTTAAATTTATATTTTTATATTAGAAGAAATTAATTAATGTAATTAATGTGACATTATTTTAAAATCATTGCAATTACTTCATATAAGAATTAATTAGTATGTGCATAATTATTTTCTAATTGAACATAATTATTCACATTCTGTAATTTATAACTTCAAACTTGAATTAAAAATTTGAAAAACCTATAATGTAGTTAAAATAATTATTTTACTGATTTTAATTTCACGAATTATATATATAAATCTCAAATTCTGTGATTAATAATCTATGATAAATATTTTACAATGATTTTAAATTAATTATGAAATTAACATTATGTTTAGCAATTTATTTTATTTATAGTTAATAATTAGCAAAAGAAAAAAATTACTTGATCTATAATTTGTTTTACAGACTAAATGTAATTATACAATAAATAATGTAACTAATTAAATAAATGTGTTAGAATTTACTTTTTAATAATAATTGTTAATCCACTATTTATTATTTTAACATAAATATTTAAAATAATTATTTTTAAAATTATAGTCATTAAATTAATTTTACATTAATTGTATTGTTTGTAATTCGAACAGATTCTAAAAAGTAATAAAATATTCTAAAATATATTAAATATTTAATTATTTGTGAGTTATGTATTAATAATTTGTGAGTTACTAGATAGTTAGTTTGTTAAATATTAAGAACTTATTGCTTATTTAAGTAATTGATACTGCATACTGAATATTTATAGTGTGTAATTTATAATTTAAATTCATATAAATTTAATCATTATTAATTATATGATTATCTTATTATCTAGCACTTGAATTGTTTAAAAATCTAAAAACTAAGAAAGTAAGGCATGAAGAAAGTTTTGGAATTACAACTTAGTTTGTGAGGAAGTTGGAATTTCAAAACTTATCCCATATTGTTTGTTCTTCATTCCTATTTTGAACACTATATAAACAAGGGGGTGTGGTCATCCAATTTCACATTAAGAAATTTGTGCACATGGGATGAACTAATAAAAAAGGTCAACCAAAAAAAGAAAGAACAAATTATACACATTTTTAAAGTGGATACCTTTCCAACCTACTTATTTACCTAGCTAGGTAGGTACTTAGTTTGACCTACCCACCTAAGTTGACTTATGTACCTACCTATTTGAGTAGGTATTTAACTTAGGAAAGTAGAACCTACCTATTTATTTTTTAAAATCTAAATAGGTAAGTTGGTATGTAACCTAGGTTTGTAGGCACATATTTGTGTACCTACCTAGGTACCTACCAACTTAATATTAATATATTAATATATTTCTTTTTAATGCCATGTGGCATATTTACATTGGGCCACATGTCATAATATAAGATCATCCGAATATTAGAATTGAACGTCCTAGATTATTTCAAAATAATATTAATAATATTTTAAATAATCAAATATGAAAACACATAGCAACACATCATTTGCCTTTAATTGTTACCAAAATAGTTGCATCTTAATCGCATGTGACAATATGTATACAATGTAATCAAAGGATGAAATGTATTTGTTTACTTTTTTTTCATATAATACCTTTTATCATTTGCGACTAATTTATCACATGTGACTTGTCTTAGGCGACTACAGTGATTTTAGTTGCAAAATGTCTCTTGTGACTAAAATTTAGTTACAAACATTAGTCGAAAATACACAGTTTTCTTCTAGTGATTGGAATGTTGTTCGTATTGTTTATGGGATTAGAGATCCCATTGTCAAGTTGATTGACAATGAACATACTTGTCTTTTCCATTGGATTCAATCATGAGATACGCACACAAAGAAACTAATTGCTTCGAAGTTCCAAGATTGACATAAAGCTTTTTGTTATGACTATAAGAAAGAAAAATCCTTAAAATAAGCTGATGTTTGTTGTGTTGCATCTGCTCTTGGTGGTAGGGTTTAGGGTTTAGGGTTTAGTATTCCTTTGGGGTTATTGCGAAGGTGCAATTCATGAGTTCAACAATTGGTTGAACCTTTGGCATTTTCATGTGAGGCAATGGGGAGGATTCATGTTATATGTAGGAATTTTTTGCACCCTTTTTTACATTTAAACTAATTTTTCTTGCTATTTTTACACCATTTTGTACATTGGAAAAAAATCATCTTGTTATGCTCTGAATCCATTTCTTAAATGTGAATGTAAAAATTATCCTTGGAGGAGGAAACATACATGTCGACTTGTAACTTGTTCGAAACAATTCACAACATTTGGCTCCAAGAATTTGGGAAAAGAGGTGCATGTTTGTATGTTGCATCCTTATATGATTATGTACAAGCTTTTAGGCAATCAACATTATACTCTGCTTTCCTTCATGGTGGTCCCTCAAGGATTAGTTCAAATAGGGATGAATTGCAATTACATAGGGCGAGCCAATATGGTGATCCATTACAAATGGCTGTTGTAGTTGCCAAATTAGCTTCAAGTTCTTCATATACATCAAGATATTGCATTTAGAAGGTGAAGAAGTATTTGGATTTGTTAAACAAAAGAAAAATTTGCCCATTGGATTAGAGGGTGATTCACATAGGCATGATCATGCAAAATTCCTATCTGCGAGTCAAATTCTCTTTGTGCAACTCTGTACCCAATGGAGATGTAGGGCAGTCCAATCATTCACAAGAGGGGTTCTTAGTTCTCACTCATAATGGTGAGGAGGTGTTGGAATACCTTTGTGGTGACAATGTTTGGCATATTGAATGATGTAACCCCAAGTCCAATGCCTAATGTTCAACATTGCAAAAGGACACCAAGCACTATTGCAAGGAAAAAATCATTTCAAGGGGAATAGAAGGAGGCAACCCTGCTCCTTGTTATGTTGGTAACTAACATGTATCCAAAGGTGTGGAATTGAAATAATTACTGAACATCACAAAAAAATTTAAAAATAAAAGTTGTCTTTTAGCACGAGCCTTTACAATTTAACATTAAAAGTTCTAAAACTTTAAAAGGTGTTGATGTATGGGTTCCAAAGAAAATATTTCAAATTTGCATCCTTTTGGCCCAAATATATAAAACTTGTACAAAACAGTTTTGAACGTATATTTGGGTTTAAAAGTCATTTGCATTGAATATGTAAATTCACATATGGGGAACACCACATTGAATCAATCTCATATTTTCTGTTTGATTTGTTGGTGCTTGTCATAAGTACATCATTACAAGAATCACTTTGACAATCTTGAGACCTATTTTAGAGGATAAGGGGAAAGTTAATTGTAATCCAGTTAGGTATTGTACATTTGGAGTGAATGTCTAGTCCTTATAATCCTTGTCCATAAACTTGTGCTATGCAAATTTCAACATTTTCATATTTTTTCATCCAAAAAGTTCATTTATTATTCATCCATCCGTATATATGTGGTAAAATATTTTGCCACATCAGTAAAAAATCTGTTTAATGTGGCAATAAATATTCTTGACATATTCCATCCATTTCATCAAAAGATGCTAAATTTTTTTTTATCATGCTCACATGTTCATGTTCACAAGCTCATGGTCATGCTTGTAGGCTCATAATATAATGTCGTTGCATTAAATGCCACCTCTTATTTTTCCTTCAATTTGTTCTTTGGGTTCCAAAAGCACTTTTTTTATTTTTATAATCTGATTTTTTATAGTATTGGCATTCCTCCTTTGATTTACTTGTACTAGTTGTGGTTTTTTCTACCTTTTTTTTTTCCCTTTCATCATTGGGCATACATCTATGACCGTATTACCGTCCGTGTCAATGAAGCTTTTTTCATAGATTATTGTTGGCTCCAAATGCTAGATCAACATCCCTCTTTCCATGCCAACAATAGCCTTAAAAAATGCATTTAGTAGACTAGGTGTTGAAGGGAATTTGCCAAAGTGAAGATTTGTTCATAATATTCTTCCACCCTTTCATTCAAATTTTGTTTGATGGTTAACAAGTTCATGTAAACCTTGTAATATCGTTTGCATTGAAGGTACAATCCAAATGGCTATTGACAAAGTTGTCCCCCTAAGTCGAAGTCACATCACATGATGTCCATTGGAAGTAGGCAATTTTTGTGCCCTCCTTCATCACACTATTGACTTTTATTGCTTATTTGAACACACGGAGATGTGCATCCAAATTTGAATTCTTGGTGTGTTTTAAATAATTCATTGGCTTCCAATTGCCATGGGATCCATGTTTTTTGTTGCATTCATGGTAGGGTTCAGATGACTTCTCACGATACTATGCAAAATGACTTCATGTCTATTGCAAAAGATGTGAGATTTCACATTTTACATGAGTAGACCTACGTTATTTCGCCATTTGCCTTTCAATTTTTGCATCAACGAGTTGACATTGTGGTTTTAGTGGATGGTGTTTGAATGTTGGCTAAGGTCATCATTGATGATTTCACTCGAACAAATTTGATTTTGTTTTGTTTTGTGGGGGTGCCACAATAATTGTAGTTAAATTAAGCTGAGGATGCCCTTTATCGTGATCAAATATTCAATGGGCATGTTTTTCCTTCTAGACATAAATTATTTTGGGTGTTTGAATGAAATGTTGATGATTTTTTTCATTGATTTGTTAACATTGTGTGAGAGTGAAGGGCACTAGAAAACCCTCTTTTGGTTTTGCATTCATTTTTTTAGACAAAAGGTGTTTACGGAAGACTTGTTTCTCTGGAAGATTCTAATGATGTTGAAAATCACACTTACTAAACAATGGGAGCGTACTCAATCACAAAATAATACTAATAAATGAAGTGAAGGACTGACCAAATTTCTCCTTCTCTTAAAAGTGCTACTACATAGACCATTCATCAATCATCATACTCATACCCTAAACCATATCCACCAAACTGATCCAACTTAGCTAGGCTACTTTGACACTTGTCTTGTTGCAAGGTCATGAAATTTAAATGTGCTTCAGCTGTGCCATCTAAGGGTTCTAAATAATTTACAAACATGGTCAAAACAATAGAAAGAACTTTGGAAGTTAACGAACATTAATGAATGCTTCTTGCAACATACTAGAAGTGTTTATCAATGATATGTGCAATGACATCTTGCCCTTCAAGATGTACAGCTGCTGATTTCACCTGCACAGAAACCAGTGTTACCAAATTAGAATAAATTCTCAAATATTTAAGTTGTCTCATTAGGTATTTTGGGGGAACAAGAAATCTAATTGTACAATAAAAAGAATGATTGACAACATTAGTGATATGGCTGCAAATCCCAAATTTTAGCATGTGGCATCACTCCAAACCTTTCCATGAAAGCAGTGTCTTAGTTGGTATCTGACTCAGGAGTCAGGAGACTCAACATGCTTCAAGTTTCAAAAGTTGTCTGACCAGTGAAGGTTAGATTTTTCAGAGAAATCTGATGACTAAGCCATTGGTAGTAATGTATGCACACCTGGATTGTGTTGTGTGCTTGGTTCTTTACATGTGCACCCAAGAAACTAACATCAACTCTCCGCCAAGCCACTTGTTGCAGCCCAGTCAACATCACCTCTGAGAATCCAATTCATGAGACTCAATTAAGATCAAGAACGAATCACAAGTTGCAACTTCTTAGCTGGAATTTCATTTAAACATCTGAGTTGCTATCAACCTTCCAGATGGTCAAATATTACTTTCCTTCACATAGTTTCTAAATTCAGAATGTGGTCAACAGTTTATAGTGCAAACCCTAGGAAGGTGAAAGATTTTTGGCCATTGTCATTGGAAGCTGGTCTATTTTATATGGTGCACAGTGTTCAATTCTGAACATGCAAGTTGTGTTCAATCCTTCAACTGTCCATGCTAAAACCCTACAAACAGAGTGCATGTGTAAAAGAAGTGCAAACATTAGAATTTACATAAATGAAGCAGATTGAAAAGAAATTAGATGACCTTCAGCAAAGTCTGATGCTGGTTCTCTTGTCTGCATGGTTGTAGGTTTGAGATCCACAGCTGGTAGCTCTTCATCTCGCACAATGTGTGGATATGCTGGATCAAGTGCTTTGAGTATGTCCACCTGGCAAGATTTAAATATTAATGCCAACACCATTTTGTCTAACAGATTGAAATAGCAGATTTGCCTGTCCAATGATTTCCCAGTGAGGTAGCCTGACATTTGTCATGCACCTTTCAACTGAAGATATTTACAGCAGACTCCACCTTTCTGACACCATGACACAGGTGCCTAATTCAGTTCAGACAGGTCTACTAACTTTTGAGATCAATTTGTGGATCCAACAAAATATCAGATTTGTATGCAGAAACACAAGCAATATAATCCTGAAAACTATCCTAAAGTTTCACAGCAAGTCCTGGGATTTTCAGCAGTTCTCCAAACACTGTACTATAGGCTAGCTCATAACACCAGAAACATGCCAAGGAAAGATGGCTTCCAGAAGCAGGATAATGAGTCGTCACATCTGGATAGCTCTACAAGATAGCATAAACTCGGAAGCACCAGATTAGATCTACCTTTCAAGCTGGACAACTAGAACTACTAACACTCAATGGTTGAGATCAAAACCTGAGGCATTTCTGCTTCTCTGCGTATTGATGCAGTCCGCCAGCCAACAATGTCTTTGATTGAAGTGTCAAGGCTTTGGGAAACTTAGCAATCAAGCAATAGGTGACATTTGAACAAAACTTCAGCAGTGATATTGACTAGTTACAAATTGTTTGAATCAGCTTTTCAGGTTTCCAATAAGAACTCTTTTACTGCAAGCATTGACTTGTTCATATATTACCTGCAAATCACACCTCATCAAAGCTTGGGCTCACAGTTCAGCAAAGAGGCTTGCAAAAGTGGAATACATAGGTGCCGGCCAATGTGAATATACATTTGCAAACAGCATTCCTTATCTTGGATACGGCATCAAAACTGACTCTGGCTTCACACCTGAGCATTGAGACTGCCTTTCTCTCCTATATTAAGGGTGCCAGGGATTTTTGGTGATAACATCACTGCTGAGGATATGGAGAACTTTCAGGATGAACCTGAAGCTCGCCCCCATCCTCATCTTCAACAAAATCATATGTTGGAAAGTGTCACTTCTAACTTCCTTCCAGACCAAGTGTTGTCTTCGATCAGCAATGACAGATCTTCTTTACAGAATCCATATTCAATTGAACTTGTGCTTGCTGTAGCATGGGCACCAAACAGACACAAAGGATACGATCATATACAATATTGGCATAAGCTGTGCGCTGCTTGAATGCCCGCAACGCTGACCTACATGATCACAACAGACTCCATCAGCATTGTAAAGACCTGAGATATGTGAATAGAAGAATAGTGGATATAACAAGGAGAAGACTGACCACAATGTTCCTGTATAAAGTGACTCAGGTCCTGATGATCAAGCACAGTCAACTCAAATTAGAGCAGTATCCAACCCTCTTGACTGTAAAAAGATTCCTTACACTGCAGGGCATATGTAGTTGAAACAAGCACAAAAGATATGGAGAAGTGGATCTGACTCATGAGTTGCAAAATTAAAATGCTCAACAAGATTACCCATTCACTCCTGTGCGATGCACATTCAGACAAGACCCAAACATTATAAAAAATAAGAGGATAGGTGAGAAACTGAACCACATCCATCAAGAATAATGGCAGTAGTCAAGCATAAGTAAAACAAGGAACAGCAAGAACTATAAATGTAAGAGACTGGATGTAGCACTGTATCACTCCCCATGAGAAAGGTAAATTAGGCTGGATCGGCCATCATTAACAAATGTGACATTTGCACCAACTCAGTCAACCTGAACATGGATTTCAGCAACCTCAATTCTTTCAGCTCAAAAGAACTACGGGAAAGGTCTAAGAAATCCAAAATACATACATATACTGGAATGCAGCAGGTGAGGTACTTACATAAACCTCCCCTCATGACAATCAGTAACCATGCGTTGGAGCAAAGGCTGCAGACTTTTGTTTCCATCTGCAAGAAACAAGTGACGGCCAGTTCGCCCAATAAACCAGTGGGAAATCATAGGTGCCACTCTCTCAAGTGTTGAGATCCCAAAGAGGAATGGTACCTGCCAAACCAAACATAACATCTAGTTCATCCACAATAGGAAGACAAACTCCTGAGTTCAATCCTGCCCATAATGTAAGGAATAGGAAAAATCACTATCACATTTCCCACATCCAAAAGAAAAAACGTATCACACAAGACAAATTTGTTCAAAAGCATGAACAGTATGTTTTCAAATCCAGTGAGAATGCTTAGTTACAGTCTACTGTGCCATGTTTGAATGAGCAAAACCTTTCAAACAGAAACCCAAGTCATCCCACAAATGCAAAAGTTGGTTTGCACAATGTTTATTTCTGTTCAGCAGTTTATTTCTATGGACTAACAAAATGTCACAGAAGCATCAAAGTAACATGAGCAGTCTGTAGGGTCCAGGTTGGTGGTTGAACCAAACAATAAGGGAGCTGCAATTTATCTCACATGCCGATTGCCTTTAGATCCCAAATGAGGTGTGGCAACAGTAATGAAGTTGATAGGTTCAAGTCCTGCAATGCTGCCATACAAGGGGGCAGCAACTGTAGTTGCATCATGATCACCCACTCTTTCGGCTTCTCCCACTTTAGTATGCTCAACCAAAATTTCTCCATTTCTGAATCTTGAACTTGCTCTCTCTTGTAAAAGGCTTCTACCACCTTGGGGGGCATACAACTGTCCAATTGCATATCTAGAAACCAAGCCCCCCAATGAATGTGATAAAAACGAAATCTTAGTTACTCCTGGATTGGCATCAACAACATCTTGTACCTGCAAACAGAGATAGATACATTGTGTGAGGATTCTTTGTGGAAAGCCCCACCTTCAGTTTAATGATTGCCCTGAAGGAGAAGGTGCCACAGAATGGTACCAACCTCTTCAGCAAGACGGTTGCCCATAACATCAACACCGTTGAAAGTTCGTAAAGCAGAGTTGCATGCACTGCCTGCAATAAATCATAACCTTGGAGCAGAATTTCAATTTCTATCACTTTCAAAATACACCTGCACAGGCCCTCAACCAAGAAAAGAGTATTTTTGTATATTTTTTAAAAAAAGATTGTAGAAGGGGAAAAGGAAAAACCCACTTACAATGAACCACCACTTTGTCTGCAAGCTTCTTTTTAAACTGCTCGGCAGCAAACCTCCAATTTTCAACACTGCAATAATTATTCACACACATCCATTAACATGTTCTGACATCAAAAGAGGACTCATTGTAGGGAGCTTGTGTTTTGCAAAGAAGAAGAACTGTTGCCCTCGACTAGTGTGACAGCACGATTTTGTTTCTCCACTGCCTCTGCTTGAGTTTGATTTACTACTGCCTGTCCAAGAATGCACGAGCATGATTCTCAAATCCGAAACGGTTAGCACATCGCCTCAGAACCATCGACAATCTATCTCTCTGTTACGACTAGGTTAGATCATCAGAGTAGTCAGATCTAGAAGTCCGTACTGACCAACTTCAGACTACACACAAACCCTCGATACAAGTTGTGAAGGTAATAAGGATGATGCGCAATAACTCGCACTGTAGCCAGTTACAGATCAAAACATGCCGCATCGTCCTTATCGCGGAGAGAGGAGACAATACTACATGCACACAACTTCAAGGTTTATATATGAGAATAGACTCTTGATATCGGGGAGAAAAGAAGAGACTAAAATAAATACAAGAAGTGTCTATACATTAAAGCCTTTGATCATGGACGTTCTCCTGTGATCCTGGAAGCACAGAAAGCCTATCGACGTCACCATTCTCATGGCGGAAAAAAAGTTAAAACGATCTGATAAGACTCGTAGAAGGCAAACAAATTCAGCAAATCGCACCTGCCAACGATGCCGTTGACGAGGATTACTAGGTGCTCAGGTCCCGCACCCTCGCTCACACCAAGAGTGAAGGAATTCGCGTTTTCTGGCTGCTGCTGCTCCTCCTCTCTCATTTCGGCAACTGTATGTTCCACCTTTTTGGAAATTTTGGCTCCGTTGGAAAATGAAAACCGCTTCTTCTTCTGCTTGCTGAGCGTCGGTACACAACTTCCGTGCAACATAACAGAAAGGTTGAACGCGCATACACTCTTCCCTCTCCCTCTCGAACGCGCATACACTCTTCTCCCTCCCTCTTGAACGCGCATACACTCTTCTCTCACTTCTTCCCTTCCATGCCTACTGTTAGCCGCTTCTTCCTGTCACCTCGGCCCGCGAGTCCCCTATTCCGACCAGTGTTGGGCGGTTGTTAGAAACAGGAACAGACACCCGGAGATCATAACCGCGGTTCTCAGGATCATAATCACATAAAAATCAAAGACCCGGTTTTTGGTATACAAAGCATGGTTCTTGAATTTTTTGAAAATACCAAAGAACCGGACAGAAAACTTCGAGTTCTTTATGAACACCACAGGATCTTAAAGATTTTGAAATAACCGGGATGGGCAGTCCTTTGTTTTTGGGTTAAAAACCGGAACCGGCAACCCTGGTTTTTGAAATTTTTAGAAATCTAGAACCGTTGGTTTTTTGAAAATTCAAATAACCGCTCAACACTGGTTCCGACACTGTGCCGGTCCTGTGAGGTTTCCTTATACTGTAAGAGCATCTCCACCCCAAAACTGTAAACAATTCCTTTATTTTAAAATAGAATAGTGTTTAATGATCACTGTCCCCACACACAAACGTCATAAAAGCTCCTTTAAACACTCAAACACCATTTATGTCTTGACATCTGGACGAGTAATAGTCACTGTCCAAATCCATAGTAGAAAAAAGATTTTAAAGGGGTTAAAATGACCACTGCAAAATGGACATCGATACAGGAGCGCAGCAGGGTTCACGCTATCCTTCTGCAAGATTTGATGAAAAGGGGTGTTTGCAGGTGTGGGGTGGAGATGTTCTGAAAGGGGTTTCCTGTCGACTCACCACACCACGTGGACAATTCTTTGTCGTCACCACATCAAAGGGCATGCCACGTTTCAGCACAGATGCAGGGCTATATCTGAAGCTGTCCCCTGCGCAACACCTATCAGTTTTGAGTCTTGCTAACTTTTGAGTCGCGGGTCTGGTTTAAATACACTCAAGAAGTTTTCCAGTGTATTTGGAGCGCACCTTGTCAATAGTCCTCCTAGAAAGGATGAGGGATCTTACACCTAGTCTTCAAGAGTGGTAGGGATCCACGGAAAATGTTTTACCTGAAGAGGGTGGGCTTTATCAAAATAAAGGCCCCACAAGGCAACGCCAGTCCAAGCCCAAATCTAATAAAGCATGCCCCCTAGGGCTTTACATGGCACAAAAATGGTTTGCCTTTTCTTCCCATGATACCTGCCAGTAGCCTTCTTCAGATACACGAGAAAAAGATCACAATAGGCTTTTCAAAAAGCCACATTGCACATTTTAAGGCAACCTACAACTACACTTAAAAAGAAAGTGGGTATGATTTTACACCTACTTCAGTTGGGTTCACACCAGTGTTGGCTGGAATACTTGTGGGTGCCAATTATCAACATGCATAATGGTCAAATATGCATAAATTGATTTTGGATTTGGCCATCTCCTATATTTGGCACTATAGGTAATTGGCAGATGTTGCAGGTCTTGTCAATATTTTTATGTATATACATATATGCCTTAAATTAAAACTGTCATTATGCATAATTTTAATATAGTGTTTAGGGTTCGAATAAGCACATGTATATGCATATCCTAGTTTGGCTTTAGAATTTCCAAGGTTTTTCCTTTTTCTTACAAATAAGCTTTTTGTCATATCTTGCTTTGCTTATAGGATTTCAATGCACTCAAGCACATAAAGGATGCAAACTTTCCTTTTATGAAAAGTATGAATTTTGAGTTTTGTTGTAAGTTGTTATGTCCAAGGTTCAAGCTCTAGTAAAGCTTTAAGTGTTTTATGAGAGGTGTGAGTTTGGTGGGAGGTTTGAAAAAAGTTCAAGTTTTGTGTTGTTTCAAATTGTTTTACTGTAGGTCAAAATGTTGTTACAAAGTTGAAGTTATGTCGCAAGTTGTAGTTTTGTTGCAAGTCAAAGGTTCAAGGTTTCAATGTTGAACGATAAAAGTCCAAGGTCCAAGCTCTAGAGCTTTAAACATTTTGCAAAAGGTATGAATTTGTTGAAAGGTTTGTGAGTGGTGTGAGTTTGGTGAAAGGTTTGATAGAGATAGGAGTTTGATGTGAGATTAAAAAAATCTGAGTTTTGTGTTTTGTTTCAGATTAAAACTTTATTGTAGTTTGAAGTTCTATTATAGGTCGATGGCGAAAGCTTTTTGAACAAAATGAATAACTCAACACTTTGCATTCTAGTTGTAAGAGAAAATACCTTAATTGCTGAAAATGTCAATGTGGTTGATGGACCGGTCATATTTGAAAATGTGATCACAAATAATTCGAACATTGAGAGTGGTTGTGTGGAACTTGGTAGCTCATTGGAAATTGAAGTATTGTAGCTTATAATTATATTAGCTCAAGTTGCACTTTGGAAACCACACAACTAAGTTTTTATTTGTTGGGATTTTATTTGCTATGAGTGATGATTTGCATGTAGGTTTTGAAAATACACAAATGTTGTAATCTAGTGTTTATAAATTGAATAAATCATATTCTTTTTGGGGAAAGGGTTGATTAAATATAACAAAACTAATGGGATTATTCTTGTGAAAATTCATGTTAATTCTATTAAATGCAAGAATTTAGCATGTGGAAATCTAGGGGTGTGCAGACCCACACATTTTTGGATAATTAGGATTACTTGCTAACATGGAATATTGATGTGGCACTAACATGGTAGATCGATGACTTGACATGGATCACTTGGCGTTGACATGGCACACATGCAATAGGGAGATGACATGGAAAACATGATATGGACACATCATGGCAGTCCCGTGATTTGACATAAATGACATGGACTTATGTGGCAGATTGTTGCCCATGGCCTCAATGACATGGCGTTACAAATGTTGCACATAGTTGATGTGGTGTTGGTGTGGCAACTTCCTTGGATGGAACGTATTCTGCATGCAAACATGACATCATGGTATTAGGTTATAAGAGAAGGATTCATTGATGAAAATCCCTTCCAATTGCCCATGAATTTGAACAAAGTTTACTTACCCCTATTTTTTTAGGGTTCCATTTTTTTTACAAAACGTGTGATATAAAAAGTGTTCCCCTTTTTGTTATTGTATTATTTTCCTTGGAAGTTGGGAACACATGGGGAAAAAATTGTAGCTTTTGTTAACAACACCTTGAACTATATTTGAATGGAAAATGTGGTTTAATGGGTTTTCAATTGGCACACATATCGAACATTGAAGTTTAGTTCCCAAGGTTTAAGCTATAGTTTCAACAAGGTCAACTGGTAGGGGTTGTAGAGGATTATATTTGTATTCAAATTTGAAATTGGCACACTTCCCATATGTATAATTTGAACCCCCAACCATGAGGTTTCAGATTGAAGAAGGTTGGGCAAATTGCCTTATCATTGTTTTTATGAAATAACAAAATGCAAGAGAATAACAAGTTGATCTATGTCACCATGTCTAAGAAGTGAAATTATCATAATGTTGAAACAACCAAAATTAAAAAAAGAGCAAAGTTGTATGGGAAACCTTCAAATGCATTCAAATACTTGATGAGATAGAGGAAGAAAAGAATTCAAAGTCAGAATTAAAGTTTTTATAACCCCCTTACAAAGTCCAAGTCAAACAAAAAGTATAAATGTGGAATATGATCAGAGGTGCAATGAATAACATAATATGCGTCGATCAACACGATTTTTTACCACACATGAAAGGATCATTATAGACTTGTTGAATTTAATGCAAGGTTGATGAACATTGCCCCTTATGTCTATAATAATGGATCCAAAGAAAACGAAAGTGCAATGTGGTGAAAAGATCTAAAATGTTGCAACATCCAATACACCAAGAGATAATAGAAGGGATGCATAGACATTAGCTGGCATTTGTCACCCAAAAGGTAAATGTTAGGCCTATGGTTTTTCCACATTTCAATTCCACATTCTATGGAGTGGTGCAAATGAGGTTTGATTTTGATATCCATTGCTTAGGAGAAACAAGAGAGGGCGGGAAAAGAAAGGGTAAATGGGCAAGAAATGTGAAGGATAGGACACTATATGGTGAAGGTAAAATATAAGTCTAGCATATTTGCAGTTATAGCACAAGAAGCTAAAAGGATAGTCTTATTTAAAATTTTCGACAACACATGTAAAGGTTTTAAAATGAAACAAACAACCACCACAAAGAAAATTGTAGTGTAGTTTATTGCTCGTTGCTTGCAATATAATGTATGGGAAGTCAACTGTGATGAAAACTTTGCACCATCCATTAATTTATAAGACCTTATTATTGACCTCACTAAGGTATGACATTGTTAGCAGTTCATTAATTTCCAAGGACACAACAAACAATTGTTTTCACTAATTGATAAGTTATGATGATTGTCTAAGGTAATTGTAGACAACATGTTCAGACTCTTTTTGGTGACATTTATATTTGTCTTTTGATTATGGTATTGCACTATTCAATAGATCATTGAATGCCATAGACATGTGTATTATAGGAGTGTGTGGTTGGTCAAAATTGGCTTGTGCATGAAGTCAAGTTGGATTATATTCTCAAATGGTTCTAATACTTGAATTGCTTTTCCATAGTGTTGTGTTATTTTTTGAGGTTTCAATCTTTATTAAATGTTTAAAAACAATGGTTCAAGTGGCAAACATTCTATTGAGGTCAATGAAAGGTTTAAACCTTTGAAATATGTCTAGTAGGTTTTGGCCAAAAGTTGAATGGCTGTTTGAGTGTTCCATGTTGTTAATTATCATTACCATTTGAAGAATTTTGTTGATGGGTGGTAGAAGATTACATGGTAGGAACACATGGGGAAGAAGGATGCTAGTCCATGAACATGTGAGCATGAACATGAACAAGCAAGCATGAATGCATGAACATGACCAAATCTTTTTAAAAATATTCTATCCATGTCGATAGAATATTTAAAAAACAATTTGTGACACATAGGATGACGCACTCCCAAGTCCCGGGGTGAACGCACTTGAGGGTTCACCAAAGTGTAGTTGCGGAAAGTTGGGACTCGGAAGGCGCTCCCGACTTCCAGCACTATAGAGGGGTAGAGGGGCGTGCTAGAAGTCCCGGGATAGACTAGGAAGAAGGTTTAGTATATCAAGCTTGAATTTGCATCAAAACGAACCACAAAGTGGTTAGTTCACATTTCCAAGACACCCTTGGGTGTTGGGACAAGCCACGGGCACTTCGGACCACAAGACACACCACGGCCCGGACTCGGGGGAAGCCACCACCTTCCCCCATATAGTATTCTTTGTGACGCCTCGCCAAGACTACATCCAAATGGCTCTTTTTCCCGGGACTCCCAAGTTGGGGTCCCGAAATTGTCCAGAAATTGTCCCGGGTGGAGTCTTGGGACTTTGGGAGCTCATAACTCCCGACTGCAAGGTCTGATCACAACGAGGTCTAAACCAAACTTGTAGCCCTTGTCAAGATCTTTTCAACAACGTATTGCACTTTCAATTCAAAGGTTGTAAAGAGGTCGATTCCCGACTTTTAATGGTCGGGAGTCAAATTGCTAGTTTGACTCCTGGCCCTTCTTTTGCCCATAACTTGAGCTGCAGATGTCCAAATGACAAATGCGAGGCCATTTTCGATATTTACGCTTTGAGACCTTTTCAATGACATCAAGAACAGCTCAATGCAAGGTGTTTTGGGCCTTGCTATTGAGCTCTAAACATTCAGGAGTCCCGGAGGACTCCAAATCCCCAACTTTGGGAGTGTTGGGCTTCACCCCCACACTTGGCCAAAGTGGGGTTGCAACATAGGACATAATCTTTGTTGATGTGGAGGAATATTTTCCATGTGTCCATGCGTGAATGATCTTTATAGATGAGAAAATGGATGAACTTTATCTTGAATGTTGCCAATAAATGCTATTTTTGCGAAAAATTGAACAAAAGAAACAGGGTTGAAACAATTCATGTTAGTTTATTTCAAAAAAAATCCACAAGTGAAATTTTCACGTCACAATTTAAAGTCATACTTCATATTTCCTTAATATGAAATATTTTGAAGCTCTGCAACATCTAAACCATATAGAATGTTAAATTAAATCCCATAGACCCACCAAGAGGTATGTGTTAATCCAATCATTAATTGTTCACCACTAAGAGGCATGTGCCAGTAGGAACAAAGACAATATGAGACAACCCGTGACATTTCACATTGGTTACACCATTTCAAATTATTTTTTATTTTCACTCACTTTTTCAACCTTTTGCGTTTAGATGCCATGCATTTAAGAGAAGGATATTAAGAACCAATTAATTGTAATTGCACCAATTCTTGATCACAAAAATGGCCATTATGTTAGGCCAAATAAGGTAGCTTTTAAATATTTTGATTTCAAAAAGATATTGATCCAAATGTTCATGCTAAAGTGTTCAATTCTATATTAAAAGCAAATGCAGAGACTTCTAAAGAGTATATCATCAATGCATTTAGATATATGCTAAGAGATATGACATCAAAGTGGGTGCCATAAATACATATCATAATTTCTTGACTGTATTCTTTCGGAACCCATTTAGGCATTTTACAAACGTCATTGGAAGATTCAAAATGACGAGCAAACATACATGGAGTTAAAGAACATGAAGTAAAAGGAGATTGAGAAGGTGGAGGTTTACTATGAGCAAATTGAGAAGCTAGTTCATGGTTTACAAGTACCAACCATAGACAATTTTCTAACTACTATGTTTAGAATGGGTTTATAATCATAACTTAGAATTGTGACATCAAGAATGAAGCGGTCAACATTATAATAACATATGGAGGCAACAATGTTATGTGAAGAAATTATGATTATTCTAGAAGCAAGGAGTGCATTGTCAATACCATAGAGTATCAAATATGTAATAATAGTAAAAACACAAAGTAATATAGGGAAAATTAATAAACATTGCACAAATTGTGGGTTGACAAATCACAATGTGGAGACATGTAGAAAAAAGAAAGAGGAGACCACAGTGACAACCATAGAGGTGGCACAACCAAGTCAAAAAACATAGAAGACATCTTCATATGCATGTCACATCTGTCGTTTGAATGGACATAAAATGATAGACTGTCAAAAGTTTGTTAAGATGCAAAAAATGTTTCATGGGAAATCTGTGACAATAACAAAGGTTCAACTTGTTGATGAGACACAAACAATCATTGTGGATGTGAATGTGGTGGATGTTAATGTTACCACAAGAAGTAAAGTAACTGAAGAACATGTGTTCAAGGATAAAAAACCAAGAAAAATAAAAAGTGTTGCTAATTGGGAGAAAGAAAAATAGCTAAAACAATTTATGGTGGAAATAATTTAATAGATTTAGAAAACACAAACCCAAATCAAATGGCAATCCACATCCATGGAAGGATGGAACACAACTTGGTTGGGTAAGCCAAATACTACTCTTGTGGACACACAGACATCTCAAGAAGTAATGAATTCATAAGGGAAATTGATCACGATAAAAAATATTTTTTTGGATATTGGTAAGTAGATGTTAAAAAGTTATACTTTGAATTTAGGACAATTGCTTAAAATAGTTCATGAGCTAAAAAGATATCTTTAATTGGTAAAACTTGAAACCAGAGAAAATTCAAAATGTAAGTTAAGAAAACATAGAGAAACAAGTTGGTTCTTTATTATTAGAAGTAAAGACAATTATTGTAACAATAGATAATCATATGGAAATTATCCAAGTACAGATTGGGAAGAATACAATAAAAGATGTGTTGTTGGATGGAAGTTTTAGGGTTAATATTGTCACATAACAATTGAGATTGAGGTTGGGGTTTTGAAAGCCTAAACCTGCACCATATAATCTAAAGATGGTAGATCAAATTACCACAAAACCAATGGGGTTGATTAAAGATCTGAAGATATATGTTCATGGCATTCCTTACATAATTATGTTTACTGTACTTCATAATAGTGTGGTAGATTCTAATTATTCCATGTTCTTGGGGAGACCATGGTTGAGGGATGCTAAACTGGCACATGCAAGGGAATGGGACAAGTTGAACAATTATAGTTACCAAACATTTGGGAAGTGAAGTAAGAAGACCATAAGTGTTACTGTGCTACGATTATTAGAATGGCATCACAAACGAAAAAAAAAAATCATCCTTGTTATAGAGCCAAAATTATTCTCCATAGGAACAATCAGTTTACCGAAAACAATTCAATCTATGAAAACCACAGATGTGGGGATCATGGATATAAATGTGAAGACTACTATTTCATAATAATGATCTGAAGTACAAAACATAAAGAAAAAGATAAATGGCAACATATATGAGCCAATAATAGCTCTAGAGGATAAGGTGTATCCAGAGATGTACTATAGACAAAAAATAATGTTATAGTGGATGAAACTCTAGCAAAAATCAAAGCACAAGGATTGTAGATAGTTGGATGGACATTAACTGAAGATCAACAATTGATGAAGCTCAACTTGGGAACTAATGTAGAACCACAAATGGTGAAAATGAATGCATAGTTAGAAATAGGAAAGGTGTTGGAAGTAGAACAATTGTTGAAGGAATTCAAAGATGTTTGCATGGACATACAAAGATTTGAAAAGGATTCCACTAGAGCTAGCACAATAGAAAATCAAGTTGGACACTTTTATACCGCTAGCACATGAGGTTAAGTATAGATGAAATCCAAACTATGCTACAATAGTTAAGCAAGATATAGATAAGTTGTTAGTAGTTGGATTCATTAAATATGTAGAAGAAGCAACATGGTTGCCACCCATAGTAATAATACTCAAGAAAAATGGCAAGTTGAGAATCAAGATAGATTTGAAAAAATTAAATGTCACTACTACATATTGTGCCCTTTTGCGAAGGGCCAAACAAAAAATCTGAAGGTTTTGCGAAAGAAAAACAAAAAACCTGAAGGGTTTGCGAAGGAAAAAAAATTTGCCAAATTTGCGATGCAGAATGCATCGCAACTTGTGGCGCACCACTCATCGCAAATTTAGAATGAACCTTTAATCATCGCAGAACTTTTGTGAGATACACAACAAACAAAACTTTGCGTTCCGCTCAGTCTCTGTCCACCATAGCGATATTCCACCCTTCGCAACGTTTAATCATACTCAAAACATCGCAACCTTTACAATACACAGAGTATCGCTACAGACTTTGAGATCCACAACACATCGCAACGTGCGGTATGTGGCACCTCACAGTTTGCGTTTCAATATGTATCGCAAACCTCATCACAAATTTTTACAAAACTTTCCGGTGGTGGACGTATCGCAAGGTGCGATGTGAGTTAGCTCGCAAAGTAGTGAAAGGGTTACTGGAGAAGGAAGTTTTGCAAAAGGGTTTCGCAATGTCATCTGATTCTCAAAAGGCCATAAAAAAATAAAAAATCTTGTAGACCAAATGGAAGCTATAAATCCACTTAACCATTATTATAATCTATATTGCCTTGGTAGACTGAGTGAAAATATCAATAAAGTACGCATAGCAGTGCTCCTATTCTTGAAAATAAAATTACACAATGGAGTAGAATAGGCAGAAAATGACACAATGAACATTGTGCAGTAATATAGAATCACAAGCCTCAATGGCAATTTGCATAAAATTAATGAGTAGTACATTATACGTGATCATCATCCACCTCAGAGGTTGTAAACACAACCTCTGGTTTCTCACCTAGAATAGAACGGGACCATGGCACATATGTGACAACAAGTGACCATTCCTCTGGGTTTGGGGGATAAGGAAGATAAAAACATTGTTCTACATGACTGGGAAAAGTAAATGGCTCTGAAGTTTGCCAATGAGATGGCTGATAACTGGTGGCAGATGTCTTTAACCGTGTGTGTCCGCACTAATCCTGAACTACAGTGCAATTTGCACCAGCAAGGTTCACTTTAAACCACTTGCACTTAAACACATACTATTCAAACTTTGAATGTGCATCATAAGATACCACCAAGATCTCTTCCAGCTTTCCATAATGTGGCACAATATCTCGAACAATATTCCTGTCATGCCGACTGCTTCTAGAGTCCTGAATGAATTGCCCTTGAACTCCACAGTCAAAGGTGCGGCCCCTTTTTTCATCCAAACTGGAAATCTTGAAAATAATATTGTGTTAGGCATTGTGAGTCCTAAACTTATATGATAATAGAAACTTCATGCCCATAAAAATCATCCTAGAACATTCTAAAAAACTTGTCTGGAATATGAAGATGAGTTAATATGCCTAATGAAATAGAAAAAATGAATACCTGAAATGTCTTCCTTGTGTCCACATTGCTGAACGTGTTGTCACAACTCTTAGTGGTCCGTGAACCATGGTGCGAACATCATCTGTGATCTCTGGAAAACATGCTATACTTTCTCCTTGTGCCAACAATTGATCCACTTCAACCAACTTCTCTTTCATGTACTTATGAAATGTAGGAAAAATCCTTGATCTCCCATTCAAACTTTTGGCATTCTCATAGAAGTTCCTCCACTCTTCCATGACATTGCTATTATTCAACATGAATGTGGTCAGCTGAATTAACTCTGTAGATAATAACATACGTGTTTTGATGGCACCAGTCAAACGGTCTTCCTCCTCTTCTCTTTCCTCCATCCAGACATGAGGACATGATGGATCTATAGTGGCCAAGATGTTGGTGCAATAAAACATGCTCTCTGCTGCCATGTGTCATGTTGCCATGCTTCCCTCCACTCGTGCATGGTTACGGACATAACCTTTTAATACTGCCATATATCTTTCAAGCCAATACATCCACCGACATTGCACAGGACCAGTAATGGCTATGTCATCCACAAGGTGAACTAGTAAATGCACTTGATAATCAAATAATGATGGAAGGAAGGCCTTTTCCAACTTGCATACCACCTCTGCTGCTATTACCCTCATTCTTGGAATCTCCTCTACAAATAACTCCTTTGAGCATACGCATCTCAACAAATTCCCAATGACCAAAGAGCATCTTGTACTTCTGCACTAGCTAAACCTATTATTGCCACATGCAATATGTGTTGCAGTAAACAATGATAGTCATGTGTCTTGAAATACCTTGGCCACTTGTGGTCATCGTCCCTACCAAAAGCTTTTTGAAGATTAGCTCCATAACCTGCAACAAGGTACCATAAAATTATACAAAAGTATTCTAGACATCTAGCAGATAACATTCTATACTTCAAACTCTTTTTCCAGTATAAGGCATACATATTTAAATATAAATAAAAGCAATAGAGTACTTCTAAATTCAACCTTTGCCATCAAAGTTCAAACCTGTAAGGAATCGCATCTCTCCTATGCGATTTCGAAAGTCTTTTCTTTCTTGTGTAGTAAGTGTCCATGGAGCTGATGGTCGCTGTTCAATACCTGTGTTAGGATCAACAGTAATCCACACATCGGGATGCCTCTCAAAATCCTCACAAGCCTCCCTAAAGTTACTGTCCTTCTCTCCATAGAGCTGTTTTATGATAGCCTTTCCCACATTTCCCTCAATGTGCATGGGGTCCAACAGATGACGTATTTTCAGGTCACCCCAGTAAGGCAAGCTGTTGAGTATACCCCACCTTGTCAATCCACTACCCTCAAACACCATCAAATCATTTAGGTCAATAACTCTATTGGCCACATCCTTCCAATATGCAAAAGTGGTAGCTTCTGGAATATCACGCTCATCACCATAAGGCATGTCAAAAGATGAAAATAAAAGTGGGTCTGATCTCATATCATGTCCCAGTGGAAGAAACTTTATATGGCAAAAGTAAACAATTTTGCGAAGATGGCTTGAGTATTTAGCCATGTCCTCGAAACTTGGGCCACATGTAGAGCAGGCCTTGTAGCCTTGAGTTTGCAGCCCACTTACAAAACCAAACCCTGATTGTAGAAGAACGAAATATTAGAACAACAAATAATCACAAAACAGAATAATAAAAAAATGTATAGAGGCATGTGCATGATTTCTTACCAGGATAATCATGCATTGTCCACATGCAGATTGCCCTCAACTTGAATACACGTGGTATTCCTCCAGTGGTCTTCCTCCCATCATATGCCCATACTCCATCCCACAATGTTTTGAGCTCATTGACCACTAGTGCTAAGTAGGTGTCTAGGTTTTCACCTTACTTGGCCCTGGGATAATAAGAGAAAGCAGCAAAAATCTTTTTTTCATAAACAACCACGGAAGAAGGTTGTAATTCATGACAACAACTGGCCAAACAGAGGTAGGTCGTCCTTTTCCTCCAAGTGAATGTGGACTAACACCATCTGATGCTAACCCCAACCTCACATGCCTAGGGTCACGCTCAAACTCTGGCCATGTTAATTCCACATGCTTGTGAGCAGGAGAGTCAACCGGTAACCTCATAACACCAGGCTCTGATCGATGTTCCTTATGCCAAACCATTAACTCGGCCAAGTCTGTACATCGATACATGTGCAGCAAGTGAGGAATAATGGGAAACCACCTTACTGATTTCCTGGGCACCTTCTCTGTAAGCATCTGAGGATCATATCGAGCCTCTTCACATGTACTGCACTCCGTTAAATGGGCATTGTTCCCATGAAATAACATGCAGTCATTAACACATGCATGGACAATTTGATACACCATGCCTATGGAGGATAAGATCTTTTTAGGCTCTTTCCAAGATCCTGGCAAAACATTTTCCTCAAGTAGCAAGAGGCTATGACAAAAGTGGAAAATGTCTAACAACATAGTATTGCTCGCCTTGTGTTTTGCTTGGATGTTTAACAACCCTAGTATGGCTGTTAAACGGCTTAACCTTGCACCTTGAAAAATAGGTGTTTGAGCATGTGCCTTCGCCTCTTGCCACTGCCGTTGTGCATGGGCAGTATGTTGATGACGTGGATCATCTGCATTGGTTCCTTCATCATGTGGGTTGCCAGACATATCATCAACTATGTCAAGTCCAAACCAGTCAACCATGAAGTCATCCATTGCTTATTCTTGGTTTGCAGGCAGTGGTGCTTCCTGAACTAGTTGAGAGACACCTTCATCATGAGCAGACAAGTCATTTGATGAAGAATGAGTTGATGAAGAGTCTGATTTGTCTAGCATGCCCATTTCCCGATATGTTGCTCTCAACCTCCGTGGCAGCATGTCTTCAGAAGGCCGAATATTCTATGCAATACCAAATCCAGAAGATCTTAACTATATACCAAGCATAGTTGCATATTACATTATAAATAAAAAATGCCAAAATGCATGTATATAGATATGGTATGTTATGTCTTAAACAAAGTACATAGTTCAGAAATGGTGGAATCCTAATTCCACTCATAGTATGTAAACAATTCATCTCCTGATCTGATTGTCCTAGTAGCTAACACTAGGCAATGGTCTTCATGATAAGTCTGGCCATATGGTGCTGGACGAGGCCCCTCAACAAAAACCCACTCACAATTAGCCCTACGCTTAGGCCGAGTCCCCACCGTACTGTTGATGAAACCAACAATGTTTCCAGAACGTATGGGGTCTCCATCTATCACCCTCACATCACTATGCCTCTTAGTGCTACCAGCAAAGGTGTCCATCTCAAGAGCAAAGGTCTTCCACTCAAGATGTTGTTTGAGGATCATGTTCCAATGTCTTCTCTTATAGATAGGCCCACCATAAGGGAACAAAGTAGGACCCTCTCTACGACAACTAGTTGAATCCTCTACAATGATGTCCTCACAAGCATATACTCCATAGCCATGCCTCTCTCCAAGTGTAGAGGTCTTAACAATCCATCGTCTACCCCAAACCACAACCTCCTCATCATAGGGCAAACTATCAAGCAACCCAAGAACTGCAGGGTTCCATGACTGGATAATATTGGCACATTTGCCAGTGAGCTCACACATACCCCATCTGCCCTCAACCATAGTCCTAGCATGACCCTCACTTGGACGTTGTGCTTTGGATCGCTATCTAACGGAAGGCAGACATGGCCTTGCCTCATGATGTGGATTACTGGCCTCATGAGAGGCACCAATCCCTACAGCAAATGCATGCGAAAGTGCATTTCCTATGGTAGCTAAAACCCCTTGTGATAGAACATAGGGTGGTGGTGTCATACGGGAACCCTATTACATTCAAAAAACCACAACAAACCATGGAAGTGAAAATAGTTTTAAAGAGGATATCATGAAAAATAACATGTATCAAAGAGGAAAAATGACAATGGTAAAATGACACTTACCACATGAGATGAAGAAGCTCCTGGGGTAAGACCACGATGATGCCCAAATCGCTGAATGTGTTGAGCACAAACATATGACTTTTGTGAAATCTGACCAACACACTTGGTGCATTGGCAAAGCTGCCGAGGTGGACCATGAGGAGAATGAGACACCTCTGCTTGCGTATGAGCTGATGTGCCTTCATTTGAGGAGGATGAGTCATTAGTGGAGATAACGGAGGAGGAAGACATATCATCTGTCACATTCATAAGGCACAAATGTAAAGCAAAGACCAGATTAGACTTTCAAAAATCATGTGATACAACAATATAAACCATTGACAACTCATAAATTGAGCCTACCGAAACCAAAAAGAAATGCATACCTGCATCCAATGTGGGCTCAACAATGCCTATAGGACTAGTTGCTCGAAACCCTTTGGCATGCACAACAGGAGCTCTCTGACCTACAACTCTCGAGAAGAAACCCTAAACCCTAAAACTTTGCGAGCCCCTTGCAAACCCCCTACCATCGCATCCCTTTTCGCATCTGCATACGTTACTTAAACCAAAGCCCTAAAACCTTTAACTTCCTCCTACGTTAGCGAAGCCCCCGACTTCGCAACCCTCATCCATTGCGACACGAACAGCATTGCACGACCGTTGCGAGAAATACCGTATCGCACGTTACGAAGCGGGTTACACCGCAAGCCCTGAATTTCCGAACTTTAAGCTGGAACGGAATAAGGTGTCTGCCCAAGCTTTCTGGGGGTCTAGACTAAAGTACCACGGCGAGTGAATTTGAACTCATTCTCGGCATTGCTCGAGAATTGTAGAAGGAAAGCTTGGACATACAAGAGGGGGCGGATTGCAATGGCTGGGACTGGTGGAGGGGGAGGGGGTTCTGGGTCTAGAGGAGGTGACAACAATGAGGAAAGGTTGAGGAAGATGGTTGCTGATCACTTGAGAGCTTCAGAGCTGTTTACAATCGATACTAGGACACCTAAAGGGCTGCCATCCCTGACAGCCATCTTAGGTCAAGCATTGCAAGCAGGGCTGACTGCTGGGGAAGCACAAAGAGAGGAGGAGGCAAGGAAGACTGCAGAAGCCAAGGTAGCAGAGAAGAAGAGAAAGAGAGATGAGAGAGCAACAACAGGAGCTCTCTCACCTAGAACGCTTGAGAAGAAAAGGAGGAAGGATGAGAGGGATGCCATCAGAAAGGAGAAGCTCGATCTGAAGAAGAAGGAGGAGGAGAGGAAGAAGCTCCTTTTGATAACATTGGCAGAGGAGGGAATTCCAACCGAGCTGGCATACACTGGGGCCAAGAGCACCATTAGGCACATTGTCTCCACCAACTTTGCACGAGGAGTTGAGTGGGGCACTCTCTCAAAGGCAAATCAGAGGAGAGTGATAAATCAAGTCAAGGGAGCATTTCGAAATGGAGGAGAGCTTGATTCACAGTGGATTGCAGACAAGATCTCCAATTCAATGTCTCAAGCAAGATACCATGACAGGATGAAGATTTGTGCTCACCTGAGAGACCTGAATGTGTACAGGAACTTGGAGAGGCCACTTCAATTCTCAGAAGACATCTGGAATGCCTTCTACCAGTCTGAGGTGCAGTTGAAAGCAGCAAGGCAGCTGAAGTAGATCACAAAGCACCTAGCCAAGGTCAAGAAGGCATGAGAGTCTGGGAGGTCAAGAAGGCACTGGAGCTGAAGCTTGCTGAATGCAAATCAGTGGTGGACGAGGTCAGTGATCCACCATTGAAGTTCCTCAAGGCAGTAGAGCGAGTGAAACTGGTTCCACCCACCACCCACAGGCTAGGGCAAGGTGGCATTCTCGGCCTCAAAGCAGCATTTGTAAGTACACTCCCTACCTTCCATTTTTTTTCTGCAAAGATCCGTTTTTGTCGAGTCACATAGGAATGTTTGGGATACCTTTTGCGATGCGAATTGCATCGCAAAGATGTTTCAAATGGCGTTTAGTTCGCAAAGGTACGATGCTATTTGTTTCGCAAAATGCTTCGCAAGATACAGTATGCGAAAGTCTTCGCTTCGCAAAAGAGTTCGTAGACTTGAACAAATCGCAAACTGCTTCGCAAGTTAAAATATGCGAAGTTCTACGCTTCGCAAATATGCGTTTTTTTTGACCTGTTGTTTTATGGGGACAATACAAGAGGAAGATCACAGCTGCAGAAATGACAATGGGCTAGGAGCATGGCAAGGAACATCTTTTTGAACATGTTGATGCACTATTGGTGAGTGGGTTTGGTTGGGATTGAATTTTTGTTTATGTTGAGATTGTTTTCATTTGAATCAAGATTTTCATTGTTGACTAAGCTTTGCATGTTGAAATGCAGGCATCTGAGAGTGAGAGTGAGAGCTCTTAGGGTAGTAGTGATGAGGAGGAGAGAGGCGCTAGCACTGCTCCCCTCACTGTAGCTACCACTAGCAATGGACCCAGTTCATTTGCTAGTCGAAATGCAAGTTCTGCAGGGGGTGTGGGTAGGGAGGAGGAGGAGGAGGAGGAGGAGGGGCAGGGGGACGATGAAGAGAGGGAGTAGGATGAGTAGCCTCCCCCTCCACCAGAGAACACTAGGAAGAAAAATTCAAGGAAGAAATCCAAGAGGGGAAGGAGGTCTAGATAGACAGCTAGTGTGTTAGATACCCAAGACTTGCAAACCCTTTTACATTGTAACATTTGAAATTTTGATATAGATTTTTTTTTTCTGGCCCAAAGTGACTCCAAATGAATATAAACCTTGCGTACAAAATAAGAATACAGTGCCATGCTCTTGCGATACACAGTCAATCTCAAAACTATTTGCGAGTCATATTTCTTTGCAACACTGCAAAAGCCAAAAGACCAAATATACCATCTCACAAACATCGCTAAACTCTAATGGTTAAAATCATTCCAGAATAGGTTTGCGAAATCCTACATTTCGCAAACGTTTAGTGACATTTTGCGAATCGCGAACTTGTTGCGTTAGATATTATATCGGAAACCGATAGAGTTTTGAGTCGATTCGCTAAGTTGTAGCGTTGATGAGTTTGTTTCAAAAAGTTTCCAATGTTAGTGTTATCGCAAATTCGTAGCGACATCCTAAACATCGCAAAATGTTTGCGTTAGACATTATATCGAAAGCCGATAGATTTTTGAGTCAATTCGCTAAGTCGTTGCAATGTTGGGTTTGTTGCAAATAATTTTCGATGTATTGTGAATCACAAAGCATGTATTAAAGACATTATAATCGGAAATGTTTTGCGATTGTTTCAGTTTCGGGAGTTGCGAAGAGCTTGCGATTGTACGGGTGCGAAGTTGAGGGTTTCGCAAAGGCTTAAGAGTTTGCGAGGAATTGTTGTTCGGAACTGCGGGTTTTCGGAAACTGTTTTCTTTGTTGTTTGCGATGATATTTGGATCACAATATGCCCCTCTTTTGTTGTAGTGTGTAGCCACAAAAAAGGATCCATACCCATTACCTTTCATAGATTAAGTGCTGAACACATCAATAGGGTATGAGGCATATTCTTTCTTAGATGCATATTCCTTCTTAGATCTATAGCTCTAGAGGATAGATCCAAGATTGCATTTGTTATAGACTAGGTGGTTTTTATATGGAAGGTGATGTCATTTGGAGTTAAAAATGGACCTTTAACATATCAAAGAGTCGTGACCAAAACATTTAGAAAATATTTGGACATTTTTATGAAGATATTTTTGGATGATTTTATGGTGTATAGTGATATGGAAAGTCATTTGCAAAAGCTTAGACTATGTTTTAAAAAGTGCAAAAAATATGGCATTATCCTAAATTTAGACAAATGTGCATTTATGGTATTTTTAGGGATGATCGTGTGTTCTATTGTTTCCAAGGAAGGGAAACTACCATATCCAAAGAAAATACAAGCATTAGTAAACATGCCACCACCTAAGAATCCATATTAGATTCAAGTATTCAATGGGATGACACAATTTTATAGATGTTTTATAAAAGACTTTGTTGCGACTATGGCATTTATCACTAAATTGACTAGAAAGACAAAGACTTTTCTTTGGATAGAGGAATGTTAGAAGGCTTGGGAATTGATTAAATAGAAGTATATTGAAGCATTGATACTAATATCACCAAATTGGCAAGTGGAATTTCATGTTCATACATATGTGTCTTTGTTAGTTGTGGGGGCTATGTTGTCTCTAAATGTATCATGGAAGAGTGATCAACCAATAGTGTATGTTTTTAGGCTTTTGAACATAGTAGAACAAAATACAACACAACATAGAAAGAGGCTTTAACAATGGTTCTTTCGGTTTTTTGGCCTTGTAAGTGTTTATTAATGATTGATGAAGAGGTTGTGATGGCGAAAGACCAATGTCACGTGACAGTGGATGGGGTGAATTTTTTTGAAGAAGCGAATTTCATGTAAGGATGAATCCTTAGCGGAGAGCTTTCAAGCTAAAAACATATGTGATGTGGAATATATGGGTAATATTGTTGAGGATTTGCATAATGAATAATAACATGGTGAAATGATTTATATATCTGAGGATGGTGTGGAAGGGTATGTTGGGGAGTCTAGGTCCAATTCCATGAGTGAGGAAGGAAGTGAAAAGAATACTTTGGAAAACGATGAGGAGGTTGGTAGAGAGGAATTTTTTTAACAAAATAAGGAGGACTATAACTAGGGGAATGCATGCATGAGTGGTGATGTAGTGCATGGCCATGGTGTGGGAAGGAGAAATTCAAATATAATGGGAAGATGTCGGTTTGAGTGGTGAAGAGCTAAATGTGATCTTGTAAATGATGTTAGGGTTTTCCTTGCAAAAGGTCATGTGGTTACATGTGACCCACATGAAGCAGTTTTTGATGATTGGCTTGGGGAAGAGCATGTTGGGCTTTGCATCTTGTATTGTCTTGTGACTGTGTCAACAGTGATGACCATTTAGAAATGGTCGTTGGCTCAAACAATTTTTGATGGGTACCCCTTCATAAAACATCTAATTTCATTCAATGAAACCCACATGCCAGATGTTGATGATTTGGGAACAATTGGTGTAGAGAACAAGAAATATTCTTTCATAAGAGGAAGCAAAGTGTAATTAACTTTGAGGGTTCCATTTCTAGAATTGAGAAAGTGTTGTTAGAGGAGTCTATGTGCAATGTGGGTGCGGCCAAATGTTGCACCATGAATTGTTGTCAACATTTTCCTCATGAAAAGACCTTGTTGTTGAAACAACAATTTTGGAGTTTGTCATTTGAAGACCACAAAGCTTCTAGTTTAGATATTCCAAAAAGGTTGCATATGAGGGGAATTGGAAGTGGACAAAAATTTATCACTATTCAAGGTTTAGACATCTATGAAACTGCTTGGTACTAGATTGTTAGTCTTTCCAAGTCGACATGTATGTTGTACAAATCAAATAGCAAGTGAGGTTGGTTTCTACCACATGGGAATAAAGGTACACATAAATTATGTATGTCAATTCGGCAAATGGAGTCCAATGTTCAATCATTTATTGATTTATTTGTGGATATGATGCCACATCAAATGAAAGGGATATCTATATGACGATTACTGGAATGGGAAGTGGAAATGTAATTTAATAGATCTAGAATAATAGCTTGACATTTCATCTATTCTTTTCTTTTTTCCTATTAAAAAAAAATACAACAAACAAAAGTCAAATTAATATTCCTACTACTTATGATGGTAGAGTTAAAGCTAATCTTGATGCTACTAATGCTTCAACCAATTTTTGAAGGATGTTGGTGACATTGATTAAATTATATTTGCATTTTTTCAATGTCTTTTGTATCATTCTATTGATTGGATTGATGTTTTAATTTTTTTTGCAATTTTTCTATTGTATGGTTTAATAAAAATATGATTTTGCCAAGATTTATCCATTTATGTGATTCTTGAAGATTAATAATTAATAATCTATTTTGTTCCACCCAATCCCTACTCTCTAGTGGCCATCGAGCGTCAACTTCCCTACATGGTATGTAAAGCCCCAAAATAATGGATTTGTTATAACATGAATAATAAAATTGCATGCATAGACATTGTTGTTATTGGTATGTCGTGCCTTCTTTGTATTTCAAAAAATTGAATTTAAATTTTTTTATTGAGAGCATTTACTTGTGATTTTCTTACTTGATAACCGATTATGTATTATCATTTGTTAGGCATTAAATTAAATACTATTTTAATTAAATATGGAATTTGAAACACAATTGATTTGTTATTGTATGATTAACATGGATGAATCAAGTTGCCATTGTTAGAAATTTAGCATGTTATTAATATATTAGATTCAAAACATTGAATTCCTTTTTCTCATTTAAAATGGGAGTTGTGTCATTTGGTTTTCATAGTTTATAATTTTTTATGTTTCACTTGGTGGCCACTAGGCGTTCTATTATATTTTTAAATGTTCTACGGTGTATATATATTTGTGTGATAGTGTGATGTTATAATTTTGCCAATTTGGCTTTTCCTTGTTTCAAATTCAAAGGGGTGAATCTCTTGATATCAGATGGGAGCACTAACATTTGGTTTTCAATCATTCATGAAAATTCACAATTTTCTCTTAAAGTTGATATGAATGTTTTTAACTTTATGTGTACATGGATCTTTTTGGGATTGTTGATTACAGAATTGTTTTATTGAAATGATGTAATTGAAAAAGTTTATAATATGACATTCACATAAAAAATGATCATTAATTTGTTAAGTCTAGTGGCCACCAGGTGGAGTTCATTCCATCCACCAAATTGTATAAAGTCCCAAATTAAAAATTTAATCCTATAATTTTCACTTGGTGGGCACCAAACAAAATAAATTTTTCATCATAATATATTAATTTTGAAACTAACATAATATTATATTGGTATGAATTATTTTGAAACAAAATGTTTTTGTGGATGTTATTTTTGTGAATGATTATTGTTTTTACTTGAATATAAGGTTACATTAAAAAAATTTGGTGGCTAGTAGATGGAGTTTATACCTTCCATGAAGTAGGGAAAAGTTTTAAATTAACAATTTAGTCCAAAATTAATTAAATATGTGTTTAGTAACCTTGGCAAGCAAAAAAAGATGGCGGGCAAAGTTCCATGGCAAGCTTGTGCACATCCACACTTGAATTGCATGTAGTAAAAACCTTGGAAAGCACTAGGGAGCTTGTGGAAATCAAAAAAGTGGTGGCAGATTGCGAATCCAAAGCATTCAAGTTCACAAAGCAATGAGGTTCAACATTAATGCTAACTACTTGAGATCTTGAAGTTCAAGGAGTAACATGAAGTTGAGACAACAAAAACAAAAACATTCAAGAGACTAAAGGGGAGTCAAATTGCTTGAGATTAATAAGGAGTCACAACACAAAACCCTAACCCTAATGCACGTGAATGATTATGTTTCCATCCACATCCAATTTAGTAGGCAGTAATAAGAAGTTGGGATACAAGACACATGAACCTTATAGCATCTAGATGATTATGTTTTCATCCGCCTCCGATCCCATTTTTAAAAAAATATGGAATTCTTCATATGCTTCATAAGATTATAATGGGGGTTTTGCATGCATTCTCTAGAATTTTTACTTAGAAACTAAAGGTTTGTACTTAAAATATTCATCATATTTTCATTTAGGCTCATTCATTAAAATAAAAATATTCATATCATTCATGAACTTAAAATTATATCCTTATGTAAATATATATGAGTACATTCTAGGTTCATTGCATGTGTATGTGATGTTTAACATTTATTTAGACTTTCCCAATGCAATGCTATATATATAAACCCAAATTTACCAATGACTTTAAATTATATGTATCATTTTTCATGAAAATGCAACATTGCATTCCTTTAAACAACAAAAAACATTATTTTTGTTTAGGAAACCTTTATAATTTTATGTTTTTGAAGGTGATAAACACGTTTAAATTCAAACAAAGCACACCCAGCTAATGGCAATTTAAGGCACGCTTTTATGTTTTTTTTTCATATTGGGCTATTTGGTTCATCCATATATGGTTTTTAATAAATTTGGAACATGAATGGTTAAGTTTAACATAGAATTAAGGATGAATGAAATGAAAAGCAATATTTAACTGCAGACTTTCCATTATTTTATGATCATTAAAACAATTGGGAATCACACAACTTTTTGATAAAACATGGTGTAACAAACTTAATTAAAATTTGATGTTTCAAACTTTTATTATGATTTTTTAAAGTTGAAAATTGTAAAAATTTAAGACAATCAACACAATCCTTAATACATTATACTATGAATGTACTTTTAAAGTTTAAAGATTTTGACCACAAAAAGAGGAATTTGATGAAGATTCAAAAGATGAGAAAACATCAAAGATCATAGATACTGATTAGATAATCACATCAGAAGAAGCCCCAATGAATTAGATAATCTGATGAGTTAGCAAATTATGATGCTACTCATAAACCATGATTACACAATTTCACAACTAGTAGACTATAAGTTAAATACGTTTATAACATTAGAACAGAACTATGTCGATCTGATGACTCTTGAATAGAAGTTAATAAGTGTCAAAAAACAAGAAAAAAAGACAAATCATTAAAACACTAACATTAAAAGAAAAACATGTATTTTTTTATTGGTCTTTGCGATTAAAATTTAATTGCAAGTGACATTTGTGACTAAAATCGCATTAGTCACCTTGGACAAGTTGCATGAGACATTAGTTGCAAATGACAAGGGGTATTAGATGAAAGAAAAAATCAACAAATACAAGGTCATCCTTTGACTCCATTGTATTTGTATTGTCACATGCAATTACGGTCATAATTCATCACAAATGATGTGTTGCCATGTAGTCTAATATTGAATTATTATTATTATTATTTTGAAATAATTTAGGACGTTCAAGTCAAATGTTTGGATGATTCTAAATTATGATATGTGGCCCA
Source organism: Sphagnum tenellum (assembly GCA_963921925.1). Taxonomy (NCBI): domain Eukaryota; kingdom Viridiplantae; phylum Streptophyta; class Sphagnopsida; order Sphagnales; family Sphagnaceae; genus Sphagnum; species Sphagnum tenellum. The sequence goes on from OY998155.1 coordinate 12,963,076, forward strand.
ATGTAAATATGCCATGTGGCACCCTAAGATGAATTTAATACAAAACATTAATATTAGGTTGTTAGGTGCTTAGTGTACATAAATAAGTGCTTACAAACCTGAGCTACATACCTACTTACCTAACAACTTAGGTAAAAAAAAAGGTAGCTAGGAACATAGGTTGACCTAGGTGGGTAGGTCATACTATGTACCTACCAACCTAGGTAGATATGTAGGTTGAGGAGGTTGATAGCATAATTTTTGTTTTTGTTTTTGGTTAAGCCTTTTAATTGGCTCATCCCATGTGCACAAATTCTTTAATATGAAAACACACCCCTTGTTTATATAATGTTCAAAATAGGAATGGAGAACAAATAATATAGGATAAGTTTTGAAGTTGTAACCTTTTCATAAACTAAATTGTAACTCCAAAACTTTCTTCATGTTTTTTGTTTTTAAATTTATAAACAATTCAAGTACATGGTTCACTACATAATTAGATAACGATTAAATTAATAATGATTAAATTTAACATATATTTAAAATATAAATTATACACTACAAATATTAATATTCATGATCAACTACTTAAATAAATAATAACTTCTTAATATTTAACTAACTAACAATCTTGTATTTCACAAGTTGTTAATACATAACTCAAAGATCAATAACTAAGTAAATATTATACTACTTTTAAATATCTAATCAGATTAAAGATAATATAATTAATGTAAAAATAATATAATTATTTTAATGTTAAGAATAAGTATTTTAATTATTTTTTAAAATCATAAATAATGAATGAACAATTGTTATTAAAAACTTCTTACACGATTTGAGAAAAAAAGTAATATTAAAATAGTTACACTAATTACTATATAACTAAATTTATTATTGTAAAAAAACTTATCATAGATAAGTAATTACAAAATTTTAACAAATAAAAACTTAAATTACTTTATAATAGTTCTTGAAAATAAAATCATACAATAATTATTTTAACTACATTATAATTTTTCCAAAATTTTAATATAGGTTTAAAGTTATTAATTACAGATTGTGAATAATTATGTTCAATAAAACAAAATGCATATACTATAATCAGTTCTTAGTAATTACAATGATTTAAAAGTAATGTAACAATAGTTACAATAAATTAATTTTTTTTATTGTAATATATAATATATAATGTAAACATTTATGTTTTTAACTTTGAAATCAAGTATCAAGTATCAATTGCTAAAATCAAGTATGAAAGTTAGAATTCAGATATCAAAGTTTAGATCAAATAAGTTTTTTGAATTTAAATAATTAAAAAAAAATCAATTTTGTTTTATGGAAATGAAATAACAAATTTCAGATTCAAATATCAAATTTCAAATTTCAAATTCAACTAATTCTTTAAAGAATTGAAATAGTAGTTTTTAGAATGGAAATGTAATTTTGAAGATCAATTTTTATTTAAAAAAAAATGTAAAGTTAGAAAATTGAAATATTAATTTTCAAAGTCAATTTTTTTTTCAAATTCAAATAATTAAACAAATTTTAGAATTAAAATAACGATTTTTAGATTCAAATGTTTTAAAATTATATATATGAAAAATGAATTCCAGTAGCAATTTTAAGACTTGAAACATCAGTTTAATGTTTAAATATTATTTTCATTATTTTCATTATGATTTTATACTCAAACATCTATTTTTGAATAAAACCAACAATTTTAAGGATTCATATTTAAAACTTCAAATTCAAATATTCATTTTTAGATTCAAATAAAATGTTTCAGAATTGGAATAATGATTTTCAGGTTTAAATATAATTTTCAGAATTGAAATAAGAATTTTCAGTATTGATATATCAGTTTTTAGATTTGAATAATAATCTTCAAAGTTCAAATACTGATTTTTAGATTCAATAAAATGTTCCAGAATGGGAATAAAAAGTTTTAGACTCAAATAATGATTTTTAATTAAACAAAAAAATCAGAATGTAAACAAAAAATTCAAATTCACAAAAATATTTCTTAAATTCAAATATATATACATTTCATAACTGAAATATTAATTTTCAGATTTGAATAATAAATTTGAGAGTTCAAATATTAATTTTAAAATTCATTATATGAACTTTATACATACATACACATAGTTAATATACACACAAAAATATATTTATGATATATGTAATATATCGTAAATATAATTTAATACATATGTAAAAATACACCTTTATGTCACCGTAGAATATCTTTAGGATCTGACTAATTTGGTGACTATTGTGAATAATGGGACATATGAGTATATTCATGGATGAAAATAAACCTAAAAACCATCCAACTGATAAGATGAAGTTTCCAATAGTTGCATCATAGTTGTAAGAGTGATCAAAATAGTTGAAATTTGATCTTATAGTTGTAAATACTCCCAAATTTAGTCATAAACAATTACAAATCATATGTAGTTACAAACGAAGTGGTTATATCTTGGCTGATTTCTACTAGTGTAACCTTAAAATGGAAAGTAAAATGTCATTGTATGAAACAAGGTGATGGTGTTTTTTTAGCCAACAAAGAACTCTTTGTTTTCATTTTCTACTAACAAGTTTCTATGATTTCCTATTTCTAAAATGAGCACAAAAGAAAGCTTTGTTGAGAAGTTATAAAAACAATCTAAAGAAAAACTACAAAAATTGAGAGAAGAAAAACAAGAGAGATAAAGAAAATAATAAAAAAATTCCAACATTTTGCTTTTGTAGTCTAGGTCTCTAGAAAAAGGTCCACCATTTCCATCTTTTGTTTATTTTTCTTCTTTTTAAATATCTTCTCCACTGTCCAAATTTGAGAGGGCTTTTGAAGTGATTAGAAAGAACATAAAAATTGTAAAAAACTTTAAGGAAGCACAATTTTAGGAAGCTAGAAGAGGAGGCATAAATGAATAGGTTGGTTCGATTTTCATTTTTTATTTTGAAGAGGAGCCAAAGTTGGACAATTTGCAACAATAACAAAAACGACCATCACAACAAGAGGAGCCTACATAGGAGCAAACTTCAAATAAGGTCCAAATTCTAAACAATAAACATAACAAGAGAAGGACTCAACGAGAAATGGTTGTCAATTTTTGAAGAAAAATGTCTAGACTCAACAAGATGATGAGGTTGGGTATATTCTATTAATAAATAGGAGATTTAATCAAGTGCAAATATAAATATTTATTGAGAAGAAACAAAATATGATGCTCACATGGAACATAACATCAAGAATTCCTCAAGGTTCGTGTCACATCAAATACACAAACTTGTGCAATAAAGAAAAAATAAAGCCAAACCATCAACACCAAGGTATTTAACTAAGAAACTAAACCATAAATAATCAAATTAATCTAAGTAAAGAAAGTAATTCAACCTTGTGAAAGTAACCAAATTATTTTCCTACTCCAATAACTAATGAAAACCTAAGTAGTTGAGCTTGAATTTTCAATATACCCCTTTAAGCTCAAATCCATTTCTAATACACTAAACATTTTTCTAAACTTCCTTAGCTTGTCTATATTTAAAACCTTTGTGAAAATGTTAGCAACTTAATCCTTAGTATTGACATGAATAAGGTTAATTTCTCTTACTATAACTTTTTTTTCTGACAAAATTATAATGCACTTTGATGTGTTTTGTCTTAACATGATAGATCATGTTGGTAACAAGTAGTATGCTACTAGTGTTATCATAATAAATGACAACAAGAACATCTATTGACTATCCCAAAACTAAAAGTAGTTTTTGAAACCAAATTATTTCACATGTAGCAATTGATGCACCTATGTACTTTGCTTTTGTGCTTGATATTGTAATTGTTGGTTGTTTTTTGTTGTTCAAATTAACAACACCACTTCCAAAAGAAAACATGAAACCATTGGTTGATCTTTTATTTAAAACATTGCCAACCCAATTAGCATCAATGTATCCATGTACTTGTAATTGGTTTTTGGTTTCATAAAAATTCCACATTGTAAAGTATGTTTTATGTACCTCAATATGCGTTTCATTACATCCAAATGTGGCTTTTGTGGTGTTTGCATGAATTGATTCACCACTCCAATTACATAACTCAAATTTAACCTTGTGATGGTTTAGGGTTTAGGTTAATCAAACTCTCAGTATGCTTTGTACATAGTGGTATCTTCCATAAAGTCACCTTCATTTGCACTTAACTTCACATTTTGCTCTAATGGAATTGAAATGGGTTTGCAATTCATCATCCCATATTCGTACAATTTGTTCAAGGCATATTATTTTTGTAGTAACCATATCCCTTTATGGGATTGCATTACTTCAATGTTGAGCAAATAACACAACTTTCCCAACTCCTTGATCTCAAAATTTTGCTTCAAAAACTTCTTCACATCAGAGATGTTTACATCACTATCTCCAGTGATAATCAGGTCATCAACATAAATGACTAGGATTACAATCCCAAAATTTGTCTTTTTCACATAAAATGAAACATGTACGTTCGATGTTTGAAATCCACTTGTGACAAAATATTGACCGATCTTGTTTGACCAAGTTCGAAGTGTTTGCTTCAAACCACACAAGTTTTTTTTCACCCTACAAACTAAATTAGGATGTGTTTGGTCCACATAACCTGGTGGATGTTCCATGTACATTTTTCTTGCAAATCTCCATGAAGAAAAACATTCTTTACATCCATTTGATGTAAAGACCATCCTTTTGTTGCTACCATAACAATGGTTGCTCTTAGAGTCATCAGTTTTGTAATTAGATTATAGGTTTCTTCATAATCTATGCCATAAGTTTGGGCATAACCTTTGGCAACCAATCTTGCTTTGTATTTGTTCACAAATCCATCTACATTGTGCTTGACTTGTACACCCATTTGCACCCAATTACTTTCTTGTCTTTTGGTGAAGCTATTAATACTCCCAAGTAGCATTAGCATCCAATGTTATTGTTGCAACCTTAGTTTTCGGCTTGCGACCAAGGCAAGTGTTTACAAAGGTGCGGGCCAAGAGTGAAGTTTGAGAGTCACATTTCATGTTCCTGGGAGTGCAGGAGAGTGTGAGGGAATGAACCCACACACTCCCAAGTGAACTGCCACTTTCCCATGGACTTCCAAATCTTTAGAGGGCAATTGGAGGGGTCGAAGTTCATTGGATTGAAAAGTTCTTTATAACTTTGAAAAGCTCTTAGAATGTAGATGTTTAAAATGGGTTTGTATGACCCATTTAGGTACTTAAAACCTAAGTTATGGCCAAAAAAAGCGCCGGGAGTCAAATTGTCAATTTGATTTCTAACCACTAAAGGTTGGGAATTGCCCTGATTTAGTTACATTCAAGTAACATGCCACATATCGTTGGAGAGCTCTTGATGAAAGATACAACTTTATTTTAGACTTCTACACAAAAAAATTATGGGCCCCAAAATTATGAGAATCCTAATTTCAAGAATTTCGGGAGTCTCCCAAGTTGGGAGTCCCAAGACAAAATGACATTTGGGTGCAAGCCCTATGGCCAGGCACATAGAACAATATAAGGGGGAAGGTGGTGGCTTCACCCCCAAGTTCGAACTATGGTGAGTCTTATGAGTCCGTGTTGCCCGTGGTTCGTCCATGCACCAAAATTGTTCCAATTACACATTGACTAACTTGTTGTTTGGTTTGTGCAAGTCCGTGTGAATAATTGATTCGTTTGTCATTTGTCATAGTCCCCATCCTAGAGTTCCAACACGCCCTTCTATAACCAAAGTGTTGCAAGCCAGGGAGTGTACCTTAACTCCTTGTCCTTTCGTTGTATTCACCTTTAGAGTCGCAGTTGAGTCTATCAAGAAGTTTGGGGGTGTGTTAGTTGCCATCTCTTCATCCATGGCATTGTCCCATTTAGGGTTTCAAACCACATGCTCAAAACAATTGGGTTCAACCTTTTGTATAATTTTCACCATGTATGTGTAATGATGAGCTATAAAGCCATCATATGTGAGTCTTTGTACATGTACTTAACTTTTGTGGATCTTCATACTCCACTATTATTGTCAAGTGTTTTCTCAGTGTTTTTGGCCATCCAAGTTTCAAGAATAACAATTGAAAGGATTTTTGACTTTTCATCCATATTCTTTTTGAAATCACTTAATTCATCATCTACATGATGTTTGAGAACTATTATGTACAATGTTTGAAGATTTTAATCCTTTTTAATTCCATGGAATGTTATTAGAACCGCTAATTGAAGATTTTTGTGGTCCATTAATTAATTCTTATTCTTATTCCACATTTGATGAAACATTACCATTTTTAGCCTCTCCATTTTCTTTTATTTTCATTGATGAGTGCCAACTAACCATCTCATCAAATACAACATCTCTATTCACTTAGAATTTTCAACTGGAAAGGTTAAAACATTTATATCTTTTCTATTCCAAGAAATATTTCATGAAGATACATTTTTCAACTTTTGGGTGTAATTTTGATCTCTTTTCATTAGGAACATGTACATATGCAATGTAACTAAACAATTTGAAATGTGAGACATCTGATTTTTACCTATGAATTTTTCTTCAGGTGTCATGCCATCAAATTCATTGGCAAATAACCATCAAATTTTTCTCATTCAACATGGCATGTGCTATTTTTGCAATGTGCCTATTATTCTTTTCAACAACTCCATTCTATTGTGGGTAATTATTACATGAATATTTTTTTTGAATTCCTTGTTCGTTCAAATATTCATTGAATTCATTTGAAAAATACTTTCCCCTTCCATTGGACCTTAGGCATTTGATGTTCATGCCCTTCTCCTTTTCCACCACTATTTTGAAACTCAAAAAATGTTGAAACATTTCGCCTTTGTGTTTTGTGAAGTAAACCCACACCTTCTTTGTGTGGTCATCAATGAAATTCATGTAGTACCTACATCCTCCAATCGATTTCGTCTTTGTGGTCCATACATTTGAGTGGATCATTTCCAATGCTTTGGAATTTACACAAGTTGTTTGAGTTGGGAATGGATGTCTATTTTACTTCCCCAATTGTCATGCTTCACAAAATTTTAGCATCACCTATTCTGTTTCAAATTTGGGAAGATTTCCAACAAAATTTTGTTTCACCATCAACTTAAGATGTTGGAGATTAACATGGCCAACCTGCTTATGCTAAATTCCAACGCATTAACATTTTGATTCTTGAACCATTCCTGACCTGTTCTTGATTTTTTTTTAAAAATGTCTTTACACTTACACATTAGATATTTTTTCTTATTATTTATTACATGCACAAGGAATGATCCAAACTAGTCATTAAAATAACAAATGGTGGAAATAGTTATCATTTGTGTTCTTGACATCAATGGCCATTTGGGGTTTCATGATGATTTTTCAAAAATTCATAACTAAATCAAAATTGATTCAATTAATTATCTATAAAAGACATCAAATAGGTTGACATTTGAAGTATTTAACAAAATTAGCATCCAAATTTTTTTTTCAAAAAATAGATTCCTTTTGTGTTCCTAATAAAAAAATCCTTTGTGTGACATTCTTGAAACTCTTTCCTTATGCATTCATTTTTTACATCAAAACACATTTTTTTGTAACTTTATTTAAAGTTTTGAATTTTACATGACTTGGGTAACCCTTTGATAAATAATTTGGAATGAAAAGTTTTCTTGATGTGAGTTCTATATTGTCCTAAAATTGGATGGGTCATAAAAATTTGGGGTGTGACATTCTTAGTGGTGCCACCCAAAGATAAGTTTGCTGATATGAGTATATTAATTTTTTCATACGTTTAGTCCAAAATCAAATTATAATATAAAATAGGAATTTTCTATTTACCCTTTTCCATTCCTCTCACAAACAATGCCCCTAGCATTTGCCTTGTTAATAAGTTGAGCGTTAAGTACTTGTGTGCATTGATGTGCTATCATCCACACTTATTCTACATGCTTGATAATGTCCACATTATCACTAAAGCAATATCAATACCCATTTTTGGACACACAAGGTTTAAACAATTCATGCACCTCCTCTTTTTGAAATTTTTTACTTAGCTTCAAACTCTTTGGAGAAGGGCCTTTGTTGCAAAGGTTGTAAACCTCAACAATTTTTTTGTGAAATACAAAAACACATTTATCAAAAATAATTTTAAGGGGTTCGTTATACAAAGGATCAACATATAGTGACACAAACACTCTTTCAAGCGTTACTTTCCGTGGTTTAGTTTCTACAACCCCAAAAATTTGCAAAATTTTTATACAATATTCACATGATAGGTTTCAAATCTCATCATGATAGGTTTCAAGTAAGACAAAAATAACAAAGAAATGAAGTCATGTACATAATCAGTGAGTGAAAGATGCTCCTGACTAAACAACATTGTACCATACATGTAAGTTACATGATTTCTTGCAAAAACCAAAATTTGAAATCACCCGCCCAAGGATAACCAATCAAAAGGCTCCTTTAACTATCCAACCTACCTACATGCCTAGACTAAAAACTAGCTATCCAATTTTTAGTAACTAGGGATTTTGGTTTTGTGACATTTTTGTCCACCTATTTGTGCATGGACCCGTGTCCTTGGGGATGGATGGTGGCCGAAAAAAAGGTGGCAAAATGATCAGACCCAAGGAGAGGATGTGATTCAAGGAGAAGATGTGTCCACAAGGATGAATGGCTAGAGAGAGGATGTGACGCATGGTTGAAGATGGGCGCAAGAAAAAGACAATTCCTCTAGGGTTGCAAAGAGGATGTGTCTTGAGGAGAAGATGTGTCCCCAATGATGGATAGTGATCGGAGAGAAGGTGAACCCAAGGAAAAGATGTTCCCTTAGGAGAAGATGGGCTAGGGAGAAAATGTGTTCCCAAGGAAAAGATGGGATTGAGAAAAGGATGTGGCCTAGGGGTGAAGATGGGCTTGGGAAGGGTTCTTTGAGGAGGAAATGAGGTGGGGGAAAGGATGTGGTTTGAGGACAAATGATCCCTGGGGAGAAGATGGGTGCATGGGTTTCATCAAGGAGGGAATGTGCTTGGGGAGAGCATGTTCCTTGAGGAGAATATTGAGCTAGGGAGAAGATGCGCCCATGGGATGATGTTGTCCCCATGAGAAAGTGATCCTTGGGAAATGGATTTGGAAGGGTGGATAGGTGGGAAAAAAATTGGCTTTGGGGTCGGGGTCAGCATTGGGGTTGGGTTTTGGTGGTGGAGCCAGAGAAAGTGGCAAGTGGGGCTTTAGGGGTTGGGAGGGTCCAATTGGGTTTGGTTAACTAGGGCAGGCCTGGTAAATGAGTAAGTTTGCACTCCAGGTTGGATCATGGGGGTTTATAACCCTAATTGTTGGGGTGGGTTGTACATCTCGCTGTATTTAATTTGTTACTCCTATTTAGTGTTTGTCACAATGCAATTGATTTTTTAATGGTGTGCACTCTGAAAATCGCTTGTCTGATGTGATTCAAGGAATTTTGAAGCTCTTCAAGCCTCTTGGAGCTAACATATGCTGCTTCTACACTACATCAATCTAGCTACAGCGTCATTATCAAATCATTTTCATCAATTTCATATTCTTTTCATCCTTTTTGTTCTAAGTTCCTCATGTGGCCAGATCAAGATGTTGGTCTTTCTTCTCCAATTTATTTTTTTCTATTTATAGCTTCTTCAACACAACACCGGATTTGTAGCCAGAACAATGACAATATGATGTAACTCTGCCAAACTTTATTAATAGAGGCACATATAGAAAGTGGATATACAAAATGAGAGGACCCAGGAGTCCAAGCTCAATTGCACCAAGACTCAAATTGTCCTTCCCCATAATGGAGGCTGGGCTAAAGTTTGCAAGGCTAATCATAATAAAGAAGAAACTGTGGTTGCACAATGCACACATAATCACTGCAGGGCCCAAGGCACTATATATACACACGACATTGCGTCATCAGCAGTTGGTGGAGTAAAAGTAGCTGACACATCATCGACTCCATAAGCGGCCGCAAAGAAATATTAACATTTTTGACAGCAGGAACACACATTGTTAACCTTTCTATAGACGGGAGCAACTGTTTTAACAAATATTAAGATTAATTGAAGTGTAGAGGTATAGAGAAGTGAATTTCATGATATTATGGGGATGGAGCTCTCTTGCTTGATTTCATAACCTGTTCATGTGGTGGATTCCGGTCTTGTGCTGTGTCAAATGGGTGTAAAATATTCCTCATGAATTAGAGCAGAATATGTTCTTGCTAATGGCATTATTCTCACGCTCCCTCCTTGACTTCTGAGCAAATTCCAAATCTCACAGACATCAAAGATTTGTAGATTTGGTCTGCACTTTGCTATTTTCCCAGACTAGTGCAAGGCAAGTATATAGCATCTCGATTACATAATATGTTGGATTTTCGGAGCAAATGGTTATATTTCTTCTCACCAAATTCTCTGACATGTGACTCCACCTCGGAAGTTACTGGTTTTGGGGCCATTCTCTGCCTTGCAAGCGGGGGCAGTTCTCAAGGATCCCTATAATGTGTTTAAACTCTTGTGAAAAAACAGTAGACCTAATAAAAGGAAATCAGGTAAACTAGTGGGTGTCCTTTGGCCACTGTGAAGTGAACACAAAGAGGGGTTGCAGAATCGACCTCGCAGATACCGGGTCAGAACATGCAGAGGCCGACAGACGTCGAAAGAGGCTGACTCTCCTGATGAATTAAAATGTAGAACTGTCATGTCAGACAAATGCACACATGCATTGCATGAATTTATATATAAGATACTGCAGAGAAATAACGTGTCACCCAATGCGTCATATCTTTGAAGAAACCATTTTGACAAATTCCCGAAAAGTATGTATTTTGGAGGGCACCTTATACACATGAATAATGCCGCCTAGAAACAGGAGGCAAGAGGCCTCTCGTTGGTGTAGGACCTGCATCTCACTCCTACCACCACGCGACTTACATATTTCGACCTTATGATAAGGTTTGCCTGGTACTTTATGATTGGTAAGGCCCATGTGTGTGGGACATTCTCAAAATGCAGGGCTGCAAATTTAGCTACTGGAAATGTGAGCTTGGACTCACCTTGAGGCTCGGGGCGTTACCGTTCAATGAGGGGTTAAATTTTTTTGACGTGATTTTTAATATGTCTCTTTTTAGGTCAAGTAGATTTGGCTCAAATTAAAGCTCAGGTCACAAAACTCGGCAGCATGATGCACACATATTAAAGTGACCTTGGACAGGCTTCCCCAAATGATTGCAATTCTGACGTCAAATTTAATTGTGGGTACCATCTGGGACTAAGCATTGCACAAACCAACAACGATACTCAACAATCATTTTTATTTCACAGGAACAAAAAGTCAGCTGCACAATGATGGGATTTTTATGAGTATACTGTATGAAAGATGCCTTGCACGGCGAAGCAGCTAGCTACGTTTTTACAAATTGACAGCCCAAAAGGCTGGTGATAGGTGCCTACTCCTAGTATCTGTCTCCTGGCGTCCACTGATTCCCAAACGAGGCAAAGCTAGAGGATACGAAGCATCCATCTACCAACGGCAATCCCTGGTCACCGGAAACTGACCGGAAAAGCTTGCTAACGGGAATTGGATCCGAATTCACGGAGACACGACGTGAGAATGTTGCCGGATGGTGCGCTATCCAGCATGCAATCCAGATGGCTTTTGGCCTTGGCGGTCATCACCACTGCTTTTTTGGGCTGTAACTTTGTCATGTCTCTCAAGCCAGGTTCACTTCTCTCAGTGACTAGCACTGATCTGGTGCTGGACTAGGTAACATGTCTGACATTGCCTTTCAGCGGTGTGCTTGCATTTTGTTTTGGTATCCTAGCATCCTTTCGAGCGCTCTTCTTTGACTAGATTCCGAAGATGCATTCAGTGCTAGAATTTGAAACGATTCCTCGCATTGGATGGATGGCGCGATGCCTAACGAGCAGGTTCATGATTGAGTTGTCGCGCGCTTTGATCACCACCAACTTCCCAGGTTTGTGAGTTTCTTCTGCCTATCTTTTACATGTCCAGGTGTACAGCGGGGCTAGTTCATGCCCTGGTCATGCATGCCGTGCCGTTCTTCTTCTTCTTCCGATTATATTCAGCGCAACTTTCCTTCTTGATTTTGTTGTAAGGCACTGTTGCTCTTGGCTGAATTCCTGACGGAGTACGCAGCGACGTACTGGGAACTCAACTTCCAACCACTCCAGAATGGAACTTACGCTTTTCATTATAGAAACTAGACCTTATTTTAATACAGGTTATGTACGAGTTGCAATTTCTACACGATTACGTAACGCATTGCATTTCGTTCCAGGTTGAATGAGAGCAATAGCGAGAAAGAAAAGGACAAAGGGGCATGTTTTTGAGGATTGCCAAGACATTGCAATATTGAGCTGGTTTCCAAGTGGTCAGTAGAGTTTTCAATCAACATGGCTTCCTCGGTTAAGGCACCCAAGTTTGGGTTCGTGAGCTCGATCATACCAGATGCGTGGCTCTTCAAGCTCAAGTCGCTCGGAAGCAGGTCTGTGAAGAGGCGCGGGACTCTCAATACCCCTATGAGTGAGCCAGTGGCGGCCGACCAGCTCGCTCCCTTCCTTCCGAAAAGGGTACAGAACTGCTACAAGCATACCTCACCATCAGGTTTACCTCCTTCAAAGCCCACGGAGGTTACCACACCTGACAAGCGAACTGAGTCTGATACTAGTATTAGCCGCAACGGAAACCAATTTCTTGATGATGCATATCTGACCCAACCTACGAGCAAGAGATCATTCATAGTCACGCCAGTGGTAACGAGCTGCAAGACGCCAGGTTCCCAGATTACAGTATCTAGTGAGTCCCCAAGTTCTCTCTTTGATCGCCTAACCACCTATAACAGGTCGACAGCTTTGTCTCTGAAGAATATGCATAAGCTTGGCGGAGATCAGTTGTTGACTATAGGCAAAGGAAACGCGCGTTCATCATTCCGAAAAGTGGGGCCAATCAACATAGCTTGGTTGTTGCCTGGATGCGGAAGTGCACCTCGCAGACAGGTAAGGCACGGGAGTTTCGACATGGAAAACGATTCTAAAACCGAGCTCGAAGCTGCTGTCCCAGAGATCGAGCCCAGTGACGTTGGAAATGTTTATCGAACATGGCCAAAGACGGCGGGGTCGAGGGAGCATGCGACCACTTGGAGCCTGGAGCTCACGAATGGTGAAGTACTGAAGAAACAGGTGGTGATCACCCAGGGTAAGTTTGGTAATCGCTGGGTAGGTTCAGAGTCGAGTTTCCGGGACTTGAGATCCAGGAGTGGAATCGAAGCTGGATCGCTGACTCCAAGTTCTTGCATAAATGAACTAGAGCCTGATTTGGGTCACAAAGTCAGCCCTCGCAGGTTGAGTTCATCGACTAATGAGACCACGAGGGGATCCCGAGATCCACCCTGGAGCTTTGCATATCCGAGTGGCACTGATACCACCAACGTGAGCTCTTTCGAGCTCGGGATCAGAAAAAACAGAAGCATGTGGTCGACCACTTCGGATTCAGAGGCGACTTTCAACGGAGAGACGGAGAATGGAAATGTCTCCGACACCCAGAGTGTTTTGCGAGCCAGAATCCTCGCCGCTGAACGTCTCAGAGAAGGTTCAAATTTCTCCAGCCGGGAGCATAAGAAAAAAGACAATTTAACCTCGAAACGTGAGGAATCGACAGCACAACTGGATTCCGTAAAATCGGTTCTCGAGCAACGGAGGCAGAAATCTCTTCTCCTCGAGGAAGAAGAACTTCAACAGGCATGCTGCCGCTTGTCGACGCACGGGAGCCCTGCTTTGGGGGCTCACAACACGCCGGTGTTCGAGAGCTTCCTCGAAGTTTCCGCCAAGGGTCGAAGCCTCAATCTCCCCGCCGGGGCAACTCGCGTGCGAGTTGATGATAGCTCGACATCCAGTGCGCGCGAACTTCACTGCATCAACGTCGAATCTCCAAGTCAGACAACAACGCCGCAAGGTCAAGCAGACGAATTTTGTGATTGTCGGCCAAATCGTGGAGGTCGAGAAGTTCGAGGATCACGAAATTTTACCAACACGAGAAGAGATTCTTCCTGCAGAGCAAAGCAACGCACTCATGAATCCAAGGAATCAATCAAGACCAAGAAATGGTCATCTAGACATAAGAGCAAGGAGTCGCAGGGCGATAGATCGACGAGCCATCCACACCGTGCAGGCCACAGCATGGAGAATTCAAAGTTTCAGGAGTGTGATTTTACTCCTGACAAGCAGAATGTATGCAGGAAACCTGGATCTAGACGCAGGTCTAGTAAGGAGTATTCAAGGTCTGCTGCTTTGAACGCCCCAGCAACAGCACCACCACCACCGGAAGAGGCAATGCTAGATATGACCATAATTCGTAACGAGCTACACGGCTTGGTGAAGGAGAGCGTGGCGGTGGTGAAAAGTTCGTATGATCCATATAAGGACTTTCGGGAGTCAATGATCGAGATGATAGTGGAAAAGGACGTTCAAGAGACCGGGGATCTGGAGGAGCTACTGCAGTGTTATCTATCCCTGAATGAGGTGGAATACCACACTGTGATTGTCAACGTCTTCACAGATGTCTGGCGTGAACTTTTTGGCAATTACAGTTGACATTGGTGTTGTAATTGATCTCCATAGTACCCATCTTCCGAGAAGGATATTGATCAGTGATTCCCTATTGGCTGCAAATCATCTTTCAGTCACCCTGGGCGCCTGTTCTTTCTGCCTTCTCGGGGAATCCCAGCTGAAGATTTTAATGAGACCTTACTTCGCCGCTGCATCTTCTGCCGGCACGTACATTGGCAAGCTAGTGTAACATGTAATCGAGTTAGTTATTCAAATCCACATTCATTCATTAGTTGATAATAGTTTCAGACCCTTGACAATCGAAGGTTTTTTTTTTGGATAAAATTTGGAGCCATTGGCAGGAATAATTTGGTGTTCGCTCGTTGAATTTTGGTGTTATAGCTAGTTGAAAAGGTCCCATTAACATGTATATATACACCATACTCAACTGACCAGCAACCCCTTAGGAGAAATTAGTATTTTTGTTTAAAATAAAAACTTATAAGAAATTTTTTTTGGTTTGTTTCTATTAAAGTTTTGGGAAATTATATTTCGCTAATGCAAATTCGACTAATTTTGCTATTTTTTGGGAAAAATTCGTCCAATATTTGATACCGCAAGATTGAAAAAAACACCCTGCTTTAGGAGTAGTGGAACTCACAGACTGCTGCCATAGGATGCATTTTTTGAAGCTCAGAACATAATGAGATAGATGATGAATCATAATCGTTAAAGTTGCTAGACCTTCTCCATCATGCTTTGAAGTATTAACACGATTATCAACAACTAAATGCTTTTTCTAGTTCTTTATGAAGCAATGAAATTTCTTGAGGATGGATGCATTGTCCTTAAGGTGGTAAAACCCCTCCATGCTTCCCCTCTCTTCCAGCACCTTGGCACAAGCCTTCACAATTTTGCAAACTAAAACACGTGGCTCGAAGTAACCCTAAAAGTACATCAATCTCCAACTGCACAAACCCGCTAAAACCAAAACCCCACCAAAGAAAACTAGTCTGATAGGTCCAAAGAGAGTAGAAGGAATCAGTTCTCGATGAATAATGGTTATTGTCATTTAACCTTCCAAGGACCGGACTTTTATTGCTATGTCAAGGAAGAATCTCCAGAGCCTATACATCCAGCCCTACAATCTTGTATACTCAGGCAGAAATTCAATCTTGACCGTCGCAGGCAACTTTCAGAAAATATTGCAATCCATGGTAGAGATTCCCAGATCTAGTTGACCAAGTGGAGTCTAGGTATTTGTTCCCAAAAAACTTCTCCTACTATTTTTTGTGAAATTCCAGTTGCTGTTATTATTTTCTCCTTTCTCCAGAAATCTGCGTCCATGCCCATAATTAGTGAAAAGTCATTTGTTGGCTCTAAGAGAGACTATCAAACCATGCAGACATCAATTGGTGGACACATTTTGACGAAAATTTCCTAGCCTATTTGAAATACTTTATGCCTATTTCAGCATAAATTGAAATAAAATTATTCTAAATGCATACTTAGGAACTAGTTATAGCAAACATTGTCATTATCATTATCCACATACTATAGGAACCAATATAATTTCGCAAGCAAGAACTTAAACAAGATTTAGAATACTTGTCCATAATGTCATAATGAACTTAAACCATCTTGGCCAATGGCAATTCAACCTAAGGTGGCCACAAATGACATGTTATGTCCAACCATTGCACCTAGTTCTTTGACAACATCTATCCCCTAAATGATTGAACGAAAAAATGATGATTCAACAATAAATAAATAAATTATTTCACTTCTTTTTATTTACAAATCTTGATTTGGCCTCATTACATAAAAATTCATCACATTTGGGAAAGCAATGAACATTCAATTTTGCATACTAAAGGTCACCAAGAAGCACGTTTGTAATGCTACCTAAAGAACTCAAATTTACAAATTTATAAGCCCACATTCCAAATGAATGTATGCATTCCAAGTAAAGGAGAATAATTTCAAGCAAGTAATTACCATCTATGGGGGACCCGTAAATAGTGTCAAAAAAGATGGCACTAAAAGGAGGATTAAACATACTTTTGTGAAACATGTCATTTATTAGCAAGGTATTTTCAAAGGTCATACCAAGGAACAAACAAAAAAATTCCCTTAAGGTTTTAAGAAAAACAAGCAAGTCAAGTTTCTAAGTAAGAAGTGATCATTTTTGAAGCAAAATGTCAAATCCATTATTTTAGAAGATGGAAGGACAACACCAATTGTTTAGACGATTATTTCCAAGTGTTTGGCAAAGTTTCTCTTTGTTATCAAAAATCAATTGTACACAAAGAATTTATTTATACAAGTGGAAAGGAATTGTTTTAGCCCAAGTTTCAAAATTGTTGGGTGAAATTTAATTTGACCCTTTACAGTTCTCACAATAACACCATTCAAGTTCAAAATTAAATGATAGTCATTCACCTTCACCACAAACTGAATTTTTCTCTAGAAAACCAATAGTCATTGCAATTTCTTATGAACTAACTCTGTATGTGGATGAAAGTGAAGTGAGCCCACTTGATGCACAACATTCATGTAAACAATTTTAATATCACATCATATAATTCTTCGACCATGAGGACATACATATAAAAGCCTATGCTTATGATTTCAACCAATACAACGATTTACAAGGATTCAATCCATACAAATGGAGTTAGCAAGATTAATCATTAACTTCGGGATTGAAAACCATGAAGGGTTTCTCAACTCAACAATCATCTTTCAAGCCAAGTAATATGAAACCTAGTTCCAATTGGACAATCAAAACTTACATGATACCATGCTCATTGTATACTGGACACAATTCTAAACAAGGCATTATATTGTTGCAACTTAAACCCTAAACCCCTAGAAAAAAATTGAGTTTTTGTAATCAATCAATTTGTAATTATTAACAACTATATTTCGTTTATGACTATCATTGGTTTTTTCTTCAACTACATTTTGCATCCGGTTGTGCTTAAAACTACATTACAACTATTTTACAATTAATGTTTTTTACATTCTTTCATTTGAACAATTTTTGACATGGTTTTTATCCAAGAAATCCCATTTGTGTTCCATTAATAACAAATGTGATCAAATGAGTTGTAACCTTATGTGTATTCTAAATGTATTATGTGTATTCTAAGGTGTATTAATTTGTAATGGTGTATAATATGTATTCTACTCAATATTATGTGGGTGGATACTAATATAAACATGTGTATTTGAGAGGTGATGTGTAATATTTGTAGTTTTTACATAAGTTTGTTTTTAATCCTAAATTTTTTTCATAAAACTCATTGTTACAATTAATGTAACATTATTGTAAAATCACTATAATTATAGTAGGTATAATTTAATTGTAGTAACTATATAATTTATAATTGAAGTTAGTATTCAAAATTTCTGATTTTTATTTTTAATTATGATTTAAATACACATAATAAATTTATTGTAAAAAGATTATTTGATTTAATTATTGTAATTATAGTAATCAAATTATAGTAAGTGTTTGAATTTGTTAATTGTAATCCCTTATTTAAAATAAAATAATTATTATAACATAAATTCTTACATTCATTAGTAATATTTTTGAGCAATCAAAATTAATTACACTAAAATCCTTGTAATTGTTTTATTAATACATTAATTTTAAAAATGGCATAATTTATAATAAAACTTAATTATTGATAACTTATAATTTATAATTCTTAGTTTAAAAAGTTATTTTAAAATTTTATAGTAATTAAATAGAATAATTAATGTAATTACTTTAATTTTATGATTGTATTACAGTAAATTAAAGTATTTATTTATGCTTTAAAATATTATATATTCAAACTATTCAAAATAATTTTACTATAACTAAAATAATAAGCATAATTACTGTAATTATCATAGTTGAAATAGAATAAGTAATTCTATTTATAACCAATACAAACTCATTTGAAAAACTAAATGTTATCATAATATAAAACGTTACACTAAGATTTAATATTTTGAGTAAATAATATTGTTATATTTATAAGAGAAATTATATATTAATTACATTAATTGCACATTAATTATATAATTTGTAATTTAGCTTCATATTCATAATTTAAGATTTATAACTTAATATTAAAATATATATTTCAAGAGAAATACTATTTATTAATTTTTAAAATTGATACAATTATTTTATACAAAATTTATAAGTATACTACATTATTTTATCTATTATTTATAGTTACATATTTAGAATAAATTATTATTGCTACATATATTTTTAACAGTAATAATTAACATTTTAAAATAGTAATAAATTCATGTAATTATTGTAAACTAACTGTAATTTATTTATTTATATATTAATTACAGTAGTTTCATAATTTATAATGGTACTTCATTAATCAAGATTTAGAACTTAAAGTTATTAATTTTGAGGTTGATTTTAAGATTTTTTAGTAATCTTACTGTAATTAGAATAATTAATGTAATTAATGGAATTTTATTTATTATTTTATTGATTACTGATAATTACTTATTTATAGTTAATAATTACAAGTCAAAATTTTATACTAAGTGATAAAAATTTTGGTTTCTAGTAATTTCAGTAAATAATATTAGTTATTATTTATATAATACTTAACTTTTTATTATAGTAGTTCAAAAATAGTTATAACATGTGAAATAATATTGTGAATAATTATAAAAAGTTAGTCTAGGGTAGTTACTAGTTACATTAATAATATTATTATTATATAATTTTTTCATTTTTCGTTTTTAAATATTAATGAATTAAATTACTAACATATATTTAATTATTTTCAATATTTAATACTTATTAATTAGATTTTTAATTTCTAAAATTAATTGAATCTCATTTTTATATATTTAATTAATTGGTTAATTACATGATTATGTAACTAAAATGATTGATAAATTTTATTATATGTAATTAGTTTTTTTTTAATTATTTAGTTAGGTATTTTACTAGTTGATTAATTAATGAATAGCTAGTTTTTTCATTAATTAATTAACGAGTTATAGTTAGTCACTTACCTGTTGAATTATGTAATTCTAGTGACGATGTTTCATTGGAACTGGTTTATGTAGGATGGGTATTTTGGTGATCGTCACTACCACCATTCTAGAGCCATTCTGCTTCAATTTTGGAATCATTTTGTGAATCGTTCTTTTTTTTTGTGGTCTCTTTGTATCTTGTCTATATCTCGCTGTATTTCTTGCTCATCCTGGCTCTTGCTTCGAGCTTCCTAGATTGGCGATGGAGCTCAGATTTCTGTCCGAGAAGAAAAAGACATTTCATATCCTAATCCCGAGAAGGATTGTTAAGCAATTCTGTTTTTCTTTTAGTTTCTGAAATTGTGCAGTAAAGAGACACACACGAGACTGAAGAAGGCACAAAGGTGTGCCGGTTGTCCCAATCTCACAGACGTCGAGCTCACGCCAGCTTCTTCTTCTGTTTCGCTTCCCGGATCCTTCTAAATTCTCCTGACACATATGGGCCTCACCGTGCAGCTCGGGTATGTATATATATATGTTCCATTTCCGTAGCGGCGATGATCATCAATTTTTTTCCTCTTCTGCCAAGCTTCTTATGCATGTCTGAAATGCTCTTTTTTGTTTTCGGGGGAGGGAGCGATCTCACAGCTTTAATGCAGTTGATCCAGCTTCAATTGAACGATGTATAGAGGAGCAGCAACTCTCTCCAGCAAGACTAGACAAAAGTCTGAAGATCTTAGCAGACACGTATCCAGGGTTACAGAGACTTTGTGTCCTCGATGTCATAAGAAGAGGGTTGTCATGGACTTCTTGCAAAGTAGGTGGTGATGGATTCGTGGTGCCAGTAGAGGGGGAAGTAGCAGCATGGACAATTGCTTTGATTTCATTCATGTAGATTGCAAAAACAGGGAGTAGGAGCTTGGAGACAAAGAAGCTAATTTAGGTTTCAACCTAGGAGATGCTGTTTTCTACAAAGCTGAGAAAAAGAGAATTCCATGGCTACTTGGACTGCAATTCAGCAGCTTTCTTACATGAAAGAGAAGTCATGGACACATGCAGGGATTTCAAGCATTGCCAGAAATTGTTCATTGCTTTAGGAATTGGAGCTCCATCAGTGCACTGATGACACTCTCAAAGGAATTTCTGCATGTGAAAATCTACACATCGTGAGACTCCAAGGGTCCATTTCTGGCTTCTATCACTGTAGTTTCACTGACATTTGGTTCACAATTCTAAGCCACACATTCCGTCACCTTGTGATATTCTACATGGCAAATGCAAAGAAAAATTGGCTTTGTCTCTCAAACAACTTGCAGAGCTTACAAGAAGACAACATAAAAAGCAAACTGAAGCTGAAGAGAGAAATCAAGTTTTGCTGGGGAAAGATCATTTTTATTTGCAAGTTTGGGACATGTTATTTGAAATTATTTCTCTTTTGAGTGAAGATAGATGTGCTCCAATGAAGAAGATTGAGATCAACCACATCACACTGACCTATAAAAAAGAAGACCTCGGTTATCTCTGCACAGGAGAAAAAGAAGGTTGATGACTCTGAAATATCACTTCACCAAAAAGCATGATGAACTTATTTGCACAAAGTAAACAGGGAGGCTGCATCATTTGATATTGTATTCACAGAGATTGATGGCATGCCACCACTGAAAACAGATTCTGCTGTCATGGAGCACAACAATTTTAATGGAACAGTTTGTGGATTGGAGATTGCAAAGGATATGGGAGTCAAAGGACTTGAGCAAAAGATACAGAAGAAGGAACATGTTGACATGAACAAGAGGCTGGCACGTGTTGTTGTTGAGCAAGGTAATGCCAGACCTCAGGTTGCAAAGCTGCAAGTGCTCTTGTCAATTTAGCAACTTCCCCAAAATCCTGACGTTCACTTCGAGACACTGCACAGCAAAAATAGATGTCTAAGACATGCAAATGTATTTCTTTCAAGACTCTCCCTGAAGTCATACATATGAATGCTATGTGGTTCAATACAGATCTCAGTGGTCAAAGTCTTGGCAAGATGTAAGTGCATAATTTTGATCAAATTTCAGACAACTGAAGAGGTTTCTACATCAAATATCCACAAGACCTACAGATTGTCAATGGTGTAATCATTTGATTTGCCCCTTCATCAAACTGTAATACTTTTATTAGCCAGAAGTTCAGAGTCTTCTGATTTCCTTTTTGTCATTGGCAGAAAATGTTGACAGATCACATTGAGAAACATCAATTGGAGCTGGATGCGACACAGAAAGTGGCTGCCGATACTAAGCAAGTGTTTGAGGTGAAGTGATGTTTGAATGCTAGGTTTTTGCAGGGTACATAGCCAAAATTTGGGGTCATTTTTGTTTTTGCACTCTCACCTATAATGTTATTTTTCCCACTTTTGAGAATTTGTAATTATTTTTTCCTTGCCTCAGTCCTCACAGCTGAGGTGAAACATTTGGAATTCTCAACTAAGACTACTGCTGCAAAAGCAGGATATCAGGACAAGAGAGTAATGGTTGAAGTATCTTCATGTCAAATAAGCACATCTACAACGAGAAACTTCAATGTGGCTGTTGTTGTAGTTTCAGAATTAGCAACAGCTGTCATCCCTTATTTGAGTTTGACTTCATAGGCATGCATCCTCATTATAGACCACTCAGGTGAGCTTTGTGACCATGAGGTTAACTTTTTGATGATGTCTTTTCCATATGCTTTCCATCACTAAATACTCCCCAATTGGACATTGGAGTCACAATTCTCTTGGTGTGCAATAGTGTTTTTAATCACCGTCCAGTTTCTTGTATCAATCACAACAAAAAGGCATTTACAGGGTAAGTGTACAATGGATGAAGAAGAGATTTGGTGGGATCACGGAAGTTTATGACTGATGGACAGAGTTGCCTGATGTGTCAAGAACAATCAGTTTTATTTCCTTTGTTTTCCAAGTAAGTTGATGAGGTTGGCTGCTCCTATTGTTTGCAGCTCCCCTCTCTCTTGGGATCCATCTCATCACAAGACCATGTCAAAAGGAGACAAAACACCTTCAATGGCACCATCCAGCCCTAGACCATTTCAACAATGACAAACTCCTCCATATTAACACATATTGGAGGAGACATTACTTGATCAAGAGATACTGTGGATTGTCAGCTTGGGCCCACAAAGCTCTTATTTCCGAAATTCACTATGTCCCCAGAAAGCTGTCAATTCCCAAATCTGCTTCATCCCCACAAATAGTCTGTTTGTAGATGTGGCTAAAGCAGGTACTAAAGAGAGGTGCTAAACAAGGAAGCTTCTAGAAAAGCTGTAATTTTGGGCTTTCAGTGCAGTGCTTTGAACTAATTTTTGGTGCTGAGGATTTATATTACTGCAACAACAACTTTTGGCCAGTTCATCAATATTTTTTAAAAAATTGTTTCTTGGTCAAGCTCTTGTTTGCACCCCATTAACCAAGGCCTCAAGATCTATCTTTGCTTTTTGCAGAAGTTTTGCTAGACATGGCCTTGAGGTGCCTTGTGAAGAAATATGGTTTCTTCATGAAGAAAGATGTGAGGACCTGATCTTGGCTCCTAGATCTTGTGTTTCTACACTATTTTAGCACTCTTGAAAAGAGAGTAGGTAGCACAACATTCTCCGAGTTTCAAGCACTATATTGAAGGTGTGGGACAGGAATCAGAATATCACAAAATACCTTAAAACATGCTTGGTACAGTAACTTACAACTACATATATGTTTGTATTAGGCATCAAGGATGATGCAGGACATTACAACACACTAGTGAAAATTGATATGATCAAGAACCTTTTAACTTAAAGGTCTTATTTCTATGTTAAATTACTAACTCTCTCACTTAGTTTTAACATAGCAATACAAATAAATCTCTATAGGGGCCAATTACAAATATAGAGGGTTTGCCTGGCTCACAACCAGACAACTGTATGAAAATAGGAAGAAGTAAGTTCTTAAATTTTATCTTCAAAGTAGGCCTCCACAAGAATTTGATAAGATATCTGGCACAATCAAATTGATGGGTAGGTCCCATTTTTTGTCACACTTTCTAGCCTACAAAATTCTGGGCTGGATAGTGAGAATTGGTTTTGATGGCAACTTCCTTACCTCCGCATTGCCTGGAGTCCTGCATTCTTCGGATTTGAGGTGTTTCTGTGCTTTTATTTGTTTAAGAACCCCCAAATATATATACATATATATGATCCATATTGCTTTTGCAATCTGCTTCTATTAAAATGAATGAGTGGGTGACAATGATTTGTATCTTCATTTCTACTTTCAACATTTGGAATTGATCCAGAAAAATCAAAATATATTTCATCACAAATGTGACTACATTTTAGAAAGAATATAAACAACAAACAAAATACCTAAACCAAAACACCAACGTTAATTTTATCCAATTAACATCATTTTAACAATATCAAATCTAAAAAGAAACATATTCACTATATCAAAAAATAATGATTCTTGTTTTTCAAAATTTCTGAAATCCATGAACAAGTATCATAACCAATTTTTTAAGTTTAACATAATCCTCAAAACTAGCATTATAAGCCATGTGGGTTTGCTAAACTAACTACTTATGGCCGAACAACTACAACTACACCAAAGCTTTGAAAACTTTCAAATTCTTTCGTCCGTGTGATTTTTTTTAAATGCATCATTCACCAATTTCACCTATTCATTCAACCATTACAATTTTAGATTTAATAACCTATTTAAATAATAATTATAATCAAAATTCATTATTACATTATGAAATCCTTCAACAAATCATGGAAGAAATAATTAGTAGAACAAAACGACATATAGTGAAATTTACAAAATTTCATCTTTAAAAAAACTAAAATTGATTACAATAAAATTATTATGTCCACACAAAATAATTTAATCATTGTCATTGGTAAGGTAAAGCCTCGGGGAGCCCAAGTTTACAAAAATAAAAATAAAGATAAAGGATATGGAATGAACCTTTTAGTTGTAAATAGTTTGCAATTAAACTCTCCAGTAGCAAAATAATTTGCAACTAAACTCCATACAAGATTCTTTAAAATGATTCAAATGAACATGGTTGTTACTTTTTAAAATGTTATTATTATAATCTTTGAACAATACATGTTCAATCACCTACAAACCTCCCCAAATCTATGTGAAAATTTGTATTTAATATAGCTAATGTCATTTTTAATTTGGAAGTCCTAAACTATTAAATGAATAATGATTTATATAAAGTTTTCAAAAACATATGCTTTTGGGACAAAAAGATTGAAAAACAAACAAAAATTGCAACTCATATGGCCTTATGAAAATATGATCAAATTTTAACCATTCAAAAATCCTTAACTATTTTAAAATGGTTAAGGTTTTCAAATAAATGATTCCTCATATGAATTTATCATCTTGTATTACATCATATATGGAGTCCCAATAACAAATTTGGAAAGTGAATCAATATTAAAAAAATTCAGTTTGTGATGGTCCAATCAAATGACCAATCCATATTTTTTTACTTCAAAAGTCCATTACTACTAACAAATGAGTTTTTTTATCAATAAATAACCACATAGTTCTTTTCATAATGAATTTTTAAAATCTAGATACAAATCTAGTAAACCAAAAGATATATTAATCACCATATGCATTTGAACAAAGGGTACTAAGGAAAAAAAACATTATTTTGTCACAATAGTGAGACACTTGATTATGCATCTACTTTTCTAGCATTTCTTTTTATGTAATGACACATTTATTGTTGCATGTGGTAGATGAATTGGATGTTTGTGGGCCAATTTATAACTAATAGATGTATCTAATGGAGTAGATGATAAAGGTTTTGAAAGGTTATGTTTGTTCCATAACACAACCAAAATGGTCAATGGCTAAAGGCTATGTGTTAGAGGAGACATTGGGGTTTGTGACTAATATTTCCATGAATTTGAACATGTTTTTTAAAAAGTATGGATGTAAATGAAGGAATATGTGGAGAGGTATTAGAAGGTTCGTTTACAAAAATATTACAAGATCTTGCACATGAATATGTGTTCACAAATATTGAAATTATGGGTCCATGGATACAATGAATTCCTTTCAACCACTTGTCTTTGTGTTAATGGTTTTGTTTTGAACTCAACCCTAGGCCTTAAAAATATGGCAATTGTGTTTTAATTGTTTACGTGCATAATTAAGGTTTTGCACTTGTGGACATTTTGTGGTATTTTCCAACCCACACAACTCTAATTTATTATATGATTTTCCTACATGAACTACAAACATTTATAGGCGTGGATGTGTAATTTGTATTGGTCAAAAACCTTAATTTTAGATCATCATGCTTTTGGATTTTGTGTAAACAGACATGGACCTAATAGGTAAAATTTTAGTTGTTAAGTACTTCATCAATTTTATCTTGTGGTTTTTGTAAGAAATATAAAGATGAAAAGGCATGCATTGAAGATGTGAAAGTTGAGTTTGAACACTCTTGGCTATTGGACCCTACTACCAGCGGCCAACCAATCATATTTCCACCACATTTGCAGGAGATTGATGTGATGACCAAGTGGGTGGAGGAAGCCATTCAAAGCCATCAAGTTGCTAGGATTACACCTATTAATGAAGATATTTTATTACTTTCAATCCCCCCAAGCTTCATTACATTGATTTACAAGAAAATGAAGGCATATGGAAACCACTTTAGTAGTTAATAATCCATTAGTTACATATGACTTTGGCTTTGCTTTTATTTTTTAACAATCACAAGGGAATGAGGATGATGTGTTTAGTAAGATCCAATATGTTGGGACATTGAAAGACATATTGCAATTGGATTATGGTCCCATGTTTTCACCAATTATCTTATTTTGTTATAATTAAATGAAGATGGGATTAACAATAGAGGTAGCCCCACTTACAAACAAGATGACATTCTTTATTTGCAAATTCTTATCATTTATTGCATGAGTTTGACAAACCTTTCCCAAAAGTCAATGAGTTGTTGTGGACACATATGATCATTACATTGATGCACATGGTGTTGTGTTTAGGTTGTAATATCCATTAGAATCTTTAGATTTAAACAATAGCTTGGGACATTAATAGGTGCGAAAAATTTGAATAAAGAAAACATTATCATAACTAATCAAGCCTTATGTGGTAGCTCTAGGACAAATGATGTGGCATGATTTAAACTTTAAACAAATTTACTCATTTTAAATTATTATGTTTGCACTATTCATTTCAAATTGTAATGAAATGTTTTACTGATAGCATATGTAGATTTTACAACCTCTTCTATGGTATATAGTTTGTTATGTAAGATTCCATTATATAGTTATATGTTAGACCTTTTTTTAAACTTTGTTCATTTTTGTTGGCATATGTTCAATTTTCTTTAAGTAGATGTTCTTAATCCATATGACCTTGTTATAGGTTAGGACTTATAATATTATTTGGATTTGTGCATGTGGTTTTCCATTTAATGAATAATGGGGTAGTGGGACATGTATATATGATCAACCATATAATATTGGTCACAATTGTAAGACATTGGCAAATCCATAAATGATATGACTTATTTAATGGACTCATGTGAAATATTTATCCATGGTTAAATATAACAAAGAAGACTTATGGATAAATTAATAAATATAATAAATAATATTGTGTGAGCATGGAAGAATATTTTATAAAATATGAAGGGGAATTTTTTTGACATGCTCATTTGATGTGGATAGAATTTTTTTGGCATGTCTTAAGATGCTACCACATCAAAGGAATATTTGAATATTCCATGACATATGCAAATATTCTAACACATCAGCCACGCCATAGGTACACATGGAATGTTTGAATTAATCATAGAAAATTTTGTTTCTTTTGGAGCGTGCTTGAATGACAAGGGAACACACAACGAAAGAATTCATTTTCACAATTTGAGCCTTGAATACATTAAACATTTTTGCTTGAATAGAACTTTAATATGTATCCAAAAAATAAATCTAAATGACATTGAGTGATCATTCCAAAAGATTGACACATGTCATCACATGCAAGATTTTGCTTTGAATAAAGTGTGACATGAATAAAATCAGAAAATCTAGTAATGAAAAGTTTGTTATAATAAAATTTGTTAAAACCCCAGTTAACAAGAAAAAAATCTCCCACATATTACATTGTTGGGGGATTATTTGGATTAACAAAAAGATTCTATAATTGAACAAGTTTAGGGAACCTTGTAGCAAAGGTGATTTATGACCAATATAATGCCATTTGGAAGACATGTTTCATCTTTAATATTATATGAAATCCCATAAACAAATCAAATCATTACATGAACTTCATAAAAATGACATTATCTAAATATTTGATATCCATAACAAACTCATTAGGTTCCCACATTCAATAAATCCACCATGATGTTGTCGCAAAAAAAAAAGATATTGGGTGCAATCGTAATCAAATGAACCAATGGTGATTGACGCACTCCCAACTCCTTGAAAAACTCAAATGTGAGTCCAAGTAGAAAACAACAAAAAAAAAAAGAGTTGGGGCACACTCCCTAGCTCATAGCACTTTGATGGGTAGAGGGGCATGTTGGAACTCCGAGATGGAACTACGAAGAGTTGACAAGCTTCACTCACTCACACGGGCCTGCACAAAACCCACACAAGGTGGTTAGTGCATAATTAGAGCACTTTTGGTGTTAGGATGAACCACGAGCAACACGGACACACAAGACTCACCACGGCCTGGACTTGGGGGAGCCAGCACCTTCCCCCTTATAATGTACTCTGCACCTCTCCACGGGGCCCACATCCAAATGGTTTTTTGTCTCGGGACTCCCAAATGGGAGTCCCGAAATCGCCCAAATTAAGACTTCTGCAACTTTGGATCCCCATAACTTTGCGAACAGACCTCAGATTGAGATGCCATCTAAAAAAAAGTTGTAGCCCTCGTCGAAATTTTTCCAACAATATGTCGCACGCCATCTGCACACAATTAAATCGGGTCAATTCTTGATTTTTTCTGGTCGAAAGTCAAACTGCCAGTTTGACTCCCGGCCCTTCTTTTGGCCATAACTTGTGTTTCAAATGTCCAAGCGAGCAATGTGAGCCCATTTTAAATATTTACGTTCCAAGAATTTTTCAATGATATAAAGAACACCACAAGCCATTGAATTTTGACCCCTAAAATCGCTTTTTGAAATTTCAAAAATCCACGAGGACTCTATCTCCCAAAGTGGGAGTTGCCTTGGGAATGTGAGGGTTCACTCCCTTACACTTTCCTACACTCTCGAGAGTATGTGATGTGACTCTCGAGCTTTCTTTTAGCCCGCACCTTTACAACCCCTTAGCCTTGGTCGTGAGCTCAAAGCTAAGGTTGCGACAGTGACAAAAGACCAACCACAAATGGGCCATTTTTTAACATTTTGACATTTTCATAGAAAGGATTTTTTGAAGGATTTTTTTTGCAACATGTTCTTTAAAATATTTTAAATCCTTTAATAAATTTCATTATTTTTTTAAACTCTATTTTAATAAATATGAATTTTCTAAAAGTGTACAAATTTTATTAAATTTTATGTTTCAGCTTGAAAAATGATCATAATTTCAATTCATGCTAAAATATGATAACTACTTTAAGCTTTAGTTTTTTGCATCATAAAACAAAACTTTTTTCATATGCCATACACATTATGACCCATTTACATCTAATAAATGACTCTTGAAATTTGAAACTTTTGAAATTATATTTTGAATTTCTAAAAATTTCAAACACCACAATTTTTAAATTATGAATTTTTTTTGTATGTGGATGTTAGGTTATCATCATTTTAATTTTTTTCCCATCAAATTTTTTTTAATAAGAAAGTCCTTAGCCTTGTGTTTTATAAAATTGATTTTGGGGTGTTAAAATTCAAAAGTGTTTTACTAAAACCTAAATTAAATTTTTAAAATAAAAATTTATGTAAATCGTTTAACACAAATTTCCTTGATCAACATGACATTAAAGTGGCATCACATAAATATGTTTGAGAAAATTGATAGTTTTTTAGTTGTATGACATGGTTTTTGGATTTGTTTGAATTTGATCACACCCTATTAACTAAACACATCTAGCTCTGACATTCAATGATATATGCCATAATGTTATGGCAAAAAAAAGATAAATAATTTGAACATACTAACTTTCTAGGACTTGATCTAACTTCATTAACTGTGAAATGGTTGAAAAAGGTGAAAACATGTAATATAATCATGTTATTTCTTCTTAATGAATGTCTTGGATATGTAATGAGAAACGATCTTCTAATTTATTTGGCTCCACTAATTCTGAAATGGTTGTGGAAAGCAAAAATGTTTTTAAAAATGATGCACTTAGTAGTAATATGTTTTATTTTTAATCCTTTTATTGGGAGCCTCCAAAGGGGCTAATAAAGCTATCGTAATCCCAAATAATAATTTTAAAATCACACATATCCACTTCCATCATTTTAATATTGATGAGGTCAATATTGGTTGGATCTACAATAAGTGTTGTCCGTCAATAATGCACAAATTATATATATTACAATTTTAATTCTTCCAAGCATGCAACACCAATTCACTTCAACCATGTCCAAAAGGAATGAACATCATCATTGCAGAACTCCAGTAGACTTAAACTTGTATCCATCCATAAAATAAAATGAATTGGCCAAAGTAAATTTGAAAAAATATTGGATATTGGGATTCAAGAAATGTGTTGCAAGACTACAAGATTTATGCAATAGTAATTTAGATGTTTATTCTCAAATTTGTAACGGCTTGCAACAAGCTCTGAAAATAATCATGGCTAACATATTCCACCAACTAATATTATCAAACATGTTTTTATAGATAGCCAAGTTATCTATTAGGGATTGAAAATGTAAGAAAAAAGTTATCGATCATGCAATCCATAAAAAGTGGCCAAAAAAATTCAAACTTAAAACATCATGCGTATGAAATGCTTGTCCTTGTGTATGATAAAAAGGAAGATGCCTTGGTGCCAAATGTGAAAGGAGATGGTGAGGTGGTGTCGCAACCCTAGCTTTGGGCTCGCGACCAAGGCAAAAAGGGGTTGCAAGGGTGCGGGCCAAGAGGAAGCCCGGGAGTCACATCATAGACTCCCGGGAGTGTAAGAAAGTGTGAGGGTGTGAACCCTCACACTCCCAAGTGAACTCCCATGTTGGGAGTTGGTGAGAGTTGGAGTCCCAAAAGGACTCTTGAAACTTCAGAGACCAATTTGAGGGGTCAAATCTCAATGGCTCGTGGCGCTCTTTATATCAATGAAAAGCTCTTGAAGTGTAGATGTCTAAAATGGGCTCGCATTGCTCATTTGGACATCTGAAATAGGAGTTACGACCAAAAGAAGGACCGGGAGTCGAATTCCCGGGAGTCTGCCAGTTTTGACTCCCGACCACGAAAAGTCGGGAATCGACCCGAAATACTTGGCTGCAGACAACGTGCGACATACCGTTGAAAAGGTCTCGACAAGAGCTACAACTTTGCTTCAGACCGCACTTCGATCTGAGGTCTGCTCGCAAAGTTATGAGGCTTCAAAGTCCCGGGAGTCCCGTTGGGCGAGATTTCGGGACTCCCGCGCGGGAGTCCCGGGAGTCCCGGGAGAGAAAAGCCATTTGGATGTGGGCCCCGTGGAGAGTCACAGAGTATACTATAAGGGGGAAGGTGGTGGCTTCCCCCAAGTCCGGGCCGTGGTGAGTCTTGTGTGTCCGTGTTGCCCGTGGCTGTCCTAGCACCAAAGGTGCTCTAACTTTGCACTAACCACTTGGTGTGGGTTGTGTGCAGGCCCGTGTGAGTGAATAAGCTTGTCAATTCTTTTTAGTCCCATCCCGGAGCTCCAACACACCCCTCTACCCCTCCAAGTGTTGAGAGCTAGGGAGCGCATCCCGACTCCTTCCTGTTCCGCTGTCTTTCACTTGGACTCACATTTGAGTCCTTTAAGGAGTTGGGAGTGCGTCAGGTGGAAAAGTAGAACAAAACTTTATATTAATTTTAATATAATTAGAGTAATTAGAATAATTAATGTAAAATTTATACATGATTTCATATAATATTTATAGTTAATAATTATTATTAAAATTTTAATTTCATACTAAGTGTTGATATTTTTGAAGGAATGAAATTTTTAGTTTAAAAAAATTCAGAAATAATATTATTTGTTAAATAATACTCATTACTAAATTCAAAAATAGTTATAGCAAGCTAAATAGTAATGTGAATAATAATAAAATAACTAGTATAGGTTAGTTATTAAATACATTAATAATAATAATATTATATAAAATTATTCATTATTCATTATAATTTTTTTTAATAATGAAAATTTATATAATTTATTTTAACATTTATGATTAATATTTAATAATATTAATTAAATTATAAATCATTTCAAAATGGAATGCTCATTTTTATTGATCTAATAATATTTTGATTAATTAGTTAATCATATAAATATGCAACTAAAAAATATTGATGAATTATTAATATATGTAGTTACTTCTTTTCTTGGTTAATTATTTAAACAGGTACTTAATTAATTAATTAATATTTTCCATTTTCATCTTGAAAAATGTATAACAAAGGTCTTTTGTTTTACATTGTTGTATTTAAAACTATGGGCCATATGTGTTGAATCATTTATAAAAGTTTAACCAAAATAAAAATAAAAATTATGTACCCACCCCTTAACTACCGTACCTCCCTAATCAACTTACCAACCTAGTTACTTACCTATCAACCTACTTAAGTATATATCTAATTTAGGTAGGTAAGTAGGTAAATCCTTCCTACCTACTTACCTAATTCAACCTACCTACTTAAATTAATTTTGGACAAATTTAATTAATATACCATGTGCCACATTGATTGTGCCATGTGGTATTCCTTTTATGTTACCATTGAAAGTGCAATCCATAAACTAAATAATTGGATAAGGTTTTGGCATTTCCATGTCAAACAATGTGTGACAACCTTAGCCTTGGGTTCACGACCAAGGCAAGGGCTTGCAAGGGTGCGAGCCAAAAGAGAAGCCCAGGAGTCACATCTTATGCTCCTAGGAGTGTAGAAGAATGTAAAGGAATGAACCCTCACATTCCCAAGTGAGTTCTCACTTTGGGAATTGGAGTCCCAATGGACTCCTGAATTTTTAGAAAGGGATTACAAAAGTCAAAACCCATTGTATTGAAGACTTCCTTATATCATTGGTGAAGACTTCCTTATATCATTGGAAAGATCTTCAAACATGGATGTCTAAAATGGGCTCGCATGACCCATTTGGACACTTAAAACACAAGTTATGGCCAAAAGAACGGTCGGGAGACAATTTGTCGCAACCCTAACTTGGCCAAGTGTGGGGGTGAAACCCAACACTTGGAAAAGTTGGGATTTGGAGTCCTCCGGGACTCCCGAATGTTTAGAGCTCGACAGCAGGACCTAAAACACCTCGCATCAAGGTGTTCTTGGTGTCATTGAAAACGTCTTGAAGCGTAGATATCGAAAATGGCCTCGCATTGGCCATTTGGATATCTGTCGCCCAAGTTATGGGCAAAAGAAGGGCCGGGAGTCAAACTGGCAGTTTGACTCCCGACCACTAAAAGTCGGGAATCGACCTCTTACCGAAGTCCGAATTGGAAGTGCGATACGTCGTTGGAAAGATCTCGACGAGGGCTACAACTTTGGTTTAGACCTCGTTGCGATCCAACTCCGCAGTCGAGAGTTATGGCCGTTCAAAGTTCCGGGAGTCCCGCCGGGACGATTTCGGGACAACTTCGGGACTCCATTTCGGGAGTCCCGGGAATTTGTGCCATTTGGGTGTAGTCCCCACAACGTGGCGCAGAGTATACTATAGGGAGTATGGTGGTGGCATACTCCCGAGCCAAGGATGTGGTGAGTCCAAGTGAGTCCGGGTCCCCGTGGCTTGTCCCAACACCAAAAGAGTGCAAATGGATTCTAACCAACCCGTGTTGGTTTGTGATGCAGGTTCGTGTGATTTAAAAGCTTGATCTCTTCCTAGTCTAATCCCGGGGCTCCCAACTCGACCTTCTACCCCTTATCAGAGTTGGAAGTCGGGAGCGTGCTACCAAGTCTCAATTCCGCAACTTGACTTTGTGAGACCCTCAAGTGGGTTTCACCCCCGTAACTTGGGAGCGCGTCACAATTTGACTCCTGACCACTAAAAGTCAAAAATTTCCACGATTTCCTTATGTGCAGGTGGTGTGAGACAAACTGTTGAAAAATTCTCAACGAGGGCAACAACTTTGCTTTAGACCTCATTTCAATCAGAGGTCTACACACAAAGTTATGGGCCCCCAAAGTCATGGGAGTCCCAACTTTGAGAATTTTGAAATTTTCACTTGGGAGCCCTGAGACAAAATGACGTTTGGGTGTTGCTCCCATGGCCAGGCATAGAGTATACTATAAGGGGGAAGGTGGTGGCTTCCCCCAAGTTCGGGCCGTGGTGAGTCTTGTTAGTCCAAGTTTGCATGTGGCTCATCTGTGCACCAAAGTACTCCAATTACACACTAACCAACTTGTTGTTTGGTTTGTGTAGGTCCATGTGAGTAATTAAATTACTTATTAATCTTTCTAATCCCATCCCAAAGCTCTAGCATGCCCATCTAGCCCCCAAGTGCTACGAGCCAAGGAGTGCACCCCAACTCCTTCTCTTTCCATTATCTTCACCTTTGGACTCTCAGTTGAATCCATCAAGGAGCTTGGGGGTGCGTCACAATGAGAAGGATTCATATTACATGTAAGTTTCCATCCATTGTCTTATCAATTTCATTTCATTTGTGTCTATCATCTCAGTTGTCATGTTGTGTTTATGTGTTTACTTTACTTGTTTGTAAAAGTTCATAATGGAAAAGGTTGTTCACATGCAAATGTGTAACTTGTTTTAAAAAGTCAATAATGTTTAGTTCCAACATTCAAAAAAATGAGGTGTTTATTTTTACGTTATTACTTTTGATAATTATGTGCAAGCTTTTGAGCATAGTTCATTATATTGGGCATACTTTAATGGTGTTCCATTGGGAAAAACTCTGAATAAGAATGAACTTCATGTGCATAAAGCCAAAGAATCTAGAAACCAATTGCTATTAATTGTAGTTGTTACAAACTATGCACCAAGTTGTTCTTATGCATGAAGGACATTACACTTGGAAGGTGAGGAGGTTTTCAAATCTCATAAAAGAGGCACAAATCTCCCCTTTGAATCAAAAGGAGATTTGCACAAACATCACCATGTTAATTTTTCTTGTCCCCAAATGGACACAACATTTGGCATCATCATTGGAGCATGTGATTGTGGTCATCTGCCCAATACTAAAACCCATTGTGTGATTATAATTGGCATGCACAATTGATGGTGATGAAATGTGTGAAAACAATTGTGGACATGGTGTGTGGTGTACTAAACGTTGTCCCCCTAAATCCAATTGTCAATGTAGTGTTTTGCAAAAGGACACCAACCATGAGTGCGAAGCAAAACTCATATCATTGAAAACAACTATTTGCACTCTTGATCCATGTTATGACAGTTGATGGAATAACTTCAAAGGTGATTTTCAAAAGTCACATAGATTTTGGTTTTGTTATGATGATTTGAACTATTGTGTGGGAAGTTCCAAAAAGAAGTATGTGATTGTTGGGATTATGGTATGGTGTGTCCAAGAAGTAACCGATCTCACTCAAAATGTGGTAATAGAACTAGAAGTTACTTTTGTACTTTCTGAAGTTATAAGATGGTGTCCTTGAAATTTATTTGGCAATGAAAAATTTAACCCTATGCATAAACCTTTGGATCTAGATGTATGGCCAAAAATTCGAAACAACAAAATTATCTACACCCTATTGTATTCAAGCTTTCCAAGGAAAATGAAAATAGGTGGGAGGTTGGACACACTCTCAATGTAACTATTTTTCCACCTATAAAGGTTATTCCATGAGGCTATGGATTCGTTTATAACATCACCACTAGTGTAGGACGAAATAAGAAATCATATAAAATTAAACTTGGAGATTACCCATCTTGCAATTATATGGATTTTGGAGTAGTGGACTAGTGGGTGCCCGGGGCCGAAGGCCACTGTGAAGTCCCCCGTGGGTGCCTATAACCTTCAACCACTGTTTTTTATTTTTTCTTATTTTTTACTGCCCTGGACACCATGCCCTGCCCTGCCCTGCCCTGCCCTGCCCCTACCTTGCCCTACCCCTGCACTGCCTTGCCCTTGGGCCCTTGCCCCTACCCTGCCTTCGAATTTTCCTTTTGCTGCCAGGGACAGGAAGAGGAAGTTACACAAGGTTTTTTACTCTTTAATTTTCATTGCCCTAGACGCCCTGCTCTACCTTGCCCTGCCCCTACGCTGCCCTGCCCCTGCACTGCCCTGTTTCGAATTTACCTTTTGCTGCTAGGGACAGGAGGAGGAAGTTACACAGGGAATGGGCAGTGTTTTTTTTTCCTTTTGCTGCCAGGGACAAGAGGAGGAAGTTACACAGGGAACTTTTTTGGGATATGGGTTTCAAGACCTGGACGGACAGACAGACAGACAGACAAACATGTTGCATATTTTAGGCAAAACCCTAAAATGAGCTCTCGTGTCTGGACTTGACCAGACCGCAGAGACAGAAGGTTATACCGGTGAATTAAAACGCGAAACTGTCGCGTTAGACGCACATACGCACATACTAAGTGAATTAATATATAAGATTTTGTCACAATGATGGCAAGATCATCAAGGAGGCGGGGAAATAGGTGCACTGTTACAACCCTAACTTTGGGCTCACAACCAAGGCAAGGGCTTACAAGGTTGTAGGCCAAGAGAAGAAGCTCGAGAGTGAAAGAAAGTGTGAGGGAATGAACCCTTACACTTCCAAGGGAGCTTCCACCTTGGGAGTTGGAATCCCAATGGACTCCCAAATGTTTAGAGAACAATTACATGCGTCAAAACCAAATGGATTGAAGAGTTCTTTATATCATTGAAATATATTGAAACGTAGATGTCTAAAATGGACTTGCATGACCCATTTGGACATTTGAAACACAAGTTATGGCCAAAAGAAGGGTCGAGAATCAAATTGGCAGTTTGACTCCCGACCACCAAAAGTCAGGAATCGACCCAATTTCCTTGCGTGAAGGTGGTGTGCAACATATCGTTGGAAAGATTTAGATGAAGGCTACAATTTTGCTTTAGACCTCATCTCAATCAAAGGTTTGCACACAAAGTTATGGGGCCCAAAGTTGCGGGAGTCCCAACTTTGGGAATTTTGGGACTTTCATTTGGGAGTCTTGGGACAAAATGTCATTTGGATGTGGGCCTTGTGGAGAGGTACAAAGTACACTATAAGGGGGGAGGTGGTGGCTCCCCCCAAGTTTGAACCGTGATGAGTCTTATGAGTCCAAGTTTGCCTGTGGCTCATCTTAGCACCAAAAGTGGTCCAACTATGCATTAACCAACTTGTTGTTTAGTTTTGTGCAGGTTTGTGTGAGTGATTAAGTGATTGTCATTCTTTCTAGTCCCATCCCGAAGCTCTAGCATGCCTTTCTACCCTGCTAGAGTGTTGCGAACCAGGGAGTGTACCCCAACTCCTTACTTTTCCGTTGTCTTCACTTCAGACTCAAATTTGAGTCTATCAAGGAGCTTGGGAGCGCGTCATGCAATGTAAGCACATTTACTATATTCTGCAACATGTAATGTATTGCAAGCAATTAGAAAAGTTCATTCATTGTGTACATTAGAATTGGAATGATGTCCAACACTTAATTTGCCATGTTAAGCAAATAAAGTTTTGTCCTTTTCCAAAATGTCAAACTTGTTATAATGTGTCAACATGAAAAATGCATTACATGTGAAGAAATTTGTGTTGTGTTTATTCTTTTGGTTTTGTTCATGATTCTACAAAGTATGAAAATGTTTATCATTGATCTTTGATAGTCAAACTTTTCAACCTTCAATAATCATTAAAACTATTTGATGCAAAATATAGTTTATAAATATTTTAAACTATAAATAAACATCCATCCCCACCTACATACCCACTAATATCCATCACAAGGTTTGAAAATTGTTGTTCAATCACAAATAGACAGAAGTATGTACATATGCCACATAATAGATGTTTTTTCCATGTAAAAGATTGTTCCAATGATGTGGCAAGAATATTCATGAAATAATATATTTACGTGGTAGGAAATATTCCATTAAAAATCAAACCATTTGGAATTTGTGATGCCAAATGTGCATCTTATTGTTCCCCTCTTTGTATAAAATCCTAAAGTCTTGTGTTCTTTTCAAATGTTTAAGTATTTATTTTTGCAAGTGGAAAATAATTTTTTTTTGAAACATTCATACATTGACCTATTGAAGTAAATCCAAATGTTATATTAGGTTATGTATCGGTAGGATATATGAACTTTTTTAGGGTATGATTTAAAGTTAAACAATCATTTAATTCTTGTAATTTGATTTTTGTACCAAGGGTAAACCCTTGCATCATGAAAATGCCCTTGTTTATTTTTTAAAATTCAACCCCAAAATAAAGCTTCATCAAACTTAAATTTTTTGTTTCAATTTTAGTTTCAAGTTGGTTTAGTTGTTCTATTTTCTTAAAGTTTAGTCCAATGTTCCAAACCTTAACTATCACAACCTTAACATTGGGTTTGTGACTAAGTGCGAAGTGCAAAGGCACATCAAGCCAAAAAAGTGTGTTCGGGAGTGAAACACACTTTCACAAGTGCGAGAGAGCAATAGAAGTGAAATTTGAATTCCTACAAAATATTTCACATTATTATAACAATAGATTTGCACATGCCTATGTTCAATATTTATTTCTTAAATTTCAGCAAATTTAACACTACAATTCATTCCAACATCATATTCATGGTTATTACATATAACCAAAATTTGCACTTCAAAATACATTGTAAAAAAATTTAGAAACAATATTACAATTCATTTCATCAAAATCTAACACTATAGAAAATTCACACAAAAGATGAACATAAAATTCATTGTAAAAGTTTATGCTTCTTTATATTACTAAAAACATGAATATAAATCACAACATAATCCCATGTTTTATTGAAAAAAATCCCAAAAACAACACTAAAAATCTACGTTATATTAAAACAAAAAATATGTTTTTCTACCACAAGTACCTCAAATCTTCTTATTAATCTCTAAAAAAACATTTTCTATCTCATCTTCTTTTCCTCCTTCTTTGTTCTTTAGAATTTTTCCCCTTTTGAATCATCACAAATCACATCATTATGATCCAAAACAACAAGATTCAAAATTCAAACTAACAAAATTCCCTGATTAGTCCTTATCCTAACTACCTTGTTCATCCCAAATCACACAATCAACTTACCCCCTTAACAAAGAGTTTAAGAGATTGAACCCAATGACTCCCAAGTGCATTCCCACTTTGGGATTGCACTCATGTAGGAATTCCAAATATTCAAAGCTTTGGTTGAAAAGATAATCATCAAATTGGGCCCTCATGATACCATAGGAAAGGTTTCAAAGTGTAGATGCTTAAAGTGCCATCACATTCTTCATTTAAACATGAAATGCATGAGTTATGATCAAAAGTTCATGAGTCAAATTGTGAATTTGACTCCTGACTACAAATCCCCTTAAAAATAGGGTCAAATGATCTTCGATCAGGGCGTGTAATACATCGTTGGAAAGATCTTTTTAAGGGCTAGAAGATATTTTCATTGCATATTCCAAATAAGTTCGATTTGAGGAAGATATGAGTGTCCAACGTTTTGAAACAACAAAAGTTCCACTTGGGAGTCTTAGGAAAAAATGTCATTTGGATGTAACCCTTGTGGAGAGTCATAGAGAATATTATAGGGAGGGGAATGGTGCCTCTTTTGAAAGGTTGTGTACCTTGTAAATTTTTTTGCTTAAAATTGTCCTTATTAAATTCATCACAGCACTTGCATTCAACTTGCATTAACCGTCATTTTTCTTTGGTTGTGTAGGTTGATTTCATTTTGAGCTTGTGATTTCATCTTAGTCCCATCCTAGAGCTTTAGCATGCCTTCCTACACCAGAAATGTTGTGAGTTAAAGAATGTGCCCTAACTTTTCTTTTTTTCATTGTTTCACTTTAGGACACACTTTTGGGTCTCTTAAGGAGTTTGGGGGTGTGTCATTAACCTTGAAAAAAATATTGAACTTGTTTCGCTATAACCTTATATTTTGTATCTTAAAAAATGCCTACATCCACCAAAATGTTTCACAAGGTCAACAAAACTTGGGTTCATTATGAACATAACAAATGTGATCTATTGGCCATCAATTCAATCTCACACCACCACAATAATCAATGGAATGTTCTAATGATCAAATCCAAAAATGTCCACAAAAAATGCCAAACTAGATTACAACCTATTCCTTTCTTACTAACTTCCAACCTTTTTTTTATGGGAACAAAATGCATAAATTGGGTTTGACCTTTAAACCCCAATCTAGTAACTTGTGTCCCACAAGTTTATTATAGAATGACACATTATTGACATGGTACCCAAAACTTGTGTCCTATAAACTTGTCATGAAATGACAAGCCTAACCAAGCCCAACATTTTCAAAACAAAACTAAAAATAGGCATTTTCCAATTAAAACACAAGTGGAGATGCACAATCATGTAACATGAATATGCACTTTTGTAAATTCCAACACAATACGACAAAATTCTTTTCTTTTTTTTTGAAAAAGGTTGGTGGCACATCATACCATGATGTTCATGGTGCAACATTCCACAATGTTAATGGCATGGCACTCCACCACCTATGGGTTATAGGTATTTGTGATTACAAACACGTGTGTTAAATTGTCAAAAATATGGAAAAAATGATTCCATGCACACCATTTTCCCATGCTTGTGAAAGCCCTCCACAAATTTGCTTCTCCAAATGGGCGAAAATCTCCCACACATATAGGTGGGCAAGAACTTATCAATTTAAAACTCATCAAAATT
The DNA here is from genome assembly GCA_963921925.1 of Sphagnum tenellum. NCBI lineage: Eukaryota > Viridiplantae > Streptophyta > Sphagnopsida > Sphagnales > Sphagnaceae > Sphagnum > Sphagnum tenellum. Next base: position 13,003,686 of record OY998155.1, read on the forward strand.
TGACTTCATAGATTAAAGATATGAACCTTTGAATAAAATTCTAATTAATTCATGATTTTGAAATTATTTAAACTTCCTTTTGAATATCCAACTACGCGGTCAAATGTGTATGGAATTCATTCAATTGCAAGGTTTAATTTGTTTGATGCATGGTTATAAATACACGTTCAACTACTAACCCTTGAACATTCATTAACCAATTATTTGGCTATAGATTGGATGAAAAAGCCACATCCAAATTATGGATGAAAAAATAACTGATGTGGATTTTTAAAAATCAAAAACTTGAAAAAAAACCCCAATTTTTCTTAAATGGTTTTTAAAAACACATGGTAGGTTTGGATTGGCCTTAAATTTAAACTTGAAGTTCAGAAAATTTGGAAAAAACAAAAAATAAGAAAATGAGTTTTGGATTGAATCCTTTAAATCATTTTATCTATAGGCTATTTTGAGCCTCATGAATTGACCACATCTTTCAAAATTGGTTGGCCTAGCCTAGGCTTGGGTGAGTTCAAAAACCAATTGGCAATGGTGAGCTTCAAGCTCAACCACCACCAAGCTCTTTCTATGTTGCCATCTTCCCTTTCCTATCCTCTCTTGTTGTAACAATTGTTGTGGTGGTTCTGTTTGTGGCATGCATGAACAACCGTGCTGACGTCAATGAGGATACTCCTTACCCCACCCTATGGTTGTTAAAGATTGGCTGATTGGAGGTCCCAGCTCCAATGGTGATGGTGGTGATGACTTCTGTTGTTGTCGGGTTGCTTTTACTATAGTTTCCTTGCCTAACTCCTTTTGGGTTTGCTTGCTGACAGAATGAGAAAAAGAAATAGAAAGATAAAGGGGCCATCTATGACAGAGGTTGGGCCCTCCTCTTTTTTCTTCACAATGCCTTTCAACACATCACTCCAAGTACCTAGGCCCAATTGAGGTAAGGAATAACTAATGGCAAAACAAAAAATGAAACCTGTTCACAACATCCAAGCAAAGCTCCTAAAAGCACTACTACATGTGCAAAACAACAACCAAGATTTTTGAACTACACAAAATTCAAGGACTGATTTTTTTAATTCAAAATGCCATTCACCTAGAACACAAGCCCACACACTTGCAAAGTCTCCACAAGAGTGCCAACACAAGCACACTCTTGCAAAATGCAAAGCAAAACATGAAGTTACATAACACTTGCATAAAAAGGATGAAACAAACCGCAAAAGAGTAATGTGATTTCAAATCTTAAAAATTGATATAGCTAAAGTGGCAGAGATCCACATAAAGATTTAGTCAATATTTTAGTTTTTAAACAAATTTCTGAAAACCTCCTTCTATACTTTGGCTAGCATACTTAAACCATGTATTTTTAAAAATTAAAATGGTCCAATTATGGCTATTGAAAATCTTTAAAAGCTTGGTGATTTTACCACTTTTAATTTTTAATATAGCTTTTTGGCTATATATAGCCAGCGAAAAAGAAGGCTGCTCCGTTAGAAGTAGTTTCGGACCTTCAAATTGGCCGCGACGAAAGAGGGACTCCGCGAGAGTGCTTCAAGCGTCCCTCAACAGTGCATCTAGTTTTTGGTTGCTGATAGATTGCGAAGAATTCAGTGGAGATTTAGTCGCTTATGATTTTTATTGCTCAGCTCTAGAAGGCAGCGTTCGAATCAGTTGACACGAACAAATTTGTTAAACTTCTTGTCCTTTGCACGTGTTTGGTTTGGGTTTGTAGTCTGTTGTTCTTGTTCGACAAAGATGGCAAGGATTTCATTGCAACAAACGAGCTTCAAAGTGCCTTGTTAGGTATGGGAGATGAAGCTCATAGTCTGGAAGATTGCCATCGAATGATCAGTTCCTTCGACAAGGACGGTGACGATTTGTCGATTACCAAGAGTTTCGGTCCCTGCTAGGTGTGTGCTGACTTGCAAAATCGTGAAAAGAATTGATCCGTACCGCGCGTTCTGCACTCGATTGACAATGTGATAAGGAAGCAAACGACTTCATTCTAGGGTTTGGAATAGTCGCAGGCAGATACCGCCACAGCACAAAACTAGAGACATCAAGAGAATCGAGATTAACATGGTGAAAACAAAGGTTGAGGCGACCTGACGTAGCTTCTTTTCTTTTTCTTTCTTTTGGGTTCTTGCAAATCCTAAATTCATGCATGACAGAAATTCATTGCTCCAGAAACTTTTCCACAGTACCCACATTGAGTAGGGAACTCGATGAGATGCATACAAGACGGTATAGAACAAGGATTTAAAGCAAGAATTTATTGCAGGTTAGCTCACAGCAAATGAGTCCCTTCTTTGCAAAGTTTGTGAGCAGATTTCACATACTCAATACCCAAGAGTCCAGTTGTGCAATGACTCCCTATTTTGTTTTCTGAGTTGCTCCTGAACTGCAATGTTTCCACGCAAGGCATCTGATGCCTGGTACCTGGTGATTTCACAAACCCAATACACGAGAATCTGATTGCAATCACTCCTGTTTTGTTCTGAATTGCTCCTGGATTGCATTCATGCCAGATTATTTGAGATCCAGTACCTATCGCACGTATGCAATTTCACACACAGAATACTTGAGAATCTAATTGCAATCAATCCTGTTTTGTTCCAAATTGCTTCTAAATTGCAATGCTTTCACACACCATCTGAGATCCAGTACCCTTCAAATCCATGTGTTTTCAGATTCCAAATGCTAGAGAATCTGATTGCAATTGATACTGTTTTGTTCCAAGTTGCTCCTCAATTGCAATCAACCCTTTTTGTGCCAAGTTTCTCCTGAATTGGATTCTCATACAGATTGTCTAGGATCCAATACCCCATCAAATTGCCTACTTGCAAGAAACTTGATCATCTCAGCAACAACAAGATGTTGATATGTTGATATGTTGAATCTGCTTGATGTCTTGTTGAGAAATAGATTTCACAGATTGTCTTAGAATGCATAAAAAAAATTATACCCAAACAATCACTTGAAAGATAATGTAAATGCAAAGATTTGCACATTCAGGAAGACAATTTGCCACACTTGGTGCAATCCATCATGTATAACACTCATGTGAATCTCACTAAATGCCCAAATGAAACCTCTAATCGGACCTCTGATGGGACCTCATTGGCTGCCAAGAGTTTGGAACCCTATGAACAAGAATCTAACATAAATATATATTGATCCCCCATGCATGAACAGATTGAAACAAACATCTCCAAAACTGTATGAAAAGATCTTTGCAACTTGCTGAAAAATTAACAATATACAGCTGAATTGAAGTGTGATTAGTGATTACCCTACCTACAAATCTTGAATAAAAAGAGAAATTATGTCTCGTGTTTACCTATGTGATTGATTGGACCACAGTTAACAGTAGAGAGTGGCCTAACCCCATACCCAATGCCTCTTTACTGGTTGCAGCAGTGCTCAGGCTGCTGGCTGATGACAGTTTGGTCACATCGGCTGATGGAATACCTCCGGAGTACGTGGCTGTTGTGGTCTTTGACCAACTTTGAGGGGTGATCGGTAGTGCGTTCACACTACTTGGCTCAAATTCAAGCAATGTCCAACTTATCCTATATCTGGACAGATCGTAGCTTCCTGGTGCAAAAAATGCTATGCGGAGAGGTACCTTGGCAGATGCACCTGCAGGCAATGTGTGGATGGTGCTTGCCTGCAGGTTACACCACAAGAAGGGCCCACATGAGGCTCTATTTACCATAACTTCTGTGTTTGGCACACCTGAAGTACTTTTTCTGGGGGGTTCAGCTTTCGAAGATTCTCCGGATGGTGGAGTGGATACACCAAGGGAAGTCCATCCCCCCTGAGTAGTTTGAGAAGATGCAGCTGAAGGCAAGTCCAATGTCTCTACTCTTACAGATGCAGCAAAAATGGAACAATTTCGTATTGTCAGTGTCACTGAAACTTCACAGAAGGGCTGTGTCCAGAAATCATGCACAACGCACTTGGGTGCTTCCATGACCCACACAAATGGTTGAGCACCCTGCACACTGCCAGGGCTCACATTTGGTCAGCATGACACTCAACACATATTGGTACAGTGCGCTTCACATAACACAACAGAGCGAGTCTTGAAACAAATTTGTTCATTCCCCATGAGGTTCATTTCAGAATCTATGTATACTCCCACTAGCATGAATGAACACTAAGGAAAAGCTGTGCATAGACAACCAAGCTTCACCACTGATATCACTGTCTCCAGAAGCAATCAGACAGGCAGTAAATACCTGCAATGGCAGACATGATGAGCTCCCACACGGAGACTGTCCTGCACTGTTCCCATACCCTCTTGTTGCTCTGATATCAATACCACATCCACTGACCCACTGTCTGACATCGGATTTGTGGCAGCTGTGATATGTTTGTCAGCATCCATCTGTGCCTGCCACACAAGAGTGAAGCTCTGATTATACCAATATCCAATGGTGCTAGCCAGTTCCAGAGTAGTCCATTATAATGCAGGAAATATTCATGTCAGAACTTCACCTTTGACTGGAGAAAATAAGGTAGAGGAGGGTGGGGCTGATGAAACTTTTCACACAAAAGGAAGCGGAAGAGGGGACCCGATGAAATGTCAATGAGTGGCTCGCTGCTACTGGGAGGCCCCAGACCTATATTGCTTGTCACCTCCTCTGAACTTGACCTCCCTTTGTGTTGAGCGACCTTTCCAACCCATTAACCAGATGACTGTGTTACTAGAAGTCACATGAACCATGACCTGGACTGGCCTGATGCAAGGAAATACTTAGATGACAGTAGGAAAGGTGTTCTGGAAAAAGAACCAAATTTCCTAAGATCTCCAGAAGGTAAAACTTACAAGGAGCTTGAAAAATAGAGACAAGGTCTGACTGGGAGGCAAGAGCTGCGAGGGACAGACAGATGCAGAGAGGAAGGCAGCCCTGACTTCTGCAGCGTCAGTCCCACCCATGCCCTCCTGCTCCACCATGGGGGGCAACAAGGGAGCCAAACACCAGTGGTCGCCTGCACAGGATACTTGCCGGAGCCAAAAGCTCTCTGTCAAATGTTGGTTCTCCACATCTAGACGCAGGAAAAACTGTTGAAGATGCATTGGTGATGGAGATATTTGAACAGATATGCACAACGCAGGAAGTACCTGAACATATAATGCTTTTAGTCAAAGCTGGGACTGGGACAGGCACGTCAAACATGCCACCAGGAAGCACTCCACAACCTCTAGAGCATATAGTACTCCTTCCATTGGGCTACTGCTTAATCCTTATGTGCCGGATTACAGTCATACAAGTGCCCATTGCAATATCTTGAACTGATACAATCCATGACACTGTTTGACCTTAAAGACAACCAAAAGAGTGTATATGTATCTGTGAAACTGGCTGGTTAAAATGCCGATTTTCTGATTCCTTCTCATACAGAAGGCAAATGAACACCATACAAAGCAGCACATGATCTTGAAAGAGAGAAGGGTGGGTGCATCTTACTTGAATGGTATGTGTCATTCGAACAGTTCGATACATGAGACCTACTGTGGCACCATCAGACTCGTAGTAAATAACGGTATTTATGGAGAGCACTCCTGCATGGCTGGCATGAAACCATAATGGCCACAACACTGTTGAGCCCCCCTCTAGCACTGTGCCCTGCATGACCACCAAACCATTCCATCACTGGCAACAAATGTACACATGCCCCTTGTGCTACCTGAATAGGAATTTTCCCCACCTTAAAAAATGGTCATCAAAACCCACATGGCCAAACCACGATGTACTATTGCATGATGCACACACTGGTTTGCATACACATTCTATCTGAATTTTGCATGCTGAATAGATTTCTGAAGTTAAAACTGACAACTTCAGGCTAACTTGCTTGCATCTGCCTCCCAACTCTGTATGCAAAATGCTCCCACATCACCTCATACACTTATCAACAAATCTCAAATCATGGGTTCATTTGCAGTTCCCATCAAATACACTCACGTACCTCACAACAGATATTCCTACAGGAAATAACATACCTCAGGAAATGAGAAAACTAGACCACTGGGGCTTGAGTCTTGCTCAAAACTCTCTGCATTGTGCACCTCCTGTTGACCCTCCTGGGCTTGGACCTCAAGACAGCTGGGAAACTCCATGTCCAAATCTGCAGGATCTCCAACTAGCAGAGAGTTTGAATGGCTTGACTTCAGTTTCAGTTTCTGCCAAAGCACACATTCAGAGTGAGGTGAGCAGCTTTCACCTACTGTGGAACAAAGTGAATCAATCTGCCATCTGTTTGTTCATGGCAACCTAAGAATTGAGCACAGACAAGGTCTCTCAATCTGACCACATAAAGAAGCAGTGTCATAGACTTCAATCACCAACAGTGATTGCAGACACATAAAAACTCACCCAGGCAATATACTTTCTGAAATATCCAAGTCCTACATGTTCTGACCATCATTGCTGGATACTGCATGGTGTTAAATTCACCACAAGGGAAACAGCTTTTCTCCCAAGAAAGATGAATCTTTCTGAAGTCTTGGAAAGAAAGTGGAGAGCAATGTGAAAAGTACTCAATTCACCTTCACAGGAACTTTTGAAGGATTATAAAGCTCCAGCACAACCCGGTGCAACTCCCCAGAGTTGACTCTTGCTGGCAGCTCATGTACAGACACGTCCAGTCTCGGCATGTGCTGCAAGATCACATTAGGAGCAAACCTCAATGATTACATGTACACAAGGAGCCAACAGTGAGATGTGCAAATGCAATTATATAGTAAGGTGAAACAAATGACAATCATGGATGGTGAACAAAATTCAGCATCACATCTTGCAGTAGGCCCAGTCAGTGATCAAACCAGGGTTCAATGGCCAAGATAATCTCGCCTGCATGACCTGACTACAGTATAAAGCCCATTGATAGGCCCACTGCATATGAAAAACATCTTCTGAAGAAGACCAGAGAAACAATGTAACCAGAAAAATGTCAGAGCAACAGAGCACACCCTGAGCACATGGAACTTTAGGCGCTGATGAGGTAGTGGCTCATCCCGGGCTCCACTTTTGGATCTTTTGATGCGAGGTCCCAACACTGCAAAGTCACGGTGTCCTGCTGCTACACCTGACAAGATCCAGTTCACACCCACCACCTTCAACACTCCCTCCTTCAGTGGCTTTACCATCAGGCGCACCTGCAAATTCAATATTGTATGCATCAATTGGCAAAATCCCCTATTGTAGCAACTTTCAATTTGTTTCTTCCAGCCAACAGTTCACAGGTTTGTGCAGATTTGACTTGTTTGCAATTGTCTGCTGCAGATGGGTCTATGCAAACATAGATAACCCTTAAGACACAATTTGAATCCATCATCTCAAATTTGAAACAAAACCACACTGTGATCAAATACATCTTTGGGGCACAGGAGATCAATGATTCACAGTAGCAAGCACACATACCACAATCTTCTCTTCTGGTTTTAGAGAGAAGGCCTCTTGGGGAAGAAAGAGAGGAGAAGCATCAATGTCTGCAGTTTCCTCCTTAGATATCTGACTGTCTATTTCCTCAGATGCTGCCTCCCTGAGCTCATTTCTGTGTGTGCAGGAAGCAATGCAGCAGAGATTTATTGATAAAGGGAATTGATCACAACTGACAACTTAAGTGTAGCATTCTTAACTTAGTTGACAGATGTATGGCTAGTCTAAAACTACAGTCTGAGCAACATTGATCACAGGAGGGGAGGACATTCAACGATCAAATAGGATACTGACTTCAGCTACAATAGTACAAGCTCAGCTTTCTCTGCAAAGCATGGTTCCCAAGAATGAATCAGAATTCTTGCAATAACAAAACTTACAATTTTTCCAAATTTGAGTTGTCAATGTTCATATCATCTGCTTCCTTGATGCTGACTGTGTACCCCCCACATTAACATTCAGCATTTTCCAACAATCTTGCAATGTTCAATGCAAGCATAAAAAACTAGTCCAGTCATATAGCTACAGCAAGCAATCAACAAACTCACAATTATGGCAGGATTGAGGAACAAAAGAGATGTTGGGTACCCTGTAAAATTGCCACGATCACTAATTCCACCAGCTAACTATCCATTGCTAACTATTGGCCCCAACAAAGAGTGGGGTGGCTACATCCCTATACCGAAAGAGCATGTTTGTCTAAGCACACATATAGCAGTGCTTGCCAGCCTTACCTGCAGCAGTGTGTATAAACTCGCAGGAAAGACAAATGGAAGAGATATCAATCGGTATCTGTAGTGGGTTGCTAAATTCTACATCCACGCCAATGTCCTCTGGCATCATAACAATGTACAACACTGCAAATCAGCATAACTGGCTCTGAAATGGATGTGTAGCTGAGCATGTGACAGTACACTCAACAAACAGGATAAGAACTTTCCCAAGTCTATTGACCAACATTGGACATTGCCCAACATGACTTCACAAAGGAAATACACAAGGCTCACCACCAGCTACACAAATATTGAAGTCTTTGACTTGTGGCAAAGACTTTGAAGGGGCATCCATCCATGTGTGCAAAGTAACTGTCACTGCCGGCAACAGCCCCTCCTCTACAGGACCCCATATCTCCTCCGGTGCTGCTGCCTGCACCCAAGAAGGAGCACATTGTTTTCAATGGTTACCTGCTTATCAATCTGCCAGGAAGTGCTCAGTGGAGGGAATTGCATTGAAACAGAAAAATCCATTATGCTATCAACATGAAGTTAGCGGATGTTCTTCTGGCAAACAAGAGCACATAGTAAGCAAAAAGAACAGACAGTATCCAAACTCAAGAGTCCCAGGCAGAAATGTGCAGAATGCACAATGAGTGGAAAGCCAAAACTGCCATATAAACCAAGCAATTAAGCACATTTTCTGCAACATGAACTATTTGCACACAGATTAAAGAAGAGAATCTAGGCTTGGACTCACCGCAGCAGAAGATGCATACGTTCGGTGGTCCTCAAAGTGCACACACACATTTTCCACTTTGACAGCTGGCAAATCCAGCTCCAGAAGCTTATCCTTTCCTACTGTGTTCTACAACCAGCCACAACTACCCTTTGCATTCAGCACCGCAACTGAAAGCTATACATACACTCCACTGTGGGACCCAAATGTTCAAAACAATATGGGATTGTGCACATCTGAATACCACCAGATACACTAAGGGGATTGGCCAAGTATCAACTCTGCAATGCCCTTGGTGACTTGACTTTGTCTAAGATAAGAGCAATACAATTTACCTGGACAACATACAGAAATTCCCTCAAGAAATTTGATTGATTTGTTGGTGACTGATGACTGCAGGAGATCAACTTCATGAAGTGAAGAATAGCGAGATCAAAGCTTCCCAGAAAATGGGAGAGCCTGCATCAAGTACAATAGCTGTCAGGTTCTGCAGTTTCAACTATTGTGTTTCAAGCTTCTAAGTAGTCAAAAGAATAGATTTGAGCAGGGAATTAGATTAAGGGACACCAAATGCACATGGATTGCACCCAACAACAGAATTGGAGAAAAGAAAGGAAGGCAGTTATCTCATTGCCTGCCAAGATGAAAATGGACATGATCGCTGATGTATTTCCAGCCTTGATCTTCAAAGATGCTAAGTGCACTCCTGTATACCCTCATCGCATGCTTGTGCTACACATGCAGCACCATATCATCTCTCTAAGGCACTCATCAGGATGCTGCCTGCTGCAACTTCAGTCAACAGAGAAGAGATTGGAACGTACAAACTTCAAACAAGAACCTTGCCAAAACGGTTCATTCAGTTCATCTACAAAACACCAGCCAGATAAAAGAGCATCTGATTACAGCTGCACTGACATCAGACTTTCCTTTTCCTGAAAGAAAAATTTTCTCCAGGGTTTGAATTCTACCAGCTCTTGTACCTGAACTCACAGAGCAATGAGGCAAATATACTTACTTGAGCACAGACAATATAGCGATTGCCAGCCAACACCAGGTGGAAGCCAAACTTGCGTAGCATGGGAGGAGATGCCCTGAGATAACAGTAAGCAGCTTGTTCCAGCAACACTCCTGCACGCAAATCCAACTCCTGTATCCTCCCCAGTAGCAACACTGGACCAAGTCACAAATCATAAAATCCAGACCAAAGGCTCACAGCCTCCAATACTGACAATCCAGACACCTGCAATTCAAGTACCTAACACCTTACCTCAACAGAAGCCCTGAAAAGAACACCTGCCGCCTCCCGAAATTGGCCTCTTGCTTTATGCATCTCTGACAGCCACAATGCTGTCCGTGTGGCATACTTGGCAGTTAAGCCCCCACATTTCTGTCCACAACAATGAAGGTTCACTTCTGTCATGAAGAACAACATAAAGATGTCACTATGTTCATGCCCACCTGGGCAAGTTCAACCAAACACAAAAATCCATAGTTCTACCTCTTACATCTTACCATAGCATGCAGCCTTCCTCACAGAACTATGTTCCCTATGTAGAAGAAAACCCTGGAGCAAAGAAAGGGGGTCACTTGGTAAGAAAAGAATGGTCATGAAGGATTGATCTATTTCAACCTGGTAGTAGTGGTATGCAGTGTCCAAGCACATTTCCGCCTCTCTTCGAGACTGGTCCAGCATGAACAAGCACAGTCCAATCATCTCCTGCACAAATGATTTGCCAGAGGACCAATTACAAAAGACAAATCTCCCTGACATCTTTTGTGCTTAAGCTTACTTTCATTGGCAAAACAAACATTACGTGCGCAAACTTGAACAGACCTGAACCCCAGCATAATGCTTCCAAGCCTTATCAGTCTTGTAGTCACTGGAAAGCAGACGGTAATTAGAAAGGGCAAGGTCATAATCCCGCAGCATAAAAGCATAATCTGCTAAGACTCGGATCTGTGACTCCATGCTACTGAATGTGTACCTGGAACAAGACAGCACCCATTTTCCAGTTTCTGCTCAGCATCAGTTAGTCATGGCATATTCACTGACTCTCATCATTAGAAAAACAATGAAAACTCCACAATATCTACCATCACCATTTTCCCATGTGACCCAATACTTTGCACACAACATTAATAACTCATGCATCACAGCACAATGGTCATTCTCAAACAGGAGACATACACTGGACCAGTTTGAACATCAGGAGTGTCATCTTTGCCCTTGCGCCACCACAGATTTTTTAATTGATTTTTCAGCCCCTTCCTTGTTGCTGAGACCTGTGAGACATCAGGCATTCAGTCCTATCTCATGGTGCTCAATACTGTCCTCTGTATTCTTTTCAATCCACTCGGATGAAAATGGTGGAGACTGATAACTTGAAAGGGTTCAGGGCAAAGTTCAGCATAGGCAAAAAGCCACAATGAACATCAGACCCATCTTTCATGCATGGTAGAGGACACACAGTGTGATAGTGATGTCTGCACTCAAAACTAGGAACAGCTGCTTTTACTGTGAAATGCTCAATCCCCTAAAGAACAACTTCAGGACTGGAATGCAGCAAAAAGGTGTTGACTCCGACAAAAGGTTAGAGATCACTGCAATGGCAAAGTCTCTGACCTGCTGGTTAAGCATGCGAATCTTTTGTTCCATGTGTGGAATGACTTGCTTCAGTGTCACATCTAGCAAAAAGTCAGTTATCTGCACATCACTAGACACGACTAAGTGGGCAACAACTGTCATGAATGTGCACATTCTGTTGTAAACAGATTGTCAAATTTTCTATAGCAGAATGGCTGCAAATCTTGTGATCATGCCAATCTAAACTATTGCAGTCACAAAAGAATTGTGGGCAAGCAGTCATGGATGGGACGTGTGACCATAAATACCTCTCCTATGTCTGTCTTGTTGAGGAACACACCAGGCTTTGGTTCCCCATCTGCTTTGTCATCCAGCTGCAAGGACTCAAAAAGGTAAGATGCAGTGAGGAGACAAATCAACAAAACTTTCAGATCTCTTCAAAGTCTCTTTATACCCAACCCATCACACCCAACTAGAGATATTTTATGTGATCAGAATAGCAACTTGGTGTTCATGCCCATCTTCCTCTGGATTCATTATTCTCTTCTCAACAAGCAGTGTGATTGACATCTGGCTTAAATATGCTGTTGATAGTGTAATACCACTTATCTTGCTGGAAAACAGGTCCACCTGCTTACTACCACAGGTGTGGCTCATGTCACAAGTTAAATGCCAGCTGAGAGCAAGGTGGAGGCAATCAGAGGGGGCATCAAGCAGTGGGTTTATGCATAATAAACTGAGCTATTGACTCAAACCAGTAAAGTCTCTTTGACCATTACTGCATACCAGCTCACTTGTACTATGAGAGCTAGGGATGATTGGCAGAGATGAACGGCGCGTCCAAAAATCAAGCTGAAAAGCTACATCTGGTGCGCCTGAGTTGATTGGCAACACCCCACAATTGTTCACTCCAAAAGCACCACGCATCTCAAACAGAATTTCATTGCATCTGTACCACATTAGCACACTCAGATTTCAGGGTCTAATGGCAGGATTAGCATGCAAGGAAGGATAGGTCATTCTGGAATGTCCGTCAACATGAAGCACACAGCTAACGCTCAATCCAAATAGAGAATAATGGTCTTGACCCAATACATGTGCAATCCAAAGCATTTCCTACTTCATGGCTATTCATCTCTTAGTCAAGTGTGCATGGACACAAGCAACTAATGCAGGCAACAGCAGAAGTAAAATGTCATAGTTGATACCCATCCAATGCTCCATCCTGTACATCATGTAATAGCACATAGTGCTTGAGAATCTTAGGATCCATTGCACCCTCATTCAGCAGCCCGGGCAGTTGATTACCATTGAAAAGATCCACAAATTGGGACAATGGGCTTTCATCCTTCGATGAAACAACCAACAGACCTGCCACCTCACAATGGAGTTATCAGCACTGAGCATACATTTCCAAACTCACCAAATACATTCCTCAGACATGATCCTCTCTCTGCAGGAAACAGACATCTAAGCTGAGATTGACATTGAACCAGAATTAAGAAAATTATGAAAATTACAGAATCTACAACAAGAGAGAAGAGGCTGCAATCACCTACATGCAACAGGATGGTCAAGTGCTTCATGTTCTGAAAAAGCCAGAGTACTCATAAAACTTTTGCTGTATCTCTGAAACCATGACACCTGTGTTTCTGACTCTGCCACTGCAAAACATTATGTGCACAAGCTTGTAAAACTCATGTTATATCCTGATGCAAAATGCCATCCACAATGAGGACCATTATATAAGAACGTGTATAATTATATGCCCCAGAGCTTGCCAAAGGGATTTGAATGTCCATTTTGGGAACAGACCTGAACAGATTCACAGGGCTCTGTCCTCCAAGTTTGGAACTCAAATTTAACAGCTCAGAAGACAGAAGACCACAGCTACTGCATATGAAAAGATGTTTTATCAGCTCACACCCACAATGTACTTTACACTACAGATCTGAGTTTTGAGAGAACTATGAGTTCATTTCTGCAGTCAACACTTATCCAACAAATCCTCCACCATTGCATGAAGGATAATTTGAATGCATGCCCATGGACTACTTTCAGCTTCCTTCTGAAAACATTATTCTTACTACAGCAACAAGGGTTGGCCTACGTTAGAACTATCTTGGAAATTGATACTCATTTTGAGCATGATTGCCATCTGCAAAAATTCCATGGAAAATAGCTGCCGTATTTTTGCTAATAACACAGCTAAGCCAAGTTCTTAATCAATGGTGCACATGTCCACCCATCTGAACCAATTTATCAGGAGTCATACATCTCTGTGCAAAACATGTCAGCTAGGTAATGAGTAGCCTGTCAATGTGTTTGGAGCATTCGACACACATGAACCTTCCTGTCAGAAGCTACATCTTTTGTAGTACTCCAAATCTCAATGTGGTGGCAAGGAAGTTGTGACATACTCTGCTTGACAACTTCAATATTTGCAGGATCACCCTGTAAAGCTCCAACAGCATCGTCACTGGAGTTGGTTACAATTTCTACCAAATGCTCCTCTGCTATCTGGTTACAGAAGTAAAACTAAATCATTAATCAAAACCCTTCAGACGAATTGGTACATCAAAACCCTAACCTAAGATAAGATACACAGCCTCATGATTTTAGGGTTTTCTCAAAGGTCCAATCCCAATCCCAATCTGAGAATGCCCCCAACTCCTCCACAGGAAAGCAAGATGCTTCTTCTTCATCTTCTTCTTCTCCACTTTCAAAATTGCAAAGGGAAAAGTGCTTGCACTTTACAAGCCTGAACACGGAAAAATAATCTACCTCTGGGCTTGGTTGCCGGATTTCTGAGGCATTGAAGATGCGCAGCTGGAAATCCTGCAGCCTGTAGGGTTGCTCACTTGCTGTACGCACGGGAACTGCATGCAAACAAACCTTCGTCGTCGTCATCATAGCCACTTTGAACCCATCCCTGAATCCCTCTCTCCACCCTTTGCCGACGAGTAAATCTGCCTGGCGACACTAATACTCTCTGGAGCCCACCGCACCCAGAACCTCGGAGTGTGCAACAAACATCAATGACCACCCAGCAACAACCCCTCAACCACCCAACAGGGGAAAAAGAAGTAAAACCGCGACTGCATACCATTGATTTGATCAAGGACGGAAAAGGGTCGCAGCAGATCGACGAATCCGAGATGGTTTTTGCGGCAGGATTCTTCAGCACGTGGAGTAGAAAGAACCATAACCACGGGGCTAAATCTGTCCCGCATTAGATGCGCCAGTGCTGCACCTGCTGCCTCCATTGCGTCGTCGTCGTCCACAGCGCCTGCACACCACGATCGCGCACAGGCTCTTGAACACTCTTCGCATCCCAGCCCACCTCCCTCTCCCTTCCGCACTCGATATCTTGTACACGACTACACGTATTTTATACCGTACATTATACATACTGCGAGGCAATCAGTCACTACGCTAAGTTACCTTACAGGCCCGCTCCTCTTGTACACGACGACTAGTATTTTATATATAGTTAGATACCTACTGCGACGCAATCAGTCGCTACACTACGTCCCCTAACTAGTGGCACTGGCCCGACCCAAAACGTGTAGGGTAAGGACCGAGGGCCAGAGCCAACCAGCCCCCATGACTGCATCAGTTGGCCGTTCTGTCCATAGATGGGCTGCTTTTTTTCATCCGACTTCTGAACCTCTGTTAACCAACATAGTACCACAGGCAACTTTTTTTCTTTTTCTTTTTTTTTTGTTGTCCTTTGGTATTTTTTTTAATTGGCCCTTCTACCCTGACCTCAATGTTACCTTCCCACCAATCTACCTTCAGACCTAGCTATCCTACTAACCTAGCTACCCTATTCAATGGCATCCTGGCCCTACCTACTAATTATAACTAACCCCCTTATTTGCTTGCACTTTATCTTTTTGTGGTTAAACCTCTACCTTTTGACAAAATGTTTTTTTTTCGGCTAAACTTTTATTTCTCAGCAAAATTTTATATTCCTTGTTTAAACCTTTATTTCTTGTCAAAACTTCTATACTCCTTTATTAAACCTCTATTTCTTGACAAAACCTTTTTATTCATTAACTAAACTTCTATTTCTTAGCAAAATATTTTTACACATTGGCTAAACTTTTATTTCTCAACAAAACTTTTATATCTTCTTGGTTAAACTCTTACCCTTTGATAAAACTTCTATTTCTTCTTGATTAAACCTTTAATATTTGGCAAACTTAATTTTTTTCCTAGTTAAACCTTTATCTCTCAACAAAACTTCTTTGCTTCTTGGCTAAACCTTTATTTCTGAACAAAAAAATTTATATTTTCTTGGCTAAACATGTATCCTTTAACAAAAGATATGTTTATGTTTGGTTAAACTTTTATTGTTTGGCTAAACCTTTATATTTTCTTGGCTAAGCCTTTGCTTTTCAATAAAACTTTTTTTTCTTGGTTAAACCTACCTCTTGGAAAAACTTTTACCTTTGGGTAAAGCCTTTTTATTTCTTGGCTAACCTTTATCTCTTCTTAGCTAAACTTTTGTTATTAGGAAAACCTTTACCTCTTGGCAAAACCTTTATTTCATCATAATTAAACCTAAACATATTGTCAAGATTCAAAACCCATATTTTTCCTAGTTGAACCTTTTTTTGGGACAAAAATTATACTCGTTGACAATACCACATCATTCCTTAGCAAAACATCTATTTCTTGGCAAAACCTACCTACCCACCCATTATCATACCTATCTATGCATTTGCAAATTTTGGACTTTGATCCAAAAAATATAATGTAAAATGTGGGTATTGCAAATAACCCACTAACATCTATTTTAGTCCTATTTGAACTTGTGATTACAATAAACCACTAGCCCCAAATGCAAATATTGCAATTGTAAGAAAAAAATTAGTGATGATGTTTGCCTCCAATTTGAGCCATTCGATGCAAGATGAATTTATTTAATTAAACAATGGGCTTCATAAATTAAAAGTTAAGGAACCATCAAGCATTTATGAATATTTGCATGATTTTAAATATGACTGTTATCTAGAGCGTTCACCCATTTATCTTGAAGTCGTCTGATGATGGGCAGATATGTGGTCAAGGGTTGTAGGGATACAAAAATGAAGATGCACTATGTGCGCAAATCAAATAGGGCGCGGAAACAGAGAAGGATTACTGTAATATCTAGTGAGGGGGTAAATTGACGAAAGGAATTGCAGCTATTCATGCGATGATTAATTGAAAAAAAATCCCACTGTGTAAACCTCATCACCAGGCGCTTCACTGAGGTAAATTGCTCTACGAGCACGTAGATCTTGCCGTGGTAAGACTCGATGGTAAAATTAGTAAAGTAAGGGGGAGAAGAAAGCCGGATGATGGGAGACTATCATGTACGGCTTCGAGGGAGGGAAAAAATACCCTACCCGCCGTTACCACCGTCATTGTTACTTCTTCTAAGTTCTGCTTTGGTAGAAGTGGGTGCTGGTACTGGATGGACGGTCTATCCGCCCTTAAGTGGTATAACCAGTCATTCTGGTTATATTAGGTTGGATTTTGGGGGGAAATTTTCATACACATTTGCAACAAGATTCATTATATCTCTTTCGAAGGTGAGTGGAAAAGGTTTCAAATTGGGCCAAATTGAAAAGATCGCACTCTAAAAGTAAGAAAATAAACTTTTATTTCATTCATTCAATTTTCTTGTTTCATTATGTTTCAATTTTGATTCATCATTCATTCCTAGAAAAATATTTTTTATGGTTTTTTATATGTTTATATAATTATTAATTTTTTTGAGATCTACCCATTATAATTATTAAGTTCATATATGAATATTTTGGGGTAATTAACCTTAAATTCTAAGGCTAATGCTTCCATTCATTAAAATTTTCAATAGATTAATTTTAAATTTACAACATAGTTGTTATAAAACCTTTTCTATTTTCCATTTGTATATCTCTGTATAATTATCAAGGTTGAAAGCATTTACCAGTAGGATTATTTAGGGTTTTAAATTTAAGGGTTTGACGAAATGTGTGTTGATTTATTTAGATTGTGTTTTCAAATCAAGCTACAACTCCTTTAAACATGGCATTGTCCTTTAACATCAACAATATGATGAAGCAAGCTATTGCATGAGCCTAGAACTTGAGCCTAAAGTTGGAACTGGGGATGGTTAAATGTTTTTTTCCCCTATACACATGCAAGTAAAACCCAAATTTTAACCACAAAATAAATGTTATATAAATAAACCTAAAACCAAACATGGGAATGATGTAAGCATTCATCCTCATTATGGATGGATGAAAAAATAATTAATTTATATTTTTTAATTTATAAAACTTCCATCAAATTTACGGATGAATGTTTTATTTTAGCATTAGGTTTTTATCAATGAATTATTTTTCCCAAGTTTTAATTAATTAAAACTTCATGAACACAAATTAATTATATATGATATAATTTTTGTTGAATAATATAATGTAAATTACATTATAAATGTATTTAATGATTATGGTTCTAAACTATATTCCTATTATCATGCTAACATCCACCCCATGGTCATTCTTTCTTTCTTCTTAATTTTTAAAAAAATGGGGGGGGGACTGACCAAATGTCGTTAATGACAATGGGTTTTTTTTTCTTCTCCAAAGGTGCCACAACTTCCCCCAAACGTATTTATAAACGTCATGAACAACAATGGGCGTCAAATTTTTTTTCAATTTTTTTTTAAGGTGCCACAACTTTTGTCAAACCTAACCAATGTTGTTTGCAACAATGGGTAAATTTGTAAACTTTAAATTTATTTAAACTACCTATTGTCATTGATGACAATGGGTTTTTGAAATAAACTAAAATTTCGTTTCAAGCACCTTTATTTATTTATTTTAAACAACCTATTATCATAGATGACAATGACATTATTTTTAATAATTATTTTTAAGGATCGCAATATGCCCCTCTTTTGTTGCAATAGAAAACTCATAGTATGGCAAATGAACATGTTGTTACTAATAATGTGTGCCATGAAAGCCAATAGGTTACATATTCACTTCTCAAATAATTCGAATGTGGTTTGCATTTTATTATAACTAATATGAGTAACAAATGCCACAAACCTATTGGATTTAATGTCAATGGCAATTAAATTTTATACAGAAAATGACATTGTTAAATTTTGGAAAAATACTCATAACAATATATTTGTTATTTTTTCACATTTTTTTCTTACATTCCTATAGTGATGTCCTTAGTTATTTAACACTTTGTAGGATACATATGCAAACCTTACATAAAATTTTCCGTTTGTCTTATTATAATAGGCTTTTCACAATAAACTTGTTAGAACATTTGAAATATCTTTTATCATAAAATTTTCGTATTGTATAGAGAATTATAATATTTGACCACAAGAATATCTATTAAATTTGTGTTTTGCTGACAAGTTCATTTTGTAGGTATGTTAAACTTGACTACCGTTATAATGGCCACGAATGACATGGTGAGATATTTAATTATTCTGTTGAGGTGGTAGAATACACTTGTGTTATTAGAAATTTTTTTGCTGCATTGGAAATATATTTTAGAAAATATTATTGTGACATGGTAAAAATATATTGCAAAATATTTGTTCCTACTCATGCTCACAAGCTCACGCTCATAGGTTTGCAAAATAACATTCCCCCTAAATTCATATTGCAACAAAAGAGGGGCATATTGCGATCCAAATATCATCGTAAACAACAAAGAAAATAGTTTTCGAAAACCCGCAGTTACGAACAACAATTCTTCGCAAACTCTCAAGCCTTTGCGGAACCATCAACTTCGCACCCGTACAATTGCAAGCTCTTTGCAACTCCCGAAACTGAAACAATCGCAAAACATTTCCGATTATAATGTCTTTTATACATGCTTTGTGATTCACAATACATCGAAAATTATTTGCAACAAACCCAACATCGCAACGACTTAGCGAATTGACTCAAAAAAATTTCGATACAACGTCTAACGCAAACGTTTTGCGATGTTTAGGATGCCGCTACGAATTTGCGATAACAGTAACATCGGAAACTCTGTGAAACAAACTCATCAACGCTACAACTTAGCGAATCAACTCAAAACTCTATCGGTTTTCGATATAATATCTAACGCAACGAGTTTGCGATTCGTAAAATGTCGCTAAACGTTTGCGAAATGTAGGATTTCGCAAACCTGTTCTGGAATGATTTTAACCGTCAGAGTTTAGCAATGTCTGTGAGATGGTATATTTGGTCTTTTGGCTTTTGCAGTGTTGCGAAGAAATATGACTCGCAAATAGTTTTGACATTGACTGTGTATCGCAAGAACATGGCACTGTATTCTTATTTTGTACGCAGGGTTTATATTCATTTGGAGTCACTTTGGGTCGGAAAAAAAAAATCTATATCAAAATTTCAAAAGTTACAATGTAAAAGGGTTTGCAAGTCTCGGGAACACACTAACTATCTATCTAGACCTCCTTCCCCTCTTGGATTTCTTCCTTGAATCTTTCTTCCCAGTGTTCTCTGGTGGAGGGGGAGGCTGCTCATCCTCCTCCCTCTCTTCATCGTCCCCCTGCCCCTCCTCCTCGTCCTCGTCCTCCTCCCTACCCACGCCCCCTGCAGAACCTGCATTTCGACTAGCAAATGAACTGGGTCCATTGCTAGTGGTAGCTACACTGGGGGGAGCAGTGCTAGCGCCTTCTCCTCCTCATCACTGCTACCATGAGAGCTCTCACTCTCACCCTCAGATGCCTGCATTTCAACATGCAAAGCTTAGTCAACAATGAAAATCTTGATTCAAATGAAAACAATCTCAACACAAACAGAAATTCAATCCCAACCAAACCCACTCACCAATAGTGCATCAACATGTTCAAAAAGATGCTCCTTGCCATGCTCCTGGCCCATTGTCATTTCTGCAGCTGTGATTTTCCTCTTGTACCTCTTGTACTATCCCCATAAAACAACATGTTAAAAAAAATGCATATTTGCGAAGCGTAGAACTTCGCATATTTTAACTTGCGAAGCAGTTTGCGATTTGTTCAAGTCTACGAACTCTTTTACGAAGCGAAGACTTTCGCATACTGTATCTTGCGAAGCAGTTTGCGAAACAAATAGCATCATACCTTTGCGAACTAAACGCCATTTGAAACATCTTTGCGATGCAATTCGCATCATAAAAGGTATCCCAAACAGTCTTATGTGACTCGACAGAAACGAATCTTTGCAGAAAAAAAATGGAGGGTAGGGAGTGTACTTATAAATGCTGCTTTGAGGTCGGGAATGCCACCTTGCCTTAGCCTGTGGGTGGTGGGTGGAACCAGTTTCACTCGCTCTGCTGCCTTGAGGAACTTCAATGGTGGATCACCGACCTTGTCCACCACTGATTGGCATTCAGCAAGCTTCAGCTCAAGTGCCTTCAGGTCACGGTCCGACCTCCCAGACTCTCGTGCCTTCTTGGCCTTGGCTAGCTGCTTTGTGATCTCCTTTAGCTGCCTTGCTGCTTTCAGCTGCACCTCAGACTGGTAGAAGGCATTCCAGATGTCTTCTGAGAACTGAAGCGGCCTCTCCAAGTTCCTGTACACATTTAGGTCTCTCAAGTAAGCACGAATCTTCATCCTGTCATGGTATCTTGCTCAAGACATTGAATTGGAGATCTTGTCTGCAATCCACTGTGAATCAAACTCTCCTCCATCTCGAAATGCTCCCTTGACCTGATTTATCACTCTCCTTTGATCTGCCTTTGAGAGAGTGCCCCACTCAACTCCTCGTGCAAAGTTGGTGGAGACAATGTGCCTAATGGTGCTCTTGGCCCCAGTGTATGCCAGTTCGGTTAGAACCTCCTATGCCAATGTTATCAAAGGGAGCTTCTTCCTCTCCTCCTCCTTCTTCTTCAGATCGAGCTTCTCCTTTCTGATGGCATCCCTCTCATCCTTCCTCCTTTTCTTCTCAAGTGTTATAGGTGAAAGAGCTCTGTTGTTGCTTTCTCATCTCTCTTTCTCTTCTTCTTTGCTGCCTTGGCTTCTGCAGCCTTCCTTGCCTCCTCCTCTCTTTGTGCTTCCCCAGCAGCTAGCCCTGCTTGCAATGCTTGACCTAAGATGGATGTCAAGGATGCCAGCCCTTCAGGTGTCATACTATGGATTGTAAACAGCTCTGAAGCTCTCAAGTGATCAACAACCATCTTCCTTGACCTTTCCTCATTGTTGTCACCTCCTCTAGACCCAGAACCCCCTCCCCCTCCACCAGTCCCAGCCATTGCAATCCACCCCCTCCTATCTGCCCAAGCTTTCCTTCTACAATTCTCGAGCAATGCCAAGAATGAGTTCAAATTCACTCGCCGTGGTACTCTAGTCTAAACCCCCAAAAAGCTTGGGCAAACACCTTATTCCGTTCCAGCTTAAGGACTTTCGGAAATTCAAGGCTTGCGATGTAACCCGCATCGCAACTTGCGATACGGTATTGCTCGCAACGGCCGTGCAATGCTTTTCATATCGCAACGTTGGATGGTTGCGAAGTCGGGGGCTTCGCTAATGTACGAGGAAGTTAAAGGTTTTAGGGCTTTGGTTTAAGTAACGTATGCAGATGCGAAAAGGGATGCGATGGTAGGGGTTTTGCAAGGGGCTCGCAAAGTTTTAGGGTTTAGGGTTTCTTCTCGAGAGTTGTAGGTCAGAGAGCTCTTGTTGTGCATATGCCAAAGGGTTTTGGGCAACCAGTCCTACAAGCATTGTTGAGCCCACATTGGATGCAGGTATGCATTTCTTTTTGGTTTAGGTAGTCTCAATTTATGAGTTGTCAACGGTTTATATTGTTGTATCACATGATTTTTGAAAGTCTAATCAAGTCTTTGCCTTACATTTGTGCCTTATGAATGTGACAGATGATATGTCTTCCTCCTCCGTTGTCTCCACTAGTGACTCATCCTCCTCAAATGAAGGCACATCAGCTCATATGCAAGTAGAGGTGTCTCATTCTCCTCATGGTCCACCTCGGCAACTTTGCCAATGCACCAAGTGTGTTGGTCAGATTTCACAAAAGTCATATGTTTGTGCTCAACACATTCAACGATTTGGCGTCATCGTGGTCTTACCCCAGGAGCTTCCTCATCTCATGTGGTAAGTGTCATTTTACCATTGTCATTTTTCCTCTTTGATACATGTTATTTTCATGAAATCCTCTTTGAAACTATTTTCACTTCCATGGTTTGTTATGGTTTTTTTAATGTAATAGGGTTCCCGTATGACACCACCACCTATGTTCTATCACAAGGGGTTTTAGCTGCCATAGGAAATGCACTTTCGCATGCATTTGCTGTAGGGATTGGTGCCTTTCATGAGGCCAGTAATCCACATCATGAGGCAAGGCCATGTCTGCCCTCCGTTAGACAGCAATCCAAAGCACAACGTCCAAGTGAGGGTCATGCTAGGACTATTGTTGAGGGCAGATGGGGTATGTGTGAGTTCACTGGCAAATGTGCCAATATTATCCAGTCATGGAACCCTGCAGTTTTTGGGTTGCTTGATAGTTTGCCCTATGATGAAGAGGTTGTGGTTTGGGGTAGACGATGGATTGTTAAGACCTCTACACTTGGAGAGAGGCATGGCTATGGAATATATGCTTGTGAGGACATCATTGTAGAGGATTCAACTAGTTGTCGTAGAGAGGGTCCTACTTTGTTCCCTTATGGTGGGCCTATCTATAAGAGAAGACATTGGAACATGATCCTCAGACAACATCCTGAGTGGAAGACCTTTGCTCTTGAGATGGACACCTTTGCTGGTAGCACTAGGAGGCATAGTGATGTGAGGGTGATAGATGGAGACCCCATACGTTCTGGAAACATTGCTGGTTTCATCAACAGTACGGTGGGGACTTGGTCTAAGCGTAGGGCTAATTGTGAGTGGGTTTTTGTTGAGGGGCCTCCTCCAGCACCATATGGCCAGACTTATCATGAAGACCATTGCATGGTGTTAGCTACTAGGACGATCAGATCAGGAGATGAGTTGTTTACACACTATGAGTGGATTTAGGATTCCACCATTTCTGAACTATGTACTTTGTTTAAGACATAACATACCATATCTATATACATGCATTTTGGCATTTTTTATTTATAATGTAATATGCAACTATGCTTGGTATATAGTTAAGATCTTCTAGATTTGGTATTGCATAGAATATTCGGCCTTTTGAAGACATGTTGCCACGGAGGTTGAGAGTAACATATCGAGAAATGGGCATGCCAGACAAATCAGACTCTTCATCAACTCATTCTTCATCAAATGACTTGTCTGCTCATGATGAAGGTGTCTCTCAACCAGTTCAGGAAGCACCACTACCTGCAAACCAAGAACAAGCAATGGATGACTTCATGGTTGACTAGTTTGGACTTGACATAGTTGATGATATGTCTGGCAACCCACATGATGAAGGAGCCAATGCAGATGATCCACGTCATCAACATACTGCCCATGCACAACGGCAGTGGCAAGAGGCGAAGGCACATGCTCGAACACCTAGTTTTCAAGGTGCAAGGTTAAGCCGTTTAGCAGCCATACTGGGGTTGTTAAACATCCAAGCAAAACACAAGGCGAGCAATACTATGTTGTCAGACATTTTCCAGTTTTGTCATAGCCTCTTGCTACCTGAGGAAAATGTTTTGCCAGGATCTTGGAAGGAGCCTAAAAAGATCTTATCCTCCATAGGCATGGAATATCAAATTGTCCATGCATGTGTTAATGACTGTATGTTATTTCATGGGAACAATGCCCATTTAACGGAGTGCAGTACATGTGAAGAGGCTCGATATGATCCTTAGATGCTTACAGAGAAGGTGCCCAGGAAATCAGTAAGGTGGTTTCCCATTATTCCTCGCTTGCTGCACATGTATCGATGTACAGACTTGGCCGAGTTAATGGTTTGGCATAAGGAACATCGATTAAAGCCTGGTGTTATGAACTTACTATTTGACTCTCCTGCTCACAAGCATGTGGAGTCAACATGGCCAGAGTTTGAACGTGACCCTAGGCATGTGAGGTTGGGGTTAGCATCAGATGGTGTTAGTCCACATTCACTTGGAGGAAAAGGACGACCTACCTCTGTTTGGCCAGTTGTTGTCATGAATTACAACCTTCCTCCGTGGTTGTCTATGAAAAAAGGATTTTTGATGCTTTCTCTTATTATCCTAGGGCCAAGTAAGGTGAAAAACCTAGACACCTACTTAGCACTAGTGGTCGATGAGCTCAAAACATTGTGGGATGGAGTATGGGCATATGATGGGAGGAAGACCACTGGAGGAATACCACGTGTATTCAAGTTGAGGGCAATCTGCATGTGGACAATGCATGATTATCCTGGTAAGAAATCATGCACATGCCTTTATACATTTCTTTATTATTCTGTTTTGTGATTATTTGTTGTTCTAATATTCCGTTCTTCTACAATCAGGGTTTGGTTTTGTAAGTGGGCTGCAAATTCAAGGCTACAAGGCCTGCTCTACATGTGGCCCAAGTTTCGAGGACATGGCTAAATACTCAAGCCATCTTCGCAAAATTGTTTACCTTGGCCATACAAAGTTTCTTCCACTGGGACATGATATGAGATCAGACCCACTTTTATTTTCATCTTTTGACATGCCTTATGGTGATGAGCGTGATATTCCAAAAGCTACCACTTTTGCATATTGGAGGGATGTGGCCAATAGAGTTATTGACCTAAATGATTCTATGGTGTTTGAGGGTAGTGGATTGACAAGGTGGGGTATACTCAACAGCTTGCCTTACTGGGGTGACCTGAAAATACGTCATCTCTTGGACCCCATGCACATTGAGGGAAATGTGGGAAAGGCTATCATAAAACAGCCCTATGGAAAAAAGGACAGTAACTTTAGGGAGGCATGTGAGGATTTTGAGAGGCATCTCGATGTGTGGATTACTGTTGATCCTAACACATGTATTGAGCAGCGACCATCAGCTCCATGGACACTTACTACACAAGAAAGAAAAGACTTTCGAAATCGCATAGGAGAGATGCGATTCCCTACAGGTTTGAACTTTGATGGCAAGGGTTGAATTTAGAAGTACTTTATTGCTTTTACTTATATTTAAATTTGTATGCCTTATACTGGAAAAAGAGTTTGAAGTATAAAATGTTATCTGTTGGATGTCTAGAATACTTTTGTATAATTTTATGGTACCTTGTTACATGTTATGGAGCTAATCTTCAAAAAGCTTTTGGTAGGGACGATGACCACAAGTGGCAAAGGTATCTCAAAACACATGACTATCATCGTTTACTGCAACACATATTGCCTGTGGCAATAATAGGCTTAACTAGTGCAGAAGTACAAGATGCTCTTTGGTCATTGGGAAATCTATTGAAATGGGTATGCTCAAAGGAGTTATTTGTAGAGGAGATTCCAAGAATGAGGGTAATAGCAGCAAAGGTGGTATGCAAGTTGGAAAAGGCCTTCCTTCCATCATTATTTGATTGTCAAATGCATTTACTAGTTCACCTTGTGGATGAGATAACCATTGCTAGTCCTGTGCATTGTCGGTGGATGTATTGGCTTGAAAGATATATGGCAGTATTAAAAGGTTATGTTTGTAACCATGCACGAGTGGAGGGAAGCATGGCAGCATGACACTTGGCAGCAGAGAGCATGTTTTATTGCACCAACATCTTGGCCACTATAGATCCATCATGTCCTCATGTCTGGATGGAGGAAAGAGAAGAGGAGGAAGACCGTTTGACTGGTGCCATCAAAACACGTATGTTGTTACCTACAGAGTTAATTCAGCTGAGCACATTCATGTTGAATAATAGCAATGTCATGGAAGAGTGGAGGAACTTCTATGAGAATGCCAAAAGTATGAGTGGGAGATCAAGGATTTTTCCTACGTTTCATAAGTACATGAAAGAGAAGTTGGTTGAAGTGGATCAATTGTTGGCACAAGGAGAAAGTATAGCATGTTTTCCAGAGATCACAGATGATGTTCGCACCATGGTTCATGAACCATTGTTGACAACATGTTCAGCAATGTGGACACAAGGAAGACATTTCAGGTATTCATTTTTTCTATTTCATTAGGAATATTAACTCATCTTCATATTCCAGACAAGTTTTTTAGAATGTTCTAGGATGATTTTTATGGGCATGAAGTTTCTATTATCATGTAAGTTTAGGACTCACAATGCCTAACACAATATTAATTTTAGGATTTCCAGTTTGGATGAAAAAAGGGGTCGCACCTTTGACTGTGGAGTTCAAGGGCAATTCATTCAAGACTCTAGAAGCAGTCGGCATGACAAGAATATTGTTCGAGATATTGTGCCACATTATGGAAAGCTGGAAGAGATCTTGGTGATATCTTATAATGCACATTCAAAGTTTGAATAGTATGTGTTTAAGTGCAAGTGGTTTAAAGTGAACCTTGCTGGTGCAAATTGCACTGTAGTTCAGGATGAGTGCGGACACACACGGTTAAAGACATCTGCCACCAGTTATCAGCCATCTCATTGGCAAACTTCAGAGCCATTTACTTTTCCCAGTCATGTAGAACAATGCTTTTATCTTCCTTATCCCCCAAACCCAGAGGAGTGGTCACTTGTTGTCACATATGTGCCACGGTCCCGTTCTATTTTAGGTGAGAAACCAGAGGTTGTGTTTACAACCTCTGAGGTGGATGATGACCACGTATAATGTACTACTCATTAATTTTATGCAAATTGCCATTGAGGTTTGTGATTCTATATTACTGCACAATGTTCATTGTTTCATTTTCTGCCTATTCTACTCCATTGTGTAATTTTATTTTCAAGAATAGGAGCACTGCTATGCGTACTTTATTGATATTTTCACTGAGTCTACTAAGGCAATATAGATTATAATAATGGTTAAGTGGATTTATAGCTTCCATTTGGTCTAAAAGATTTTTTATTTTTTTATGGCCTTTTGAGAATCAGATGACATTGCGAAACCCTTTTGCGAAACTTCCTTCTCCAGTAACCCTTTCACTACTTTGCGAGCTAACTCACATCGCACCTTGCGATACGTCCACCACCGGAAAGTTTTGTAAAAATTTGTGATGAGGTTTTGCGATACATATTGAAACGCAAATTGCAAGGTGCCACATACTGCACGTTGTTATGTGTTGTGGATCTCAAAGTCTGTAGCAATACTCTGTGTATTGTAAAGGTTGCGATGTTTTGAGTATGATTAAACGTTGCGAAGGGTGGAATATCGCTACGGTGGACAGAGACTGAGCGGATCGCAAAGTTTTGTTTGTTGTGTATCTCGCAAAAGTTTTGCGATGATTAAAGGTTCATTCTAAATTTGCGATGAGTGGTGCGCCACAAGTTGCGATGCGTTCTGCATCGCAAATTTGGCATTTTTTTTTCCTTCGCAAACCCTTCAAGTTTTTTGTTTTTCTTTCACGAAACCTTCAGATTTTTTGTTTGGCCCTTCGCAAAAGGGCACAATATGTAGTAGTGAACCAATGCTAAAAATGGTGTGAAAATTTGAACAAAGGGAGCACAAAAAAAATGATCACCTTAACTTACAAGTGGAAAACAATAGGCTTTTCATGAACAATGGGCTTCGTGTGAAAAGGAGGACGACATGTTTCACATTTCATCCCACCCTTTTGA
Source organism: Sphagnum tenellum (assembly GCA_963921925.1). Classification (NCBI taxonomy): domain Eukaryota; kingdom Viridiplantae; phylum Streptophyta; class Sphagnopsida; order Sphagnales; family Sphagnaceae; genus Sphagnum; species Sphagnum tenellum. The sequence continues at coordinate 13,031,810 of OY998155.1, forward strand.
AATGACCCAACCATCATTTACGATGTGTAAGTGGGGGAAAAAAAAAGGAATAATGTAAATCAATTGGTCTCCTTACTTAAAATAATGTTTCTAGCTCCTTAAAACACATTATTGACACCCACATATTTGTATGGTTTCAACTTGTTAACAATCAATATTACTAGACTTGGTTCAAAATTGTTAATAGAAACAAGAAGAACAATATTATTAAGTAAGTAATAATGTACCTTGAATGGACCAAACCATTTTTTCTTGAATTTGTCCATGTGTAGTTTTTCTCCCTTAGGAAACCATAAAACATAATCTCCAAATTGAAACTTCTTCTTTGTGTTTTTTTGTTGATTTCGCATAAATTGGTCCATTAGTTTGTTCCCACATTATTTTGAGCCTCGAATTTGTTCTCATGTAACTTCTCTAATTCTATAATCTACACGTTAGTACTCTAGTTGGTTTTGCATATTTGTGGTCCCCACTAATAACCAGTAAAATATATTTTGTTAGCATTAAAAGATGTAAACCATGGACTAACTGATAAGGTGTATAACCTATTGTCACTTCTAAGCAATCTTATACGAAAATAAAACTTTAAACAAATGTTCATCCTAGTTTTTTTTTTCTCATTGATTGATTTGGTCAAAAGCTTACCAACACTACACCAAAATGCATCCAATTCACTCTAGGTTTCACTAAATTTTGAGTGAATTTGTACATTTTTACTTGGTGAAATTGGTTAACCCCTTAATGAACGAGACTAATTGCTACAAATAATCAATTGTACCTAGTGAAACAAGGTTATTTTCAAATGAAATACAAATTTACCAAGCCATTCATTTGCTAGTTAATTAACTAGCTAGCATGGAAATCAATTAGAATTAAATTATTTAATATATAATATTATTGATAATTTCATGATTTTCAACCTATGATTTATTGACATGTGTCACTACTTAAGCTAGGTTTAAAACCTAACCTATGTAGGTTGGCCATGTAGTCAATCTAAATAAGAGTTTATTCAGTCAACTTACCATTATTAACCACACACAACATCACTTATGATGATCCCTCGACCTTGAGAATGGTGGCAAATACCCCTACCATCAAGCCACCCCATTTGTTGTAATATATGTTACATTACATTTATTTATCAAATACTTCATTTTAAACATTACAAAAACATAAACTTTGAAAATTCATCTTTTATTGAGATTTTATTCAATTGAAATGATTCGAGTTTATGTTTTTAAAAAATTCAATAATGTACATAATTACATTTATTTCCTTTTGAAAGTGTAAAATCATTTGAACAAAAAAAAAGTTGAATATCATTATTCAATAATAAGTCAATGACCATTGTTTTAAAACAAATGTTTAATAAATGGATCAGATTTTTGCTAATATAACAATGCTACTTATATTAAACTACTTTAAATTATTATATGGTTATTTTCATTAATTTAAATTATTTCACCCTACATTATTTATAATTAATCATGATTATTTTATATTAAAAAATTGGCTATTTTTAATTATTTCACCTTATGCTACTTTTTGTTATTTTAACTTACTTTTGGCTATTTTGCTTATTTCACCTTAAGTTTTTTTTTGCTATTATAAAAAAAATTTGGTTATTATATGTTATTTTTGGCTATTATAAATTATTTCATTTTAGGCTACTTACAACTATTATAAGTTATTTTTGGTTATTCTAAATTATTTCATTTTAAGCTATCTTCGATTATGTGAGGCTATTATTGATTACTTTTGACTATTGAAAGCTATTTCACCTTATGTTATTTTTGGCGATCCTAAACAATTCTAATGTATGGATATTGGTACTTATGTACTAGTGGCTATTGATGGTTATTTTATTAGTGGCTATTAGTGGTTATTTTATTAATGATTATTAGTGGTTATTATATTAATTACTATTAGTAACTATTCTATTGATGGCTATTGGTTGTTATTTTATTAATGGTTATTGATTAGTAATTTATTAATGGCTATTGGTTATTATTTTATTAATGACTATTGATGGATATTTTATTAATGGATATTGGTGGTTATTAATATTTTTTACATTGGTGGTTATTGGTGGCTATTATATTAATGGCTATTGGTGGATATTTTATTAATGGATATTGGTGGTTATCAATGGTTATTATATTAATGGCTATTGGTGGTAATTCCATTATAAACCATTGGTGGTTATTTTATTGGTGATTATTGATGGCTATTGATGGCTATTCTAATAGTGGCTATTAATGGTTATTGTATTATAAGTTATTGTTGGTTATTAAATGTTATATCAGAGTATTGGTGATTATTCTATTATAAATTATTGCTAGATATTTTATGTTATAATATCATAAGCTATTAGTATTTATTATATTGTAGGGTATTTTAAAATATTTTTATAGGTTATCATTTTTTATTCTAAGTTATTTTACCTTAGGTCATTACATTATATTTTATATTGTTTTAAATTATTATACTTTGGATAAAATAATTTATAGTAATTCAAAAGTTTATAATAAACTAGTTAAAATACCTTAAGGTAAAATAATGTATGATAGTTTAGGGTATAATAATTTATAATAACATGAGATATAAGTTAGAATAATTAAAGTAACTTAAAATAATATAAGGCATATCATAAAGTAACATATATAAAATTTAAAAACATAAAAATAAAATTGTTTACTACAATAAATTATAATAGTGAATTATGTTAATTGATAATGAAACATGATGTTTACATAATGATATAATAGTGAAATAACTTTCATTAAGGTGAAATCAGTAAAATGCAATGAACTTATTTCACTTTTAAGTTCCCATAGTGATTTGGGCTAGTGAACTGCACCCCACTTTTGTAATAGTGCAATGATTTTGTTAGTAGATTCTACTTGTCCATTTTCTTGTGGATAATAAGTAGTTGAACTAACATGCTTCAATAGAAATTGTTACGTCAAATATTTGATTATATCATTGATAAAATGTATTCCTTGAGTGTTTTTGCCTTTACCCACTTAGTTGCATAATTTGTAGCTACTAGGATATATATTTTTCCTATTAATCTTCATGTTGGTTTAATTGGACCTATAAAATCTAGACCCCACTTCATAAAAGGTTCTTATGGAAATGTTGTTACCCACTTGACCAAACTTTTTGTTTTAAATCCTCCAATTTTCTAACAACTATCACAACTTTTGCAAAATTCATGTATGAAATAATGACTCTCCCAAAAATTTGTAAGATATCCTTGAATAGAGTTGGCCACCAATATCCTATGTCCAAAATTTTATTTGCATTTATATTTGCAAGAAAATGTCTTCCTTCCACTTTTTCATGTAGCTCGTTAAGAATAATTTGTGCTTATGAGGTGGTCAAACATTTGTGCATTCTAATATCTTGTCCCATTCTGTACATTATTCCCTCTTTTATAATAAAGGGTTTTACATTTTTAGCCAACTTTTGTTCTTGAGCTAAGTTCAAAGTTTTTGGCATGCCTATATTTAAATAACTCTTCACTTCTTGCATTCATATAGGTTCTATAGAGAATAATGATGTATATTCAATCTGATTTGGGACTCCCAATTGTTTTGAACTATCAAATAGTCTGGATAAAACATCAACCACCACATGTGTTCTACCAGGCTTGTTGACTATTGTGAATTCATATTCCAAAAATAATAACATCCATTTGGTTATCATTTTAGACACCTGTGGTTTGTTGAGCAAGTATATAAAAGCCATGTGGTTTACATAAAAAACAAATTTGTTTTCCAACAAAAGAATTCTAGACTTATGCAAAACACAAACCATTGTTAATGTTTTTCTCTTTATAGTAGTATAATTATGCTTTACTTTATTTAACAATCTAGAAGCATATACTATAGGATGGTCATATTTACCAATTGGATTATGTGCCAACATTGCACCTATTGCCAATAGTGATGCACATGTGTGCACAAGAAACTCCAATTACCAATTTGGAGATATTAGAATTGGTGCTTTCATGTATTTATGTTTGATTTAATTCCAAGTTTCTTGACACTTTGTGGTCTAGATAAAAGGTTTTATCTTCCTCATCAACTTTGTAATCGGGCCCATGATAAAAGCAAAGTTCTTGATGAAACATCTATAAAATTGAGCCATACCATTAAAAACTTGAATATGTTATGGGTTTGTACATACTAGCATATTCACTATTGCCTAAACCTTCTAAGGGTCTTGGATTTTGCTTTCCTAGGAAACTATGAACTTTAAAATCAATCTTGAAAATATTATAAAGACACATTTTTTTAGGTGAAAAATGATTCTATATTCTTTGCATTTCTGAAAGAAAAATTTGAACTTTATCAAATGACACTCCATATCATTATAGACCGTGAAATCATTTAGAAATATCTTCATAAACTGGTCCATATATTTTTTGAAGGCTCTGCTAACTATTCTCTGGAAAGTTGGTGGCCATTTTTAACACCAAATGGTATCACTATCCAAACAAAAGTTCCCCAATATGTTATAAAAGTTATTTTGTATCTATCCTTAGGGGCTATAGAAATAAGATGGTATCTTGATTATCAATCTAAAAATGAATAGGCTTCATACCTTATTATAATATTCAATACCTCATCAGAAAATGGCAAAGGATAATGATCTTTTGGTTGCTTTATTCAACTTTTTGAAATCTACATAAATTCTTAGGTGTCCATTCTTTTTAGGTCGTACCACTATAGGTGATAACCATGTAATTTCCTCTATTGGTTGAATGAATCCTATTGCTAATAGTTTGTCAATATTTTATTTAACAGTTGTAACATAATTAAGGTTCAATATGTACCTTGCTTCATGTTATGTGTTAAACCAACTCTAAAAGTATGCCTTTTAGATCGTTATAAGTCCACGCAAACACATCTTTGAACTCCTTGAGTAACATTTGAAGCTTTTTAGTTTTCTCCTTTATCAATTGTGCATTAACTTTTATGTATTATGGATTTGCCTCTTTGCCAAGATTCAACTTAACAAGTTGTTATTCACTTAAAGTCCAACGTGCTATGTAAAAATTTTGTGCCTGTATTTTTGTTAGTGTTTCATCCACTTCCATATTAGCTTGGCTATGATGTTAATAGGTTTATGAATAAACCTTATTTTCGAGTGATATCTCTAGTGGCATGAAATTCTATTGTGTTTGTTGTTGAAGGCACCACTTTTATTACTCTTTGAATGGATATTCCTTGATCTAGGTCAAATTTTCCATTGATTATGATTTCTAATACACTAATACTCAATGATGAAATTAATTTCATATAATGATTGAGAACAAATTTGATTTTGTTTCAAAGATTATATCTTCTTCTTCATTTGTTAGCCTTTCTAGTAAATCATAATAAATAAGTATTTGGGGTTTTCTGGTTTTGCTCCCAATTTCTTGTTAATTGGTATTGTTTTGACTATTCCATTACCTTGAACAATAATGACACTGTTACCCCAGTCATGTGTAGCATTTGCATCTTTGAGTCAAGGTTTTCCCAACAACATATAATAACTAAAATCGACCACAATATTTTTAAAAACAGTAAATGTGGCTATATATAGTATACCATGTATATGAATCCTCAAATTTTTTATGATTTTTAAAGGTTTACTCATATTTTGATATGCCATTCTGAGGTGGTATGGAGTTGGTCTTGGTTTGGGTAAACCTAATTTTGTTATGAGGTTTTCTGTTATGATATTTACACTTGCCCCTTCATCTATCAAAACATTTTCCAATAATGTTTTTCCCAACTTGTATTTGGATAATTTCAATTTGGTTATTTACCTTTATAACTCCATTGTTTACTTCAAAATGTGTTTCAACCATTGTGGCCACACTAGGTTTTGATATCATTTTATTATTTATATTGGGTTTTTTTAGCTTCAATTTCTGCCACATATATTTTTTAACATCTAATGTTATTTGCAATATTTGACCTGACCTTAGGGTATAGGTAGTCTCCATCATTTGTTTATTGATATCTTGGAAAATCTGTTCCATAGACATAATTTTGTTGTTAGGAATAATAAATAGATTTTGTGGTCCAATTGGTTATCTGGACATTTTAGCCTTGGGTAATCTTGCCCAACTTTTATTCCATTATGTTTTTTCCTTTTGATTCAGATTCTTTGGTAGGTAATTTGCTTGCATCTTTTGTATAATCTTGATAAAATATTACTGTAGTTTTTACTCCTCTTCCCAATCAACAACAAACTTCTTTTTGATTGGCTATTTGTCCTTGAACACTTATTATTCAGTAACCTTATTATTGGTAATAACCATATTGACATCCACCATATGGACTAAAGAATTGACAACCTTAAGCTCCACCACAGATGGTTTTTCTACAATCTTCACTCCTTTGTTCTTAAACATATGATGCATATCACTATACTTAGGACAATCTATGATCTTGTGTTTCGTGTCACCACAAATATGACAAGAATACCTCACAGGTCTTTGTATATTAATTTGTTGAATTAATAGTAACTTTAGAAACTGTAGGAACAAAGTTTTCCTTTCTTTTGACTTTATAGGTTTCAACATTATGATATCCTATGACAATTTATACAATACATTCATGTTTTTCCCGTAATTGTTTAAGGTTTTTAAGTTGATATTGTTTTATTACTTTGTGGTATTAATAAATTGTTTATAAATTTTAGTTCTTAAATTCCTTCTTCACAATCCAAAGTTGTTTCCTTGTGTTGTTGCAAAGTTTCTCTCTTCATGTTTATTGTTGCTGCATGCAAATATGGTTGTAATTTAAATTTGAAAACAATAGTTAGGAAACTGTTTGTTGTCATGTGTTGAAGACTATTAGCTAATTTTAATAATATTTCATAATAGACTTCCATTCTTTTTCTTTTCTTGCTTCATGTATTCAATTGCAAGTAAACTTATTCATCATTTTGAAGTTTTTTATACCTTTTACAAAAGGTTGATTACAATTCTACAAAAATACAATCTAGGTAATCTCCCATGTAGTTGTTACACCAGTCAAACACAATATTTCTAAGGGTAAAACTAAACAAATTAATAATCTTTGCATCATCTCTTTCACCATTTGCTCTAATGGCAACTTTCAAGACTCTGCCATTGACATTTGGGTTAGAATCCTTCACATACTCAAAATAGTTAAGTGGCCAATGATAAGGTATGCTTGGTGGTAATAGTGGTTTGCCTGGATTCATCATAGGCAATCTAAAATATGCTGAAGGTCTTGGAGGTCCTAGTGGGTTTAAAATTCTTCATGTTGGATCTATTAATGTTCAACAAAAATCTTATCCACCTTTCTGGGCATTTATGTATGCACAATGACAAGTTGTGTTTCCCTTAGAGTTTGGGGTTTGGACCTCCTACTAACAACAATATGGGCTGGTGTTGTTACAAATGGAGCTTTAGTAATTGTAACCATAGATTGAGGCATTGCCACAAAATATAATGGTACAAATCTTACTAGTTTTATTCTTAGATTGGAAGTTCTTGGATAAATAACCCCAACATTGTTATGATGTAACAAACTTGGTGCAAGAACTATAAAAATAAATATTACATTTACTGTAACTTAAACTCTCATTTCCACTTTTTAATCTTTCCAAATTTGTTCTTTGAGTATATCTAAAATTTTGACATTTTGATGTTATAATTCATTTGGCTCACTATATCCATGGTTTTATGCTCTTGCAAGTCTTGGTCGATTCAAATTCTGGAAATGTTTAGCAAATCCTTACCTCGCATTATTTTCAATAAATGGACATTTAGTAATCTAATGTCCAATTTGATGATAATATGTGCATTATTGAGGGTTAGGTCTTGGAAGTCTATTCACATTATGAATTCCTCTACTCTAGTCCCTTAAGTCTCCTCTAACAATGTTTCCATTCTGTTGATTAAGTCTAAGTTCACTATACCTTATTTTGACAACCACAAGTACACCTTATGCTATTGTTGGTTCTGCTCTTGGTAAAATTATAGTTTCTTGTCTAGTTACAAGTATTAGTTCAACTCCTTTGGACATTCTAATGCCTTGAGTTGCAACATTTTGTTAAACCATGAATCGGAGGTTCAAAATTCTAAGCTCTTTGTTCAAAATTTGCATTCTCATGATCCTCTCGATAATAAATAAGTGAAGCAAATCTATGCCTTGGTATTACTTCCTCCTTTCTAACCTGTTGAGTTTTTGTTCTTTTTCATACATTAGAGCATCATAATTTTGTTACAACAACAAACTTGGTGATTCTAACACAATTATCCATCAAGGCTCATATTTTCGATTTGTTTATTTAAACTCATTTTGTGAGTCTACATTTTCAATCTAACATTCTTCTTTCTTAAAATTTCGTTGCAGACTATTGGTGCGCCTTTGTGTTTCACCAGTTTGTACTTCACAAGGAATAATTAGTTTTGCTTAAGGTTTTTTGTGGCTTACAAGTTTCTCTTCTATCCATGAATGTTTATGTTTAATTTGAAAAACTTTTCTACGTGTTATAAATTGTTGATCCTTTTTATTTGCACTAATTATTGTTGATGGCAACGCCATTGTCTTGTTGTTCATGTAATAAAACCTGATTTAATTGTCTCTTAAAACTTTTAGTTACAATTCTATTTTCCATTTCTCCACATTTTAATTCAAATCTGACCAAACGTTTACATTAGAATAAAATTTTAACAATTAGCTACTTTGTTTAGATCTGCTTCCTGAAAATAAAATTTATGATCAAAATTTGAAAGAAAATGCAAAAAATAAAACTGAAGTTCATTATCCATCTATAAAAATAAAATTTCAACAACAAGACATAAACAACATTTTGAAATCATTCGGAATTCAAGCGTTGGGGATGATCGCCCAGTGGTAAATATAAAATTTATAATCTTATATTTTGATTTATATATGGACTGAACATGTCATAAAACTAGTACTAAATAAATTTGCTCATTCAAATCTATTCATATTTAATTTTAAAATTAAAATCTAACAATGAAATTATGATAACAAACATCAAAATCATCAATTTTGGTTTTGAAAGTAAAACTTTCCAAAGATCAAAGTGCTCTTCTCTTATGCTCCATTCAAATTCAATGTTCTACAATGATACCATTTCTTCTTCTTTTCTAAAGATATAAAACAGTCTTATGTTCTATTCAAATTCAAACGATGATACAAACTATGTAATCTAGCTAGTACTTCTTAAAACAATAACTAAGTAAACAAAAATCACTAATTAATTATTATTAATAATAGTTACTCTCTTAACAATTGTTTAAAACATGGCTTGGATTACAACGTCTTTTAATTGTAGGTATCCTTCGATGTGTGTGCATGCATCCTCTGGACCTTACAGGTATCCACTTTTTATGTTGTGCCCATGGCAACAAGCACACAAGAACCCATGATGCAATTCGTAACACTTTTGTTGCCATTGCGCAATATGTTGGCTTCCACATGGAACAATAACAAGTACACGTGTTTCCCTCAACCATGTCTAACTCCTTTTGTTGACAAGTTGACATTGTTCTCACTAAAAACGAAATTTGTACCTTACCTTATGTTGTCATTACCAACCCAACATGAGTGAGTTTACTTTTTCAATCTTGTGCAATTCAAAAATTTATTGTTTTTGATGTAACTTAAGCCAAAAAAAGGGTTTATTGCAACTAACACCCCATTGATCAATTCCTCCCTTTAGCAGTTGAAGCATTTGAATGTCCACGCAAACATGCTAATGTGTTTTTACACAATTGTGCCAATGCCATTTGGAGCTTCAAAAGGCTTTAGGGCCCTCCTCTTTTTGTCCTAATCACTTTTCTTCATTAAAAAAATTCAGTTACATTGCAAAGAATGCAAGCATCTTCGATCTTAAATCGGGCAATAATGATAGGTCTAACTACTTCCCAACTTTTGCCCCTTTAGGACCCCATCACCACGTGTGACCTATTACAAGTAGTCAATTGTTGAGATGGAGACTCCCTCTCCCCCGGCCTTTTTTTCACTTCTTCCTTTGTACATTTTCGGAAACTGCCGTGTGTTTATAATTTTTTTGGGCAGGGTTTGAAAAGAAAAAAAGAAAAAAAGAACTGAAAATCTGGACGTGAGATGTATTCTTGCAGGGTCACATAGTAAGCACCGCTGGAGATGCTTCACCCGTGGGGACAGTCCCAGGGAATCGTGAACAAAGGTGGACGTTCAGTATTCGCAGAAAATGCTTTTCCGGCACAATCGAAGAAGATGGTGATCGCTACAAAATGGCCGTGGGTGTTCGCAGAGATTTTGTCTTTCCTTCTTCGTTTCCATCCCTACAATCGCAGCGTATGTTTGCTATATTTTGTGTGTGTTTCGGAGGGAGTGAGAATCTTGAAAGCTGAGTGACAGTTGTAAGTTGGGTGGTAAAAACCAAAACATACGGCATCAGGGCCGTTCTTCAACTCCATGAGTCTGAAGGGTTGGCATAGCTCCGAGTAAGCAAGGATGTGCCCGGGAACTTTGAGGTAGTAGTTTTTTGAGTTTGGGAGTGGTGGGTGGATTTGCCACCATTTTGTTGCAGTTGTAGGTATGGGTGCTAAAGCTCGTGGAATTGCAGAAATGTCAGACCCAGCAACATTATTACATAAGGAATCGCATCTCTTGCACACATTGTCTCACGACGCTCTTCATGCCCACACCGCCAGCAGTCGTCCTCCTCCTTTAAAGCAGCTCCAGGGTTTGTTCTGTGACCAGGAAATTGGGAATGAATGGCATTGTCAAGGAGCTTCCTCCTCCCAATTGGCGATCTATTTCAGGAATTTGCAGTGTGAGAATGCAAGCACGAAAAGATCCATGGCTTTTGCACATGTTGGAGATGCATTCAAGTCATTTCTGGACTTGTGCTCAAACAGGGAATGGGTTACCGAAGGAAAAGGAAGATTGGGTGCAAGGGAAGCAATGAGCAAGTTTTTCCAGGAGGCTGTCAACACAAGCTCTCAAGCTCTAGGGTTGAAGGAGCGACCCATTGATGTGAAAATCTCTTCATGGACACCAGCACAGGGAGATACACTTGCTGTTCTTGTATCAGTGTCATCACCTGGGGGCAACCTTCTTGACAACATTTCATTCCCATTCAGGTACTGCTACATTCCTCTTTTAGAATATGGCTCAAGGAACAAGGACGAACCCTGAGAAAATCCACGTAAAAACAAATACAACGAGAAAGAAGACATGAAAATGTCATAACAAATCAGTAAACGGAGTTCAAGAACAGGAGACATAATGCTGTTTGTTTGGCAGTAGCTTCAAGTCTGCCTGTTTAAGTAATGGAAAATGAATCTCCTATTGTAACAGACAATAGGGAACTTGGTAGTCCTCAATCAGTGATGCTCCTACAGACTCACAAGACATGCGATGGGTAGGACTGGAGGAGCCTTTTTCTTCATGCTCTTGCACAAGAAATCAATTCCTGCATAAAGTGGACTTGTTGATGCTTGATCAAGGTTTTATGGAGCATGAAGTGGTGCTATTTGCAATAATTGTTTAGTCCTTTTTCCTATTCAGTTCACCAAATTGCAGTCGGATTTGACTACTGATGTCCAAACTGATACTACTCCAGAGCATTTACTCAACGAGGTGTCAATGTTTTTATCTGGTGTAGGGAGAAGCTTCCACTTCAGTCACAAGTGCAAGTTTCATGCTCAGGATCCAGGGTTCCGGTATTTCCGACAGCTGTTGATAATATGACTTGGCGAGCACTCATTCCAACCACCCCATTAGACAAGCCTGGGAATTTGGACATCATAGTAAGCCTAAAAACAAATGTCGTCTAGATGCTGAAACACCCAAGCTCATTTGTTGTTTGTTGGGTTTTTGGAATGTCATTTGAAGTTTGGAAACATGTCACACCTTTATTGGAGGGTTTCTAAAAGGACCCACAGGAAAAAATGGAATTGTTCTTGATCCAAAGTGCTTTATCAATCTTCATTCTTGAATGGGTGCAATTTAACAGATCACTGAAATTCAGCTTACTGGAACTTTTGTGACTTGATAGATGTGATGTTGAGGACAAACAATTATTGTGTGATTACAGGTGGAAATAACTGATGGCAGGCATAAGAAGTTCAAAGGCACAGTGGAGATTTGTGATAAGGAATATCCAGTGGAATCAATCTGGGTACAGAAAAGCAAACTTGGTGGTATACTGCCATTCTACACTCATCACCCACTTAGCTCCATCCACAGACTTAGGATACCATACTTTCACACCAACCAAGCTTCATAAAAAAATCTGAAGAGAAGGCACTGTTGTTTGATGTAAATTTCTCTTCAATTTGACTTACCAGGGCACAAAATTTTTGGGGCTCAATAGGTACCCGCATGGAGAGCGAAGTGGTGAAGGCTGTGATAGCAACTGAAAGTGAGGAGCAGATTTGGCATGGACCGTTTGTGGTGCCAAGTGAGGGTGAAATCACAACAGGCTATGGCCTTCAGCGCTTCTACAATGGAGTTTTTGCTAAGGGGTATAAATTTTTGTAGATTGCTGTTGTTTGTGAGCCAGATTTTTCAGTTTTTTGGTCAAATTCAATAATTGAGTGTGGGTGGATCTATATGGTGATTATATGTGTGTGTAGGTGTATATATATTTTTTATCCATTGTAGTAGCATGTGGATGAAGGAATGTAGTGAATGGTGTTTTGCAGATACTATCACCGGGGAGTGGATTATGGTGCTGTTAAAGGATCTCCTGTGAGGGCACCTGCAAATGGGCAAGTAGCTTTGGTGGGAAAAGAATCAGATGGATTCATGCTCCATGGAAACTGTGTGGGTCTCAACCATGGCCAGGGAGTTACCAGCATGCTCATGCATCTTGATTCTGCTTGGGTTCAGTAAGTTTTTCTTTGCTTGTTAGTTGTTGCAGTGTGTGTTTTCATTTGAAGATCTTGGTTACTAGTGTGGACTTCTTTTGCTGTCTATTAAGGACCAGGAAAATGATGGAGAACAGCACACCAACTTACTTGCACAGAATGTGGCACAGTTTCATTTAACAAATGTAGTCCTGACTGTAAAACATGAATTCCTTTTTCTTGGATGATGCTTGGAAGATATTACCAAAGGTTTACCACCCCCCATGCCTCATCTGCAGAGAGGGTGAGTTGGTGAGAGCTGGTCAAGTTGTGGGGACTGTTGGGGAGACTGGGTTAGCAACTGGTCCACATCTACACTGGTGTGTGCCTCCCTCTCCCTCCTCCTTTTTTGTTCTACTTCTCAAATTGACAACTGTCAACAAAATCATATTACTCTGTATCCATGTGTAAGTAGCTTTCCCACAATTGCGGAACTTTGGATATTGGAAAACCACTTACTTTTTGTTTGCTTTGTGGTGGGTTTTGTGTCTCTCAAGGGGCCTCTTTGTTCATGGTAAAGCAGTTGATCCTGCTCCATGGCTGCAAGAGCAACCTTGGCTTTAGTGGGCTTTAGTGGCCTTGATGAAAATTGTGACAACTAGAATGGATTCAGGAATGAATGAATGCATGTTTCTCCCTCTCAATGGATTCAGGGAATGTAATGCATCTTCCCCTCAATAATGGGACAGCGTACATTCACCTAACTTCTTGGAAGAAGCTTATGCTTTTTATGTTTGAATCGTCTTTTGTATATGTGCTTTCTCTTTCTTCACTTTCAAATCCTAGTTTTGAGATAGCATGAAACACGAGTTGCTGCATCGGGGAAAAAGTCTTTTATTTCCAGTGAGTGCAGCTTCTGTGTTTATTTTCTTTCTCCCTCCCTATGTGTACCAAGCTGTGGAATGGTGTGAAGACATTTCAATCAGTGGCATGGGTCCACAACTTTCAGAATGGATGTGTGGGTCTTTTCTCCAGTTGCATCTTCCAACTTAAAAAATAAGACAAGTGTTTCAACTCATTATGAAAACTTCATTGAAACAATTTGGAGAAAGTTGATTAACTTTCAGTAATGAAGTCACCAGGGTCAGTTTTACAAGAGCATGTGTTCACATCTCTTTTGAGGAAGAATGTCTCTTGTTTAGTACTGTAGGAGACAAAAGGAATGAATGACAGCCAAATTCTGCCAACAGAAAGATGAGTACTGCAGTAGTGTTCCATGCAACCTTGGGATTCAAGTGGGACTTCTAAAACCTTTTCTACATAAACATCAAACTGGCTCAAACAAATATCTGGAAAGCAATGCTTTGACTTCAATCTTATTGCGTATAACAAACTGGAAATGAAGGACATTTCTAAATTATAGTTTATACAGGTTTTAGTCATTGCATTGCAGTAAAGGATATGGAAAGCAGGATATGCAAACTTGTTTGTTGACCACTGACTTGATCAGCCTTTTGTTGAGCTTCATAAGATACCATATTAGAGGTAACATCACAGCTCACAGTCAGAGGAAAACATTCAGGTTCAACAGCAGGAAACTCAGAATTAGTGCAATTCTGAATAAAGAAAACCTGACTACTAAATGGGACTCAGATGCAGGCTTTTCAACAATAATGAGATTTGCATGTTAAATCTATGCCTAGCAGTTGTGGGGGAAAGTGGAAACCAACAACTTAGACAAATCTCACATCATTGCATAGCAACATCTCCAGCTAGCTAAGAAAATAGAGAAGTGTGCAACTCAAACCAGTAGCTACTATAGCAGTGCTGCTATTTTTTCTGCACCACAACAAAGATGATTTGTAGAAAATGCAAAAAATGCAGTTCTTCACAGCAAAGGCAGAATCTACAACTCTTTCTGACACACTAGCACAGGCATCTATTTTAAGCTGCAATAGAGAAGCATTTCATTGTGAAATTCTAAAGAGAGGCAATTTCAACACCAAAAAAATAATTCAAAAGTTCCAAGAGAACTGAGATTTCAAACTGAGCCCCAGTGAAACAAGATGCAATTGAAATGTGAGAGGTCACATTGTGTTGAACAACTCCAGCAGCAGGCCTACAAAAAAAACTTGAGGAAGTTGTCAGAAGGTTCAATGGACAAACAAAGAAACAATAATGTCTTCTTGCATGCTGTTTTTCATTGAACAGAAGAAAGGGTAATCAGAATTCACACAGACAAACATAGAGTTTCAAGTGTTTAGGGTTTAGAGTGGTGGTGAGGAATGTCCTTCCTTGCCAGGCTGCAAATTAGACAATTGCAAAGAATACTTGACCACAAACTGTAGAAATCAAGTAGAACACCAATAATATTATGTAGCAAAACCTTCAATTCTCTTTCCTCTGAAGAAAAATGTTAGCTCATATATTTATCTGCTCATGGAGGTACATCTTCTTCCAGGTCCCTTGGAGATCTTCTTGTCAGTCTGTTACAGCAGACTGAAATCAATGGCTTCTTTCTTTACTGTGAGATATCGCTCACGTATATTCTATGCCTGTTCTCTCACTTTCACTGCTGCTTTTTCTTTGTGTATCATTATGTGTCTCTCATCAAAGATTCTTTGGAGTCATCACAAACGCCTAATAGAGCGCCACTCTCTCGACAATGTTTTCTAGTTTCCGAGTTCACATACACAGGAGGCTCTTTCCAACAACTGTGAGTGACCAAGAATCTAACCCGTATTAACTTCTCCACCAGACATTGATGGATAAATCAATTCTCAACATCCTTAAACATCCTTAAGAGAGAGAGAGAGAGAGAGAGAGAGAGAGAGAGAGAGGGTGTTGCCGTTTACGCGGGAGTCGATGATGGATGCCGAAGCTGCGTTGTTGCATCCGAGAGCTTATCGGTTTTCGACATTCGAATTACAACCTTCGCCAAAACTCCAGCCGAAACTAAAACTGAGAGGAAGAATAAGACTTAGTTGCTACTGTAAAAAACCTTGGGAGAGGAGCAGAAGGCAGATGTGGAAGAATCTTCAGGGGCGTTGCTGCTGCTGACTAGCAATAAGGAGATCTACGAGGGGTGCCTTTTCTCCGCTTCGCAGAAACCGGAAGAAGTACAGATTTCGGAGAAGTTGCATGCGTTGAAATGCGACCGCTCCGGATCTTTTTAGGCATCAGAAGGAGAGTGGAGGCCGTAGAAGTGATGGTCCCGCAGCCAATGCCGTCGCTTGCAGTCCGATTTGAAGAAGTTTGAGTCGGAATGTCATCAAATGGAGAGTCCTCCATAAGATCTTCATCAATAACAGCCTTCTCGGCTTTCAAGCTTCCTGCAGGAAGGCCAGGGAAGGATGCGAACGGCAAATCGTTGGTTCCAGGTAGCAAGCTTGAGCTGTCTCTTCCTTGGCGCATTACAGCATCCACCTTGCAAGCCACGGAGCAGTAGCTGTAGGAGTCTTGTAAACTGCGCTCGCAAGTTCCACAAGCATTTCCGAGTCCCTTTGCAGGACGTGGTTGTGGCCTCTGATTGAGGAACACCACTCTCGCACTGTTGATAATGTAGGTCTGCACTTGCGAACAATCAAGCAACCTCTGGATGTCGTGCAGGCGAATTACATCGTGATAAACATATCGCCTGATCTGGAGAAGGCAATGCCTGTTATGGCTGCTCACGCAATGCTGGCAGACTCCGCCATTGCAATCAACACAGAACACATTCCTCTCATTCTTTTTCGACGTAGCATGCTTTGTGCAAGGTACAAAAAACTTCTCGCTCAAAAGTGCCTGCAACCAAGATGGTTTCTGCGGCACTGACAAATCATATCCCACCATGACTACCGAGCCAAAAATCACCTACAACACACACACACAAAACTCGCCGACCAGTACCAGAGATTGATAGGAGAACGATGACCGCATTCCAAGCACAAACTTTGTTTCTACAACTTCTTGCAAAGGAATGTCACGAAATCGGCCTGCGATCTCTCGGTAGAAGCAGTAGACAGACTCACGACTGCGTCCTCTTAGACCAATTGGCGTCACTTCTCTCCACAAGACACATTCCGAGGGGAAAAAGCTCTCCAGAACTCAAATTTGCTCTCCCTTGCACATGCACTTCTTCGATGCATAGTAACGTAAGTCCTTCGCCACCAGAGAAGAAGTGTTTACAGCGTCAAGGCAAGACGCCTCTCCAGAATCCTCGTCCAAGCTCCGGTAAGGCATCCGTCGTCAGAACGAAAGTTACTCAACATATAAGAAGAAGAAGAAGCTACACACAGAGTACAATGCATATCCAGAGACCAAACTCTCTCCTTACAAACAAAATATGAGCTCAATCGAAGTCTAACTAAACAATTTTCCTAAAGCAAAGTCTCCCCCGCACACACTTTTTCTTCGCAAACTACCAAACCTCCCTCTGATGTTCTCTCCAATTGCTACTCTCTCTCCTTCAATTGCGATCAACCGAAACCTGAATCTCGGCTCTCACTCCTGAAGCCACACGAAACAACGAAACACGAACCGTCCCCTGAAAAAATCGACCTATCACTCACACGTCGAACTTCGCTATACGGCTGGCTGGCCGTCAGAGCTTCCTCTTCAGAAACAGAACTCCATCATTGAAGGCGATTCCTCCACTCCCGAAGAATTGGAGAAGACCAAAAAAATTGCCCAGAACAAACCAAAGCAACAACAACAAAGTCCTCTCTTCCACCAGCAGCAGCTACACGTACAGGGTCTTCAGCTCAGTTCTCAGATCCGAATGCAGCCGTTGCAGCTGCGGCTGCGAAGAGAAATGAGATCGACGCCGAACAAATCCGCGTGAGCACCAGTAGAGATCTGGTTCGCCTCGGCACTACTGGCAGTGAAGGTCTCGGCTCGGCTGCCAGACTGGCCTGCTGCCTGCAAGGCGGGAACATGTTCGACGTGCCGGACCGGAACGCGGGCCATCCGCGAAGCCGCAACCGAGTGAGGGAGACTAGTACCTCCTAGACTACTTACTGTAGGTGACGGTGGAAATTGAAGATTTTTTTAATTAAAAAAAACTTGCACAACTTGGTGATTATCAATGTTGTTTTTTGGGTTAATTTTGTGATGTACCCAAAGTGGCAATGATCCATAGGAAGATTTAGCCAAATTTCGCTTCAAGCTACACATGAAAGTAATTAAAAAAAACACCCTACTATTGTTTTGGCTGCATACTTGAACCATGTTAAGAAATCTGGAGATATTTCTTAATTTTGGTAAAATTCTGGGTATAAAATCTAAAAAACCACTTGATTTTAACTTCTAAATTTTAATAGAGCTTTTTGGCTATGAATAGCCAGCAAAAAAAAGGCAGGAGATTATAGTAACGCAATTATTTTGGTCATTTTTCGCTGTACTGTATGATACAATTTTTTTGGAAGCCTTCTCTTGGTTGGTTTGTTCATCCTGGCGGAGTGAGTGAACCAACAGCTACAAGTGTACCATGAAAGATGGATGGCTGATAGGTGAACAGAAAACGTTGTTCCATGGGATTCCACTTCTGTAGCTAATTACCACATCGGTTAGTTCATGCTTCCAACGGATAGTGCAGTGGTCACCAGGGTGAACAGCGAGCACCTACATAGTAGGTATACTTGTACCATAACCTTAGTGATTGAGGGCTCCTACAGATTACATTTAACCCATAAATATCGAATTTGGACTCTGAGACCCTGCTTTCATCTTACGGTGGGATATATATCTTATATATAAATTCAGTTATTTCGTCTGCCTGTTTGACGCGATGGTTCTGTGTTTTAATCGATCAACAGAATTGGCCCGAACAGTCGAACGGATGGACGGACGGACAGACAGATTTTCTATGGGAGAATTGGCCCGGATAGACGGCCTCTGTATAATTTCAACCAACGCTCGCTGGTTAGTCAGTTAATGAGTGGTCAGTCAGTCTGTGACAGTGGGTATTAAGGTTGATATTCATGTCTGTGAGCGATCAGTCTGTTTGTGGCAGTGGGTATCAAGGTTGATATTCATGGTTATCATATATCTCTCTGGTTCTCAAACGTGTTTTGAAAAAAAATGAAATATCCACATCGAACTGTCTGAAATCCGATGGTTCTTTGAGGTGCCCCTGCATTGTTATCATATATATCTGTGGTTCTCAAACAATGTTCCAAATATCCACCTTGAACTGTTTGGAACTCGACGGTTCTTTGAAGTTTTTTCACCCACCCAAACTGGGGGCTCTTTTTGATTTTGCTCATTTTTAAATACCCGGATCTTAATTTTTAATTTTTTGGTTCTGTCGGCAAGATGGCAAACGATGATGGCAAACGACGAAAAAGAAGGAGGACCTACTTGAAAAATTTGCCCAAAAAAAAAAAAAAAAAAACCATGATATAAACCAATGTGGGGAAAAGGGCGGTGGGGGAGGGCATTCCACACCCCGGGGACTTCACAGTGGCCTTCGGCCACAGGCACCCACTAGTATAGTTTAGAAGCAATGGTTTTTACCATGGTACCTGCATATGTCCTGGTCAGCCCAAGACCTGTAGTTGTGGCTCTTAGTTGACTCTGGCCGAACCAGCATGCCACCAGTCCCATCCATGGACGATGTGTGGACAGGAAACACTTTTCGGTTGTTCCTGTCCCATTGCTACCCACCCTGGTTAGTAATGTACTGGCCATTCACTTATACTAAGTGATAGTCAGCAAATGCCTTACTTACCTGTTGATAAAGTAACCACTTAACATTCCCCATTCCCCACGGTCTTACTACATATGCTCCTCCCCTCGTGTGAGGGGGAAGTACGAGGGTTTAAAGGATAGGCTACCAAGGTGAATATTGAATCTTTGTAACAGTTGTGGTTCATCCACATTTGAGTTGTCATGGTTCCCATTGGCTTTGGCTACCATAAAATTTAAGATTTTTGGTTGATTCAAAACATTAGAAATATTGTAGTATATGAACGGTTTAGGCATAATTTTTTTAAAAATTATTTCAAAAAATTCAAAATTATTTATTACTCGTGCCAAAAATATATACTTATTATAAAAACTAAGAATCTGCAATTTTTGTCGGTCAGGTTTGAACTGCAACCCCAGACCCTGAAGTTCAAGAACTTAAGGTGAAGACACTCTAGACACACTAACCTGTCTCATAAATATAGCACCAATTTAAAAATCAGCTGCGAAACTTAAAATTTTAAATTTTAAAAATTATTTGGCAGTTTTTTAATTAATCCCATTTAAAGACTAAATCAGGATCTCCTTGTAACATTTCCCAGTTTAGCCTAAATACATCACTGTAGGTGCCTGTTCACTCTGGCCTTCCCAATGCATGGTGCACTGACGGGTGGTGCACTGATGGGTGCGGGGTCGCGACTTAGAAAACTCCACCACTGCCACAACCTAAACACTGAAAAAGAAAAAGCAATGTTTTAAAGAAAATCTTTCGTTCTAGGGTTTGGATTTTTGAAGCCAACATGAAGTTACTATCCATCACCCCATCAGCCTTCACCTCTCAAATAATGGTGCAAAATGGGTAGTTTTACAAGTGTGTATGTGTTTTTTTCCCAATTTTGTGATATAACGTGCAATAATCATCCATGAGATGACAGATTAGACAAATACAAATTAAAAAAATAAAAATAAAGCATCCTTCTATATAATCGGTTACCTGTCTTGGAACCTGATGTAGAATCTGACGATTTAAAAATAAATTTCACTTTCAATATTGGTGATTTGAAACTCCAAAAAACGCCCGTTTTTCACATTTCTGAAAAAAGTTCACAGTAAAAGGAACACTGCATTGGTTATACCTTTCTCAATTATATGCCTCTCTTGCAATATCTTGGTGCGCACTACAAAGGAGGTAAAGAGACATACTAAAAACAAATAAAAGGAGGGTATCGAGTGTTCACAAACAAATTGGTTTTTTTCAATATAAGTTGAATTTTAAGTCTTTTGGAAATAAAGAAAAACCCTTGGGTGCAGGCAGCTGCTGCCAACAAGATCCAAGAGGGGTGGGATGGGGGGAGCCCTTAGGGAGGGAGTGCCGCTGCCTCTTTAACTGAAAACTTCCAGTCAACCCAAGTCGTTTCTTTATGGGACAAAGTTGGGTTACAGCATGCGTGACTATTACTTGCCTGAGATTTTCCAACTGCACATAGGATGGGATTGGAGCCTCACTTGCCCCCATTTGAAATAGGGCTAGGCTCCAGAATGAACCAACAGCCACCTAATGCACCATCCGTAGGATGGATGCTCAACATGAGTTGGGTGTGGATGAACCTCAACAGACTTGAGGTTCTGTTTCACCTTTGCTAACGTATCCTGTAAAGATAGGCTTTGACAGGAGGTAGGACAATAGGTGGCTACTCCATAAGTACATACATGTAAATGGTTAAAAGTTAAAACCCAGTATCGGGTGGGTATTTGATTTCGCAAATAACTACTGCTTCCAGTTTTTAAATATTTCCTAATGAGAGAGAGCTGTCCGGTTTCGGGTTTTTTGAAAAATGAAAATCTGAATCAAATAACTGCCTGTTACGGTTGTTTTAAAACCCTCAAAGACCCATCATTTTTCACAAAAGAACTGGCAGTTTTCTGGGTGGTTATTTGATTTGATATTTTTAAAAGTTGAGAACTGTGGTTATATTTCAAGCATTTGAAAACCATGCATGGTTATCACTCTTAAGAACTTCTGTGATATCCGGAGGGGGTCCGCCGATACTCACCCAACCCTGAACAAATACGCAGGTAAGGGTTAGTGGGTTGTTACATGGTTGGTAGTAAAAACAACTCTGATAACCACCATGCTTTAACTAGAGAACTAGAACCCAATGGAAAAGTGTTCCTGTCCACCTACCACCCATCTTTCAATTGTGCACTGGTGGCTGTTGGTAGTGAGTGCCCTTGGAATGATGGGCTGTGTGTCTGAACCAGTGCAAGTTAAGTTACATTAAGTTAGTGTGGAGAATCATGAGTGGGGAGATTGTTGATGGGGAGGGTGGCTCCATTATTTGTTGACAATAATTAAGAATATTATTATCTGTTGTTAACATATAGCTAAGGTTTATTTTTTCAATTTTGTGATATAGCTAAAGTGGCGATCATCCATAAGATGATTTAGCCAGATTTGGCTACAGACTAGATATGAAAGTAGAGAAAAATCAGAATCCTTCTATATTCGGCTACCTACTGAAACTTATCATAGAATTCTGGTGATCTGAAAACTCTTTTTTTCGAAATCTGGCAAATTTGAGCCATTTTTTACGCGGAAAATACTTTGAATAAATTGAAATCATATATTCCAGGTCAAAATTTGGTGAAATTTCACCCCAAAAAAACACCGCATGATATAGCTGTGCTAAAGTGGGGATTTTGAAGATCAGGAAATTATTAATTTAAAGGACTCTTGTTTCAAGTTCCATTGTTCTTTAAACTTTGAGCAAAATTTTTGGGATCAAGCTCATCTAAGTTACTATTTCTACTCCCCTTTAAAATTTAAAAAAGTGAATTCATACTCCTTGACTGTAAGGTAGTAACATGGGAAACTCTATAGGGAAAGATCGATCATTGAACTCACAATCAACCCAAGGAACATTTTGAGGGGGTTGGTTTCATTAAGAGTTTCTAAGCAATCCTTCTACCCAAATGGTGTTTTTTATCATGGTGAATTTTTGCATTTTTCTTATCTAAAAGAACATGGTTTCAACACATACAAAGGACTTTTGTGAAAAAGACATTGTCTTAACTTGCCAGATTTCTTAAAACTCTCAAGCAGGTAGACAAAATATAAAAGGGATTTAAAAATTTATATGTTCATATTTGGTCTATACGCAAATTTGACTAAATCTTCGTGTTGATGATTGTCAGTTTGACTACATCCTAGCATCAATAGGATGATGTGTTGTAGATTGACCTTCCACATACAATGTGCGATTTGGATCAATTTGAAAAATAAAGATAGCAAAATTGGAAGAGATGGCTTTGCAAGGGAGACCAAAAAAAGATGATATAGATGATAGACCAAACGTGATTTTTAACAGCCCCAAGAGAGATTGATAGACATTGGGTTTGACCCCCTCTTGAAGATTATGACCATTCTTGAAATTGTAGGTCAACAAAATATGGTCCTTGGATGGGACCTTATGCTAGGATCTCTTATTCAAATGCCTCACCCATCATATAACCTTGGTTATCATTTCAAACGTATAATGGACACCATCACACCATGAAGGGATGGATGCTAAGTGGACAAGAAACACTTTCCCATTGGGTTCCAAGTCCCCCACTACCCACTGTGGTTAGTCACGTTGCCATTTTTTACCCACATACTAACTACCCAATAGCCTTTACTTGCATACTGAATTGGGTGAACCAGCACACATGTTGGTTGCTGGTTCACAATGGCCCCTAATACTAATCTTCAAACGCATCTACTTACCTTTAAGTACTTACCTTTTATTGGGTCTGCCCTTCAGGGTATAGACATTGGGATGCACCCGAAAGGTGCCAAAGTTTAGTATCCTTATATTCCAGGCTCATGTGGAGTCCACTAGGGTAGGATGGCCCATGAGTGATCACTTAAGGTAGGGTTTGATAGTCATTTTTGCAGGAGGCCCTATTGTTTATGGAGCCCTCCTCCTGGTGCATATACTCTTTGGACAGCATAAATCGCCAAAAATGAATTGGAGGCGAGAAAGTTACGGCCCCTCGAAGTAGGGCAGGTCGCTTTTACAGAAAATTTTGAACCGAACAGCTCATAGCTTATTTTCGATCCCCTCAAATAATCCTTCAATATTATTCTGTTGCCTTTAAAGTTAGAAGATTATTTGTAGAGCTGAAGATGGCGATTTCAAAGCAGTTTAAATCGCTCAATTTGAACAACGAATGAGAAAGTTATGCACTGATGAAGTAGGAGGGGTCAAAATGAAGAAAAAGGGAAAAAAATATGTTTTATAACTCGTAAAAACTTATTTTCTTCACTGCTTTTTTTTGGCTGCTCCTTTGGCTTTGCATTTCAAAGATGATTTGTAGAGCTTGAGAAGGTGCTCCTATAACATTTTAAATCACTCAAAATGGAGAAGAATTGTGAAAGATTTGCCAAAGTGATTGGTGGCAGGTTAGTGATCAGTGACGGGCCACTCCACCTTATAGAAAGGTTTCCAGCACAAGAGAAGTATCCACTTGGGCTTCACCATGCTAACTACCATCTGTTTTCAATTTAGTGTGTTGAAAATTTAACATCTTTCATGGATGTTGTTTAAAGGGTAGAGCCGTTATGCGATGAATGAGCTGCTTGTTCTACCTACCTACCTGGCAGGATGCATTTTTTCCAAGGTAGATTACCTGACATCAAAAAACAAAAGGGGCCGGGGAAGGGGGCAACAAATTGACAGTTCCATTCTAGAATGGAGGCCAGGGTGAACCAGCACCCACACCAGTACCTGCAACTTCTTTAGTGAGGCTTTCTAGTGACCATATTCAACTCAGGAGATGTTAAATTTGAACTCAGAGACCTTGATTTAGTCTTACGATGGGATATTTACCATGGTTAGAAGCAGACTCAGGACCTTTACCATGGTATCACTGTGGGTGCCAGTTCACCCAAGGCTAAAATTCAGACCCCTAGACTTGCGGTGGGTTATGGTCCCAGCTCAAGTCATGAGATGGAAGTAAATGTACACAGGTGCCTGACACTACTGCACTTGCTTCGGCTCATACAAGTTATTGAGTTTTGAGCCGGTTATCAAGTCGATTATTAATAACCTACTAAGTTGATTATTGTTATTTATAACTGATTAAATTGATAACCACTTGATATTAAAGTTTGAAAAATCTAATTACTTACCTGGATGATCATAATATCCTCCGGGTATGTTATCAATCTTTTTAAAATAATACCAAAAACTTAAATACAGAAATAACAATAATTTTATTTTAATTGTTGTCAAAACCTTTTAACAAGCTAATAACTGGTAGAATAATAGATGGTTATCAACCAGCTATTTGATAACCTATCTTTATGCATAATCAATGGTTATTACCTAATTTTTCGATAACCTACTTGGCAACCAATTTCATTATATATTGATATCAATAACATGTGTGATCCCAAAATTTTCAAAATAACAACCTATGCAATGGTAATTGAAAAAAGAACTAACCGGTTCATATGGGGCTCAAATGTTAATTAAGTGAACCAGAAAAGTGTTCCCATTAACACCTTACCTGGGTGTCAATTTGCGTTGGCTGGTTCTCACCTTTTGTTTTTAAAAAGTGACTGGGCAAGGTCTTCGTGAAATTACCAGAGTACAGGGGTGATTCAGCACATGTCTGCATGATTAATTAATTTTGAAATTTCTATTTAAAAATTTGAATATTCTTGAATGTTCCAAAAATTCCTCATTTCCCTTCATAATGTTTTTCTTTGAGAAAATTATTTTCAAAAAACGCAAGCATTTATAAAATAATACATTTTGTGCTGAAGTGGCCAAGGAACCACTGTATTTGACCAAATGGCTTGACAGGTCTTTAGCCTCTACAACCTTAATTAAGGGTGAGGCAAGGTTTCTATCTGGTTCTTACATGAGGTTCAACAAGGTCAGTTTTTCATATCCAACCTTGGACTTAGGTTGATAGCTGTTCAAACTCAATATACATCCAACACTGGCATCAACGTTAGTTCCATTCTTCAAATTTAGACAAACTAACAAAGTTTTCAAAACTAAGAATGAAATAAATATACCCATATAAATGTCATTAGTGTGGCATTCGCTACTGGTCCAATTGTGAAAAAGATATTTAAAATTGAAAATAAATTTCCAGTGACAAAAAATATCAAAATTCAACATCTCCCTCACTTTAGGAGTAAAAATTACAAAATCATGTCCAAGAATTCTCACTCATCAAACTCATCAAGGGCTTTCCAAAAGTACTAATATCATGCCCCAATTTTCCCTAAAAATTTAATAGTTTGAAACTTTTTTTTGACAAAATTATTCCATATTCAATAACTCTTGCATTGTGAGTCTAAACTCTAAACACTACTGAACCATTAAATACCAAGAGTATTGTGAGGGGCACCATAGTTTGGGAGATCTCAACATGACAAACAAACAAAGTACCTTCCTTAATAAATAAATTGTGTATGTTGGTGTACAAGATGTAGATAGAAGCATATGAGACTCATAGTATAGAATGTGTATAGGCTTATTCCATGCTGAGGTTATTGATGATACCACAAACATGTGTTGGATCTTTTGAACAAATAAGTCTAATCTCAGCCTTGCAACTTTCTTCATTAACTCTTTGTTGTCATATTAAACTTGTTGAGGAGGAGGCTTTGTGAGATTCTAGAATTTCTGGACGCTGGTGAGGTCACATCGCTCATTCATATTTGAGATCTGAAGCTTCTACATTTTCTTCTATCTACACTTGCAAAGTGAAGGAGGAGTTCACTGCATGATTTCTATCTAGATTAAGGTTTTCTTCATTCTTGCTTCACTGCTGCAAGGTTTGGTTCTATCTCATTTTTCCATGCTTCTATTTTGATTGTATTGTTCTTCCTGTCTCAAGAATAGGTGCGCCAAAATATCGCCAACTCTTATTGTTGTGAACACAGAAAGCCTAGTAGGGTCTGCTCCTATTCCAGTAGGTAGTAACAAGTTTTAGTAGGGCCTATTCCATGACTTCATCAAATTTTTAGTTGATGATTCAAATTTTAATCATGAATCTTAATTGTTGATTTATTAAAACGAACACTAAACATTTAAAAAATGGAGCCAATGGATAGTTGCATGTCCTGCCTAAGAAAAAGGTTATTCTATTGCCTAAACGAGACATAAGAACCAAGCACATTGTCTTAAACATGTTTGTGCTTACTATTGAACATGGAATGTTAAATGGTTGAAATAGATAAGGTAAATGATTTTCTTTATGATGCTATTGTTATTTCCCAACTAAATTCACCAAATATTTACAATATTCACCATGAAATAACATAGTGTGAGATTTTTACAAAAATAACTTGCATTTCCATCTGGTTTTTTTTAAAAAGGAGATAGCTTAGAGGGCAAAGATTGTATTTGGGTTTTAATTCTTTTGCAAGCATAAGACTTACAAGTATCAATAAAAAAAGTTCCATTATACATGTTGCAACTAAAGTTCATACAAACTCAAATGT
Organism: Sphagnum tenellum; assembly: GCA_963921925.1. Classification (NCBI taxonomy): domain Eukaryota; kingdom Viridiplantae; phylum Streptophyta; class Sphagnopsida; order Sphagnales; family Sphagnaceae; genus Sphagnum; species Sphagnum tenellum. Next base: position 13,058,839 of record OY998155.1, read on the forward strand.
CTTTTCTCAAAATTGATTTCCCATACCATTTTCTAACAATGCTTCTGTCTTGATGTTAGGGGGGCAGCATTGTAAATAATCATGACTTATCATCTTCTATATAATGTCATTAAAATGTTGGAAGGAATCCTAACATGGCTTCCCAAAAACTTTGCAAGGGTACCTAACTTCATCAATGAGAGGTTATAGCCATATGTTATGGACGAAAAGGCCACAATGTTTGCCAACCAAAGGTGGACAAATGTATCTTTATCCACAGGCCTATTATTTTCCTTTGAAGGTGGACACATTTCAGCCATAATAATGGAGCCAGCTTAGTTACTCAGTATGTCCCCCCAAATGTTAAAACCGTTGTTCCTGGTATTTAAATTTTGGTGACGAGTGAACTCATTATAGTGGGGTTGGTTGGCATGGGTATTTCCAAGTCCTAGTTGAGAATTGAGATCACAACTACTTACAACATGGCCATGAACACCAATGTACCACATGTGCTATTTGTACCAAGCTTGTCTCATTACATCACATTTTCCATCCTGATTCTTGCCCTTACACACGCCAAATGTTACCAAGCAACATGTTAAGAGTTAAGATGTTATTACAGATTAGACAAAAACAGGAAGGTTTGAATAATATTGTTAAAACTATTGAATAAATTGAAAATCTGTAGATACTATATAATTCACATAGTCCTGACTCATATCAACGTTATGTAACATCACAAAACATCTTTGAAAATTTGAATATGTGGAGAATGTAAAGTGCATACAACTAGTGGTTTTTTGGGGGCGAATTAACTGGAAAATTATGATTTTGACACGTAGAAAGGAGTTTTGTGAAAAGATTGGCCCCAATTGACCAGATTTTTAAAAAAATTAAGATTGCTAGATTTCTACAACAAGTTTTAGCAAGTAGCCAAAACATAAGAGGATTTTTTTTTTTTAATATATTGTCTATAGCAAAATTTCGCCAAATCTTCTTGTGGATGATCTCTAGTTTGGCTACATCACAAACTTGCAAAATAAAAAACCTTAGATATAACACAATATACACAAAAATTCCCCCAAAGAATCACGGGCAAATTTCATGTGAACATTCATACAAGTGTTGGCCAATTATTGAATTTTTTAAACAAACAAAATGGGTAGGTTCTTTTTATAAACATTTTTTGGATCGCACAGGGTATCTATATATCATTTTTTGAAAATTAAAACCCATTGAAGCCTAGTTATCAATTTCACTATCAAAGTAATATCATGTATTATTCATATACTTGATTATTTTGGTAGTAACCATCAGTCATGCACGAGGTTTGGTTCTCAAATATCCACCTTGAGAAGAGTATGTTATATTGCCTAGGTGGGATAAGTTATAGGGTTTTTCTTTGTTTCTTTTTTTTTCCTACCATAAACATGTTTAGGGTTTTATAATTGATGACCTAGCTGGATGAAATTTCAATCATCTGGGTGGGTCATTAAGGTTTTAAAATTCAATGCCCAACCCATAAGGGTCTTGCTATTTGGGTGGGTTATTTACTGGTTTCCAAAAAATCAATAGCCGGCTGGTAGATTATCAATACCCAGGTTGACAATGAGTTGTTTTTTCTCAGTAATTCAAACCAACCTCAAGTTCATAGGGTTGTACTTTTATGTGCAATCTTACCATTCATTGGATTGGTTTCAAATAGTTTAATATTATATGTGATATTTTTGTAACTATCAACTCTTGTACATATTGATGTGTAAGAAGGGTACATATACTATGCAACCTGTGTAACCATTTGATTAAAATGTATTTTACCCATGTTTATATCACAAGAAGTTTTTTCCTTGCCCACATAATTTGTGTAGTTTGAGGACTATGACTTGAATAGGAAAACAAATCAGGCTTCCAGGATGAAATAGAGGGATAATGATAATTTGCTTTCATTTGGTTAAACTCTAGCCCTGCAACTTTCCATGATATAACAAACTAAAAGTTTTATTTAAGAATGATGTACATAATTACCTATCTTGCAATCTAACTCTTGTAAGATTATAAATGTTTGATGTTTTACACATAATGTTGGTCAAAGCTACTGATAGTTTTTGTTAGAAATTTCTTTTTAACAGAATGTGGACTACTATTATAAGGCATGAAAAAGAATTGAGTTACAAAAAAATGTCATTGTCTTCCAAGTATATCCCTTATCAAGACATATTCAAGAAAACATGTACATGGCCCAGTGCACATAGTAATTTAGATTAATTTGTCTCTATTTAACTATGGGTGGCCTTAACCCCACCCATGGCTAAATATTACACATATTATTATCTAAACCTTGAGCTGGGCAAAAAGACTTTGTGGTCAGTGTTCCAAAAAAAATTTAAATTTGTTTGATCACAAAACTGGGAAATTCTTGGATTTTCTTTTCAAGTGACTAGTATTTCTAATTTTGGGAAACTTTCGCCAAATTTACAATACCACAGAAGCGAAAAAGAAAACCCTGTTTGGGATATGCACAATTTGGGTAGCATGGCAATAGTGTGTCCTCCTCAATCCTCTGGCTATTATGAAAAGAAACCATCTTGAGTTGGATGAACATGACTGGACTCTGAAGTACTGCAGCCGTGAAATCATCCATCGACACAAATCAAGTTGATTGGACCTTTAGAGGGGCTAAAATCACAATACACTAGTACTGTGTGAGTGAAGCAAAAAAGACTTAAAAGTCACTGCCAGTCTAGTTTGCCAGAGCTCCTGGGCAAGGTACAGTTTCTGGAGTTGGTATTGTTGTTAGTTGGGCTGGTTCTGGGCATTTGTTTTGATGGATTTGTCTGACCTCATGTGACTCCAGAAAAGGCAGAGTAGCCCGGAGGAAGCGACGTGGTCGTGGTGTTTGTGAGTGTGTGTGTGTGTGTGTGTGTTCAGTCAGATATTACTGATTTGAAATCACAGAATTCAAATCCATCTGCCATAAGTCTGGCACCTATTTTGAACTGTAAGAATCCTCACATGGGTATTAAATTGAGTTGTAAAGCAATTAAAGAAATTTCGTATTGTATTGGAGGGCACCTTATACATATGAATATCCTTCATAAAAAAGAGAAGGGATCTTACACGATTAGGCAGTGGGAGTGAAAATTACAGGTGTCAAACCCCTGCCATTCTTAAGGATTCATCTACATACTGTTAAGTGTCAGATCCCTCCCAGTCTACGGATTAGGTCTAAGAAGCCTTTCACCCTTATGCCTCATGATCTACAATTGTTTAAGTTCATGAGACTGTTTGTCCTGTCCTTCACAACGGGTATAGTTCACTTGTGAACATTCCCAATATGTGGGGCCAAACTTGACTACTACCTTGTCCTAAGTCCCTTATTTTTGAGAGTGCACCCAGCCTGTGGCTTAACCTAACACTTGTCATTTTAAAAGAAGAAAATAGAAAAACAAAAAAGTAAAGAAAGATAAAAGTAAGTTCCTTTTGTTGGGTTTCACTATTTGCTAGTGACTAGTGGGTGTCTGTGGCTGAAGGCCGCTGTGAAGCAAAGCGCTCCTGGCTCTGCTGGGGGAGAGATGGCGGGAGAAGAGTTAGGGTTAGGGCACAAATTCCGTGCGCGGAGAAAGGGAGTAGATCCTGGCATTTCTGAGAGTTTCATCCACACGTGTCGATCACCTGCATGTTTCATCTATTCTTTTCATCTACATTCATCTGTAGGTGCCAATTTTTAGTGCTGACCGGTTTAGTTCTTCCTGTTCTAGAGAACCTCCGGTCCAGGTTCTAACCTTTTTTCCCAGTCTGAAAGAACCTCTAATTCCGGTTCAATGCTTACAAAAGTTTATAGACCCTCGGGTCCAGTTCCAGACCCTGTTCGTCACATTTTCAGGACCCCCCAATTTCAATACAAAAGTTTATAGACCCTCAGATCCAGTTCCAGACCCGGTCCGTCACATTTTCAGGACCCCCCAATTGCAGGTTCTTTTATACATACCGGACCGGACTGTCCGGGCCGGTTCCCATTTTTGGAATCCGACTGTCCGGGCCGGTTCCCGTTCTCGGAATGTGACTATCCGGGCCGGTTCCGCCGATCCATTAAAACGTAGAACCGTCGTCGGACGGACGGACAGACACACACACTGTTGTAATTAATATATAAGATACTTGAATCTGTCTTAAGTAGTGCAATTGTTTCCTCTAGTTCCCTGGTCCCCAGCCTCCCTCAAAGCCTCACCTAAATCAGACCATTTATTAGCCTTAGTACTTAGACAGATAAGCTTTCCATGTGGAAATTTGGCCCCAACAAAATAAAAAACATTTTGAAGCCTATCCATATTACCTGGGCAGCTTTGGCACACAGATCATTATTTTTCTAAATGCTGAAATCTTCCCCAGAAAATTCTCAATTTTAAATTTTTAGTTTGAAAATGAAAAATATCTTAAAATATATTCAGGAATATTTTTTCTTTTTGTAATGAAATCTTCAAAATTTATTGATTATTCAGCAGACATGTGTAGAAGCTGCTCCTGTACTACAGGCATACAGAAATTAAATTTCATTTGGAAGTTGACTCGAGAAATATGGACCCCAAAAGGAGTATTTCAGGATTTGGGTGTGCCATTGGTCTCATAAAAGCTTTCTTGGATAACCACAAAGCACTTTAGGGTTTTTTTCCTTTGCATTTGAAAGCAGCTTCCCCATGGAAGATGCTTTTTCGATCTAAGTGTTTCTGCCATACAAATAAAAGACCTTTTGTACTTTATGCAGGTGGAGGCATGCTCTTGCCAGATTCCCCTGATTTTGGGGCCTATGCCCTCAGGGCCTACATCAAAGAGGCCCTCAGGAGCAGGTGTTCCCTATACTTATTACCCCCTAATTCAATCACCCCTGCTAAAACAAAGGTGTGAGAGGTCATATTGTACTCCGTCAACCAGCATGGGGATGGCACGACAACCATAATCGATGACTTTATGATCACATTTTGGAAGGACTTCTGAAAGTGGGTGTAAGATCGTAAACTCGGCAGTTCTAAATCCATTCTAATGAAGGGTTTATCAAGTACAGTAGTCTCTTGTTTAAGTACACAACTTGAACCTCAGAATTTTGTGCGTACTTTACTGGTAGGTGCGTACTTTAAACCCTCCATTTCCAAATCACCTGCGTTTCGTTGCAATGTCAAAGAAATTGACCGGCAAGCGCCTGAATGAGTCCCAGCGCTGCGAGATCATCTCAAAACTGAGCAAGACGAACCCTCCAAGCAAACGCACTCTAGCGCGTGAGTACGATGTTAACGAAGGCGCTATCTGGAAGGTCTGGGAGAAACGAGATTCAATTCTTAAACGATCCGCTTTACTCTCCAAAGAAGCCAAGCAAAAGACCTTCAAAGCTTCAGTTGGACGATTTACCAAACTTGAAGATATGTTGTACATCTGGATTGACAGCATGCGCCATGCCATGCTCCCTGTACCGCCATCTCTCGCCATTGTGAAAGCGAAAAGTATTGCTTCTACATTATCCATTTTTTATTCAGACTTTAAGGCTTCATGGCAATGGCTTAGTCATTTCAGGACACGCCGAGGTCTACAGAAAATGCTTCTTCATGGAGAAGGAGCTGATGTTGACAAAAATGACCCAAAATTACTATCAGCATTAGAAGAATTATACTCTATCATCGCTCAATACGACCCTGAGAACGTCTACAACATGGACGAGATTGAATTATTTTTCTTTTTGCTTCCCAGATATTCCATTCTGATGCTGAACGAGGACATTTCAAGCACTAAAGGCGAAAAGAAAGCGAAAGATTGTGTTTCTTTGATAGTTTGCACCAATGCATCTGGAACACATAAAATTCCTTGCGTAATTATTGGAAAGCCGAAAGAGCCAACGTGTATTAAAGAGCGACACTGGCCAGTTCCTTATTTCAATCAAGCGAAAGCATGGATGGACGTGGAAACCTATTGGAAATGGTTCAACGAAATCTTTGTTCCAAAAATCAAAAGACGAACAGGACGTCTCGTTCTCTTATTGATGGATAATTCGTCAGGACACTTCGATGCCTTCGAACGCAACAACATCCACATATTATTCTTTCCTCCGAACTATACCAGCTGGAAACAACCTTGTGATATGGGAATCATCGCCACTCTCAAGAAACGATACAAATATTTATATGTCAAGGATATCCTTGACTTCTATGAGCTTGACGAGTAGTTAAAGCGACGAAAAAGAAAATTGGGAGAACGATTACGACGAGGTGTAGCAGGAGTTTCCTACGAAAATCGAGCGCACCTGCTGGATGCCGCAAGCTATGTAAAAGAAGCTTGGGATTCCGTCTCGTCAAGCTCTATCAAAAATGCATTCAGTAAGGTGGAGCTCATGAACTTGGAACCAAAACCAGGGGTTGAGAGCGAAAATAACGTCATTGCCACTGAGTTAGCCCAAACCATCGAAAGCTTAAATTTATTGATCAACTAATCAAAACTGGAAGAATTTGTTCATATTGATGACGAAAGCAATGAAGAATATGTCGTAGTAGTGTTGGAAGACGTCGAAGAGCTGTTGGAATCGATGAAGATTAATGAAACAGGGCTTGATGAAGATAGCGATGTTAATCAACCAGAGTAGATTGCCGAGTCACAGGATAGAGTTGAATTTCATGGATTTGAGTCTTTGTATAAGCATATTCTCGATATTGAGGATCAGTGGCTCTGCTGTAACATTCAAATAGAAGCCGAAGAAGCATTCGACGATTTCAAAAAATCGTTTGAAGAGTTCCAGGCCAAGGTCCAAGCAGTCGTTCTATTTTGTGTACGAGTAAACATAATGATAGTAGTTGCAACATTAGCTAGGAGGTGTCGTTATGAAAAATAGTAAGTCTTATGAAACAAGAATAATTGGTAACTATCTTGCCTCTAAGGATTGGTGGAGGAAATTTGAGTAAGATGAGAAAATATGTAAGTTGATGAATTTTTAGGGTAGATATGGGATGGAACTGGAGTGAAGATCATTCCTTGTGTGTGTGTTTTCTAGAGATGATGGAGGAGACTGGGGGAATATACTCTTTACTTGAATGTGAAAGATAATGAAAGTTTTTCTTTTAAAATAATTATGATCAACCTTTTATCTTTACTTTTGATTACAAGTGTAAGTGCGTTTGAGGTAGAAAACATTAGCTCTTCCGTTAGACTTATGAATCTTCAAAGAACAATTACAAAGGTCAAAACCTATTGGATTGAAGAGTTCTTTATATCATGGAAAAACTCTTGGAACGTAGATGTCTAAAATGGGCTCGTGTGACCCATTTGGACACTTAAAACACAAGTTATGGTCAAAAGAAGGGTCAAAAGTCAAATTGCCAATTTGACTCTTGACCACTAAAAGTCAAGAATCGCCTCAACTTCCTTGCATGCAGGTGGCGTGTATACCGTTGGAAAGCTCTCGACAAGGGCTATAAATTTGCTTTAAACATCGCCTTCGTCGAAGGTTTGCACACAAAGTTATGGGCTCCCAAAGTTGCAAAAGTCGCAACTGTGGGAATTTCGGGGACAAAATGACATTTGGGTGCTGGTCCTATGGCCAAACATAGAGTATACTGTAAGGGGGAAAGTGGTGGCTTCCCCCAAGTCTGGGCTATGATGAGTCTTGTGAGTTCGTGTTTACCCGTGGTTCATCTGTGCATCAAAATGATCCAAATATGCACTAACCAACTTGTTGTTTGGTTTGTGTAGTCCGTGTAAGTGATTGAAGTGCTTATCAATCTTCTTAGTCACATCGTGAAGCTCCAACACGCCCCTTTACCCCCAAAGTGTTACAAGCTAGGGAACATGCCCCAACTCTTTATCCTTTCATTGTTTTCACTTTTGGACTCGCAATTGAATCCATCTAGGAGTTTGGGGGGGCGTCATTAATTATTTTAAAGTTTAAAACGTTTAATAGGAGTTGGGTGAAGAGGGGAAACAAAATTGCCATACCATTTGGTGGGGAGGTGATTTTGGCAAATTTGCAATCAATTTTTTTAATTCATAGTTAAATTCAAAATTAGGTAATGTGTAAACAATATTGGTGAGCACATTAGGAGTGTAGTGGAACACAAACATATTACAAATGACATAGTTGGCGTGTGACCTACAAACTCTTCAACAACATTTTTTTATAGGGCAATTTTTATTGAAGTGTTATGTGGATATTATTAAAGTTTTTAAGACCCTTGCATATACCTTGTGAAGAAATTGAAGTGTGTCAAAAGGATATTAAGTTTTGATGTTGCCTTAATATTGTTCTTGAACCATAAAAGGTTTGATAAGGCCATATTTTCCTTCCCATTGCCATATATGGAAAAGCAGGTTCAAGACTTTGGCTACATCTTGTTCAACACAATGACATTCACTGCACTGTTATAATATACAAGCATGGTGATAAGTGATGACATGGTAGTACAACCAAAAGGGAAAGATTTTGTTCGAAAGGAAGATTTTTTCATCTAACAAAAAATAATAATCATATTATAATTTCATAAACATGTTAGAAGATCTTGTTGTAGGCAATGGTTAAAAACCAATCTCATTCTGAGAGTATGTTGTCACAATTAATGTTGATACGGTATATAGAGTTAGACATTAATATTAATAATGGTATGAACATTGGTATCAAATACTAAACAATCTAGTATGACCTAAATCTAGTAACAACTTGATATTAATATTAGCTAAGGGGAATTTCATGCAATATTAGTTTCATATTAGTCTTATATTCTAATGACGAGTTTCATTGGAACTAGTTTATGTAGGATGAGATTTTGGTGATCATCACTATGATAATTTCAAAGTCATTTCGGATTATAATTTTTTGTAAATCAAATTTTATTTAAATTTTCTTTTTTTCTTTTGTCTATTTATATTTTGTTGGGTGTCTTTCACCTTTTCGATGTTTTTTTTGTTTGTATCTTGTTTGTCTTACACCCTTCAATGTTTTTAGTATTTTGTCTATTTGTACTATATTATGATTTTTTAATGAATCATGCTTTCATTGGCATTTTGCCTAGCAAATCAAGAATGTAAGGAAATATTAATGGAAACAAATGACATCTAATGAAATTTACAAAAAAATATTTTTTGAAAAAAAATAATTGATTACAACAAAACTATTATGTCCACACAAAATAATTTAATCATCGGCACTTGTAGTGCAAAGCAACACAGAGCCCAAACTAGTTTATTTACCAAGATATACCAACCATGTACCAACTCAAAATCAATATTGAACTTAATACCAATACCAAGTTTATATATATATATATATATATATATATATTCAATACAATACTAAACTAATATCAATTTTTTATAGTGTCAATATTAATACTAGTTGGAATCAAAATAAGATGACATTAAACCAACATTGGTTGCAACCCTAGCTTTGAGCTTATAACTAAGGTTAAAGCATGACAAGGGGAATGAACAAAAAATGTCAAAAGACTTAAATACATTCCTTAATGTGTGGGAAAATGACTCCAAACATTTAAAATTGGATTCCCACTTTGGGTGTCATGATATTTATTTTGAGTTCATAATCAAGGCTAACTTGCATGAGAAAGGACATGTTGAAAGGATGTTTTAAGACTCAAACTCATTTCCACAAGTGTGGGAGATTGAATCCCAACACTTCCAAATGGTTCCCCAATTTAGGAGCTAAGTCCTACATGCATTCCAAATTTTTGGGACAAGATTTTAGATGACAAACCTTGTCCACATTGGGCTTTCTTTACATTTTTGGAAAGGTTTGGAATATATATATATATATATATATATTGAAATTTTTCATTTTTCCATTTGGAAAAAAATTAAAATTTAATCAACATGGACGTATTAACATCAATTCCTTCTAAAATTAAAAAGAAAACAAAGGATAATCAACCTTTTAATTTCAAAAAGTTAATTGACATGGATAGGTGGAAAACCTAGTAGTTACAAACTAATTATACCATAGTTGCAAAAAAAAAGATTGAGAAGGATGGTGAATAATTGTAAAAATGATAAAACATAGTTGCAAATGATAATTAGTTGCATATATTCACAAATTGGATGGTTGCATAATACAAGATTTCTTCTAATGTTAAGGTTTGCAGTCTATTATAAATATCAATATCTTCAATATCATTTGACAAACCCAAGGGTGCATTGTTAGGAGATGGAAAGGTATAGTGTCATAAATTTTTGGAACAAGTTTTGGGGGACTAAACCTTGTCCAAATATTTTTAAATTAAATTGTTAAAAATTAAAATTTGAAAAGTAGATGTATTAATTTGGGTCACATTTTCCATTTAGAGATTTGAAACAAAAGTTATGGTTAAATGAATGCAAGTTAATCAAATTGATAATTTGATTTTCTCAAAAGATTCAAACCCTTGATGTAAGTTCATAACATTCATATGGACTTTGATGTAATAATTGTCTTTTCTTTATATTTGTGTAATTTGACTTCTCTTTTAAATCATTTATTTAAATTTCTCCTAGTTTCAACTAGATTTTTCACACCTTTCTTTTGTGTGGGAGCTAGCGAATGTGTCTTAGGCTTGCATTCCATTGAAAAATCAATAATTAAAAGGTTCATTTACCCCTATTACCACTTTACAAACCTATAAGTGCCTTATATAATTTCAATTAAAACGGTGCGAAGATTAAAATCACAAGGAGTTTAGAAATGAAAGGAAGTAATATTAAGCATAATGTGAACAAATTCATTGCAATCTATGGGTTTGTTGTTGTGTTTAATGAGTTTAAAATGTCACAAGAGGGTGCACTTACAACGCATGTGTTTGACATTTACAAAAAAAAACACACAAATTCATCCTTCTATTTTATTCATTGTTGGAATTAACACTAATAGACATTCTGCAAGGGGGATGATGGGAAAACAATAACAAAAAGCTTGTGATGCCCATGGAACATAAAAAACTAATTTTGCAATCCTCACATAGGGAAATGGTTGACAAAAGTGATGGGAAGGCAACAAGTGAAGCAATTTCACTCAAACAATTGAATGGGATGAAGTTTGCAAAGGAAGACCAAAAAAATAAAAAATGCATGCAAGCTTATATATTGAGGGTGTTGGAATCAAAGTGATAGTTGAAATGACTACTACCACCTTCATGAAAATGAAGAGCTTCAACAATTAGTGTGTTTTGGTGTTGTTCACATTGCCCTTAATTACAAAAAATATATATGATGTGCATAAGTACTTATTTTTATGTTTTTAGGAGCAACTTAAGTACTTCCATGAGCATGTGTCATTGCACAAAAAATTAAAAGTGAAGTAGACCAAACATGGACACCAAACATTCACACCCACACACTTAACCTATTCGTGTTTCCACTCCTACATTGATAAATCCTCTACTATATAACATTGAATGTAGTAATGTGGTGAATTTACATTACTTCAAAATGAAAACAATCAAGCCTTGATGACATTGCTTTGTCAACCAAAACACGAATACAAATAGACCTAGCCAAAAATTAACATATATTATATCCAAAACCTTTATTTTGATTTTGCAAATGAAAAATTAGGCTAGTTTTCATAGACAATTATCATGTTTTCATTTGAACTTACATTCAAATTATGTTGATGGAAGCATTCAAATTCAATAATAGTCTCAAAGTTGCTCACAAATTAGCCTAGTTTTCAAAGTTCATATGTACCTTACATTGAAATGAATGAAATGTCAATCATGAGTGTGAAATTACTTCATCATGAATTGTTGTTGATCTACAATGTGTTGCTTCATATCACATCATTGGGCACCACTAGAAAGCTACGATATTAAAGGTGGCATGAAGTTTCAAAGGTCATTGCAAGGGCAATGAGATTTGTGTTGTTAAACAACTTGGAGGTGTTGCATAGTGCACAATGATTTTGGCAATATGAATGTGCAAGCTTGAAAAAAACACAAGGAATTGTTGGGGTTTGAATTTGCTTGAACTAGCTTCAACAAGTCAAGGCTAGCATTTTTCCCATGGTCGTGGTCATGTGGTACTTATGTTTAGGGCCATAGGTGGAGATGTTCTCACACATTTAAGTTTTCTTTCATAATTTGAACTAAGGTTTATTAAAAAAACCACCCAACATTGTTAGTAATTATGAATTAATGACCTTAAATTTGTAAGGTAAAGCCCCAAGGTGAAACCGTTGTCAAAATAAGGAGCCAAGGACAAGGCCATAGTCGATTCCAACTCCACATTTTGGGAATGTCCCCCATACATAGGTTTTACTAATAGTTAAACATGAGGGAGGTTATCATGAACTAAAACATATATAGATCACAAGGTGTTAGAAGGGGAAGGTTTTTATGCCTACTTTTGTTTATACGTATATAGGTGTAAAATTTGTCCCACTTTTAAGGAATAGGTTTTTAATCCTTCCTCTTTTGTAAGAATGATATAATCATGGATATATAAGGTGCATTCCAAATACATTAAGAATTTTTTTCCAATTGTTTTGAAAATTGAGCACAAGTCTATTCATTAGTTCATGGTTGCTAAACTTAGTGTCATTGTTTTCATCACATCAAAACAATTTTTGTTTCTTGGTGATTTATCACCAATGGTTAAAAACACAATCAAATGGTAATTATTGTATTTTATTTGGGGGTGAAAGCACATTACAATGACCCCCTTTGGGATGTCACATTATACTACTTTCCAAGGATGTGCATGTTTGAGTGTATCCCACCTCAAAATTTTGAAAAAAATTCACAATTTTTTTGCATATTATGTTAGAATATATCCTATGTAAAAAATTATAAAATAAATTATTTCATTTCATTTTATAGAATGGGAGATTGGAATAAATTTGTGATAACGAATATAGTGTACTTGTGTATTCAAAACACCAATATACTCCAAAAAAATTTAAATATTTTTTAATCTTTATGAAAGTTGAAGGTATATCGACCCATGTCATTTCACATAATTAGAACTATGTTTGGATACCATGTGATTAATTTGAGATTTTTTCTAGAAAAAAAATGAGGTTTTTTCAGCAAAGATGTGATAAATGTGTGGTAAATTAAAATTTTGATAGTAATCACATTCACATGAAAGTTGGCAAGCATAACTAGATGGGCCTTATTTTATTTTATTTTTAAGTCTATTATTTTAGTAATTAATGGAGCCTTAAAGTTAGTGTTATCAAAACGAGACATTGATTCTATTATACCAATGTATATTATAAATATACTCATGGATAACGAAAATTAGTATTATTATTAAAATTATATTACATTACATCATTTTTGCAAAATATTAATAGTAAGTGTATTACAATTCACCAAAATTGTCGAATGGCCACATGGTAACCATTGAAAAGGCTCATTGATGAAAAAGACAAAGCCTTAATTGGCACCATTCCTTCATTTTGCTCATGAGTTCATCAACTTCCTACTCCTCCTTGTTTGTTTGTTTGACTAAGAAACCTTTTAAAGTAGTATCATACTCACTAGGTTTTGAACTAGTGACATTTTGCATTGTGTGGTTGCAAGGCCAATGTTCAAGCCTTCAATGATAACTTTCATTTCCATTGTGTTTTTTTATTTGGTTATAACTTAGAAGGGTTGATCAAGAGTAATGAACTTTGAAATTTTTAGCTCTAATATATTTGCTTGCCTTTTGTCATTGACCTTTCATGAACTTCCAAATATGTTGAATGCATTTTGGAATTTAAAGGGGAATTAGGAGCTATGTGCATTTGTTTATGCATGATTATTCATTATTCATAAATTCCTTCTTGATTTGTCGTGATTGCATATGATTTGCAAGCATTTTTTCATTTGTCAAGGTTTAGATAAATGTCAATACTTGAACCTTCAAACTTCAAATATGTTACATTACACTTTTCATTTTGCTTTTAAATTTTTATTTTTTCAAATTTCATAAGATCAAGTACAATCAATAGAGTTTTCTTTGAAAGTTATGCGCACATTTTGTGATTAACAATGATATATGTAGGAATTATCATGTTATATTGTAAAAGTCAATTTGCGACTCTGGCCATCTTCATTTAATGTTGGTGCACTTTAGTTCTCAACTTTCATGTTCATTATATAAACCTTGAAATGAATTTGTCTTGTGTGTCAAGGTTTGTGAAAGTTTCATGCTTGAGGATTGTGAAAAGGTTAAAGGTTAAAGGTTTTGGATTCAATTAAAGTTGTGTTATTTTTTGCACACTTGTTTTTAATAATGGTATTTGAACTCTAACAATCTTAAAAGTTGATCTAGTACTTTTGCTTAAGTAGGAACCCTAGTGGATGACCTAACCTTTTGTCTTGTTTGATCCAAATGTACCCTTTTCATTAAAAATGTTGTGCTACTTGAAATTGTTTTCTTGGCTTATAGTAGATTTGACCACCCCACCCAATGTTTTAAGAAATGAAATTGTGATCAAAATATAACCTTTCAAGAATCTTGGACCATGAAGTTGCCATGGCTTGAGTTGTGTCTAAAGGGAGATGGTTGTTTGCACACATTTTAAGGTAAATGGTATTAATATTTTTCAAGGCAACAAGTTTGAACTTTGGTGTCACAAACTAGATCCATCATGACTACGCACATTTTATTTCATAGGGTTCCATGTATGGTTCATCACACAAATTTGGTGACCAATGCATACCTTCATTACCTTTACCTTTGGTGAAATGTTTGAAAATGTGTTGCAAACCTTGCATAAGTACTTTGTAGACTCACATGAATGACATTTGAAGTCCACATGAAAACTTGTTAAGATTAATAACATTAAGTTTACTAACAAATAAAATATAAGCAAAGAAAAAAAAAAATTCCATGATGTGAAGACCAAATCAATCTCAATGTTGAGCCATACTAAAATATTGATAGCAAAATATGAAATTACCATGGTGAAAATGGCTATGAACAACCCTACAAATCACCATGCGAAACTCAATCATGACCACTATGACCATTGTGAGACTTGCAAATTTTGCTTGGCCTTGCATGCATTTCGCCCTAACTAGAATTTGTTCATGTTTTCATCAAGTTTGCCCAAATTTGTGGGACAAATTAATGTGTGACCTTGCGACAACTATCAAGATTTGTCAAGCTCATGAAGTTTATAACATGTTTTGTGATTAAACTCCCAAGGGTATTGCAAACATTTTGGCCTTCAAATATATGCTTAAATGCACACATGAAAGCATCCAAATGTGGTGATTACTAAATGTTAATACTAAAGTTTGCAATTTGACTTAAGGTTTTTAGTTAATAATCACATTAAAATATGGCATTGAGATGGCGTCCTTATGATAAATGACATCTTTACTAGTTGAGGCACCAGTGAAAAATTAATGCACACCTATGGTACCGTCCCCCTTTAATGGTGATTTTCTTTTCAATTATTGTTTCTTGAATTGTAATATAATTATTGTCTTTTTGTGCTTTGGCATGTGTTTCATAAAAGACTCATTTATAAATTGAAAATTAGGTTTTTAGCAAATTTGGCATCATGATGCCCTTGCAATTGTGTATCCTTAATATTGGTTCCAATTAAATTGTGATGTGTTGTTTGTCAAGCACCTCAAGATTATAGAAGTGGATTTTTCCTACGGCAAAACCTTGTGCTTGAATAAGGAGGTTCAAGTGCTTGAGTTGTTTGATGCCAATGACTTTGATTACCAACATGGCATGTTCAAATTAACAATGAAGTTGAATGAAACAACATGCATGCCCCGCCCCCCCCCCCCCCCCCCCTCCCTCCTTTTGTCATTAATCCTTTTCCTAACCAAGATGTGATGCTTAATTGTGACAACATTTCATATATTGGTTACCAACTTCCCAAGATATGTAAAACTTATTGATTTGAATATGGTGCAAGTAGTTGGTAGTGTGAAGGATGACATATGTTTATGTGTTTTGGCTTAAATATGAAATCAAAACTTCACATAACTAGGTTCACTACCTATTTGCCAAGTTGTGTGCATTGTTTTTATATTACAAAAAGCTCCCTTTATGAAAAGTGCAATGACCAATTTAAAGGTGCACAATATCACTATAGTTATGATGATTAAGGAGCAATGAACATGTTACTCAGGGGACCATAGAGGTTCTTTAGGAAAGCAACTTCTTTAAATCTATGGGTGTGTGACATGTGCATTGCCTTCTTTTTTTAACAACAAAGGCTTGTTGGCTCTGTTTATGATCTATGGTGTTCCAATGGTTGAATGATAAACCTTTTGGTTTCCACAATGGTGGCATCATGTGATGCATGCTCTTTCCCTTGGCCACAAATTTTCATCTTCATGTGTATTATTTAACATGATATGTTGCCTAATTTGGTTTGATTTGCAAGTTAATTTAAAGTTGGAAAGGTCAATTTCAAGGATTCAATTCCCCTTCAATTGTTTAATTTTGGTTTAGGTGTTGAATGTGAATGCTTCATGAATGGTGTTTAATATTGCAATGTTCACATAATTGTATGATTGTTTTGGATTTTGCAAAGTATGTAGTTATTTACTATTGTTTATTGGTTACAATTTTACATCCATTAGGGACCAGAGAGTCCATTAAACGAAAGATTTATCATGGAGGACATATTGTCCTTTGATATTAGCAACATGCCATAAACTTGGCCATGGCGACCATGTTCATAGTCTGCATGAGCTCAACAAGAGTGCTACTGTGGGTGAGGGTTAAGGTTGAACAAAATCGTACCCTAACTTTTTGTGTATTTGGATAGACAAGGAGCAAGTGCTCTTCATCCTCTACCTTCCCCAAGTCGTAACCCTGACAAAGCCTCTCTCCATATGGCAAACCCTTTCACGCACCTAACATTACTTCAAGTTGCGTGTTGCCACCCCAAAATCGAGCTAGGGCTTTCTATAGCTAAACACAACTAATGTCACACAAATAGCTTTCGCTCTCGTACAACATATTCTTGAAGCATAAGTTTCTTATTTGCACGTTAGTCCCAATCTCACGGTTAGTAAAAAACTTTTCAATGAAAGCCTACTGCATATTATCCTTCACCCTTTTTACATTCAACATTGTGTGGGAAAACCTGGAAGGCCTGGGCCCTAACTTCTTGGTTGGTCGGGCCTCCCATCGCAAATCTAACACCAATCGGCTACATTAGCTATAGTGCGATTAGCTTAGCCATTCGAGCTTCCGCCCGTATGTTGTGTGCATTGCACCAAAGTACTTGGCTCTCCGCCCAACCTCTCACCCCTATTAGAGGGGTCGGATGTATGTGCATTGTCTTAAGAGCCATTCCCAATAGCGGTTGAGTAGGCTTCGCCTATAGTGCAAGGGTCGTTGTAGGTTGAAACGTAATTTCCAACGGTGATTGAATTGGAGGCAGAAAACCTACCACCTCATGGGGCTTATTCTTGAGTAGCCATTTTTTCATGGATCTCGCCCAACATTTTTTTCCCATAGCAAGCATAGTGAGTTGGGCTTCCCATGCCTTTCCCAATATGCGGTCTTTAGAAAACGTGCTCACATGATTATAGTACAACAACAATTGTCCCCATGCAAAATGTTCAAAATGGAATTTGCTAAATTTTGCCAGCATGATGGATGTGCATGTTGTTTTTTGTACTTCGAGCAAGGACTTGAGGAACCCTTAGTACATTATTTCAATACCTTCAATACAATCTATTTTCTTGGAGTCCACCCAAACCTCACAAGCATAACTTACTATGGAATGCACCAACGTGTTGAAAAGGTCATAATGTAACTTAACGCCCATAATATGTAGCTCCACACAATGGCGATTTAGTGTAAATAGCGAGTGCCTACTGGCAGTTGCCAGACGTTCCACTACACTATCCAGGTTCAAGGTGATCACGGGCAAGATCCCCAAGTATGTCTGCACATGCTCAATAGTGTCACCTTCAAACACAAACTCTTGGCATGGGTTAGTAGAATTGAACACCATGACTTTTGTTTTTTTCATGTTCATCGTAAAGCCCACATTCAACATAGAACTGTTGGAGTGTGTCTAACTGTTGTTGTAGTCCCACCTTTGACTCCGACATAAGAGGGTCATCTGTAACAAATAACAGCCATACATGTAAGTCTGCTAGGGTTGGTGCATCGCATTCATTACTGTCCAAGCGCCCCCCATATTGCAAATTTATATTGACTAATCACCCAAAAATCTAAACACCATACCTAGTTGCTAGATTTTAGATAAGAAAATTTTGCATCTTGTGGAGAAACTCTAAATGTGATTACACAATGGCTAAAAGCACTACAAGTGCAATTCATATCAGCCAGATTTTTCATGTCTAAAATTAGGGTGGGGGTCACATAGGTGCTTCAACCCACCAATTTAACAGATAGCCACATTTAGAATTTTCTTTTGTTAGTGGGGCCAGTTAGGGTTCCTACAATCTTTCGGCTATTGGCCACCAGTGCACAAGTGGCTATTGGGCTAATTCCCAAAAGTGAATGAAAAAAAGAAAAACACTGCATTAGAGTGACAGAGACTGTTAACCCATAACCGGTATTTGACCAAAAGAGTCCCAATACAAAAGTCGGACCAGCCCTCGTAAATGTGCCCAAAAAGCCATGGATTTTGTTTGAATTTTAAAAATCCAACTTGACAGAGTTGTAAAGGATTTCAAGCTGAATCCTTAGGTTTTTTTTAAAAAAAGGATTTGGTTCAGAAATGGAAAATCCCCATCGTTGAAAGTTTAGTTTTTAGTTTTGGGCAGCTTTTAAAACTACAAGTTTTTGGAGGATTCAACCAAGATACCATGTTATAAATGGTAAAAATTATAAGGTAGACAGAAGGCACCTATATGATGAATGATGTGAAAAAAATATTGTGCAAAACCGAGTTGAGATGAGGAAAAAATGGATGGTCAAAGTTGACTATCCAATGTGACTGTACACAAAATCATACAAATTTCATCTATTTTTGAGCAGAAAAAAATCATCACTGTTTGGGACCGTTCTCAGCCTGCTGTGTTTTGCATACCTTGTATGAGCTGACCTCTTCACATGTTTCTGAGTTTTGTAACGCGGGCAAAGAGAAAAATTTGGAAGTGGAGTTCTTAGATGCTGCCCAGACTAAAAAAAACCTGCCAGCGTGGGTCGAGAAATCCAAACGGGACATCATACTTGCGAAAACGATGATATGACATGTCCCCTTACCACAGGCGTGGCAGTTTTTAGCCCTCGACATTGTAGGTAGGAGAAACAGTGAGGTGGCGGACCATATTGGTCCGCCGTGACGTTTAAAGTTTAAAAGTCCATCCGTAATGGAAGGAAGGATGCTAGATGGAAGCGAGGAGTCTCCACTCTAACGTTTTGGAGGAAGACTGGAGGAAGTCTGATACAGGTAGTTGATTACCAGGTTAGTAGGGTCTCTGTCATTTAATTATTTAATTTTGAAATATTATTAAACATACTTTAGTTTCCTTCACAAAAGCAACTTCAAAGAGACATTTATTTTTTGAAAATTTCTGCATGTCTAAAAATAATATTTTTTTGTTTTAGTCGAACCTGCCATTCAATTAGAGTACACTAGTGTGAACCCCGTGCATAATACACAGGTGTGTTATTTCAAGAATGGTTGGTTGATGTTTTTGGTTTTTTAAAAAAACTTTTCAAACAACCGTTGGTCCCCCCCCCTCGCCCCGGTCCTTCGCATTTCTCACTCCAACTTTTTTTACCCTGTCGACCCCCCTCGCCCGGTCCTTCACATTTCCCACTCCGGTTCTTTACCCTATTGACCCCCCCATCCAGTCCTTCGCATTTCCCACTCCGATTCTTTAACTCGTCGAACCCCCTCGCCCAGTCCTTTGTGTTTTTCAATCCGGTTCATTAACCCGTCAATCCCCCCCCCGGTCGATCCATCACATTTTCCACTCCGGTTCTTTAACCCGTTGATCCCCCCCGCCCGGTCCTTCACATTTCCCACTCCAGTTCTTTAACCTTTCGGTTCCTATTCTTGAGAACCCAACAAGAACAAAAGAACCGTAGGTTCCTTTCATTTCAACAACCTTGCCGAGCTGATGGTTTTCATGGAAGAACTGCCACTTCGTTGGCCGGTTCTTTGACTTTGACATTATTTTGAGGCCCATAACTATGTACCAAGATCCTCCCCTGTAGGAACTGGCGGGCAAGTATCTTATGAGGGTCCTGGACAGACGATTCTCAAAGATCCAAAGATCTGACTTCGTAAATCGCAGTCCAATTGAAAAGAACCGATGGTTTTTCTCCGATTCTATAAACATTGTTCTCCGAAAAAATTCGAAGAACTCGCTGATTATTTTCCGGTGTTTTCAAGAAACGTACCGGTTCTAGCCAACCGGTGGTTCTTCGCCGGTTCTTTTAGAAAATGTTGTGGTCCTTTGAACACACACACACTCTCTCTCTAGGATCTCTCTCTCTCTAGGACGATGGGACGGATGATGGGACGCACAGATTTAAGGGAAGCTTCATTCTCGAACCTTGTGCATTAAATGCTGAGTTTCAGCATTTCATACTGAGATGTATTAAAATTTCCCTTCTTTGCGGATACCACTGAAAGAGGGGATAGGGAGTGGAAGCAGGCCCAAAGACAAGGTGACTTTCTGGATAACTCCAGTACACAGAGAACAAAAGGGGGACCAAAACTGGTTTTGTCACCTAAAGCCGTCACTGCACTTCGACCCCTAAAGGACGACCACCCAGGGATATTATATAAGTAGATAGCAGGAGAACAGTGTTCGCAAAAGCTGCAGATAGGACCGGAGATGAGAGGAGCAAGAAACTAGGAACTAAAGAAAAAAGGGTTTTGGTTTTATTTTATTAATAAGAACTAAAACTTTCCCACGTAATAAATTTTGGCCCAGCAAGATTTGGTGGTTGGCGTGCAGAGCGGGGAAAGGCTATCTCCAACACCATAAAGCGGGGGGATGCTTTTAAACGAGCATTTAATGAAGGCTCGTGACAGGCTGATGGGTGTAATAAATGCTGCACAACACCCAGGTATTAGTGCTAATTGATTTGTGCAGGCTAAGTCATGCAGGCTTATAACGTACTTGAGCTTTGATGACCATCAGACTCATGCCTCTTAGAACCCATTAATGGAATACCAGATGAAAACTACTAGGGGTGTTGAGCTGTTCTTATATTTCGTTATAAGCTCCGGTTGTTGAAAAAATTCAACATCAAAGAACCCCTCCGGTCGCCAGTTATCTTTTTAAAAAATCAAAATGAAATAAATGGTTCTGGGTTTTTGCAAGCATTTCAAAGAACCTGTAGAACCGGCGGTTGAGAGTATGTTCTTTGGCGGGCTACATATTTTCTTTGTACCATAGTACCTTTTCTTATAATTATTTTATTTCTCAAAATCCACTTTGACAGTAGAAAAATAATTTATGAAATTTCGGCAACAAATATATGGAGCTTCTTTCGCAGTCTTCTATACTTTGAATCTTAAACGAAATGAGACCTTTCATGACAAATTTTAATGCTAATTTTTGCAAAATTGGAGAAACATGATGTTCCACCAAATCATAGGATAGAGAAATGTTGTAAATGATTGGATACTTGCTCTCTCCAATGGTGAACTGGCCTGGAGCAAGAAGCTCCTGGGTTTTCGCCAATTTTTTGTGTTTTTCCCTCTCTTGTAATTTCCTTAAAGTTTGGCATTTCTGAAAAATAATTTCTAAAAATTCAGCATTTCCAGAAATAATTTAATTACCAACAAACCTGAAAATGTATTACAGTATTCATGTCTCATAGCTAATCAATAGAAGTAGCTACTGTACCGGCCTTCGGTGACCTAATACCGACACTGGTACCAAGGAAAAAATCTAAAAATCTTTTGGGCAGCTTCTAAAGATTATAGACATGTGGTCCTCTGACAAAATCAGAGTCTCTGAATCCAAATTTAACATTTCCCAGGACCTACGAAGAGCGGCGGACCCCTTAGAGGCCTTCTCAAGAGGTACCTGTAGGTGCTGGTATGTATGTTGGGAGAAGGTTGTCTTTACGGAGTGCACTTTCATAGAGTGCACGGGGAGTCACCATGCAAGCATTCAAGGCTGTAACGAATGAAAAATATAATCATCCTTAACACATTGTTATAATCATCCTTATATTTTTCATTAGTTACAGCCTTGAATGTTTTCAAAAGTATCTGTGAACACATTATTTATAT
This sequence comes from Sphagnum tenellum, assembly GCA_963921925.1. NCBI lineage: Eukaryota > Viridiplantae > Streptophyta > Sphagnopsida > Sphagnales > Sphagnaceae > Sphagnum > Sphagnum tenellum. The sequence goes on from OY998155.1 coordinate 13,080,980, forward strand.
TTCTCTTGTATGTATTGCATATTTATATAAACAAGGATGAATTGTAGATGAATGTAGGCTAATATATTGAAGAACTACAAAATCAAAGTCAAATTTGGGATAATGTGAGATGTACCTATAATTAAAGTGTAACATTACCATCACACAAATCCAAGTCATTTCAAGTTGAGAGAAGGAAAAACTAGTATGGATAAGAATATTTCATTGTGTAATTTTCCTTACATTCATCACCTATTAAACTTATCTAGTTTCATTGCATAAAATTGTGTCAAATTATATGATGGATGACAAATTTGGAATAAAAACCAAGGACTAATTCCATTTGTCAACAACATTTGACCATCAATTTACAAGATAGTCACCAATTTTCATGCTTATGGATAAGAAAAAAATATAACAAAATTTGGTAATCAACAACCAATTTTGTTTTGTAAATATTGTGAATGAAAATGAACAACAAACATGGATGAGGAACACCAATGAATCAATACATAATCAACATGACAATGAAAGCAAACACAAGAAAAATTTCTATGAAGTGCTTAAAATGTAAGCTTTATAAACATAAAAATATGATGTTCCCAACTTTGTTTTAATTATGGATTCAAAAGCTTCACCGTCTATGTAATAATGCATACCATTTTACTTGTATGTGATGTTGATGGTGTTGCAAATGTTGAAGTTGATTGGATAGCATATGGGTCAGCCAATTGGTCAACATAGCTAATAATCATGAACTTTGGGAAGGACTTTGAAAAAAAACATCTTGTGTAAAATATGGTGGAGACCTTCATGCAAAAAGACTCACAATTATGAATACCAAAAGCACCACAATCTATTAAGGGCACCCCAGGGGTTTGGATGTAGGAGAAAATTTTGAAAGAAGAATGTGATCATTTTTATAACATGGAAGTGTTGATTACAACATGATTTTGAAACAACATTAGTGTAGGTTAATCAAAAATTTGGAATGTGGAAAATTTGGAAAACAAAAAACCCATAAATAATTACTTATGAAATAAATATTGACACCCATAAGGTGGGATATCAAACATGTCATCATCATCATCAAGATCATAATCATTTATAACTTCTACACAAAATTTGTCACAACCCTAACCTTGGGTTCCCGACTAAGGCAAAGGCTTGCGAAGGTGTGAGCCAAGAGGGAAGCTCGGGAGTCACATCTCATGTTCCTAGGAGTGTACGAAAGTGTGAGGGAATGAACCTCCACACTCCTAAGTGAGCTCACACTTTGGGAATTGGAGTCCCAATGGACTCCCAAATTTTCAAAGAGCAATTGTAAGAGTCAAAACCCATTGAATTGGAAAGTTTTTTATATCATTATAAAGTTCTTAGAACGTAGATGTTTAAAATGGGCTTGCATGACCAATTTGGGTAATTAAAACACAAGTTATGGCCAAAAGCAAGGCCAACAGTCAAATTGCCAATTTGACTTTCTTGTGTGTAACTGGCGTGCAACATACTATTAGAAAACTTTCGATAAGGGCTACAATTTTTCTTTAAACATCACCTCAATTAGAATTTTGCACACAAAATCACAAGCCCCCAAAGTCGTGGGAGTCCCAATTTTGGGAATTTCGGAACTCCCATTTGGGAGTCTCGGGACAAAATGACATTTGGGTGCTGGTTTTGTGGCCATGCACAAATCGTATTATAAAGGGGAAGGTGGTGGCTTTTCGGGCCATGGTGAGTCTTGTGAGTCCATGTTTGCTCGTGGTTCATTCGTGCACCAAAAGTGCTCCAATTATGCAGTCAGTAACTTATGGTTTGGTTTGTGCAGATCTGTGTGAATAATTGATTGCTTGTCGATCTTCCTAGTCTTGATCCTAGAACTCTAGCATGCCCTTTTACCCCTGAAATGCTACGAACCAAGGAGCATGCCCCAACTCTTTTCGTTATCTTCATCTCTGGACTTGCAGTTGAGTCCATCAAGGAGCTTGGGGGTGCATCAAAATTGGGTAGAATCATGAATATCTTGAAGGTGATTTTCATCCATGGACTTCAATGCAAATTCAAATAACTTTGTGTCTCCCTCAATAACAAGGATGTGTTTGTTAAGACTTTAGCAAGTTTTAATGGAAATGCCTGAAAATCATGCATGAATGAAAAATCATAAACTTGAACATGACAACATAAACAAAACAACATAATTTAGGGAGATGTTGAAAATTGAATTGAATAATACATGTCCCAATTGTGAGGTCAACCACAAAATCACCATAAATGCAACATCATTATATGAAGGTATATGGGAAAATGTAAGCCTTCTCTTTCAAGCCACACCAAGGAAATCCATTGGGACACAATATTTGGGTTTCCATATTAGTGTCATTGAAAATGACATCATATATGGTGATGTCAACCTCAAAGTTGGCCATATCCACATCAAATAACAACTTGAAAGGTATTGAAAATCCTGGCAAGTTTTCAAGGGGAAAGGAGTGGACAAGAAGGACTAGATTGTTCACCATGGTCTAAATGTAAAAAAATACTAAAAATCAAATTGGAAATCAAGAACATGGATGAAATCTCCCATCTTGCATTATAAAATAATCACATGAATGCAACAATTCACATGGGCAAAAGGTATGCATTGATATGTTTCAACAATTTTGGATCATTTGGATAAAAAACAAGCAATGCACCATCATCATGCAAGAAAGACGTGCAAAAAGATAACAAGAAAGACTTGTTGGCCATGTTCCAATGAAGTATTTCATGGCTTGGAGCAAACAAGCCAAGAATATGCAAACTTTCTAGGAGGTTAGCGATGATAAGATTTATTGCACCCTCATCATTTTGTGCACCATGAAAGTAATGTTTACAACTAGCACTTGTTTACACAAACCACCGTGCAATTTTAGAGATGTATGGATGTAATAATTGTCATGAAAACTAAAAACAATTGAAAACAAATTATCACATGTTTGATGAATGTTTTCAAACCTAGGAAGGATTGTGGCCACATTCTTGTTTATTTTTTCATATCAACCATGCCTATCAAGGGAACATTATTTATCAACTCTCAAATCAAGCATTTGGTCTCTAAAGGTGAGACCATGGATATGGTTGAAGTTGGTTTAATTTTCCCTCCCAATGCTCTTACAAGCCCAAATGTCATAGTAGTTGTGCATGTGACCTTAGTTTCTCTTGTTGAAGGCTTTTCAACATCAAATTGCCCAATAGTAATGTTAGGTTCTTCAAAATTTTCCAAAGTATCATCATCCAAAATGATTGCCTTGTGTTTAGCATGGTGTAAACCAAAAGCAACATTGGGCTTCTTGTTGGAGCTTGGCTTTGTTTTTGTTGGTGGCACATAAGGCAAAATAGACTTGGAAAAGTTTAGTTCAAAGCATTCCCATAGTACTTACTTACTTGGAGGTGTCTTGTTCTTGTGACAATTAAGACACCATTTGCATTTCCAATTGAACATGACCCCAATTGGTTGCCATGAGGTCATTGTACATTGTTGATGATGATTTCATATTGATTATTTTCACATACAATCTTGGCAAGCCCATGATGACATGAACATGTAACAATTTGAAGTTAAACTACTTGCTTCACAAACAACCAAAAGAGATAGTTAGGTCAATACGAATATAATTAGCATGCAATTTGAAATCAAATATCAATCATAATAAACATCAAAAAGTGATCCTAAAAAATATTAATCACACCCAAATGAATCAATATTTTTTAATGTACAATTTGAATTACCAATTCATTTATTTGAAATAATCACATGTACATAATCTGTTTCAAAAATTTCAAAAAACTAAATTGTTTTTCCCATTCACGATTCTTTTGGATATTAGTTGATTTAATCAAACAATTGAACTCCTTGAAAAAACAAGTCTCCCACACCTTAGCCCTCCAATGCTTGATGTAATCAACGAAGGGTTAAGGTTTCATTCCAAGCATCAAAGGTTGAATGTTGAATCCAAGGTCACTTTGTAATGAATAAAAATCTTCTTTCATTACAACTTTCAATTATTACAAACCAAACATACATTTTCATGAGCATACAAATGATAAATTAACATCCAACAGTTCAAATATTACAACAAAAAACCAATGGTGTAACATACTTGCCCCCAAAAAATGGCCTTATGTAACCACTAGGTGAAGTATATCTATTTTTGAAACATCTTGTTAAAAATCAAGTTATTTTTAAATAATCATTTTGAATTCCACCATTTAAGCCATTTTGATTTTTGGGTAGGGTTGATTAGAAAAGTTGCTAAAAGTTGCAACTTCTCAAGTGTCATTTCCACACCTTCTTACCCCTTTAAATCATAACAATTACAAATTTCTTTAAGAAATTCCAAGCCAAATGTAGGATCAACCACACACACACAATTATAAAAACTAGTTTTTCTAATGGTTCAAATTTACTAACTAATTTGTTTTACTAATGGACATGTCCATTTTGATTAGAGGCCTAAAACATGTATTTTTTGACCAATCAACTTGACTAGAATGACTTATTTGACCAATACATTTAGTCAAGTTAGACAACCCTAGTCAAAATGACCAATGGGTTTAGTCAAATGGGACATTTGGTTAAATTGAACATAATAAATTAACATCATTAATCAAAATGACCGACGTACTCTAATCAAATGGAGCATCTTATGTTTATTACATACCTACCTCTTAACTCCCATGTACAATCTTATAACATACCTACATATTTACCAACCCACGCACCCACCCACCTATCTCCTACAACCTACCTACCTACCTTCGTACCTCATAGTCTTATATTGATGTGTTAAAATATACATGTGAAATAAAAAAGTTGACAAAAATTAAACACCTTTTGATGGTGTGGTCCATTTGTTTAAAACTTGGTTTATCATTGGGGAGGTCAAGGGTTCAATTCTTAACATTATAACCTATGTACATGTTTAAAGGGTTAAGGTAAGTAGGGTAGGCTAAGTAGGATATACTAGGTTAGGTTAAGGTAGGTCAAATAGGATAGGGTAGGCTAGGTTAGGATATGCTACCACCGACCTACCTGCCTTTTTATGACCTACTTGCCTGCCTAACTATTTTTTAATGACCTACCTACCACAAATTTTTTTTATACGAGCAAAAATTCGACCAGTCAAAATCACCAATCAAATGGTCCATATTCTACCGGTCAAAAAAACCACCCGAGTCACAATGGACATGTCGAAATCAATTTGTCCAAAATGACAAAGCGGTATTTTTGACTTTTGTTCACATTGGGTAGTTTTCTACTAGATTTTCCAATAAAAAAATCATTTTTTCTATTAATGACACCATTTTCTAGAAATTGATATAAAAAACTTTTCTTAAATTATCATCTATTGCCTTGTGCATGAGTTGTGCCATCTTTTTTTCATAATGATCACTTGCTTTAGGTAACTTTTCATAATACCAATCGATAATCATATCCCTTGCAATAGTTATTTCTTGTTGCACATTTGAAAATCCATGCACACCAATGTTTTTTATTATATTTAATAAAATTGCACATCCACAAGTTTTGGGATTTTTAGTTTGTGTGTTTTTGTTCCTAGTTTGCTTCATTTGGTATTTCCCTCTTGTTCTTTGTTTTGATGTTGGTTTTTAAATGTGCAATTCTTCTTGAAGATTTTCACAAAGTTCTTTCATCATCTTTTCCTCTTTGAAGCCTTCTCCTCCTAATGTGTGAGAACAAGGCTACTTTCAACTTTATTCACACCATGAATTTTGGGTGTTTGTAGTAATGTAAAAAACTCTTTGCACTATTGTTATTGTAATATGTGTTATCTAAAGATGATGAATTTTTAAAAGTATTTGCTTGCATTTTTCCTTTGTAATTCTAATCAAATTCTTCATTTTACAGTCCCACCAATAAGTGTGGTGCAAAAAATTTGAGTTGCAATTGGGAATAAAATATATAAATTTTAATTTTTCAACATTTGTCTTCAAAAACAATAGTTTAAACAACTATTTATAGAATTTTCACGGGATTAAATGCCCTTTCACCTATATGAAAATGAATACGTACCTTCATTTCTACCACTTGGAATTGCATTTGACATCCCTTCAACCCCACATGTACATAATGATCCAACTAAGAACTCTATATCTATGTCTTCTGAAATTTAAACCACAATATTGTTATTCTTTACATCTTCTTATTCAAACCATGTAACTATTTTACAGCAAGTTTTTATGTTTGTTTATAACACATCTAAATAATATTCAACCATTTTAGTGATATTATATAAGAAATAAATGACACAACACACAGCAACTATCTCGTTTGTTTTATTACTTTGTTTATTGTCATATCATGACAAGGTTTCGATATGAGAACATCATTCAATTTTTTTTTGTCTACCAAATTTGCCCATGATGTCAATGATATTAACTTGGGTTGTTTCTTCTTTGGACATACTCAAGCAAACCACCATTTTCCAAAGTTTACAAATCATCCTCCAAGTCTTTAGAATTATCTAGCATAACTAATAGCATCATATCTTGGTTGTCATTACAGTCCCTATGAGATCCTATCATAAATGGTGTTGGGGTTTACTCTTCCATCTCCCTTGTTATTGTCACACCCATAATTAACTTGTCCAACTTTCTAATATACACAAGTGTGGGTGACTCGTAAACATCATTTTCCAAATTAGTTTCATTTCTTGGCCACTTTTTATGTAGGAATCTATTGTCAAGGAAACTATGTGTTCTCGTATTTTGGATACCCAACAAGTAATCACACTACATTTTGAAAATGTGTATTATAATTTTAATTAGTTGATTGCACTAGCCATGGATTGTCTCCAAAAGGCTGTCATAAGTTATTCAAAAACTCTGGTATGAACATCCAAATTATTATCACATGTAAATCTTGTATTGCTACAAGCCATTTCTTGATGCCTAATACCCCACCTCCAAATCTCCAACTTGAACTCTACATCAACCTCCACCAATTTTCCTGATTGACAATCAAGTACAAGTCCAAGTTTGAAGGAATTCAATAGGAATGTGTTGGATTCCATCTAGACATGTTTGCAAATCAATTGAGCTAAATAACTTTCCTTTCCTTTCTTGAGGTTCACAGAAAAAGAGGAAAAAATGATATATTATTACAAAATGCAACATTCCTTTAAACACTTTCATCTCCCACAAGTATTTTAGAATTATTGGAGTCCGATCAATTAAATCTTTCCTCATTATATCTACAAAACTTTCATCAAGAAAAAATAATTTACTATTGTTTTGCACATTTGCACCTATTTTAACCATTTCACAATTAATGCAATTAGATTGACTAAAATAAATTCCCCTATCATTGTTCCAACACATTTATGAATCACCATTTTTCATTCCTAGAAAGTCAACGTATTTAAATAATATTTCAGCAGAAACATCAAAATAGATTTATTTATGTGAGAACCTTATGCATTTGTTGTGGACAACCAACATTTAGACAATGTAAATTTGAAGTACTTCATGTAATGTTTTGATTTGATTATGAGATTTACTGTAATAAAAATGAAAACTATTTTTTGTATGGTACTTAAGTGGTCATAAGTCACATTCATTATAAGGTCCCCTAGACACACTAAATTATAAAATCTTGTTGTTAGTCTAAATAATCTTGCAACAATGTAATATGCATGAGATGATTAAGTGGGTATTTGATGTTGTGATAGATTTTATCATAACAATACATAACCACTAGATTTTCTGATTTTATTCATGTCACATTATTCTCAAAACAAGATCTTGCATGTGATGGCATGTGTCTATCTTTTAAAATCATCATTATACATCATTTATATGTTTTTCAGTTATGTATTGAGGCACATGCTAATAACAGCTCCTTTGACTCCTTCGAAAAAGAAATGTTTGACGGTTTAAAGGCCTATTTTTGTGTTGCTCTTTCATCATTCAAACAAACTTTAAAAGACACAATTTCTTTATAATTATGCAAGTAGTTTGAGCCTCCACATATACACTATGACATGGATGATGTGTAAAAATATTTGAATTTATCATGGAATATTTGAATATTCTTTTTACATGGCAAGATCTTGGGACATGTCAAAAAATATTTTATCCATGTCATGTGAATGTGTCAAAGAAAATTTGTAAGAATATTTTATAAAATATTCTTCTTGCTCACATTCACACACTCACAAAATAGTATCCATGTTATAGAGATGGTAAAAACTATCAAATAGGATACAATCTTCAATTGTTAAAGGCAAAACCTCAACATGACATGTCTTAACATTGCTAGATGTACATAGTGACTTTAAAGTGAATTAGATGCAAAGCTAGTGAATGCAAGTAAGTGTTGATGTTCCATGGTTGCGACATGTTAATATTGTTTAAGATTTATTAGACTACATAGTTAAATTTGAATTGAGTGAGATGCAATTCTATGCATGCAAGGCTAAAAGTATATGATGTTGGAGCAAGGTAAAAAGAGGCAGCATGCTCCTAACTACTCAACTTTGAATTTATGAAAAATTCTCTTTCCACATCCCAACATGGTTAATAATATGTAAAAATCTAATAAGACTACATAGTTGAGTTTCAATTGAGTGAGATGCATAGCTATTGGAAGCAAGTATGGGTTGAAGCATGTGACGCTAAAAATAGATAGCAAGGCAACAAGCTCCTAAAACAACTCAGCATTGGATTTCCACAAAGCCCAACAACTTAAAGCAGTCTAAGATCTATTATGCTACAATGAGGTGTAGCTTTGGTGAATGCAAGCAAGGTTAAACATCTAATGCTAGAACAAGGTTAGAAAGAGAGCACAAGATCCCTAACTAATCAATATTGAATTTAATGAGAATTCTCATCTTCCAATCCCAAATGGACATGTTAGAGAAATGGTAATGACATGTTGAGAGAGGCAAGCAAAAATGAGATACAAAGCTAAAGAGTGGCAATAAGCTACACAATTACATATATGCAACTTTGATGACAAGTTTAAAGTGTAAAAAATGAGTTGCTACAAATTTCTAAAGATGAGCAAAAACTTTAAAGCATTTGTTATGTGCAATTTTGAAGATAGCCACAATGCAAAAATATGAGTTAATGAAAATTGCTAGAGATTCTTATGGAGAAAGATGGAAGCTTCAAGGGTGAGGTTAAAGTGATCTTGAAACTTTTTAGAGAGAGGTCAAATTGAATTGCTAGACTGCTTAAGAGAGGCAAAAGCTTCACTTAGGAAGTTACTGTAATTTTTCAGACATGCACAAGAGGTTAAACTATGTTGCCTATCAAATGTTAGATAGGTGCAAATGTGGTTGCCAATCAAATGTCAGAGAGGTGCAAATGTGGATATCCTTGGAGTTTACAAAACAAATGCATTGGTAAGAGCACACAATACAGGAGAATCGCAAAAGTGAGATTGGAGTACCTTGAAGAGAAGATTGACCTTCCAAGAGGATTTGAGCTCAATGTATGCGTTGACATAGATCACTATCACACAATTGTGGGTCTTGAATTTGCTAGACTTGTGGGTGTGTGACACCAAACACCAATGACAGTGATGAGCGTTACATCACAATGCAACCTTTCCTCACTGAAAAGGAGAACAAGCAAATTTTGCAATGCAAGCAAAAGTTGTAAACAATTTTTGTGCAGAAAGTGAGTTCTACAATGCACAGGGAGCAAATCCAAAAGGAGAAACGTTGAAGGGTTGTGTGAAATAGTGGTGGGCAACAGCCACAGGAGCCACACTACTTTGTGGCTGGTGCAACAAAATAAGCATCAAATAACTTTCTTCAGAGAACAAAAAAATTACTATTTTTTAGCATTTGCCAGAATTTAACATATCAAAGCTGGCATTAGGACCCCAGTGGTGATGGCTCAGTGGTATAGGACCTGGGACCTCAAAAAAGGTTCTAGGTTCAAGCCCACTGGTGTGCAGGTCAAAGCCCTGCCAGCCCTCTGCAACTGAGCTTAACTTGGGGGTGCCAACAGCTTGTTGGTCAGGTCTACTGTTGAGCTAAAAGTAATAATAATAACAGTATCAAAAAATTTAAAAAAAGGATTCAATTAGCTGAGGAAAAAGTAAAGTGTGGTACCCTCCACATTGAGAGGACCCTTTTAAAAGGATCTCCACTTTGCAGACCAACTTTCTTCCAAAGTACCAGCAACCATAATAACCAGATTCTGACCACCACTCTCTCCAACTAATCTGTATCTCAACATTTCTTTTTCCTTTCCTAAGTTGTTCCTGAAGCACAAAAGGGAAGGACAATATGTTTTGTACCACATTGACAGGTAGACATTTTTGAACAGCTCCAGAAGTAAGACCCACATGAACATACTGCCCTAGTCCTGCAATTGAAGCAGATAATCCTGTCTACATCCTGAGAGTGTAGCCCTCCAGGATCCACACCAGAAATGAAACAGCAAGAGCTACCTTTCTCAATGTTGCTGGGCTCTTCTAGAACTAAAGAAAAACCAATGGCTTCATCCAAGCACAGCCAGAAAGATCGTTTTATAAAGGTCCTCTCATAATTTTCCAAACATATTGCTGTCATGCACGAACTATGCTTTGGCATTTGAGCAAATGATCTGAAGCAAAGTTAGGCCAGACAAACAGGCAATTCCTCCCAGAATGTGACTATCTGCAGGCCTAAACTTCTAAGAGGACTGTCATGCATTTTCTGTAAAGAGCTCTCTTGAACTTGTTCCCAAAGCATCCCACATCCACACACAATAAAGCTAGCAACAGAATTCTGGCTTATCTGCTGCGGAGCACTGGAGGGGGGGGGTGTTGGTACACAGGTAGTTCCCATGACCCAGGGTAATCACTAGTTGCTCCATAGATCTCCACTGGGTAATTGTACTGATCATAGCCTGGGCCGTAAGCTCCATAGTAACCACCAATGCCATTACCATCATTCCACTGGTTTGGATCCTGTTGTGGCTGTCCCCAGCCTGCCAGAGCTGCTTGCCTCTGCAAATGTCCACCCAAGCATCCATTCTATGTCAATTGAGATCAAACAGGAGAGATGCTATATTTTAACATCCCAGATCACATATGCTAGACTTAGGAATAGTGCAACATCACAGTAATACAGCACACAGATTGACTGAAGCATCATCAGCAGTATGTCCTGAACTGTTTGAGTCATCATGAACAAAAACCTGGCAAGAAATCATTCATAGAAATGTAAGGGGCCATACATCATTAGTTACCTGCTTGTTAACTGGACTTCGTCCCCATGACAAGCGAACAGATTGTGCACCTATAACTGTTCCCTGTAACCTTTGCAGGGCATCCTCTGCATTTGCTCTGCAACAATCAACAAAAACATTCACATGACACCAAAAACTAACTGCAATAGTACAAGAAGCTCTCATAAGCATAAAATTGTTATTGCAACTGCAAGTCATGCTAGTGAGGTATTGAGAGGGCAAGACAACCATGTGGTATCTTCCCTACTGTGCACAAGCAGCTCATACTTCAGTAGATCAGTCAAGTAGAAACATAAGACTTTATTGAGGCTTCAAATACTAGCAGACAACTCATTACAAATGATGACAGCTGTGCGAACAAATGAGGGTCTGCAATTCAGAACAGATACCAGATCCATATAGAAATGGCTGCATATTGGTTATATCAAATTGTGGATTGAAACTGATGCTCTAAGATGATCTTTGTTTGCACTACTGTGAACATTCTTGTCAAATTCAAGCAATCATTGGAATTTAACTCTCACCTGTGGGTAAACTGGACAAACCCACAGCCTTTGCCGACAGGAATTTTGACATAAACCAATTCTCCAAACTGCCCAAATACAGACTTCAACTCCTCATCGGTTACACTGGGATCCAAACCTCCCACAAATATCTACACAGCAGAGATCCATATTAGATATTCAATCACATTACTATTGCAGTGTAGATTGCACACAACCATTACACATGTTCACAGTTTGCCTGTCCTCAAAACCCATCCCCAGCATTGGAACCCCCAGAGGTAGTAATATTCAGCTCAACATTCCAAACTCTCCAAGCTCATGAATGTTAAGGCTCAATGATCAAATGACACTAGAATAGGTCGGATAGAAGCAGCAATCAGTTAGAGACACTTACTGTTGTATTATTTGGGTTGCCATCACTCAAAAATGATTGTGGAGGGACTGACGCACCACCATAAGCTTGGGTCACTTGGTATGGTGTACCAGCTGCTGAACAAAAGATCCCCCAACCCATTTACAAATTCATTATTCAACCATCATGAAAAACAACACACTACAGTACTTTCAGGCTGCAGCATGTTTGTCCACCCACATAGCAGGTAAGGGGTTCTCCAGAGCATTGGAACCAGATTTATGATGATTCAGATTTTCAAAATATGTTAGCTTTGGGCTGGAAAGAACAATCAAGACTTGCTAATGGACCCCAGGTTATCTACAATGTTGGCCTCATTGTTCATATCGATGTAAAGACCACTAGGAAAGTCAAATTAAGCCATTGCTCAGAGGAACAATTGCGAAAACAGTACTCATTGCTTGCCCATTTTGCAATGTAGGTGATACCATCTGAAGGAGTTTTGAAGCTGGATTTGGACAACCTGATGAACTGTTAGCTCAGTATGAAATTGAAGGATCAATGCAACCCATGAGACAGTGCTCCTAGTGTGTGATTGTGGAATTGCAGATCAATACCATTCTGTTTTAATTCTTGAAACAGAGAATTTAAAGGCTCAATCCCTTGTGACTAAACACACATCTGGACTGATGAGCACAGTTCAAGGTAGTCAAAATATGTTTTTCTTTCTGCTCATCAACCCACATAAACCACCACACATCTTTGCATATATGTCATTTTCATATCAATACCTTTAGGAGTTGCAGCAAATTGGCCTAGAGTACTGCTGACAATCCATAATAGAATACACTGTGGAATCTCAAAATAACATTGAGGATGAAGCCCAGCTAGGGAAACAAGATCTCAGCCTTCACAGATTATCTGGCTGATATCAATATCTACAGACTAATCAGACTAGTCAACATAAGGGTAGACCAGTGCATCACTATACACTTGAAAGCACTCTGACACCTGGCACCAGCAAACCAGTTACCAGACCTACAATATTCATTCCCAAAGAAATGTGTAGGGGCACTTGGCACTCCATGTGCAAGCATCAATTCACAATCTATTAAGGAAAAAGGAAGATGCAGCCTAGTACTACCAGGTTCTAAGTTCCAAAACCCCCTGTGAACAGCAAACCCATCACCGCGCATCTTTCTGATCCCCACAATCCAGAACATGTTACAAAATGGGACGCTGTCAGTTGGAAACTGACACATGGAGTGTGAAGCCCATCCAAGACAGGAAAAATCATTAATGGAGCTGTCATTCAGTGACCTTCAAGGATGAGGTGAATGAACTAGTTCACTCTACCAAGAGGTAAACAGAAAGATCCAAAAAAATGGTCTGCCACTTTGTAAAGCCTTCATAGACAAAGCTATCAAACCAACCAGCGCAGCAGAATTCACTGGAGCAGAATACAAGTTAACATGTGTCTCCTAATTCTATCAGCTTACAATGACCAAGCTCTACATACAGTGGCACTATGGAAGAAATGACTGTTTGAGCAGTGTGCATACCGCTGGGATTGGACTGTTGTGTGGGCCCCAGAACTTTCTTTGGAGTGGCTGCACTGATACGCATAGGCCGGCTAGAGCAGTAAACACCATTCATCTCACTCATGGCTTGATTCCTCTCAGACTCATCACCAAATCTCACAAAGCCATAGCCCTTAGAGCGGCCAGTGTTTGCATCTGTCACAACCTTGGCTCCCTTCACTGTGCTGTACCGGGAACGGAAAGTCTCTTGCAAGTTGTAGTCAGTAACATCCGGGGCCAGATCTCCAACAAAGATGGAATGGTCTGGTCCTGCTTCAGGCCGCCTTTCTCCAATTCCAAATGATGCCCAGTTGAGCCGAAAAGGTTGATCAGTGTTAGGCATTTGTGTGCCATTGAAACTCTGTAGTATCTTTTCAGCTGTGGCATGTGAGACAAATTCCACAAAGCCATAGCCTTCTGAGTACCCCGTTTGTTTATTGCGGATAATCTTCACTGATTGCACCTGCAAGATAATTGGAAGTCATACTCTTAGTTATTCCTAGGGTGCAGCACAACTGGGAAAACCAAAATGCACCTGTCTTAAGGTCTGACTCCGTGACAACGAGCGTTTCAAGACCCGTGATATACTAAAAGAAACCATCAAGGAGCGAGTAAGATGGGCAGAAGACCCGAGAAAGACTTCAAAATGGCTCGTAAAGTTTGCTACACCTACGAAGCACAACTTCGAAAGGTTGGTACCATGTAAGAATGTTTTTGCCGATCAACTCTCCGAGAAGCTCACATTTAATGTTGGCAGTTCAACGCGGACATGAAAGCTTCGAGAAACTCAAGCATTCTACTTACCTGTTGTGAAAGGTAGCCAGTGGGATTAAGAAACAGTCCAAAAGATAGGGAAAACAACGATAAATACCTCTCCGGTGTGTACAAAGCAGCCGTGTAAATAGCTTTCGTCCATCCAGTACTGAAGATCTCCAAACCAGAGCGTCCTCACTTCCTCATGCGGTTGCTGCGACTGGGAAACCCCGGCCTGCTGCGGCTGCTGCTGCATTATCACCCATTGCTGCTGTCCATCTCCTCCTTGAGCACTCGGAGGCCCTACTCCTGCTGGTGACTGCATCATCCTCGTGCTGATATCTTCCTCTTTTCCTCGTCAGTCTCGTTCACGTCGTCTTAACCTCCTCTCCAAACGCCGACCGTGCTACAATATACTCTACTTACAACAAAACCCTTGCACAAAACCAAATCTCGCAACACACCGCTCCTTCGTAGTTCATTCGACTGGCCTGTACACACCTTACACTGAGGCCTGTTGTACTTACGACAGCAAATTCCGGTTCCGAGAAGAAACCCTCTCGCCTTTGCATGACCAGTTGATTCGCTATTCTACAGCCACCCAGGAAAAAAAAAAGTTTCAGAACAAGCGGTAGCATTTATTCAACAAGAGTTGTAGTTCGGGTGAAGAGGACACTTCAGGGCTCGCCATTGTGGGGGAGATCCGAAAGATAGTGCAAGTTGTGACTGATGGCGCGTCTGCTCAAACAGTTTTAGCGGAGATCGAGAAGAGTTTCTTCTCTGTATACAAAGGGGACGGGGCGCGGCACAGCAGAGACGACCACTCAGCGTTGCAGATCTCCTCCTCCCGCGAGTCCGAGTTTTAGACGGTCCCGATTTTCTCCTACACAAGTGTCAGGCCCGCCCGGAGTTAGGGCATGGCCACGGGTCGCATGCCCTTTCTTCCAAGGGCGATTGTCGTTATCACCGACCGCGGAGCCCGTGTTTTCCACAGGTGTGGGACGGCGGAGTGACAGTCCGGTACTGGGTGACGTGCCGACTGCGGTTAGCCCGAATGGGCTTAACCCATGAATTTGCCGGGGGGGCGGGGGGGGGGGGGGGGGGGGGTGGAGAGGGGTTGGCAAACAGACCGGCCCGATGTTCACCCTATGATATGACGGGCCTGGAGCATGTTGAACGTTGTTGGAGACGGGGGGCGTTGTCTGTGAGTACGGATTTGAGTCCAGGGATCCGTATCGAGAGTGACGACAATACGGATCGGATGGTCAATATGTTGCCAGATTGGATATCGACGGCCCATGTGGAGGAAACGTACGGATTATCCCTGTCCATGACGGGGCCGTGTGACGGTGGCTGTGGATTTTGACAGGTTTTCGGTATACCCTCAGCGCTGTGTCAGCTTGTGACAGGCAGCAGGTTGGTGATTGCAGGAATCAAAGTCAGAAGAGGATTCTTGTGGTGAGCATAGGACAGACATTCTCTAAAATGGTGAACAAATCACATTCCGTAATATGGTATGGGCCAGTTCCACCTAGGAACACACTAGCTCACAGTGAGCCCAGTAGGGAGTGCAACCACTCCATTAGGTGGAAACCGGTTCTACCAGGGCCTATCGAGAGTGTAATCAGTTTTCCCCACCGCTGACTGTCACCACAAGCGTGTTCTCCACCATCAATTAACATCACAAGTGAAACTTACCACGCCAAAAGTGGAACCAGCAGCTGGCTGCCTGTCTGGTAAAAAACAGCTTTGAAAGAGTGCATGATAAAGACAATCAAACTGTGTGCTTACATACCCTGGAGTGGGTCTGGTTCAGCTTGTTCCACTGAGGAATAAATCAAGCTCAGTAACGAGACGCAATTCCTTCTGGCTGCAGGTGGTTCTATGATGGGGCCTCTTTCAGAACATAACACCAGTTCCTCGAGGTTGATTTACATCAAAGGTAGAACTGGTAGAACCAAAGAGTGAAACCTGTAGATGAGGGAAAAACTTGACGAAGGACTCGAATAAAAGCTACACAATCAGACCTGGTCGTAGGGCTTGTAAATAACTTAAGTAAATTAACATTTTCATAATGTCATGTTAAAAACAGTGACCTTTGTTAATTAGCACTGATCTAACTTTTTCTCTACTCACTCACACTTAGAATTTAAACTAGGTTTCCCAAAAACAAAAGTTAGACACCTTTGTCACGATGGCTTCACACTATTGCGATGATTGTTAGTGTTAGTGGTTAGTCACATTCCATTCAATGCTCTCCCCATTTTCACTACATAGGTGTCTCAATTGAGTTCCATGGCTTCTTTTGCTACACACCTTGCAGACTTAGAATTTCATCAATGCTTTTGCTAGTCACATTGCATTCTTTTTCTATTGTTGCACAATTTACATTTTAAGTTTTTAGAAAATAATCGTCACAAAAGCATTCATTTTTTTGGTGATTTCATATTTTTAAATGTCAAACTTCTTTGCAAAGCATGAACTTATATTTATTTTTCATTTTTTGAGGTTTCTATTTTACGGAGAATTCTTAAAGTTTCATCATGATTTTATGTTGTTACTTCAAAGCAAATAAGTTCTTCAGCTTTTTCAGCTTTTTTAAAAATCATCTTCATTTTCTTTCATCATTTACACTACTCATCATCATAAAAGCAAATAAAATTTCCCACCTTCAAAGACAAAATACATGAAATAATATTGTTTATGATAGATTATATGTTCTATTCCAAATTATCAACCATGTGTTCAATGTTCTCACTACAAGTTCTTTCTTTATGGGTCTAAACTTTTACCACTTAACCTCAACTATTGCTAAAACTATTGGACAAAAAAATTATTCAATGTAGCTATATTTCACATTTTTCATTTGTCCAATTTTCTCCATTTTCTATCACATGATTTAAAACATTAGGTGACACCAAGAAATACAAAAAGGTAGTTTCAATTTCTCCTCGTGGAATATGAAGATGACTTATGGGTTTAAATTTTTTGAATGTCAAAGTTTTATCATTAACATTGTTAACCAATTGCAACCTATTTTGTTGAAATAGGACACTTGATATCAAAGAGCAATCCATGTCAAAATGTGGGTGTCATGTGATATCTATAAGTTGGTCCACATGGTGTTATTTTGTTTGGTTTACATAAAGTTTTTTGCAATTATCAAATACATTTATTTTTTCCTAATGTTCCATGAGTTTGTGGATGCTACGAATATCTCTTATGTACAAGAAGTTGAAATCTTAACCAATATGGTAAAAAATGAATGTTATGATAGAAGGTTTCAAGAAATGGTGTGGGTTGACAAATGTGCATAGTGTAATCAATGGCACACACATTGTAATTTCTAGACCTATAACTTTTTTTTCTTGAATATTACTATTGTACCATAAAACAAATGGTTATTTGATTGTTATTCATGATATTGAAAATTACAACAAATAAATTCTTGACATTTGTTTGAATTTGCTAGGTAGTTTCAATGATTTTGCATACAATGTAGGTCTACATTGTATCAATGTCCTTAGTATCAAGGTTGGTTTGATGCTAGGAAAGGTGTAGATGGTGTTCCTCCATATTCATTGGGTGACAATTAAAACTATTTGCAAATTAATTGGATCAGGACACCTTTCAAAAAGAAAGGTCAACACTCATTCCTAGAATTATTTTATGGTAGGTAACATAAAATAGGTAGATTTTTAATTTTAAATGTTTTAACATATTCTAAAATATATATTTAAAATAATTACAAAATTATGAGTTGCATGTTACATTCCTACTTGAAATATTTATTTCTTGTTGTTTGTTGCATAAGCAATATTTGCAAAGGTGAAAACATGGTTAGGAGGCCAGTTTTGGCTTCTTTTCAATCCATTTTAAACAATATTAATTTTTTTGCATTTTCATAATTAATAACACATGCATCCATTGTTCACTTCCCTAATCCATTCAAAAATATGGGTAACCCCAATTTGCACGTGGTTAAACATATACTTAGTTTTTTAAATCCATGTAAAAATAATAAATTTTCAAATGATAAATGGACCAATAAGACCTAATAATGTAATATTAATTTTTTTTAAATTTTTATTTTCTATAAGAAAGTTTCAATGCATGTCTTGCTTTTAAACACTTCATAATTTGATGTTGATTTTTTTATAAAAACATTGATTTTACTATGGCATACTTTTAGAATCCACATGCTAATTTTTTACTTTGTCATCTAAAAAATGTCATTCATTCAAAAGTCCATTACAAGTTTTTTTTTTTTTTTAAAAATCATCCATACCTTTTAATATCATTCCCAATTTTAAGTTTATTGTAACCTTGATAACAAAATAATGACAATGTCAATGTGGAGTATGACTTTACATTTTCAATTCAAATAAATTTAAAAAGTTATGATTATGATAATTTGATGAAAGATAGACTTGAATCTAAATTCAAACATGGAACATAGACCACACTTGAAGTTAAAGACAAAAACAAAAGTGTAAACAAATATTTATTGTGATAATTTATAAAAGTATGAACACAAAAGGAATATAACAAAGTTATGGAACAAGATTGTACTTTAAACTAATGTCAAACAAATTGAACATAATGGGGGGTTTTACTTTTATTTGTACCTCTTTAGAAACCTAGGTCACAAAAGCTTCCATCAAGGGTTTCATATGCACATTGACCAAAAAACATTCCTGAAAGCCTTCCTAACTATAAGTGAATTATGAATTAATTAAGAATGAACCAAAAGTGAACTATGAAGGGTGAGGGCACAGATGGATGCTATCTTGTGAATGTGTAAATGTAAGTGGTGAACACATGAGTGTTAACAAGTGAGCCCAAGCGAATCTTTTCAAAAATATCATGCTAATGTCAACAAAGTTTTTTTTGACACAGGGGACAAAATATTCGATGATGTGGAGGAATATTTTACCACATGGCCATGATGAACAATATTCTTGGATGATAAAATGGATGATAAATCAAATGGATGAAATTTTATAAAAGATGGATGCCAAACCTATGAGAAATCATGGATGACCTACTATCTCACTCATAAAAGACAAAATATTTTTTTGTTGGTTTTATCTTGAAAATAATATCACATGAAATGTTGATGCAATACTTCAAGTTATACTTCTACAACTTCTAAACCATTTATAATTTTAAACTAAATACATTTAGTGGCATAGTCACCTCTTGACCCACCAATAAATATGTGCCAATCCATACATTACCCATTCACCACCAAGAAGCATGTGCCCACTAGAAATTGAAATAATACTTAACTACAAGCTTATTGGCCCACGAGGAGTTATGTGCCGATCCATTCATTACCCATTCACCATGAAGAGGCATGTGGCCATTAGGGATTGAGACAATACCAAGTAGCCATTGACACTTTACATTGTTTATACCATTTCAAGCTATTTGTTATTTTCATTCACAATCTCAACCTCTTGCATCTAACACCATTTTGGCAATCTATATAATCAAATTGTAATTTTCCCCTTTATTACTAATTTGCTCGATCTATATGAATTTGCATTGATTCCACCCTGACTACCTAGCTTCATCCTTTCTACCTTTAAAACATGTTTGCAAACATGAAACCTTTATTCTACAGTGGGAAAAAGAAAATTAACACCAAATGTCACACCAAACACGTTGAAATCAATGATTGAATACACATTAATCTCAAACATACAAGATAAAATTTACCCTTGGAATATCCAAAAGATGATACTAGACTAAACCCCCTCTAACATTTGCTCAAAATTAAAACATGGGGAATAAAATGGAAAAGGGTAATTGAAAAAACATATGAATGGGTGGCATGGCTATGGGCTAATGTAAAGATAGACAAAGAAAGTCTTGCATTACTCAAACAGACTGTACACATTCCCAAGGAAAATATGGGAGATTACAATTTGGCAATGTTTACACATGCCATGGATTTCTTCAAAGAATGGCAAATATTAAGAAGTTGATCCAAAACATTTTTTACAAACTTGTTGAGCAATTTGTTGAAAGAAGATTTGGTAATGTTTGGCAACTTATTGTCAATAGAATTCATGAAACCCAATAGGGTTTAAGGTTGATTTTTTGTTTCAAGGGTTTAGGGTTGAAATAAACAATCATTGAAAATATTAGATATGAGCATGAGATGATGAACAAATATTTGATTTTGTGGCAAATGAAACAAATGTAGTTGTTTTGCCATTTGAACCATTTTGGCATATCCTATTGTCCCAAAATCACCTCTACCAAGCAAATGCTCCAATCAAAAACAAAGTTGTCATGCTAGACTTAAATGCAGAAAATGAGTGGACCACTACAAATATGTCACCAACTTGACATGTTCTCAAACTTAGTGTATTTTTTGCACTCAATTTAATTATATATTGAAATTGAAAGGTTCCATCAAAGAAAAATGGAGTAAAGGTTCTTCATTTGCATCATGTCATAATTTCCATATCCATGGTATTATTGTCAAACAACATTAGATTTGGATATGTACTTGACTATGGAGAAAAGAAAGGTGAAGAGTGTAAATGTATAGTTCCAGGCAAAGGTTGGATATTGGGCATATATTAACCATTTGTAGGATTGCCAGATATATGGGACAATAATCAAAATGTTTAAATCAAAGTTTATAAGCAACTTGCAACAACCACCAAGAAACAATCCATGGCCAGCAAACTTGACAAATAGAAATTTCATAACACGAAATTTCATCAACAATGCGACTAATTGCTAGGGTTCAATGCACCCCAAAAAATAAGCGATTCAATCTTAGAGAAAAATTGAAGGTGCATAATCGGCGACACCAAAAACATAAATGGGCTATAATGATGTAAGCAACACACCCAAAAAAATTAGATTTATTCAATATGTCCGACATAAATATAGACGATACCATTGATATTCAAAAGAAGTGACAACATCACAATCTATGATTCAAAATGTGTAGTTGTGAAACATTCCATTTAGATGTGAAACTTTGTAGATTGGGTTCAGGAATTGTTTTGGAGTTGGGGTTTTTTGAACATTCGACCTTCTCAAAGCCAAGGCTTGAAACATAACAAAGTTTGTATTTAGTTAGACATAATTTATGTGCATGTAAATGTTTTTTTAAGGAAACAATGGAGGTTTTAATTGAGCAAAATAACACCAATTAAAGATAATCAATTTGTTGAATGAGTGCAAATTATAAAAGGAAATCATTGGCTTTGTGGCAAAAAGTTTAAAATAGGATAGTGTCTCATGTTTTTAGAATTGATTGTTAAAAAAAAAATTCAGTATTACTAGGTCTTATGTTCATACTCACCTAATCAAGCAAAAGGATTCATACCGTGATAGTAATAGATTGACAACAATGAAATGCATATTCAAAGTTGGCAAAAGATGTGGATGGGCTTAGAACTATATGTTGTTTACTAGTATGAAGATTTTTTTTAAAAATTTAAAGGAATTTTTTGAAGAATTTTCCAAAAATATTCCAAGAATATTCTAAAAATATTTCCCCAAAAATAGTGATGCACCCTCAAGCTCCTTGATGGACCCAGCTACGAGTCCAAAGGTGAAGACAACGAAAGGAGAAGGAGTTGGGGCGCAGTCCTTGGCTTGCAACACTTTGGGGGTAAAAAGGTGTGTTGATGCTCCAGAATGGGACTAGGAAGAGTGACAAGTAGTTCAATTATTCACACGGACCTATACAAACCAAACACAAGTTGATTAGTGCATAGTTGGAGCACTTTTGGTGCACAAACAAGCCACGGGCAGACATGGACTCACAAGACTCACCACAACCCGAACTTAGGGGAAGCCACCACCTTCCCCCTTATAGTATATTTTGTGTCTGGCCATGGGGCTAGCACCCAAATGTCATTTTGTCTCGGGACCCCAAGTGGGAGTCCCGAAATTACCAAAATTGGGATTCCCGCAATTTTGTAGGCCCAAAACTTTATGTGCGGACCTCCAATTGAGGTGAGGTCTGAAGCAAAATTGTAGCCCTAATCAAGAGCTTTTCGCCATAACTTGTGTTTCAAGTACCCTAATGGTCATGTAAGCCCATTATACACATCTACGTTCCAAGAGCTTTTCAATGATATAAAAAACTCTTCAATCCA
Source organism: Sphagnum tenellum (assembly GCA_963921925.1). Taxonomy (NCBI): domain Eukaryota; kingdom Viridiplantae; phylum Streptophyta; class Sphagnopsida; order Sphagnales; family Sphagnaceae; genus Sphagnum; species Sphagnum tenellum. The sequence goes on from OY998155.1 coordinate 13,103,529, forward strand.
ATGAGTTTTGACCCCTGTAATTGTTCTCTGAAGATTTGGAAGTCCATCATGACTCCAACTCCCAAAGTGGGAGCTCACTTGGGAGTGTGAGGGTTCATTCCTTCACATTCTCACACATTTTCAGGAGCATGAAATATAACTCTTAAGCTTCCCTTTTGGCCTGCACCTTTACAAGCCCTTGCCTTGGTCACAAGCCCAAGGTTAAGGCTACAACAAGTAGTCACAAAGCAAGTGGGTGTGGCTTGTGCTATGTTATTTGCACCTTGTGGAGGTCTTGGATAGACACAAGATTTTGCCAAAGGAGAAAGCTTGAATGGGCATTCCCTTTTGCATAATGATATCCATGCATGTGGTGAGATTGGCCTTGAAAATTGATGTGTTGAAAATGTAATAGGCCTTCCATATGGGTTACAAGGAGTGTGACAAAGTTTTTTATGTGTCTGCCACAAATTGGTAAGGGGAAGAAGCTCATGTGGACGCTTATGAAGAGGGTTGGGATCAACATTGGAAGGTTGCTAATGATGAATTTGAAGTCTTTCTCAAAGGACACCCATATCTCTCCAGGTTTTCAAGATGTGTGTTCCATGTGTGGGACAAAAGTCACCATCTCTAGGTGTGGGTGCCATACATCACTCAGGTACACCTTAATGATGCAAATTGGCACATTTTTGTTGATTCCATTTTGTTGGACACAACAATAGGACTCGCGGAACTCTTCACTGCCATGACTAACCTCAATAAGTAAGCATGTTTTTTTCATGTTGCCTAAGTTCAATTAAATGTACATTTGCATGTCTTTCATACCTTACTCATTTTAGTTTTGTTAAATCTACAAGCTAGTTGAGTTAAATCATGTCAAGCCCAACCTTGGCAAAATTCCTTTATAACAATTCAAAGATGTGGTATCCCCTGACTTGTACAAGAAATGTGAGAATAAGTCTTGCAAGATGTGGTATCCATTGACAATGGAGGCATTTTTTTAGTACATGTGTAAAGTAACAATAACAATCTTTTAGCTTCAATTACATTCCTCTTTTTAATAAAGCATTCATGTCTTTTAAATTCAAAATCCTTTTGTTTCTTATGTACAAAAAGAATTCTCTACAACAATACATGTTACTGTCAAGTTGTATTACGACGAAATGTTGGATCCTCGCCAAAGGTCAACATCCAAAATGAAAATGCTCATGGAAAAAGCCATGGAACAAATTAGGAGGGAACACTTAATAGCCTTCACGAAATATCTGCTAATTTGTTATCGTTCATTCGGTCCAAAATTCCTACGATAGATTTAGATTCATTATGATATGAACTCGGATCTAGAGATGTTAACATATAAACTACAAATGTTGGCCTCGTTAGCCATTTCCAATCACTAGAAGGTTTTGTGGCTCATGGAGTGGAACGAGCCCAATGTGTTGAGGTAGGCCAAGAAATTCCCAATAGAAAGTTTCTTTGATTCTAGGTTTGACATGTGGGTTCATAAGGCCACATTTTGGTCTCAGGTACCTCCTACAAATCCTACATTATCTCAATTACAAATTTTTGGCCTAATTTCAAGGACTTGCAATTGAGGTCTACTCTTATGGATCTTAAGGTTGAAGTTTAAAAGTTGTACACATTGATAATCACGAATCTTGCCTTGTCTATTGGAGATACAAGTGACTTATCTTCCTTGTCAGATTACATCAAGGAATGGAAGCTTATATCCTAGGAGACTACATTTTTTAAAGAGTTCAAGTCAAAGGATGAAATTTGATGAAGTAAGGCATGGGAGCAACAAATTGGTGGGAATGAAGCTTTAAAATGAATTTTTTACATGTGAATACATTCTCGGCTCATACCCGATCTATTAGTTGTTCCATTACATAATCTGAATCTAGCATCCTTTTTTTATTCTCCAAAGTATTTCAATTTTATGCTCCTTCAAGGAAGTGTTATTCGTGAAATTCTAGTGCACTTGAAAATTTGGAGGGTTCCCAAGTCGGATAACATTATGTACCAAAAAGACTTATTCAGAGATTGGACATCCTCCCATCTCCATGATTATCCATGGTATATGAATAGCCCAAAGGACAACACACCTCCTTTCATCACAAAGTGGGGACCCCTTTGTATTAGTGCTATTTAAGTGCTTTCACAATACTTTTACAATATGTCCAAGGTTTAGTGCTTTGTTCGTGTAAAATAGGCATTGAAACAATTTAGATTGTATTGATTTAATTTTGGTATTGTTTCAATGATAATTGATGTAGCATCATATTTGCATTGTATTTATGTTGTTTGCCATGTTGTATTCACATTATGTCCATATTGTAATGATATTACATTAGTATTATGATTGTGTTGGATATGCATTTTTAATTATAAATGATACAATGTCGTTACAATATGGTTACAAACTCTATTATTGTATTGATTCTATATCGTATTCATGTTGTCTATATTTTGTATTTATGTTGTACTCATATTTTTTCAACATCGTATTTGCATTGCATGTGCATTGTTGAACATAGGGGATGCAATGTTGCAACAACATAGCTACAAACTAGATATTCAATATTGACTCAATGTTGTATTCTTGTTGTTTATGTTATTGTATCTATGTTATGATCATACTTTCCCAACATTGTATTTGTATTGTTTGTGTGTTGTTGAAGGTAGGTGATGTAATGTTGCAACAACACAGTTGCAAATCACTGATCCATCAGTGGACTATAAATCAATTTATAGTACCACTGATGGATCACTCATTGATCAATCTATAAACCAAAATGGATTGAAATTAAGCACTGCACCTATTTTCATGACTATCCATACCATGACTCCTTGCATAATACAGCTTGGTTAGTTGTACAAATTCATAGACCTACAATAAGCACAGAATTTCTGAATGAAAAGACAGCCATTTGCAGCTCACGCGTCTGAAAAAGCACAACATTTCTAAGAACTTGATTTTTCGATCAAAGCCTGAGATAGAGTGTACTGAGGGAATGGAAGATGTGCTGCCCACTCAATCAAGGAATAAGATGTAAGTATATGAAGTTTGATTTGACAGAAGAAAGTTAACATCAAATAGTAAGGGAGAGAAACCTTTAATTATTACAGTTGGAAAGAAGGTAGCAACTTCCTTAACTGTAGCTCGCATATGTCACCGATTCCATATAACACAGTCAATCCAACATAAGAGTCAGAGCTCCTAAGCCAACATGGATTCAACTTCCAAGAGTGAATGAGAAAAAAACCCTTAAAAAACAGTCGTCAGCCGCTGAAGCAGTGGTGGCACACCTTCATCCACCAACATGCAATAGTTATGACAAAAATACGATTTCACAAAAGGTACCCTAGAGAAGTATTAGAGCCAAGAAGAGTGCATGGCATTTCTGAGAAGGAAGCTTTATATGGAAATGCATGTAAATGCTGACATACATCATCTGACACATAGGCTTGATTAGGGTCCTCCACAATTGGTGAAAGAGTGCCATTGTAATTTAAGAACACAACCACTTGCTTGGCCTTAGCCTCCACCATCAAGTCTTTGAACATGCTCAGGGTTGATGGATGCTTCTTCTGCAAATATATACAAAAATTGTTAATTCATAATAGTTCAATCCTTCAGTCAAGTAGTTATACTTTTCAATCAGCATTCTTCCATATCATAGCTGGCAGGTATCCACAGTGACATTTATGTCAACAAGGACTCAAGAAATAGATTCAAAAACCAGATGAAAAACTCCATGAGAGTGGCTAGCAATTATGAAGGAATAAATGTACAGTAGAAGCCCAACCATTGCAACTCCCTATCTACCATCCAAATCTTCACTTGAGGGTTTTGAAGTTCTTGTTGCTTACAAGCCAAGCTGCATATTCTGTTGCCTCCATGTCATATGATTCAGGAGTATCTCCATGAAGAGAGTGGAACTGGGGAGGAGACTGAGCTTTCATGGCATCTAGCCATGTGACCAAGTGTCCCTTGTCTATAACATATGGATTGTGTTTCTCTTGTAGGACAATGGGAATGGGCTGTGAAGACACAGAGCTTGCATGTGAGCTTGCAACTGTGGCCTTTGAAGGAGAAGTAGACAACATCAATGTTGCTAAAGGACAGGAGGTGTTTGAAGGTTCTGCACAAAGAGCTGCTCGCTTGGATCCCAGGGTCAATCCACCAACCAAACTCTCTCCTACGTTGGAAAAGCTTGCCCGAATAAGCACTGCTTCCCTGTCTTGGCAATCCTCGTGCTTGAACAAAGTGTCAAGACTCTCACCCACCTCCCTGACCTTTAACACCATTTCAATTTCTACCATTCCTCTGTAAGGGGCACAAGTGTGTCCAGGGTTCTGTTCTTCCCACTAAAAGTTGACATAGTGCAAAAATCCTATTATATATTTGTCAGGGCCCAGGATCAAGGAGGTGAAATCAATGGAAATAAACTAGCTATCTCTGCTCTACATACCATTTTCCAATTGGTATGACTAACAAGCAGCAGCACTCAGCACCATCTGCATTGTAACATGAATTGTCCGTAGCAGATCTACGAATGCTTGAAGATGTGTGCATGTGCCATCAACTCCCTAAATGTCATCCCATGGGGTGTTACTGGATGTGGCCTGAGTACTAATTGAAGCGACAGTTCTTCATTGCAAAGCAAAATCCTTGCCCACCATCATCTGCCAGTGGTCCTTTCAATATTTGCTTTAGCTGAAAGACTTGCTCTCAGTTGCTACAAGCCACAGAAGGCAAATTAGAAGGTGCGTGAAAAGGAGAAAAAGGTTATAACCGCAGCTCCCAATGAGATGCAAGGACTGATCATTCACAGACCAACAATTTACAGATTCTCATGAAAGGAGCACAAATAGGTATGTCAGGAGACATGATCTCAACCTTGACCTCATTTTGTTGCAACTGCAGAAACAACTACTGTCAAAATTTGAAACCCTAATACTTTGGAGGGTGCATGAAATGGATTGGACACAGAAATTCAGGAGTGGCTGACTCCTGGAAAGCAAGATTAGGGGTTACAAGCGTCGCGATACCATGCCATACGCAGTAGCAATCTCTCATGACTTTCACAAGTGAAGGGACCCCACATTATACCAGAGTTGCACACCTACTTCATGAGCAACAACTTCCTGTACGCAATTCCAATCATAGAGGAAGTGCAAATGTTCGACTATATACAAAAGAACGACGTGAGAAAAAATTCTATTGCCACGCAAGGGCTTGGGGTTATTCCGGAATCCGAACTTCTGAAAGGAGACTTTCTTTCAGCAGTGCAGTGGTCAAATCCAGATCCAGATCCTACATAACACTGTACCAGGAACTATCTATCGACACTGGATAGACAATCTTTCAACAACAGAATCTACTACAGCGAAGGAATTGTCTTCAAAGTTCCTAATCTGTGTGCAACAGCTTCGGGTATAAACAAACAACCACTTGCAAATTTGGTTCAAGGTGAAGAAGAAAAAGCACAAGCCAGTTTTGTTAAGTTTCCACACAAGAAAATATGCGAAGTCCTGGAAAGCATTCTTTGATCTAATTTCGTTTTTTTGTTTGTTGTCCTAGAAGCTTAATGTTGAAAACTGAATTCCTACCATTATAAACACAGCTCTGCTCAATGTAATTTCCAACAAAGCATGGAAGGAATAATATTCATCGACATCATGTATGTCATCACCAACAGTGCAGGCCAAAGAGTTTTTCTCGAAGAGGTCCTCAGAAAGAAATGCACACAAAATGTCAGGCCACAAGGATGTATATCTCTCGCGAACAGAAGAATCTCTCTCCACTGATGATGCCACACCGCTTGTGCCTCTTCTTCAATAAAACTATTGGACATAACCTGACCATCCATGACACAAGAATCCCTATCCTCGGATGTGAAACAGCCAATTCTAGTTGGATATGCTACCAGAAAGCAACATCTAGCAATGATGCAAACCACTGGTGATCCGAGCCTTCCCTGGTAGAAAACCAAGTGACAGATCCTCGACAAACTCCTTCACCAGGGCTGATAATAATGCCTTGATGGTTTCAAAGAAAATCAAAGAAAATTGAGTGAAGAAAGTATGTGATTGATGTACCTGAGACTTGAATGCTGCCTGGCATCTTGAGCTGGTGTTCCAACAGCAGCTCCGAGGTTGCTACCCGCCCCCGCGCCCCCTTTGGCGACGATAATAGTCAGAAATACACCACCAAAATCGCCGTCTATGGAATCTTCTTGTTCGTCTTGTTGTGGGCTACAAAGTGCAACGAAATAGCTTCGCCATTGCGGTGCAAGAGAAAGCAAAATTCTACCGCAAACACGCGCTAGTTTTGGAGCTCTCCGTAGACGAAGGGAGAAAGACGACGACGACCGAGAGAAAAAAGATGATAGGGACGAAAGGGAAACCCCAAGTCCAACCCTATTTAAGTTAACGTTAACTCTTCTAGATACTGTTTGGACTAGTTGTTCGACGGGTACCTCCGGTTCCTTTTTCGGTTAATGGAAACCAAGACGAAACCGAATCCGATTTTTAGAACCGGAATTGGAACCGAAATTGAGTTTTGTTAAGAACCTTTGGTCAAGTTGTTTTCATTTTAAAATTTTTTTTTGTTTGTTTCATTTGTGTAGGTTTTGTTGGCCTTGCCTACCAAGGCAAGGCTATTGTGTTTAGATTCATTATAGAGTATATACTTTAGAGTATAGTACAATTCTTACTACCAATTTGCAAATTCTTGCAAGATTTGATTTATATTGAATCAATGTTCGTTATTTGCCCATTTGATATTGTAGCATTTCATAGGGTTGTATTAATGTTGTGACAATGAGTACCATTGTTTTAACATTTTTAATGTGTTGATTTTATATGATATGCAACAACATTGAAATTTCACCTTTATGAAGGTTGTAACAACATCAATTCAATAGCTAATCAATTTGTGTTGTCTCAGCATTAACAAGATCTTATTCTTTGAATGTGTGTTGAAAAAATGTAAATTATGTCAAAACAATCCCAATGCTAACTCAATACATATTGTTATAGTGCCATCAACATTTGTATCAATGACCATATTAGCATTGAATCTTCAACATATAGTCATCAATTTGATGACTTATTAATGTATGTTGTGCCAATGTTGGTCATATTTTTTTCATTGATTTAATATTGATAAAATGTTAAATATTTTAGTATTATATCAATGCCATTTCAGGACATGTTGTTACAATGTCACTTTAACATCATATCAATGATTGTATCAACATTGAACGTTGAACATATTGTTAAGGTGTTGTAAAAACACTCATACAAAGAGGGGGCAAGTTTGTGATGTTTGAAAAGGACCTTCGAGAGAAACTTGACCTTAGCTATCTTAAATGTTTTGCATCATCTGAAATGGAAATAAGGGCCAGTGGCAAGAAGAAAGTCCATAATGGAGCAAAGAAAAAAGCAAGGGAAAAGTTGTATACTCCAATTTTGAAGGAGAAGACTCAAGGGTCTTGGAGCATCAGGAAGATAGGGAAAGATACATTATCCCATTTAAGTCACTAATTGATGTTCAAGTGAGACAACTTGATGTGTTTCATGGTGGGGAGGTTGGATTTGAAGGTTTCCAGGGCACTCCTTCCTAATAATATTAGCATCAAAACCTTGGTGTGGATGTTTCATAAAGATCATGCAAGCGAGTTCCTCTACCTCCCATTAGGATACACTTAGCAAGGCAAGTTTGCACAGTTTGATGACTTCATTCCCATTATAAGTTCATTTCCCCATTTCCCTGAGCTTCTTTATGAAATTTCTAGAACCATATTCTTGGAATTTTTTAAAACTTGTAAAATTGACATTAAAATTGTTGTCTACAAGTGGTTGGGTTAGTCAAACTTTGATGCTAAATTTTGTTCAACACAACAAACAGTCCCAAAATTATGGATTAAACCTTCCTTGACACTAAGCTTTTTCCTTTATGAATTGCATCCATCACCAAACTTTGACGTGTGAAGTTTAATGGCATCTCCATATCAGAACACTCACCAAACTTTGATGTTGAAGTTTGGTGGCATCTCCATATTATAAACATTCATTAAACTTCAACGCCAAAATATGGTGGTTTTCCATCTTGGAACCACTCACCAAACTTTGCCACCAAAGTTTGATGAAGATTCCACATGGGATCCTACCACCAAACTTTGATGCTGAAGTTTGGTGAGGATTCCAAGTCAAGTCCTGTCACCAAATCCATCGAAGTTTGTTGGGGATGCCAAGGTTTGGTTGGTATAGCCTCCTCTTCTACTTTCATTTCCATTGTGTCTATGTAGACATCCCAAGCAATCTCTTGGTGCCTTATGTATTTGACTTAAAATTTTCTATCCCCTCCTAAAATCAAAATGTCAACAACTTTATTGATTTTTTCATTTTATTTTTTAACAAATTCTTGTTTGAAAATGGAGATGTGTTGTTTTTCCATGCTGATGACTTGTGCATGTTGAAGAAGATCTAGTCTTTCTCGGAGAACTAGTTTTTGAAGATCCACATGAAATGGAATGTCATAAATAGTAAACTCAGTAGACAGGTAGTGAGGACCACCTATCAAATGTATTCATTTTTCCATGTGCTTACTTTGGTTTCATTTTTTTCTTTTCACTCATATACGATAACACTTCGTTCTCCTTTAGATTCTTGTGAAGAAGGTTACATTGTTGGTGATGGCCCAAATCCCAATCTAGGGACCAACTCGTAGTTTTGTCTCTAACCCACTTCCCTTGATTCCATGACCAAGGGAATCAATGTAGCCTCTAAAGATGTCTTATACAATTCTCAAAATTTCTATTTGTCAGGTTTGCTGGCCATGGATTGTTTCTTGGTGGTTATCGCAAGCTGCTTAGAAACTCCGATTTAAACATTTTGATCATTGTCCCATATATCTTGTGATCTTGCAAGTGGTTAGTAGATGCCCAATATCCAACCTCTACCTGGAACTCTACTATCACAACCCCACTTTGAGGCAAGTGTGAGGATGAGATTTGCACTCCCAAAAGTGGGAACTTGGAGTCCTCTGGGACTCTCGAGACTTTAAAGCTCAATTGAAAAGGCCAAAACACCTTGCCTTGAAGTGTTCTTTATATAGTTGGAAAGGTCTTGAAATGTAGATGTCGAAAATGGCCTCATATGAGCCATTTGAACATCTACAGCACAAGTTATGGTCAAAAGAAGAGCCGGGAGTCAAACTGGCAGTTTGACTCTCGACTAGTAAAAGTCAGGAATCGACCCGACCCCGGTGTGTGCAGGTGGAGTGCAACACACCTTGGAAAGCTATTGAGGAGAGCTACAAGTTTACTTTATACCTCATCCCAATCAAAGGTATGAGCTGGGAGTTATAAGTTCGCAAAGTCCCAGGAGTCCAAATTAAGACAATTTTGAAACTCCTCCTTAGGAGTCCTGGGATTAAAAGCCATTCAAATGCGGATGCCATGGAGCAATGCAAAGAATACTATATGGGGAAAGGTGGTGGCTTCCCCTGAGTCCGGGCCGTGGTGAGTCAAGTGAGTTCGTGTTGCCCGTGGCTTGTCCCAACACCAAGAGTGATTTCGAATGTGAATTAACCAACTTTTTAGTTGGTTTTGATGCAGGACCGAGTAACTGACTAAGTTGTCCCTCGTCCTAGTCTAATCCAAGAGCTTTCAGCACGCCCCTCTCACCCCCTTCAATGCTAGAAGTTGGGAGCAGCACCAAGTTCCAACTACTTCCGCTCTTTAACATAGTTGGACCCTTTTTGGATCTAATAAGGAACTTGGGGGTGCGTCATCTACATCTACACTCTTCAACTTTTTTTCCTCCACAAATGGGTAAAAATCCAAATTTGATGGTGTTTAACAAAAATACCATGGATATGGATATCGTGACATGATGTAAATGAAAAACTTCTACTCCATTTGTCTTTGATGGAACCTTTATAAAACTAAACTGAGTGCTCAAAATACACTGAGTTTGGGAACATGTCGAGTTCATGACATACTTATAGTGGTCCACTCATTTTCTACGTTGAAGTCTAACATGACAACTTTGCTTTTGATTGGACCATTTGCTTGGTAGAGGTGAATTTGGGACAATAGGATATGCTAGAATGGCTCCAAATGGTTGAAGAACTACATTTGTTTCATTTGCCACAAAATCAAATATTTGCTCATCATCTCATGCTCGTATTTGATATTTTTAATGATTGTTTATTTCAATAATCAATATGGATTTGTTCAACAAATAGTTTCAACATTTAATTGTGACCCTCATTTTTTTTCAAAATTGAATATTTCCTTTTCAAATCACATACTTTGAATAAATATTTGTCATGTGTATCAAACCATAATTTAATGCAAACAATGGGGTTTTAAATCCTCCTTTATTTTTCAACATGTTTTCATTTTAAACCATTTTTAAAGCGACTTTCTGTCCCTCCACTCCTAATCTATGAGGTGACTATACTCGAAAGTACATATGCTATTAGTGAAAGAAAAATGCAAGTGTATTTCTAGTTGTTAAATTGCGTTTGTAGTTAAAACCAAGTAGCTTGCTTCTTATGCATCAATCAAATTTAAAATTAATAGATACATTTTCCAAGTTCAACATGTTAAATCCTAGAATTTTATGCTAAATTGTCATTCATTTAAACCAACTTTTGAAGGTTTAACATTGTCTTTGATTTGGTTGTAGACCACGTGTCACTTAAAATATTATTTCTAACACCTATGTCATCCAAATCTAAGTTGCCTTAGCTCTTTAGAAAACCAATTACAAGACGCACCTTTCTACCAAATCCTAAACTTTGTAGCTAAACTAATAGCAAGTTATGTGACCAAACCCGATAAGGTTTTGCGAGGGTAGGAGATTTAACTTAACTATAAACCACTGGTCATTTAAAACATTATTTCTAACACATATGTTATTAAAATTTAGTTTGCTTTAGCTCCTTAGAAAGTTAACTACGAGGCGCACCTTTTTACCAAATCCTAAGCTCTGCAACTAAGCCGGTAGTAAGTTATGCTACCAAATCCGAAAAGGTTTATAAAGTTTTTCTAGGATTTAAAACTCCTAACACTATCCCTACCTACTTCCATTCTTCCCAAACTACTACGACCCTTTGATCTACTTTCCTTCTTTCTACCATCTACTAAAGACTACTCATTCTCCTCCTACCCAAAAAGGTTGTGGAAGCAAAACCTCTCAAGATTTGAAATGAAAATAATGTCCGAAAAATAGAGAACAAAATGATCCGACTTCACCCTTTTAAAGAGAAGGAAGGAGGATCCCCATTTGGCGGCCAATGGAAGGAAAAGGAGAAGGTTCTTATGCTCAGAAGCCAATGGAAGGAGAAGGAAGAGGTTTTTATGCTTAGAGGCCAATGGAAAGAGAAGGAGAAGGTTCTTATGCTCAAAGGCCAATGGAAGGAGAAAGAGAAGGTTCTTATGTTCAAAGGCCAATGGAAGGAGAAGGAGAAGGTTCTTTTTCACCTCTTCTCACTTTTCCCCCATGCAAATTTACTTAAACCTTCATATTTTCCTTTTGATATTAAGTTTTTACATTACCATGGTTCTAGGTCATTATTTATTTCTTTTATCCCTTTCCCTTGGCCTATAAATTACGATCATGCATTTTGATGTCACAAGTCCCCCACACATTCATTGTCAATTTGATTTGGTTGAAGATCTCTTATTTCTCCTTTGAAATTATGGCGTCGCATGTGGCCATGTCTTATGGGCCTCAAGCTGCACAAACAAATCAAGAGCCGGCCCCGAAGTTGTTTTTAAATTTGACGTTGACGCAACATCCTCGTGATGAAGAACCCGAATCATGAGAAATGTGCCCTTGTCTTGAAGTTGATCCCCCTTGAGTTTGGCGCTACCGCATTTCCCCGAACTTTCACACCTTGGTGATTTTGTTGCAAATCGACCCCGCTTTTGATGATGAACCCGAAACCGTCTATGAAGGTTATTACGAGGCTAAAAACATCTCCATCTTCATTTGGTTTTCAATTCCTGGTGTTGGACATTATCGTTGGTTATGTGATTTGATTCGTCGTTTGCCTCCTAATAGCAAGGCAGACTACTTAGTTCACACCATTCGACACATCCTAGATTTTTTACAGTTATGAATCATTACAACATACACTAGGACTCTGCATGTGATTGCAATTCCTTGTTGAGTTTAACTATAATCTAAATAAATGTTCCATTCATCACGAAAGTCAAATTGCTATTACCACCCTATCCCCCATGTTTATTTAATCGTTAAATTGTTTTGAATCAATCGTATGCTTATAAGGTTTGAAGATTATTCTATTTCTATTGGACCTTTCATTGACCCCTTCTCATTTGTTTCACAAATCCCCAATATCCTTGCTACTCACTAAATATTAGAACAAGACTAATGTTTTATTACACATCATGAATTTTGGTGTCTGTTTCTATCCCTAATCTTCTAGATATTTTTCACCCCTAATTACGCCATTGAGGTATTAAAATTATGGTTTATCAACTTTTTGTTGAAGAAAAAAACTAACACAACCAATACCGCATTTCAGAAAAGAAAACAACCCCCCCACACAATTATGCACATTCATCAACCCTTATCCTAACATGAAGTTGTTAAAAACCCTTAATAATTTCACCACATTCGAATACCCCTAACATAACTTTTGAAAATTGAGACTACTGGCCATGACTATGTCAGTATGGTTCACACAATTGTACACTTTTCTCGATTTGAAATTGGCACTATCATTTGATGATTCACCAAAGGTTTTAACACTTTGCTCTTTAATTTTAATGACACTCAGGCTCGCTTGCTTGGAATTGCATATAATTGTATTTTGGGTGCATGAATTATTTGTTTTGGAATCAATAAATCACAAAAGTGTTTAATGTGACATTTGGTGTCAATTTTCTTCTGCTAATTGTAGAATAAGGTTTCCTATTTGAAACATGTTTTAAGGTAGAAAGGATACAACTAGGCAATAAAGGTGGAAAAATACAAATTCATGTATAAATTGGGCAAATTAGTAATAGAGGGGGAAATTGCAATTTGATTATTAAGTTGTCATAATGTTGTTAGATGCAAGAGGTTGAGATTGTGAATGAAAATAAAAAATGGTTTGAAATGGTATAAACAATGTAAAGTGTTAGTGGCTACCTATTATTTTCTCAATTCCTAATGTGCCTTTTCGTGGTGAATGGGTAATGTATGGATTGACACATACCTTTTAGTGGGCCAATAGGCTTGTAGTCACGTATTTTGTTAATTTTTAATGGGCACATGCTTCTTGGTGGTGAATGGGTAGGCACATACTTATTGGTGGGTTAACATGTGACTATGCCACTAAATGGACTTAGTTTAAATTTTTAAATGGTTTAGATGTTGTAAAAATTCATTTGAAACAAAATGAAGTTTGACTCAAAATATTGCATCAACATTTCATGTGTTTTATTTTGAAAAATAAAACCAACATCAAATTATTTTGTCCTTTATGAATGAGATAATGGGTCATCCATGAATTTTCATAGGTTTGGCATCCATCTTTTATAAAAATTCATCCATTTGGTTTATCATCCATTTTCCATCCAAGAATATCGTTAATCCACGGCCACATGGTAGAATATTCCTCCACATCACTGAATATTATGTTCCATGTGTTGAAAAATATTTGATTGACGTCAACAACATATTCTTAAAAAGATTCACTTGGGCTCACTTGTGTGAACGCATGTGTTCATTGCTCATGCTCACATGGTCACAAGATAACACCCTTGGGTGCAAAATGGCTAGCCAAAGGAATATGGGCAGAATCATTGGTTCAACTTACCTCATTGCACACAACAATGAAAGAAATGTTTGCAATAATGTTAAGGCAATGCAAGTGCCCCAAGCATCGAGTGCTTTTAAATCCAAAACTGAATTTTTTTTTCATGTTGGAAGTATTCACTTTGCACCAAGCATCACCATCAATACTTGTGGTCCATGGCTTGCATTTGTCTAGAATGGCCAATTGGAAAACAAATGGGCAAGAATTCAAAGATGATGTTAAAAGGTGATGGGAATATAAAAAACATTTTGAACATTAATCTTATATAGTCCAAATACCTCAACTCGTTTGATGAATTTGGTGTAACAAACATTGCTTTTAGACAATTGATTATAATTTTGAAGTTCCAACCTCGAACTTGATTCAAATTCAAAAGCACACCTTCCAAAGTGGACACTTTTGAAACCAAGGGCAAAAATGAGCCACATACATTCACATCAAAACTCATTGGTAGGGAAACATCTTCATTAAAACAATTGTTAAGATCAATAGAGGTTGATGAAAGGAAATGTGAAGATGAGATTGGAATTTCCTCTTTGTCAGCACTTCCTATTTCACAATGAAAATCGTAGGAGCTGCATTCACCACATATGCAACAATCCCTAGGGTAAGGAATGTGAACATTTATGGCAATTAATTACTGACATTCTATTATTTGATCAATGGTTATTTATTTCAAGAGTCATAGCAAATATTTCCTTATTGATTTCTAATTAATGCATGGTGTTTCAAAATGTGTGACTTAGCATTAATTCATCCCTTTGAAATTGGATGCCAATGTAACGCATTCTGGTTTCTAGATCTTTAATTTTGAACACATTTACTTTCTTCTTAGTGTGAGAAGTACCAATTGCATATGCATATGTAGAACCTTTCATCCATTATTGCTTAAGTTTTGCTTCTCAATTGCAGTATTCATTTAGGTCTTATTTGCTCATACTTCTTTCTTCATATATGTCCCTCTAGTTTTGTTATAATCGTTACAAAAAAAAAAACATTTTAAAATCCATAATTATAATTGAATCCATTTTATTTCATTCCTTTTTCCATTGATTACTTATAATTTCTACATCTAGACAATGCATAATATTGTACGTATTGCACGATGTGATTGAATAAACACTATTTTATTGTCAAGGGTTCAAATGTCATTTTTTTCAACTATCCCACATTTCTTGTGGTTTTGGTGGTAGTCTAATCATCTGCCAATTTACATGTGGTTGGAAGACTTTGTTTTTTTCATGTTGTGGGACCCAAGCCTGCTTGCCTAGAGTTGCATAAGTTTTCATTGGGGTTTTGCAATTTCTCTTGCTAATATTCACAAAGGGTGACCAAGTATTCTTTTGATAAGTCGGTTAGAACATTAGTAAAGTAATGTTCTAGGAGTGGGGTTTTTAGGCTTCTGCATTGTTTCAAAAATTCTATCGCATGTTTGAACATCGCCCAATGATAGTTTTTTATTTTTTATTATATTAATTGAGGGTTTGGCCTTGGCCTTTTCTTGGCAACATATGGATTTTAATCTTTAATCTTTGCATTTGCCCACCACTAGGCAGCCCATTCATCTGTGTTATCCACTTTGTTTTTTTGTAAAATGCCCCATTTTTAAATCTTTAATAGTCTACATAAAAGGTCAAATCAATTGTCATCTTGAGGAATTTGCCATGGTTGTTCTATTTGTTCGGAAATTGTCCAAAATTGAATGCAATAATGGGTTTTCAATCATGCATTGAATTGTGGGTGGTAACTTGCCAATAATCAATGATATGGTTGTCATTGTTTGGGAGAAAATCAATTGAAACAGTAATAATAAGTAAGGGAATTAAGTACGTGAATTAATAATATTGGGTGGGAGGATACAAATATTTAGTTGAGGTTATAGTAATATAATATTATATTAGAGGTATACCAAATGCAACTGGATAATGATGATATTAAAAATGTAAGCAAACAGTAGAGAGCATAAAAATACAATTAGAAATTTGTTGGAAATGTAATGACAATGCAATCATTATATGGTTGTTTTATAGGTTTCCATTGGTGTTCCATGGATTGAATGGCTATTGTATATGTGTCCTTTGGGGTTCAAGGACTAAATGGCTATTTCATGTGTGTCTTTTGGAGTTCCAAGGACTAAATGGCTACTATATATGAATTTTTTGGAACTCCAATAGGTAAAATTTGTTAAGTGTTCTGCCAAAAACCTTTATGTGCTTCAACATATGGGGCACAAACCTTTGTAGAATTCTACATTTAGATTGTTGTTGAATGTCCACGCGGTAGATTATTTCATTATTCCAAGATTAGGTCTCACAAAATTCTTTTTTGTCAAAAAATATTTTGCCACATAGGATTGTGTCAGAAAATATTTTGCCATGTATGATTTTGTCAAAAGAATTCTACCACAGTTGATGGATTTATAAAGGAATATTTTGATGATGTGTGGAGAATATGCTTTGGAATTATTTTTTTGGCTCACATTCGCATTCACATTCTCACAAAGTAACATTCTTGCAACTATATGGCTTGTTCAACATGGTATCGACCTAACTCAAAAAGAGGTATTATCTCTGGAAGATGCTAGGTTTTTGTTTAACTTTAAACATAGGAACAACCCTTATTTAGAGGTGATTTTTCCACTTCTAGCAATATCCAAGTTCTTTCAACATACACACTAAATGTCAAGTTTTGGAGTGCCTATTTCATTTTTACTATTCACAATCCAATACGCTAATGTTGGTGGAAAATTTCCAACAATGATGTGGGAAAAAATAATTTCATGGTGTAATGAATATAATTTTTGGAATATTTTTATCATCCTTGGATGCGCTAATCATTTTTGTTTTGGTGATTTTTTAAAGGTGATTTCCAAGTTTTAAAAGACCCCTACATTTATGGGTACAATTCTAAACCACCATTTTAGCAAATAGATATTTCCAAAAGAAAATAATTTGTGTGTTTTGAAGTTGAACCCTTTTCCACATGGCAAAATATTTTTTGCATTAGCAAATTGTTTTTTGCCATGTCACAAAAAGGGCAACCATGTGGCAGGGGAATATTTTGGAATTATTTGATGATGTGGCAAAAAGATTATTAGTTGTTCACTTGAGCCTGCTCACCCATTCATTGCTCACTACTTAATATTCACTTGTTAGCATCATTGTTTGAAATGAATCATGATTTCATTTCAGATCACAACCCTCTATTTCAAAAGCCTTGTGAATTTGTACATAGATTTAAAGTCTACTTTCCTTCTATTTGTTGAATGTTTTCAAAATGTTATTGTTATAGCATGGAGCCCTTTCGCCAACTTTTTGAGTTGCTTTTCTTTCAAGTTGGCTAAGCAATTGAAAATGGATTTGCCAAACAATGTTGGTAGACATGCTAGTACATTGCCAAATCCATCAAAGATGTTGCACCTCTCCCATTTAAGGAACACACTTTATCTATAACATCACATTTGTCAATAACATGATGTTCATGCATTCCTTTGTTGATTTTATGTTTAACATTAGCTTGAGTATCTCCTCAAATTTTTGTGGAAGCTGTACAAGTACCAATTAGATGAGCAAATGGATTTCATAAAGTAACAATAAAATAACTTCAAGCATAACTTCAAGGGGTTACATATCTTCACAAAGTTTGTGTCCCATATGACGATGATTTGGAACTTGTCATAAAACTTTCAAACACGGTGCCTTATATGGGGTTCTTGACTAGTTCTTATTGAAACAAGAAATGATATTTTTTCGTGTGAATAAGTAAACAAAACATAATTCTATTTGTAGATGAATCTATAATATTCACGAAAAAAAAGGTTATAAATGAAGGCACCTTTGTTGCAAAAGTTGTGTGTTACCCTCCAACAATTGAAAATTGATTGTTTTGAATATCCTTCCACTTTTTTAGATGCCGTGGAAGAATATGGTTTGGATTGTTGGGGTTTTCAAGAATTGCAAAAATTGGTATTTTAGTGTCAAGTTTGTTATATTGTGTAATTTTTTTCTAATATCGTCATTATGGATATTCGAAAAGGGTTGGTATATAATGTTTGGGGTTGCTTTTTTTAATCAGTGGACATCAACGATAACATGCAAAAGTGGGCCATGTCCCAATGGGAAGCATCCCAAATATTTGTCACCTAATGTGTCATTGATGAATCACCACTTCACAACATCAAATCCATTTTCTTCCTTTATGATTACTAGCTTCATCAAAATCTTCTAATTCTTCTATGTTTTTTTTTTCTGTCTTTTTGTTGTTTTTTTTGTTGGTTATAGCCCATTAGAACCCTTGAAATTTGTGAGTGTGCATTTCAAGCCTCTTTGGGAATCTTGTACATATTTGTCCTTTTCAATTTCAATGAACTTGTAGAACTCATTCCAATGGTCAACAACATCTTGGGCGGATCTATCCTTGAGATCATTCACCCAAAATTTTTTCTCAACATTCATTGGGGTGAGCTCATTGTTTATTTTGGTTATTGGATAAATAAGGCCTACTTGCTTTTTACACAAGTTTTTTAACATCAATGTGACCTTGCCCAACTTGTGAGCCCAAACCTTCATTTAGTAGATAGGCATTTTCCTAATAGATTCTTAGTTCCCATGGTCTTGATGAAGTGGAACTTTATTGTTATTTTTGGCTTTGTCAAAAACTTGACTGCCCAAGATGTGCTAGATGTGAACCCCCATATTTTGAGCTCAACTTTAGGATAAATTTGGTTCAAGCTATAATATTCATTGATTACATTCTTCATTAGTGGTGTACATACATGTCAAATGATTTTTCTTTTTAGCAATGTTTAGTAATCATAGTTAACCTTGATCATAGTTGTGAACATGGAATGAGAAACATTTAGCAGTCATTAGGGGCTTTCAAGAATATCAATTAGAATGTGTTTAGCGGCGACTAAATGTTAAAAATGTGGACAAAAAAATGTTTAGCAACTCCAAGCATTCTTAGTGAGATGAATTGAAAAATGTTTGGTGGTCGCCATTGTTGCAACCCTAGCCTTGGGTTCATGACCAAATCAAGGGCTTGCAAAGGTGTGGGCCAGGAATGAAGTTCGAGAGTCACATTTCATGCTCCCGGGAGTGTGGGAAAATGTGAGGGAATGAACCTCCACACTCCCAAGTGAGCTCCCACTTTGAGAGTTGGAAATCTTGATGGATTCCCAAATTTTCAAACACAAGTTATGGCCAAAAGAAGGGTTAGGAGTCAAATTGCTAATTTGACTTCTGACCACTAAAAGTCGATAATCATTCTGATTTAGTTGCATGCAGGTGGTGTGCCACATATTGTTGGAAACGTAATGACAAGGGCTACAACTTGCTTTAGACTTCACTTTAATCGGAGGTCGTCACACAAAGTTATGGGCCTCCAAAGTTGCATGAGTTTCAATTTTGAAAATTTCGGTGCAAAATGACATTTGGGTGTTGGCCCCATGGCTACGCATAGAGAATACTATAAGGGGGAAGGTGGTGGCTTCCCCCAAATCCGGGCCGTGGTGAGTCTTGTGAATCCGAGTTTGCTTATCGCTCGTCCGTGCACCAAAAGTGTTTTAGCCACGCACTAATCAACTTGTTGTTTGGTTTGTGCAAGTTATATGAGTAATTGACTTGCTTGTCAATCTTTCTAATCTTCATCTTGGAGCTCTAGCATGCCCCTTTACCTCGAAGTGCTATGAACCAAATATTGGAGACAACTTGAAAACAATCAAGAAATGAAAGCTTCAAGGTTCATGAAATGGAACAATTGTATTAACTAACAAGAATATTACAAAGGTTGTATGCTTCAAATGCTACAATGACAAAATTATGGCTTGTAACAACTAACAAAGCTTAAAGGTTCTATGTGCACTCAAAACCATGAAAGGAGAGAATGAAAGACTATTCAAAACCACTCCATTATATACTAATTCCTAACCCTAAAGTAGCTGCCACTTAACTTTAACCTAGCCGCCGCCTAACCCTAGTCGCCACCAAACCCTAACCCTAGTTGCTGCCAAACCCTAACCCTAGCCGCCGCTAAGCCTTAAGTAGCCTCCACTTCCAAACCCTAGCCACCATTATTCAACCTAACCTAACTACTATAAGGATGTGAATATTATTCATCCTTTTAATGAATGTTTAACACATTAATCACCATTGGGAATTAGAAACGAATAGTATTTCTAACTCTCCCACTTTATGAAGTTTCTAATCCGAACATGCTTATCAATTTGTAATGTCATTCTTTCAATAATGCCTTGGTAAGCACATCCGCCACCATCTCTTCCATTGAACAATATTCGAACGTAACTTGCCATTTTCAATTCGTTCTCGAAGAAAGTGATGCTGAACATCAATGTGCTTTGTTCAAGCATGTTACATGGGATTCTTCGTCAATGATATTACACCTTGGTTGTCACATCGAATCACCATCGCCTTCTTCTCTTTCATGTACCCTAATTCCTTCATGAGCTTTGTCATCCATATGGCTTCCTTGGTAGCTTCATTGTAACTGACTTCAAATGTTTGGGTGAAACTTCTTGCCACAAGTCTCGCCTTGTACCGTTCGACTTCACCATCGACCCCATGTTTGATTTTGAACACCCATTTGCAAGAAATGGGTTTTCTACCCTTGGGGAGTGGCACCAAGGACCAAGTGTTGTTGACAAGAAGAGAGTCGTATTCTTCTTGCATGGCAATCTCCCACTTCTTTGCATCTTCGCCATTCAATGCCTCTTCCATGGTTTGGGGTTTTTCCGAAAATGCCATGGTGGCTCGTTCCACTTCTTTGGTGGCCACCCACCAATCACGAGGCCACTCCTTACATTGTCTTTTGGGCCTTTCTCTTGGTCCATCTTGTTGTGGTTCATTCAAACCTTCATTTCGTGATGAAACAAATTCTTCTTCCGAAGAAGAGTTTATTGTAGATTCATCACCTTCCACGTCTTCTACTGGTCTTGCCTTCAAAGATATAGGATTAACATCCTTCACAAGTTCATCGACTTCATCCATAACAAGGTGTTCTATTTGGTTTGAAAAGGGTCTCTTATCATGAACACCTTCTACTTCTTCCGTCCCTTCCAGGAACACAACATTTTGACTCTTAATGATCCTTTTGGTTTCTAGACACATTAAGTGATATGCTTTGGTCCCTTCACAATACCCTAGAAACACACAAGGTATGGATTTGGAGTATAATTTGCTTCTCTTTTCATCTGGAACGTGTGCAAATGTTTGCAACCAAAAACTCTCGAATGAGATACATCGAGCTTTGTACCGATCCATGCTTCTTATGGGGTCTTTGAATCAAGAGCTTTAGTTGGGCATCGATTTTTGATGTAAACCGCTGTGTTCACCGCCTCCGTCCAAAATTCCAAGTCAAGTCCTTATGCACAAATCATGCTTGTAGCGCATTCCATGATGGTCCTATTAGCTTGTTCTGCAACTCCATTTTGTTGTGGTGTGTAAGGTGCACTTGTTTGATGTTTGATTCCACATTCGTGCAAAAAGTCATCAAACTTTTTGGACACAAATTCTCCTCCGTCGTCGGATTGCAAGATTTTGATCTTCATGTCGGTTTGATTCTCCACTAAGGCCTTATATGCCTTGAATTTTGTTGAACACTTCTCCTTTTGCTTTTAAAAGGTAAACATGAGTTTATCTCGAAAAGTCGTCAATGAAGGTGACAAAGTATCGTGCTCCACCACGAGATGTGGTTTTCATCGGTTCGCACACATCGCTATGCACTAGTTCCAAAAGCTTGGAAGCCCTAGTTGCTTCACCTTTAGGCAAAAAAGTCCTTTGATGTTTACCTTCAATGCAAGCTTCACACACATGGTGTAATGGCACTTCTTTCATATTCATGCCATTGACCATATTCTTTAACTTCTTAAGACTCACCATGTTGAGGTGGTCAAGTCTTTGGTGCCAAAGCGTAGCTCCTTCATTCGAAGACTTTGCCACATTCACACTCTCCTTTCGAACATTGATGTTGAGAAGATACAAGTTTTTCTCCCTTTGTGCTTGCGCCACAATGGTTCCATGGACATTGTTGACCTTACAACCATCCTTGTCAAACTCCACTTTCAAGCCTTCCGAAATGAGTTTGCTAACGGAAATGAGACTATTCTTCATTTTCAGAATATGAAGGACTTGTGTGATGGTTGTAAACAACATTTTACCTCCAACTTGCATTGTGGCTTTGATGCTCCCTTTGCCAATGGCCTCCAAAATGGTGTCATCTCCCATGTACACCTTTCGTGCAACAATGGATTCGTAAGTGGTGAACCATTCTCGTTCGAACATCATGTGTTGCTTTGCGCCCGAATCGATGATCCAATCGTTGCTCGCATGATCATTAGCATTCAAGGTGGTAACAAACATTTGTTCTTGATCATCACAAGTTTGGTTTGCTTTTTCTTTCTCATCATTCTTCTTCTTCAAACAATTCCTCACAAAGTGTTTGGGTTTTTTACAATAAAAACAAAGCTTTTCATTTGCCTATGGGTTTTGTTAAACAATGCGGCATTTTCTTTACTTTCACTTTCTTTTCTTTTGGAAACTTCATGAAGCAATCGAACGACGATGAATTTAAGGTCAACATCCTTGGTTGACATGGACTCCAAACTCGTGACCAAGTTATCAAAAGATGGAGGAGGCTCATGAAAAGTACCATGTACACGTCTTCATTTTCAATGTTCACCTCATTTGGAATGTAATTGATCCGCAAAGCGCCTTCACCATGTTGATGTGCGCAAACAAGTCTTCACCTTCTTGCATTTTGATGGTGAAGAACCTCCTTTGAAGAAACAACTTGTTTTCAATGGTCTTGGCTTCATGGACATTGCAAAGTGTTTCCCAAGCGCTTTTGACATTTTTGCAATATTGAATGTGTGCAAGTTGTGCATTCGTGAGATGTTCACAAAGTAATGCAAATGCGTTGGTTGCCTTTTCGTTATAATTCGTGATTTGATCTTCATGATGGGGAGTTGTTGCACTCCCATCAACAAACTTCCAAAGCTCGTGCTTAGAAAGCATCATGCGCATCTTGAACTTCCAAAGGTGAAAGTTGCCACTGTCAAACTTTTCCATGACTTTCAAAGACTCCATTTGGAATGATGACATTTTGTTGAACACAAATGCTAAAACAAACACTCTATGTTTTTGTATTCAAATGAAGTGCAAGTGGGAGAATTTGAAGTTGAAAAAATTGCTAATGTTTGAAGACCTCACTTGAAATCTTTCCCATTCAATGGCTATATGTCACAAAACAAAACCTTTACAAGAAACCCTCAAACACTTGAAAAACTTTCTTGCACGAACTTGAAATTTGGCTTGAAACTTATAGGATTGGCAAAGAACTCTCTTTGACACATTTGAAATTTAAACCTTTCAACAACTTGAAAAAACTTCTCTTACACCTCAAACTTCAATGTTGAAACTTTCAACAACTTGAAGAACGCTCTTCCACACACTTTTTCAAACTTCAACGTTGAAAACCTCAAAAACTTGAAGAATTCTCTTTCACACTTTTGAACTTAAAACTTGAAACTTAAAGACTTGAAGAACACTCTTCCACACTTAAGAACTTACAACACTTTGAAGAAGTCTGTTCCACACCTCCCACTCACTTGGAAAAGTTGCAAGCTCCTTTATGCCACCACTTGGAAAAGAACTCCCACTCACTTTGCAAACTAAGAACCTTGTCTCAAAACGATTTGTTATTTTTTTTTAATGCAATACAAGCTCAAAACCTTTCACTACTTCTTGTTTTAACACAATGTCCTTTCTCTTGCTTAGTGTGGGCCCATAACCTATTGGAAACAACTTGAAAACAAACAAGAAATGAAAGCTTCAAGGTTCATGAAATGGAACAATCGTATTAACTAACAAGAAGATTACAAAGGTTGTATGTTTCAAATGCTACAATGACAAAACTATGGCTTGTAACAACTAACAAAGCTTGAAGGTTTTATGTGCACTCAAAAACCATGAAAGGAGAGAATGAAAGACTATTCAAAACCACTCCATTATATACTAACTCCTAACCCTAAAGTAGCTGCCACTTAACCCTAACCTAGCCATCGCCTAACCCTAGCCGTCACTAAGCCTTAAGTAGCCTCCACTTCCAAACCCTAGCCACCATTATTCAACCTAACCTAACTACTATAAGGATGTGAATACTATTCATCCTTTTGATGAATGTTTAACACATTCATCAACATTGGGAATTAGAACTGAATATTATTATTTCTAACACCAAAGAGTGCACCCCAACTCCTTCTCCTTTCGGTGTGTTCACCTTTGGATTTGCAATTGAGTCCATCAAAGACCAATTGATGAATCAAGATTAATTAAAAAATGCCTAACTATTGGTAAGCATTTTCAACAACATGGACTAAGAAGTGCCTAGCGGCCACCAAATGTTTTCAACAGTATTGACAGTGAAAGGTTTGGTGCTTGCTAAATGCTTTTAGTAATATCAATAAAGAAACGTTTTATGACCACCAAATGCTCTCATCAATATGCATGAAAAAACACTTAACGATCATCGAATTTTATTAACAATGTTGACTAAAAATGGCCCAACAACTACTAGGTGCTCTAAACAGTGGATGGAAAACATTGTAAACTTATGACAATTTTGTTGCCATATTGACGATGTTGTGATCTTTAGTCCTTTCCTTAGATGTTGAAGACACATGGGTGATCTATTGTAGGAAAATGGATATACAAAAAATATTTAGAAAGATGATAGAGAGATATAATGATGGATTGAAGAGTTGTCTACATTGTTTGAATTGCAATGATTGTATGTTCTAATGGATATGTGCACATAAGTGTGCAAATAAACACAAAGACACACATATAAAGAAACACACACACATGGAAGCACATATACACACATAGACAGATGGAAACAATGGTAGGCACACACACACATATGGGCACCCATAAACATAATGACACACATACACAAACAAAAGGATACTCACACACACACACACACTCATTAGCAATAATTAGCAAAAACCATCCCAAAATTAAAATTTTGTGAAATTTTGGTGACATTTTCCTAAAAGAAAGCATTTCTAGGGGAAATTTGGCTATTTTCTAAAAAAGAAAAAAGTTTATTAAAGAAATCTCTTATTTATCTTCTGAGTTCAAAAATTTACAAACTAGGCTTGGGTGGCTAGGTGGGTCATTAAACACATAAGGACTCTAGAACAATTCATAGACTAGGAGTGGTTCCTACTGGGAATCAGCATGTACATATACATGAATGAGAGATTTACATGCTTTTTAAAAAAAGAAAATATTTAAAATTGATAGCAAATTTTCAGTCACTTTAAAACTTTACCACATGTACTTGATATTAGTTTGAATTTTGTTTCTAAGTGACACTTGCCATTGTGATGTGAACCCAATGTCCCATAACAGTATTTTGTTGGTTTCACTAAACCATATAGGTAACCAATATGCATGTGTTTTCTCCTGGATAATTCAACACTGTCAACTTTGTATAGTAAAATTTCTTTTCCTTTTGATTGTAACCAATAACTTGCATGCTTATACCATAGTGAGATGATTATTGGCTAGAATTGGTCTTTAGATAGCCACCCAAGACTACAGGGATATAGATATGTTGTTTTTATAATCTATTTTATTAGTGTAGTATTTATTTGATGAAAATGCTATTTACAAGGTCTAGCTAGACATTTGATTTTTGGGTGTAAGTACAGATGAAAAAGTGTACATCACAGTAGGTTTTCACTAGTTGAGTTGAAGAAGACGGACGATGACCCCCTCAGGAAGACCAGTAAGTTTTGAAGAAGATGATGACAATGACCCCAGAAACACCTGTAGGCCTAAATTCCTGCTGCAAAACTTATACAGATGCTAAATACATTCAATCTTTCTTCCAGAGACTTGCAATCTCTGCAATCTACAATCTGAAAAATGAAGTTTCATCTAATCCTGCTTTCTGTCAGAGTTGCCCACAGAAACTGTTTCTAGTTTTCTAGTTCCATGGAAGCCAAATCTAAATTGTTCCTAGTTTGATCATTCTCCTTTTCTTGCTTGTTGTCCGCTGTAAGAGATTGCTGATCTTGCATGTGCTTGTCTCCCATCCAACTTGTCTAGTGTCATAATCAAACACAAATAGCTTTCCCTTCATTGCCAATGCTGCCACACACACAAAACATAGAGATGTTGAAAAGTTATTTGCCTTGATACAAAATGAAGTTTGCTGCAAACTGTACTCTTGTTCATTTTGTCTGGAAATCTCAATCTTTGGCCCTCCATACCACCCTAGTGTTGTAACTTTTCCTCTCAGGCAAGATCATCAAAGAGAGCTTGGACAGAGATACTAGACCATAGACTCATTACAACCTGTTGTAAACTCACTCTCACGAAAGATTGTCAAGCAGAGCCCAGAGAGAGTTATATAAGAACATACCAGTGGATTTAACTCTTCCTCACAGGAATGATTGTGAAGCAGAGCTTGGGGAGAGATACCAGAACAAACCACCCATTATCTCTTCCTCTCAGGGCAGATTGTCAAAACAGAGCTTGGAGAGAAATACAAGGTGCTGTGACTCTCCCTCACAGGAAAGATTGTCATGCGAGTTCTTTTAGTGCCTTCATCCTGATTGATCACCACCACACCCAGTGTTATTCTTGAGACTGTGTTGCCACCTATACCCCATTCAACCAATTTGATGATATGTTCATAAGAAATCCAGAATCCAGACAGAATTTTCTGTTATTCTTGGCTCTGATCCAAACTTCCTCTACTGTCTAAGCAGACTTTCAGACAGCACAGCTTCACAAGAATTTCTATCTCAAACTTTTAACATGGGTAACATAAAAATGCAGGTTCTTTCTGTTTGCACAAATTTCTGGAATGGACACTTTAACTTGTGTTTTTGAACCAATTCTTTGTATAAACTCTCAAACAGGTCACTGCACAAAACAAACATGTCATGTAATTAGCATATCATGTTTTAAGGGTGATAAGCCCTGTTGGTGATCTGAAGTCCACTTACAGGATAGGCAAAATACTGCTCCTTCGAACAGGAAAACTAGAGATTTGAAGTCCAAGGACAGACCCTGAGAACTGTGGACAAGCCATACCAAGAATTACACATCAGGATGCAATATCAAAGGAACAAACTCAAAGCCATCACAAGATTGATGTCTGAAACTTCATTAATCACCCAGTTCTGTATTTTACAAAATCAGGTTCCTGGCAGAACCCAGCTTTTGGAAGGGAAACCAGAGCAGCACAAATTGTCCCTCTAGAATCAAACTTGTATGCACATATGAACACATGTCGCCTGAAGGGTAAAAGCACAAAGTTTGCCACCTTGAAGACCCTTAGTCTTTGCATAATTTTTGGCAAACTTCTGTGTTTAACAACCATGCAAATTGATTCCAAGGACAAATTGAGAACTCACAACCCTTATAAATTCAAAATGTTCTGAATCAACTGGCTATAGGTAGGCACACTTACCCCTCACTAATTTTAGCTTCATCAGCATGTGTCCAACACATGTCTGGTAGCTCTTCTGGACCACCAGGTACAGGAGAAAATGCTTCAGGAATTAGTTCATTGTAGCCACTTTTGATCGCATCATCTCTCAACTGCTTCCCTACACACCCAAAAAATCAAATGAATCAAAGCTCTGTTGCCTCTGAATAAGGTTTACATTGAGATCCATTTCACAGCAATTGATTATGCAGATTTCCCTGCATAATATTGCAGCCCAAACAAAAACTCCAAACCATGTAACTCAATATTCCCTTGAAACCCTGGCATATGGAAGACATGATACACTAAGCAAGGATGTGCAAGACATTTCTCAGCAGCTATACAAGATTTGAGTTCATCAAAATCACCAATGGTTCCAGTGTCCAATATAAGCATTCCTGAAAATATGAGAAATCACTGCCAGTGTCAAGTATCATTTTCAGAGCTCCATCCTCGTCACCTGGTTGACATGAAATTTTCTTCTCTCCATACCAAACAGTGCCGAACAATGTAAACACACCATTCCACCTACATGTGATGATAGTACCCCATCTTTAAGGTGAACTCCTTCCATTCAAAATCATTTAATTAACTTTATCATGGGACTGATACCATCCCTCTGATAAAAAATACAACTTTCAATTACATGATCTTAACTTCAGTAACAATCAACTTACTATGGTTTCAAGACTTGACACTTTGAAGATGGGTTTCTTGCTCCACAAAGATCTTATTTTTCATCACTATGAGAATATTTCTATGAAATTTTTTGTACAATAAGCTACTTGAATCTTAAGTAAAAAAGTGATGAAAGCAAATTGCATGTCCCTGATACTCAACTCATATACCAGGCACACATCTCACATTATCTAAAACTGCCAATCCACCACTATTATCAATTTCCTGCCTGGTTGTTTGAAAGAACACAACAGCTCTCTTAGGGAGAATCCAAATGTCATAGAAAATCCTTACCCAACAATTCAAGCTCTTCGTTTTAGGTAAAAACATTCTGGATTAGGATTAGCTTGGGTGAAGGTTAGGTTCATATGCAGTGGGGAAAAAGTTCATATTTGTCCATTGCAATTCAAGTGTGGAAATGGCATTCCGAAAAAGAGATACCCTGATGCATCATCATCAATCTCATCATCAGTGGCCATGCATATTCCCACAACATTGTTGTCAATCACATTTTTCAGCTGTGCAGAAAATGTGATCTTTGAGTTGCTTAAGCCCATCAAGCCGTTTGTTGCAGATTTGCTTGGATTGTCAACTTTTATGTCCCCCGCACTTTCATATGAACATCTGCACTGAATCATGACCTACATTAGAAGAAAAATCGCATGCCAGGCACATAAGAACATGATCCAAACCAAGGTTAATAATAGGGCTTCAAGCTTCCAAAGAGAATTGAAGAATCTATAGCATATAGGAAACCATTTCCAAACCCACCTAGAATGCATGGATGCATGGAAGGCTAAATTACTGGTATAAGCATGCAGAGCCTGGCCAAACTCACCCAAAAACCACAGGGACAAGAAAGGGATCTTCATCTCCATCAGAAGCAAGAATGATACTACCATCACCAAAGTTCAGGCTGATCATATCCTTCACTACAACACCTTCAAACTGTGACTTATCAAGGTACACCACAGTCATAAAACACCAATAGTTACTTTGTGCATCACATTCTTCTTCAACTATCTGGTACTGTGAACAAAGAGGCAGCCAACAATCCAAGATTGCTCCCACTGGCTTGATTTTAAACAAATCCCGTGTTGCCTGCTTAGATCCTGAATGTCAGATCTTCAATGCTCAAGAGAAGTCTTACATATCTATGAGAGTGGCAGAGAAATCTCTACAAAAACAGATATATTACTTCCTCGAGAAGTTCACAACAAAACAATCCCCAGATCTGGATTCTGAAGAATCAAAAGTAACAAAGCAAAGGCTGAGCTCATTTGGTTAAAAATGAAGAGCAAGAAGATCCAGATCAAAGAGCTTGCTCACCAACCGCATTGAGCCATTGATGTAATCACTTTGCACCCATGTCAAGCTGCTTCCAGTATCAATATCCAAGAAAAAAACTTTGGGTGGAACTCCCATAGCCATCTTGATGTAGTAGTTGTCACTGTAGTGTTGCCACAACAACGCAGCTTTCAGTACTCCCATCTAGCTGCAACTATACAGGCGACAAAGCAGAAATCTTGAAATCAAGGGTGATCTGAATTCTGTATCAGCATTGATCTTCTTCCTACTGCACACGTTTTTCCAATTAGATCTGCATTTTTTGGCTTTTGTTTTTTTGCATTGTTCTGTCACATAATTCAAGCCTGGGTCATGATGCAATGGTGAGTGGCATCGGTGGATGGATAGGTTAGAGAGAATCCATACACGTGCTGTTTCTTTTGTCGGCCACCTCGCAAGCTCCAAGAAAGTAATTGTGATGTAGGCAAACCCGGTTTCTCTTTGATATCCAATGGCAACCTGACGATTCCGTTTCTTCCATTCTCGACCCCGATTCCCCGTGAGAGTGCCTGATATTCTTCCGGTACAGCTTGAACACGACCGAAGCTCCGGTTTCTTGAGCATTCGGAGTGGAGACAAGTAGAGATACTCTGTGAGAAAAGAAGAGGAAGAGGACGAGGAGGAAAATTACGAGGAAAATAGTGATGAATACTAC
Organism: Sphagnum tenellum; assembly: GCA_963921925.1. Lineage (NCBI taxonomy): Eukaryota > Viridiplantae > Streptophyta > Sphagnopsida > Sphagnales > Sphagnaceae > Sphagnum > Sphagnum tenellum. The sequence goes on from OY998155.1 coordinate 13,133,564, forward strand.
TACGCCGAGCTTCAAGCGCGAAATTCTGGGACAGCGGCGAGTGCAAATCAGTGCTCTGTGCTCCAGTAGCAGTAAGAGACACTTCTTCTTGTTCTTCTCCTCAAACTCCACTCGTTCTTCTTCTCTCTCCAACGAAGACGACGCGGGGGGCTGTGGTGCTTCTCGGGAACAGCAATCACAGCCTGGACCAATTCCTCGCCTCATTGCACGCCAGCACAACACAGAACACCGTCATACAGAAGAAGAAGATGAAGTCTTCAACAGAAAGAGAGACTCCAACAAAAGTGCAGGATCTACACGAGAGGAATCAAAGCTTCCAAAACAAAGATTTACACTCAGACATGGACTGTGCTCATCATCAGGGACATTCAGATCCCCCACTGCAATGTGCACGGTGAGAGAGAAAGTCGAGACAGACACCGAGAGAGAGAGAGAGAGAGAGAGAGAGAGAGAGAGAGAAAGTGGGAGATCGGCCGGGGCGCTACAGAGTCAGTCCTGGATATTGGTCTCAACAAACTTCTCCAAACATCACGCAGATGCGAAACATCAAATTCTCCACACATCACATAATAACGTGCAAGGAGTTTCTTTCGTCGACTAAGAATCTGCACCGAAGATGTACGTACCTTCTGTTGCTCCCAGCGATCTTCCTCCCCCGTCATCCTGTCCCCTTCTTTCTCCCCCTACTACTGCTTCTGCGCTACTCCCTGTTTGTCCATGCTCGCAGACTCTTTCTCTTCGGGAAATAATAATAATAATATTTCATGAAAAAAATCAAGACATAATTGTTGAAGAGAAGATATCAAAATTCCTTGAATATTCTCACAACATTCAATCGCGACAAAATTCCAGCGCGCGACTCCGTTCGAATTCTCGACCAACGCACACGAAGCTCCTCCGGAGCAACTCTTCCCGGTCTTCCTCGGCTTCGAGATCGAAGATAGAACCCGGTTATATTACCTAAGAACCGCAGGATAACTTTCGAGTTTGTGCTGGATCGTTCTCTGTTTTTTAAAGAACCTGCGGTTCCGAATTTCTCAGAAATTGTGTTTCGAGTTTTCTTTTGGGGGAAATTCGGTAAATAAGGTCTGTTTATGGTGTCAGTAGTTACTAGTAAGATTGATTAAAGTTTTGCTATGAGATGATTAGGGATCCGTTAAGATTTGACTTAAGAGAGATTAGTGCAATTTTGAACTTGATCAAGAATTAGGGCTGTATTTAACCAGATTTTACATTTTCAAGTAGGATTTTTTAATTGTAGAATATGATTTAATATATCATATTACAGAACCCAGTGGTACTGAGATTGAATAGACCATATTATTATGGCTATGAGTTTGTATGGAGACCAGTTTATTATGCCAAACGTGACATTTCACTTATGGTTTGATGAGTAAAGTCCCAACAGAAGAAAACAAGCAAATAGGAAAAAATAAGGACATTAAGACATGAAAGAAGAAAAGACAAAAAAACAAAGCTAAAGAATAAATACGACAGTGAGTGTGACTGCCATTAAAGAAAATCATGAAGCAACAAATTAACACAGTTCTTATACAATGATATCGTATGAAAAGATAATAGGGTAGATTGGCCCATCATTGATTGCCTGCCTATGATCAAACATTTATTTATATCTCAAACATATGTGTCTCATTTTGAGTGATTTAAAATGTTATGGGAGCATTACCTCAAGCTCTAGAAGTCATCTTTGAAGTGTAAAGAAAAAAGAATAATGAAAAAATAACAAGAAGAAAAATAAGCTTTCCAACTTACAAAACACGATAGTAACATAACCCTATAACATAACCAATTGCAAACAAATTACAAAAAGATCTGAGACCTACATGTCACCTGAACAAAATGAAAAAAAAAGTGAATAATTCACAAATTAACTTGAATTTATTCACATTGGAATTGGTTCATAGCTAAACTAAACATTAAACTAGATTTAAAAATTTAATTAGTAAGCTAGATTAGACAAAATTAATTTAGACTTAATCATATACTAGGTAATCATGACCACTTGACAACTTAAACTGGCACATGTCCAAGTACTATGATTAGTCATTAAATCAATTTTGTGGGATTTGAAGATTTTTTAACCATAATAGTAGTTTCATGAACTAGTTTTGTGTAAATTTAAAACATTACACCTTTTTTCAATTTTGAACCAAATTATATCACAATGTGTATGAGGATGGTAATTGCTGATGCATATTAATTTTGACAATTTGGGTGGCAATAATGATTCACCCATGTGGTGCCACTCAAATGGTTTTCCACTTTGCAATGTCAAGTTTTTTCCAATTTTTTTAGTTCATGAGGAATAGGCAAATAATTGATAATGTGAGATAAAAGATAATTATTGCAAATTTTGATTGCTTACTCAATGTTTAAATGATTCACCCTAATGTTGTTGTGGTGATGAATTTAAAAAAAAAATCCATTTAAATGAATATTTTCAAAATTATAACATATTAATTGCATGTAATTTCAATCAATATCAATTGGAATTCAATTAAGTTTATAAAATTTAATATTAATTTGAAATTTTGTATTTAAATTCTTAAATTTAATTGAATTCAAATTCATTGAAATTGGAGTTGAATTTCAATTTGATGAAGTTCAATTTATATGTTTTTAGATTGAAAATTTGTTCATCATTTTGACTTTAACTTTAAAGTTTAGCCCTACACTTGAAATGTAATACCGTAAACCTTAAACCATAAATATTATAACATAGATCCTAGTATGTTGTATATGCCCTAAACCCAAAATCATAAAAACTATAACATAAAGCCTAATATGCTATACACCCTAAACTTTAAATCGTAAATCCTATAACATAAACCCTAAACCATAAACTTTAAAACATAAACAATGAATGTTATAATAGAGATCATAATATGTGATATACATTAAACTTTAAACCAAGACCAAAAACTAGGCTACAACGTCACCGTGTGGCATAACTAATGGTCACTTGAATTGTGAAATGTCAATAGGATTTCGATCATTACTTATAGAGTGGAAATTCCACTTTTAACATTTATCAGTATAGTTTGGCGAAAAATATGTTAGACATAGCTCTTTTGGGCCAATTCTTGTAATGGGGAATTTTAAGCAAGCGAAATCTTTGAGTGAGAATGTGAGTTTAAATTTTCTCCCATAGAAAGTGAAGGCCATTCAATAATCATTTCATGAAAAAGAAATTGGGGAGAGCAACAATCTAAAAATCTAGAGGAGGATAATTGAATCAAAAGAACATAGTTTAGATATTGTTCAAAAAAGTTTTCATTTTAAGTGACAAGTTAGGGTTTAAAAGAAAGGATCATGGAGAACAACAATCTAGACCTTTAGAGCATATCAAGATGAGGAAAACTAAATTTAAATAACCCAAGGGTTCAAATACAATAAAATGACCCACACTCACTTAATTTGGGGTGTGGTGCGCAAGGATTGAAGATTGTTTTTTTTTAATTTTATAATGACATGGCATGCAGGGCTTGGTTGGTTTTGAAAAATGTGGGTAGGGCAAGAATTTTGAATTTGGGTGGAAGCTCAATCATCATTGATGAAGGTTTAAGGTTTGTCAACATGCAACTAGCATGAGTTTGACTAGCTTGTAGTTGGAACACTGAATTACACTTAAGCGTCATAGCTTCTAATAAAGGAAATTTGCAAAGGTGCACTTGAACATGTTTCCATCTTTTTGTTTTTGTTTCTTTAACATCAATCATTGTAGAACTTTTGTCCTCAAGTTTTCTTTTGCAAAAATGGTGAAGGAAAAGAGAAAATTGATAGGCAAACTAAATCTTGAATTTCCTCCTCGGGAGCATGTATACTTCAAGGACGAAGCTAAACACTATTGTAATATTGTGAGGTAGCTCAATGATTTTATATTGAACCTTAAAACAAATTTGCCTTGCAACATTGTGACTAGCTAACATTGAAGAAGTTTTTGGACCTTCTTATTCAAGCTTGAAAGTCACATGTCCATACCTCCATGTAGAAACCAAATGAGAATTGTTTAGGTTGTATTGGCAAATGTTTGGTACACCACATGTCACTAACAATGAATTTAGTGTGTGGTTTGTGAAGAGTGGTGGATTAGTGGAGTTTTCTGAGCTTAGTCGAGCTAGGGAAGTTTTGCACAAGCTTGACGTCAATCCCATGCACAAGCTACCTAGTAATCTATCTTGCACTCAAACTTGAAGAACTTAAACCAACAAGCAAATGCATGTATGGTATTTCACAAGTGGACTTTACGAAGGTCAACAAATTCATGTTTTTTTGGTTGATTTACTAAAACGGTTTTGTGTATGGAGACCCAAAAAATCCAAGCTATCTAATAAGCTCATAGGGCTTGGATTCAACATGGAAAATTAGTGGGTGCAACATGGAAACATAGGATGCCATCATTGCAACTGAATGTGACTTGTAAAGATTGGCACATGATATTTTCTTACTAAAAAAAAAGGTGTCCATGTATTCTAACATCTCAATTTTGCACAACATTTTGTTTTTATTTTTGTTGTTGCAAAAAAACTTATAAGAGTTTATATGTTCGGGGGGTTTATTTTCTTAATGAAATTGTTGTCACTTTTGCAAATATGGATCCAAATGTTAAAGCTTGAAATTCAAGCTATATCAAATTTTTTTGTTCTAGAATTTTTTTCCTTTATTGATGAAATTGTTATTGATTTTGCAAATGTAAAACCAAACCCTAGAGCTTGAATTTCAAGCTACGTTGAGTGCAAAAAATTGATTTCAAGTAAAAGATGTCCTCAAGGAAGAACGATCAAAATTACAAGCAACCCATGATCAATGCATTGCGTTGTTGACGCAACCCCAAGCTCCTTGATAGATTCAACGATGAGTCCAAGGTAAAAACAATAGAAGGATGCGAAGTTGGGGTGCACTCCCTAACTCACAGCACTTTGGGGGTAGGGGGGCATGCTGGAGCTTTAGGATGGGGATTAGGATGAATGACAAGCAGGTCAATTATTCACACGGACCTACACAAATCAAATAACAAGTTGGTTAGTGCATAGTTGGAGCACTTTTGGTGCACGGACGAACCACGAGCAAACATGGATTCACAAAATTCACCATGGCCCGGACTTGGGGGAAGGCACCACCTTTCCCCCTTATAGTATTTTTTATGCCTGGCCATGGGGCCATGGGGCCAGCACCCAAATGTCATTTTGTCCTAAAACTCTCAAATTACAGTCTTGAAATTCCTTAAATTGGGATTTTTGCTATTTTGGGAGGCCTATAACTTTGTATGTAGACCTCTAATTGAGGTGAGTTTTAAAGCAAAGTTATAGCCCTTGTTAAGAGCTTTTCAACAATATGTGTCACGCCACTTGCCTGTAAGGAAATCAAGGCGATTACTAACTTTTAGTTGTCGAGAATCAAAATGACAATTTGACTTCTGGCCCTTCTTTTGGCCATAACTTATGTTTTAAGTGCCCAAATGGGTCATGTGAACTAATTTTGGACATTTAAGTTTTAAGAGCTTTTCAATGGTATAAGGAACTCTTCAATCCAATGAGTTTTGACTGCTACAATTGCCCTTTGAAGATTTGGGAGTCCATCAAGACTCCAATTCCCAAAGTGGGAGCTCACTTGGGAGTGTGGCGGCTCATTCCCTCACATTTTCCTACATTCCCGAAAGCATGAAATGTGATTCCTGGGCTCTAATCTTGGCCTGCACCTTTGCAAACCCTTGCTTTGGTTGCGATTCCAAGGTTAGGGTTGTGACACATTTCAAATCTTTGTAAGTCTAAAAAAATACATCCTGAAACTCATTAAGTAACATTTAAAGCTCTTCAATCTTCTCGTTTGTCAATTACGAATTAACTTTGATGTATTATGGATTTGCCTTGGTGCCAATATTCAACTTAACAAGCTATTGTTCTTCAATCAAAGTCCAACATGCTATTTAAAGATTTTGTAATTGTATTTTTGTTAGTTTCTCATCCACTTGAATATTATCTTGGTTGTGATGGTGATAGGTTTTTAGATAAACCTTATCTTCTAATTAAACCTTTAGTTTGACATAAAAGTTTTCTGATTTCGTTGTTGAAGGTAATACTTTTGTAATTTTTTGATATAATGTCCTTTGCTTTGGATCAGATTCCTTAGTGTTTCTAATTTTTGACACCAACATTCAATGACAAAATTGTTTCTTTTGAAAGAGTAATTGTGCTAATTGAAAACAGTTCTAATTTTGTCTCAAAGATTAGATTTTCCACTTCATTTGTTAACCCTTCCATTAAGTCATAACAAATAAGTACTTGGGGCCTTTTGCTTTCTACTCCCAATTTTGTATTACCTAAAATTGTTTTGATTGTTCCATTACCTTGAACAATAATGACCATTACCCTAGTCATGTGTAACCTTTGCATCTCTAAGCAAAGGTCTTCCTAACAACATAAAATAGCTATAATTTACCACAATATTTTTCATAACAATTTATGTGGCTATATATGAAATACCATGTATGTGAATCTTCAAATTTCTAATGATTCCTAAACGTTTAATCATACTCTGATCTACCATTCTAAGGTGGTATAAAGCTGGTTTTGGTTTGGGTAAACCTAACTTTGTTCTAAGGTTTTCTATTATAATGTTCACACTTGTTCCTCCATCTATCAAAACATCTTCAACAATGTTCTTCCCAACTTGTACCTAGATAACTGCCATCTAGTTATTTACCTTTATAGTTGTTATGTCTAATTCAAAATGTGTCTCAACCACTATGGCTACACTAGGCTTTGATATATCTTTAGTAGCCATAATAGGTTTTTTAAGTTTCAATTTCTACCACATGTACTTTTTAAAATATGGTGTTATTTTCAACAATTAACCTAACTTCAAAGTATAGGTAGTCTCTACCATTTGTTTATTGATATCTTGGAATATTTGTTCCATAGACATAAATTTGTTGATAAGATTAGCAGGCAAACTTTGTGACATAATTGGTTTCGTGGACATTTCAAATTCTCTCATTCCTACCCAACTTGTATTCCACTATGTTTTTTCTTTCAAAATTAGATTTTGTGGTGGGTTTTTTTGCTTACATCTCATGTATAGTCTTGACAAAAGATTGTTGTAGTCTCTACTCCTCTTCCTAGTCAATAATAGATTTCTTCTTGATTGGCTTTCTAAACCCTAAACCCTAAACCCACATGTTCTTCAATAACCTTGCTCCTACTAATGGCCATATTCACATCCACCATATGGACTGAAGGATTTGAAACCTTAGGTTCTACGACAACTTGTTTTTCTATTGGCTTCAGTCCTTTATTTTTAAACATATTTTGCATATCATTGTATTTAGGACAATCTATGATCTTATGTCCAATGCCACCACAAATATGATAGGGAACACTTCACATGTACTTTAATCTATTGAGTAATAACCTCAGAGACTGCAAGAACAAAATCTCCCTTTCTTTTGACTCTATAGGTTTCAACATTATGATTTGTCTTGTGATAGTTTGTATAGTACACTAGTAATCTTTCTAAGATTGTCTAAGCTTTTTGAACTAATATTGTCTTACTACTTTGTGGTACTAACAGATTGCTTACGGTCTTTACTTCAAAAGTTTTTTTTTCACAAACCAAAGTTGCTTCCTTATGTTATTACAAAGTTTCTCTCTTCATACCTATTGTTGCTACACACAAATATGGTTGTAATCCAAATTTGAAAACAATAGTTAAGAAACTATTTGTTGTTTTATGTTGAAGACTATCAACAAACTTCAATAATCTTTCATAATAGACTTCCACTCTTTCATTTTTCTCATGCTTCATGTTTTTCAACTATAGATAAATCATTCTATACTTTTTTGTACCTTTTATAAAAAAACCAACTGCAATTTTGCAAAAATACAATTTGGGTTATCTCCCATATAATTATTACATCAATCAAACACAATATCTTTGAAAGTAAAATTGAACATATTAACAATTTTTGGATCATATGTTTCACTATATACTCTAATCGCAACTTTAAGTACTTTGACATGATCATCTAATTTAGAATCCTTAAGATATTTAAGATAGTCGAGTGGCTAACAATAAGGTCTATTTGGTGGTAATGGTGGCTTGCTTGGATTCACCATTGGCAACCAAAAATATCCTGGAGGTCTTAGTGGTCCTGGAGGAGCTAAGCCACCTCCTCTTGGATCTAATGGTTGATTTGCAAAAACTTTTTTCACCCCTATGGGTATATCTTCATGCAAACTCACAAATTTTGTACCCAGTGGAATTTGTGGTTTGGATCTAACACCATCAACAATATGGACTAGTGGTAATCTAAACAAAACTTTAGTAACTATAAAGACAGACTAGGGCATTACCACAAAATATGATGGCACAAATTTTAATGGTTCCATTCTAAAATTTGAAGTTCTTGCATAGGTAACTCTAATATTGTTTTGATGTAACAAACTTGGTAAATAGGTACTACATCTACCCTAGTCTAAGTTTTCACTTCCATTCTATTTTCTTTCTAGATCTATTATATGAGTCTATCTAGAATTCTAACCCTCTCATGGTACAGATCCTCATACATCCATGATTCCTTACTTTTGCAAGTTTCGGATTCAAATTCTAAAAATACATAGCCAATCCTTGGTTCACATTATTCTCAATAAATGGCAATTCATTGATATGATGTCCAATCTGATGGTAGTATGTGCAATTTGAAATTTTTTGTCTTGGAACTTTATTCACACTATGAATTCCTCTATTCCAATCCCTTGGAACTCCTCTAACTATGCTTCCATTCTATTGATTAAATTTGGGTTCACTATACCTTGCTCTTACAACCACATGAACCCCTTTTGCCACTATTGGTTTTACTCTTGGTAAGACTATAGTTTCTTGTTTAGTTACAAGTACCGACTCAACTCTTCTACACATTCTAATACCTTGAATTGTGGCTTCTTACTGAACGACATAATGAATCAGAAGTTCAAAGTTATGAGTTTTTTGTTCAACATTTTCATTCTCCTGGCCGTTTCAATAATAAAGAGGTGAAGCAAATCTATATCTTGGTACAACGTCCTCCTTTTTTGACTTGTTGAGTCTATGTTCTTCTTCTTCAACCAAAACATATGAAATATGTTATTACATTAGATTTGTTGATTCTAGCACAACTTTCTATCAAAGTTCAAATTCCCAACTCTTTCATTTAAACTCAACCTGCAAGTCAGCATTTTCAATCTCACGCTCATCCCTCTTGGAATTTGCAACAAATTGTTAGTGCACTATTATGTTTCACCAATTTGCACTTCATGAGGAATAATTGGTGTTGCATGAGGCGTTATGTGGCATGTAGGTTTGTTTTTTATCACAGATGTTTTTGTTCTATCTAGGAAACTCTTTTAGGTTTTTCAAACCGTTGATCTATTTAATCTACACTCAAATTATTGCTAATGGCAATGCCATTTTCCACTTGTTCATGTAATACAACTTGATCTAATCGTCTCCCCAAACTTCTAGTTATAATTATATTTTCCATCTCTCCACATCCTAATTCGAATCTGAATAAACTTTTACATTAGAACAAAATCCTTGTAGTTAGTTACTATGCTTTGATATGCTTCCTCAACAAAAAATTAGGATAAAGAATATTTTTTAAATGCAAAAAATGTAACTGAAGTTCACTATTTATTTATTAAAAAAAACATTTAGCAACAAGACATAAACAACAATTTGAAATTCATTTTGAATTCAGTCCTTTGTATGATCGCCAAATGGTAAAAACATAACTTTTTAATCTTATGTTTTGGTCTAAAATGTGGACTAAAATGCAATAACATTAATACTAACAAAGTCTCTTCATTCAAATTGACTTAGAACTAGTTTCAAAATTAAAATCAATAATGAAAGTATGATCAAAACATCAAAACAACAAACTTTAACCATGGAAACAAAGTTTTTCCATAAATCAAAGTGTATTTCTCTCATACTCCATTAAACCTCCATATTCTACAATGATACAATGGTATTCATCTCTTCATCTTCTCCAAAGATATTCCTCCACAAAAAAAATCCTATGTTCTATTCAAATTCAAATGGTGACAAAAACTATGTAATCTAGCTAGTAATTCCTTAAATAATAACTAAATAAATAGGAATATACTAACTAATATTTACCACAAGTAACTACTCCCTTAACAAGGCAGGCCCTCCCTACCCTACCTATAGCTCCACTAGTAGAAAACCTTTTGTTTTAACTAAAATGTTTTCAACTAAATGTGATTTGCAACTGTGTTGCAACTATGATTTTTTATTTTAAAATTGAATAATAACAATTACCAATGAACTCAACTCATCAATTAAATTGGTATATAGTTAAAAATAATTTTCAACTAGGTGGTGTTTTGTCAACTATTCCATTGAATATTATGGGCATCAACAATGTTTATATGTTGAAATGCCTACTACATTGATAAATAGTGAAAAACATGTTTTGAATAAAAGGTCATTTTTGAAATATTCTTAATATTTAAGGTTTTCTAATTGACACATAGTTAAAATGTTAACCAATGTTCAACTATTTTGGTAACACCATCAACACATGCATGTATGATAAAATGTATTAAAGGATAAATTTCATTTCCAACTTTGTTGCAACTATCTTTCAACTCAATAAACAACTAATAGGTGACTTTGCTTTTATACATATCATATATGTTAATATTTATGCCAAATATCACAACATTAAATTACATGAAATTATTTATTTATATATATGAATAGTTATGTGTGACATGACTTTTGTAATGCATATAAATTTTGAATAAATTCTCTTGAATATAAATTAGTAATTTAATCTTGTATATTCCATACATGTAATATTTGATTTTATGTAGACCAAATTTAGTTTATGATATATAAGTAATGATAATTAAATTGTGAAATTCTAATGTTCATTCATTTTTTTCCATGTGATGGCTTAATATTTATTTAAAATTATTATCAAAATTCATTAAATTGAAATTACATGTAAATTTTATTTGTAAAAATGAGTTTTTGTAGGATGCAATTTTTTTCATTTAAATGTTAAATTCAGTTTATTATTATATAATAAATGATTAAAGTATAAGTTTAAAATATTGTGTATTGAAATATTAGTTAGACTAATATGTTTGTTAACGAGGTTTTTTATTGTTTTCCTTTCAAAATTGATTTAAGACCATAAGAAAATTGAATAGGTTTTAATGTTATTCTTCAACAAGTTTTATGGAGTAGTTTGTTTATGTCCTTTATATTGAAAAATAACTTGAAATCAAGCAAGAAATGAAACATTCAAAGTTGATGAAATGGAACAATTGTATTAACCAACTAAAAATTACAAAGGTTGCATCCTTCAAATGCTATAATGCGAACTATGACTTGTAACAACTAACAAGGCTTGAAGGTTCTATGTGCATTCAAAATCATGAAAGGAGAGAATAAAAAACCATTCAAAAACACTCCACTATATACTATCTCCTAAACCTAAAGTAACCGCCACTTAACCCTAACCTAGCCGCCACCAAACCCTGACCCTAGCTGCCGCCAAGCCCTAAGTAATTTTCACTTCTAAACCCTAACCACCACTATTCATCCTTTTGATGAATGTTTAACACTTTCATCACCATTGGGAATTAGAAACGAATAATATTTCTAACACTCCCATTCTATGAAGTTTCTAATCCGAACATGGTTATCAATTTGTTAAAGGTGAAGCGACTAGGGCTTCCAAGCTTTTGGAACTAATGCATAGCGATGTGTGCAAATCGATGAAAACCACATCTCGTGGTGGAGCACGATACTTTGTCACCATCGACGACTTTTCGAGAAAAACTCATGTTTACCTTTTAAAAGCAAAAAGAGAAGTGTTCGACAAATTCAAGGCATATAAGGTCTTAGTGGAGAATCAAACCAGCATGAAGATCAAAACCTTGTGATCCGACAACGGAGGAGAATTTGTGTCCAAAAAGTTTGATGACTTTTTGCCTGAATGTGGAATCGAACGTCAAATAAGTGCACCTGACACACCACAACAAAATGGAGTTACGAAACAAGCCAATAGGACCATCATGGAATGCGCTAGAAGCATGATTCGTGCACAAGGACTTGACTTGGAGTTCTGGGCGGAGGCAATGAACATGGCGGTTTACATAAAAAATCGATGCCCAACTAAAGATCTTGATTCAAAGACCCCACAAAAAGCGTGGATCGCTGTGAAGCCGAATGTATCTCATTTGAGATTTTTGGTTGTAAAACATTTGCACACATTCCAGATGAAAAGATAAACAAATTAGACTCCAAATCCATACCTTGTGTGTTTTTAAGGTATTGTGAAGGGACAAAAGCATATCGCTTAATGTGTTCTAAAAACTAAAAGGATCATTAAAAGTCGAGATGTTGTGTTCCTCGAAGGGACAGAAGAAGTAGAAGGTGTTCGTGATAAGAGACCCCTTTCAAACCAACTAGAACACCTTGTTGTGGATGATGTCGATGAACTTGTCAAGGATGTTAATCTTTTATCTTTGAGACTAGCAAAAGACGTGGAAGGTGATGAATCTACAATAAACTCTTCTTTCGAAGAAGAATTTGCTTCATCACAATATGAGGGTTTGAATGAACCACAACAAGATAGACCAAGAGTAAGGCCCCAAAAACAACGTAAGGAGTGGCCTCGTGATTGGTGGGTGGCCACCAAAGAGGTGGAACGAGCCACCATGGCAATTTTAGAAGAACCCTAAACCATGGAAGAGGCGTTGAATGGCGAAGATGCAAAGAAGTGGGAGTTTGCCATGCAAGAAGAATACGACTCTCTTCTTGTCAACAACACTTGGTCCTTGGTGCCACTCCCCAAGGGTAGAAAACCCATTTCTTGCAAATGGGTGTTCAAAATCAAACATGGGGTCGATGGTGAAGTCGAACGGTACAAGGTGAGACTTGTGGCAAGAGGTTTCACCCAAACATTTGGAGTCGATTACAATGAAACTTTTGCACCCGTTGCAAAGTTTGTGTCAATTCGTTGTATCCTTGCACTAGCGGCCATTGAAGACATGGAGATTCATCAAATGGACGGCAAAACCGCATTTTTCAATGGTGACCTTGAAGAGGAGATCTACATGGAGCAACTTGAAGGATTCACACATGAAGGGGACCATCTTGTGTGTAAGCTTCACAAATCATTGTATGGCTTCAAACAATCTCCAAGGGCTTGGACCCAAAAGCTAGATGCTTTCTTGAAAAGCATCGAGTTTACGAGAAGTGATGCGGACTTTAGTGTGTATGCTGCGCAAGTCGAGGATGTGAAATTTTTCATTGTCGTCTACGTCGATGATCTCATCTTAGTGCGGAATAATAAGGACAAGATTTTGCAAGTGAAGGAAGAACTTTCTCCAAAGTTCGAAATGAAAGATCTTGGAAATTTGCATTTTTTCCTTGGCATGGAAGTGGAAAGGGATCGTGCACAACGTCTTTTTTACATCAACCAAATTGGGTATCTCAAGGAGATTCTCAAACGCTTTCGCATGGAGGATTGCAAAGCCATCGGAGTGCCACTTGATCCCAAGACGAAGTTGAAGAAGAATGTGAACAAGGATGATGAAATGGTGAAGGTTCCTTATCAACAAGCTGTGGGATCCTTGACGTGTGCCATGTTGTGTACTTGATCCGATTTGGCATACCCAATAAGTGTGGTGAGTCAACACATGGCTAATCCAAGCCTAGAACATTGGATTGTGGTGAAACGCATTTTTTGATACTTGCAAGGCACATTACAATTCAAATTACGATTCAGAGGATTATCACCCCAAGATGTGGTCGGATATTATGATGCGGATTGGGCCGGTGACCTTGAGGATAGGAGATCCACCACATGGTTTGTATTCATGATGGGAGGTGGAGCCATTTCGTGGAGTAGCAAACGACAACCCACAATCGCTTTGTCAACGATGGAGGCCGAATACATGGCAAGTACACAAGCTACCAAGGAAGCCATATGGATGACAAAGTTCATGAAAGAATTAGGGTACATGAAAGAGAAGAAGGCGATGGTGATTCGATGTGACAACCAAAGTGTAATATCATCGACGAAAAATCCCACGCAACATGCTCGAACAAAGCACATTGATGTTCAGCATCACTTTGTTCGAAAACGAGTTGAAAATGGCAAAGTTACGTTCGAATATTGTTCAACGGAATAAATGGTGGCGGATGTGCCTACCAAGGCATTACCGAAAGAACGACATTACAAATTGATAAGCATGTTTGGATTAAAAACTTCATAAAGTGGGAGTGTTAGAAATACTATTTGTTCGTAATTCCCAATGTTGATGAATGTGTTAAATATTCATCAAAAGGATGAATAATATTCACATCCTTATAGTAGTTAGGTTAGGTTGAATAGTGGTGGCTAGGGTTTGGAAATGGAAGCTATTTAGGGTTTGGCTATGGCTAGGGTTAGGGTTTGGCAGCGGCTAGGGTTAGGGTTTGGCGGCGACTAAGGTTAGGGTTTGGGGGCGGTTACGGTTAGGCAATGGCTAGGTTAGGGTTAAGTGGCGGCTACTTTAGGGTTAGGAGTTAGTATATAATGGAATGGTTTTGAATAGTCTTTCATTCTTTCCGTTCATGGTTTTGTGAGTGCACATAGACCCTTCAAGCTTTGTTGGTTGTTACAAGCCATAGTGTTGTGATTGTAGCATTTGAAGCATACAACCTTTCATGTAATCTTCTTGTTAGTTAACACAATTGTTCCATTTCATGAACCTTGAAGCTTTGATTTTTTGCTTGTTTTCAAGTTGTTTCCAATATTGCACCCAATTGTAATTTCATTTGTAACGTACCTTGCAAATATCGAAAGATTCGTTTGACGGCCATCCAATGCTCCATGTTAGGGTTCGCCATGTGTTGACTCAACATACTTATTGGGTATGTCAAGTCGGGTCGTGTGCACAACATGGCATACATCAAGGACCCAACCGCTTATTGATATGGAAATCCCTTTGATTCATCATTTCCATTCGCATTCCTTTGTAACTTCACTTTGGGGTCCAATGGAACTCTAATGGGCTTACATTCTTCCATTCGAAAACGCTTCAATATTTCCTTGAGGTATTTGATTTGGTTGATGCATAGGATTCGTTCATCACGACTCCTTTCCACCTCCATCCCCAAAAAGAAATGTAACTCCCCAAGGTCCTTCATTTCAAACTTTTGACTCAACTCTTCTTTGACTTGTAAAAGTTTGGTTTGATCGTTGCACACCAAAATGAGGTCATCCATAAAGACCACAATGAAAAATTTCACATCTCCCACTTGTGCAACGTCTACGCTAGGATCGGCTTCATTTTTCATAAATTCAATGCTTTTGAGAAACACATCTAACTTTTGAATCCATGCCCTTGGAGATTGTTTCAAACCATACAAGGATTTGTGAAGCTTACACACAAGATGTTCACCTCCTTGATGCACGAACCCTTGAGGTTGTTCCATGTAAATATCCTCTTCAAGCTCGCCATTGAGAAATGCAATATTCAC
This sequence comes from Sphagnum tenellum, assembly GCA_963921925.1. Classification (NCBI taxonomy): domain Eukaryota; kingdom Viridiplantae; phylum Streptophyta; class Sphagnopsida; order Sphagnales; family Sphagnaceae; genus Sphagnum; species Sphagnum tenellum. The sequence continues at coordinate 13,149,128 of OY998155.1, forward strand.
GTCCATTTGATGGATCTCCATGTGTTCCAAGGTCGCCAATGCACGAATACAATGAATAGATGTAAACTTTGCGACCGGCGCAAAAGATTTGTTTTAATCCACTCCGTAGGTTTGGGTAAAACCTCTTGCCACTAATCTGGCCTTGTAGCGTTCCACCTCGCCATTTGCGCCTTGTTTGATTTTGAACACCCATTTACAAGAAACGGGTTTTTTACCGGTGGGAAATGGTACCAAAGTCCATGTGTTGTTTGTCATGAGGGAATCATATTCTTCTTGCATCGCACATTCCCACTCCTTGGAATTTTCACATGTCAATGTTTCTTCAATATTTTGGGGCTCCTCCAAAAATGCAATGGTCGCGCACTCCACCTCCTTGGTAGCAATCCACCAATCTCGAGGCCATTCCCTTTGTTGCTTTTGAGGTCTTTCCCTCAGCACATCTTGTGAAGGTTCATTAAACGGGTTATCATTTGAAACAACAAATTCTTCTTCCAATGAAGAACTTGGTGGGGATTCACTTTGGACACCTTCCATTCTTGTTTCATTCAAAGGTGTATTTCGAGTAAAGGTCAATGGTTCTTCTCCTTCAACTTCTTCATGCACAACTACATTTTCTTCTTTATTGGGATGGAGCACACCATCTATTTCCTTTGACCCTTCAATGAACACGACATCTCTACTTTTGATGCTTCTCTTGGTTTTTACACACATCAAGCGATACACTTTGGTGCCTTCATAATATCTTAAAAACACACAAGGCATGGACTTGGACTCTAATTTGGTCCTCTTCTCATCGGGGACATGTGCAAAGGCTTTACAACTAAAAACTCTCAAATGAGACACATCGGGTTTCCTACCACTCCACGCTTCTTGAGGGGTCTTGGAATCAAGAGACTTGGTTGGACATCAATTTTTGATGTACATTGCCATGTTCATCGCTTCGCCCCAAAATTCAAGTCCCAACTTTTGTGCAAGTATCATGTTTTTTGCACACTCCATGATGGTTCTATTGGCATGTTCCAAAACACCATTTTGTTGTGGGGAATAGGGCGCACTTGTTTGTCATTGAATTCCACATTTTGCAAGAAATGCGTCAAACTTCTTGGACACAAATTCTCCTCCGTTGTCGGATCGCAGCATTTTGATTTTGTGACCAATTTTGTTCTCCACCAACACCTTGTATTGTTTGAATTTTTCAAATGCTTCTCCTTTGGCCTTCAAAAGATAGACACGAGTTTTCCTTGAGAAATTGTCAATGAAAGTGAGAAAGTATCGTGCTCCACCGTGCGATGTAGTTTTCATTGGCTCTCACACACATTGGTGTGGACAATCTCCAAAAGTTGTGAAGCCCTCGTCGCTCCGTCCTTGGGAAATGATGTTCTTTGATGTTTACCTTTGACGCATGTTTCACAAATGTGATGCAACGACATTTCTTTCAAATTCATGCCATCCACCATGGCATCTAACTCCTTAAGGCTTGCCATATTAAGATGGCCAAGTCTTTCATGCCAAAGCATGGCACCTCCCTCCAAAATTTTTACAATGTGTGTTGTGTCCTTATGCACCTTCACATTAAGAAGGTACAAGTTTTTGTCCCTTCGTGCTTCCGCCACAACAACTCCTCGAGCATTATTGACCTTACAACCATCCTTGTTGAATCCCACTTTGAAACCTTTGGAAATGAGTTAACTCATGGAAATGAAATTATTCTTCATTTTTGGAACATGAAGAACTTGGGTGATGACTCTGTGTCTCAATTTGCCTCCCACTTGCATTGTGGCTTTGATGTTCCCCTTGCCAATGGCCTCCAAAAAGATGTCATCACCCATGAACACCCTCCTTGGAGAATTGTGTTTGTACGGGGTAAACCATTCTTGTTCGAATGTTATGTGTTGCGTTGCACTGGAATCGACAATCTAATCATACGTGGTATGATCATTGGCACTCAATGCCGCAACAAACATTTGCTCGTGATCTTCACAAGCTTGATTAACTTTTTCTTTTTCATCATTTTTCTTCTTCAAACAAATTTTCACAAAATGTCCGAGTTTCTTACAATAGAAGCAAAGCTTCTCGTTTGACTTGTGAATTTTGTTCACTAATGCAGCAGTTTCGGAACTTTCACATTCTTTTCTTTTGGACACTTCGTGAAGCAACCTTGTTACAATGAATTGAAGGTTTACATCTTTTGTGGACATGGACTTCAAGCTTGTGACTAAGTTATCAAAGGATGGAGGAAGGCTCATGAGGAGCACCATGTAAACGTTTTCATCCGTAATGTTCACCTCGATGGAACGTAGTTGGTCGCAAGGGCTTTCACTATGTTGATGTGCACAAGCATGTCATCTCCTTCTTGCATTTTGATGGTGAAGAATCTCCTTCAAAGGAACAACTTGTTGCCAATGGTCTTAGCTTCATGCACACCACAAAGAGCCTCCCAAGCACTTCTCACATTGTCACAATATTGAACGTGTGCAAGTTGGGCATCCGTGAGATGTTCACAAAGCAATGCAAAAGCCTTGGTCTTTTTCTCATTGTAATGGGCCCTTGCAACTTCTTCACTTGGTAAGGTGGCACTCCCATCAACAAATTTCCAAAGCCCATGTTTAGAAAGCATCATGCGCATTTTGAACTTCCAAAGGTGAAAGTTGCCACCATCAAACTTCTCCATGACTTTCAAGGACTCCATTTGAAAAGAAGACATTTTAAACACAAATGCTACAACAAACACTTTCAAACTTGAAAGTTGAAGTTTTCAACAACTAAAAGAACTCTTTTCCAAACACTTTCACTTTGAAACTTGATATTTTCAAAAACAAGTTTTCCACACTTGAAAAACTTACAACACTTTGAAGAAATCTCTTCCACACCTCCCATTCACTTGGAAAGACTATTATTTTCTTGGTAACCATCAAACTAAAAGCCTTCCCTCAAAAGGATTCTCCCTTTCTATGTTGTACAAGCAAATACTTTCAAAAACTTAAAAACAAGTTTTCCACACTTGAAAAACTTACAACACTTTGAAGAAATCTCTTCCACACCTCCCATTCACTTGGAAAGACTATTATTTTCTTGGTAACCTTGCAAACTCAAAGCCTTCCCTCAAAAGGATTCTCCCTCTCTATGTTGTACAAGCAAATACTTTCAAAAACTTAAAAACAAGTTTTCCACACTTGAAAAACTTACAACACTTTGAAGAAATCTCTTCCACCCCTCCCACTCACTTGGAAAGACTATTACTTTCTTTGCAACCTTGCAAACTCAAAGCCTTCCCTCAAAAGGATTCTCCCTTTCTATGTTATATAAATTAAACCCTTGATTACCTTTTTTCTAATACAATGTCCTTTCTCTTGCTTGGTGTGGGCCCATAACCTATTGGAAAGAACTTGAAAACAAGCAAAAAATGAAACATTCAAGGTTCATGAAATGAAACAATTGTATTAGCTAACAAAAATATTACAAAGGTTGTATGCTTCAAATATTACAATCACAAAACTATGACTTGCAATATCTAACAATGCTTGAAGGTTCTATGTGCACTAAAAACCATGAAAGGAGAGAATGAAAGACAACTCAAACACCACACCATTGTTATTATCTCCTAACCCTAAAGTAACCGCCACTTAACCCTAACCTAGTCGCCACCAAACCCTAACCCTAGCCACCGCCAAACCCTAACCCTAGCCATCGCCAAGCCCTAAGTAGTTTCCACTTGTAAACCCTTACCTTATTACTAAAAGGATGTGAATACTATTCATCCTTTTGATGAATGTTTGATACATTCATCAACATTGGAATTAGAAACGAATAGTATTTTTAACAGCATTTTCAGCGCACCATGTGGTAGTGCTTTTTATCACAATTATAATAATTTATTTTAATTACATCAATGGAAAATTTCCATGTGTCCTTAAATATGAATCACATGTTAAACATTTAATTGTAAATTTAGGAAATTTAATATTTTTAACAAATGGTGAATTGCCATGGCAATTATTATTTATATTTCAAATTTAATTTAACAAATTGCATCTTACCACACAATTGAATTTTATTGGTTTGATTAATTTAAATAATTCCGTGTGGCATATAGTATATTGCCACATTTATATTCTTGTAAGCACGTGGGCCATTAAATAGTTTGTATCTAATGGTCACAAATGGTCATAAAATTGCCACATGGCTAGATCACATATACCCATCATCAAGACATGGCATCATCGACTATTCATGTAGTCGCAAACTACAATGCCACATTGTGAGTTTTGTGATTTAGTGTTTAATGCCACTTGTCTTTGGCAACTACACAAATTTCAATTGCAAATGTCCAATGTGACTAAATTTTAATCACAAAATTAATGGTTAATTTCCCAATTTCTTCTTGTGTTTGCTTTTTCAATGAATCCTTGGGATATATAGCAAGGTTCATTCACGATGATGTGTTATTTAACTAGACCACTCAAGATACTATGACAGTGTTGAGTAGTGGTTTGCCTTGGACATGAGATCCACCTTGACACCTTCCAATTCCTTTTCCTTACCTTGTCACCTCTTGGGAGTCTGGTGGTGGGCATCAATGCTTCCACATCTTTTAAAATTCCCTTTGCATTCAACTTTGTCTAATTTAATATCTTTTTTTGTTTTTATTTGTCTTTCTCATTTTGTATGATAGTTATCTTTAACATGATTTCCCTGAAGTAGGAAATTGTTTGAGAGCATGTTGAAAACTTGGAAGACATGTTCTTATGTTTGAGTTGGATTGTGATGTTTATCTTGAGCTTCTACAAACCTTGTTGGATGTTATTGAAGAACAAATCAATGTTGCAAAGGAAGAAAATAATGACTTGAATGCTCTTGTTTAAAAGAAATCTAAACTTTCCATTGCTTGTCACAAAGATTGGTCACCTCCAAGGCAGAGAAGAATTCCTCTTTTTTTGCATGTGAAGAAGTTTTCCCCAACTTACCATTGTTGCCAGAATATTTAGAAGCTATGGCTTGTCATTTGTCCACCATTTTATCTTTGCCTATATAGACAAAATGTCCTAGATATAATAGTTCTATTTTGTGCTACATTAAGGATGAAGCAATAGAATAGGTTCCTTTGAACTCTAGCTTTTTCTTCAAGCCTTTAGTATTTGTTCCATTTTTTCCAACTTGTTTGATCAAGATGATGTTTTCAAATTTCATCTCAAACTATTTAATTGATTATTCCTTTTAGTAAAATATCCTACCAAATACTTAATAATTGGTCATATATCATAAACACATGAAATATTAATCCTACAAAAGTAATTTTCTAACTAGGCTTCAATTTAAAATAATAATGTAAGAATGTTTGGAAATTTGAAAACTACTATAGACTCTTCAAGAAATATGCCATTATCATGTGTAACAAATCCCTTTATGCTTCTACAATATATCCATGATGTGTAATGTAGAAATTTTCTTTGGATATTGATAACTTATGTAAAGTTATGTTTCATTTATCAACATTATGTAGGTAGTTATTGGCCTTTGGCATGGATGCATGTGTTGAATAAATTTATTACATTATATCCCACAATGCAAATCACAACTTTCATATATATATATATATATATATAACATTAAAATAGACTTCAAAATTGTTATGGTGGTAACAAATCACAAATTCTTATAGCCCTTCTACTTTCTCCAACAATAATCCATTTAAAGGTGAGCATAAACATCACAAAGAAGTATGAATTGTCCTATATTTATAGAAAGTACACCATGGAATATATAAGTCTACCATGAAGTCATCTAAAACTTATATGCTAACATTGTAAATTCACAATCCCTTTGGATTTGAATTCTTAGATGTCAATGCTCAAGATAAACTTGAATATGGAGAGAATCAGTACATCATTCATGTGTCTTTAAACTCTTGGACGTCCATTCCTATCATGACAAGCATCTCGTCCTTGTCTACTTGACTAAAGATGTTGCATCCTTTGTTTCTTCATCTCTTAAAACAACTAAGAGTACATAATTTGTCAAGATCTTTTCCATCTGTTGTGTTTTGCATTTTCAACCCTTTTTATCTTTATGGGCAAGAAAATTGAAATTGTCTGCAAACTATTGTATCATGTATTCAATTGCACTCAATTTCATGCATCTTAACATAATTGATATGTCATCTTCACTAGCATGCTTATTCACATCACTTTTTTGAAGGTTCTCTGGCAGAGTATAGAATTCTTCAATGTTGGTTTCTTTCTTGAATTCTTTTTCTCAATATGTTCCTTGTAGATCATTTATGCTACATAGTGAATTAATATTATGAAGCAAATTCTATTAACACTAGCTTCTTCTTAACAATGGCGTGTGTTATTTCTAGGACATTCCAAATTATTACAAAAAATGGGGTATTTATAGTTTTTTTGACGAAATTCACTTATATGTGTTCATGTGATCACAAACATATGCTGGTGACCTGCATTCCTTTTGATGCCACATTCAACAATGACTTGACTGTTTAATCCATACATTATTTATCCATGCTTTATGTCTCTTCTCCTTCTTAAGATACTAATTATGATGGTGTTTTTGGTTCCTTCTCCTCCTCCACTTGGGTTCCTTCTTCCTCCTCCACTAGGGCTCCTTTTTTCTATTTGATTAGTAGTTCTTGGCTTGCATCATATTTTTAAATTGGCAACTCATAAACATTGTCATTTGGATCACTTTCATTCTTTGGCTATTTCTTGCATGAGGCTTCTACCAATGAATATTGGTCCACTTTGTTCATCCCCAACATATATTATGTTGATGTAATAAATGGGTTTTACAATTGTAATTTGTTGGTTTAGCTGGCCATAGATTGTCCCCGGGAGCTTATTACAAGTTGTTTATGAAATCCGGGTCAAACATCCATATCAATGTGGCATAGACTTTGTATTCCTTAACATTATTTCTCAATGCCCAATATCCGACTCTAACATTGTATTCTACATCTATCACTTTCATTTGTCTCTAATCCATTGTTGGATACAACTTCAAGTCTTATGGAGTTTTAGTAGCCATTCTCACAATTCCAAACCTACATTTGCAATGGGAAATTTATGTTTCCACCATGCCTCTTTTTCATTATATTGAATCATTAAGGGCATTTGTGTTTGTTTTGTATTTATCATTTTTTAACATCCCTCTTAGTGTGTAAGATGGAAACATTTATATGATAGTTAGTTACTGATGTTCTATGATTTTATTAGTGACTATTTATTTCAATAATCATAGAAGATATTTCCTTGTTGATCTCTAATTTAATGCATGATGTTCTAGAATGTGCCACTTAGTGCCAGTTTATTTTGAAATTGGATGCCATTGTTTAGATCACAAATTAATCTTGTTAGATCTTGTTAAATCTTTTACACTAAACACATTTACTTTCTCCTTTGTGTGAAAAGTACCAACTATATCACGTGTGTTAGTTTAACTACTTAGTTAGGTCCTAATTAGTTAGGGATAAACTAGGTTAGCTAAATTGATTAGTTAATACTAAACTAGTTCAAGTGTGAACATGGTTTGAGATCTTTGTCATGAGATATAATCCCATCTTATGTGATCTCAAATCACTTTTAGTGATTTGAGATTCTAAAACATAATTTCTAGTTTGTAGTTTTCTTTATTATGTAAGTATTTCAGTTTTCTATGTTTTGGGCTTGGATTCTTACATTATTGCAGGTGAGTCAATCTTTTGAATCACCAAAAGTGCATTAGTTTTTTTAATGCTACAACTAGGCTAGACTTATTTAACATTGGGTTTTTGGTTTTCTTGTGTGTGTGTTTTGCAAATGATTTTGTTAGTAGCAAGTGTTAGGTAGTTTGGTTTTTGTTGTTATAGGCTAGTTTACAAGAGTATTTATGGGGCTGCAAATATCGATCTTTTGCAGATCTTGATCATAGGCAAAGTTGGCATTTTTGTATTTGTTCTACAAGTAAAACTCCTTTGGGAGTTGAACCCAAAACAAGGCCTAGTCTTGGAATTGTGAAAAAAAAATCACAAAGGAAGGCCCCTTGCCATTGTTGCAAAGGTTTTTCCCCTCCCTTCTTTCTTTTCTTTCCCCCACTTTATTTCTCTTTCGTGGGCAAGCACGGCAGTGGTGGTAACAACCAAAACCACCACTGCCATCACCAAAAGCTCAAGTTGTCAACGTCTTCTCTTTGTCGACTTGGTCATAATGTTAGGTCATAGCATCAACATGACCACTAGTAGAAAACCCCCCTTTTGCAACTATGTTTTGAACTACATCTTGACTATAAAACAAAATTGAAAGTGACAAAAAAAGTTGCAAAGTATTTTTTGCAACTAAAAAATATTTTCTCAACTACAAACCAAAAAAGTTAACAAGCACAAGGTGACAATGACATTCCAGTTGAAAGTGTTTGCCACATGTCAACACCACATCAATAGCCATCACTAACCATCTTAGTTGCAAACTATCTTACTAACCTAGTTGTGAGATGTTGTCAACTTCCTTTGACTAGTGAATGAAGTTCATCCATTGATTGCATATGACGTCAACCATTGATTGGCCATAATAGAGATTAAATCAAGAGGTCAACTATGTTCCAACTACAATGGTCAATGCATTTGGCCAATGGTGTATGACATGTTGCAATTTAATAGGGTTTAGGGTGGACCAATAGTTTAATGGCACTTGGCATAACCTAAGCCTTTAGACATATGTGGTGTTTAATCATAGGCACTTGATTACCTAAGGATGGGTTAGCTATATACCTAGGCCCCCTTGTATAGGCTTAGGTTAAAGTTAGACATAAACGCTTAAGCTAAAGCTAAATAGAGGCATTCGGTTAGGCTACACCTAAGATACAAATAAAGTCCAATTTCATTTAACTTAACCTTTAAGGTTGGGCACTTTATTATTTGCTCACCACAAATGGCTATTATATTTCCATGTTTACTTTGGTTTTCCTAGTGCATTTGCTTATATAGTTTGGATGATTGAAATGGAAGCCAAACAATATGGGACAAATATTTTAGTTTCCACCATGGGAAGACAAGCTTACCAACACACATAGGCCTACAACTAAAAACTTATAGATCTTTTTCATTTCTTATTTGATTTGAATGATGTAAAAATCTATGGGAATGTCAAAGTAAGTTCTATATTATCTCTTTAAACTCTAGAAGCAAAGGAGAAACACATAAGAAACATAAAACATGTCAAAATTAGGTAATTTGTTGCTTCCAAAAATGACCCATTATTTTGGAATGTCATATCTTATTCAATTTGAATGATTTAAAGTAGGTGCACCAAGCTAAGTTTTACATTATTTTTTTAAGCCTCAAATGCAAAGAACCAATGGAGAAGAACCACAAAGAACGCAAATGTACTAAATTGGAATGTGTGAATTAGGCCTATGACTGAACACTTACTTCACCTACTTTTAATGCCCTTATCTTCTTCATTTTTTATCCATTTTGAAGGTGAAATCATGTTAAATGTACTTGGTAGCCTACTTGTCAAACTAACACAAAATAGAAGCAAATCCCATCACAAAATTACCATACATGCAATCTTTTTAGTTGAATGATTACTAACAAGATAATTTTTCATTATTATGCATTAATTTTGAAATTTCACATTGTAAAAATAAGTTTAAAGTAGATTTTTCTAATTGTAAATATCTTTGAAAGCCTATTTTTTGTAGTGTAATATTTGATTCAAGTATGTGTTAAGTATATTGACACGCTCTCGAACTTTTCAAAAGATCCAAAGGTGGGTCCCAAAGCAAAATACTAGAAGAAGAAAAGTGTTGGGGCATAGCACTTTGAAGGTAAGAGGGCGTGTTGGAACTTTTGGATGGGACTAAGACAAACTCACAAGTGAAAGTTCAAGATGAAGTCAACTTACACAACCAAGAAAAGAAGGTGATTGGTGCATGTTGAATGGAAATGGTGCATTGGACTTAATAGGGTTAACTTTAAGCACAAGTTTTACACAACTCACAACCTTTGGGAGGAAGCACCAATCCTCTCCTTATAATATACTATGTGCTTCTCCATAGGGACTACATCCAAATATTACTTTTCCCCAAGACTCCCAAATGGGAGTCCCAAAATTGGAACATTTGTTGTCCCAAAACTTTGGACATTCGTAATTTTTCAAATCAAGTCTGTTTTGAAAATGAGCGTAATGTTTTATACCATTCAAAAAGTTTTTTCCAACATTGTATAACACTCCCCAATTGGAATTCATTTGACCTTTGCTTTCAAGGGGTTTATGGCCAGGAGCCAAATTTCTGGCCCATTCTTTGGATCATAATTCATGCAAATCAAATATAAATGAACAATGTGAGACCACTTTGAGCATCTACACTTCTAGACCTTTCTAATAGTGTCTAATGCCCAATTTGTGTTTGTTTGCTTTTCCTTCAACCAAGGCTTTAAACATTTGTAACCCCTACACAAACATAACTCCCAAAGTGGGAGTGCACTTGGGTGTCATTGGGCTTCATCCCTTGCACACTCCCCCATTTGGGAGAATGTGTTTCACATTTAAACACATTCTTGGTCTCATGGGCCTTTGCACTTTACCCAATGTTAAGGTTGTAAGATATATTATATAAAAAAGAAAGTACATGGGTTTTTGGTGATGCCTTTTAATACACAATGATTTTTATGTTGTAATTTCATACATGTCTATTTCATTAAAATTTTTAATGAAAAAATATGTTTGAACATCATATTGATGAATCAATTTCAAACATACTTGTTACCTACTGTTATTATTACAAAAAATTCAAAATTTGTATTATGTTTTTAATAAACCCAATTAAAAGCACAATGGTTTCAAAATCATATTTAAATAAATTTTAATAATCTTTATGGTAATTTCGTCAAATTTTGTTTCAATTTCAACTTCATTTTTGTTCGTCAACTTTTTTTGTATTCTTTACCATGCTTACACCCTTGAGCAATTTAAATGGCCATGGCTACTCCAAGTTGAACTTTAAAACATCATTTTGAGCTTGAAAAACAAAGGAAGGATGTATTAAAACTTAAACTTCTTTAAAAACTTGAATGTATGGTGGTCAATTACTTTACCTTAACAACAAACTACGATAACATAATTGTAATTCAATTAGTTGTAATTAATTTACAACCTAATTTTTAATTTAATTAAACCTAGACCTAAACTAATAGTTTACCTAACCAAAGTTTAGTTAATTGTGCTAATTACTTGTAGTGAATATTTAACAACAATTTTTAATTACATAATTTAAAATTGATTTAAAATATTATAATACAATTATTATTATGATAACTAATATTTTAAATAATATTTATAAAAATAATATTAGTAATATTATTATAGCTAATACAAGCTAGGTTGCTATTTTTTATGTATATGTGTATTGTTCCATTAAATGCACTCACATTCTTCATTGATTTTTTGACAATCAGGTTGTTAAAATAACATTTATGCTCACTCCAAATAAATTTGAAGCAAAACATCTTACTAATCGTCAGTGTGATAATTGTCCTTTAAGCAACAAATTTGGCCTTTTCTTTGAATGACAGATTGTTTTTGCTAGTTTATGTTCACAATAACTCACCCTAATACATTATCCTGCATATCCTACCTGTTCCTCACATTGTTTGTTATATTGCTCTGATCATTCCAAGAGGTCATAGATTAGCTAGTCTTTATCAATAAATATTGCAATCATTATACCAAAGAAAGTAATGGGACAAGTTGGCAGTATTTAAATAGAGGCATAGGCATTGGAGGCCTGTTGTGACATTCATGCTGCAGGCCCTACAAAAGTAAGATTCTATTTTTTTCCTTTGCATCCACTGAGACTCTGCCTTTTGTGATTCTTTGAAGATAGTCAGTTTTTGGGAACTCAGGTCCTGAAAGAAATCTACTAACATGCATTGACTTATCACTGTGCTCAATCCTATCAGGAAGCAGGACACCTTTGATCCAGTTTCTGGAATCCATCTGATCCACCCAAAGCCTTGGGATGCAGAAGAAATCCTTTCTTACACAAATTGTATACTCAGTAATGGGAGTCCTTGTGAATTCAAGCAAGCACTTGGCAATTGATGCTCTTGACTTGATTAATTTGCTGTGAACTTCAGATGAAGAATTGGTCTTCAATGTTTTGAACTGTCTGGGCATAAAATTTGCCAGTTATGGGGAGGAGTTGTGAAATTGACTGCTGAATGGCTCTGGAATACATAAGGAGGGACACAAAGTCTGCATCTGGTTGTGTTGTATTGTAGTAGCGCAGTAGAGGATACTCATTGTAAAATACAGGAGACAAAAGTACATGACAATCAAAGCAATGTTGTCTGGTTTTTGGTTTTGAGGAGAACTTCTGGTTGGAACTAGTTTCTGGCTCTTGCTCCTTGGATGGAACCTTGGTGAGTTCAGTTCTTGAACTTCTGGTTGTCTTTTCAGCTTTGTATTAGAAACAAAAAGTCCAAACTGGGTTTGGTTCCAACCACACCAGATGGCTTGAGATTGGTGATTGCCTGGGTACCAGTGTTGTACAACTGATGAAAAGGTGGGCCATCTGATTAGAAGGTACAACTTTCTTGAAAACGTATTATCAGCCTTCTAAAATACCCCAACCTGAACAAAATGAAAAGGACTGGAATAAGAAGATTTTGATTTTGGTCCCAGAAGCCCTGGTTTCACAGTTTGGCTTTCAAGATTTTTGATAGAACTTGTGGTCCAGGCTCTTGAAACCAGGCTGGAACCGGCAGCAGGACTAGCTCAGGACGCAGAACCCAGCTAACAGTGACAAAACAGGTCATATAAACATATGGGAAGTACTGTTGGGGGTGGGACTACTAAACACAAAACCTGAGAGGTGAAGCAGGTGGGCCAGCTCAAGTGCATCTCCAATGGTACAACGCCAACAACATCTGTTAGAAAGTGTTCACCTCCTCCTCTAAACCAAGTTCTTTCCTTTTGTAAGACTTGTTTTTGCCTTTTTTGTGGTAGCCCTAAAACACAAAGGGAGGTGTGGGGCAAGAGATGTCACTCAGTCACGGTGCGTAATTGGCAAACTTCGCACCTCTCTCTTTCTTACATATTACTCCTCCATGTTGTTGTTTCAAACCACAATTGAAAAAAGCAAGCCAATGGATGTCTCAGTTCCACCATTAAACAATATAAACCTTGCATGGATGATGGTCAAGTGAGGTAGGCCAATTGAATCCACATAAGTAGAAGCTGTAGTAGTGCTTGTTATTTTTTTTTGCATTGCTGGAGCGAAGCATGTCTTGCCCCTTTACACCCTACACCACAATTTTCTATCCCTATTTCCAACCTGCTGTTCCAATCACTACAGCCCACCTTGCCTTACAACAAATAAAGTTTTATGTTCTCTTTGCAACTAAAGTTTCCTAACTGTGGTCCAGGAGTTCAGAATGTTTGCTGATATGGCATTCACTTATTGGTTCTGAGCAGGAGCCAGTTACAAAACCCCCGGCCCAGCCCCCATAGACTGGCTGTCCTTTCAACCAAGTAAAAAAGAAACTAAGTTAGCAACTAGAAATAGGTTAGGGTAGGTAACAGCGTAACAACTAACAACCTGGACTACATGCATCATTTGTTAACTTTTTGGCCAGGCTGTAGCGAGCCATACCTCCTAGTCTCAGCACACTCTTGTGTCTCTACTAGGTAGGTTGTTGGTATGTGTCAGCCTTTTTTTGCTGGCTATATGTATAGCCAAAAAGCAATATTTAAAATCAAAAGTGCTAAACTCATCAATAGCCAGAATCGAATTAAAAAAATATTCCAAGTTTTATAACACGGTTCAAGTAGGTAGCCAAAAATATAGAAGGATTTTAAAAATAAATTAATTTCATATTTAACTTGTAGACAAATTTGGCTAAATATTCCTGTGGTTCATCATCACTTTGGCTATAACACAAAATTGCCAAAAAAAAAACATTGGTATGTGACAGCCTGTAGCCAAGCTCAAGGTACAATCAATACCTAAGGGAGAACAGATCTTGTAAAGGTAGATTCCTGTTCTATAAAGAGAAGTCTAGTTCTGATCAGATTAGATTTACATGGGCAGAAATACTTCTCCTACTAGGCACCTACTAGGCTAGTACCTCTGTCCTACATACCTGTAATCATCAACCCTTCATCAATTCTTGGCTCTGGTGTCTCTCTTCTTTATTGTTCCTTACAAATTCGCCCTTTTTGTATGTATGTGGCATATATATATATAAATGTGTGGAGTTTCTTTTTTGCATTAAAGTTCCATTTCTGTTGCAATTTGTTTTCTTCCAGGTTCTAGGCTCTCTCATGATGATCAGGCATGGAAAGAAGTATGTAATTCTTTATTAGATTATTCTTTCCGTTTTAAAAAAACTTCGTAGGAGAAATTTGGGAAGTAGAGAAATATCATGCCTTTTTACCAATGGAAAATTCTAATATATGTTATGGACAATGAAATGAATGAAACCACAAAATTTACCACATGTGTCATGATCAAAGAAAAAACACAGATATGTATTTTCTAATGAAAAGGATGAAACCAAAAATTTTGCCTCACACGTGTCATGACTCAAGATAAACACATCTGTATTTTACATTGAAAATTTGAAAATGGATGAAAACATAAAGTTTACCTCACACCAGTCATGAGCGAAGACATATATGGCAGGAAAACCATGTTCTGGTGTTTGAAGAGCTGTGGTGAGAAGTCAGGGAAGAAGAATTGTAATCCAATAAAATCCAATAAATCCAATCACTCTTTTTTTGCCCCTCATAGAGAGAGATGTAGAAAGAGAATTCGACATTGTACATATGTAAAAACAGAAAAATGTCACACACACCCTTTCCTTCTCTTTCTTGTCTCTAAGAGTCCTACTTTGTAACTGGGTTTACTTTGCTTTCCCCCACAACCCAGACAGGTGCAAAATGAAATGGTAATTTTTTCACCATGGGTTCCTCCTATTTTTAGCAGAATCAATGATTAAAACAAAAAAACCAATAGCTTGAAAAAGGGTTGTTCTCTAACCAACCTTTTCCTCAATTTCTAGCACCCACATGAAAGTTGTATCATACAATTGTTTACAAAAATGCTACAATTCAAAACCCAGTTCCAAATCTCCTCTCTCAAACTTTTCTAAGACATTTATACAGTAATGCAAATGAAAACTTTTGTACAATACACCAAACTTGTATAACAAATGTAATTAGTTTTTTCAAATTTACTTTTGAAAGTGAACTGGGTTTTGTTGACAGTGTTCACTTCTCGAGTTGGGTTGAGTCCCCATTTTCCTGAACTGGGGTTTGGTTGATAGTGTCCCAGTCCTCATGTCAGCTCGAGTCCCCTTCTTTTCTTGAACTGGGTTTCACTATCACTCCTTCTGTCGGCTTGAGTCTCCTTTTCCTGGATTGGGTTTTGTTGAAACTGTTCAGCACTCACTCACGTTGGCTTGAGTCCCCTTCTCACACATTGATGCCTTGAGAAATAATGCGAATCTGTTGTTAACTGGCCGGATTCACATTGTAATGTGGGGGACGCCAAGAGGAAGGGATTGACAACGTTTGTGAATCCGAATTCATATTGATTTGCATTGCTAACGTGGATGTTGGAAGGAGTGACATCTCCAATGGCCTTGTGAGTGAAGAAGCCGTAATTGGAGGAGCAGGTTGCTGGAATTGGAACAATGGATTTAAAGCAGCTGTAATAGACTCGAATCCGTCGTTTTGGTGACTACTGGAAAACCTTGGTGGTGGTGGTGAAGAAAAATTGTTCTGAACTTCTTCTTCCTCCAATAGTGAGCTGTCCCTGAGTGGAATTGATAAGTTGGCTGCCCGTGCCATGATACTTGAAGGATGATGCATATTATGATCTGCCAGGTGGCAGTACTGCAAGGAAAGAGATGTGGGTAGAGATGTAGGTACCATCTGGAGAGGTGCAAGTTGTCTATTGTATTTATTGAATTGCTGGTTGAAGTTAGCAATTGCACCAAATCCGGGCACCTTCTTCCATCCAGGATTGATTTCACAATGTGCTAACGAATCCCTCCCTTGAAAACTTGCTGGATGTCTCACTCGCCCTCCCCCTTGCAGATTTTCCACCAATGATGTGTTTGATGATGCTATTGCAGTGGATTTCTTGTTGCTTTGCTGAGGAGATGATGATGATTCAACTTCTGCAGATGGACTCCTGTTGCTTTCGGAAGTGTTTTCACCTTTCAGCAAACTCTCCATGAACTGGTCTTCTGTGGTTTCCATCAGTCCACCAAACGATCCCAGTTGAGATAACACCAATTTCGGGTCTTCTATTTCAGGTAAAGACGCCAACACCTGCTCCACCCCACCAACCATGGAACAATGCATTCTTTTCTTCAATTTTGCAAAAGACCCATAATATGTTTCACCAAAAAAAAAGAAAAAAAGAAACAACAATACGAGAGCCAACTCTGGCAATTGAAGAAACTATTTCTCTTGCCCATTTTCAGTCTCCAGATTGGTTTTAAATTCAATTCACGCCTACAACACAACAATTTACTTCAGTAATCACAGAATAATGAGGATGGTGGAGATTTGATGATTTCCAAAAATTGCTGGGTTGCATGAAACACAATACTTACCTCTTCAACACATGAGTTGTCTCGTTCCTTAACTGCACGTGGAGAGTTGGTACTCTTCTTATAAATCCGACACAGAACCCAATCATCCAGCTGCAGAACTCAGGCACCAGTTCCATTTTAGCAAAATACCTTCACTCATACTCTTGTCATAGGTAAAGTCCACTATTAATGGGTCAATTTCAAGTAAGTTCTATGTTCCAAATAGATTTTGTCAGTGCCTTGATACTGAGACTTGATACTACTCAATTTCTAAGCAAAACATAACACAGTACCAAAAGCTACTTGGACTTACATATAGACCTGGGAGAAAGGGAAGAACTTCATACTCTTAAGGAACCCTTTCTGTGAGGTTGTTGTGATGATGATGTGCAAACACCTTCTGCCAATCGATACTCATGCATTATCCAATTGGTTTTCACACCTTTTGGTGCTCGGCCTTTGTAGAAAACCAGAGCTTTCTTGACCCCAATCTTGCGAACTCCACCCACAGCTGTATAAATCGGCTTGTCTGTTCCTGTAGCTTTCCAGTACCCAGAAGCTGCAGCTCTATTTGGCCTTGCACCATTGGGATATTTCCTGTCTCGTGGACTGAAAAAGTACCACTCTCGTTCTCCAAAAATTGCTTTCCCTGTTGCAATATTCCATAGCATGGACAGATTACATAATTTACACAGACAAAAACCATCCCCCCATAAACAAATAAAGCAAAATTGGAGGTCAATTCAGACAAACAAAAGAAGGAAAAATCAGAGATCAAAACCCACAAGGAACCCATTCTGAGATTTGTTCTAACTCCCAATCTCAAAATCAAAGTCATATCAAAATCTCAAATCTTTACATATGCAAAACTTTGTCAATCTTCAAAAAGCATAAGCTTAGATCTAATCTTTGGTCTCTCTATTCCTCAAAATCATCATAGGACTGACCAATTTCTCCTGCAACGTTCAACAGATTATAGATCAAAACCTACAAGAAAGGAGAGATCAGAGATCACAAGCTTTTAAAAACCCCATCATTTTGAGATTTGTTTTCTGCAAATCTCAAACTCAAAATCTCAAATCTTTTGTATGCAAATCTTTTGTATATATCATCAAAAAACTGTTAGTTAGCTTGTATATAATCTTTTGTCTCTCTGGAGATTGATTCTTCAAAGATCAGATCACACTAGTACTACTGCTCAATTTCTCCTGCAACAGATTTCTAGAAGTCAGGAACTATTAAGTCTGTCACTGATCATAATTTGCAATTGGGTTGTGTTGTGCAGTGCACACACTGAGCTTCTCATGTCTTGATTCTTCATCAAGATCATGCTAACACAGTACTGATCAGTTTCTCCTGCAACAGATAGACTTCTAGACAGCTCTTAAGACTTCTCTCAGGGCTGATTTATAATGTTCTAATCAAGGTTGTGTTGTGTCATGCTGCACACTGATCATCCATCTCTTGATTCTTGTCGAAGATCATCAATTTCTTCTTTAAACAACAGAAATTCTAGACTAGATTAACTCTCTCACTAATTTTTGTTTCTAAATTTGTTGTGTAACTTGTGTGCACAGATGAGCAGCTGATCATCTCCCCTTCATTTTCTTCAACATATCATCTAACACACATGACTTAGACTGATCAATTTAGACTCCTGTGCATGTAACAGATTTCTAGTGTGATCACACCGATCTCATCTTTTTTATTGGCAACAACTGTAATGGAAATATCAACGACAACACAAGATTCTGTCAGTATAATTAAGCTTTTGTAATTGCAGCAAGGAGAGAATTCCCTGTTCCTTGGAAGATCAAGCATTCTAGTTTCAAGAGCTGGAAAACTGTCTGGAAATTTTTCTAGAAAGTTCTTGCTTGAACAGCGCATGCGCTAAGGAGGAGAGTGGGGAAGGTGGGGAAGAAATATGCGAGAGTGGGTTTTCTTTCTCGTACCAGGAAGATCCCAAGGATCGAATTTGTAGAGATCGATTTCGGCGATGACAGGAATGGTGAGCAATTGTGAGTCGGCCTTGCGACACAAGTAGTGAAGCACCAATTCCTCGTCTGTAGGATGGAAGCGAAATCCGGGAGGTAAGTGCAGTTGTTGCTCTACTGCAGATCGTCCTACTGTAACTCCTCCTGAAGAAGCCATTAGCACCATTTTTCCTAGACTCCCAGGTAGCTAGTAGCTGCTTACCGAGCTCGCTCTCTCTCGTATTTTGAGACCCAGTCGCTAGTCTCGACTAGTCTGGAAAAAAGAAAGTCTTCTGGTGTTTTATTTTTTCTTCCAAGCTGCAGACAGAGTCCTATACGATCTGCTACAAAGATCTACAAAGTGTGAATTTGTATTGAAGTTGGTACTGATGAAAGCATTTCGAGATTTTTTGCTAGATTGGGTGGTTTTGGCAACACCTAGTTTGATTGGAAGATGATGTGCTACGCAATAGTGGTGAAAAAGAAAACATAGAATATTCTGAACACGGCGCGGGTGATCCAACAACAGCAACTGAGATGATCAATACTTGACGATTGCAGCGGGACGACAACGTAGACTTGAGCATTGATTTGTGATGTTTCAGATGCATATTACTCTTTGTCCTTTCTACACAAGAAGATGAGCAGGAACGCGTCCTCGAGCGGCACTAGTACTCTAGAGTAGTCTACTAGGAGTATTGTTTGTTTACTCCTGTGATAAGTCTGATGATTCCAAAGAGTCGCGGTAGTACTCTCGGGCATCTGCTCCTGCATATGATCAGTCACTGATCAGCTGCCAAAGCTACAGTCCATGGATAGATTGACTGGGTCTTGTTCAAGGGCTTCATCTAGCTAGGGGTCTGCTGCAACCCCAGCAGCACTTAGAGAATTCTAATCGGGAATTCTGCAGGTAGTGATTAAGGATCCGAGTGAATCAGGATTCAGGCCGGAGGACGGGTCCTCTCAGCTTTATTCGCCCGCAAACTACCAGCTCCTAAAGTTACGATTACCTGCTGCAACTCGCACTAGAGAACCGACCAACGGTAAGTCCTCCTTGAATATTACGAACGGAAAACTGATGATCTGGGCAACAGTTTCCCAGATCAAATTCAAGCGCCCACTTCAGAAACGAGAACTTACCCGACACCCCGGGAGGCAAGATTCAGATAATTGGTAGACCTCAGAAATTTCAACTCGGAAGTTCTAAACTGCAAGCGCAGGATTTGATCACGATGCAAAAACGTCGTTGACTGGACAGGAAAATCATGGCTGGTTCAAGCTCATGAGGCGAAGAATTTGGAAGCGAAATTTTCAGAAAAATCTAACGAAATTAGAACTCAAGAAACCTTACCATCTCCAAGTTGATCCTATATGCTTAATTCTTCCTTCTCTCAAAAACTCCGATATAACGACAACTTCCCTGGCAGCCGTTTCTCAACCCACAAAAAGACACCCCTATTGCAAACTGCGACTGTACAACGTGAGCTTAAAGAGGGCAAAAAAAACCAAACAAAAAAAATCCTACGGAGAAAGATTATGGCAGTTCATTCGGGCTCAAGTATACTAAAGCGGATGATGCGCCGGAGAGAGAAAAAACCACGAGACAAATTTCCCCATCGGAGCAGGCGCGACAGCGGGCCGAGCAGCAGCGACGACGACGAAGAAGACGACACCAGCGACAACCCAAACGCCGAAGGAGAGAGAAATACGGTTTCTATGGCATATACGATACAAAAATACATACGGAAAAGTACTCTACATCAAACAAAGTAGGTATATTACTGGGAAAACTACGCATACGTCACCGCTTCCTTCTTACGAAGCATCCAGGTCACCTTCCTACGGTGCCACGTCACCATATTTTAATCTACCATTTAAAAACCTGGGTGTAAACCTTAAACCCCCCACCTTACCTACTACGAGATAAATTTAGTTTTTTCTCTCACCAAGTGAAAGTATTTATGCTATTTTCACCAGGCATCCACATGATTCCTTATTTAACTAAATTTCCTCTTGATTTTGATTGCTGTTTTTCAAATTTGTTAGATTTTACTTTTTTTTTTTTACTATGATTCATTTTTTCATTTAGAGACATGTTTATAACTTTTTTTGTTGTTGAAATCTTTTCTTCAAAATTTCTTTATAATCGTATTGTATTGAGTCATCTCTGAATTCCATTCTATATAATTTTTATTATTGGGTCACCTCTTTTAATTCGAGTTCAGATTGCATTCAATATCATTATGCATCAAAGATTCATTTTGAATAGTTATTCAAACGTAGGAGTATGAAGCACATATTATGAGTGTTTTGTCCAACAACTTTTGTCATTTTTTTGATAATGAATTTCAGAAAATTTTGTTTTTCTATTGGAAAGTTTAGCAAATTTCCTAATGTTTTAGGAAAATATGCTGTTTTTGAATTGCAAAATTGATCCCCCAAAAAAAACCTTTCATATGATGTGCACCCCAAAAAGTCCAAATTGTCAAGCAACTGGGAATCTATCTATGAAGGAAGGTAGTTTGTTTGTTTTGTATGGATGAGATCCACCAAACCAGGATGCTTCAGATCTCATTCTTGGTCTCTTTGGAAAGCTCTCAAGGAGGAGGGGTGCATCAGCTTGGTTTGATGGTGTTTGGATTTGTGGTGCAAAAGTTCTTGGATATTGAATGATTTCTTCACTAAAAATAATTAAACCCTAACTGAGAATTTTGGAAGAATTGGAATGTGCCTTTGGCGTTATTGGAAAGATCTTGATGAACAGGATTTAATGGAATTTATTTGGTAAGATTTGAATTCAGACTGTGGGAGATATTGATTTAAAAGTGAAGTCTGCTGCTAAAAATTCAAATAAATTCCAAAAAACCAGGTTTTGAAAGGAAAAATCAGTTGAGGACGTGGTCACACTTGAAAGTTTACCATTCAATTAAAGCATGACTCCCTTTCATATTTGGCTGTTCAAAAAATCCATACATACATTGCAAAACAATGTTCACATGTTGAGTTTCCATATTTTGAGGTTCATACTTGGGCCAGTGGCACAGGCCACACTAGTGCTCATGGTTTGTGCATTTTAGCCCCCATCTTGGGGGCTGGAAGGGGGCGGACGCAAGGTGGACCTATGTCTTCAGTTATCATCAAAATCAAATCAACCTTCCTTCCATTTGGGGAGACTAAATCAATCTTTTGATGGGAAATAAATTCATATGCAATTATGAAAAACGAATTTTGAGTTTTCATAGCTTTAAATTTTGCAGACGTAAGTTTGTAAAACGGAGAAAATGTAAGTATGTAAGCATGCTTTGTAAGGAAAGTAGGTACTACTTTCAAGCAAGGAGGTAGGTTAGTAGAAGGGGAAAATGTAGGTATGTCGGCCTACATGGTAAGGATGGGGGGCAAGTAATACATATGTGCCCCTACACAAACACAAATAGTCAGGTATTATTAAATTTTAATGTTTTAGATTCATTTTAAGAGTATATTCTTTGCATGTGTTGAACTTTTCAACTTTTGAGAATCTTATTATTTTTAAATTTTGACTAATATTAGCCTATTGAATTTCTGAGTATTGAATTATGTACAGCTTTCAAGCAAGAAAATATGTTTCTAATGGTGAAAGATGTAGGTATGTAGGCCACCCACTTGGTAAGGAAGGTGGGTGGGGATGGGGGTAGGTATGTAAGCCCCATGCACACAAATAGTTGAGTATTATTAACATAATTATTTTCAATTGTGTTGAACTTTTCAACTTTGAGAAAAAAAATTCACCTTATAGCTTAGGCACCCTTGCATGATGTCACTTTTCTAGACTTATTACATGTAAACAGAGCACACTCCATCTGTGTGACCAAGTCTAGCAAATCAATTCCTCCCTCTTTATTCTCCTATAGCTGTTTATATATGCCCTAATGAATTTTACTACCTATGCACATAACAAATATAAAATTTATTTTGAAAAAAAAAACTTGAATAGATTGTGAAATTAAACAATTTTCATTCCCATGTGGAAATAAACCATGGAGCAAGGGTATATGTGAGGGTTTTTAAAAAAAAAGTAAATTAAAATATTAATTAAAAAGTTCTTGCCCTTTTTTCATTCTCCTCCCTTCTTTTCCAATGGACTAGAAGGAAGGAACCATCCTTCACTCAAAAGCACGGGGTTTGACTAGTAGTGTTTGTGTGTGGATTAAGGAACAATGGAAAAAGCAAAATTATTCTCC
Organism: Sphagnum tenellum; assembly: GCA_963921925.1. Lineage (NCBI taxonomy): Eukaryota > Viridiplantae > Streptophyta > Sphagnopsida > Sphagnales > Sphagnaceae > Sphagnum > Sphagnum tenellum. Next base: position 13,171,921 of record OY998155.1, read on the forward strand.
AGGTGCTCCTCCTCCTCCACCAAGGAACTGAAAACCAACTACAAACCTCTCAAGATTGTTCCAGTAATTTGTGATTTGACGGAAGCTTGATCAGTCACGATAAGAATAATAAAAATGATAACAATATTAGTAATAATAATGTTACTTAGTGGTTACTAGCAGTAGTAATTATTCTTGTTTCCTATGGGTTTAAAGTACATATGATTTTGCAACAAATCACAAGAGCCATTTATAGGTGTTGGTAGATGGAATGGAAAGCCACCAACATAAGCGAGGGAAGGGAGGTGTGGAAAGCTTGTCGGTAGCACATTTGTCCAATCCTGCACACATTTTAAACGACTTTTGGGACTTTTGGAACTCGATGATAACACCCCTTGACCTTAAAATAGAGCATGATGGTTCCCAACTCCTGCAATAAGAAAAGTAATATAACAACAACGATAATATTCATTACTATATTTATATATAAGAATAACCCAATGCACACTCATGCCGCGACCTGCTGCTATTGGGCAAAAAGTGCGATCATATATGTAAAGTATTATACCTAAACATACCCACAGGTAAATATCCGGGCAAATGTACACGTTACTTGGATGTTGGGCTGCCTTTTTAATTCCGTTCCTAGCTTTTGCTAAAAATTGAGGTTCAGTACTTTTACTCATGGCCCGAGTATCCAAGCAATTGTTTTGAGCCAAGTAAAAATGTGGTGAAAACTATGAACCAGTGTTGGCCAATTCAGGGTATTGGGCCCAATTTCTGGCCAGTTCCCAGTCTGGTTCTTGAGAAACCTGACAGGGTCTAGAATCTTGCTGGGAGTGAAACATATTCCATTGTGAATTTTTTTTAAAAATATTTTTCCCAATGTACCTAGGAACCCCTGGTATCAAGAAAGAAGGTGCCCTATCAACAAATGGTACATGTGCCATTTTCCATTACCTAGATTTGGGGGGACACTTTGAAAACAAGATACTTGTTGAGAGAGTGAAAGAGAAAGAAAGAATATCAGGGGCAAATAGATTGTGGCAAACTTGGGCTGTAACAAATGTTATTCTTTTCATTGCAGTAATAACAACAACAAGGGTGATGGAATTTCTCCTCATGATATTCCCATGTATGAAAGAAAAGTGGTGGGGTATACATACATAGATGTGTGCATGTGTAGACGTGTGTGTATGTCTAATGCAAACTTGATTTGGCGGGCCCAGAGTACAAACCTTTTATTACCTCTTCTTGATGATGATGATGATGATGATGCGTGGAAATCCAGCATTGTTGAGTGCAACAATGTGTGATATGGCCCTTGCATCTGCCCTTCAATCCTCCAAGTAGTCTTCTGTTGTCAACCCAAGTGTTCAATGCATGACCAATTCAAAGAACATTATGTGTTGTTGTACAATTAGTACCTGACTCATGTGATAGATGTGGAGGAGGAGGAAGGAAATAAATTTGAATCTATGATCAAAAGTATCAGGCACTTTATGAATTCAAAGTTTGCACAAAAGAAACAAAAAAAAAAGAACCAAAACAACAAGGTCTCAAAGGAGGATGGTGATCCCTACAATTTCAAATTAGGCCATAAACACCAAAATCCACCTGGAGACAGATCATGATAACTTTGTCAAAGCTTTACAATCCAAAAGAAGATGTATTGAAACACAAAGCACAAGACAAGGATAAAAACAAAAGTCTGTGATGGCAGAAATGATTGCATGGTTTGCAAGGAAGTCTTTCAAGTACATACCCATCTTGATGTTGTGTTTGTAGTCATGTGGATGTTTCCCTCAAGCCCTCACAACAAACCATGACTTTGAGCACCACCCTTCAAGGAGCTCAAACATGTATCACGACTCGTATTTGCCTCTTCTTCAACCTCAATGGAAAAATCTCGCAACTGTCTGAGACTCCCAGCTCTCTGAGATGGTTTGAGCCCTTTAAAGGTACTGGACACCCAAGTGCCTGGAATAAATTGCCACTGCTACATGAGCCAATTCCGCAAATTCTCCTGCCATAAACCAGATCATTCTCCTGGCACATTCTTATCTCATTGCCAATGAGTATATTTGCACTCAAACTATGAGTCAAATATCAGAGCAGTAAACAATGCTCTACACAATGCTCAACTTTTGAAGACCTGTCAAAAAACTCTTTGGGGCCTCACTGCTTTTAGGAACATGAGCAAAATATATGGAGCTCATTAACTTGATCATATTGAGTAGGTAGGGATCTGAACAGGTTAATTGTGATGGGAACAAAAGAGCCATTCTGCATGCAAAACAAAGGAACTAAGGAACTGTCTTGCAAACTCCAAAAATTGGAAAGTGACCTGTCAGAAAATTCTTTGGGGCCCTTTGGGCCTCACTCTTTTAGGAACACAAGCAATATATGGGCCTCATTAACTTGATGATATTGATCAGGTATGGATTTCAACAGATTAATCATGATGGGAACAAAAGAGTCATTCAGCATGCAAAACAAGGAACCAAGGAACTGTCTTGCAAACTCCAAAAGTTGGAAGTTACCATGGTTCAATTACAGGTGATGACAGGAGTTTGGATCAAATTGTTGGTGCTAGAATGGTTCATACATAGATTTGAGTGAGCTTTTGAGGATGCAAATTTGACCCTCTTTTTCCATAATCTCTTCCTCTAATTCCAACACCCGCTTTCCCATCTCTTTTGCCTCCCTCTGCACTACAAAAAACTCATGTGTCTTTTTATGCATCTCCATTGCCTCAGTCCTGACCTTTGTTAACTCCCCCTCCATAGAAGCAAGCTTCACTTCCAATTCTTCAATGATAGTCTTGGATTTGCGAACCTGATCATCCATCCGATATTCCTTGTAGTGTGCATTGTTGAGGGACAATTGGAGCTGCTCTTTTTCTTGGAGGATTGAATCTTGGCCCTCAATTGTTAATGCTAGGTGTTGTGTCAGATTCTCCAGAGCTTCCTCACGGGCTGCGAGCTCGTATTCTGTTTCCTCAAGCTTGGACTGCAAGAGCTTGTTGTGAAGCTGGATGGTCTCACCTTCCTCACAAACATCCTTCATCTCATTTAGTGCTTCTGAGGCAGTCACTTGTGCTCTCTCCAACAACAGATCATGTGGTCTCTCCAACAATAGATTTTGTTGCAAGTTTGCAACCTGTTTGTTTAATTGTGTCACCTGCAAGTATCACCTCATCATGCTTTTGTTGATAAACTCACTAGATTGCTCCAAGTTAAAGCTTTTGCAACAATGAACTGGGAAGTGCTGAAGCAATGCATGGAACACTGAAAACATAAACATTGTACAGAGAGGAAAATGGTTCCCAAGTACAAGGATTCACCTCATTTTCTTTCTTCTCAGAAAAATCAAGTAGCTCCTGATTGATATTCATAACCTCCAAAAGATGCTTCTGTTGTTGCTCTGCCTCATGTCGTAGACCTTGAATTGTGGTTAGGAACTCCAATTTCTCCAAGGTAATTGCATCAGTCTCATGCTGAATAACTGCCATTTTTTGTGTTATGTCCTGGATCTCAGTCTCTTTCACATGCAATGCTTCCTCAAGCTTTGTTGCCCTCAACTGACTCACCTCCAGCTCCTTCTGCAGCTTGTTGCATGTGTCTTCAAGGCTTTCTACCTAGGAGGCATTCAAAGAAAAAGCTGACTCAGCCTCAGGCTTTCTACCTCAAATGACTGAGTTAGCCACATCTTTTGGAAAAGAAAGAAAGAAAGAAAGAAAGAAGTCAGGATTACTCACATCATGTTGTGTATCATTTAGTCTGCTTTCAAGAGGTGCTAGCAGGTCTTTGTTATGACACCTCAACTCAGCCAACATTGCTTCAACTTTGGACATGTTCTCAACCAGCTGCTGATTGAGTTCTTTTGCATACTTGAATGGCTTTTCCTTCCTTTGAATCTGTGACTCACGCTCCTTGACCAACTTCATGGCATTGTTGCCATCAGCCCCAAGCTTTTGGTGCAGGAGGTTCAGTCGATGCTCAGCCTCATCAACTTGGAGTTCCAAGTTCTCTTTTTCTTTGGATTCTGACATTAGTGACTCTTGTCCTACCCATATTTCCTGCAAAAGAAGTCATCACACCCTATGAAAGGATGAAGATGTGAACCAAGAGCTTTTTGTAACAAATGAAAGAAAAAATGTCATGTTGTATGACATTCAGAGACAGTGACATAAAAATATACCTTAGATATGCCAAACTGTAGCTCGTGGTGAAAAGAACCAAGCTCGCAGCTCATCTCCTTTAGTAGCTCATGGTAGATGTCGCAAAGGTCCAAGATATGGGGCTCATTGTCCACCTTTTTCCCTGCAATAACTTTAAAGGTTGCAAGCTTGTTTTGCTGCTCATGGAGCACACATGTCAGCTTGTGAACAATGGTTTTCAGTATCCGCATCCCACCTGCATGGAATCGAAGAACATTCAAATTTACTGACTAGAATGCCAAGCACCATAACCCCCTTCGAATCTAGATCTCCCTTGAATTCATTGATGCCAGAAAACTGCAGCCCAGAACACACTTATGAACTGCCTGGAACTTTACTAATTATGATGGCAAGGTATGCTCATATTCTACTATCTAGTAGAATCTTTTGCTGGGGCATCTTACAACGCACCAGGCTTTGTGATTGGAGACCCTGAAATCAACATATGAGGGTGGTCAGTCTCAACCAAGCTTGAGAGAAGCTTCTCAACTGTTTGTTTAATGTCAAATGTCATCTCATCCTCAGCTGCTGTTTCATCTGCAACTGCTAATATATCGTTCCAATCTGGGTGATCAGTGTATAACCAGCTCCTGTAAGCACCATCCCCATCATGTTTCATCTCAAATCAGTCCCATGGCTTCATTCAGTCCCAAGGACTCATAACCAATCCAGTTATAGAAGTTGGTTTTCCACTGAATGGCAGGAGACTCGCAGGTTGACAAATAAACAGAGAGATCATCAGGGTCCCTCTGCTTTTACTCTGGCAAAGTAATGTGCAACCTATAATTTGCACGATGCCAAGGTTCCTCTCAATGGTAGCTATGGCCATGGCCCTTCCTGCGCTGAGCTTATTGCACCTCTTCTGATCAACCCTAGTTTTCAGCAGCCCACTCTTCAGAACAACTCATTTGACTAATTCTGAACACATTTGAGCACCAGTCAGTTGTTTTTTGTGCACACCTAAAAGATATTTTGTGAAGGAAGCAAATGCACATAGATGGATACCAGCCTCATCTTTATGTCAGAGAACGCACATGTTTCAGTTGTAATTTGGAAATGCGATCCATGTAAATCTCCATGTAATGCCTACATTATGGTTTTCTCTAATTTGATCAAACTGCAAATTCTGGCATCTTGCAACAAGAACTAGTCATCTTGTACAAAATGGAAATGTCCCCCATTTTCTTCCCTGAAGATGTAAGTACTGTTTATCTAGTAGTACTGGGTAATCATAACTGGGAGGAGAGGGTGAGAAATTATTTATGACATAAATGTACAGCAAATTCCCTGTGGGATTGAAGCTTATTTTACCAGCTGTCATCATGGTCATCAATTTGGTCATCAAACAGAGCACTTGGTGCTTCAAAACTGATAGCTTGCTTCCCTGATTCAGGACTAGCTCCTCCAGAAAGGAAACATGAACTTTTCTGCAGCCAAACCAATAGCATTCCTAGTCAAGACATATATGATTGAAAGGATCATGGTACCCAGAGCATAGAAAGATCTAGCCTTAGTACTAATTTTTCATTGTGTAATCTCTTTTGAGTAGACAACATGTGAGCACAGTAAGACTGATTGTGCTATGAAGCTTCTTGCATATAATGAAAACCATGGACCAATTCACAACCTGGTGCTGTACACTTGAAAGGTATAATGTTCGGCAAGTTCACAGCAACACAGGAAATTTGTCGGTGCATCACCAAATCCATGCAACAGTAAATCTCAAGCTGTAATGACCACTTGGAAAGTAGAACCAAGGTAGAGAAGACTGATCGTCTTGTTCTACCTGCATTTGTTTGTATACTTTTGGAAATGCATTCTCCAAAAGCACTAGATTTGTGACTATTTTCTGGACCACAAAACTGGAAACTCCTGCTAGCATGACCATTACCCAGCATCATGGGACAAGCTTTCCTGTTCAGCAGCAAATACCTTCTTCATAGCCACCACATTGAAAGGAAACTGTGCAATTTGAATGCACATCCCAACCAGCAACTAATAGAAACAGATCCAGCAATTGGTTTAGTTTTCAGCCTAACACTGAATGCACTCTTTTGACTCATTGCATTTCAAACTGAGATTTAGAGACTTCTGAATTGCATACCTGTGGACTATGAACAGACTTTTGTTGGCCTCTGTCCTTTTGCGAGTCATCATGCTTCTCACTTGATGCATTGATATTGTCCTCCCGGACAGTGACCTGTGATTCATCTGAGTTCCCTGGCAGGATCATCAATGGCAACTGTCCTCTTGTTACATGACTAGAGTCAACCTCTGAAGCCTCTTTGGACTCTTCATAAACTGATGTGAATCCTGAAGGATAGTCATCAGTTTTTCTTTCAAGTTGGTGTACCACAACATCCATGTTTTTCTTGTCCTGATCACCATGGAGTTTCCTTATTGTTGTTTCTTGCAGCCTAACTTTGTGGGCCTCAAGTCGCTTCAGCCTTTGATTCATATTCTCTAGAGCATCCTCTGCCATCCTCCATGCCATTTCTTGCTCATGAACCAGTATGTGTAGCTTGGCTTTTGCCTTCTTCAATTTCTCATCTTCCTTCGCTTCTTCATCTCCTGGAAAAATCTCTTCACAATGATCAGAAGTGTTGTCTTCTGAGGTGTGAAGTGAATTGTACAAATCTAGATGCCCTCCATTTCTTCCAGCACCTCCATGTAACCACCTTGTGCTTTCCATATGCTCTTTGGATTTCAGTACTATAAGCTCTTGATCTGGGCCAGTTGCAGAGTTCAACTGCACACTAAGAGGATATAAAACGTCCCTTGTCTGCCCCATTTCACAGTCATCCAAGTGAGACTGGGAGACTCTAAACAATTCTTTCCCCTGAGCACTAGATTCCATACTCAGTGACAATGCTCTTTGATCTTCTGTAAAATCTACTGGTGGTCTAATAATCATCTCATCACTTTCTGATCTTGACATAAACCCATTTGTAACCATAATGGTCACCGGTTTCATATCCACATTCCTGTTTTCAGGTGCTTCAAGGGCAGCCCCACCAAGAGAAAAGCCATCCTGGGGATGAAACTGATCAAGGTTCTGATGCTTTTGAGAAAGTGGCAACAATGATAACCTTGCAGCCTCTTCATCCTCTACCCACCGCTGAAACTTTTCAGATTGAAGCTGAATAATTGTCTCAGTTACATGATTTTGAGAATCAACTCTCAATGGAATAATGTCCATGTCAACTATCATTGCCTTGCAGCTTTCATCAGACCTTGTGCTGGAAGTGTCATTAACACTTTCAGTTCTACTTTTACTGTCATTGGCTACAGCAGCAGGGACCATGTCATCCCATCCTTTGAAAAATTGTGGTTGCAATGAAAGAGATGCAAACTTTTTCAAAGACCCTGTTCTGAGCTCAGAATTGTCAATCACGAGAGAGTCACTCATCATCTTTCTGACATCTTGAGAAGAAGTATATGAAGGTCTGTGTTTGCATTTTTCCGTTTCAAGCTGCACACGGACCCTTTTCTCCACAGCCTAGGCAAAACATGAACACTTCAGTAACTTGTCTAGAAGTCACATTATATCCTTGCAAACAAAGTGAAATGGACAGTGGACACTGTATTGGTATAACATGCTTGGAGCTATATAGAGAACTGAGGCTTTTACTCAGAAATAAAGTGCAGAGCTCACTCACCAAAATCTCTTTCTCATCATCTTGCAGCACAGCAATGATGCCTAAGAAAGTGTCAGTCCCCAAGAGTTTCTGGAACTCCTCCATTTCAATCACATTTTTAAAATGATGGGAGGAGTTTTCCTCTGCAGTCTCAGCAGAATTGTTGAAGATAGATTTATTTTCTTCAATTCTGGGCTGTTTTTCCAATTCAACTGTAGATATCCCTTGTGTTTCATCATGTTCCATGGCAACAGGCACAGCTGTGATCCTGTTTTTCTCTAGGACATCATTTTGTTTTGGATCATGCGCAGCTTTGTTCAGGAACATCACATAGTTCAGTCCCACATCTTTGAGAACCTTTTCAGAAGCTTCAAGTTTTGCTTTCTCCACCTCCAACAGGTGCTGCAACCTCTTCCTATCATTGTTGCCTTGCTCCATTTCCTCTTTGAACTTCAAATCAAGAGAAGCCTTATCAGAGAGTAAAATGCGCAGTCTCTCTTCAGTTCTCTGGAAGCACTCCAAATCAGAACAAGGATCAGTCCAAAACAAGAATTGTCAAATCTGATTCTTGGACATAAGCTTCAAATTGGGTTTGTGTATTGACTCTTCTAGCATGTATTGTCTAGCAAGTGCGCAACAATGGACAGCAACCTCATTTCCAGAAACTTGCAATGTGTCCACCCTCTCAGAGCAGCAATGTGAGACTGTATACCTTAGCTTCCAATTCTATTTGATCGGCCACCTGAATTGGAGGGGAACAATTATGCTCATTGCAAGATTTCTCATAGTCCTCAGACTCTTGACCTGGTTTCACTTGGGCTGCTTGTTCAGCTTTCAAACCTTGCTCTGGCACTGTGTGCTTGGATTTCTCAACCTCAAGAAGGTCTTGGAGTTTCTGCCTATCCACATTTCCCTTCTCCAACTCTGCTTGAACCTGTGCATGGAAGACTCCTTGCTCATCCAGAAGTCCTTGAAGCCTCTCCTGTGCACCCTGCATGCAGTAAAAAATGAACCAAAAGATGAGTGCAACATATTATGTATCAAGCAGAAGATTGATCAGGTCAAAAGAGTTTCCAAGTTCACACCTTTTCATCTGAAGCAATCTGAGACTCAACAGATGTCATGATTTTCTTCTTGGTAGGATAGTCCTTAGACAAGATTCTCCCTCTTCCTTGATTCTTGGTTCTCAGTTCTTGATGCTCAGGTGTTCCTCTTGTCTCCTTGGTGGCATCAAGGATCTCCCTCTGTTTTTGGAGTGATTCTCTTGCCCTTTCTTTCTTGAATGGCTCAGCACTACTATAGCTTGTTGAGGACAAAGACTCTTCTGTTACTGAATTCTCTCCTTCATGAGCTACAGTCATCTTCTTCAACAAACTCTTGGCCAACAGGCTTGACAAGACTGAATCCTCCTCTCTACAGATTTTGTCTTCTGATCGTTCCTCACTGCAGTGGTAACAAGAAGACTTAAAATCCCTGGAGTGCTGAGCTGTGTGTCTGTCAGTGTTGTTCTGGAGGCTACCATGAGAACATGGCAAAGTATCAACTGGAAGTTCCAAAGTGCTTGATTGAAATTTTTTTATCCTCATATCTGCATCCTTGGCAGCAAGCTTCCTGTTTCTCCTTTTCATATAAGCTTGATACCGTCGCTCCTTGCTTATTGGATTTGAAATAGTTCTTTCAACAGGGGATTGGGCAACAATTGTTGAGTTGATACATTCTTGAGCTTTATTCTGTTTCTCCATCAAGAACCCATTCTTCTCACTGCTTAAGCACTTGTCCTTTTGAAGACCTTGCCCTGCAATGTGTAGTAGAATGAAAAACCAGGAGTACAGGTTCCAAACTACAATGATGGTGAAAGTAATTGTATGCAGGTCAATGCACACTTCCCATGGGCTCCCAATTGGTGGAGGGCAGACTAGAATCCTGCTCTGGTTCATCCTCCTGACTCATAGGCTCTTTGTCATGTTGGATTCATTGCCATCTACTGCCCGCTAATACCCATGAAGAATCATGAGGCCTAAACTCTACCCACACAAAATTGGGTACATATCTATGGAATTGCAAAGGAATTTCCAAAGCATTCTAATCATGTAGCTTCTTCTGGCAAATTACCTTGAAGTACTGCCCCATGCAACTTGCAAAATGATGTTCCACCTGCTGTCCCTCCAATTCCCACAGGAGCAAATGGAGATTGACTCCCTGAGTTTCCACTATGGTAATTCAAATTGTCAGTGGATGACACATCATTTTGTGAACCAGATTCAGTCACATATGGACTAGGACTTCCAGTTGATCGGTTTGCAACATAATGGTGATGATGATGGTGCATATGAAACTCAACTGGTAGTGATCCCCCTGGTCCAAGGCCCTGAAATCCAACGAGACTTGAGTGAAGGTGAGTAAAGCCATCCACAAAATTGTCAGGTAGGTCAAAGTTGACACACTGAAAAGAGCTGCCAAAGGCATGTTCATGAGGATCAGGGTAATGCTGATTAAACCTAAGCATGAGATTAGTTCTGCATCAATTCAGAAAGGTGTTGTGAATTTTCTCATCGATTGCTTAGCTCTACACCACATCAAGTTTTGTTGATTGTCATTCATTGCTATGCCACCAACAAGTACCTGGGACCTGAAGGGGATTTTATTAAATTCTCGGGGATTATAGCCCAAATAAGAGCATGCAGCCACTTGCGCTTGCTGTGCCAAATCAAGCAGTTTTGTCCTGCATTTCCACCCTCTTCTCTTTTTTTATGAATGTCCTTCTGGTTCCTAGTCTCAAACGTAGTTAACATTTTCCATTGATTTTGTGTTCAATCAAGCAGACATATCTTATAGAGATCTCATTCATTTTTTGGTCAAAAGGGAAAACCCTTCTTGTTGCAAAGTACTCTCTATATTTTTTCCAATGACAACAAATTTACCCTCCATCTTACTTCACCAATATGTTAATGCAAATCAGCTACATTGTTGCTGAGAATGAAGCCTCAAATACTTGGACCACCCAGAACCCCAAGTGCAACTTCTGATGGCAGCTATGTTGGCAAACAAATGGAATAATATAAACAAAACCTCAATCAACTTCCATGCATACATTCAGAAAACAAAAGAGAACTTCAATGGAACATACCTGTGGAAGCAAATCGGTGAAGCCTCTGAAGGCAGACTTGGTTGGCATAATCCTGTTTTATGAATGAAAAAGAAATCTCAACATTCACAGATTGCAATTCATGCATTCAACACACACAACTTTTGTGTTCCTTGCACTTGTGTAAACGCTTATGCTTGCTCAACAGATAGCAACACAAGACTAAGAAGTTGGTGATACCAACCAGAAGAACTTTATCCTGTGTGACTTATCTTGCATTCAAAGCATTGTTTTAGATGCTGATAAGAAAGATCTTATTTTACTTGCCTATTGCAGGCGGATAGGCAGCATGATCAGGTGAGCATATGTCAGAGGCTGGTTTGGTTGGATTGCTCATAACCCACACTGAAGACAAGGCAATGTCTGTGGGACTACTAGGGTTAAGAGGCAAGCATTGCAAGCCTGCACCCCACAATTGGTCATTTGATGGTGTCTGTGCAATGTCTGCACAGTTACACCCACAACAAAACATCACATGGAATCCAAAGAAATGCTTCTGCAATTCTAAATTGCAATACAAAGATTTGGATGTGGGGAACTTCCAGTGCCATGTGTGGTGTCTGACTCCCCATTTCAAAAGAAGCAATTCATGTTCAAGCTCTGAAATCATTGGTTAAGACAACACTGGGTAAACAACATCTTTGAATTGATCATGAGAAGAGTGATCACAGAAGTTGCACATCTCCTATTTCCAAATTGGTGCAAGCAGCAGCAGCAGCAAACCTATATTTCTCATTGTGCACAGCAACCCTGGGGAATAGTTGAAAGTCTCCAACTTGCACTTTCTTTTCACGTCTCAATCACCAGGCTCTCTGAGAGATCCCATAAGATTGAAAATAGTGGGAGAAGACAAGCTCATCAGAAAACAATGATTTGCCAAACAAAACAGGACTCGGATGCATGAAGAAGATCCATAGATACCAAGTGTTCAAACATGCACTGCAACTCCACCCAAATCTTGTGAGAACAAAAATCCATAGACTCCTACTGCTGGTGAAGAAGAAGTTGGCAATGAAAGTCGTGAGTACAAATAGAAAATCAAGCTCATCAAATCATCAGCCTTGCAGAATCATCATCAAACGAAGTTCTTGTATAGCGGTTGACATCTATCTGTGCTGCTGCATACATTTGCCTCAATCTTTTCCAAGCAAGCAAGCATTGAACCCTGTTGTTTTTCCAGCAATCTGTCTGCATTGATTCTACCCTGATCAGCCATCATTGGCAACTACGGTGGAGGGAGGTCTTAGAGCCATTTGTTCTTGAAAAAGACAAGCTTGAAGAAGGAGAACGCACTGTGGTCTCACTCGCCATCTTGGTGTGAAAGTCAGAATCGAAGACGGGGAGACAGAGACAGACAGAGCGAGAGAGAGAGAGGGAGCTGCAGCCATGCATGCGCGAAAGAGACCGAAGAAGAGACGCGACGGTTGTTCCTGCAAAAATTAGGAGAGAAGGTTGGTAAGGACGCTCAGCAATCTGTTGGTAAATCGAGCTTTGCTCACGGATGATCTTCCTCCTAGTGACTAGTTGGTTCGTCATGGAAATCCTGAAAGCAAAAAGAACAGTTGTTGAAGACTTGCGGTGCATCTCTCTCATGTCATAAAGATATTAACTTCGTTGTCGTAAACTTAGCATTCAAGATTTAGTAATGGAAATTATGCAAAATTCATTTAATCATAGATTTGCATTTCATTCATTAGCACAATCATTTATGTGTCATATGTGTTTTCAATGTATGATAATCATTGAATGTTAAATTTATGATGATGTTCATACGAAATTATGAGATGATTTTCATTTTCATTAGTTTGATCCATGAGAATTGAATCATGCAAAAAAAGTTTATTATTTTTGTTTGAAAGCAATAAAATAACACTTGAATGAAGGTCATCAAAGTCATTGACTTCCTCACATTGGTTGTAGGCATGTAAGGCCTCTACTATTATATGTTATAAACCAATGACCTTTTTAATTCCATTATAATTGAATAATCTTACATTTGAAATTGTTGAATAATATGAAAGCTTAGTTGTTTGTCAAAAATTGTCATCCTTGATAACTATGTCATCCTACACCATGACAAGTTCAATCATAAACTTTCATGGTAAACCAATGCAATTGAAATGCACAAAATCGTAATTGAATCTAGTAAGGATTCTTTAACTGATATGTGATTTACCTTGTCTTATCAACAACTAGTTCACATGTTTTTAATTGTAGTGCACAATGCCATAGACATGTTGTGGTCTTCTTCTTCCTATAAAACAATAATTAATTAATTAATTATGCTTTAATGTACATATACAATTTCTCATGGAAAGTTTAAGTAACTTATTTTTCCTATGCAATTGAAATATTTCATATCTTTTGAAGTAGATCAACATCCATTGGCAATGATGCCATCATAAGTGGCAAAATTATTTGAATGTTTTTCGGGATGGCTTCAATGTTTGTGGAATGCACAAGTGGCAAAGCTTGACATGAATCCAATGACATGGACATTTGAAAACCTTTAGTTTCCTACAATACAACAACTCGTATCACATTGAAAACAACCAAATGTACACTTAGAATCACATAAAACAAAATTAAAAAACTCATCAACAACACATATCCACATGTTTTTTGAATCCACCATTGCATGCATCAAAATGCCTATCTTTCAACTATTTTTATAAATTTATTAAGATTATTCATGTTTAAACAAGAAATGTGCATTGATATTATATATGAATCCTTTTAATTTCTAATGAATGGTGGGTTGGTATTTAAATCAATGTTATATTATATGCCATAATAGCTTGCAGTAATTTCATAAACATAAGAAGGGGAAAAATGGTGTGAAAAAATAAATAAAAATTCATTAATTCACATGTACATTCCAAGTTTTTTTTCACAAAAAAATCAAATGACAAATATCTCTTAATTATTCAAAGACAAATTCACAATTTGTAATAACACCTAGTGTGTCGTAACCCTAGCCCTAGGTTCACAACCAATATAAAGGCTTGCAAAGGTATGAGCCAAAAATGAAGCTTGGGAGTCACATTTCATGTTCTCCAGAATGTAGGAAAGTGTGAAGGAATGAACTCACACTCATAAGTGGGCTCCCATTTCAGGAGTTGGATTCCATCTCCCAAATGGACTCCCAAATGGACTCCCAAATTTTCAGAGGGCAATTGCAGGGGTCAAAACTCATTGGATTGAAAATTTCATAATACTATTGGAAAGTTTTTGAAACATAGATGTTTAAAATGGGTTCACATGATCCATTTGGATATTTAAAACATGAATTATACTCAAAAGAAAGGTTGGGTGACACACCCCTAAACTCCTTGATGGACTCAATTGCAAGTCCAAAGGTGAAAACAACAAAAGTAGAGAGTTAGGGCATGTTCCCTAGTTCGTAGCACTTTGGGGGTAAAGGGGTGCACTGGAGCTCCAGGATGGGATTAAGAAGATTAACAAGCAATTCATTTACTCACATGGACCTGCACAAACCAAACAATAAATTGACTAGTGCATAGTTAGAGCACTTTGGTGCGAAGACAAGCCACAAGCAAACACAGACTCATAAGACTCACCACAACCCAAACTTGGGGGAAACCACCACCTTCCTTTTATAACATACTTTGTGCCTGGCTACAAGACTAGCACCCAAATGTCATTTTGTCCAAGGACTCCTAAGTGGGAGTCTCGAAATTCCCAAAGTTGGGACTCCTGCGATTTTGGGGGCCCATAATTTTGTGTGCAGACCTGTGATTGAGATGATCTTCAAAGCAAAGTTATAGCCCTCGTTGAGAGCTTTCCAATGATATGTTACACGCCATCTACATGTAAGGAAATAGGGGTGATTTTTGACTTATAATGTTCGGGAGTCAAATTGTTAATTTGATTCCCAGCCCTTCTTTTGACCATAACTTGTGTTTTCAGTGTTCAAATGGGTCATGCAAGCCCATTTTAGACAATTACGTTCGAAGAGATTTCCAATGATATAAAAAAATTCTCAATCCAAAGGATTTTGACCCCTGCAATCGCTCTCTGAAAATTCAGGAGTCCACCGGGACTATAATTGCCAAGTGGGAATTCACTTGGGAGTGTGAGGGTTCATTCCCTCACACTCTCCTGCACTCTTGGGAGCATGAGATGTGACTCTTGGGCTTCTCTCTTGGCCCATACTCTTGCAAGCCCTTACCTTGGTTGCAAGCTAACGTTATACACTAGGAGTCAAATTGTCAATTTGACTTTCGACCACTAAAAGTTAAGAATCACCTTGATTTACTTGCGTGTAGGTGGTGTGCCACATATCTTTGGAAAGCTCTCAACAAGGGCTACAATTTTGCTTGATACTTCACCTCAATTGAAGGTCTACACAAAATGTTATGAGCCACCAAAGTCGCAAGAGTCCCCATTTCAAAAAATTTAAGACTCCTAACTTTGGAGTCCCAAAACAAAATGACATTTGGGTAGAGGGTTCATAACCAGGCATAGAGAATACTATAAGGGGGAATGTGGTGACTTTCCCCAAGTCCAGGCCATGGTGAATCTTATGAATCCATGTTTGACCATGGTTCCTCCGTGCACCAACAATGCTCCAATTATGCACTAACCAACTTGTTTGATTTGTGTAGATCCGTGTGAGTAATTGACTTGATTGTCACTCATCCTAATCCCCATCCCAGAACTTCAACACATCCTTTACCCTTGAAGTGCTACGAGCCAAAGAGCATACCCCAATTCTTTATCCTTTCACCATTTTCACCTTAGACTCATAGTTGAATCTATCAAAAAGCTTGGGGGTGCGTCATAATGAACATTCTTGAAAATGTGGGATCAAAATTTTTAAATCATTTCATAATTTCTTTTTTACATAACAAGAAAGGAAAAGGGGAATTGTACATAATAACATTGTTAACAAGTTACAAAGATATTAAACAATTTTGAGGGGCCAAACTTGAATTTGCACCCACTAATGCATGATGCAAACTCTATGTGGACATATACCATTTTTCATTTTACTTTTATTTCACAACTAACCATAGTGGTATGCTACATATTGATCAACATTCTTTCTTTCTTTTTGCACATTTTGTCACTTAACAAAAAAAAATTTGGAATTTTTAAAAACTATAAATTTCAATAATCTTGCAATTTTTTTGGAAGAATGCCAAATATTTGAAACCACAAGATTGAGGAAAATAGAGAATAAAAAAATATATTTTTAAAAAATGTTTGTCACATGTATTCACATCTTAAATTTTATTTCATTTTTTTTCCAATCGCAGGTAAGAACTTTTTGGTGCCACATTCAAATTGAAAGTCTTTCAATTTTTTTAGTTGCATATTGCAACATTTTTTGGTCACATATTAAAACTACTTTTAAATTAAAAAACCTATGTATTAATTTCTTGGTTGCATGTATTTTTTAATTCTTTTTTTTGGTCAGAGTTTAAATCTTCATGCACAATAAAATCAACTTGGGCTCCATGCTAATGTGCATTACCAATGACAATCAATTAATGGAAAAAATGAATTAATTTTGTGAAGATTAAGTTCCATTCAAATAAAAATATTAAATGACATTGCATGCAACTTGACTTAAATCCGAAGTGAAATGAAATGAAATTCAATTTGAACTAAATTGGGTACAAATTCTTAAATTGAATTGAATTGAATTCAAATTCTTAAATTTAATTCAAATACATTGAATGACATTCAACATCCAATGAATTCAACTCCAATCAACTTTAATTAGGTTTAGATGCAATGCAATTCAAATTCAATTGAAGAAAAATAGGATGCAAATTGGTGTAAAAGGTATTGAAAATTTTCTCATGGCTATATTGTTGAAAAACAAAACTTTGGAAAGACATTTGCACTCCATTTTACTTTAAAACTAGATAAACAAATTTCAATTTGAAACCATCATTGAAAAGGATGACTTATGAAATCTAAAGTTACTTTATCTAAAGAGTGATTCACATTATTAAGAACCAAAAGCACCACAAAGTCAAAAAATTTATAAGGAATGGATCAGTTAATCAACTTGACATGACACACTAAAAAAATTGTTGTTTGCAACTTTTGTAATTAAAAAATATTAATTGTAATTGACGACTTTTTTAATTGCAAAAATTTGATTTCAAATGACAAATTTTGTTTTAGTGAGACATAACATGATTGGTCATTTAAAAATCATTTAAAATTTTGCAAGCTAATAATTCTTTTTAGAAGTATTATGAATCAAAAAGATGTTGAATTATACTATCACATGTAAATGTGTATTAATTTTTTTTTTCATAAATGTCATTTTCAAAAAAGTTCAAAACTTTTAAAAGATATTTGAAGTAGCAAAAGCATTGGTAATAAATAAATAACATGTTTGTGCATCCCATATTTTGTTGATTCTAAGAACATAATGGATAATGAAGGGACCTATGCAAAAATAATTAGAAGATTTTTTCAATGCATCAATTCTGTTTCTAACTTAGTTAAACTTTGGATGCAAAACTACTAAACTTGGGATTCAAGCTACCAATGATGATCATGAACTATGCAATTGATCATTGGTACCATGAAGCAATTATGAGAAGCCCAAGTTAAGCTAAAATTTTATTGCTACATTAATGTAATGTGACTTATTCTTTTCTTCATGAAACCAGTTTTTCATAATTATGTCACTACCATGGTTAAAATTTCAAAATTGAAATAGAAAATTTATGCATATTGATGGTCAACCATGCAACTGATAAAAAAATTGTGAAGGATAACAAATTTCATACCAAAATATGTCATACTTTGAGATTTTATTGTAATCAAAATATGTGTGGCTTTTTAATGTGGAAAAATCTAAAACATGCTTGTGTGTGTGTTTAAATAGTCTTTTTGTATGACAATAGTATTGTTTAGAAAACCATATAAGGACAAGGTAAATGGGCACTTTGCCACCTAGAACTTTCCAAGAAAAGGCATTATGGGAATCTATGGATGATACAGATCCCTAACCCTCTTTGTTTTTTGTTGTTTTCTTTACTTATTTTTATATTTCTTCCCCTAGATGTGAACACCATTTCAAAAGGATTTGAAGGTAATCACTCATTATAAACAAGATTACTGTCTCATACCAAGATGACACATGATTTTGATTGAATTCTCTTTTCTATTTTAATATATGTTTGTGATATCGGTTCATTTTATTTTATGTTCTTTACTTGAAAATTACCAAGGACATAGGATGATTTTGTTGGGGACCCCTTGTTGGGAGCTATTTACATTGGGGTCCCCATTGTTTTGCACTATCAATTATGAAAAATTATGAAAGTTATTAAAGAAATAGAAATAAGTTCTTTTCCAATTTTGAGAATTCACTCATGACATTATCATTGTGGAATATCAGTTTCATGAAATTAAAAATGTAATTGATAATGTAGAAATATTAACATAATTCAATTATATTTTAATTTCTAGATTAAATTGAACTTAAGCGATGGGGTTCAAGTTGCTTCATGCTACCAATGTTGCCAATGGTGATCAATGATGCAAAACACAAACAAATAGGCCCACAAGTTGTTTTTCAATTGTGATAATTTAATCATTATGCATTTTGAAAACCAAATTTGTGAATCAAATTTAACTTTAATGGCATTTGTATTAATGTCACAATTACTTATTTAGCTAAAAGGAATTATGCTCTTTTTTGAAAATGGGTTGTTGTCATGTTATTTATATGTTCAATTTCTTAATTTGGCTTTGAATTCATGGAAGAAAGTAGAGGGTCAAATTGGATCCCCATCATCGATCTCCAACAATAATTTTCATAATCAACTGACATAATTACTGTTGGGTCTGGAAAACATTTCTGCATTCTTGATATTGTCATACGCCTTTCATTTCAGGTGTGCTCACTTCAACCTAGATGATGTGCAAAAACTTGGACATCTTTACCTTAAGTCATGTCTATGGGGTTGAATCTGCATTTTTATTTATTGACCCAAACTTGGTGGGAGGAGGAGGACAAGGAGGAAGGTGCCAATGAACGTGGAAGCAACATCAGGGCTGTCGAATTGAAGTTAAGTTGTGGATACATACAAGACACCGAGCCGTGTAGTCAAATTTGACAATATTAGGCCCAGACTTATGTATATGTTGAGAGGCAGGAATAACACTAGCCACAGTTGTGATCTTCAGGAAGAAATTCAGGTTATCAATTTCAACTAACTGTTCATCATTTCTACACTACAATATTTTGGCAGTTCAAACAGCATTGCCAACGGCTTGCATCTGGGTGGTGGAGTCTCAGTACTCCAACAGGAAGGGATAACAATAGGTACAGTTGTGTGATCTTGAGGAACAAATTAATATTGTGAATTTCAACTAACTGCACACGATTTCTCTAGTACAAACATTTGCCAGAGTTTTGCATCTAGGCGGGTGTACTCGCAGTACACCTCCTCCAACAACCAAGGATAACAATAGCTACAATTGTATGATCTGCAGGAAGAAATTCATGTCATCAAATCAACTAACTTCATGATTTCTAGAATATATTTTTTTGGTAGTTTGAATGTTGCCAATGATTTGCATCTATGTTGGTGGACTGCCCAGCTGCAAAAAGTTATCCAAGAAAACGTACCTAAGACCCAAGGGTGGAGAGAGGAGGCCTGGAGGTCATCAAATTTCGTCAAGAAATGTGGAGAGTTAGGAACTCACACCTTGTTGCTAAGTCCACAAGAGACGGCCAAAGTTGCTGAACCACCTGATGATGGAAGGAAAACCGAGACACAGTGGAATATGTGCTGGCCTCTGCTGCAGGTAAATGAAGCTGTCATTATTGTTGCTGCTGCTGCAGTAGAGCGCGATGATGCTAATGCCATCGTCACCATGCTTCTGCCTCCCTCCTGCTTCAATTCCTTCCTTGCACGCGTGCTCTCTCTCTCTCTCTCCTATCAAGCCAAGGATGGCAGATGAGCGCAACGAGAGCAAAGCAAAAGAGGATAACAATACAAGGACCCAATATCTCAACGGCAAATTTCAAAACTCAAAATGACACCACCACCACCTTCTCATGCTTTGAAAAAAAGCTACAATTTACTTCTTAATTCACCTGATGTGTTCACACTCTGAACATAAAAAAATCGTTTCAATCTAAACAATCTAAACATTTTCACCAAATAAAGCAGTTCACTTAATGTGAAACTGGTTCTAATAAAAATAAAACTTACAAAACTTGGATCCAATGCGACAATCCCTGTCCATGTCCCTGTTGGGGCAGGGCCCAATAAAGCATTCCGTGGAGTCCTTTGAAGCTATGACTTTGGGATGTCTGGTCTATAGAAGTACCATTAGAGTCCAACTTTGAAATTGCCTTAGAAAATGAACCCAAGAGAAAACTCCCCACATTATTGACCACTATTGAACACCTCTTTTCCTGACACAACAAAGAAGTTGCCATTTCTTTTGGAGGTGGGGCCTTACATGTCCGTGTAACATTGTTTTCTTTAGACGTCACCCCATCTATATAGTAATTTCTCTACCCAGGGGTGCTTTCATTATCTAAATTTACAACATTTTTACTTACACAACTATTACCCAAAACATTCGACCACCATCCTAAATTTTCCTTTGGGATTCCAACCAAAAAAAAACCTTTCCTGAATGACTATTTTGATAATTAACAAAATACCAAATTAAAAATGCTAATAGCATGGAGATATTATGTTCAATTCACACTTTGGGTGGTTTAGGGTTTATTGTTATTCACAACAACACAATAGCTTGAACAAATCCACACGAAGAAACAAAGTCACAAAAAAGCAAACATTGTTTTGTGTATATCATCAATTAACAATGAACCAGTTTTTAGCTCTAGCAAAAAAAACTTCAAATGCTTGTTGTTTAGGTTTCCATTTGACCTATTATAATTTATTTCATTGCAATCATCAAAAAGGGTTTGAATCAAGTACACTTGTTGAATGATTAGTGCCCCTTCCTCCTTCAAAATGGGTATTGGGGTACGTGATCAAAAAGTCAAAAAACCACATGGTTTATGCACCACCCAAATTCACATCTTTTTTACTTGCTTCCATGTTGCATTGACTTTTGATGCATGGTATCATAACCGATTCATTTTATTTGTGACTACTGATAACCTAGAATATGTATATTTAAAAGCATCTATTGAAACCACGCTTGCAGCACCCATTACTTCAACATAGATATGGATATTGAAATTGATCAAGATTTTACTCACAGGGCATGGGGTTTGACTACCGCAGTAATGCTGAAACTCAGACTGCCAAAAAATAGAACAAGAGGCTTACCTGGTGGCTATTGCACTTGGTGTCCAAGATCAAAGTTCAAGCCAGCAACAGTTCAACAGTAGATGTTTATTGTGAATAATTTCAACATGAAGTTCCCAATAACTGAATTAGGTTATATTTCACAGTAGTAACATCTGCTGAACATTCCTCCAAATGGGGTACCAAATGAAAACTACATCATTCAGTTGTTTCCCTCACAATGAGAGCTCATCATTGAATGCACATTCTTTTGTGCATTTAGTGTCTTTTGATTTGACACCTATTCATGTAGGTTTTTGCAGAATGAACATAACAATCATTGAATCTCTTGATGCAATCAGTGCAGTGGCTGGACTATAAAACTGACACAACAAACTGAGGCCCAACCAATCATTAACAACAAATGTACAAGAATGGACAATGGAAAAAGGGAGGTGAAGGAAAACACTGAAACTGAATATAAAAATGAACAAGTGATGCTTTCTGATACTACTGCAAAATAAATGATACATTCTCCCATGCAATTTTTGCAAAGCAAAAGCAAATTAGATACTCTTGCCTTGTTCAATCAAATGAAGGGGGAAAAGACGAAAACAAATCCAGGCTGAAACAAGAACAAGATCAGCATCCCCCCAAAATGATTACAAAGCAGGAGCATATTGGGAGATAGGAACAAGCAGCACTGAAGTTCATGGATGGTATTCATGGATAGCAGAAATGTAAGAATCAAAACAATCCCAGTTATTTATCCTCTAGAGTGTCCCACCTCCAACCCAGACCCCAGAACACACCCCCACCTATTCCCCCTCCTCTCTTTTTCCCAGCCTCATTTATTTCTACAGCCAGGGATTTCAATAGAGTTTCTGTAATAATTAATTCTGTAGTCATTCTATGCTCCACATCAAGTGATATAACTTACACTATATGATTTCTAAATATGAACCATCATGAGCCATCTTGCAAGCCTTCAATCAGGATCTCAAGAAAATGAGCTAACCCTCTCTCTAATCTTCTGCATGAAGAAGAGAATAGGGTATTGCTAGTCCTACAAACTTTTTAAAAGTGTCTATGCCTTGTAGTTCTGAACTTGCAGAGGAATTGGAGAAAGTTGTGAAGCTGGTTCTCTCAAAACTTCCTTTGGTAGCAGTCTGTGAACAGAAGAGATCTTCTACATTTAGGTCTTGACACCAAGCTCTTCATCATCTATACTCTTGGGCACTTTGTCACTTACAAGAGTGTACACCCGCTTCTCTTTGCCACCAGGCTTTGATGAGGCATTGCCATACCAAATCATTCCACAAACTGCTAACAGCATACCCAAGACAACCTGCACACTCAAGCCTTGTCGACCAAAGAGGAAAAACCCTAAGATCAGCACCAAAACTGTCTTCATGTGGCCCAGCACCTGGAAGGAGACAGCACTGAAACGGCCAATGCATATGAACTGGCTCAAATTCACACCTACCGCAATCAAACAGGAGAGGATGATGAAAAACTGCACATCCAACATTGATCATGTTACCAAAATGTCTAAATGAAGCAGAGAAGAAAAAGCAGAATTTATGGTTTCCAGACAGAATGGATTTTAAAGCTGTGTACACCCAGAATGGACAAAAAGACAGTTGGTGGTACTTACAACTGCTGTGTAAGTATAAGCATAATGGTCAACTCGCAGATCTGACAACCAATAATCAATAAAGGGTCCAGCTATAATTAGGGAAGCAGCTTGTACAGGAGCAGTGTGACCAAGAAGGTCAAAGGAGCCCAATGAGTACTTCTTCTGAAGATTGTGCACATACTGCAAAAAAAATCCAACCACACATCAGGTTGAGTGTCAGTTAAATGTCACAATATGATTAATGATGAGTTCCCATTGCTCAGCACACAACATTTTGTGACATTTTTAACTGCATGAACATGTCATGTGCAACCTTGGCAAAGTAGACTACTCTATTTTGTAGATCTGACAGATATGCTACACTTCTACTGGAACCATGCTATATCAGTATCCAACCATGCACAATTGCTCTCATGTATATAGAATAATGGCCAAATGTAGGTATCTGAAATTTACAGAAAATACCCCTTAGGGTTGGGACATTTCTAAGCTGGGATCTGGTCTTTTGCAGGCAAAGCAGCTAGGAGATCAATCACTCCTCTTGATGGTCTCTCCATTCAAGTGGAAAAAGATGCTGCATCTAGTTAAACAACTGCATGTGGTACAGAAATACAGACCAAAAATCCAGATACCTATGAGATTTCCAGTATTCAATCAAGTTGTGACCAATCTAGACTTCATAATCTTTTCATACCACAATCAAGGACAACCAATATGGAGGTCCAAAAATCTGCAACCAGGTAACAATAGTGCCTAGTACACCTGGCCTTATCAGATCAAATCAAAAGACTCATACAGAAGTAGAAATTTCTCATTGCACTGACAAAGATCACCACTTCCACAATTCAAACCAACTGGGAAATAAACATATGACATTGGACCACTGGTCAATGTGGACTACAACTGATGTAAGGAGTTACACAAAGACTTAGTGTTACTGCTGGTGTGTTTATGACAGTCAAAGCTTATACGAGTACTTTTCCTCTGCTTCACCAATTTATGAGTGTTGGATCTAGGACAGTGACTTACATACTGTTGGAGTGCAGTGCACCACACTGCAACCACTGCAGCCACAAAACCCTTGGCGTTGACACTCACATCACTCACTGTGCAGATGGCCACTCCCACCAGCACCACCATGATGCTCAGCTTTGTGTCCCTTGAATAGCCTATGCTATCAAACAAGACTTCGAACAAGCATGAGACTGGGATCATACTCAGCTTTGCAATCTGCATCATAAACACATTGACCAAGAGCACATGGAAATTAACCACCACCATACAGCAGAGAAGGCTGCTGGAAGAAGCTCCGCTCAAAACAGAGCATTAGAATGAGCATATAAGGAAAAAGCAAAAGCATTCATAGTACCTGATAGAATCCAACAGAGTTCCACATCAGGCTGACATTCATTCCCACGATCGAGAAATTTGCACACAGGGCAAATTTGACGAGATCCAGGAACGGAAGATGCGATGGCTGGATGTAGCCCATGCATCGGAGCCCGACGGTCATCAGTGTTGTCATTACAAAGTGCAAACCTGTTAATGTCGTGGCTGCAAAAAAAATAGGCGGCCAGGAAAGGCAAAACCGTAAGAGGATTCTTTTCAGCGTGATATACATATATATGTATTTTCTCCTTTGTGGATCCGTCTTCTTCAAAACGTCTCCGAAAGAAATCAGGCAGGCAGGCAGGAAACTCTCAGCAGCGAGAAAAGGAGGAAGAGAACGGCGTACCAAAGCGGAAGCCATAGTTGGCCATCAGCTGCTTGTTGACCATGATGATGCCAACCGAGGTCGTGACATTGAATAGCCATGCCCCGACATCCAATAAAGCTTTCCTATCCGCTTTTGTGGCGGGAGTGGTGCTACCTTTCGCGACATTGAAAGCCATCTCTCTATCTCTCTCTCCGTTTCCGCCCGAAAACCAATGCCGCGCTTTCACACCAAAACAAAACGGGAAAAAAAACGGCGTCTGGAGGGAGGCGTAGCTCCTAACACATCATCATTGCAAATCTCTCATAGTCGCCATCTCCCGTGATCAAGGCGTTGTTTTTTCCCCCCTTCCGAGCCGACCTCTTCACGAAAAAGCAAAAAAATACTCGTGCAGCCGCAAAGACCCGATCTCATCAAATCACAGATCTTTCTCCTCTTTCCTGCAAATACAAAACTCTCTCCCGCAAAGAAAAACACACAAACGCACACACGCAGAGAAAAGCAATCAGAAAGGTAGATAGGTTCAGGTTCTCTTTCCTTGTTGCACCGAAGGAAAGAAAAAAGGAATGGTCTTCGATAAAAACCGCAACCACGATACGAAGAAAAAACCAAAATGGAGTAATACAGACAGAAGACGTCCAAGGACCGGCTCCTACTTCATGTCAAACACGAGCAGATCAGATCTGAGCAGCGGAGGGAAAGGAAGAAAAAAAATGTTACAACGTGCGCAGCATCAACGCACTCTTCCGCTTCTTCTCTCGCAACAAAGCCTGCTGTCTTCGGGCCTTCAACAGTTGAGGGGCTAACTTTCTCGTCACCTCTCTTACCAGTAATATCGCAGGAGTCAGATCTTGACACCTCATTGTCGAATGGAATGAGAGTACGTGGGCTGTTAACCAGATGACCGACCCTCCGCAGTCACGCCTACGTTGGGGGTGGGTGGAGTGCATGCAGAAACCGAAGCTGCCGGTCGCCGGGGCGAGCACCGGAAACCGGAACAGCCAGTTCCACCATCCTCGAGCACGAGCACCAACAATTATTTTACCCCTCTCGGATGCTGAGTTCACGAGTCGCCGATCCCCGGTTCCTAGTTAGAACCTGCGGGTACAAATCGTCCAGCCCATGGCACGGGAGATGCCGGAAACCGGAACAGCCGGTTGAATTACCCCCTGAGTGCGGCCGCCAACAATAATGTTTACTTGTAGATGAAGCGTTCATGATCGAGATCCCCGGTTCCTACATAGAACCGGTGAATACAACTCACCGACATTATAACCATGCGACCAGAAACCGGAACTGCCGGTTGAAAGGCTCCAACAATCATTTTACGTCCAGATCGTGAGTTCACGACCGGCGTTTTCGGAACCGGCGGGTAATACCGTTCATGAATCGATAAGTCTCTCGACTTCGGTTTTGGCCCGTTGCTGGAAAAGGACGTAATCCGCCACAGTGGAGCCGAAGAGTTCTACTGAGATCCGGGTGGTTTTAGAGACGGTTTTTAGGGCTTGGTGAGCGTTTGGACCCTGTCGTACACACTGTTCTGCTTTTTATTTGCAGCAAAATCTTCACGATTCTGGAAATTTCAGAAACGAATATCAATGAAAGATACGCTCTAATGACAGATAATAATGCTCCAAAGGTTTGTTGCCAACCAGCAATTTACAATTGGCAAATATAAAAACTGCCAGAAAAGAGAGAGAGAGAGAGGGTGTGCACTGTGCACTCTCGATTGCCAGCAACTTCAACTTTGCAACATCACCATCCAAAAGGGCACTTACAGCCCAACATACTGTTTTAGGTTGTAAGAGTGGGTTGGGGGGGTGATATATTTCTAATCATGGAATGTGCCATGGGAAAGTTCAAGACTCTGTCTAAGTGCGCTGCCTACTCCATTAAGATTGACCTACCAATCAATACAACAAACACGTTTTTGTGTGGCATGAAACTATTCCCTTGGCAAGCATTTGTTTATACTGAGCTTCTCTCGCCATCCTCCTCAATGCTTTCAATTGTCCCCACTGTTGCAGTAGGTGGCCACCTCAGTGGATCAATCTGGTCAATTTGAGCATCACTTGCATCAATTTGGTTGATTAGATTAGTAGCATCAGCTGCCAAGATATCCACAGGAGGTGAAGCTTCTTCCTCCTCCCTGCCATTCCCAGCATCTTCCTTTACTTGCACAAAAAATTCTAATGGCTTTGTAGGCCACTCCAGCAAAAAGGAGTTCTTGACAATAAAGCGCAGGCATTCAAGTATACAACTCTTGTCTATCTGTTTGGAGCCTGAAACCTTCACAAGCAAAGTAGAAACCCCCGCCTTCTGTTTGCCTTCCCTGCTTATATCAGCTGTCTCATCTCCGCTCTTTGCACCAGCTGTCTCATCTCCGCCCTTTGCACCAGCTGTCTCATCTCCACTCTTTGCACGGGTTTGCTGACCATGGAGAAAATGGCACCTAGTCCCTTTCTTGCAGTGGCCTCGCAGGAAGAAGTAGCACGGTTGGTCGAAATGTGTCCGTGGTAGCTCTGACCCTGACACTTTCTCTGGCACTGTTGGTTTCCCATCAACATGGTCTGACAATGCCACAGAACCCACCATCCCATTTGTCAAGGCATCTTCTTGCAGACACTGACTTCCTTTGGATACCTTTGAATCTTCCAGTACTGCCAGTTCTGATGAAGTGCTTGAACCATTCACTAGATTTGAAGAAGGCTCAAGATTGATACGAGCAATTTTGGATGGCCTCTCTCCTTGTTCTTCAACTTGTGTCTCATTTTGTTCAGCACCCCGTTTCAAAGCCTTTGTTGGGGTGCACATTTGATTGGACAGTATGTTTGCGGAAGAGGGCACATTGTCTGTTTTATTCTGGTTCTTGTTGGTAAGCTTGCTATTGTCTGTTGCAGAATGATCAGACATATAGGACGATGGAATGTCTGCAACTGGGACACCTAACTCTGCCTGCCTATGTAAAATCTCCTTTAGTCTCTGCAACACATTAGTCAAGGAAATGTAAAATCAGGACAACTTTTGACGCTGTTTCCATCAGCATTCAGGAGCCACTGGTTCAATATCAGGGGCAGATAACTCAAAACCTGTCAAATTCCTCAGGCATCTCTAGAGCTTCGAAACAAGGTGAACCAGCTGGGAATCCAGATTTGAGGTTCACAGACATTTGATTCTAGTAACAAATCTAGAAGATAGATATAGACACTCATACTTCTAACACGGGCTCAGAAGTGTGGAAAACCCAGCAGATAGGCCTGAATTCTGGTTGCACAAGTCACAAGCAGTAGTTTTGTCAATTGATTGCAACAAAATCTTGCTGGTTCCCAATTATTTGTTTGGTGCAACACCCAAAGCTTCTTGGAGGCTGATCAGCAGATCCTTCAGGTCAACTGAAGTGCCAGGCCAGTAGTTTATTACAAAAATACAACATGGGGGTTACCTGGCGTCGTAGTTTTGCATCCTCAATCAGCTCCTTACTTTCCAGTTTTGCTCTTTCTGCCTGAATGGAAACATAGAAGCAATATCAATGAATTATAGGCAACAAGCATGTTAACATTGATCTATTATTCTTTGATGAAGAGCACATTCTATTTATGGGCAGCTAAATTTAAGTTCATGTATGATAGAGCTAACAGTGTATGTAGTCTTGAGAGGGATCATTAACATTGGTTCTATGTACAGCAGTCCAATCGACCTAATCTCCAATGCAATCATGGGAAGCACACAGTTATTGGCTAGGAAACTTCAAACGGCAACCTTTTGTTGGATGTTTAATGCGGTTGGATAATTTCTTTTTCTCTCTTCACGCCATCTTCTTACATCATCTTCAGTCTCTTTTGCTGCCGCCCTGCACACAACTACACACCATTAGTTTTCTCAACATGACATCAGAAGGATTAGACAGTCCAATGGGATGTCTGAATACTATCTCAAAGGACACAATACTCTGAGATAGATCAGCCTATGCAAAGTTATTCCAAATTGACCTGTTGATATGATCCAACCAGTAACCTGATTCAGGACACCAAGCATTGACTTACTTTAGAGCTTTCTCAGAGAGAGGAACACTTCGTTTTCCATGCACAACAAGCTTGTGCTCCTTCATCATCTTCCCTACATGGCCAAGAGAAACAACTCCCAGTTAAGAGTGCTCAAAATCACACTGCTAACCTCAATATTTCTTCCCTATCAACTCTTGTTTTCCAGTTTGCTCAAAGTCTGACACAATTTCCTGAAACCCTGAATCCTTTATTGCAGCACTACTCCAAACTAACCAACTTACAAGTTCAATTTGAAAAGTGGTCAAATTTACTGGTTGATGATCGCAGTTCCAACCACATGGATTTTGAGATTTACACACTGAGAAGTATCGGTGGTCTAACTAACAACAGAGATTTCAACATGTATAAATAACCAGCTACCTAGTTGACTATGTGCTTACTACTTGGGAATTTTCTCATACAACACTACTACCATGCATATGTCTGATAAGGTGAAACAGTATGACAGATTCACCTGAGGAAGAGAAAGAACAGTTAGGTTCATCACAAGGGATATGGGAGGTGATGTGGGCTTCCAGTTGATCAGGCACATAAAACGTCTTTGCACATGCTTCACACCTCAATGACTTTTCTGAGTACCTGCAAAGCCCTGCATCAGGTTAAATCCCCAAACCAACTCACAAACTCCTTGCATGCACACCTCCTCATTCTATTGTAACATGTGGACACTATGCCCCAACATTTATGTTGGTTTCACTTCTTACCCCTATCAAGTGTCCTAAGATCTACCATTGAGCAACTAGTCTAAGACAACTTGCTTCTGAGAGGATGCAATTAAGCTGTGAACTGCCTGCCAAACAATATCTTGACAAAGCACTTCCAAATTTCTCCACACTTGCAATTCAAGTCAACCAAAATAGAATTGGCAGATGACCCAATATCAATGTAACAGATATTTCAGATCTTGCAACATAACAGCAACCAATCACCAACATGTCTACAGGAGTGGCACAGGAGAATGCATCCGGAAAGCTTCACAACAAAAAAACCAGAATACCAGCCTATTAAATATAGGCAAAGGACACCAAGAAAACAGAAAAGGATGAGAGCAAGATACACAAGAGACAAGGAAGTTCCATAAATTCTGTCCACAGAAGCTTACACTATAGGACCTTGCAGAGGTCGAGATGAAGATGGCTGTGAGTCCTTTGTTGAGTCCTTCATTGCATCCTTTGTTGAGTCTTTCATTGTAGAGCCACGCCGATCACTGGAGACTCCTCTCCCTCTTCCCATTCCTGTAAAATTGCTCCTCCCATTACCAGTAGCTCGATCTGCAGAAGTTTCTGGTGATGGGTGGTAGACATAAGGGGCATTGTGATGAGCATTTGCATTCAAGAAGGGGCCATTTGATTGAGCATTTGTATTCAAGAAGGGGCCGTTCGATTGAGCATTTGTATTCAAGAAAGGGCCATTCAATTGCCTCGGAGGTCCAGAATGATCAACTCGAGGTCCCCACTGAAGTCTGGTTTGTATGAAACTGGGAGGCCATGGCTGTTGTGAAACCTCCCGGGCTAGTGGTGACGGTGTATAGTCATACTGGAGTGGTATTCCGGGACTACCAATTGGGATCCCCATGGTTGGCATTGAACTGTATAGTTGGTGCTGCTGCTGTTGGTGCTGCTGCTGCTGCATAATGGGGTGACCTTGGTCTGGACCTTGAGCTACAGCTAGAGCATGGCCTCCTCTTCCATACCCAGGATGTGGTGGAGGATGCAGATGAGGAGCAGGTGGTGGCACATACCTATTTCCTGGCGGTTGCCCATATGTATGCTGTGGTGCAGGCCTCATAGAAGACGATAGAAGATTCTTCTCCTCACACAAATGTCTTTGAGCAAAAGATTTCAGGGAGAAGCCTTTCTTCCTGGACTCTTCTCCGAAGAGAATCTGAAAGAAAGAATCAAAGATTTCAGGTAGTCAGTGCTGTCTGCATGTCCAGCAACAACACGACAGACAGACAGACACTCTCAAAACTTCCCTACTCCTCAAAATATGTGAATCCTTGCGCATGACCCTCAAAACCCTAAACCGCTTCGAATTCCCTATCTTCTTGACCCCCCGGATTCGAACGAGCACCGTAATAACCAACCCGTAACCCTGCTCTTCTTTTTCTGCTTCACCAATTTCAAGGAGATGGCAAAAGAAAAAACAAAACCCAACAGGCTTCGTGTTTCTTCACGTACCCTTCTCTTAACGATAACAGACTCGATGCAACAGATGCTACATCAAGCAGGTCCATGAAACAGATAAGATTGTTCTGTTCCAGAAAACATGATTCTGAAAATTTGAATGATATTCTTCTTCCCCGCAAAAAAAAGGACTACATACAAACTGTTTCTTTATAAAACCTCCATTTCTTCCACTGGAGTCCAAATTCAAGAGCAGGCTCCAAACCTCAAAATCAGAAAAACTGGGATTTTGCAAGATCAGTGTGCAACAAAATTTTCCGAATCCGAAAGCTAAAAGAAAAACTCTTCCTCTCTGCCACCGTCGTCATTAAAAACACGTCTGCTGAAAGCTAAAGAAAAGAAAAAAAGAGCGAGACGAACGACAGGAGAAGAAGAAGAGTACACAACAGTCGCCGCCCGCACTTTAGTCTCAAACCCTGATCCTCAAGCCCTAACCCTAATTCCACCAGAAGCAGAAACCAGAGAGAAAAACGTACAAACCATAGTGTAATTGATTCTGCTTCATTACAATTGCTTCGGTTATTTTCGCTTCGTCTTCTGTTTGGAGGAACGAGAAGGAGAAGAAGAAGAAGATCTGCACCAATGTCCAATTGCTGCTGCTTCTGTTTGTTTTTGCATATTCCTTTTTGAACTCCAAATTGGTTCTGTTTTGGACTCCAATTGCTGCTGTTTTGCTTTTGCTTCTTGTTCTTCTGTTTTGAACTCCTGAGTCCCAACTGCTTTTTTTCTATTTCTGAACTCCAATTGCTTCTTGTTTCTTCCTCTTCTATTGTTAACACCACTTTCTAAATTCCAATTACTGCAATTCTGTTTTTGAATTCCAGTTGCTTCTTTCGGTTTTGAACTCCAATTGCTTCTTCTGTTTTGAAGCTTTTAGGTTTTCAGTCGTTAAAGTTCCTTCAAGAGCATTTTATTGCAGCTTGTTGAGTGTTGTCGCGCACTGAGTTTTTTTTAGTGGGTCCTCCAGTGGTTATTTTTTGTGGTCAGGGTTGGCAGCGGATGAAGAAGCTCTTAGCTGCTGCTGCTGCTGGAGCTCAATTATAATTTGAAATAGAAATTAGGGCTTCGAGTTATTGATTGTTTGCAACGACTATAACGGAAAAGGTTGAATGGAGTTTGATCTTTCTGTTGCTATACAGTGGGAACTACTGTTTGCACAAACTGGTGCACATAAGGCAGGTGGTGATTTCAACGCAAGATTATGAAAATGCCACCAAGAAAAAAACTAGTTGTTTTCAAGATTGAAACAACGCTTCAGTTTAAAGCTCTTCTTAGACTACTCTTGTGCTATATAGAAGTACACCTTTTATGATGTAACAGAAGTATTGGATGCAGAAGAATTTGAACATCTGTGGACATTTTCTTCAAATTATTTGACTCTTCTTCTATGGTCTCTGTGTTGATCTTTTGTCATTGGTTTCCAATTGAAGAACACTGTGAACAGAGTTCTGCAATTGGAAGTAACACTACATTTGTTTTGGCAGTGAATTCAGACCTGTTGAAGTGGCAAGAAGTATGAGTGAGATAGTACCAGAACAAGGAAGATTTGCATCATTTCAGGTGCAGCTAACAACCCTTGTTTCTTGCAGTCTGTCTTTTGCTTCTGAGGGCATTGCAAGTTGGGTGCCTGTGCAGCATCATGTTAGCCCGAGCTCAGGCCATGTCAGTCAGTAGCTGAGCAATAACTTCCTCCTACATGGAAAGTGCACCTTGGCTATATCAAGAGAGTTGTGTGAAAGTGTGAATGTATCTATTTGATTCTGTTTTTGATATATGGGCAAGAGACAGATACCAAGCTTGTCACCTGTTGCAACTGCCAAGTGAAGGATGCTTCCAGAAGTAGTAGACTGCTTCATCTGTTGCTGTGGTGGTATTGTCTTCTGCTCTTCTGAGTTACTGCACATGCTTCTTGTATGTCGTTGAATGATCATCAGGTGGTTTTTACTGGAAGACACTGTTGAAAGTGATCTATCTCACAGATGGCCTCCTTGTCCAGAAAAATGTGTCCTGTGATTCTTTGAGTCCAAGTATTGATGTTTGTACTGGTTGTCTTTCGGATGTTCATGACAAAAATCGAATGAGCAGTTAAATGAAAGAGACACATAGCAGATTCAATCAAATCTTTATTGACAGGAATCACCCACAGGTATGCTCAAAACTGGTTGTTGATGAAGTCTCAAGGATCCAGAATCTTTTCAGAATGTTTATGCAAGTGATAACTGTCTGCCCATGTGTGTGATATCCAGCTCTCAAAATTTAGGGGTGGATGGTGGTGGGCAGACAGCAGAGAGTTTGCCTCACCTGGTACACAGAAAGGCAACTTTCAGTTAGCAATCTTGCTGGGAATGCAACACATTGCCTTCTTTTGTCTTTAGATTTGTTTGTCTATTGTTGACAACCTGCTAAAAAAGCGACCATAGAATCAGAAGCAACAGAAACAATAATGAGCATGTTGTCAAGTGCAGCAACAGTCTACTGTTGTTGCAAAATGAGTGTGTATGCAAAAGGATTTACCATACATTCTGTTCTGTTTGTAGTGTGTGTGTACAAGCCATAGTGATGCTCATTGTTTGTGATATGATGATAATGACAAAAAATGCAAAAGAAAATCCAGCAATCCCAAAAGTTCACACCCCAGCAATTGCAGAATTGACAGCCTTAAACACAGGTCACATGTTGACAATGAATAACCTGAAAGAAAGGCACATGTTAATGATGAACAAACTTGAAAGGAATAAGAAAGGGTGCACTGTTGGTGATGAACAACCTGAAAGGAATAAGAAAAGGCGCATATTAGTGATGAACAATCTGAAAGGAAGAAGAAAAGCCACATTTTGATGACTAACCATCTGAAAGGAACGAGCAAAAGCTGCTTGTCACAATGAACAACCTCACAGAACAAGCAAAATGTGCATGCTGATGTTGAACAAACTAAAAGGAAGAAGCTCAAAAGCCATCACAGTTGATATTTCACTGGGCATAATACGCTATGGAATTCTCCTGCTCTAATGTGAAACTGTTCGTTTGAATTGTAGCTGCAAAGAGTATCTCCAAAACAGTCTCTGCCACTTACAACATCAGAATGTGATGGTTCTGTACATGGCTCTGCCCTGATTCTAATTGTTCTCATTAGCGAGGGGAAAGGTCAAGCTTTTGTGCACCTACAGGAATGGTAGTTCAAGCAATCACATTACAGTCAAAGCAGACATCACTTACTGTGGACGCTGCTCTCCTCTATGTTTTTCTTATGCATTCGGCAATACATGTCAGTGAAGGAAAAAGTCATCAGACTTGCAATGCGTATGCCTTCTTCTTCAAGGTTCTTGTAACCTAAGTGTACATGCAATTTAGCATTCTTACCAAAGAGAGTGGGAAGCAGCAAGAACAACAACAAAAACGATGATGTCTTCGCAGATGCATTTGCTATGCTTCTTAACGAAGAAGTTCCATTACCGTTGCTTGTCTGGCGTTGCTCGCATTTGCTCCATTGCTTTCTTACATAGTAGTATTGCCTTCTCTCTTTCTTGCGAGCTTGACATTCTATGCAAAGATGGCACGTTCAGTGTTTTCTCAAGTTTGGAAACTGTGACAACTTCTGTGCGTTCCAGTAATGCTTTGCCACAGAGAGTTTTGACGCTTCTAGAATCGTCCCGCGCAAGCACGCAAGAGCTGTTGCCAGTGTAGGGGAAAGAAGAATACCATGCGTTACCACAAGTGTCGTCTCCTCCGTCGTAAGATCCGAGATCGGAAGTGAAGCAGCCGTCGGAGTGGAAAGATGAAGCGCAGCTGCTGCCTGACGTCGCGCGGACGAAGATCCAGCGTTGCGACGAACCGCACACAGGAAGAATTCCTCTCTCGTTGACAACAACCTTCCGTGTTCTCGTGCGCATCATCCTCTTCATCAGTTTTGTCACCCGTCTGTTGCAGACATAGCAGGAGTTTCTCGCGAAATTCCGAGCCCCCGCACTTTCTTCCGCTCTTTCCCCGCGCAGTTCGAGGATTGTGGAGATCTGTTTCGGGCTCTGCAGCTTCCCTGTTTCTGTGACAATCTTCTCGCCGTTGTAAGAAATTCCTGGATCGCACGTTGTTTTCCTTTCCCTTTTCTAGTGCTCTTGCTTGCGCGCTTGAGGAGTTGTGCGCGTCCTCTTTGTTCCTTTCAGATCGCTGTCAATTGAGATCCTTTGTTTCCTTATGGTTTTCAAACAATCTGAGTAACTACTGTCTTTGCCGAGCTTGTTGTTTCCAACTAGTTTGTTTCTGGACTTGCATCTGAAGCTCTGGATCTCGTGTTGCTCCGGAACAAGTGCTTGTTAAGTAGTGTGTTTCCGGATTCGCATCTGAAGCTCTATGATCTTCGTGTTGCTCCGGAAGTGCAGATTTTTTGTTCCTTGCCCCTCCCTCCGTACATTTCCGACAGGAGATTGATAAGACAACAGCAGCTTGAGAGAGGGAGAGAAGGCGCAGCAGCAATTTCTGCATCCTTCGATCTCGGACTGATCGTTTGTGTAAGTATATTCGAAGAGAGAAGCGACAGAAGAGAGAGAGAGAGAGGTCAGAAAAAAACCGGTGGTCTGTAATGGCACTATTACTCAATCGAGCGGGAAGAAGAGCAGGCAATATGCTCTCAACGTTGTTGCTACGGGATGCAGGGACTTCACGGTACCTTGGCGCAGCGTCTATTGTTCAGAAGGAGGACAATGGAGGCTCATTTGCGAAGGATTTTGCCTCGGCAGAATCTTCAAGAGAAGCATCGTCTCCAACAGCTGCAAGCCGTGGACACGGACATGCTTTTGCTGCTAGTTTAGTCTTGGGAACTGCAGCTTTTTATTCATCCTTGCAACAAGTGGTGTGTTCCGCTTTTTCCATTTCCCTCTCTCTGAGGATCTCAAGACTCACGTAGGCATGGGACAAACATGGGGATATCTTGCAAGTTTTGTGCAGTTTGATGGGTAGTTTTTGGGAAACTTTTCTGACATCTATACCCCTTGAGTGATTTCTGCAATCATCAGTTGGCTGGTTGGTTATTCCTCTCTTTTTTGCTGCACATAATGGTCTCATAATCCAAATGTTTTTGTCTCCTTGCTTCTCTTCACTTCACTGAACAGGTAGCTTCCAAGCCAGCCTTGTCAGAGGAAGGCAAAGAAGCTGAAGAAACTGGTAAATTGTCCTTCAACTAACTGCAACCATCTCTTTTCAATGTTTCTGATTGACCCCTACTGTATTTTTGTTTGTTGGGTCTTTCCATTCTCTACAGAAAGAGATGTCAGTGGACTGGGTGATGCAAGATGACAATGATGATGTGTTGTGTGTTGAACAGCAGACTAACATTTTCTGTTGTGGGAAATTACCTCTTTCTTGGTTCATTTCTGAAGCAGAAAATATGGCATGTGAAAGGTGGAAAAGGGTTCAGGGTTTTGCTTACATTGAAACAGTCCTTTAGGGTGTTGTTTCTTGCAAGCACTTACCTTCTTTCTATTAAACCTCAAGGTACACAAGATGGTCAATTATCTCCCCAGGTTGCAAAAGGATTGATTGAGTGGAGTGTGGGATTGGCATTGGCAGCTCTGCGACCAAATGAATGGGTTGACTTCAAGTTGCAAGAAACATATGATGTTAATCATAATACCAAGCTCTTCAGGTTAAAGTTTCATTTCTATATATCAAGAGGGTGTTCTGCATTTGTGATTCATTTAGAGAGGATGAATGTAGATGCACCTTGCAATAGCTAATATTGATATTGTTTATCTCTGACTGTGTCTTTGGGCATTTTTTATGCTTTTGATTGCTGAAAGATCTTGCTGGTAGCCATCTCAGAGAATTTTCTCTGCAGATTAGTTAGTGAGTCTGTTGTTTGGTTGAGAATTGACTGGGGTGTGTCTCTTCCTTCAGGTTTTCATTTGATCCAGAAAAGAACTTAGGGCTCAATGTGGCATCATGCTTACTCACAATGTTAGCAACAAAACCCCTTCTTCATTGCTGGTTGAAGACCATTATAAAGTGTTTTAGTATAGTTCCTTTGTATCTTGATGGACTAGCTGTCATGCTTTTGAGCTCTGACTTCCTTCAGATAGACAGTCAAGTTTTCCAAGACAGCAAATGCGTGAGATATCTATGAATAGTCAGTATGTTGGTTGATCTTGCTTTTCTTATTCTGTTTATTTTATAGGGCTGACATTGGCACCAAGGAGGATGGAAGCCCAAAGAAAGTGATTCGTCCGTACGTTCCAGTCCCCTACCCACTGTGATGGAAGCTGATGGTAGATTCAGCTGTCATGGTGATCAAGAAATATGAAAGGTTGAATGGTGACCGTTCAGTGTAGTTGCTAAGACCTTGTGGACATGTAAACAATCTAACATGTATCCATGGTATTGGTTGACACAGTTACACCCCAATTTCCCCTCCAGATTCAAAGGGTTACTTTGATTTGATGATCAAGGTCTGTTCTCACTTTATTCTACAACAACATGGCTTCAATTACTGGTTTAAAATCCAGGCTTAGATAAAGTTTGTCAGGGTTGCTTGTTCATCCATGTCACAGTTTGGACCTGAAGAAGACTCTTCAGACTAAGTCTGCAGGTCTATCAAGTTAGAGTGGCCTTTTGTTCAGTCTGTAGTCCTGTCCTTGTAACTTGTGTTTTTGCTGGGTTATGCAGGTGTATCCACAGGGTTTAATGAGTCAGCATATTGCACACTTGAAGCCTGGAGACACTCTGGCTGTGAAAGGGTGTGCTATTAACACCTTATGTTGGACGTTTTGTTATTGCTTGTACTGATATCCTTGCCAAACCTTTCTATGAGTGATTGATACCAGTAGATAGTGAAGGAAATTAAAGTACATTGTCTACTCTGAGAATTGATTCATGCTTGGTGGGTGTTTGCATTGTTGCAGGCCTATTCCAAAGCTGCCATATGAACCCAATAAGAAGAAGCAAATTGGAATGGTAAAGGTCAACTTAATCTTTCATGTTTGTGTTGTGAGGTGATTGTCACAGTGAATGCTTTCAGTGAGAGATAAAGATTGTGCTTTATACACATCATGAAACCATGTGTTCTGTTTGGTGGTGAGGGCTGTTAACATTGACCAAAGGATTTTTACCACAAGGAATTAATTCTAAATGACATAAGTCATATCAACTTAGTTTCATTGTGTGGTGGATCTTCACAGAACTCTGAAATGCAGTATTACCCTTTGGCATGTTGCATACAAGGCCTGTACTGATTTTGGGATGGTATATATGGGAACAACTCTCACTATTTCTAAAAGCAACTACTTTGCAGATTGCAGGTGGTACAGGAGTCACACCTATGTTGCAGGTCCTTGATGCCATTCTATCCAATCCAGATGATAACACACAGGTTTGTCCCATTGTCTCTTTCAAGCCTGGAGCCACTTTGTGCTTTGATGGGACAGTGATTGCTGTACCCACAGATCATCTGGAGTTTGTTCCCTGTACTGTTTAGAAGATTGAAGGTTCACTAGCAAAGTTCATTGGTATTGCTAGTTAATGCTTGTGATGTATCTGCTGCTCAGGTTTCACTGGTGTTTGCCAACACTACTCCTGATGACATCTTGCTAAAGGAGAAACTTGATCGTCTAGCATCTGCTCATCCCAATTTCAAGGTAAATCTTGAAGTTGAAGGTGTCCCTTTCAGAGGAAGGCACCCTGTTTCATCCTCAAGTCAAAAGTTTTTCTTCCTGGTTCAAATGTAACACACCTAGACATCTATTCTGTTGCCTTGCATATTGTGTGATGTTCTAAAGTGTAGTTGAGTAACTCATGGTGGTTGTATTTTGTAGGTGTTTTATGTAGTGGATAAACCAACAGAGGATTGGAAAGGTGGGAGAGGGTATATCAACAAAGATGTACTGCTGAAGGCTTTACCATCTCCCTCTGATGATACAGTTATTCTGGTAGATGCTCAACTGCAGGCTCAAATGTCAACTGTAGACAAAGCTTGCTATGTCAAACAATACTGAACAAACAATTGACATATATTTTAGGAGCAATTCATCTAGTGCTTCTTTAGTTGTATGTGGTTTTTGCCAGTTGGATGGATTGTGCATTTTCATCATCTATCACTGTCTTGTATGTTTTGTCTTTCTCATGATGCTTGTCTTTTGGCAGGTCTGTGGACCTCCTGGGCTGATGAAAGTCATTTCTGGAGACAAAGCAAAGGACAAATCTCAAGGAGAGGTGTATATATATATATATACTTGCATATGTATATGCTTGAATCTATATTTGCCATCTTCTAGCCCTGACTTTGGCAGGATTTAGCAAATGTCTACATTGGAACCAATTGTGCATCCATAGGAAGGTAGCAATGATTTGTATGCAGGCATTCTTTAGACTGCTTTCTTGTGGTATGTGCAGATGGTGGTCTTCTGGTAGACCGAAAGGATCAAAATCACAAATCCTATATGCACTTTTGACAAGTAACAAATAAATATGTGTTTTTCTTGGGGTTTTATGTTCAGGTGGAAGGACTACTCAAGGATTTGGGTTACCCAAAGGAACAAGTGTACAAGTTCTAGGTTGGATGAATCTGAACTACAACTTACTACTACTATGCACTGTGTTTTGACATTTGCATCATGTAAGGCTGTGTTTGCTTTGAATGCTAGCAGCCAACATCAGGACTTTAAAAGAGTCTTACCATTTGCTTATCATGACTCTTCCTGTTGCTTTTGGAAATGATGAGCAGAAACCCAGAACACAGATTTCTTGAAAAATTGTTTGCCCCAAAAACTTTGAGCAGAATACTTTTATGTTAGAAATACTATAAGACTTGTATCTACACCCCACTGTCAAAGGCTGATGAAGCAGAAGGTCCTAACACTTTGTGAGCAAAGCTTATTGAATCCTGCACCCATGTTGCATTGTGCACTGTTTTGTTTTGTTCAAGAATGAAGAAAGAATTCTGCAGCAATGTTGTAATTGTTTTGTTTATTTTTAGGAGAAGAAGGTGAGCAGCTGGATGGGTGGATGGATGATATTCTGAGATAGATCCATTTCTGCAAATGGTTTGGTTGATGGTATGAAGAAGACATGTAAGGATGGATGGTATTTTGGTATTTTGAGCTTGTTGCACTTTCAAGGCCATAAGTGTTTATGGATGGATGATATCTGAGTTTGTTCCATTTTCATGGCCGTAATCATAGAAATGGATGATATATCGACACGCGCATTGGAATAGATCGTATTGTGAGCTTGTTGCTTTTTGGTACTGTGGACTTCCGGACGGATGATATTCTGACTGCATGGATGATATCTGAGCTTGTTGCATTTCACGGCTGTTATGTACAAGGGGATGATGTATGGATGTGAGGATATGAATGGATAATGTTCTGAACTCGTTGCATTTTCAAGCCCCTCAGTCAGGATGAATGATATTTTGAGCTACTTGCATTTTCATGTCTGTTCGCGTATGGATGGACGAAGTTCTGGACTTCTTGCCTTTTCGAAAGGCCGTGAGCGTAGGATAGATGATATTTTGAGCCTGTGGCATTGTCAAGGCCGTGAGAATTAGGGTCGATGATACTTTGAGCTAGTTGCATTTTCAAATCCTAGAGCTTAGGGATGGATGATACTTGGCTTAACTGCAATTTCAAAGGCCGTGAGCATATGGATGGATGATATTCTCAGCTTGTTGCATACTTTCAAGGGTGTGAGCATATTGTCAAGTGTGTGAGCATATATTTGGATGATACTTTTCTAATCCTTGAATATTATACGGGGCACTTGTTGATAGGATGAAGAAAACTAGGTCATGGATGGATGTTATTCTCGGTTTTTCGCATTTTTGAGGGCACGTTTGTTGATGGAATGAGAAAGACTAGAGTATCGCGATAAGGCTGTAAGCATATGTCAGATGGGATTATTGAATTGTTGCACTTTTCAGGGCGCGCTCGTTAATGGGATGAAGAAGACGACTGGGTCATGGATGGATGTTACTTTAACTTCTTGCATTTTGACGGCCGTGTTGTTCATGGGATGAAAAAAATGAGTGTATTGGATGGCATGTGGATGGATGATCTTTGCAGCTTGGTGCATTTTCTGAGCATATGGATGGATGATATCATACGAATTTTGCTTTTTTATTGGGACGCTTGTTAATGGATGAAAAAGACGTGTGCATTGGATGGATAATATTATGATCTTTGTTTCAATTTTCGAGGGCACGATTGTTGACAGGATGAAAAAGACGTGTGAATTGGATGGATGATATTCTGAGCTTGATCGATTTTACAAGGCCGGCTTCGATATGCTGCGCTTCAGGGAGAACAAGACGATGGCGATAGTGGAGCGAGCATCCGCCCATGGCGCACACAGCCACTACCACGATGGAGTCCTCTCTCCTTGACGACGGTGCAAGGCGCTGTATCAATGAGCAGCCGCGCTGGTTTACACCCACGAGGTGACTGACTGCTCTCGTTTTTTTAATTTTCTTTTCTTTTCTTTTTTGGAGATCTCCCCTCTTCTTTCTTTGGTGGTTGAGTGTGATTGGGTATCTTGCCAAGCTTTAGGGCTTCTTCACCCCGCATCTTCTGTTCCTTCATCTTTCAGTTTTTTTTTTCTTTGTTTTTTTTTTTTTTGTTCCTTCATTTTTTGGGTAAGCGGAGCATTTGGTGACGAAGAAGTTACAGTGCGATGAAAATGCAAATTCCAGAAGTTTTTGGCAGGGGACGCAAATTCCATCCATTTTACCACTTTGTTGTTGTTGCTTCTCTGCTCGAGCTCCAGATTTCAGTCTGTTAAGTTCAAGACTGTGCATGAA
Source organism: Sphagnum tenellum (assembly GCA_963921925.1). NCBI lineage: Eukaryota > Viridiplantae > Streptophyta > Sphagnopsida > Sphagnales > Sphagnaceae > Sphagnum > Sphagnum tenellum. Next base: position 13,213,562 of record OY998155.1, read on the forward strand.
GGATGTTGCTTAGTCAATTTCTGGAGTACTTAGGTGACCTAGTTTTTTAATTCTGGAGGTGGTTTTTCAACAGGAAAGAGTGGAAAAGCCGATTCTGTAAAATTAGGGTTTTCTCTCTCGTGTCCAATGCAATGAATGAAAGTCGATGAGTGTTTGTGGTATGGCTCCAGGAGAAATCCCATGAAGTTTTGACCTATATTTCTGAAATTGGTATAAAAGCCATCATCTTCTGATACCAGAGGAAAAGTGATCAATGTAACTGCAGGCTGCTCATGCTTTTCTGCCTCATTGACATGTTGAACTACCTGGATCAAGGAGTAATAGCAAGTAATGGTGTAAATGGAGCTCCAGCTGCTCCTGGGTGTTTGGAACATGAAGCCTGCTATAGTGGCAGTGGCATTCAGTATGTCACCTTACTTACCAATTTGGTGTTGGAGCACCTTACTCACATGCAGGGGTTAGGATAAGAATCCTAATGTTTAAACTTTTTTTCAAAGTGTTCTGGTTTTCTTGCAATGCTGCAGGGGTGATTTCAAGTTGTCATATTTTCAGGATGGAGTTCTCTCATCTGCTTTCATGGTCGGACTTGTGGTGGCATCACCAATCTTTGCAAATTTATCAAAAACATAAGGCTGTGCTGTTTTACTTCTTTCAAGTTTCCTGCATTGTGTTGCTGCATGAATGTGCACAATAAGTAATTCTTGCAGTGTTATCAGCACCTTTCTGTGAGCTACTAGTGATAGAGAATTGGACTCACATTGTGTGAGCATTTGGCATTTATATTGTTCATTTTATAGATGTTTCAATGATGATTTGATCCACTATGTCTGGATGCAGATTTAATCCTTTCTGTCTTATTGGCATTGGGCTGTCTGTGTGGACATTTGCAACTGCAGGATGTGGCTTCTCCTTTGATTTTTGGTCCATCACCACTTTTCATATGTAAGTGAAAGCTTGACCTGAAATTTTGTACCATCTGTGAGCTTCTTGCTTGTCTTCAGCTGTGGTGTCAGTTTACTGAAATTAAACAAACAGGCTGACTATAATACATTGTAACAAACCAGCAAGACAGGATTGCAGGTTGGTGGGAGTGGGAGAGGCATCCTTCATCAGTCTTGCAGCTCCTTTCATTATTGATGTTGCCCCTCCTGCACAGGTTTGCATTTCCTATGGAGACATGCTTTTCATTTTATCACTTGTGTAATGTTACAATTTTTTTTCATAAATTCCTTGTTTAACATGACATTTCATAAAAACCTATGGTAGTCTGAGTGACTTGTACCATGATTTTCTCACAGAGTTCAGCATGGCTAGTTCTTTTCTACATGTTTATCCCTGTTGGAATAGCACTTGGCTATGTCTTTGGTGGTGTGGTATGGACCTTTCTACAAATGTATCTGACCTTTGTTTCTGCAAAAGTAAAAAAGGTTCTGCCTTGAGTCTTTCTGCATCTGCATGGTCATATGCTATATGTCAATTTCAGCTTTAGGCTCACTCTAACTTTTCCCAACATAAAGTTAAATGTTACATAGCAGAAATCCTCTTGATTTTATGACATTTTGGGGCTGTAAGATTCTTCCTGGTGGCCTAGTCTCTCATGTAGTTGTTGTGTTTATATTGGATGTAATTACTTGCTCAATTCAAGGAGGTTTGATGGGGTGTTTTGGGCAATTGAAGGTAGGTGGGTCCTTGGGCTGGCATTCAGCTTTCTGGATTGAGAGTCTACTTATGCTTCCATTTGCAATATTTGGTTTATGTCAAAACGAACTCATCTCAAAGGTGCAATGCAAGTGCTACATCTTCCACCTAATTTCACTCTCTTCTGTTTCAAGGCCTTCCAAGTACCATTTGGTTAGGCACAAATTTTCAGGTTGCATTATATATCTGAGTAGATATTTACATGGTTTCTTTCTCTTCAATTATTGTGATCTTGAATGCTGTCATGGTGCATGTGCACAGGAAGCTTGGAGAAGACTGTATTGGACCAATCTACTGATGTAGAAGCATCAGCAGCTCTAACTGATGGTAAATTGAGCTGCTAAATGGCCCCTGTCGCATCTGCAACAACAATATTGTTCGTTCTTGTCTTTTGAAGGTTGGATGCTAAGTGCTACTTTGCACTCTGGAGAGTTCATGTTTGTCTCTAGTTGGTTTATGGCTTCTGCTGCCACTTGATGATGGAATATCAACTCATCTTTGATTTTGGCAGAGGAGGGAGGTCTGGAAGTTCTTCAAGCACTTGCTGCTGAAGGTGGCAAGATACTAGTCTTGTAAGTAAAGTCTCACAAAATGAGCACTAATTAGCAATTCTCTGGATACTTAATGGTGATGTGCAAACCTTGATGGTAGAATTTCAGGAGCAAAAATCTTGAGTGGCACTTGTCTTAGAAGATGTCCTCTCCTTCTGTTGTAAGGCTTGAGTATTTTCTTAGAAGTGGTCCTGTTGGTTTGGCTTTGTCGTAAATTGGAAGCAAAGTCAGAGCTTTCTTTGCTCTTTGTTCTGTGCCCTACAGGTCCACAACTTTTGGAGTTGCGTCACAAGCAAAGGGTCTGCTGGATGACTGCAAGAAGCTAGCAATGAACAGGTTGTACCTTGTGAATTTCCTAGGTAATTTACCCCTTCCTCTGTTGTTTGAATGTTTCCATTGTTTTGATGTCTCTGTGTTTGCTATGTCAGCAAGCAGGACCATGTCATTCCAGGAAGTGAAGTGTTCTGTTCTCAAGTAGGTGCAGTTATCAAGTATCAGCAATTGTTGTCACATCCCATTGGTGGATGGTAATGAGTTTACATCCATCTTTGCAGTTTTGGGTGTTTCTACTTGCACATGGTGAACTAACTTATATTTGGTGAAGAAGTAAAGTAGAGACAACACAAGAGTGCCTGCTGTGCAAGTGTGCAGAGCATTCTACTGTCAGTAATATGACAACTGAAAGGAATGTGATCTGTGCAATCTTGCAGTACAACTGAAGTTGTTTCCATTTTAAATCACAGGCTACATCACATACAAGTTGGTGTTGGTTGCATATGCCTATTGGGGTCCAAAGGCAGGCCAAGCAACTTATAATATGGTATGGCACCTGCAGCTCCCATGGGTTTTCACAGAGAGCAGCAGTTCTTTGGCCACAGTCTTTTCTTCTGTTGTTGTTGATGGTTGGTTTTGGGGAGAATTTGAGAGTTCACTTCAGTGAAAATGAGCAGGAGAATGCAGACTTGGTGTTTGGCATGGTGACAATACTATCTGGAATCTTGGGCACTGTAGTTGGAGGCAAATTTCTTGATTACTTGGTATCCACAATCAGGAATGGTTTCAAGGTCTGTTACCTGGGACTTGTCATCTGTTGCAAGCATTGGAAAAATGAAGAAGTCAATTCAACCAACTCTGCAGAATTATTAAGTAAATCCTTTCTTATCATCTGAGCCAGGAGGTGCAGTTAGAATTGCTGTTAGAGAACTCAGTGTGGTTGGGTGGCATGGGTGTAGCTGCTCACAGTATCTATGGCTTTGGGAGCAACAGGATGTCTATTTGCATTCTTGTCAAGAAGCTTGGCAGTCTTTATTCCTCTCTTTGCTATTGGCGAGTTTTTTCTTTTTGCCACTCAGGTGTGTACCTGACCCAGATAAGTGTACATGCTAGCTTCATGCTTGCCAATGCTAGGCTCAACATTATTCTCAGACAGAAGTGCTCTTGTCTACAGTTCTGGATGGTACATGACTATGGGATTGCTGGTTCATAGATCTTGTGTAGATTTTTTGCTTTTTTGTTGTACTCTAATCACATAAGGATTGAGCCTGGAAGTGAGAGTAAGAGATCCTTTTGTGGCATTGGGGCGGACTTTCAGGGTCCTGTGAATTTTGTGACATTACAGAGTGTGACTCCAGTGTTGAGACCATTATCTATGGCCATTTCAACAGTTCTTATACACATTTTTGGAGATGTTCCATCAGCCCACATTGTGGGTGCTTTCCAGGTATCTTGCATGGTGGCCCTCTTCTTCCCCCCAGTGCTGACCTCATTACATAAATTGATAAGATCAAAAAAGGTACAGTCCAGACATTTCTTATGTACTTAAAACAGATGGCTGTACATGATTGGGTCTTATATGCAAAGGATCTCACTTCAGATCATTTCAGAAATTGAAATGGAGAAATGTAAACAGTCCCATAGAGCTGATCTTGGGGGCTCCCAAGCTTAACAATTCCAACTGAGCTTGATAATGTGAGTTGCCATCATAAGGCCAATAGCCTCAAGTTGTGGGGGCTTGTGGCCACCTTACGAAGTGGTTGTGGGAATCACCATTAGGCCATGCTAGAACAACCTCAAATAGCCAACCTGGTTATAGTGGGGACCATTGGGTAAACTGTACACAAAAATGAAATGTGGATCCCCAGGGGTGAGAGTAAGAGATCCTTTTGTGGCATTGTGGGAAAGAATCTGTTCAACTTTGGAAAGGAGGCAGTAGTCTGAAGGGTGAACAGACACTGTGTTGGCAAATTTCACATGTTCTTCTACAAGTTGCCAATAGCAATACCATCAGGTGGTCTGTTTCACAGGACTGGATACAAAATTGGCAAATGACTGCTCTAGGCATTACATGTATATTCTTCCTCGTAGCTGCAATTTGGGCGTCAGGTAATCAATTTCACGAACTCCAGTATGAATTTTACTTGCAGAATGGAAGCCTGTGGAGTTTGGCCATTCCAATTTCAACATGGCACAGAGGATAGCAGTGTGAAGCTCTCATGCAGTAATTTGTGTTGTTGGTAACCACTTCCCTCTTTGATGAACTGGATGCTGTTGGACTGAATTTAATCAATGCATGTGTAAATCGCACCTATAAATGGAAACAGTGGCATAGAGGTGATTCTGGATCTTAATCAACCAGGCAGCAAATCTAAAGAAGCCCCTCTCCTGACCAACAACTAATGCAGCCTTATACTTACCTTGTGCAGCTTGGAAGACAAACCAAGTCTTTAGGTGTTACTGCCTCTAGATCACCATACGTGTGTGCATAGCATTACAAAAGTATTTTTAGTTAAATCATGGCAGACCTTCTGGGAATAGAACCTGCCTGGTCTGATCATCAGGCAAGGGGTGTCTAGTTTCTATCTGTTGCTAGGTCATTTGTAGCAAACCTTCTCTACACCAGAGAATCAGCCTTGTTCCAGTGGTGGCTGACATTGTCTGCCCATTAAAATGGAAAGTTGCCAGTGTAGTTGCAGTAGTTGTTTGTCAGATTTTAAGTTTCATTCATATCACAGACGTTACTTTGCAATCAGCAGTACATCTTTGAGTACTGCAGTTATCAGTGGGGAAACATGAATTGGGCCCGGGCCCCTGAAAGAAATGATTTGTAAGTACTGAAGTTGGTGACTGTCATCCAATTGTAGCTGAGAATATTCTCCATATTTTAATGCCTTGTCTGTCAAGCCTTCAACTGGAACAAGCAGTGGGCTGGTTCAATGTGGCCAACAAGGTGCCTTTGCTTGAATCACACATCTTCTACATGCACCCAGGAGGTTCACAGTTTGCTTCAACCAGTCAAATGTCAACAATGCTAGAGATTCCTCTGAAGGAATTCAAGACTGCAAGTCCATGACTCTTATCACAAGGTAACTCTTTAGCTCTTAGATCGGATAGTACTGGATGCAAAACTTTGATGCTATATTTGCCATCAACCAGTGGAAAACTCAATGTATCTTCAACTGTAAATCATTTGCTTAGTGTTTGCAAGGAGGATTTACAATAAGGGCCAGTATGTTACCAGATGGCATAGAAATCCCACAAGATTGAACAATTCAGAATTTTTGATCATGTCATCAAACAGAAGAGAAGATCCGATTAGCTGCATTCACCTGATACTGCATAAATCACAGGAGATAGTAAAGGTATGAAAAATTACAAACTAGATATTAGTTACCTTGAGCCTGGATACCTTGAGGTGGTTTGCCTTGTCCTAGGCCCCTTATTTTGGGAATGCCCCCAACATGAGGTTTCAACCTACACAAATGAACACCAAATGTGGGCATTCTCATATGTATGAGGCAAACATTGTCATGAACCTAGACTTACAGAGATCATGAGACTTACAAGAAAGAGGGTTCTCACTCCTACTCCTCAAGAGGGACAGATCTTATGCCAACTTCATAAGATCCCTCAGGATATTGACAGATATAAGGCCCTTCCACATGTGCTAGTAAATTTCTTTTGAGTCTTGCATCTGGGCACTGTAAATTTTGTGGCAATAAGTTGCTATGTGCTTAAATCAAAAAGTGTACATTAATGCTGCAATTTTCAACAGATTTGCCCTCAAAAGTGTTTCCACCTTGAAAGCCTTCTCATCATATGCTTCAATAGGAGCATCCATTCTTGTGTTTTCTGCCCATTGCATCTCTTGATACCAATTTTTGGCAGCTGCAACATATGTGCAACAATATCTTTGGTGATTAATCTCTTGCTTTCACTTTATATGTTCAGGATTCATCACCCTCAGAATTGTTGATGAAATCATAAATGAGAGTCAGTCAAATCTTTTCCCCACACACTCCCATCAATCCTTGAACTCCAACTTGTCAAGCCCACTAATATCCTTTGTTGAAATCCAACACTGAAGTTTTTCCATCTCTTTTGATACCAAGGGTCCAATTGCAGTGTATTTTCCTTTTTCTTGCACTACTGGAGTTTTCTTTCCTGGCTTCATCTATCCTATCATATGTCCTTTCTTTGAGGTTTAGATCTTCTCAAGCCTTAACTACAAAATCTTTACATCTTTTTTAAATTCTCCAAAGAACTCTTACAAGCAATTTTCTTCAAGAGGAAGTATGCTTTTGTAGATTCTGGATCAGAATGCAAACAAGAAAGAATTGTAGCAATGTATGCATAAATGAAGAACTCTCCTAGGTTTATTGGATTTCGATGGGTGAAACATTTCAGCAGAGAATGCAATAACAACTATTCATTATTGAATTACAATATCTCTTGCATACCAAATTGTTACACTAAGATATCAAATTGCATAAACGGTAGTTGAATTTTTTACACCAATTGATGACAAGAACATGTTCTGCCTTGGATGGTAATTTCCAAGAAATGGTAAATTTTGTTTACGGTAACCATAGACTGCCTCAACAGAAGAACAAGTAGCTGCATTAATGGTTCCCGAAAATCCATCATGGCATGTACTCTGAACTTTTTCCTCTTCTTCCTTGAGTACAAGGGTTTGGAAATTTGGTCCTCGGTGTTTCTATAAATAGGTATTCAGTACCTACTTCTGTAATTCAATTTTCAGCAGTAGACCTGGAAAAACAATCCTTGGGTAATGACTCAAGTTTTTCTTCAATCCCTTTATACTTTCTTCCCTCTTCTAATTGGGCTTCAACCCCTTTGAGAGCTGAATCATAAAATATGTAGCTACCAAAATATATGTGTTCCATGTATAGATCTCCTTACATGTTTAATGAGTCCTATAAGATCCAATTCCCATTTGATGAAGGGTTCTACAAGCAAGGTAGTCGCCAACTTAGCTGTAATGGTTGCCATTATCTTGCTGGTTCCTTGGTTGTCACCATTGTATAAGCTTTGGCCACCAATACTTTGCATCCAATATTTTTTGGTAGGTGTTATTTGTTGAAAAATATCATCCTCTAATAGCTTTATGTATTTCTTGTAATACTCATTCAGGTTGTTTTAATTTGCAAACCTGAATTAGTATTACAAGAAATGCATTCAGGTTTGTTCAGGTTGTCCATTGTACAGTTCACAAGTCTTTTGTTGTACTTCATGCCAGAGTTGCATCTATCAAAATAAAACCTATTGTATGATAAAATTGATGCTCAATTTTTATAGTATTGAGGTTTTATAATCCTAATGATTTTGATAATTCCTCTAGCAGTAAACAAGTTGAGATCTATTTCAAAAAAGTGTAAAGTCTTCCTCATTAGTCATTCCATTAATGAAGTCGTAATAAAGTAGAACTTTTGGTGGCTTGTTATTTTCATCCAATCATTTAACGAGTACAATGGTTTTTATTGTATTATTTTCCTTAATGATAATAAAATTGGTGTTGCAATCCTGAGAAACCTTAACATCTTTTAGGTAAGGTCTAACTAATAACATGAAGTAAGCTGCTTCCAACACACTATTATGTATTACAACAAAGATGACTACCGATGAAATGTCATGAATATGGATTTTCAAAATATTGGTTTAGCAATAGTCTAATTTGTCATTTTGAAGTTACAAGTAGTTGGTTTGGGAATTGGTAATCCCTTGTTCTTCCTTAGTTCTTCTATAATGATAATGACCCATTCAACCACCATCCAATAAAATGTCTTCTATTATATTCCTTACAACCCACACTAACTGATTGCCATCTGGTGATCTATGGCAATAGAAGCTATAGTAGAATCAGGTTTACGAAGGTCTAAACATTTCAAAAAAAAAGGTTGGAAAGAATGTTTTTTTTTGAGGTTTAGTCCAAGACAAAAAAAAGTTGACCCAAAATGAATATGTTTGTTCTCCAATAATTGTTTCCCAATCTCCTGTAGAAGTGTTTGTTTTTTGCAATTTTGGCAGCTCCTTTTTATACAGTCTAATTTCAATAAGCAATTTGTTACATATATCATCTTCAATGGCCCTTTGTCACTTCACCTAAATTGGGAGATCCTCTATTACATTTGTTGTATAACTGCTTAAACATGACTTTTGTAGCTTTTCTTCTACAACCCAATGAACATTGGATTTGGTTTTTTGTCGTTAACATGTTTACAACGATCACTACCCAAAGTCAAGTTATTTAATATGTGGCTTTCAAAGATAACAAAACATTCTCTCTTTAGTCCACTTTTTTATGGTTAAAATTATGACCACCTACTTTAGTTACATCAAAAAAATTGTTGTGGCATACTATCAATATTGCTTCCATGTGAACATCAAGCATTCACAAGTATAGATTGACATCTATTATAATTCCTTAATATAATAGGTCCTTGCAAGTATTACTGGCTCCTAAAATAAATATTAGTTGCATTGTCAATCCTTTGCTATTCTTGTCTTCAGCTTTTTTCACTCTTCTAGGCACCTACCATCAGCTCTGTTGATGAACAATCCTTTGATCAGGAAATGTCCAGCATTACTATATACCAACACCCAATACTAATTTCACCCTTGTTGCAGGGCACCTCAGGAGAAAATGTACCCAGCAGAAAATGTGGTTACAGAAATGAAAGACACAAACTAGCATAGAAGTAGCAGAAAAAGCCACTTGAAATGGATTAAACCTGTGAAGAGAACAGCCAGCTTAAGTGAGTAGATAATACAAGGAACAAGGTTTGGAGCATAGCAATGAGCATGAGATAATATCAAGTGTCTGCTTTAGAGCAGCAGCACACTATATTCACCTTACAGAGAAAACAACTTGCTATATTTCAAACTTAATGATTGTCTTTCACTGGCCAATAGTTTCTTAAATCGCTCATAGATATCAGCCAGATGATTTAATCATTGCAGTAATGCAAGAATTATTTACAGGAGAGCATTTATCTGCAATTCCAGGATTGCAGGGATTTCCTCCATTGAGTTGAGACTAGGTAGAGATTAAAACAACTGTACCACTATTAATCTATGCATGGCCTTTCCATTTACTTGCATTATGACAATACCTAGATTAATGCAGGCAAGGTGCTCTTTGACAACCAGGCCACTATCTCAAAGCACATGAATTGCACATTGGAATGTTGCTTACTTTATGTATGTCTGCCAAAATCCATGGCCATTACCATGATCTGAAACTGGGGACCTCCTCTGGTTCCTTGAAGATTGCATAAGAGGGAGTATACCTTGATGTATGCACAAAACCCCAGAGCTGCCAAGAATAAATCAGTTAGAGAAACATCTGCTGGTCATTAAACTAGGTCTAGATCCTTACTGAGTCTCCCAGCCTTTGTGTAAAAGGTTACTTGAAAACAGGTTAAGATATCACTCACTACTGTGTTGATCAGGCAGATCAACTGCTGCTAAATACAATCTGGCCATGAGTAGGCACTACTTGCTAAATCAACAATTGGTGAATGCTCATAATGGTAAGGGCCAATTTACACTGTAGCATAAACTAGGTACTGATTAAATCAGTGGCTGGCCCTGGATCCCAGTTTATGGCTATGGATCCTGGTTTATGGCTAGGATAGTAAAAATACAGTTGTGCTGCTCCCCAGCTGGAAGGTACTACACTAGCTGTTGGTAGGAAGGTAAGCAGTGCAGCTTGTGCGCGTCACTACTAACAGCCAACAGGATGAAAAAAAGGAAAAATTCACTTACAGACCTTGGCAGACTTTGACACAAAAGCTTGGGGTTGAAATAATTTCAATAGATGGAAAACCTGCAGTTGCCATCTTTACTGGACTTACATTGCTGTAGGTTATAACAGGCTCAAATTAGGGAGGCAGATTGAAGTACCTCCACATCCTTGAGGGTGAAGTCTTCTCTTTGAGAAAGGGAGCAGTTGCCATATGTCTCACAAGCCCCACTTGACCCATTCAACCTGTAAACAGCACAAATGTGAGCCTTCTCAAGACTTGATCATTAAATTGTATGGACTTAAGCAGGCAACTTGAAGACTTCTGAGATATTATGTGGCAATCCCTGCAGAACTTGGTGGCTGGAAGTGAAGTTAGAAAATTGTCTTTGGTGTTACTGTAAAGAACCATAAGTTTCAGATTACTCACAACTCTGCATCAATATGCAGGGCAAAATGACCACCACCTCCAAACGCAAGGGACTCAGATGTACAGAGCACAAAATATCTGTTCAAACCTGTAAATTATGCAATATTGGCTTCAGACCCCACAGAAACATGTGCCTCCATGCATGCTGGAAGAATCCTTGGAAAGAAAAAACTCAACAGTTACACATTAAACTCGGAACACATATGGAGACTCTACAGGACATGAAATTGTCGGCATCTTGAAGTCTCACCTGTGGGGTGAAATATGTACGGAGGATCAGCAATGTTTGTGAAAACAAATGACTCACTTGTTCCCTGGAGAAAATCACAGATCACAGCTTTTCATCAGACATGGATGAACGCACTTAACACATGAGTGCATGAAAGGGAACCATCAATTAGTGTACAACAAATGCAAGCAACATACAATGAGAAGATATCAACAACAGTTAACTGGGACCCTTTCAAATATTGTAACTCAGACCACAGAGTCCCTGAAGGGAGAAGGGACCAGACAAGACAGCATTTCCTTGTACCAAGTGCCTCAAATCCTTGTAAAATAAGACTGTTCTTCTGTTGCAAGGACATAAAACCTTAAGGCAACTGGTTGCACAACAATGTCAGTTTGTAAAACACACAAAAGGCTTCACCTGATACTTCTTTGTGGGTGTTGGTTGCAATGGTGCATTCATCAAGCCACCAAACACAACTCCATCTGTGTCCCCTGCCACCTGGATATGAGCCATGCCAAACTTTACACTGTAAGGTATCCAAATCATATTAGAGAGCTTCTACAACAGGTTTCCTGAGTTTTCAGTCATGAACAGTCTAGTAATCTAGAGAAGCACAGAGAAAGCAAAACAAAAATAGGATCCAGTTCGGAGAAAGGATCAATTCAAACACAGAGAGAAAATCAGGGACTGTGTTGAAAGAACACTCAGTTTCAGTAGGGAAAACAACACCAATAAGCAAGGCCCGGGCAGCATGGCACTTCTCCGATACAGGGTAAGTAGTGACATCCCATGTTTCTGTGTACTGATCACCACAAACAAGGTGTAAATTGTAAGTGCCAAATATCCCTTCAGAAAGTGCATTTGAGAAGACTGCAGAGATCACCATGCATAGCATTATTTAGTGACATTTAACAACTCAGACAAGTGTTGTCAGAATTCAGTTAAACATGATCAGGTTCATATTGTGGGTGCAGTTGCCTAGATGTGCATACCTGTATAGAAGCACCCACTGTCGTCCTTTGGCAAGTGTAGGCAGTGCTGAATGAAGAAAGCCACGTAAGCTTTCAGACATAAGAGAGGATTTGTCTGATGTTGCTGGAAGGTCATCGTGTCCCATAGAAACCATTGCCTGCTCTGACACACTTCCTATCATTCTTGAATGAAACAAATCATGTTTATCAACCAGCTGCCAGTCAGCCTCATCTTCACTGTCACCTGTAGGCCTCCCACCTAGTTTCGTGTCCTCTGCAACATTTTCTGCCCCACAAGCTTCTACTTTGAGTAGCCCCTGCACCTGACCAGCTGGATTGCTTGCTGAGCTTGCAGGCACATGAAAGGATCCACCTTTCACCTCCACATGGTCAGCTGAGGATGACACAGCCTCCTCTGCACCTCTGATGTCTGACTCAGAGCAAGAAAGAAGATTCCAAAGGAATGCAGACAGCGAGGATGTGTCAGGCCCTTCAAAGTCCAAGTCCTCATTGCTGCAATTTTCCAATTCATTTGACCTCTGCCCACTGTTGCGATCACTCTTCCGTTCCACATTCTCTGATCCAGTGTCAAACTCCTGGTCAAAAGCACAAAACAGAAATCCAATCAGACACAAATGCCCTAATTCTTATTTGCACATGGCACTCACAAAGGGGTCTGCAGAGACACACAGATCCTCCATCTTTCCAAGGCATTCAAAGAGAACAACCATGACCATGTCTTTTGGATTCTCAGCACTCCAAAATTTGCCTTCTAGCTTCAACAGTGCCACTGTAAGGCATGAGGAAAGCCGCTTCGCATCAGATGAACCATTCTCAGCTTGTGAGAGCTGCACATTAAAATCTAAGAAATCGATTCTCCTATTGCCTGACACCACCATGAGGATTTCGACCTGGCAACAAGAACAGAAAGACTCGCAGTAAAACATAAGGCTGGGCAATGCTTCCTAATGATGTTTCTCCATTCAGCTTCGGGGGACGACTCCGAGGAAAACATAAAGGCTGGGTAATGCTTCCTAGTTCATCAAGGTTAATCCCGAATTCACGAGCTCGAATGAAATCCATCACCCCGAGCCACTAGGGTTACGGAACACACCCCAAAAAGACACGACAACAAAGTGAAGCTCGGCACCTCTTCTTCATCGGGATCCTGCGTGAGTAACGGCGCGTGCTCATGCGACCGGAAGGACGGCGTCTTATCAGCAAGGAGACAGCCGACCTTATTCCCCACGCTGTCTACCCAGCCCAGAGGTTTCGCCAACAACCCCATTCTCGTGACCCCTTTTCCCTTTTCTTCCTTCCTTCCTTCCCCTCCGAAACCTCAAACCACAGATTTCGAGACTCGCCAGCAGGTTCTAATTGTGTGAAGTTCCAAACGCCCGCGTCACTGACGATGGATGGCACCAGCGCTGTTGCCGCTGCTACTTCCACAAGCTAGATTCTCCTGCCTCTTCTAGGGTTTCAAACTTCAAAACCCCGTCCACAAAACAAATTCGGACACAAGATCACTGGGGAATTCTTCTTTCCATCATCGTTTACGGAAGTGTGCATACACAATTGGCCCCCTTCGCGCCCCTGCCCCTCCTCCCGGTTGCCATTGACTTCGACGAGAAGCGAGCTCGTGAAAAGCTTGACTCCTCCTACATACACACTCCAGGATCATCCGGGTGGCGCTTTAGGCTTTCAATCCCTAATAGAAGAGACAACGACAAAAAGGCCATTTGACCAGAGGAAAATCTCCTTTCTTTCTTTACTCGCCAGGTGCACCAAACTTCTGGTTTGTGGCAAAGAGGGAGAAATTGAAACTCAAGATTACTTACTTGTGAACTGCTTCCTCCAGATCGTGCTTGTCCCTTTCCGGCGATCGAGTATGTTCGGGGTTTCTGGGCAGTGTTCTGTTTTGAGCGAAATTTCGCTTTTTTCGACCTGAATATTGGGCTGGCGAATCACAAAGGGTTTTCTAATTTGAAAAAATATAAAAATTCGCAAATATCTCATTAAAAAACTTTCAATGTTGTCGCCGTGTAAACAACGGACATTTATGTTTCGCCTCTCCGTCGCCGCGGGAAAACATCTATTCACATAATCCGCAACTTATTTTAAGGTAGATCGTTAGATCTTCACACTGAGGATCGTTGATATCGAACTCTAACCCCTCTTTCAAACGCGTTTTTGTTAAACCCTTCCTCCTCCTAAAATCCATTTTGCTTGTCATGTGTCGACTGTTGAATGGCGATTCTGCTTAGATTCCACAGTCCAAACTCTAGTGTTGATGTGTAATGTGCATTCTGCAACACTGCAACTTACAAGCTTCAAGCAACAACCGACCAGAGTTTAGGTGATGGGAGTGATCTTTCAACATGGTGCTTGTGAATTTTTAATAGATGTAGACTCTAGACTCTAGAGTTGTTGCAAGCTTGTATGAGCCATTGAGCATTGAGTGTTGTAACTTGTAAGGCGAGGTGATGTCGCAGTGAAGCGCGGATTCAAGCTTCAACAACAACAGCAAATCATGATCATCGACCAATAAACCTAGACATTGAACTTAGAGCTAAGTTTACTACTCTTTAAAAATGCAAATTTGTTTCCCAAGTTTGATTTCAACAATCAATGCTCCCAAGTTCCATTGAATGTTTGTTGTCTGTTTTTGTGTGCACTGTGTACTGATTGTCATATCTTGATCAACGCTCCAAAATTCCCTTTGAGTGTTTGTTGTATGTTTCTATATGTAGGGCTTGCCGAATGTTGAATCCCAACTTTGCAAGCTTCATCATTGAAACCTACTTGCACATCGACGACTACTTAGTACCAACGTCGACTTGCGTATCAATTGTCAACGTCGACTTGCACATTGACTATCAACATCAATTTGTGCGTTGACTACCAACGTCGACTTGCGCATCAACTACCAACATTGACTTGCAAGCTGCATATGAACTACTAGTGTCAACTACCAATGTTGACTACCAACATCAACTTACGAGCATTGACTAGTAGTGTTGATGCTTACATTGACTAATAGCGTCAATGATCCGTGCGCCCACATTCCATGTTGCACAAATCACGATTTATAGTTGCTGTAGCCCTTATTGTAGCCCCTAGATTTTTGCAATTTGTCGTTGAAACTATCAGAGCCCTTGGATTCCCAAATTTTTATTGTGCACTCAAGTCTTACATTGTTGGACGGTAATTCTCTTTTGTTTGAATTCATTCTTCAATTATCTTTGTTTAGGATGTTCGAGACTTATAAGAACCAGAAGTTACAACTCATTACTCACATATCAAGGCTCATAATATCTATGGTCTCTATGATGTGCAGAACCATAGTCAAAATTCAATTCGCAGCACCAAATTTCGGATCCAATAATAATGAGTGGTGACCTGATTCCTAAACCTTGTTTCACTTACCAAAATTGCAGGTGGTATTAGGCACTTCAATTGGATTTCTTATATGAACATTTGAGCATTAAGGTTGCAAGTATACATGGTAGTGGACATCAGTAGCACTATAGCAGTGAACCTTTGAGCAGTAAGGTTGCAACTTACATGGCAATGGCAATGGACACTAGTAGCAATGAACCTTTGAGCAGTAAGGTTGCAACTTACATGGCGATGGCAATGGGCACTAGTAGCAATGAACAATAAGTAGTGAGTTGTGACCTAAAACCTTTTAAGGTTTGTTTCAATTGTTTTGTGGCGTTTTGTGGCTGCTACTCTCCTTTTCCAGCGAACTCATTGGATGATTTTAGTGACTTAAATAGTTGTTACCTAAGTTCAGGTTGGTGGTGCTTCATGGAGTTGCATGAAAGAAACCATATAAAGCAGCTATACTTATCGAGCATCTTCCCATGAATGGGAATTGTGTGTCAGAGAAGGACCTATTTGATGTACCATCTTTTTGGGGCCCACTTTTTGTTGGGACCACCAATGGTGCATCAGTTGATTTGACCAACTTCTTAGAAAATGATTGTCGTGCTATTAAGCAAGATCATTCAGTTCCAGAATTGGATAAAAAATCAGATGAAAGTTTTATACAAAACCTAGGTCAAGAAACACCTAAAAAAGCGGGTCATGTAAAACAGGAGAACAAAACAGGAGACCAAAAGAACTCTACTAAGATCAAAACCATGGAGGATTCAAATCTGAGGTCTAAAGATGGGTTTATAAAATCCATGGGTAGTGAGACTGGTGAGTGGACCCAAGTGAGCAAGAGAGGGAACTGGTGTAACCACAAGAGCCAGAAAACATCATAAAATGGACACACAGTGCAACCATCTTTTTGTTTCAAATGATATAGAGTTATAGACTACAATGACTTGCACCACCATGTGCATTCAAGTTTCTTATTACAGATCTACTTGTAGTGAACCTTTTTTGGTAAATTTCTTAAGTTTCCATTTTTGGGTTCATTTTGTTGTTTGAAATTTGTTATTTTGTTTCAAACTTCAACCATGCCTTCAAAATTACAAATTCCAAATAATTTCAAATCTAAGTTTTTTTTTGGTGGTCAAATTCTAAGATAAGCTTTGGCATCTAATGAGTTTATTTCTTTTGATGTACCTAAATTGAATCACACGGGTGAGCAAAGAAGCCAATTGCAAAACCCTAAATTCACAACTATTCCATTTCAAAATTGCAACATAATTCCTAAAATGTTTGAACCTTCTAAAAAACCTAACCCCCTTGTTGTTGAAGATGTGCATGTTTTTAATCTCAAAAATGAAAAAAAAAGACTTTGGATACTTATGTGAATTACAGGTATAAAGATGTTTGGGCTCTGAAAATGCCATGGGCAAAACCTATTTTCAATGAAGTTGAACTAATTACTTTTGTGAAATGTCATGTTTGTTCTAAAATTGAAAAAAAGAACAAGGTTTTGGTGGCTAAATAAGATTTTGATGAAAGGTCCAAGCATGATAAAAATATGCCAAAAAGTAGTCTTTATAAAAATTAATTTCAAAAATAGTATTCTTTCAACATTAAAATTAAAAAAGATATTATTATTTTAATTGCACTTTGAAATCATAAAGCACTTCATTGAATTTATTGTAGATTGTATATAGAGTTTGAAGAATTTTTATATAAGAAAAATGGATGAAAAGTATGTTCTAAATTGGTTGGTTGTTTAATTTTTCAAAATACGTTCACATTAAATCTTTGATAGATTATGATTAAAATATGAAAAGTTGAAACTATATGCATACACACTAGACCTTCATCAACTTAAAAATATAATCATACTAATTGATGATTTAGTTTCATGTACTTATAACTAATGCCAATTAGATTTTTTTGAAAGTTTAGGAATATTTAACATTAGCAATATAACAAGGCTACATTGGAACATACCAAACATTTTTAATATTTGTTTCACATGTCTTCTCTAACCTAGAAATATACCTTAAAGAAAATGAAAAAACTTTATTCCCAAGATAGGGTGACAACAATCCTCAATTTGTCATTTCAAACATGAGTTTCAATCATTCGTTCGACCAATTGATTTTCTTTTCGTGATCTCCAATGAGTAACAAATCATTGACATACAAAATCAAAACAACAATTTTTTCATAGGAGTTTCAATACTATAGATTATGATCAATATCCCTATAACTAAGTCCCCAATCCTTAAAATAAGAATCAATTTTTTCATACCAAGCTGTCAATGGTTGTTTAAATCCATAAAAATATTTCAATGACTTACAAAATTTGTGCTCCTTCCCTTCTTCTACAAACCCAAAAGGTTGGGTCATATAAACTTATTTCAAAGTGCCATGCAAAAAAAATGTTTTCACATCTAAGTGAAACATGTTCTAACTCGATTTGGAAGCAAATGCAACTACAGACCAAATTGTGCCCCACTTAACAACTAGTGCAAAAATTTTGTTGAAGTCTCATGAGGTAGCCAACATAAGCGCAAGAAATCAACATAAGGTTGGAAATACCAAACACTAATTAATGAGAATTCAAATAATGAAATGACTAGAAATTCAAATGCCTAAGCCTCATGTGCCAAAGTCTAACAATGTTTGTTTTTTTTAAAGATAATGCTTGATGTTTTGTAGGCTTGATATTTGGTTTTCTACCAACTAGTCTGTACAAACCATTTTTAGGACTTCAAAATCTTCAAGCCATGATCTTGTGTGATTTTCATTATGAGATGATAACATGTTGTGAATAATTAAATATTGTTAAATGGCCCTTATTAATAATCTTTCCAATAAATATTTTTGTTGACACCAAGCATGTAAAAAACTTCTTTGATGTTGTTTATTTCATTGATTTCAAATTGAACCTTTGCATGATGTTGGTCTTCAACATTGCTTGCAAACTTTATTTTAAAAGAAAATCCTATTTATGGCTTGACTTCATCTAGGAGTTTAAGATTTCCATTGACATGTGTTGTAGCATTGGAGTTTAAGATCTAATTTGCATCAACACATTCCATGAAAAGTACAAATTGTTCAAGATCTTGAAGCTTAGGATATGTTAAAGCTTTGTCAAGCAACTTCCCTGTGCTTTCAAAAAGTTTAATCTCATCACCTTCTCCATCACCATCATCCTCCAACATGTTTGTTTATTGATGGAATTTTTTCACATTCTTTCTTGGTTTTGGACAAGTTTTTACGCAATGATCATTCTTGAAACAATGGTTACAGGTACCTAGATTCTTGTGGAAACCAATTGAAGAATGACATGCATTATTTCTTTCTTGAAAATATTTATGTTGAATGTACTTTTTGAACTTCACCCAAAGTGTTTCATCATCCCAACATTAGTTCTTCACACTCTTCTTGTGTTCTTCATGCAATAGGTTGCCACTTATTTCTTCTAATGTATCTAAGCCTTTATGAGTTGAAATCGACTAACCAAATTGATCAAAGCTTGATGGTAAAACATTAAGAACCATTTCAATGAGCACATTTTCAACAATAACTTCTCCAAAGCTAACCAATTGATTTAAATTATTTTTAATGTTGACAATAAAATCTTCTATTGATGTTGATTCATCAATTTTGAGATTTGTTAGTTTATTTCATGTTAACATTCATCAAGAAAAATCTTTGGTTTTGAACAATTTTCTTAGAACATCAGAAATGTCTTTGGGTTCTTGTATCCCCATGACATATGGAATAATTTTGTCATGAATGGACAAATTCATGATAGTCAATGCTTTGCGCTTTTGTGTTTTAAGACTCTCAACTTGAGCAATAGTCAACACCAATGGTGTTGATGTTGTGATTCCAAACATTAAACCTTTGGACATTGTTGAAGAATAAGCTTGTACAACTAAAGGCTCCACAATGTCCATAAGATTTTTTCACATGAATATGAAATATTTTAAATTTCCACACATTATGCTTGGACTCGCCCTATAGCTTACTTGCTTCAAAGATTATAACTTTCTAAAAAGTTTGCCATCATAGAAATGGATAAGAGTTACACATTTAAGATGTTGGATTCCATTTCACAACAAATCTACAATCTAAAGTCAAACCTCACCACTTTCTATATACCTAGGATCCTTCTTCAACAAGCTTTGATACCATGTTGAAACATTAGAATAAAACTAATATTTATTATTACAAAAAAAAATCAATAAATTGTATCCAAAGAGAAAGGGACTAGCCCATTTAATCAAAGGATGATCAATAGATTAACACAAAACTAAATCCCAAAAAAATAGGATCACCATCAAATTAAGTGATTAACCAAAAATTACATAGTGGCGGAAGGTAACTGCTAGAAATAGTAATATTTCTTAGATCTACATAATAATCTAGGTCTAACCTAATTTTCTACAATATATAAAAATTGCATTCAAAAAAATTACAACAAAAAAACAAAACACCAAAAATGATTAAATCATAACATATCTAAAGACAAATCCTTATGAAAGGAATCATACTACCATTATGTAATAAGTTATGCACCTCATGTACTAAGTTCTCAATCATATTATCTTGGATCTATGTAGCTTTGTTTGCAAAATCATCGTAAAGAGGCATAACTTCATGGCAAGCATGAACTTCTTTGCCACAATAACAATGACCAATGACAATAGTAGTATCACAATTTTGCCAAGAGCAAGGTGCTTTAAAGGAATTCATGGTTTGAAAATTAGGACTCACTGAGAATCTTAAATGTTTGAAGTGAGATTTGAAATGCGAAATTTATTTTGAATTTGATATTCTTTGGCTCAATGGAAAAAAATTCGTAAATTCATGCAAAGGGGTGCTTGTTCAATCTGATTTGGGAATTGGTATTCCTTGGGAGTTTTGAATGTTTGAAGTGAGATTTGAAACTTTTTCAAATTCAATATACTTTGGTTCATTGGAAAGAATTCATAAATCCATCCAAATTTGTTTTTGTTCAATTCAAAATTGAATTGGATCTTGACCATCCAAGGGAGGTCTTGAGTTGATGAAGGTACTCTAGGCCATCCAAGGATAATTAGAATGATATGGGGCATCTAAAGGTGATTAAATTTTATTTGGGTTCTCCAATGGTGATCGGATTTGAATTTGGCTTGCCAAGGACCATCGCATCTAATCTACACCATCCAAAGGCAACCAAATTCAATTTGGGCCATCCAAAGGTGACCAACCCAATTTAATATGGGTTGACCAAGGGTAATTTGCATCTAATATTGGGCTATCGAAATAATCAAAAATGATTTGGATCACCTAAAGGTGACCTAATTTGATATGGTTGTCTAAGGGTGACTAAATTTGATTTCAACTATCTTAGGAAACTAGATTTGATCCATGGCATCTGAGGGTGATTAGATTTGATCCAAACAATATGTAGGTGACTGGACTTCCTATGGGTTGTTTAATAGCAATCAAATGTGATCTTGGCCATCTAAGGGAAACCTTTTTTTTTTTCTTTTGAAACACCATAGCAAACCTGACCTGACAAGTTGTTGGCACCCCCCAAGTCAAGCTCATTGTAGAGGGCCAGTAGAAGTTTCATTTGCACACAATTGGGTTTTGAACAAATGTTGTTTGGATATCAAGTTTTGACGCTTCCTGCAAGATACCAATATAACATATTTTCTATAAAAAATTAACATAAGGATATGCATCGAATTATGTTTCACACATCTATGTCAAGACAAATCTGAATTCATGTTCATCTTTCTTCCTTGATTGGATATGGATTTGCTGGCTATCAAAATCAAACTAACAAAAGGACATGTACAATAGATACACATAATTTTTTTATGTTTGAAATTTTGTTTGTAATCACACAAATTTGAACACATGAATAACTTGTGGGGTAGTTGAACCCAAGTCCTTTACAAGACTCTCCCCAATGCGTGACAAGTTGTTGGCCCCAACCCCGCAAAACACAACCAAAACACCATCCCTATCATTGGTGAGCCTCAACAATAACCTACAAATTCATAATGGCACAAAGATTAAAATCTTAAGCAAGCTTTCAAAAGAACAAAATCAAAATAGTAATAAGATTTTAAAAAAAAAGAGATCCTAGATCTTACCATATAGTTCCAATTGTTCAATAAAATCTGCTTTCTCAATGAGGTCATAATTGTCTTCAGTTAATGAAGTTTCAACTGTCATAAAAATCTTTCATATCTTTATGTCACATGCAATTCATTCGTGAATCATTCGATCAATTCTTTACAACACAATGATACAATGTAAGTTTTTCACTTGTAACTAGCAACATTAGAAAGTTATCAACATGCCAACAAGACTGAAGACATTTTCAATTTCAATATGTGATCCTGAAATTTCAAAGAGTTTTTTGGCAGGGAAGCCAACATTTCGGAATTGAGTTTCATGAATGCACCACCAAGCAAGGGGATCATCAATTGTAACTAGAACTACAAACAACCTCCTAAATAGAGATAGTTCCCCTACAACAAGAGCACATGAAGACTCTTCAATAGAAGCACCAACACCAAAGATGTTATTGTCTTCTTCAACAACTCCAACATATGATCATCAACTTGAGTTGTAGACGCTTGGACAATAGGGTTCAATACATAAAAGTTGATTATCAAGAGAGATACGTTCAACAACATTAGCAAGAATCCAGACTCCATAGCGTGAAAGACTCGCTCATCTATATCCATATCTGACAACTATCCAGATATTTGCACATATCCGGACGACACTGGTTTGAACCCAAGACCTTTTTGAGGTCCCAGGGTCCCAGAATGGGCTATACTAGTGAACCATCTCCCTGGGGATTAAGGGCAACCATATTTGATTTGGGCCAGCTAAGGGCCATCAAATTTTTTCTAGGTCATTAAAGAGTGCCCAAATTTTGATCTCAATTGTTTGACAACAACCTGATTTAATTTGGGCCATCCAAGGGTAATCTAGGTTGTATGAGGGTGACCAAATTTCATCTTGGCTGGTCCTAAAGCAACTCAATTGGATCTCGGCCATCCAAGGGCAACTAGATCTGATCTAGGTTCTAAGCAAATGACCAAAATTCATGTGTCACATTAAGGTGACCAAATTTGATTTTGACCATTTGAGGGTGACCACATTTTATCTCCACTGTCCAAAGGTGACGAGTTCTGATCTAGGCCATCCAAGGCCAACTGGACGTAATCTTGACCAATCATCCAAGGGCAACTACATGTGATCTTGGCTGCTTGAGGAGGGTGACTGGATTTGAATCCCAACTGTCCAAAGGTGACCAAATTTGATATGGGTGGATGAATGAAGTATGGAATCCAGTATATTTCAAATGAAATAAATGTGAGATTCAAGACTACAGATCAATTGGTGAACATGCTGAAGATCCTTTCAATATGTGGTGCTCTGAGGATGTAGCACAATTTCACCACTTGCTTGATGCTTCCTTTGTACCATGACAAACCCTGCTATTTGTGAAAACATTGAGCCCAATAAATAAGTGACTCCTACCAGGTAAGTTGCCAGTGGAAAAACAAGAAACTCCAACTCACAAAATGGGACAAAAAGAAGAGTTGAGGTTTCTCACAGTGTGGCATCTGGGATCACAACAGTAGGCTGCCATCACATCTTTTTCCTTACAAGTCCATGCAGAAAGTCAAAACTGCAAAAATGTATGATCTGATGTTAATAGTTAACCCCTGTCAAGTTAAATTGTTCTTTGATTGGAAATGAACCCGGATCTCTAAGCATGTAACTTAAAAGCAAACCACTCATGCCTCAAGGAAGTCCAGACACTGGTCCCCTGTGTTCAGAATATGCTTCAGCATTTCTCTAGCAATGAACGGTGTGTAAAATGCACCTACCCTGCCAAGGTGTTTCATACCTGTTGCCATCAGGATGAAGTTCATATGATTCATCTGAGTCATCTACTGCTCGCAGATATCCTGTTGTTGTTAACCCCTGCAATTACATTCTGATTGTTCAGTGTATGATAGTATAGTTCTCATATGCAACTATTTCAAGCGGCATAAATCTACACAGAGAGAACACAGGTGGAAATAGCAGTTTACCTGGATTCTAACATTAACTTTGGAAACTTTAGAGCTTCCTTCCTCTCTTTCCTCCAATTCAACAGTTTGACCACTGAAAAGGCACAAGTACCCAACCCAAAAATTGGTAAAATGATGGTTCACTGCTGAGACCAAGTTAACAAGAAAGCATCCATAGATGGCATGGAAATTCCACTAAGCTTTTAAAGGTGCTATGAGATGGGACAAGTGGAGCAAAAAATCATGTGGCACAAACTGCAAGAGTACCTGTGCAACCACCTTTGATAGTACTTGCTCTCCAGTGCAGAAAACCCTGTGATCAATAGAAGTCTTGCACAGAGTTAGAAACCTTGATGTGTTTACCTCATTGCCCCAAAGCCTTTGCATGCTGCTTGGTCATCCAGACTGGTTAGTTTGGTTAGGTGACAAGGAACATCTGAAAGAAATGGCTGCCCACCTTGACTGAGAAACACCTTGAAGAGAACCTCAAATCTTCCAAGAATAGCAGCGAGCAACTCATGCCTTGTTAATGTAGTTGGATCACTACAGAGCTCATGCAGCAATGTGTCCAGACATATGGTTGGGTGCTGATTCGCCACATTCAGCCCAACCCCTGCATCCAAATCTACCTTGCCTTGAACCCACAAGACTCCACTTCCCAACTATAATACCCTGACAATCTCTCCTGGAGAGAGAAACATGGAATGCAAAGTATCATATGAGCTTTGCTCAGAAAGGTAAACAGCTATTTCTGACAATGGTTACTGGCAGAATGTCCTCGTTCAGTATCCCAACATTGCAACACACTGAGCAGTACAAAAGCATGCAAAATCTGTTTTACACATCAGAGGATCTGATCTCACATCATACCTTCAAGAAATAACCAGAGAATAAGGATTCAACAAGCATTATGCACTCTTGTCTTCACTTACCAATAACAACATTGAAGTTCTTGGAACTATAGGTTGATGTACAGAGGACCCCCCCAATCTTAAGTCCTTTTGCATAAAGGTCATTTGGCCACTTTATTTTTACTTCCGGCATTTTCACAACCTGCATCAGATTGAATATCTCAGCCTTGATTCTGCGTTGACCTGGTATCCAGTTTGGAACAATTACGAGGTTCCAGGAAGAGTAGGAAAGGCTACAGTATGACAGCCACCACTGTCCAGGAGAGCTCATATCCCATAAGTACACCACACTTACCTCTCAGATGCAGTACCTCCACTTTCACATGCAAACATGATGACCATTGCTATTTTCAGTTCCAGACAACTTGAATTAGGACTCCCTTTCTCCTGTATGTGTGTTCACATCTAACCTGACATACTAGTGCTGAAGGTAGTCAGCATTTGAGGCCAGCCAGTAAGTCCCATGGTTTTGAGGAAAAGTTTGCATTTCAACACCAATGGTTAATGTTCAGAAGATAAACCCTTCACTGGGCAAGACCTCAACTCTTTACTAGCAATGAATGATTTGGATTACATACATCTACCTCCCAGAACTGTCACAAAGAGGAGGAGAGAGAGAGAGAGAGTTGAATATCTGCCTCCAGAATATAAACTGCATACCTTGGATGAGCAGACTGCTTCAATACCCTCAATGACTGCAAGTGACACCACATACTGCAGAAAGGGTACAGAACGTCCATCTTCCATTTGAAGGGTATATGAGAACATGAGACATCCCTTTGGAGACTCCCATTTATTGCCTCCACGACCTGCAGAACCACAAGGAGAATTGACATTTTCTGCATACATTTAGCAGCAGTTGAGAACAAAAGGACCTTACAGAAGCACACAACAAAGTCAAGCAAAAGAACAGTGTATGATCAAGCTATGTAAGCAATCCAATGAACAGCCCTTTGGTAGGTTGCAATAAACTTTTGAAAAGAGGATGGAAGTACCTTTGCCTTGGTTCTGCACATCAGCTACACTTACTGTTCCCACTGGAAATGCATGAAAGTTCCTGCACACCCAAAACCCCAAGCTCATCAGCGCTCTGGCCTCCACGTGAGAGCATTATTTGTGATGCCAAGGTTGACAACTAATGCAGGAACAGGACTTACTGAGAAAGCAGAGTATGTGTCGAAGGCAGTTGGTGAGCATATAGTAGCAGCTTTCCGAATTGCAGAGTATCAAGTTTCCTCATGTAGGACAGCACATCAAATCCATCTGCATCACTATTGATCAACAACCCTTCTGTCCCTGCTACCAGAGTTGCACCTTCCGGGAGCTTCAGCATATCCACACTGCCATGCATCAAGTTATGCACATATTGCTCTTCTGCAGATGATTTCGCAGTTATGGTAATGGCACAACGTTCAGTACCTGAATGATGCCAACAACAACACCAAAAAGCTGTCAAGATGCCTGTTTCTCCTCCTAGCACAGAAACACAGTTGCGGCAAGTTACAGCCGCTTGTCAAATCTAGGCCTTCTTCCCTCACCTTCATTCCTCAGAGCAATTGCAGCTGCTTTACCCTCTTGACCACCACCAACACCTTCTCCTTCCGGCTCCTCAACACTGTAAAACTCTTCCTGCTTGCAAGATCCTTTTTCTTCTTCTTCCATCGCCAGCAGCTTCTCAGCTTTTCCCCTCGTAACTCCAACTTGAAACAACAAATATGCCCAGTCCCGTCAAGATCGAAGATTGAACACAAACTGAGGTTCATGAAGTGGAAAGAAACCCTAATCCTGGAAGACGAAGAAAAGGCAAAGGCGAAATCCCGGAATATCTTACTACTGAAAGACTCATCGCGAGCGAGCTTTTTCAGCGGGCGCGAGAAGAGGTGGCCATTGTCTAGTATCTGAATCAAACAAGGGCGATTTGAACAGGAGTTTGCGGAATGTCTATAACATCTCTCGGACTTCTTCGCGTTCCATCTCATCTGCACGACTACAGTCCACGTCCGTAAGCGGAATGGGGTTCGAAATCGTCGCATTTCGATCTTTAAATTTGTTTTTATTATAGTACAACATGGCGAATTGGCACGGGATTTTAAGGAGGGAAGAGAGAGAAAAATTGGTGTAGGTGTGGTAAGAGCAGAGCTAAGCAAAGATGAGATTCCCAGCATTCTCCGTGCCCTCCAGTCGCCCGACCGTCACCCCTAAACATGAGCCGAAACTTCATCTTGAGCTGTAATTCTAGTGTAGGGTAACGCCCTCGTCCGAGGGCGTTACGCGACGTAAAGAAACTGCCAACAAATTTCTTTCCGAAATTCACAGTCACGGTGCAACAAGAAAACACAAGAATCAAAGCTAGATTTTCATATTCAAAATTAAAAGCCATTTTCAAACAAGAAATTTTTTTATGTACATATTAAGGGGCGACATTTGACAGGGTCCAAGGTCCAGGGACCAATGAATTCAAGCAATCTTATTGGTCAAAAGCTTTAAATTGGTCCCAAGGCCTTTAGATGAGGGTCCAAAACCAACAAGTGGCTAAACCAAACCTATAGGGCAACTATTGTGGAGGGAAAATCAATTCATTTGGACCCAAAAACAGTCGTAAAAGGAGAGCTCCTAATTTAGGAGAACCAAGAATGAGGCCAGGGACCAAGGTAGAGTGTGCCAACTCAAGGAATCAATTTGCTTCAAATGAGTCCAAATTGGTTCCTAGGAAATTGGACCCTCGACCCTCGTCTAATGTCACTCAAATTCTTAGTAGTTAATATAAATTTAGTAATTTATTTCTTGTTCTTTTCAGTAATTTTCTTTGCATAATTTTCAATAATGAAATTACTAGAAATCTGAAGAATTAAAATACTGTTAAATATCTGCAATTTAACAACTAAATATCGGTAATTTAATCACTATAAATTTCAGTAATTCATGCTAAGTCCATTACTGTAAACTACAATAATTCTATTATTTTCATTTTGAATAATTTCATTATTGTTACTTTTAATCATTTAGTTACTATAAACTCAATTACTATAATTTTTAGTAATTTACTTGCTGTAAATTTCAGTAGTTAAATTAAATTTAGATTTTAGTAATTTAATTACTGAAATCTCATTGATTTACAGTGATTTAATAAATTTTATTTCAGTAGCTAAATTACTGTAGTTTAACTATTTTTATTTGCAGTAATTTAATTTTTAATAATTTAACTTCGTTAGTTTCCAATAGTCTAATTATTTTTAATTTTAGTAATTTAATGATTGTCATTTTCAGTAGTTTAGTTACCATAAATTTGATTGAATTAAATATTTCATTTTTCAGTAATCTAATTACTGGAGTTTTGAAGAAGTTCAATATTCTCATTTTCAGTAATTCAACTATTACAAATTTGAGTTACTCAATTTCTCCAATTTCTAGCAACTTGATTATTATAATTATAAATATTTTATTCCAGAATTTTACAGTTGGTTAATTTTTATAGTTGAAAGGAAAATAATTCATGTAAGTTAAAATAATCTTTGTTTTTTGGTAAATTTAAAATTATTTTATTTACTTTCGTTAACTTAAAATATCTTATTTTTGTTAAGTTACTGCACAATATTTTCAATGAAAATAACTTTATATTACATTTAACTTTAATGGATTTCCTTGGTGAATAGTTAATTTGTTTTCATTTTTCCTTTCTTATAGTAATTAAAATAATTTCTTCAAATGAGAGCAAATGGCCAAAGAATACTAAATCATGAATATTCTCAACTAAAAGACGTATGATACCCACCTATCATATGAAAGTATAATTGGTTTTTCTATTATAACAAAAGTTTATTTGACCAAGGGTATTTGTATGGTTTTTTTATTATTAACTTTATTGATTGAGACGATTGTCTTTTGAACTATGGGGGTCTTTTTTTGGTTTGAGCTGATTAAATGATTTATTTGACAAATGGTCAACTTAATCAACATAGTGAAATTCAATGGTTAAAATATATCCATGTTTTTCAAGATCTTGGCCTTTAGTCTAAATGTACATGTGGTATGATTGAACATGACCACCCGGTCAACTTGCACAATTTGAAAAACTTGGAATTCTAGTAATGTAATTTAGGTGTAACCTAACCTAGTAGCTATGTTAAGTTAGGTAGGTAGTTTCAGTTCAACAAGTAGGTTAAGTCATCAAATGACTATGGCTCATTTGATTAAGGGTAAAATCACTGTCAATTTGACTAAACCCTATCCATTTGATATGGCCAATTTGATTAAGCCATGGCCATTTTGATGGACATTTGTCCATTTTCACCAGATCTTCAACTTGACACTCTAGGCAAATGTATTCGCCAAATGTAACATGTGTTTTGCATGCCCCAAAATTTTAATCAAAATGCACATACCTTTTTGTTTAATTTGGTAAAGTTGTGATTTCTTGTAGTTATCCACTATTATACGTCATTTTGATTAATTAGCTTTTAAAATGGTATCAAACGCAATTACATTTTTATAGTTCCTGGTAGCGTTGATCAATGGACTTCATCATGCAAATCACCCCAAAATAACACATTGTTTAACACCAACTATAAAAGTATCTTGACATGAAATTCAAATTTTGATAGTGCTTCATTTGTACAATTTGTAATGCCTTTTATAGGGATAAGGGGCCAAACGAACAAATTATGTTTCAAAGCCCCCACTAGCCACAATAAGCATATCATGGAAGGGAAACTTGAAAGTATAGTAAAATTATAAGAACCTTTACTTATGATGATGGTGTACCTCAAAATGAAGTTAATTTATGTTCTTTGCCTAAAAAGAACATGTAAAACCACCAAAGGAGGGCCATTGGTGCATTTAGCTAACCATACCATGCTAGCACATTGGTGAAATATGGGTACCCAAAAACCTTTATGACAAGGGGAATAAATGTGTCATAGTAAAGTCCTTCCTTTGCATGAACCACCATAGTTGCAACCACCCCGCAAGATGAAATAACTCGAGAGACCAAATATATTCACATGTGGTTGGTGATCACTACATCCATAAAGCATGAATGTCGTCAGTTAATAACATGATGTCAACCCACCAATGATAATACTGAAGGGAAGGGCATGGAAAGACATGGTTTTATTCGTGTGAAACATGAAACCTTACATCTCACGCAATGGAGGAGAAAACATTTCGAACTACATCACGGGATGCAATCCATTCACAACCATGGGAACAATGAAGAAGGTGGGTCCCTGCAAGATTTAATGGTTGGCCACAAATGCAATGGGTCACCCCAAGAGCTAATGAATGAGGGAGCCCCAACCTTTTGCACAAAAAAAAGGAAAAAACATCATAGGGTAATTGGAAAGCTAGAATGATTAACCATCCTATTGCTTGCTATTGGTGCACCCCTAACTGTTGCCAATTTATTTTATAAAAATTTAATGATAAATATTTTTAAATATTTTTGCCAAATCTTTCTATTATTAAGTACGACTAGCACTATATGGCTCCGTGACTTTTTATGGGCATAAACATCTCAAGGAATACAATCTTATGGTTCCTCATTATCTACATATGGCCTCTTGTTTTTGGGTGCTCATTCATTGATGGATTTTCTACTTTAATTGGTTATATCAAATGGCGAAATCCCCAATCATTCCACATTCTGCTTGGGGGCATAAAGCCCTTTTTCATTTAATGTCCCAACACATCACTTCACACCTTCATTATTGCAAGGCTTTTTTAAGTGTAAAACACATCATGAAAGATGTCTTTTGGGAGGCCTATGCCCCATAGAAACTGTCTACTTGAGACTGACCCTTGGCAAATAAGCGAAAAAACAAGCACCTGGCCCTAGGCCCATGCAAGACTTCAAGCATGAATAATGCAAATTAAAAGTCATATCAAAGATATGCTAGAGAAATATTGGTTTTATAATCTATCTGAAATGTTTTGATAAAGGAAATTAATACCCTTTCAGCAAACTACATGAAAGGAGGAATACATGCCACTACATATGGGGGCATGAATTCGCACACTAACTTCAATTGGGCCTAGAAAGAGAATGGATTAGAATTACTAGTGTTTATCACTTCCAATAAGAATGGGTGATGATCTAATAAGAACCTTAAAATGGTTATAGATGTAATAAGTGCCCAACTCCTTAAATAGGCCATTCATACAATGAGCTTTATGAAAATAAAGTTAATCCCCCAATGAGAAATGGGAAAAAAAACTTGCTAATGCATTAAAGGTGCTTGCGAATAATCCAAAAAGCCTAGGCCCAAGAGTCTCCTAAAGACCTATAAAAGGATCGAATAAAAAAAAACGACCTAATGTCAAAAATTTGATGAAAAAGGGAAGCTACAAAACAAATAGATGGCTCTTTAAGTAAAACACCAAAAGAAGATCCCAAAAGTAACTTGGACATCCCATAATCTCGAAAGCACATCTACATAACAAACATTGTTGTTTAACGCATCATGTAAGAAATAAGAAAAGAAATAAATAAACTCAAACGGGATGCCAACAACCTTAATGTCGTTTGTAGTCACATCCTAGTTGTAAGCGACAATACATATACGACCAATCCAAAGATGAAGGTGTATTTCATCAATTTTTTCTTTCATCCAAAATTTGTTGTTGTTTGCGACTAATATTAATGTGATTTGTCTAACTCAACTATTAGGACGTTAGTTGCAAATGTCGCTTGCAACTAAAAATTAGTCAAAGGGACCAATTGCAAAATGGCTAGTTTCTATTAGTGTTTGAAGTGGAGTATGTCAAAGGTGGGTGTGACATAATGAAAGGGGTAATGATTGGCTTTGGAAAGGTTCATTAAAATGATCAATGTTGATGTGAATAGTGAAGACGTCTTAATAAAGGCAATTAAATAGGTTGGGTTTTTCACGTAAATTATAAGAAAAAATGCCCTTTATGCTCTAGGTAAGTAGGGAGGACGATAAGTGACTACAAGGTTAGTAGATGCATGTATATGTTTAGTAGGTAGGTAATAAGAATAATAAATGAATTTATGTTTATGTTTCACATTGATAATTTTTTTTAAATGGTCCTTTAAGTAGGTAGGTCCTACAATAGATCATACCATTAGTAAAATAGATGCATGTACATGGTTATTATGTAGGGAAGGGTTTAATGGGTTGTGAATAATTAGATGCTAAAAATAACAATTGAGTTTATTGAGTTTCATTTTGGTAACAAAAATCAAAATCAAAACCACAAAAAATAATTTTGAACACATGTTCAAGTTCATTAGAACAATTTCAGCCATAAGCCTTTTGTTTGAACATTCAAATTTCACATATTATACTCCCAATATTTACCAATAAACATAAAAAATGAAAGAACATAAGTTAAAAGATGATTTCATATGATCATATGAATTGAATAAATGTGTTAAAATTCAAACCACATGATTGAGAAATTTGAAAAATTAGGTTCAAACCTACACTTTGAAAAACCACCAAAAAGGATATAAATGTCCAAACCAAGATCCAAAGATCTTTTCAAAAGGAAAAACCACCTAATACTAATCAAAATAAACATTTAATTAATGTAAAGAACCACACAATTTTGTGTGGTGTATTTTTCATACCTTTTTGGGGCCAAAAGTTTCAATGTACCTTCCAAAATCCAAAAGATTTAGTATAGCCCATCAATTTGGCCTTCCAAATTGAAAACGTATTTTTTGTTTTTGTCTTTTATCTTTTTTTTCTAATTTTTTCTAATTTTCTCACATCGCTTCCATAAAAATAGAAATTTACTTTCAAACTGAAATTTGAAATCAAATACAAAAATTCAAACAAGAGTTCAATGTCATGTCAAAACAATCATGACATGAAAAAAACCAAAATGAATCATGAAATATTTCAATGTAAGATTATCAAATTCTAAATTATGAATGTATCATGTAAATTTCAAAATATATTTCAAATCAAAACGTAAAACTCTAAATGGATCATGATAATATGAAAAAAAAAAAAGGTGTTTTATAACTGGCCTTGCAACTCAATTTTTGAATTGTAGAGGACACTTGCAACTCACTATATTTATATGATGTGAATGTTAATGGACAAGTTACATGAGTTGCAATTCATTGTATATACAATGCAACTAATTGCAACTCAATCAAAATAACTCATTTCCAACTATTATGCAATTCCCTTATAATTATACTTATGATGTCATGCTAATGTCATTGATTGTCATCCATGTGGCAGTATGAGGATTTTTGGACATAAAAATGATTTTCTTTCAAAATATTGATATCCATCATTCATTATTAATGTTAAAGATGGTTCAACATTGTGACAAATGCCACACTTTTTTTTTTGGCCACATGGCATATTAATTAGGTTTTGGAATATACATATATATTAGCTTGGTAGGTCATACATAATCATAGGCAAGTAGGTAGGTTGGTAGGTTTTAAGACCTACATACCTACATATTTACATAGGTAGGTAAATAGGTAGGGAAACACAATACTAAGTGAATTAAAAAATAGTCATGAATTTATTTTTTAAAAATTTTATGTTTTACTTTTACGCTAAGCTTTTTTGAACTCATCCCAAAATGACACTTGTATTTTAATGTGAGTGTATGAAAAAATAAACTGCTTTTATATAATTTATAACATGGGATTCAAAGACAAAACATATGGGTTAATTTTTTAAGTTGTTCCTTAGTTACAATTGAGTTATAACATTTAAATGCTCAAGGCAAGTCAAATCCAAGGGGAAGGCTCCATTGTTCTAATGTCCAAACCAAATTTGAACCCCTCCTATTGGTGCCTGTATGGCTTTTAAAAACATACAAAAGAAATACAATTGAAAAAGTTATGGCCCCCTAAAATAGAAGGGGTCAAAATTCAAAAAAACAAACCAGCGAATCTTACAAAGGTGAACCAAACACCTAAAAGATTCCTTGTATGTTGTTTTGTTGTTATTAGTATTCCAAGATGATTTCTAAAGCTTCAAGTGACATTCCTATAACATTTTAAATTATTTAAACTGAATAAGAAATAAGAAAGTTATGAGGTTTGAAAGTAGGAAGGGACCAAAAGAAAAAAAAAGGGGGGGAAATAATGTGTTTTGTAAGTTTGAAAATTTATTATTACTTACATATTTTTTCATTATTCATTTTCCTTTACATTTCAAAGATGATTTTAAAAGTTTGAAGTAGCATTCCCATAACATTTTAAGTCACTAAAAATGAAACACATAAATAGTTGATGAATATGTATCTTTATTAAAATATAAGTAATCATATTATAGTCATAACATAGTTGAATAATAATACCTTAGTAATGGCGCACTAGTGGTTGTACTAATTATATCAATGATAATCATAATTAAAAATTAGTTGCAAATGTATTCCATAATGAGTGGTGGAAATGTGAACAAATGGCATGCTCACATGTATGTACATTGTACCTAGTTGTAACATAATTTTTTTTAGTGGCACATTTACAATTAGTTCTAAAGTAATGGCTATATGTAATTACAATGCAACTCTTGAAAAAGTTAAACATGGTTGACTACATATGTATGTACGATGTGTATACATTACCATATAATATATTCATTTTCAACTCACTTGCAACTATAATACAACTAATTGATTTTTTGACATGACAATTTATTTATTAATACATCATATTTTTAGGGGGATAGTTACAAAATAATTGTATATGAGTTGTTTTTTGAGTTTTATTCGGAGGGTAGTGTGGTTTTGATGGATGCAATTTTTCATAATGTGTTCATCAAAATGTAATCTTTAGTGTATCTTGTAATATTTAAATATTTGAATAAAAAATGTAAACTTTTCAATGTATCATGATCTCTAACTGGATCAAACTATGGCACAAACCCCAAATCAAATCATTCAACTATGAATTTATGAATGTAACAAAACCACAAACTTGTAAATCCTTGAATCTCATAATGATTAATTCCTTGAAATTTTGATTCATAATTTTGTGATCATTGTTGGTTTGGAAGAAAATGAATATGAAAAATCCATTGATAACATCCATGATTAGTAGCATCCAACATTAATTGAAAATCAAATTTTTTAATAATAATGTCGTTCACAAGTGA
Source organism: Sphagnum tenellum (assembly GCA_963921925.1). Lineage (NCBI taxonomy): Eukaryota > Viridiplantae > Streptophyta > Sphagnopsida > Sphagnales > Sphagnaceae > Sphagnum > Sphagnum tenellum. The sequence goes on from OY998155.1 coordinate 13,247,957, forward strand.
CCAAATAACATTTAATATGAATTATAACTTATGTCATAATTGCAAATATACATGTGTTAATAGCTAGTAATTAATGCATGCGACATGCCATGTTAAATTAGGTAATTTAGGTTTAGGTGACCTTTAATTACCCTAGGTAGCTTAGACATATATTTAAAAAAAAGGGTCTTAGGATTAAACATTTTTGTTATGGCTAAATATTTAAGGTAGAATAACAAAATATAACTTGGAATATCCTAAGGTAGAATAATTAATAATAATTTTAAATAAGCTAGGGTAAAGTAATTTAAAATAACATAGGGTAGAATATATTAACATATTTGAAAAAAAATTTAAAAAAACTAAAACAACTTGAGGTAAAATAAAGTAAATAGCCTAAGGGTATAATAACTTGGAATAAGATAAGATAGTTAAATTAAATTATCTCAAAATAATTTAGGGGAAATAAAACTTAAGGAATTTTTTTTATAAAGGTGGACTAACCTATAATAACAAAAAAAAACTAGGTTATACTGGTCAATAATAGCCAAAGATAAAATAACAAAAAAAACCGAATATAAAATAATCTAAAATAACCCAATATAAAATAATCTGAAATAACCTAAATTAACTTGGGGTGGAATAATTTAAATAATCAAGACTAACCCATAATACCTAAAATAACCTAGGGTTAATTAAATAAGATTAATAAAAAATAACATAATGTGGAATAACTTAGAATAATCAAAAGTGGCTTAAAATAGCCTAAGGTTGAATAACTTGGAATAACTTAAGGTTAAAAAACAAAGAATAACATAGGGTATTTTAGTCTAAAATAACTTAAATATCACTTGGAATGACTTTTAAAATAACCTAAATTAATTTAGAATAATATAAAATAACTCAATAGTTAAAATAAACAAGTTCGGTCCCATAGGTCAAATAAGAAAAAAAGTTCATAATGATGGAATGACAAAAAATATCATTGTTGAAATAATTGTGCAATGGTTAAAAACTTAACGTTTTAGTGTGCATGTGAAGGGTTCAAATCTTCACAATTACAACCTATTGAAATCTGCATAAATTAATCTACCTAGCCTAGGCTATGTTAGTCCTAGTTTAGGCTAAGTTATCTCTCTAGGCCTCTTGGTTAAATGGCCTAGTGTAAACTAGCCTAGGTAGGCAATGTGGTGCCATTTATTGAATTTGGAGTTTGCCACATGTTGGCATTTGAGTGGTTTAAACTTTTGAGATGTCTTTACATTTTAGTCATAAAATTAATTGTAAATGACCATGCCACATAGGCATATGCAATTATAAATTTTAGTTGTAAAGTCATAAATGTCCATGCCATGTTGGTTAGATGAAAAGTTGGTGTTCATTGCATCTCTATTGATTATTGTTTGAATTGGGTGCCATGTCATGTTTTTTGCAATTAAATTTTATGAAAATTTTCAAAGATGATTAAACATTGTAGCAATTGCATGTGGCATTTATGACTAGAAAAAATCATTTAGAACTAAAAAAACTAGTTGTTAATATGCAAATTCTTTGGAGTGCTTGACCCACTGATACCCCACAATAGTAAAAATATTGAAGGGAATTATTATAGCTACACCTTATTTAACGTGTTGATTCTACTTTTATTACATCAACTTGTGAATGTTTTTGATCAATGCCTAAATATTACATTACAACAAAACAAACTTAAAATTAAACCTAACCAACGATATATAACAACTAAACTACATAATCATAAAATACGAATAAAAAAATACAACAAAAAAAATTTACAAAGTTGGATTAATATACTTACCGGGTTGGAGGCTATTGACTTTCAACTTTTAAAACTTTTCTATGTCATAACTCTAGAATTTGTGCCATTCATCGAAATAATATTTAGCCCAAACCTCTAACATGTTGGTTGGTTTTCAACTACCTTTGTTAACATTGTTCAATTTTGTCTATTAACATCATGAAATTGAGATTTGGAAAATACTTCATAAAAAATAACTTCATCACTAATTGCAATAATCACATCATAATTAATTACGTTCGGTTTGGGACAAAAAACCTGATTATTAAAACCCTTAACTTGAGGATGGAATTAAAAATCATCAACATTTAAAAGAATTGTACAGTTGTAAAAATTTGAAAATATTGTAACATTGACATTTACTTCAAGACATTGCAAAGATTAATAAAATATGTAAGTGTTGTAATAACATGAGGTGTGGATGGTGTAAAACTTGATTCAAAAACTTCAACATTAAATAGGCTGTTAAGTTGGGTAGATGTTTATTCACATAAACCTTGAAAACATAAATTCAGCAACATAATATATATATATATATATAGAAGTTGGCTCATTATTATGAAACATTGAGAACAAAAACAAGAACAATGAAACAAAAAAAACTGAAAATTACATTCAAAAAATAAATATGATGAACTTTGGAAAGCCACATTGTTCATCTCCACACAAAATGAAGGAGAAAGCAAGATTATAGATGAACAAAATTGTAAAAAAAATAAACACCTCTAACTATTGCAAAACAAATCATAAGAATTAACTGCAAACAAAAGAACACAAAACACATCCAAAACAAACAAACCAAAAATCAAAAAATGATTAGGGACAAAAAAGAAAAAGAAAAGAAGTTGATGTCCTATAAGAAGTTGCACTTTGACAAACTAAAACACAAAGTAAAAAGACAATGATGCATCCTATGCTTCAATGAAATACAAATATATAGAGAATTGGTTGATGGTAGCACATGTGAAAAAAATAAAAATCATTGTGATCTTTCATAACGAACATAACAAAAGGAGAATGCATGTGTTGACAACAAATTTGACTATGTAAAACACTTGCACAACAACATCAACAAAAACACAAAACAATAATAAATAAAAAAATTCAGGCAATGCAACAAAAAAATTGCACTTTAACAAACTGGAACCCAATTTAATAATAAAGATGATGCATCATCACATCTTCAACAAAATGCAACAAAGAGAAAAAATGTTGTAAGAAACACACATTTCAACAAAATGCAACGAAAAGACAAAACTAGCCAAAGAAAAACAAACTTGCAGAAGTTGGCTAATTGTCAACATCCTAGTGTGAAGCTCCTCTCTCTCTCTCTCTCTCTCTCTCTCTTTTCACTAGTTTCATCCAAAAAGCGGAATTTACATCCATAAAAATATTGTTAATCATCGTAATCAACTCTTCTCTCTATGTCTCTCGTAAAATTTTCATCCAAGATATAGGATTTTGCATTTACGAAAGTTTGTTAATCATTCAACTTCTGTGCAATCAGTCAGCTCCTTTTCTCTCATTGCAATTTTTTCATCCACGAAACAGATTTCTCGTCCCCATCAGCATCTTTGCGAATCACGATACTCAGATTCTCGCATTTCCCCAATTTTCATCCATGGAAACGGATTTTTCTTCCACAATAGTTTTTCATTGGCATTCATGCAATCAATCATCATAACCAGCTCCTTATTAAAGTTTTATCGCAAATCTCTCATCCACGAAAGGAGATATTTTTCAATCACGAACGTTTGTTAATCATCAACATCCGTGCAATCATCATCATAGTCGGCAACTCCTTTCTCGCTAAGGCTCACAAATCTTTCATCCACAAATTGGATTTTTCATTTCCGAAATTTTTTATTCAGTACCAACATCCGTGGAATCATTGTAGACCTATGTGGTAGTCATCTTCTCCTCTTCCTCTCTCCGGTTTATCGTAAATGTTTCATCCATCAAACCGATTTATCATTATGAGTGCTTGTCTTTCTGTTACTTTGAGCTGTGGAAAATGTTTCACCACGAAAACCGATTTATCATCCACAAGAGCTTTTTCTCTTTTATTTGGGGCTGTGGCAATCTTTTCATCCACGAAACCGATTTATCATCCACAAGAGCTTGTTTTTGGTTTTACTCGGGGCTGTGGATAAAACTTCATCTACAAAACCGATGTGTCATCTACGAGAGTTTCTTTTTCTTTTCATTTGGGCTGTGGAAAATTAGAGTAAAATTCGTCTGTTCTTTCCGCGCGGTAATAGGCATCGCTGTTGTCTTCCTCCTTTTGCCGTCGTACCGTCGTCCCTGCTTCGCTCCCCTTCCTCGCACTGTGTGCGCGTCTCGTCTCTCCCTCCGCCTCTCCTTTCGGCAGCCTTTTCCGTCAACTTCTTGCGACATTTCCTCGCAATCTCAATAATTGCAGGCCAGGTACTCATCTCCAGTAGCTGCTACTGTGTTCTGGAAGGTGTTCCTATTTTGGTCTCTTTCGGGAATTCCTTTTGCTTCCCGAATGTTTCTACAATTCTTCGCTTCTGGTTCTGCGTTTGCTTCTCTCTACATGGTCGGTGTGTCTGTCTGTCGTATTGGGAATCTTCGAGTTTTCGAGCGCTTTTATTTTATTTTCTTCCCTCTTCTCTTGCTCGGAGTTTTGTAGAAGTGCATCGTAGTGGTTTTTTTGGGGGTTTTCCTCTGCTTCTTGTGTGCAGAAGAACGGTTTAGGGTTTGGTGCTTGGGGGATCTTTTTTCCCAGAGCTTTGCGTTGGAATCGCTATACGGAGTTTGCGACGAGGGTGCAATCTCTTATTCAGATTCTTCGACACTTTCTGACAATAATTGTGTCGGTGTCTTTTCGGTTTGTCGCTCATAGCGAGCTTCTTTCTTTCGTGTTTATATGTCTGGGTCCTGTCTGTTAGCCATAGATCTTCAGTGCGTCTTCTCTTTTCGGTGGGTTTGGTACTAAAGCCTTTTGCTCTCCCCCCGTGTATTTTCTCTGGAAGGAGTTTTCTAGTATTGGACATGCATGAATCAGTTCTTGCGAGGGCAAGTTATTTAGGGTTTGGTTTTGGGTTGCTGTTCTGGGGTTTGACTGCAGGTGCAATAAGCGGCCACAGAGGAGGAAAAGGCGAGTTGCATGAGTGATGGAGGATGAGTCTACCAAGTGAATACTCCTCTGTGTCTTCTTCTTCTTCATTAGGTCCGGCTCAACACCGCTACAATCATGTAAGTTCCTTTTTTTATCTTTCCATATCCTGAAGAATCCTCCTCCTTATCATGCAGTTTAAGCTGAGGGTAAACTCTTGCAAAAATTCCAGTCACAAGGCAGTTTGTTGGGAAGGAGGATTTCTTTTTATCTCCTGTTTTCTGTCACTGATGTTATGGTTGCCCCCCTTTTGCAGGCTTTAGAGTTAGAGAAGCAGCTCCGTGCAGTGCTGCAAGCCAAGGGACCCTTTGATTCACATACCCGTGCACTGCGGAACAACATCCGGGAGTGCTATGAAGCAGTTGTTCTTGAGGATCATGAGTTTGCAGAGACCCATGAAGTTGAGCAAGCAATCTGGCGTCTCCATTACAAGCAAATTGATGAGTTCCGGGCAAAAATTAAGAAGAACAATGCTGCAGCAGGGCCTGCTGTCCCAGTACCCGGTGGCAAATCTGCCTCCCGGCAAGAAGTCATGCACAAGATCCTGGCAGCATTCAAGAGTTTTTTAGTTGAGGCAACTGGGTTTTACCACAACCTGATACTGAAGCTTCGAGCCAAGCATGATCTTCCCCAAGACTACTTGGCTTTTGAGGTATCAATTGATGATGATGAGAAGCGTGCTGCTGAAGTGAAGCGCTGTGCACTTTCTTGCCATCGCTGCTTAATCTTCCTCGGGGATCTAGCACGGTACAAGGAAGTCCATGGAGATGGTCAGGATTGGTCTGTATCAGCTGGATATTATCTTCAAGCATATGCATTGTGGCCAGCCAGTGGCAATCCACATAATCAGGTTTGTGATTCTTCTCCATTCAATTTGTTTTCTGCATGAGTCAAAGGTAGGTTGTTGGTTTTATGATGACTGGAACTCTCTTTGTGTTGAATGCAGCTGGCAGTTTTGGCAACATATGTAGGTGATGAGCTTCTTGCAGTGTACCGGTACTGTCGCAGTCTTGCTGTGGAATCTCCATTCCTCACTTCAAGAGACAATCTTGTTCTTCTCTTTGAAAAGGTGGGTTTTCTCTGAGGATGTTGTCAATGATATTTCAGAAGCCCCATTCTTGTTTTCCAAGATCTGTTTCAGGTTCATTAGTCCAATTGCCACGTTTGATTGTGAATGCTGAATTCCTGGACTGTAATTATTCTAATGCAGAATCGGCAGCTCAGTGCAGTGAAGAGTGAGACAGGAAAGTCTGGCCAGATTTCAGAACTACCAAAAGCTGTGGAGGACAAGAAATCTGATAAAGGAGATCCGAAGTCTTTTCTTGGGGAAGTGAAGCATGCAATCAAGGAATGGAAACTTGAGGACACAGCCATGGGTGCAAATTCTGCATCTAATTTGGAGTTACGGAAACGATTCTGCATGCACTTTGTTCGCTTACATGGGATCCTGTTCACAAGGACAAGGTGAGCTCTTCATCTGTTCTAAGATTAGATTTGTTTTTATTAATGGTGTGCTCAAAAGATTTCCAGGATACAGCCAGCAAGTTGCTTTTGGAGGCACAGAATATCTCACTCAATTCTGTGGCCATTGTGGGAATTGCCAGTCTGGAAACATTTTCAGATATTCAGACAACAACAATGTGGGAGCTTGAGCAGCTACTGGCAGGAGATGACACAAGCTTGGAGGCAGGCTTAGGGGCAGACCATAGTAGAATAGGCATGACCAGTTCAGGGGCATCAGACATTCTTCAGTTGGTGGTGATCCTCATATTTGCTGTTTCCAATGTCAACTCTGGTACTGAGATACAAAACCAGACATATGCAGAGGTTTTGCAACGCTCCTCTCTCTTGCAGTATGCTTTCTCTGCAGCTTTTGAATGTGCCGGTCGACTAATGCGTCGGTGCAGCAAATTTAGAGAACCTGCATCAAGCCCATTTCTTCCTGCTATGCTAGTTTTTCTGGAGTGGTTAACATGCCAACCAGAGATGGCTCTACGGAGTGAAGTCAATGAGAAACAGGCTAGTGCAAGGACCTTCTTTTGGAGGCAGTGTGTGAACCTTTTGAACCTCCTTACAGAAAATGGTTTTTCTAAAGTGGATCAGGGATCTGACCCTCTTCAACATCAGAAGGATGATAGTGTAAAGAAACTTGCACTTTGGGAGGATTATGAGCTTCGAGGGTTCCTCCCTCTGCTCCCAACTCAGAGTGCATTAGACTTCTCAAACCACCGTCCTCGTGTTGGAACAGGGGACAAGAAGGAATTCAAGATACGTGTGCAGAGATTCTTATCTGCTGGTAGAGCAGTTGCAAAAACTTTGGAAAGCACTCAAAAGGACATCATCTATGATTTCAAGGAGCAAAAGTTTTACATGGCTGGAGATGTGCGTGAGGAGAAAAAGGATGAGGCTTTGAAGGTGAAAGAAACGAAAAGTGTAAAGGATGAAGAAGAAAGCAAGGTATCAGACAGTGGTATTCACCCCTCACTGAACACAATGTCAACCAGCAGTGGCTGGACCACGCAGACTTCTGCTGCAGAGCAACCAAGTGCACCATCTTTGAAGATCCCATCTGTACCAGTCAGCAAGAAAGAAGATGAAGATGAAGAAGTGATAGTATTTAAGCCTTTGAGTAAGGATCAAGAAGCTGCCTCTGTTGCTGCTGAGATCTTTCTGCAACCCACACTTCTACCTACAAGTGGCTATAGCATTCCAAGGGTCCCAGAAGTGCCTAAAAAACAAGCATCAGTTTCTTTGCATGACTTCCAGGGCCCGAGTACTGTAAGACAGAGACCACTTGGCTCACCCTTTGACAGTGCCAACTATAGCATGAGTTCTGCTTCTTTAGGGGGACCATTTAGATCTGGTCCTCTTGTTGACCTAGCAGTTCCCACTCCATGGATGTCAAGTTCTATGAGCGGATCAGCTACAACAGCTCCTGCAGCAGCCCTACTACCAGCTTCAGCATGGACTAATTTGAGTCGAATGGTGGATGCATCTGCACCTGCCTACAGCCATACAGATCTAGGTGATTGGGTTCTTGCTAACAGGAGTGGAGGCACAAACAGCTTAGAGAAATTGACTTCAGCTGCTGGAGTACTTGGACAGCAAAAACAACCTGCTGTAAGCTCATCCTTTTGGAGCTCACAGTTGGAGGCATTGGCAACAAATAACCTTCCTCCAAATCTACAGCTTGGCTCTCTCTCTCTCAACGGGAGGTGGGGAGCAGAGACAAAACCAGAGGTCCCTGCTACATCGCAACTACGAGCACCTGAGACAGGTGCCTTCCCTGGAATTATATCACCTCCAAACCCTACCAGAGTTGGGCCTCCAGCAATGCGCCCACCTCCTGGTTTTGGACCTCTTCCAGCAAAACGAGTTGGGAGTCCAGCTCCCATATCCCCTCAAGTGAGTGTTCGACCACCACCGACCAACACTGGCTCTTCCCTGTACAGCACCAGCTATGGGATGTGGGCAATGGATAGTGGCCTTTCAAACTTGGGATCTCCAAACACACCATTCACTTTGCCTCGTACAAGTGGCTCTCATCCCCATGACACTAGTAGCCCTGTCCCTTTGCAGCCACAGCAATCATTCGTTGATGCTCATCTGAAGTATGAGGTGCAACAGCAGAGGCAAAGGTATGAGGCTGAGGCAAAGGCTCAGGCTGAGGCCCACTATCAGCAGCAGCACAACTTGCTCATGCTTCAACTTCAGCAGCAACAACTCCAACAACAACAACGGTAATAACAGCAACAACAAGAATAATTACTGCAATGTTGGTTTCAGTGGTGCCAAACTCAGGACCTGTTTGTTCAATGAGAAGGGGGTATCTCATAATTGGTAAGTTTGTTTGTAACACCAATGCCTGGAAATTTTCTCTTTTCTCAAAATCTGAATATGCACTTGGTTGTGAGTTGGTGGAATCTGGCGAAAATGATACCATTCTGTTGTGACATGCTCTGGGAAGTTTTTTGCATCAGCACAGTGACCTAGCTGGTGGTTTGAATGTGTAGTACTCAAGTTTTACCCTCAAGATTTCAAGGTTTTGTCTTAGTTGTTTAAGCAGTAACTAACTTTTGGAGCTCTCTGCCAGTGTTGCAGGCAGGTGTCTCAAGGGGACGTTGTCTGTAGGCTGTGGGTGTTTGCTCAACCTCCTGGCATGCAAAAGAATCAACTCACACACACTCTTGAATATCTTTTGTGATTCATGAAACAATAAGCAGTTAATTGTAAGGGACAGTGTGCAGGTCGGACAGCTTAAGCACAATGCAGGGTCTGTCCATTTGCAACTTTTCCTAGCACCTGGGATGAAGCTCTGTACTTCAGAAGAGGTGGTGATTATGCAAGTATGGACATATCAATCAGTATTGGGGTGCATATGGTCTTGTGCTGGTGTCAACTGAGATATCAACTGGGATACTGGAAACCCACTGGTGATTCTCAACAAGTTTGCCTTCTAGGTTGCTGAGACCCTGAACCAGCATAGGTATTGAAAGTTATCTACCCAGCTGATGCCAAGTTTCAGCATATATGAACATTGAGATACCTGCTGCTCCACATACTTTTTGGGAGCTTTCACAGGTTTCTCTGCATCAAATCACTGTACGATTTTGTTGTGGCTTCTTCTTAAAGCATACTGATTGAAATCCCCAACTTGCAGGTTTTGAGGGTAGGGCTACTTGGTTGTGCTCAAGAACTTGATGTGAGTTTACCCACCAAAATCTGACAGGTAGGATATGGAAAAGTTGCATAGTTGGGGAGACAGTGGACATGGATTGTGGAGATTTGTCTTCATCCGCTGTACCCCCCCCCATCAACCCCCAGGGCACAGTACTTATCTGTTATGGAGTTTTGGAAACATGGTCTCTTCTTCCACCTTTCACCTTCCAGTTTCCAGTTCCATTAGTTATGTGAAAGAGGGGACGCTGTTGAAGCATTGCATTGGTACTGCTTGGTGTTATAATTTCAATTTTTATCACTGTTTTAAGTTTCTGCAGCAAGTCTCAGTGGATACTAATAATATGGAAATTGTTGAGTGTGTCTCAACACAGTATGAAATGGCTTTCTTGTTGTGGGATTCTTATATAAAGAACAATATTTGGTCAGTTTTGCTTGTGCAATCTACTGGTTATTGTGCATCACAGTTGTGTCCAATTTTGCTGTTGATCCATGTCATTTCCAATCAGTTTGTTTGTGCAAATTACTTGTTGCACAAAGATCCACTGTCCATCATAGTTGTTTACTGATGTTCACTATTTGATTCGGAACATTTCAGATTTGTTCTTTCTTGTGCAAGTTACACTTGTCATTCAATATTGGGATTAAAAGACTGACTGATATTTCCATTCCAGGCCATGCGCAGTTTCTGAGAATGCAAACTATCTGGTTCACTTGACAACAGAAAGTTCTTTGCTGCCTTGATAAAGAAAACGAGAACTTGTTGCACACAGTTACCCTACTGTTCTATTTGGATCAGCTGTAAAGACATTACTGAAGAAACATGCTAGAATACCTTATTTTGGGATCTTCCCTCAAATTTAAGTGAGATTCTGCCAGGGGAGGTGCTTTCAAATGCAAAGACAAAATTTGAAAGGTGCTTTCAAACGTGACGAAAAAATTTGAAAACTTCTTTGGCAAATAAGCATTGAATCCCTCTTCCTTTCTAGAATGGATATTCTTGTATATAAGGCAACCTCCAAATACAATAGGAAATTTTCTCCAAATGCTTTAGTGACTTGGGACTATACACCCAGGAGCCTCTTCCCCTGGCACCATTAAATGCGTTGCCTTCTTTTGAAAGTGGGTGTAACGTGGTTTTGTCATGTTATCTTACAAAGGCTCTTTTGGAAATGGGTTCTTTTGCATAGATATTATCTTGAGAGATCAGATACCATAGTACCTCGGCATTTTCAATACTGATTATTTATTTTCAGAAATGTTGAAAGAAAATTTGACTACCCTTTCATGTACCCTTCCTTCTAATGAGACAGTGCGTTTTGAAATCCTTGGTGTAATAGAGTTACCAGTAAAGTAACCCTGTCTTTCATCCCGCATTGAATGCTAATGTACTATTTTGCAGGTTTTTTTGAATGTTACCCTCTGTATGACCAAACGCAGGGTTCTGCTGTAATTTTTCTTGCTTTACAGATACCTCTAATGTTTGCCACAGTAATAATAATACCAACAATAATAAACCTTACAATTTACCCTACCTAGGTAGTATAACAAGTGGTTCTCTAGGTGGATCATTTACCCTACCTAGGTAGTATAACAAGTGGTTCTCTAGGTGGATCCTTATGCATAATAGGCGGTTATGACCAAAAAAAGGAATGGAGTACATCAATAATTGATGGGTCATTGTTGTTGTTGTGGGGGGAGGTGGGGGGAGGTGGGGGGGTTGATATTAGTACATTGTGTGGTTGAAAAACTTAAAAAGAAAAAAATAACCTACCTGGACAGATATGAAAATAAAACAATAATCAGCCAATACCAATCACTATGATATTTAAAAGTCTCTTTGATAGCAAAAAATGTGTTGTGTTGTCTGCTCTTTATTCTAAAATTGCTTACATGAGTTCATTTTAACTTTGATCTTTTTACAAAATTGAATTTCTCTAAAGCCTTGAAAGATATGATTTCATTGTGCAATGAATAAACAACCTATGGAAGACAATTTCAAAGTCACAAAATTTGTTTAGAGCAATATTTGTTTTATTAACACATTATTTGTGATTCAATATTCATGCTTCCATTTTATATAGAAATGTTAATATGATTATAAACGTGATATAGATATTTTGATTTTGATAAGGTTGAATTTATTGATTTATCATTCCAATATTTTTAATTTGTATCCACATACAAGTAGTGTATAATGCATCATGTATTTAAGGTTGAGGATTATCTAGTTTCAAGAATTGCCTTATTAATGAACATTTAATAATAATAATAATAATGCCCTTTTTGTTATGATGAGCTAAAGGAAAAACCATGCCAATTTTTTTCTGAATTGTAAAAGGTCAGTGTGTTCCATGACACAAGGTACATGCACATACTTATACATTGTAGGTCTTGTACATGGAGTTACAATGTAGGATGTAATCCAAATTTTGTAATCTCCTTCTTGCACATGTAACAACCTACCATGATGTCAGATCAATCATTGAAACTAATTTTGTATTGATCTATGCAATCCAACAATCAAGCTTTACACGAAGTAAGCAAGTAAATGCATGGTGCAATGTACACAACTTTAGGAAAATTGAAACTACACATAATATCAAATTTAATAACATGTAAGCTTTTGAGTTCTTCTAGAAATCACATTTTAAAAATAGAATAAGTTATAAAAATCATGAACATTGATTTTTCCCTTAAATTGTGTCCTAATGTAAGTTTGTACACCACTTAAAACATCGTGTTTGATTACAATCTAATTTTTTTAACTTATTGAACTATGGAGTTATATATATAGAGTTTTTTAGATTTTTGTAAAATGCTAAAGACAAACACCTAACATGTCTTCATCTTCCATGGAAAAGCATTTTACAATTCAAAAAATCATAATCATAAACATTATCATAGTATAATGTGTTACCAAATATTCAAATTTTATCTTTAACCTAAGTTCAATGATTTGTTTTTAAATTAAATTATTTGATATAGAAATTGTTCCTTGTAGTTGTTTCTTTGTATGCCCAATATTTCATTAACAAATTATTACAGAAACTAATATTTCTTAGTCCATTTGTTGTTATTGTTGTTTTTTGACGTTTACAACTTTAAAATATATTTGAATTCAAAATCAAATCATTCATATGTGCACCAATTTCATAACATAATGACACTAGATTAAGATGTAAACCACCTTTAGTTGCCATGATAGTTTTTTTGTGTAGATTGTACCATGTATTGACTCCCCCTTCAAAAATGGGACATTCCCAAAATTGGGGACCACTTCTGGTTCCCAATGTTGGCAACAAACCCTTATTTGAAAAAATCCCATTCTTTGGCCCTTACCAACCACAATAACCACAATTTGCCAACAATTGAAGTGACAATGCATTGTTTTATCACAATTTAGATCTTTTATCATTTCCAAGCAACAATATGCAACTTAAGTCAAGTAAGATACAAACTTGACCAAATTACAATTCATTCAATAGACAAGCCAAAAAACAAATGATTAGATATTTGGAGTGTAATAAATGGGGTGAACATGCATGTGGGGTGGGGTGTGAAAGTTGGGGTGCAAAAACAAGGTTGGGGTTCATAAATCTTGACTACATTTATAGCATGGACCAAAATTTATGATGACTTTTGCCAACTAAGCAATGACATGGCAAATGACATGGTGCTTACATGGCATTGGGTGGACGGTGTGGCACTTATGTGGCATCTAGCATATGGCACGGCAATTATGTGCCATGGGGTTCATGGACACACATTTCACGTTCCCATTCCCAATGTGAATACATGGATTCCCAATGAAGGAACATGCCTTTCACAACTATTTTGTTGGCATGGGAACATCATTTCTTAGAACATGACAACCCAAATTAGTGTAATAATGGGTGTGGTTGAATGGGTACAATTGTTGTCATGCCCCCAATATGACAATATGTCTAAGGACATTCACAATTTTATTTAGAATGGATGTTTCTAATGGATTGCATGATGATGTAGATTTTATATCAATTGTAGTTATGTTTGCAATAACAAATACTAAATGGACTTTGTTAATTATATATATATGTTATGGACTTGTTTGATTTTGCTTCATTTAAGGTAATAGCATCCAACGATTGAGTGAATATTCCAACACAACATTATGCTTAAAAAAGAATTTAACCATAAAATATGGAATTGATTCCCATTATTATTTCTAAATGGATATGTCCCATGGATTAGCTATTGATGTAGATTTTTCATCAATTGCAGCTATAATTGGATACATCCATGTAAACAACAAATACCAAATGTTCATAGTTAATTATTTTATTGTATATGATAATATGTTATGTATTTGTGTGAAATTGGTTTGTTATTGTAGGTAGTAGCATCCAAGGAATGGGCAAAAGATTCAACATTGTATTTTGCTTAAAAGAAAAATCAACTATTCAAACTAGAGGTGATTAAAGGCTATTATGAGGAAGTGGGAGACTAACATGATGAAATAGCAAGCAACTATAGAGAAGGAGCCAAAGACCAATCTACATTTTCCACCTATAGGGCAAGGAAGTTTTCTTGCCTTAAGGAAGGCAAATATTTGGTTTTGTTATAAGAAGTTGTAGTAGAAGTTGCATTTCAATGTATGGTCAAGCCCCAATAGTTACACAAATACCTACTATCCCCAAAATCTTGCAGTCAAAATCAACCTTAAGGAGTTTTTGTGGTAATGAAGTGTTAGCACCCAAGGATTGGCCAAAAGTTCCATGATTGTGTGTTGTTCAAAACTTAATTGAACCCAAAAATTGAGATGATTGAAGGCCTTCATGAGGATGTGGGAAGGTAATGGGGTGGATTTGTGAAGTGAATAACTTGATTCCTTTCAAGGGGATGTGTGAGGTTGTAGTGGGAGTTGTATCTCAATGTATGGTCACATTGCAATAACTATATGAATAGTTACTATTGTAAAAAAATCATCATCGCCCAAAATGGTAAACCTAGTCCTACCTACTAGGAGATGTAAAAGGTTGTGTAGGAATTGCATCTCAATGCATGGTCAAGCCACAACAATTACATGGATATTGATTATCCTAAAAAAAATTCCATGAGAATCAACTTCAAGGTGATGTTGTTTGTCTTTGTTCTCTACTAAAGGTGGTAGGATCCAAGGATTGGCCAAAATTTTGAAGATTGCATTTTTCTAAAGAGAAAATCTAACCATAAAAAATGAAGATGTTTGAAAGCCAAGTTATGAAGATGTGGGAAGGTAACATGGTTGAATGGTCAAGTGAATCACATAATTCAATTCAAGGAGATGTATGAGGTTATAGTGGGAGTTTCATTTCAATGTATGATCAAGTTGTATTAAGTAGATGACTACCTTTTATCCTAAAATTCTTATCTTGAAAATCAACCTTAAGGTGATATACTTGTTTGACTTTGTTTTGGCATTGAAGGTGGTAGCATCCAAGGATTGGCCAAATTTTTAAAAATTGCATTTCACTTAAAAGAAAACCTAGCCATAAAAAATGTAGATGATTAAAGGTTATTTTGAGGATGTGGGAGGGTAGTGTGGTGGATTGGTCAAATGAGTCAAAACAATCCTTTCCAAGGAGATTTGCGAGGTTGTAGTGGGAATTGCATGTAAGTCTATGGTTGCATGGCAACAATTACATGAATACCTAATATCCTAGGAAAATTACTTTCATGTTCACATGTCCACGTCTACAACAAATACCAAATGTACAAAAAGTTAATATTTTGTATTTATTATGTACTTGTTTGACTTTGCAATTTTATTGAAGGTAGTAACATCCAATGAATAACCAAAGTTTCAAGATCTCATTTTGTTTAGGAGTTATGCATGGCCATAAAAAAATGGAGATGAATAAAGGCCTTTATTCAAGGTAATGAAAAGGTAGTGTGGTGAAAAACAAACAATTATAAAAAATGAAATTTCCACCTAAATAGCTTGTGAAACAAATTTGTTTAAGGTTTTGGAACATTTTTACACTATGTTTAAGCTAGGAAACCTTCCTAACAAGGCTACTAAAATATATGGTTTTTAACTTTTGTGTTACATTTAATCCATAGTCCCTTTTTTTTTCAATATGTGTGGTATTTGTGTAGGGGTGGGGTTAGTTAATCACATTTTGATAAGTGTATATATTGGAGATGATCATTTTCATTAAAGTGCAATAATTAAGATTGGCCGCCACCCAAAAACCACCTTCATTATGACCCAAATGGCACACCTCCTCTTCGCACAAGGAAATGTGAGGTTTTAGTAGTTGCATCTTAATGCATGGTCAAGTCACAATATTCAAATACTACTTATTATCTTTGAATCTTGCCCTAAAAATCTACTTCAAAGTGATGTTGTTTGACTTTGTTTGTCACTAAAGCTATTAGGGTGTAGTCATGCTAATAGGAGCCAAAAGTAGTTATAACCATTATTTAATTTTGTGTTTTTTACACCATTTTTTTAAATATAAATTTCCAAAATATGAAAATATTTCATTAACATATGGACCTTCAAAAATAATGTAATTTTTTTTTTAAAGCAATAAATGGACTTGGAAAACTTTGAAAATGACATTTTTTGGATATTTTTTAGCATAAACCTTAACAAAATAATACAACTAAAAAAATATTTAAAGATATTTTTTAAATTTTTTTAAAAAAATTCCCCAAAAGGCAATCACCTAAGGGGGCACCAATGGATTCTATTAGCTCTTTTGCACCCACTAGCCTTCAAGGATTAACCAATAGCCCCATGATTATATTATGTTCAATAGAACAATCGGTCTAAAATTAGAGATGATTAAGGCCTTTACAAGAAAGTGGGAGGGTAGAATGGTGGAATGATCAAATGAATGATGCAAATCATTTCAAGGACATGTGAGGTTGTAGTAAGAGTTTCAACTCAGTGTATGGTCAAATTGCAATAGTAACATGACTATTTATTATCCCATAAATCTTTCCCACTAAAATCAACCTCAACTTAATTTTCCTTGTTGGTGGTACTTTGGATGCTTGTCCTTGGAGTGGTCATCTTCTATGTAATGTTATTCCTACACATTGTAATTGCTCACATGCAACAACTATAAGCCCCTTTTTGTACTACAATAAATAAGATGATTCTAGTAATTCTAACATTATCAAAAGTATGAAAAAAATGTATGTTTATTTATTTTATAAATGATGTAATGGAATTGTTCAAGTTATGACACAAGGGAAATCAACTTTGATCAAGGCATAAATTCATTAACACTAGGACAAAATACTTGATTACACAAGTTTACATAATGATGTCAATATATTGGTTTATGATACCTTTAAAGATTTGAATTCACAAGTTCAAATTTGATGCACTTCATTCCTAAATTCACAACCAAATAATGCAAGATTGGACATGATTGAAAAATATATTTACAATTGTCTCTTTAACCAACCTTTGGATCACACAAGTTGGTACAAAATTTATGATCCACCTTTGAGCTTTGGCTTGGTCCTAATAGGGTTATCTAACATCCCACATGTAGATGTCATGTGAATGTGTAATACTAAAAATGTTCAAGTCACAACCTTAGTTATGCACTTCACTTTAGACTTGAAGGTCCAAAGATCAAAAACTAGGGACCCATTTGAAGCAAATTGAACCTTGAATTAGACCTTTCTTCACACACACACACACACACACACACACACACATATAATTTATTTATTTTTAAATTTTTTCTTAAGGTACAATGAGTGTGTTTAGAGGTGTGGGGTCCAATTTGAAGGTCCAATATCAAAATTGTGTGATTGACACATGAGAGGATTGATTAATCTCTGGTTTTTTCTCTTCTTATTCCTTTCTTTCATGGTTTTTTAAATTTAAAATTTATTTTTAATTTTAAAAACTTTTACTACACACAATGGATGTATGTAGGCACAAGACATTGGCGGCTCTTGTTTTTACTATGGCCATGCATTGAGTGATTGCACAAGTGGTTGCATTGGAATGAATAGTTATTGGACAACATTGGAGTATGATGAGTGCAATTTGTTGTTTTCCATGGAGTTTGTTGACGTGGCGTCAAGAGTTTGCAACATGTGCAGATACAAAAAGGCGGTGGAATACATGAAAAAAAACTTTTGGGGAACTTTTCTAAAAAGATGTTTTTTGCAACAAATTACAAGCTTGAGCTATGACACATTTCGTTCATGGATTAGGGTATTGGGTTTAAGTCTTGAGGAAAAAAATACACACATGAAAGACAACATCCCTATTGAAACTAGAATAGCAATGGGTCTTGCATGACTAGGTAGTGGAAATCCTTTGCAAATGTGTGGAGAGGTTTATAACATTGCAAAATATACATCAATCATAACTTGAGAGAACTTTGTTCAGCAATTACAAAGCGCTTGAAACCATTGATGTTCTTTAAATTATCTAAAGACAAGATCGATGAAATAACTTTTGGTTTTGAGACCTTGCATGGATTCCATATATTATAGGTGCCATAAATGGTGGTCACATTTCAATTGTTGCAGCTAAGGTAGACCCAAAATAATATTGTTGCTGAAAAAGGTTTTAGTCCACATTGATTCAAGGAATTGTAGATCAAAGTGTAATTTTTGGGATTATGGTTAGGAATGGGTAGGAAGTATCCATGATTGGACCATTTTTCAAAAAGTAGATGTAGAAAGCTGTGTGATGAAGGAAAAATTCTTATTTTATAAGTTGATGGGAAATGCCATTTATCCAATGTGGCCAAGGCTTTATTCTCCCTTCAAAGGTGAAAAAGATGGGTTGCCAATATATAAAGCACATTGGAATTTTATACAATCTAATACAAGGATGTTAATGGAAAGAAATTTTGGAATGTTGAAAGCTAGATTTAAAATTATATTAAAGAGAATAGACATTCCATTGTGCCACATGGCAAACTTAGTCACGACTTGCAAATGTTTACACAACATAATTAGATGATTTTGACAGGGACTAGGCTTTGGAGGCTCAAAGAGATGCACTATTTTGACGCAAATATAACATTTGGGAATTTGAAAAAAACTAATTTTTTTGGGTAGCTGAAGAAACAATCAAACAAATGAAAAGGTTACAAAATCCAGGGATGGTGTATGGAGATGATAAAAATGACATGGAGGACATGGAATACATGGAACATCAAGGTGAAGATGAAGATCATGTGTTGAAAACCATGAAAAACAATCCCAACAAGAAAGCAAAAGAAGAAAAAATGAATAAGTTATTGATAGAAGCTATGGCAACTCATGAAGCTTCAACCAAAAACTTCTTTGAATCCAATCTGAAAAAAAAGGAAACACATAGGTTCACATCTTAGGTAACTTACAATTCATTTATGAAATGTCCAATTTGGGCATCCATGTTTTTGAGTAAAACATTGGTTTTAACAAATTGTTGTAGCATGGTTGTACTATTTTTAGCCATAGTTGAAAAATGTTCATACACATTAAACTTTTGTTCTTTGTTCTTTTTTAAAAACTCATTTGGGGTGAAAGGTTTCTCCGTTGGCTTTTTACTACCTTCATCTTTTGAAGCACTATCAAATTTGTTTGGGATTTTGGACTATCTACAATTTCTTTAGTTTCATTGAAATAAACACTCACATTTTTCATCACATTTCGACTTCAATACTACTAACTATCCAATGCATCGTAGAAGGGACATTTGTAATGATCATTATTTGAAATTCCATTTGCAATCTTGTCATCTTTGTATTATTTGCAAATTGCATTAAACTTATGTTTGTAAGCAATTGGAGTCCTCGAGAATCTAAGGATGGAAGCCAACATTTGAATGTGAAGCTTCATCCATATATCCTCCCCTAATAAACAAACCAATTGAAATAACAAGCCATGAAATACAAGATGAAAACAATTCTTGAAATTTAAAAATTATAAATGCAATACATGGATAAAACAAATGGAAACATTTCAAATTATTTGAAATGATGATAACTTGGTGGTTAACTTTTCTCCCTTCCCCCAAGAAATGAGAATTCAATCCCCATAATGGCTGAATTAAAGGGGAAAATGGGGCAAGGGCAAGAGGCAAAGCCTAAGGCCTTTAAAACGTCCAATTTGCCCAATATAAATTTGATCTTTTGCTTTAAAAATTCTTACTTGTTACAAATTTCATACTTGAAATGAAATTATGTTGACATGCATAACTATGATTTCAAAGTTGAAAAAAAATTTCAAGGATGAAGACTATTTTTTATTTTCTATTTTTTTGGACAAATTCAAGTTCCATTTCTCCTCTTAAACAATGAAGTGTACTTCACCATCCGTCAAATTTTTTTCCAGCTTTTTCACCTTTTTTCATTTTCATCTTTCACCACAACTACCTTTTTCCTTGGTGTTCTCTTCCTTGGAATGGGAACCAGTTTAGGGATCTATTATAAATCCAAATCCCCTTCCATGTGTGAAAATTGATGCTTCAACCCTCCACTTTTTGCCCTTCCTTCTTAATCACTTCCATTTTGTGGATTTGGAAGGGTTGAAAATGCACTCCTTCTAGCAACCATCTTGTGAGGATCCACAAAACCAACTATGTCAACTCTATAATTGGTTAAAAATGAATGAGCTTAAATTCTTTCAACAATGTCCCAATTCACAACATTTCTTCCATTTTCACAAAATTTGAGAAACAAGGGTAAAAAACCAATGGAAAAAAAACAAAAATTGAAAAAGTGAGCAACCTTGGACCGTTTTTTACACTTTGGTTTTCCAAACCATGAGCTTTCTTTTAACCTTCTTTTTTTGGTTTGAACCAATTGGTTTTCCTTCCAAAATGATGCCATGTAAGCTAAATCACAATTTGAGTTGTCTTGGTTTTGGACCTTTGTCTAAAGGCCTTGGGACCAATTTAAAGTTCATGATAAATAAGAATGTTCAATTTCATTGGACCTTGCTCCTTGGACCCTTGTTTAAAGTGGCCTTAAATCCATTGTCAACCCAACCTTGGGCTAGTTCAATAGTTTAAAGTCAATGGGATAGTTTGTTGAACTTGTAAACTTATGTGTGAAGTCAATGAGTTATCATTGGTTTGCTATGAACAACATCTTGCAAAAAAATCTTCTGCCATTACGCTTGAGACATGGAAAAACATGAATGCAAGTGATTCATGCAATAAAACTATTGTAAGTATTTTTAGCTCCATCTCACCTAGGTATATAATTACTTGGATGAACCTTATTTAATCACTTGCATAGATTTAAAAAGATCATTTGTAAAACCTTCCATAAGATAATAATGCTTATTCACTAGTTATACATGTTAAGTTGAGCTTGTATGTTTAAAATGAATGAAAAATATGAGACAAGAAACCTTGTTACCATGCTCTTAACATGGGTGTTGAAAAAACTTTAGGTCCATTATGTAATAGATTTTAGGCTTAAATTTGCAAGGTTGGACACATAAATTTGTAATTTAAATCAACACCTTCACCACCTTAAATCACAAAATGTTCAAAGTTCCAAACCTTTCATATATGTATGTTCTTTCATTTCATGGATTGATAATAAATTATATGAAATTTGCATTGTAATCATGTTGCCTATAGTTTCAAATTTTACATTGTTAAAAGGGTTGAATTATGTATGTCATGTTTCAAGAAATGAAGATTTTTGGCCATCAAATGATTTTTCTTAAGAAGGGATGTCTTGAGGTTTGGTCTATGTTATGTGCAATATTAATTTGTGAAAAGAAACATCCTAGTTGTTGTGACCATGTGATTTCTTTGGATGTTGTGTTGTTGTTATTTGGGCATGTGAGGCATTTAATTAGCTCGATGGCATTCCATGTTCCTTTAGCTATGTGGAATGTACATTCCAAGAACTATGAATTTAAGGCTACATAATTGGGATCAATGTTTTTTGTGGACTTTTATTAATATGACCATCTTGAACACCTTGAAATTTCTAGCAAAAACTTTTCGATGACAACAACAAATGTCTTTGAATAATGTATCTTTTGGAAGTTCAAATGTTCAAATTGCACATACCCAAAATGCAACTTGGTTCTTGGAGAGTTCAAGTTAAAATTGTAGACATCATGCAAAACAATGTTTTGGGGCTAAACAAACACATAACCCCCTTCATCTATTAACATATTTGCTACACTTAATGCACAATGCCACACATACCTTATGGTTATTCATGTTCAACTTGACATGCCCTTTTCCATTGTTATTTACTAGTCTCGTACTGTCCAACCTTAGTAATTAATTCCAAGGATTATTTTTTACGAAATTTGAGTTGAAACCCTTTTTAGAAGATGGGAAATGAAGGCCTAACAACTTTCTTATTGGGGTCAACCTTTCATAATTGAACACCAAGTAATGCAAGAACACAACCATTTCAAGGTGTGCAAATTCATTGCCAAGACATATATGAGGTCCACCACCAAATGGGATGTAAGCAAAGGGTGGTGATCCTTGTCCTTCAAATTGATCTTGATCAAACTTTTCTAGATTTGGGAAATATTTTAGTGGCGTATGTGATCAAGCATTATGATAAAACACTTGAAACATAATAAAAGAGGGCCAATAGTTTTAGCACAAAAGATGACAACTTAAGCATCTCAAAGGTAAGCGTATTTAAATAGCTACATCACCAAAAAACTTATAGAAATATGGAAAATGTTAGTGAGTAGAAATAATACCATTATTTGTCACATCACATTTTTACAACTTGAACCTTACTTTGAAACATAAAGAAGTTCTAACTTGTTGAAGCTTCAACTTACCTTCCAACCTTTTGGAATTGTGAATCCCTTTATATTCAAATTCTTTGATACATTCTCGAAACACCACCTCTATTGGAGGTTGTAGGTGTAAAAACTCTTGGATCACCAACCATGTGTACTTCATTTTTCGTGTGTCATCCCAATTTAATGGTGACCCATCCTTTTTTATTACTATCTCCATTTGCTCTATAATGGCACACTTATAAGCCTTTGAACAAGACTAATCATTTGGCATTAAAAAAAGATAGCAATAAGTCATTATTTAAACAACACGTCCCATAATTGCGGAGCATTATGGGGTTTGTAGTTCATTCTTTGAGTACCTTTCTTAAAATAACATTTCACCAAGAGTTTACCTTTTATAACCTTGTGTAAACAATGTGGATTTAGGGATAGCCTAGGTACTTTAGTACAACAACAAGAGTGCCACTAATGGTGTCACCACCAACAAACATTAACAATGTAATATTGTCCTTGATGTCTTCATCTATGGCCATGTGGTCTTGATCATCATCATGTGCGCTATCAATATTGATAAAAGATCATGACATGAAAAAACCTTTCCTTCTTCCATATCCTACCATTACAACATATATAGATATTGCAAGTAAGGAACTCCTACCCTTGAACATGGTAGAGGAATCAAAGCCCACCACAATATTGCGAAGCATTTGAGCAACTATGAAATCAATCTTAGGACATAGCAAGGCAACATGCCTAGGGCACAAGAGAAGCCTTAAAAAATGCTTTCAAACATAGTTTATCATCAAAAACAGGAATTGTGAATATTTCATCTCATACCTTGCACCTATGACATGTGATTGTGTCAAGAGTATGAAGAATGTGATCATGGGATAGCATGGCATTGTGGTATTTAGTTCCAGGAAAATCAATTGGTGGTGTTAAAGTCCCTTCCATACATGTGTCAATATTGAAGGCATTCTGTGGTACTCAGAAACAGATCAATTGCCAAAGTAAGTGCAAATTGTTTCATGGTAGTCACAGCCATAATTTCATTCTTCCCTTCCCAAAACTGAACAAAATGGGCTTTCACCATCTTGGCCATTCTAGGCACAAACCTCTGAAGGCCATCTGGCCCAAAGAAGGATGCAAAAACATGCCGGGCTTTCCTGGACATTCAAAACCAAACAACTTATAACCTTACCAATTTATGTTCTCAATCATAAACATCCTGGACATTCATGTATTTGTCCAATTCTGAAGAGAGAGAGATGCATTATTCTACTTCCCAATCTTTATTAACTCGAGATCCTTTTCAAATCATCTAAGATCACTGACACTCACACACAAATGAATGTGTGGATACAGGATACATAAATGGAGGTTACTGATGTTCTTCCCCTGTGTTGTTCACAAGACTCCTCTGCCCAAGAATGTTTTATACAGATTGTGGCCATGAGTTTTGCGCTAGCTTGTTCTCATTTGCAAACAAAAATTGGTTCCCCTTGTGTGCACCTAATGACACTGCCCGAGAAAACAGAATATGGGTCGTGAATACGTGGAACAAAGTTTGACACAAATTATCAGAAGACTGAGCTCCTCAACTATTGCATTGACATTGCCTTCTGGATGCAGAGTATTGTTAGCAATTTTGAGAGGTCAAAAGTTTGGTGAGTTAAGAAAAATTTAAGTTTGATCGAAATTATAAAAATATATAAAAATTTTCCCATATAAGAAAAACATTGATCCCAATTCCCAACTACCAAAACCAATTGACATACATATTAGAGTTGTCCTTAAACCGATTCTCAGTATGGACCTCACATTCAACCGCACACCCCTCAAATGTCAGATATTATAAAGTGATACCCATTTCAGGTTTCTTGCTAGCTCCCAAATTTCTCTTCACTGAAACTTAAAGGTAGCAAAAACTGGTCGTGTCGTGGGATCAGATTTCACATCAACAGCAACTTTTTCCTAAAATTTTGTATCTTATGCATAAGTTTCGAGTTTAGCTTCTGAATTTTCTTTTAGTACTCTTCAGACCTAGTAATGGGGGGCGGGGTGCCTGTTGAGAAGGGGAATAAGTCAGGCATATTATTTTACTATTACCGAGCTCCTTCACTCTCTGAGCTAGTGTACCTTCTGATGCAATACTGAAATAAGCTTCTGCATCATCAATCCAAGAAATAACAAGCCTCAATACTAAATTGTGGGGGGCAGGCATCTGTTGACAAACGGAAACAATTCAAGCATATTATTTTATTAATACTGAGCTCCTGGATTGTCTGAGCTAGTCTACCTTCTGGTGCGATAGTGAAATAAGCTTCTTGCATCATCAATCCAAGAAATAACAAGCCTCAATACTAAATTGTGGGGGGCAGGCATCTGTTGACAAACGGAAACAATTCAAGCATATTATTTTGTTAATACTGAGCTCCTGGATTGTCTGAGCTAGTCTACCTTCTGATGCGATAGTGAAATAAGCTTCTGCATCATGAATCCACTTTGGGGAATTAACAAGCATGAATCACCTCGTGTAGACAAGTATATTATACGTCACAGCATGGGGAAGTAAGTCTGTGACAGGATTGATGAACATGTGTAGGCTAAAGCCCCTGGGTGGGGACACTCCCCAAACAAAGGGGCTTAGGACGAGGCAGTATTTTGGGGATTTGCCAGTCACTGGGCTTAACCTGTCACATTAAAAAAAAAAAGGAAAAAAAACCTTACTTGACAATTATGAAAAAATCAATAACCAGCCAACATTGGTTTACATTAGTGTTGGGTGGTTTTCATTGGGGCCCTAGTTCTCAAACCAATTCTCACAATAAGAACCAATTGGTATCACAATTTGGTGATAACCGATTTTAGAACCAGATCAACGATTCTCACCCAAATGAAATCAAGTTACTGAAAACCAGTTATTTTGTTTAATTTTTTTAAATAATTAAATCGATCCTATGAGAGAACCAAAATCTAGTTATCAAGGTAGTAGTTGAATTTTTTTGGGGAGTATTTTAGGTTAGATTAGGTTAATTTAGGTTAGTTTAGTGAGGAGGTAGAAGTGTTGAAAAGTGCCCAAACATATAAACCTTTCATGGATTTAGTTTTCTATAATCTTTATTCTCATTTTTTCTTGTTACACTGTTTTTTTTCTGTCTCTTTGCATTTGTTTGGCGTTTATTAACATTGTAGTATGGTGCTCTCTCACATTATTGGTTGGTTGGTGTTATTTTGTGTTATTCATGGCTATTACATCATGTTGCTGGTCATTCCTCCATTTCGTTATTGTTTTCCATTTTGTTGTTGGTGGCTACTCCATGAATATAAATTTGAGATTTGGATTCTGAAAACCAGATATCTATATATGAAGGCTTTTGGGGATGAAAATGAAGCCACCCCTTGATTCCGCCCCAGTGTATTTTTGGGATGAGAAATGAAGCCACCCCCTGACTCCGCCCCGGTGTATTTTTGGGGATGTAAATGAAGCCACCCCCTGACTCCGCCCACAACCGTCGTTCATCCCGTATCCTTTGCAGTTGAGAATGTTGTTCTTCTCTTTCTCTCTCTGGAAGTTTGTCTGAGAAGTCTGGGTGAGAATTAAGAGCAGGCGCAGTCAAGAGAGAAAGACGTCAGCAAGATCCAATCAGTGATTTTTTTTCATCGGAGGAAGATAATAATTTGCGGACATTGAACAGCTTCGAATTCGACGATCCTATCTGTTTGTACGTTTTCACGATCTTTCTCCTTTTCTTTTTTTTCGAGAAGAAATGTGTCTTTGTAGTGTACTCAGATCATTGAACACTTGAAGAAGAAAAGGCTCAGGAGTTTTTCTTGCATGCACTGCTTTGGTTTTTCTTTCTGAAATTTTTGTGATCTAATTCGATGTCGCAACCCTAGCTTTGGGCTCGCGACCAAGGCAAAAAGGGGTTGCAAGGGTGCGGGCCAAGAGGAAGCCCGGGAGTCACATCATAGACTCCCGGGAGTGCAAGAAAGTGTGAGGGAGTGAACCCTCACACTCCCAAGTGAACTCCCATGTTGGGAGTTGGTGAGAATTGGAGTCCCAAAAGGACTCCCGAAACTTCAGAGACCAATTTGAGGGGTCAAATCTCAATGCCTCGTGGAGCTCTTTATATCAATGGAAAGCTCTTGAAGCGTAGATGTCTAAAATGGGCTCGCATTGCTCATTTGGACATCTGAAACGGAAGTTATGACCAAAAGAAGGATCGGGAGTCGAATTCCCGGGAGTCTGCCAGTTTTGACTCCCGACCACGAAAAGTCGGGAATCGATCCGAAATACTTGGCTGCAGACAACGTGCGACATACCGTTGGAAAGGTCTCGACGAGAGCTACAACTTTGCTTCAGACCGCACTTCGATCCGAGGTCTGCTCGCAAAGTTATGAGGCTTCAAAGTCCCGGGAGTCCCGCTGGGCGGGATTTCGGGACTCCCGCACGAGAGTCCCGGGAGAGAAAAGCCATTTGGATGTGGGCCCCGTGGAGAGTCACAGAGTATACTATAAGGGGGGGAAGGTGGTGGTTTCCTCCAAGTCCGGGCCGTGGTGAGTCTTGTGTGTCCGTGTTGCCCGTGGCTGTCCTAGCACCAAAGGTGCTCTAACTTTGCACTAACCACTTGGTGTGGGTTGTGTGCAGGCCCGTGTGAGTGAATAAGCTTGTCAATTCTTCCTAGTCCCATCCCGGAGCTCCAACACACCCCTCTACCCCTCCAAGTGTTGAGAGCTAGGGAGCGCATCCCGACTCCTCCCTCTTCCGCTGTCTTTCACTTGGACTCACATTTGAGTCCTTTAAGGAGTTAGGAGTGCGTCATTCGAATTCTTTTGTGAGCGCGTGATATTGGAGGCAGCAGTCTGAGTGCTGAATCATGTATTGTGAGGTTGAAATTTCAAGCGAATTGCAGCTATGAAGAGAGAATAATGAAGCTCTTCATTTGCTGAACTTCATACGGGTTTCGTCCGGCTAATTCGCAGAACAGTCTTTGTAGTGTACTCAGATCATTGAACACTTGAAGAAGAAGAGGCTCAAGAGTTTCATTGCATGCACTGCTTTGGTTTTTCTTTCTGAAATTTTTGTGATCTAATTCAAATTCTTTTGTGAAGTTTCATTTGCTTTCATATTTTGGATTTCTGAGCGTTTTGGAAGTTTGGGTGAGAATTAAGAGCAGGTGCAGTCAACAGAGAAAGACGTCAGCAAGATCCAATCAGCGATTTTTTCTTTTTTTTCGAGAGGTTTTTCTTTCTGAAATTTTTGTGATCTAATTCGAATTCTTTTTTGATGGACATGGAGGAGGGAGTGTTGTGCCTTAGACTGACTCTGGTGACTTCTAGAAGCCACCTATGGGTGGAGTAGGTGGGGTTAATAATCAGCAAGTTCAGCAACAGAACACATATGGAAGACCCAATGTTGCTCCTCCTTACCAACCTGCCCCTATTTATTCAAATAGAGCCATTGCCAAGAATGAAGCACCTGCCAGAATTGTCCCAATTGCCGCCTTGAATCCATATCAGGGTCGGTGGACTATCAAAGCAAGAGTGACTGCCAAGAGTGATGTCCGCCATTTCCACAACGCCAGGGGAGATGGCAAGGTTTTCTCCTTTGACCTTTTGGATGCAGATAATGGAGAGATTCGAGCTATTGCTTCAACAATGTTGTGGATCAGTTCTATGATAAAATTGATGTGGGCATGGTGTATTTCATTACAAAGGGTTCTCTAAAGGCAGCAAAGAAGAATTTTAGTCATTTAAAAAATGATTGGGAAATATTTCTGGAGTCATCATCAACAGTGGAGCCTTGCTTTGAGGGAGATGGACCCATTGCCAAGACTGAAGCACCTGCCAGAATTGTCCCAATTGCCGCCTTGAATCCATACCAGGGTCGGTGGACTATCAAAGCAAGAGTGACTACCAAGAGTGATGTCCGCCGTTTCCACAACGCCGGGGGAGATGGCAAGGTTTTTTCCTTTGACCTTTTGGATGCAGATAATGGAGAGATTCGAGCTACTTGCTTCAACAATGTTGTGGATCAGTTCTATGATAAAATTGATGTGGGCATGGTGTATTTCATTACAAAAGGTTCTCTAAAGGGAGCAAAGAAGAATTTTAATAATTAAAAAAATGATTGGGAAATATTTCTGGAGTCATCATCAACAATGGATCCTTGCTTTGAGGGAGATGGATCAATCCCTCAGCAACAGTTTCACTTCAGGCCTATTGGTGATGTTGAAAATATGGAAAATAATGCAATGGTGGATGTCATTGGAATTGTTGTGTCAATCAATCTCTCAAGTACCATTATGTGCAAGAATGGCATTGAGACACACAAGAGAACTTTGCAGATAAAGGATAGATCTGGCAACAGTGTGGAAATCACAATGTGGGGCAGTTTTTGTCATAAAGAGGGGCAACATATACAAGATTTATGTGACTCTGGCCAGAACCCTGTACTGGCTGTGAAGGTAGGCAGGGTCAGTGATTTCAGTGGCAAGTCAGTTGGAACAATATCTTCAACACAACTCCTTATAGATCTTGATATACCGGCAGCACATCAGCTTCGGATTGGTTTGATGGGGAGGGACGGCATTCAGTTTCCCAGTCAATTTCCAGAGAAGGTGGTACTGGCATGCGAACTGAGCTCCGCAAAACTGTCTCTGCAATCAAAGATGAAAGACTAGGCAGAGGTGATAAGCCTGACTGGATAACTGTAAGAGCTAGGGTCTTCTATATCAAGCCCAACAATTTCTGCTACACTGCCTGCCCTCTTGACAATGGTGGTAAGCAATGCAACAAGAAAGTGACCAACAATGGCGGTATATGGCGGTGTGATAGATGTGATCGCACTGTACCGGAATGTTCCTAATTATTCAAGAGACATTGTCTTAGTTATAACCTTGGTTGTCTATTGTATGAGGGGAAGCCTTTGTTTAATCATAATTAGTAAAACACCATTGTAGGGGCAGGGTATGTGGAATTGCATGTTCTTCCCATAATATGACAGTGGAGGATGTCATTGAGAGTTTGTCAAATCTTGCAGTGCTTCTTTGGGTTCCTATTCAGAACTTGATCAATTGGCTGTAGGTATTTGCTTAACATCCAAGTGCAAGATCATACGGGTCCAACATGGGTTATAGCCTTCCAGGAGGTTGGCGAGGAGATTATGCAACACCCAGCAAAAGAGCTTTTCTTATGGAGCCAAACTGATAACCAAAAATTCATTGAAGCAATACAGAAGCTAACATTCACGGAGCACCTCTTTAAGCTGAAAGTGAAAGAAGAGATGTACAATGATGAGCAGCGGTTGAAATTGACAGTGGTTAAAGTAGATCGTATTGACTGGGTTGCAAAGAGTAAGCTCATGATAGATTCGATTACAAAGCTTGACCGAGGAGAAAGTATTGATGTCCCAGTTGGTAGTGGAATCAATGGTGGTTGTACCCACTTTGCCACCACAACATGATTCGGAAGAAGATTGGATCCGACTTCCCGAACCGTTGCTTCTACCTACTCATATGCGCACAAAAAAAAATCTCATTGAATTTGTATATCCGGATCTCATAAACAACTTCTCGAATCCCATCTATCTCAAGCAATGAGTGATCTTGGCACCAAAGAATGAAGATGTCGATGAAATCAACGATGCGATTTTGGAAACGATGCCGGGTCCAACAAAAGAATATTTGAGTGCAGATTCCATCGTCGACATTCAGGAAACAAATGTGGACGCCAATGTTCTGTTTCCTATCAAATTTCTGAATTCGCTCAAAATGGGAAGCATCGCACATCATCGGTTGGTGTTGAAGAAAGGAACACCGATCATGCTGTTGCGCAATCTGAATGTGTCTGCAGGCTTATGCAATGGAACCAGACTCATTGTTAAAGAGCTTGGACAACGTGTTCTGGAAGCCGAAATCATAATCGGAACTCACGTCAGCGATCGAGTGTTCATACCTCGCATCTTCAGGACACTATCAGGCATAACCCTTCCATTTACAATCCGTCGATGTCAGTTTCCCATTCGTGTAGCTTTTGCGATGACTATCAACAAAAGTCAAGGCCAAAGCTTGGAACGAGTGGGAGTGTATCTGCCGAACCCGGTGTTTACTCATGGGCAATTGTATGTAGCTGTGTCACGGGTTACTTCCAAAGACGGTCTCAAGATCTTACATGTAGCTAGACACGAACATTTGGAAGGCTACACTCGCAATGTAGTTTACAAGGAAGTATTTGGTAGATTGTAGTGTGTGCATGTATATGTAATGGATATATATTTGGTGTAATAAAATGATTTCATTATCCTTCACATCAATGCCTATCCCTGCGGCGAACGCAAGGGGTACACACTAGTGAAAATTGATAGTTATCACATTTGTGACAACCATCTTGTTTGAGAATTGACTTGATTAAATTTTAATATCCTATATATAATTACAACATGGTGTGTGTGTGTATGTCCATCTTTTACTTATCTTTTACTTATTTCTTTTTTTCTGACGTCATTTCGCTTTCATTACATCTCTGGCGTAATCCCATTGCCTCCCGTTCTCTTTGGAGTGTTTTGGGTGGTGGGGGAAGGGAGAGCCCGGTGAAGCACGGGGCGGGGGGGGCTAGCACGGGTGGCGGGGGGCCAGCACGGGCCGGGGGGGGGGGGGGCATGGGCGGGGAAGGATCGGGCGGGGCAGGGCATGGCAGGGGAGGGCAAGGGGGGGGGAAGGCAGGGCAGGGTAGGGGGGACCTGCATCTAATCAAACAAAAATACAAATTTTTTAAAAAATTATAAAACATAAAAAAAACTATAATCTTTTTTTAAATAAATACATAAATACATAAATACATAAATAAATACATAAATACATAAAAACAAAAAAATGAAGATAGACAAAATAAGAATAGAAAAAATAAAAACATGAAACAAATAAAAAACTATAAAAAAGAAATGGAAACAAATGAAACAAGGAAAGGGAAATACAATAAAATAATTTTAAAAGAAAAAAATTCCAAAAATGAAAAAACCAAATAAAGAGTAAAAAATAAGAAAAACACACTTTCCCCAAACTTCAAACTTGCATCCAAATAAAAATATATATAAAATAATAATAAAAATAAAAAATACATAAAAATTAAAATTAAAAAATTAAAAGTTTCTAAAACATGAACCAAGGTGGCCGAAGGTCACAGGCACCCACTAGTATATATAATTCCTTGATCCATTTTCATGTGTCTAAAATATATATATTAAAAAAATAGGTCAATTTTATCAAGTGTTGAAAAGAACCAAAACTAACTAACAATATTCATTAGAAAAAAGAGAACCGACCAGCAATAGTTTACACCACCTACCAAAATGGAACACTCACACATGATGTAATTAAACCTTCATCAAAACCCCTCTACCATAGGAAACTAATAAAACCACATTCACCATAATAGAAACGCCCAGGTAGTCCTCCCTTATATCTAGATTCCTTAACATTTATCTTTAATGTTAAATTTTACCTACCTACTCACATATTTACTTATCTACCCATCCACTCACCTACATCCATGCTTGTTTACATGTAAAAATCACTGTGAAAGTGCACCTCTACGTTTTCAAAGTGCCAACTCTTTGCATTTCATTATTGCCCCTATTTTGTGCATCTGTTCCTTTTAATTGTACCGCTAGATTGAATCACAAGGAGCACAACCTTCTTCTCCTCTAAGTAGTGTCCATTGACTTTACATGTAAACAAGCAGCTCATCACCGAAAGCACTCTGAGATATTTCCTAAATTTTCCTAATGTTTAGGGCATGGTATATCTGCATATAACCTTCCTAGAAAAGAGGGTTCTTACAACTCTTCTTTAGGTGTGGGAGGGACCTTATGCCTACTTAAGATAGGGTCTAGCTTTAGTTTAGTTTAAACTCAAATCTCTTGTTGCAAACTCAACATGCTCTTCTTGGTCTGATGTAACAGGTATTTTGAAAAAAACACCAAGAGATTTTGCACTCACAGTCGAATGTGCAAATGGACCATTGACATCACAATCTCATTTTATTTTAGTCAAGCATTGCACAATGTTGAAGTCAGTCTGATGTAAGCACAAGAACACTGCCAGAGCCAACAGGAAACTCAGAAAAGGAAATTGGAATGCTAACTAAAACATTTGTCACAAGAAGATTTTCAAGAACTAGCAGGCACTGAAAGGAAACTCAAAAGGAAAATAAATTGAGCTCTTAGAACTCTCTACTAGCACTCAAAAGTTTCCTTACTAGTGACAAAGAGCTCTCCTTCAGAATACTTACTCTCATGGCGAAGTCTGTCTGCTGGAGGTGTCTTCAAGCAAAACTTTTTAGTCAGACTCAACCTCCACAGCCTTGGATCTTACCTTTAGTCTACCTCCTCCATACGGCTGCCTTCATCAGCATCTTCTTCCAAGGCAGGCATGTCAGCCTCATCCTCATCGCCAGCAGTTCCATCCTCGTCTATACTTAGCCCAAGCTTAACCATGCGGTGAATGCGAGTTCCAAAAGTATTGGGGTCATCCAGACTGAATCCTGATGTCAACAGAGCTGAATCCAGAACCAAGAGTCCTTGTAAGAAGCAGTTCAAGAAGCACGTACATTTCCAGATTGCATGTCTTGTGTGGTGTTTCAGGTGAGCACAACTGATACATACCAGTCTCAAATAGCAAGAGAACCAGGTCCTTGACAGTCTTGTCAGACTTGTCTACATCAGCACGTTTTTGTAACTCTCTCATAACAGCATTCTCAGGGTTGATCTCTAGTGTCTTCTTGCTACTCATATAGCTGCTAGTGCTGCTGTCCCGTAGTGCTTGAGCCTTCATTATGCGCTCCATGTTAGCACTCCACCCATACCTACATTGACAGTGGTTCAAACTGAGGTCATTCTAAAACACTGGGGTGGCAGTTTGTGGCAGAACAAGAGACCACAGTACATAGATGGCATGTCCAATGAATGAGATCAAAGAATTGAAGAACTTACTCTCCAGTGACAAGGCAGCAAGGGGAGTCCACAATTCTGTCAGATACTAGAACTTTCTCAACCTTGTCTCCAAGAATGTCCTGCCCAAATGTTAAAGGTTGTGTAGGTTAGCAACATACCACCATACCCACCAATCAGGGATGTCATTCCACGCAACTACCACACACTATCCAGATCTGAGCAGTAACTCATAGAAAACCCATGTCAAAACAGACCATGATAAATGCTGCAAAGAAATCAATGCTTAGACATTCATCTGGGCATATAACAAGAAATGTAGAAAAAATCAGACAATTACATACCTTCATCAGCTTGCACAGCCCTTCAAATTGAGCCTTAATCTCTTCTTTTCTCTTCTTCTCATCATCCGTCTCATCCAATTTTAGACCCTACAACCAATCCAAATGTCAAAATCAGTCATTGTTCTGCCTGGCAAGCAGTTGGCTTACTGCACCTGGAAGTGTTGATGATGATGTAAAACAATTGACTTCTTCCCAATCTGTTTGCAAATTTAGCTGACTTTCAAGCTTTATAATTTAATTTGAGACTTACTATACATGGCACATGCTGATACAAAAGAATAGACTTTCACTCCATCTGCTGGCAACTCAGCAGACTCACAAATGGTCAGGGAGAAAAGAAGACATACCTCCTTTGTGGACGACACCAATTTTTTACCATCATACTCCTTCAGTTGTTGCACTGCAGAAGCAGCAGTGCCCATTTACATGTAGAAGACAGACCTAAAAAGATGATGTGAAAAAACTATGGAAATAAAAACATTATCTCCTCCTTTCTCCCAAAACAGTTGAGCCAGTGCATCATATATCAATCCATTCATGACAGTTATGTGAAGTTGACTGATCACATGTCTTCATAAGCAAAATGACAACCTCAAAATCCATGGCCATTGTTTTCAGAACCTACTCACAAACATGATTTGCTATCACACACAGCTACAGCAGGAATTTACAACAGATATTTCATAGATTAAGAAGTCTTTGCGACACCAGCTTGTCATGATGACCGTCATACCTGCATACTCATCAATAGGGTCAACCATAAAAAGGACTTCCAGGCCACGTTTCTTAAGCTTCTCCAAAAATGGGGAATTCTCAACTGCCTTGCGAGACTCGCCAGTGATATAGTATATATCCTTTTGCCCCTCCTTCATCCGTGTCACATAGTCCTTCAGAGAAGTATGGTCTTCCCCAGACTTTGTAGATTGGTACCTCAACAATTCTGAATAAGGTTGAACACAAACAGCATGTTATGTTCCCTGTAGATTTCTTGACCAAATATTGGCAACATATGAAACAGCAATAGCACACACAGATCAACACTATCCACGACAAAATCTTTATTACAGAAATCATGAAATATGAAGAACCTGAAATCTTACCGGCTAGTTTAGCCCGATTCTGAGAATCTTCATGAATGCCAAGCTTCACATTCTTTCCAAAGGCCTCATAAAACTTGATATACTCCTCCTTGTTCTCTGTAATCTCATTAAACATCTCTAAACACTTCTTCACAATGTTTTTCCGAATAACCTTTCAACCATGGAATGGTCCCTCTGTTAGAAATTTGTGCAGCATGCACACATTATAGAAATATCAAATCTAAATTTGCAAAAACTCAATCAAAGCCCATCCCAAAAAGTGTTATAAAACATTGTGTAAGATGGCCCCTATCATTATACACATATACAACAATTTGCCACACTAGAACCCTCAAGACCATTCCCAATTGGTCCCAGGAGCAAGTAGATCATCCCCAACAAGGGAATAATTCAGGCTGGCTCATATCTGGTCAATATCCAAGAGTGTACAACCACTTGCAAATGCATTTGACACTCTTATTCTGATCAACATATTACTTCTTACCTCAAACTCTTACATCAAAGGTCCAAGTCTAGCATTTTTCCAGACTAGTATTATATCTAGCACAGTTACAATGAAACACTGCATTGATATTCAAAAATTAGTGGAATTATATCACAGCCAGCAAGAACTGATCCTCCCAGTGAAAATTGATGCCATCATCCTAGTCATAGACTGAAGGAGACAAATATCTAGGAGTGCCCATAAGATGCTGGTACAGCCATGAATATCACTCTTTGCTTTTCAAATCTTTGTAAGCATCTAAAATCAACTGTAAGAATGCAACCGACACATTACCCATTGATCCTTCAATTGAAGTGGATCCCAAGGACATGCCATCCTCCTAGACTGACTATAGAAGATATCCCCTTCCTTTCCACGCAAACAAACCTCTGTATCATCTGATAGTCCTGACAGGCTAAAGTGCATCAGAGAGATACCCAAGAATATGTCATCATTCCACACAGGGTGTGAGATGTCCCTATTCTTCTTCACATCACTTGCAAGACGCAATTGTTCACACATTCACACACAGACTACTAAAGTGGAATAAAAAAAAAACGTGTCATTGTTCATTATAACACCTTTAAATGAATTCTTTCACACAACATACAAATTTCTAACAGAAAGAATCTAACCATACCAGAACTATTATCACGAGTGACATTCCAGATGAATTGCTGCCCTGCAGAGTCTGAGTCTTACCTGTGGTATTAGAATTTGGAGCAAATCTCCATTGTTTACTTCAAAATTGTAGAAAGATACCTTCAAAATCTTGTTTTGTTGGAGCATTTCTCGGGAAATGTTCAATGGGAGGTCTTCAGAGTCCACAACGCCTTTCACAAAACCAAGATATTCAGGGATCAGCTCCTCACAGTTGTCCATAATGAAAACACGGCGGACATAGAGCTTGATGTTGTTTAGCTTCTTGCGCCCATCAAACATATCAAAAGGGGCTCTCTTGGGCACAAATAACACGGACTTGAACTCCAGCTGCACTTTCCAGCCATGGTAAAAGCTCAAAATTTCAAAACCATAGATAGTGATCCAGAACTGGTGGTCTGGAACTAGTATCATACTAGGGAGATTTGCAATTAGGCTCTTGCAACTATGGATTCTTGTTGAGAGCTTAGCTGAGCATCTTTACCTGCCCTTCAACAGAAAAGTGTTTGACTGCCAAGTGCTCCTCCCAGTCATTGTTCAAGCTCTTGTAGAAAGCAGCATAATCTTCCTTTGTTATCTGGTCTGGTGGCCGCATCCAGATGGGCTTCTGCTTGTTCATGACAGCCCACTCATGCGACACCTCCTTCACCTGAAACCAAATCCTGCTATTGGGATACCCTAAACCTTTCTGGTGCAATTCAGCAAATTTTGTCTTCTTCCAAACTATCCACACAAGCATTGAGAAGATGCACAGCTGAACATGACCCAAACTTAGATTGCAGCCTAAGCTCTACAAAGTGAACCTTCTTAGTCTTTTTGGCTTTGTCCTTTTTCTCCTCTTCATCAGTGATCTCTTCAATCTTTCCTTCTTCTCCATCCTTCTCTTCTTTTACAGCTTCCTCATCCTCATCATCTGACACCTCCTTCTCAGTTGTCTTTTCTGTCCACAAGGAGATTGGATAGCTGATGAACTCAGAATGCTTCTTCACTAGGTCTTTCAACTTCCTCTCCTCAAGGTACTCAAGTTGGTCTTCCTTGAGGTACAAAACAATCTTTGTACCTCGACCAAGTTCCTCACCTGCAAACATAGCAAGCTCTTAGACTCCAATCTTGCACATCGCAATTACAGCAGAGTAGCAAGTTAGCAACAGAGTTCATCTGTAGACTTCTGACACATGCAGAGACAGGTTGAGGTCACTCTTACCAGCGTCTCTCTGTACAGTGAAGGAGCCACCTGCCTGTGACTCCCAAATATACTGCTCATCATCATTGTTGTGACTGTGCACAATCACTTTCTCCGCAACAAGATATGCAGAGTAGAATCCCACTCCAAACTGACCGATCATGCTAATATCAGCTCCAGCTGAGAGAGCCTCCATGAAAGACTTTGTTCCAGACCGAGCAATGGTTCCTAGGTTGTTCACCAGATCTGATTCAAGCAAGATGCCAAAGATTGAGACCTGAAGAATGAAAATGTAGACAAATAAGAAATGCTGATCAGAAAAGAAACTGACTGCCTTTCATGGCATATGGCAGCACAAACACTACAATCTTACCAGTTTTTGTCATTCCAATGCCAGAGTCAATGATAGTGAGTGACTTATTGGTCTTGTCTGGGACAACATGGATGAAGAGCTCAGGCTGGGTATCCAGCTTGCTCTTATCAGTAAGTCCCTCAAAACGGATCTTGTCCAATGCCTGGGTCACAAAATTGATTAGCAAAAGTGAGTGATGGGGCCATGGGTCATTGTTTGCTTCGTGGGTACAAGACGTTCAACGTACAAAAATGGATTAGTTTAGAAGCAGAATTACACGTAGTCAAGTGGTGGAACAAAAGAAACCTTACATCAGAAGCATTGGAAATCAGTTCCCGCAGAAAGATCTCCTTGTTACTATAGAAAGTGTTGATAATGAGACTAAGCAGCTGGTTAATCTCCGCCTGGAAGGCAAATGTCTCGACATCTCCGGATGGCTGCGCACCAGCCTCATGCTCACTAGCCTGTTGATCTTCAGCAATGACTGCCATTGCTACAAAAAAAAGCAGCTGAGTCGCTGACCTAATTCAAATCTGCACCAGACAACCCAAAAGAAGTTACCACAGCAGATCACTTAGCACGAGAAGTACAACAGTGACTTTTCTGCCGAGAGTTATACCAAGATTCTACCAGAAAGACGCGAGGAAAAGATTGTAACGACAGCAGGAATGCAATACAGCATGGACATTTCAGCAACAACGATAGCATTGCAACGATCAGGTCTGGTGGAGCCGATCCGCAAGGAGACTAGACAATTTGCAAAGCCAATATGGGAAAGAAAACACAAGAAAAAAACAAAAATCGTCTCTCTCGAACCGCAAGCTGAAAGAACAAAATAGAGACGCTCACGGCATCACATCATCGCATTGCTATGATCACGTCCAGTACAGAAACAAGACGGAGAATGCTGCTTCCACACCAAAATCACTCCAAATGCGGAACCGAAAACTCGACAAGATTGTGCTCTAGTTACACCGAAAAAAAAGGCTGGCACAAATTCTGCATCCAAGTCCAGTTCTACACTGTGGCAAGCAACACCCATTTTGCACCAGCATGTGCCAAAATAAGGACAGAAACTTGACCAAAAACGGTCGCAATTATATCCCGCGGGGGCAAAAAAAAGCAAAACAGAGCATGCCGCCTCATCTACACCAAAATCACTCCAAATGCGAAACCGAAAACTCGATAAGATTGTGCTCTAATTACACAGAAAAAAAAGGCTGGCAGAAATGCTGCAATAAAGTCCAGTTCTACACTAGGACAATGGACCAATTCTCCATCAGCCAGTGCCAAATAAGGACCAAAACTTGACCAAAAACGGTCGCAGTTACGTTAAAAAACGCAAAAAACTTAACTGTAAACACAGATCGACAAAATGTGCGTGAATGCGACACAAGAGGCTGACAAAACTTCTGCATCCAAGTCCAGTTCTACACTAGGACAATCGACCAATTCTGCATCAAGAAATGCCAAATAAGGACCAAAACTTGACCAAAAACGGTCGCAATTGTATTATAAAAACGCAAAAAAAGTAAAAAAATAAGTGAAAAAATAAAATGCAACACGGATCGGCTACTCACACTTTCCGATTACGACGTCGAGAGCCACGAAATCGAGAAACCGATCCACAGAACCTCACACGCTAGGGACCAGGGAGATTAAAAACTGAAGAAGACAGAGTAGAAACAACTCGACAAAGGCAACGAACGACCTAGCTTCAATCGCCAACGTCCGAGTTTACGCTCTGCTAACGTATCATGAAATCCAGCCGTCCAAATAGAGTTCCCACATGTTTTTCAATACCCTCACCATGTTTCCTTGTACTTCTATGGAATTGCAACCGTCGGATTGGGTAACGGTCACAATCTCATGGCCGATATTCTCCCGCTTCAATTTCTCCCAAAAAAAAAAGCTTCCATGTTCCCGAAGTTCTCAAATTCCGTTCTCACTCAACCCTATGAGTTTTCTGGGTGTCATACTACTAGTTCGTAAAGTACTGCCTAGATTTTTCCTTTGTATTTTCAGCTCCCTTACCTGCCTGAAGAAACGTATTTTCCAGCAGGCGGGATCTCCTGGGGTGGAAGGTACCAGCCAGCCTATCACTATTTCTAAAAAATGAAAAAATCCCACCTCTGAAAGACCTAAGGAAAAGGACCTGAGTACAGGCCCTTCCATGATTTTCAACCTGTTCCTTCGACCTACCGGCCTTGGGCACATTTTGAAAGTTTGCCATGGATATTATGAGATCTCAAATTAATATGATGTGGATTAAAATGTCACATCATCATTTCTTTTTCTTCTCCTTGGAATCATTGAGTCACAAGCCGTATTTGAAAAATAAAATTATTTTATTTTATTTTATTTGGGTTTTGTTAGCAAAAAAAGGTTTGGCAACATTCACCAGCACCATATGCACATGTTTGTATATTACATTTGTACATGATGACATCAATGCATATGCTACATATATATATATATATATATATATATATATATTAATGCACACATCCATTGAAGTTTGAATTCAAAACATCATGGAAGTGCACCAAGGTTTTAACTATCACATTATTTTGATATTACAGTAACATGAAAAAATAAAATAAACTTTATTATATCAACACAAAATATTAGGAAATTCAAATTTTACCATAAGTTGTTTTTTTTTCAAAATTTATCCAAATGTTATAGATGAAAACATTATCTTGAAGCTTATGTAATAATGTATTTAGAAGAAATATATATAATTTATAAAATAGTCAATTTAAAAGGTTAGAAAAATAACCTAAAGTAAAATGTTATGAATAAAAAAATTACAAATTCGTTTTCATTTAAGTTGGCATACAGTTTTTGTAAATGTGATTCAATGCAATGTGAATCCAAAAATGCTTTCATTAAGTCTTTAACAATGTTATTTTTGTTATGTAAAATGTATGTCCATTCCTCAAATGGGATGAAATATATGTCCATCCATTTAAATCCTTCAATAGTATGGGAACTTATTATAACCTATTGTAAAGATTTGATGATATGTATATTTTAATTTGATGAATTTTGATTTTTTTTCAAAAAATTCCTTTTTTGATGTTGTTGTTTTAAATTGACAAAAATTTACCACAAGAAAAAACATTAATTAAGTAGTCAATATAGTCAATTAATTTTTGAGATTTTTTTTGTTGAACAACATTAATCCTACATTAATATAAATTATTAATTACAAAACTTTGGAAAAAACATCACAACATATGTTTAATATTATAATTTATAATGATGTAGAAATGTATTTTACCTTCAATCCTTTGTAAAATTTAAAAAATAATAATTTCGTGAAATTTTGGCATTAAATAGTTGGATTAAACCCCTTTCTTAACCAATATTATATTATACTTTTTTTTGTGTTGATTTTGCACAACTTGGTGGTCCTTTTCTGGGGGAAAAAAATGCAAACTCAATGAAAACTGCACAAAAAAAAAAAAAAAAAAAAGCCAAAAATTTGACATCACAAATTTGAAAGAAAAAAAAAACTCCTACTGAATAATTTTATAAAATCCAACCTAAAATCCATAAATAATTTCAAAATAAAAAATAATAATAATTCCTGAAATTATTATAAACCTTATCCAAAAAAAATTAAAAGATTTAAAATAAATGTAAATGCTATAGTTGGATTTTTTGTGTGGTGAATTTCCACCATTTTACAAACATAAAAATTGGCCCCAACATCAATAGATGACTTTCTAATTACAAACAACAACAAAATTCATTGAATAAAACGCTAGAATCTTACAATAGGTTTACGATTTGTAGTTTAAAAAAATAATGATTTTAAAGATTTTATAATATACATGGTCTATAGCCAAAACACGGTTAAATTGTCTTGTGGATGATCTTGAACAACAACACAAAAACTGAAAAAATAAAATATTTAAAAAACTTGTTGGTGTGACTATTATGATCACCATTTTTTATTCATTGTATTGTTTGACTTTTAACAATTCATTTCTAAAAATTTAAACATGAACTTGTAACAAAACACAGATTAAAAATGTTAAATCATGGTAAACATTAGAAATATTGATTTAAAAAAACATATATAGTTTTATTAAAAGACCACACACACACACACACACACACACCAATTTTTTATTAAAAATTTCAGAAAATTAAGAATTATTTTTAGGGTTGGCGAAACATCATGAATAATCAAAATTAAAAAAAACTTGTTCATGATGCCTACAACAAATTAGGGGAAAATCG
The DNA here is from genome assembly GCA_963921925.1 of Sphagnum tenellum. Taxonomy (NCBI): domain Eukaryota; kingdom Viridiplantae; phylum Streptophyta; class Sphagnopsida; order Sphagnales; family Sphagnaceae; genus Sphagnum; species Sphagnum tenellum. The sequence continues at coordinate 13,289,631 of OY998155.1, forward strand.
TACATTTTAATTTATGTAAATGTAAAAAAAATTAGTATACTAAATATTTATAATTTAAATGTTTACATGCACCTTGGAGTTTGTATGTATGAATATTTTGATTCAATCATTAACCCATTCAAATATAAATGTGAAACCTAGCAAGTTTTACACATCCATCTCAAAAACCATTGATGAATTCAATATGTAATTCATAAATAATGTGTTTAACACATTTAAAATGAATGATTCAATTCATGTGCAAATGTTATTAGTTCAAGAAATGTGGAAAAATTCATTAACATGTTTAAGTATAAATGTGAAACATTAAATCTGTTGTGCATGTTTCAATATACCGTAGCGGCAAGGGAATTCACCCCCAAGCGCCGCAAATAATTAATTTCGAAAGTTTTGAGGTTTCACTAAGGCAATTTCAAATTTAACAACATTTCGCGACCACCTTCCCAGATATAATTTCCATTTTCTCCCATTGTGAAACAGTTTCTAGATATGCACCGCGTTGTGGCTGGTAGGTATCGTACTAAATGTTGTCCGATAATGAGCAGGCTCCGATAGACGGTGGAGATGATGCCCTTTTGGAGGGAAGCCCCTTCAAAGAGTGACTCAGTCCAAGGAACCAGTGACACAGGCTCTGAGTCTGAACATTGGGCCACTCTGGTCACAGTTTCTCACAATTTCTCCTGCGTCACAACAAATTTAATTTCTTCATTTCTCCATTTCTCCCTGCAGGCCCACTTTAGTTTCAAGTTTTTTTCCTTGGCCTGAAATAATTATTAAAAGATGAATTCCCTTGCCACTACAGTATATTAATAAGTGCAATATGCAACATTTGAATAATAGTCTCAATAGATTCAAAATGTAATTTAATTCATGTATACATGTTGATAGTTCTACAACCTCATATATGTAAAGGTTATATGACTTTCAAGTGAATCATTTATAGGTACACACAATTTCAAATCTTCACTTTAAAATGACAACAAGATTACATTGTCCATGTCGTAACCCTAGTTTTGGGCTCACGACCAAGGAAAAATTTTGCAACGGTGTGGGCCAAGAGGAATGTGAGAGAGTGTGATAATGAAGACTGACACTCCCAAGTGAGTTCTCATTTTGGGAGTTGGAGCCCCAGCAGACTCTCGAACCTTCAAAGAGCAATTGCAAGGGTAAAAAAAACTCACATTGAAGACTTATTTATATGATCAGAAAGCTATTGAGGAATATATATTTAAAATGGGCTCGCATGACCCATTTGGACATTTGCAACACAAGTTATGGCAAAATGGAAGGTCGAAAGTCAGATTGGCAATTTAACTCCTGACCATAAAAAGTCAAGAATCGACCTGACTTCCATGCGTGCAGGTGGCGTGCGACATGCCATTGGAAAGCTCTCAGCGAGAGCTGTAACTTTGCTTCAGACCTCATCCCGATCGGAGGTCTGAGCACAAAATTATAGCCTCGCGAAGTTACAGGAGTTCCAACCTTAGTAGTTTCAGGATTCCCATTTGGGAGTCCCGGGACAAAAAGCCATTTGGATGTGGGCCTTGCGGAAAGGTGCAGAGTATATTATATGGGGGAAGGTGGTGGTTTCCCCCAAGTCTGGGTCGTGGTGAGTCTTGTGAGTTTGAGGTCGCCCGTGGCTTATCCTAGCACCAAAGGTGTCCTAACATTGTATTAACCAACTTGTGGTCGGTTAGATGCAGATTCGTGTGAGTGAATAAATTGCTTATCACTCTTCCTAGTCCCATCCTGAAGCTCCAGCACACCCCTATACCCCCTTAAAATGCTAAAAGCCAGGAAGCGTGCCCCAAGCTCCTAACCTTTCCACTATTTTCTATCTTAGACTCATCTTCGATTCTAGCAAGGAGCTTGGGAGCGCGTCAATCCAACCACGTTAGTATTTTATTTTATTTTATTTTGTAAATCCAACAATTGTAAAATGTGCATACTATGTAATTTTGTATGTGATTTTGTGTGTTTCAAAAAGTTGTGTTCATGTGTGTTTACTTGTGTACATTTTTATAAGCTTAAATGTTGCATGTGTACATGTCATATGTACATTAACTAATGAACTCTTTTAACTTATTATAGACAATAGTAGTTAACATTTGGGGAGTGTCTGCAATTTTTAATATGTTGTGTGTAAGTGTTGTGGGTTATATGTACTTCACACATGACACAACACTTACCCTTGCACATAAAACACGTATGCAAATTGTGGACAAACCCAAAATCCTAAACCTTAGTCTACTAAGTCTTACTGGTATTTGTCAAATTTTGTATGGTTAATGGATGCTAAATAGATGATACACATATACATTACAATATAAGCAAAATAAACAAATAACTAGCATATTGGATATGCCACCTATCATTCCAAATTAACAAGCATATACTAACAAATTAGTTAAAAAAGATTTGACACATCAATAAACATTAAATACCAATTTAATCAAAAGAAACAATGAATGTCAATCCATGTCAACAAACATAGTGTCGATTTTAAAACAAAATAATTTAATTAATAGTACACATAAACTAACAATATATCAAATTTTAATCAAAATGGACCAACTAGCTTGTAGTCCACATTAGCTAACGTTGTATTAATTTGTAATCAAAATGGATTAGCCAACTAATAGGCCACATCAACTAGCATTGTATTAATTTTGAGTTAGACCAAACACGCCACCTACACGTCCATGTCAACTTACATAATGTTAGTTTTAAGTCAAAACACACAAACCACATCAATCACCCAATGTTAGATTTTAGTCAAATTGACATATTAAAGTGCATGTACATGGGTGAAAATCCTTTAAGGTGTACCACATAGGATGAAAAGGGCTTAATCCTTATTGTAGTCCTTTTTTACCCTATATTTTGACCCCAATAAAAAATAATGACTCAAAAGTTGTCAAAATGTTTTGAAGGACTATATTTTAGACCATCATAATCATCCATATATGTGTTTACACATGGTTAAAAATGACTAAATAAAAAAAACAAAAAAAGGTGACGTTGTGACAAGATTTTGGTACACCTTAAAAAATTTGGACCCACATAGTAGTTAAGTCATGTCCAAAATAAATTAAATGTTAAATTATGTTGTCTTGAACAATTGATCATTTTTTTATTTTAAAGTCATCCATTTGAGTGTCTATTTTCACTAAAATCTAGTCATAGAAAACATCATAAGGCACATGATGTGTAGTAATGCCAAGATTAATGCCAAGATTAATGCCAAGATTGAAGTTGAGTAGTTGTACCAACACCCATGATAAAGGCTCATTCCATAAGAGAGGTGGCAATATTATACCTACAAGAAGAAACTACAATACTCCTAACCAAAAGTGCACTAAGAATATATCAATTGGAAATAATGCACATATTGATGTGTCTTTAATCAAAGCAAGTTTGCTAAATTGGACTTCAAATAGGTGTAAGTTGCTTGCAAAATATGGATTACACATACGTGGAAACACAATAATACTACTACAAAATGTGGGTGCAATTCATTAGTCCCCGTTCACTAGATTGGTGAATTCATTACTCTCCAACTAGACCCTGTTTACTAAGACTAGTGAATTCAATCAAAATTTAGTGAATTCACTTGGTGTACAAGAAAACTTGGTGTTTTCATTCTAATTATCATAAGTAACCTAATGTAAGTAGGGTTGGAACCAATTCCAATGTGAATGTAGTTCCAAACTTTTCATGTTTGGGATATGTGGGGATTTGGGTGATCAAAATCCAGTTTTTTGGATTTTGAAACCACCTTGCTTGTGTTATGTGTTTATGTTTTGGATTTTTTTGTTTTACGAAATGTATGGTACTTGGATTCATGTGGTTGTGTTAGGTCGTGGGTTTTTGTGCAAATGAGTAAAGCTTTGGAATCCAAAAAACTAGATCTAGTTTTGTTAGCGCAAGAAACTAAATTTTATTTTGGTTTTGCATTAAGTTTTGTTTAAGCTTTTAGCTCAAGTTTTGTCAAACACTATGTGATGTGGGTTTGAACTTTTGTTTAATGGTGGTGTTTTTTTGTGTCATTCCTTAGGGAATTGAACCCTTATAAGACCTAGATACCTAAAGCATGGAAAGAAAACAAAGAGGAGTTATTAAAGGAGCAAACCTTTTGAATAAGGTGTGAAAGAAAAACAAAAAACCAAACTTGGAAAGGCCATGTTTTATCACAAGGGCCATGTTGTTGTGTTTTATTTATTTATTTATTTTCTTTGGTTTCTTTCTTTTTCCTTTTGTTCGCCCTCTTTTTTTCCTGCAACCATAGGAGCCAATTTGGAACTAGGTAAGGGGTCAATCACAAAAAATAATATTAAAGATATTGTCGACCTAGCCTTGGGTTATTTTTATGATTTGAAACCAATGTGAAAGTTTAATGGACTTGCAATCTTGTGTGTTGAAATCATTAAGTTACCATTAGTTGACTATGAATGATATTTTGCAATTTTTTAAAAAGCCATTAGGCTACAAACATGGAGAAACATGAATCCAAGTGATCCACACACTAAATTTATTTGGGCAAGCCTTATCCAATCACTTTCATAGATTTTTAAATGTCAAATTTATAGAACCCAATTTGATGGTGACCCAACCTTTGTAATTGTTATTTCCATTTGTTTTTCAAGAGTACCTTTATAAGACTTTGAACAAGAGTAATCATTTGGCATTAAAAAAAGATAGGAATAAATCATTACTTAAACAACACAAGTCCTAGTATTGTGAATGTGGAGCATTATAGGGTTTGTATTTCATTCTTTGAATACCTTTTTAGAAATAACATCTCACCAAAAGTTCACCTTTTATAACTTCATGTAAACAATGCATATTCATGAATAGGTACTTCAATATAGTTGTAAGAGTGGTAATAATGGTGTCATTGCCAACAAACATTAACAACATGATATTGTCCCCGATGTCTTCATCTATGGCCATGTGGTCTTCATCATCATCATGTGCACTAATAATTATTGATAAAAGATCATGATGCGAAGAAACATTCCTTTCTTTCATATCCTATCATTGCAGAACATATAACTATATACAACTTTGCAAGTAAGTAACTCCTACCCTTGTACATGATAAAGGAATAAAAACCCACCATAGTACTACAAAGAATTTGAGCAATTATGAAATTCATAATAAAATCGAGCAAGCCAACATGCCTAGCATGGTATTTTTTTGGGAATTATTGTTTGGAGCCAAAGTGGCTATCATTCATAAGAAGATGTAGAAAAAATGGCAATTGTCCCTAAAAAGATCTAGCCAAATGTGGCTATAAGCTAGACATGAAATACAATTTTGAATCTTCATTCTATATTAGTGGCTACACACTGAAAACCAAGTATAAAAATTTGGTGATTTTTACTTAATCTTTTTCTCACTTTTGATGATTGAAAACCTCCAAAATCATTTCAATTTCGAATTTTTATATTGAAATTTATGTTTTTGGTGAAATTTTGCTAGTAAAAAAAACCCTAATGCCTAGGGCACAAGAAAAGCCTTAAAAAATGCTTTCAAACATATTTCAATATAAAAAAAGGAATTGTGAATAGTTCATATCATACCTTGTGCCTATTGCATATAATTCTACCAATAGTGTAAAGGATGCAATCATGGGATAACTTGGCATTGTGGTATTTGGTTCTAGGAGAATCAATTGGTAAAGTTATAGCCCTTTCCAAGCATGTGTCAATATCATGTGCCAAAGATTGGAATTGAAGGCCTTCCTTGGTACTCATAAATAGATTAATTGCCAAAGCAAGTACGAATTATTTCATGGTAGGCATAGCCATAATCTCATCCTTCCTTTCCCAAAATTGAACAAAATGGGCTTTCACCATCTTGTCAATTTTAGGCACAAAACTTTGAAGGCCATTTGGACCAAAGAAGGATGCAAAAATGCGTTGAGCTTTCCTAGACATTCAAAACCAAACACCTTATAACCTTACCAATTTATGTTCCCAATCATAAACATCTTCGACTCACATATTTGTCCAATTTGAAAGAGAGAAAGATGCATTATTTGAAACAAGGCACTAAATACCCCCTAATGAGCTCTGTCTAACACTATTAAGCATCAATGCCCCACCACCTAACCCCACTTTCATGCCTTCCACGTTTGAAATAGGCCTTGCCACTAGACCCCACCCTTTTGATGTCCATGTCATTTAGTGACCCCACCTTCACCATATCCATGTCATCAAACGGACCCATCAATTTTTGTTTTTCCGTCCACCCTTGCAGACCATCATCGACATTCATTTCAAGTTTGTCGTCGAACCTTGCTTCGTTGGTCGTTGTCGATTGCAACACCATTGACATGATCTACAACATGATTTGTATTTTACAAAACAAGGTATGTGTTTTGCAAAAAATGGCACTCACAAACTATGTTTGAAATTTCCCTTTTTCTAGATGTAAAAGGATAAGCTACATAATGCATTTCATGAGCAACAACCTTTGTAATTTAAGCAAAAAATGGCATTTGAAATCTACCTAATTTAAAATGTAGATGGATAAATTTCATGGCATACCAAACACCACAAATTGTGGTAGGTTTTACACCACTAGCTTTTTGTTAATTTTTAGTGCATTTGAAGTTTGTTCCTCAATGAATAGCTTCACTCTTGACACATTTGTATTCGACATTCTTGAATGTTGAAAGATTATAATCTATTCCTTTATTGTAAATGTGATTCGGGTAGATGTTTTTGAGCTCTACAAACATTTTAGGTGTTCTAAAAGGTCCATCACTTTTCTTGAGGAAGTTGTTTCTTGCCATGTACCTGCAAAATCAATTTGTTTTACAAGGTCCATTACATTTTGGTCGAAGTTGTCATATTTCCATGTATTGTTTCATAGTTCATCAATTGGGGTTGACATATCTAAGTCCTAGAAAAGGTCAATGTGTTATACAAAGATTTTCATTTTTCAAATTTGCCATCATCATGCGTATGTATAAGCTTTGCTAGAAAATTGTATCTTCAAAATAGTTGAAAATGAAATAGAAGGAACCACTATTGACTAGTTGCTTACAGTGTGAATGTAATTTGAGTTAAATTTGTCCTTAAATTCATGACACGTTGAATGTTTTATGTTACATTGTGCTTTATTGACCACTTGCCGGAATTCAAACTAACTCTTCCAAAAGATCCTTCCTTCTACTATTCAAGTTTCAATGTGTAGACAATGTTTTTTTTTCCATACAACTTGCATAAAATTGCGAACATTAATACCATATGCACACCACATTTCCAATTAAGGTTTATGTAGTTCAAACAATATCAATTTCATATTTCGATGTTCACCTTCATAAGAGGTTTTGTTTGAATTTTATCCATGGCAAGCCCGAACTATACAATGGTGCTAGATGATGAAGGATTACCTTTTAGAATTCATTAAAATTGCTGAAATTGTAGTTGTCCAGGTCCTTTGTTTTGTTGAAGATGTACAAGCTTTCAGCACTATCAACTTCATGAAAAACAAACTGTGAAATCAATTAAGCACACATTTGGACCTATGCACTAAATTCCATAGTCAATGTTTTATTTACATTATAAACTTTTCCTTATGGTCAAACCATTGTTAAGTGGCAAGCCAAACATTGCTATTATGTAGATGGTTAGTTGAAAGTTGACAATATTTTTGGGTTTTTAAATCCTAGTTGTTGGCTAGCACATTAAATTTTGATGATGATGTGATTTTGGTGTATTTAATGACCCCCTCATAATATTTGAACTTGAATTACATACACGGTTGTAATTTTCCATTTCTTCAATCTATCATATGTTTACATAATGGGAATGGGAATGGTAATTAATTATGCATTTTTGAATTTGACTTATGGTTGTAGCAAGGGTATGGCGACCATGATGTGATTTTAAAATATCATTTATAATCAGAGTCCATGATATTACATTGATAATCATTTATGTATTTTGAATCTATGAGTAAAGTTGCAACAAGACCAAAGGATATGGTTGTCATTTTCAAAAAATTAAATCTTTTTTTTGTTGTAGGTTGAATGAGAATATTGTTGATGTTTCTTATTAACTAGTCCTTTGTGTTGAAATTATTGGTTTGACAATTTGCAAATGACATTCATAAGGTTAAAAATCAAAACCTCACATGCATTGTTATTTGATCATGAATGTGTTTTTGGGGAGTTTTTTCTGCAATCACATCACATATGTTAATATATTGGAAATTTGTTGGCTTTATGTAGCCAAATTTGCTCCCTTTGCCACCCACCTTTTAGCCAAATATATGACATAACAAGACCTTATGTCACTAGCATTTTAGATCACAAGTATTATTATTGTCACCAATTTACAAACATTTGCAAAAGACAACTTGCCACCATAGCCACCCTCCATTGAAAACCAATTAAGTTCCACTTCACATAAAAATTTAGCCAATTGGGCTAATTGATAGTTGAACTTTGTAGCCAAATTGGCAATTAGGCATACTTGAAATAAAATCATTGCTTTGTAGATCACAAAACAAAAACCCTTTCAAGTCTAACAACTTGCTCGCCAATGATTAGCAAAATCCTTGAAATAGTTCCCCAAAATAAACATCACAAATTTAGCATGTGACGAATTAATAATGAAAATCGTGCAAAGTTTGTTCATTCATAGGTTTGTACGTTTTTCGCATGAATATCTTGTGTTTAAAACATGTTTGACACACGAATGAATGTGTTGATGGATGAAATACAAACCTATAAATGAATAAATGTCACACGCATTTCGCATCTTCCAATAAATCCATGTTTCAAATACGTTTTCAATGCATGATATTAATGCGTGAAACGTACAAATTATGATTGAATGAATTTTGCACAATTTCCATCATTAAATCATGAGATGTTAAGTTTGTGATGATGCTCTACTTTTGTATTATGTAGCCACCAAAAAAAAAATTGGTTTTTTCAAGTAACACAAGTTAGCCCATAAATACCTTGTATGTTCTACAATGAACAATCATTTTGATGTATTCTAAACCATTAAACCACATTTAATATAATAATATTTTCCTTGATGAATTTGATATTGACTAATTTTCACAACTCCAACAAGTGGTACTTACTAAATTTGGTTTGTATTGAAAATCAAAATCAAGAAAATATAATACATTCACATAAATAATATTTTATTAATTAAATCAAATATAAAAATAAAAAAAATAAAATTTCAATTTCAATTTATTTGTAATATTTTAGTGGACACCTTTTAATCAAAATTAGAAACTTAAAATTTCAAGTTAACATTGAAAATGAAATATTCATTAAAACATTTGATTATAGTTGATAATTTAAAATTATTTTAATCAATATTATGTTTATAAAGTTAATTAAATTTAATAAAATCATTCTAAACATCAAATTCATTGATTTGTTGTGGGAAATGACATCTAACAATTATTTAATATCTTTAATATAATTTCCTCATGTGACTTGGGGTGGACATTTAATTTGTCCCTTCTAATCATCTTGTCATTGGAATGGGTAATCATTTTTCTTCTTTCATTTTATTTATATTTTTGAATCAATGTAACATATTTTTGTATTTTTAATAATTAGTGAAACCTCAACTCATCCAACAATTCCAATTTTTTTGAGCTTTTAAACCATTATGATTATTGTTAGGTCAAGGTTTTGAAAGCACATCCCAAGATGAGATGTGGACAAAACAAATGTTCTCAAATCTAAACATTTTAGTAAAAATTCAAATTAATGGGATGTTTTGGTTTGAGGATGAACTACATTTGGTTAACAGATGCACTAGGCTTGAAAATATTTTACATTTTATATTTTCTCGAATTAAGGGTCATAAGAAATCATGGTAGGCAAGAAGACATTGGACACTCTTGGAAAGGTTTTAAGAAATTATACTTGCCACAATGAAGTGTACCAAAAAGACATCATGGGTGCTAATTTTTTAATGTTTCAATAGGTGAAAATCAAATTTCATGTTTTAAAGTTAATAAAAATGAAAATGATTTCATGGACAATTTATACGATGCTTGATTACTAATGTTTAGTAATTAATTATTTTCTAAATAGTTTACTTATCCATTGACAATGTTTCATTGGAACTAATTTATGTAGGATGGGTATTTTGAGGGGTTTAGGGTTTGGACTATGATTTAGGTTTGGACTATGATAATTTCAGAATCATTCCGCATTGTAATTAATCATAGATCAAATTCCATTTTGGAATTGTTTTTTTTTCTTTTTCTTTTATCTATTTGCATTTTGTTGTGAACTTTTCTAATGAATCAAATTTTCATTATCATTTCGCTTAGCGAATCACGAATATTTAATAATAATAAAACAAAATGACATATAGTGAAATTTACACAATTTTATTTGTTGAAAAATTAAAATCAATTCACGTGTTTGGAATTTAGGTTTCGGCCGAAGCTACGACCCAACCTGACATATTTAGGTTAGGAACTTAGGTCTGGGCCGAAGCTACGACCTTCTTGTTCTTGCTCCAAGGTTCCCAGCTACTAGTTTCCCTTTTGTTGCTTCTTCTATCGCTGGAAGAGTCGGAGGAGCTTCTGAATTGTATCAAGATGCAGATCTTTGTGAAAACCCTGACGGGCAAGACCATTACCCTCGAGGTGGAGAGCAGTGATACCATCGACAATGTGAAGACCAAAATTCAGGACAAGGAAGGTCGGTCTCTGTTATGGTTTTGTTTTTGATCTCTCTTTCTTGTTGTTCCCTGATGCAATTGCTTTTCTCGCTCTCTGTTGTTTTTTTCTGTCTTTCTTGTACCTTCCTGTAATTCTTTCTTCTCTCGGTCTTTCTATAGACGCCGTGCATAGATCAATGGGAATCAAGCGCTTGTCCTGTGCGAGGAAACTCTCGTTCTCGTGGTTCGCTTCCTGGAATCTCTGTAGCTCGGTTTCTGCGTCCGCAAGACCGCATTGTTTGTGTATGTGTGTCTGTGCTTGGTTTTCATTGTCCATTTTGTCGTCTTTTAAAATTTCAGCAGCTGAATCAGTTTACTCAGTTGCTTGCAGGAATTCCTCCTGACCAGCAGCGTCTCATTTTTGCCGGCAAGCAGCTCGAAGATGGACGCACTTTGGCTGATTACAATATCCAGAAAGGTTAGTCAGCCGTTATGTTTCGCTATGTAGTGTGTGACCACTTGTGAATCTGCACAGGTAGATGTCTAGGGTAAGAAGATAAGAGAGAATGGAATGAAGGTTGAATCTGATGCTTTTCCGGTTACAGCTTGTTCTGATTCTGAGTTGGAATTCCTGTAGAGTCAACCTTGCATTTGGTTCTTCGACTGCGAGGAGGGATTATTGAGCCCTCCTTAATGGCTTTGGCAAGGAAGTACAACCAGGAGAAAATGATTTGCCGCAAGTAGGTTTACTTCTTTTCTTTCTCTTTCGTGGATGCTAGTTTTAACTTATTCCTTTGATCTCCATGTAAATCCTTGCTAGATTCGAGTTCAAGAATAATAAGAGAAAATATGTATGAGAAGTTCTTGGTTTAGGTTGAAAATTTGGTCAATACTCTTTGTGTGCTTTTATCTGTGTGAACAGCAAGTTGGTATGACTAAGATCACAGTGCACTTCTTGTATTTGTTTATATGAGCTCTGCACTCTGATTGTGCTGTGAAAATCTGAGATCAAATTCCTCCTGATCAGAATCTGATGTCCATGGCTGCAATGTTGGGGTAATTATCAATATTTTGTTCTGAATTCTTGTGTGAGCAGATGCTATGCTCGTCTTCACCCACGGGCAGTGAATTGTAGGAAAAAGAAGTGCGGTCACAGTAACCAGGTTTGCTACAATGGCACATATTATCTATCATATGCTTCAGTTGCTGTGCTCTTGATAAGAGGTTCCCCTGCAGGCATTTTCTGCATTTCTGAAAAGCAGATTTGGGTGCTTTGATCAGTCTGATGGGGGTAAACTTGCTGATTATGGCTTGGTGTGTGTTGTAAATGACAGTTGAGGCCCAAGAAGAAGATTAAGTAGACTCCTTGCAACATGGCGTGATGCGGACTTTGCAGTTCTGAATTTCACATATGTGCATCAGTGTGTTGGATTGTGTTCCAAGATGTTGATTGGACATTCCTGTTTTCCTTGTTTTGATGGGGGATTATATCTTTAATCCAGCAGTAATGGTGCTTGTTGTCAACTTAGTTGGACTTTCTGTGTTTCACATCTGGACCATGTGCTCCGGTACTCTCTGATGACTGCTTATGACTTTGACCTGTTATGTCGATTGTTTTTTCAGTTTTGTTTTTATGTCACCAGCAGTCTTCATCCATCACTGGTCTAAGTAGATGGGTGAACTCTTTTTCTTAGCTGGTCATGAGGATCAGTATAGCAGGACCAACCTGGAAGGGACAGCTGTGTCTGAAACCCATAACCCAAAAGATTCAGGAGATTTGAGTATAACCAAGCCACCCAGGCTGTAACCAAGCCATGGGAATCTGAAATTAAACCTGCGCAAAAGGTTATCTTGAATGAGACCAGCTTTGTCTTCCTGGCCTTCCTAATTATCTGAACACTTAGAGCCTCTCTTGGAAGTCTGTTCTTGAGCTAGCCATATAAATGACCAAGTAGCCTTTTCTGAAGTTCACATGATGGCTGTGCATATGACCATGTACACATCATGTCCAAAATGTACAAGAGCTACTTCCTTCACATGCTTGTGCTTGGCAAACCTGTAAAGCACGAGGAGTGATTTCCTAGGGTCTTTTGAGGGCAACTTATACACAATGCCTTCCCTGTTGTTTGGGTTCATGCCAATGAGACTAGGGATTATGGGACACAGCACTCACCAGTGAACCATCCAATGGAAACCTGTTATGATTCAGTCGCTGATGAACCACAACTGAGATACCAGCTCCTTAGTAAGCTACACTGTTACAGAGTTATCCAGCAGCATTAGTACCCAAGCCCACATCGTACTGCCCCATTATAGGCCATCGTAATACAGCATATAATATCATTTGATGAAATTATATGTCACACTACCAGGTACAGTGTGTTTCTAGGTGGAAGGGGTAGTAGGGCATGTCCAATCATAATACACAACAAGTTGAATATGAACACAAGCTTGAGTAATGTAGTTACAAAGGTTAAAAGCTGTTGCAATAGTGTCATGCTTCTTTCAATGATCTTGTTCTTTTTTCATATAATTTCTGTACAATATGATGATTCAAATGTTTTGATACTTACTTACAATAATGACAAATTTTTAAAAAGACAAAATGAATTGAAAAAGAATATTCAAAAAATCACAAGCTTGAAAAAGGTCAATTACAAATGTTAAGATTGATGGGATGATGTCATATTTATCTGTAATGTTTGGAGGGGGTTGTTTAATGTCCTTTTCTTTTTGATGATTTCATTGTCTTTTCATATACTTTTGAACTAGATAATGGTCCAAATGTCTACCTATTTATTTACAAGGGCAACATGGGTTGAAACAGACGTTTAAGAACCACCAAAAGTCCAAGATCAAATCCTTAAAAATATGATATTGTGTAAAATATGCTTTAAATTATAAATTATAAATTCGACTTTTAAAATTTTAAAATTCTTATGACATAAAAAAAAAGTGGCATTATATTATAACATAAAGGTTTATATGTGAGTTTGCTCTTCAAAAAAATGTCATTTTCAAATGATTTAGCTTTTTTCAAAAAACCTTTAAGGAGTGAAAGCATTGTTCACATTGTTTAAAAATGTATTTGGGTATTTCATATTCATTTAATTCATTTCAAGTTTTGCCACATGTCCACATAATAGATTATTCCACAAATCCTTACTTTTTGAATATAATGTGAATCCCATTTCCAACCTAGAATTCCATTAAACTTTCTCCTCAAAACTCTGATTTCATTTTTCTTAAAATAAATAATCTACAAGGGTTTAAAATTTAAGGACCTTGTTTTTATAATAAAAACCTAATGAAATTTTTATTCTTTTGTATCAAATCCTTGTTTTTTGGATTTAATGCGAATTCCATTTCTTAGTCCAAAATTTCATTGAAGTTATTTTTTTCATTGAAATTTCCATATCCCTTTCATTTTGGGCAAAAAAGTAGATATTGCAACTTTCCTAAGGTTAAAATAATTCATGGAATGGCAAGCTAAGATACTAAAATGATGGTGGATGATGTAGCAATCATAGAAATGGTGAAAAACCTTATATTATTATTAAGGAAAAAAATTCAATTCAAACATTGAACACAATAATGTAAAAACCTCCTCCAAAACCATTTCAAAAAATTTATATCTTGTGGCCACTTCATGTAACAATTGGACAATTGAGCTTGTATGATCAAAAGGAAATTGTACTAATTCAAAGAGATCATATTGAAGATTTGTGAAATGAGAAAGAAGCAATGAAAAATTCCTTTGCAAGTTTATAAGGACAAATGATGAAATGAAACCCTACCCCCAAACACATTGACACACCCAAAATAAATAATACATCACATCTTTAAAGGTGAAGTAACAAATAACATAATGATTCATATTTTATAATGATTTGTTAAAATTTAACAATGTTATTTGTGAGGGTCTTCAAATTAGTTAGTTTAAAAATAATGCTTCAATTCCTACAATGTTTTATCCCTTGTGTAAATCATAGTTCATCATAAGGCACATATTCAAAGAAAGACATTAAAATATGAACCTATGACAATTGACATGTTTATTTTGCGGTTGTGAAAAACTTGGCAAGGAAAAAAGTTGATGAGTTTTGGTATGAACATCCCAATGATTTTATTATTGTGAAAATGTGGGTTATGAAAAAACCTTGATTTTATGCTTTATTATATTAAGGATGCCCCTTTAGATTTACATTTATTAAAACATTGTACTTAATGTTTATAATGTGTTGTTTGTAATACCCTTTGTACACCATGATGGTGTTTAATGAAAGACAAAATGAAATATAAATTACATTCATTAACAATATTTGTAGATTGCCTAAAAAGGGCAAGAAGCTTCTATTTGGTCAAAACATGAGGTGCAATCAAAAAGTTTGGGCAAAGTTGGTATGAAGAAAAAAATCTAGGGTGAAATTCGAAAATGCATTGAAATGTACTAATAAATCAATGAATTTTGAATTTTCAACTTGAACTTATATGGTTTCACATGTGATAGTATTAGATAGTAATGAACAATTTCATTTTTATAAACTATGAATTTTTCAAAACCCCCCCCCCCCCCCCCCCAATCCAAATATAAAAAAAAAAAAAATGATTTCCCTCCCAAACAACTTTTATTTTTGACCCTAACTTTTCACTATTTGCCCTAAGTTCCCAAAACTTTTTAAATACCAAGAAACACAACACAAATACAATGGATAAGGGGTGAATCAAAGGGTGAGACCCAAGGTCACTTTGTGAATATTTTTATTATTGTTGAGTTTGTTTTAGAAATGTCCTGATTTTGCAAATACTATTCCAATGTATTGAAATGTGAAAACTATTTTTCACAACAAGTGTTTTATGTCAATTCTATTATGACCATTATTTATTATATATTCAAATTTGATTTTGCTTTTGGAATTTAGTTGTTACATCTAATGGTCATGATTTTACACACACACACACACCCACGCACGCACACACACACACACGAATTTTTATTCCAATCAATGTAAAGATTAACACCGAAGTTCATTCATGTTTTGATTTTTTTATAAAACAATTCAAACAATCGAAATTGTCACTAAATGATGTGCTCCCAAACTCTTTAATGGATTTAAATGTGAGTCTGAACTGAAAACATCATAAAAGCAAGAGTTGAGGCACGTTCCTTAGCTTGTAGCACTTTGGAGGGGTAGAAGGGCGTGCTGGAACTCTGGGATGGGACTAGGAAGAATGACAAACATCAACTACTCACATGAATTTGTACAAAACCAACACAAGGTGGTTAGTGCATAATTGAAGCACTTTTGGTGCTAGGATGAGCCACGGGCAACTTGGACTCACAACACTCACCATGACCTGGACTTGGGGGAAGCCACCACCTTCCCCCTTATATTATACTCTGTGCCTTTCCACAAGGCCCACATCCAAATGCCAAAGTTAGGACTCCTGCGACTTTAGAGCCCCATAACTTTGCATGGAAACCTCCAATTGAAAATGAGGTCTAAAAAAAAGTTGTAGCCTTCATCAAGAGCTTTCAAACGATATGTTGCACGTCATCTGCATGTAAGGAAATTGGCTTGATTCCCGACTTTTAGTGGTCGGGAGCCAAATTGTCAATTTGACTCCCAGCCCTTCTTTTGGCCATAACTTGTGTTTCAGATGTCTAAATGGGTCATGCGAGCCCATTTCAGACACTTAAGTTCCAATAATTTTCCAATGATATAAGAAAATCCTTAATCCATTGAGTTTTGACCCCTATAATTGTCGTTTGAAAATTTAGAAGTCCATATGGATTCTAACTCCCAAAGTGTAAACTCCTTTGGGAGTGTGAGGGTTCATTCCCTTACATTCTCTTACATTCCCAGAAACATGCGGTGTGATTCCCGGGCTTCTTTCTTGGCCCATAACCTTATAAGCCCTTGCATTGGTCGCTAGCCCAAGGCTAAGGTTGCAACATTAAAATTCAATCATCACATCTTGACAATCATAATTTTTTTCTTTTATGATTGAATTTCAATTGATGCAATTTAATTTTGACCACTATAGTTGATGAATATTAAACCACCATTTGAAATTCAATGTTGATGGTCATAATAGCTATAACATAATGTCATAGAAAAATAGATGGGAAATGGCTTAGGAACAATCATTGGCATGATTAGTATGGGAATGTCACAATTCATGGACACTAGTCATGGAACTTGAGATGCTAGTTGGGAAATTGAAAATAGGGATGAATATAATAATGAAAACAAGAATGGGAAGAGGTACGGGTGATGTAAATATGGCACTTGCAAAAAAAAGGTCTTTAATTTGTTCCTTCTTATTCAAATGAAGGTAAGATTTTTTTATTTTTTTTTCATTAATGTAGTATGAGATGGATGATCCATTCCAAAGCATAAATAGTTTTTGAAGTCCATGAATAAAAACAATATAGTGTGGTATTAGACTTGGGGAAGATGTTGTGGAAGAGGTAAAAATTTGTGGGTTCATTTTCCTTCTTTGTTTGTTGATTTGATTCTAAAATGGGTCATCAAATGAAAATTGAAATTGTGACTTTCTAATTAAAAACCTTTTGGACACATTCCTTTCCCACTTGCCTTCTCTTTGATTGTCATAGGACTTGCACCTTGTTTATAACTTCCTTGAAAAATGACGTTCAATAATTCACTTCTTTCATTAGGATTAATATCCATTGAATCTCTCCCATGTTTTTCCAATCCTTTGAAAATGCAATAAAAACATTTGGTTAGCTTTCATGTCTTATGACAATCAAACCTATTTATCTCAATGTAATTTTCACTTCAATTTATTTAATTAATTACTAATTGGCCGATGCATCCAAGAATAATATTTTACATTTAGGTTTGTGCAAATGCTAATATCTAATTTTAACAAAAGCATAAGCAAACTTATAAAAACTTATAGCCTGTCTTTAAACCCAAGTATTCTTATTGATGATTAAATATTGAAAGGGTCCCCTTTTGTTTTGGTTTTGCATGTAAAATGGTTATTTCTTGGATAAATTAATGATTAGGATATTTACGATATATTTTTGAAATCAAATATTATACCATGGAAAAAGATTTATGAAGCATTTGTGAACTTTCAACCTAGCTCCTTTTCACACATGAAGTTCTGTGTTTGAGTATTAATATGCTTAATGACAAATTAATATTGTCTCTTTTGATGCCTTGCTTTACACTTTCTGACTTTCAATTTGTTAAAACTTTTTGTTGCATTTCATGTAAGTCATGTTATTTATTACATTGGTAGGTTCACAATTTTGATAAGTGTATCTTGTTTTGAAAATGTAGTGCAAATTGTCATTTCCCTTGTTGATAAACATGGATGTGTGATGGTATTGTCTAATGACTACAAAAATAAGCTAATGCTTAAGGAGCAAGACATTCTTGAAATAAGCTGTCACAAGTATGAGATGAAGCCAAGGGACACTTAATTTGGAAATAAGGGCATTCTTGAAACAAACACTCACCAAAGGTGAAGTCGATGAGTGCTTATTTTGGAAGTGAAAGCTTTTATCATGAAAATGCTTCATTTTGAGGGGCATTCACTAATGTAAAACAATGATAAAAAGTAAAATAAAATCCCCATGATATTTGATGGGACATATCATGGCAAAAGAAAAATAAAATACCCATTCCACTTTTAAAGTGGGCATTTCATTTTTCAAAATGCCCCACTTTTGCCAAGAAGGATTTCCATTGGAGGTGTCTTCTAGATAAGTTAGAAACCTTTTGTTGATGGTTTATGTGTAGCATAATGTTTTTGCAATGTTTTACATGTAAGGTAATGCCTTGGCAATAAGGCATTACACCATATATGTCATATGTATAAAAGTGCAAAAAACATATATTCATGTGGAATTATGAATATGAGTACACCATCGACTTCAAGTCATCATGGTCATTGTGCATTTAGGCAAGTAAGGTTGCCAGAAAACTTTTGAACCTAAACCCTAAACCTATTTTTTCATCTTAAATGCTAAATCACAAACCTTCTTATACTATACTAGGGTCATGAGACAACTAGAAAGGTAAGGCTGCTCAAAAGTTTTTGACCATGAACCCTAAATCATAATGCTAAAAACTCTTTGCCCATTGAAATTCTTTATTTCCTCATTGAAATTCCTTTTTCATTTATTTTACATGATGTGTTTTTTTATAATAGTTCTAGTGAGTTTGAATCAAATATTTTAAACTACTATACCCTTTGCTTACAATCCATAACCTCATAGTTGCAATCCATAAACCTATGAAGCTTGGAATTATTGGGGAGTATCAATTATTGGGGATCAATTTTCACCAAAAATTTAACCCCATCTTAATTTCTATTTATAAAAATGAAAAATTGGGGAAATTATTAAACACTTTTCACCATATTCTTGAAGTAAAATAATTACCATCCATAAAATCTACAAAATTTGGGAATAAAACTTTGGGTTTTGGTTGAAACTAATCACAACAATGACAACTGAAAGCAAGAAACCCAAGGGCGATGGCTAATTGGTATAGCCCCTTTTGGGATTTTGGGACCCCACAAAGGTCATGGGTTCAAACCTAATGGTGCACAAGTGAAACTTGTGTCAACTTTCTACCAATGAGCTTGATTTGGGGGTGCCAACTGCCCATATTCAAGATCAAGGATACATATTGGGAACAATTTTAGGACTTACATTTTGGTCCAAAGTGTCCTAAAAGTCCTTTTTTATTTGGTAGAAAGTTAAAAATAGAAAATTGGATTTTTTTTTGTGATTTTTATTATGGGCGGTAGTTTTAATGATGCCTAGCTTTTTGTGCCTTAAATAACCATAAAATGATGAAATTCAATAGTCCTTTACCATGTGGTTGAATGTCCTTGAAAAGCCTTGATTACTATTGTCCTGAATGTTTGGAATACTAATCAAAACATTGTTTATGTGGATGCCTTTGGTAAATATGGGTTTTACACACTCTTTGAGCCTAAGAAATCAAAGGTTCTCTTACTTTTACTAGTCTTTTCAAGTCCTTTAAGTCATTAAAGGGGTGTGTGACATTCCTCAACTTCTTATTCCAAAACTTGAATGGAAATATTCTCATTTTCAAATAAGTGATTGGTCTATACCATTCACTTGATTTGGTTGTCTTTTTCAAGAAAAACTTTAAAATTACTACAAATGATTTTTTTGAGGAGTCCTAATGGAACTTGAAAATTACATGGTTCCATGAATTTCTTACATGTAACATCCTTTTTGTGGTCCTTGAACTTGAATATGGTCGATGGCTTGTTAGGTAGGGTCAACTAGGTCCTTCGATAGAACAAAAATAAATTGATGATGAAATTGTGCCCAAGAAAAAAAAAACATGAGAATGACCCCCCTTTTTTGTATTGGTGATGAAAGTGAAATAAAAAAAAAAAAACTGAAAATGAAGTGCTTTTGGAAGTTTGCAATTGCCAAAAATGAAGGGTAAACTAAGTGAAAATGCCAGATTTTTATATTTGGTTTAAAGTGTGTAGACAAAAATATAAAAAAGATGATTAAAGATTTGGACTTCATTCTTACCTTATACCCATATTTAGTTAGATTTTCCTAGGGACAATTGCCACTTTTTTCTACATTTTTCTATGGATGATCACCATTTTTGCTACAATAAAAATATTCTTACAAAGAACACTGGACAACAAGAAACTCAAAGTTGGTTGAAAAGTTAAAAAACACTTGAAGAAAGCCAATAGGAAGATCCTGGCCATGAGGAATCAGACACCTACCTTTGGGCCATGTAGAATTGCAGCTTGTGAAGAGGAAGGTCCATCATTGACACACCATTTGCCAACATCTAGTGTTGTCCAATTTGTGTGCACACTCAGCAAGAAGATGGGAATCGTTGGAACTGGCAAGGATAGGGCCACATGAGGATGGAACTTCTCTCAAATGTTATCATGAGGACTTAGTCTGAAAGTGAGGCGCAGGTGTCATAGAGAGAGATGTTATCTGTCTCTTCATCATATGTCAGGAATTGAAAGTGGTTACCAAAGTTTGCATTTTCTCTTAATTGAGATCATGAAATCTGTTTTCATCAGAAGAACAATCTGTGATAGCTTATGGAGTTGCACAACAGCGCATGGAATTGGATCCAAATGTTTCTGCTGCTATGCACACAGGTTGAACTAAGCTCTCACCAGCACATATCAGTGCATGGAAAGATGGTGAAACATGAGGTTGCAGAGGGAGCTTGTGATGGTATGACCAATTGAGGTGGAATGAGGGGTTTCCATGTAATGGCATCCTCATCTCCAACTCTGAGCCCTTTACTCTGTCAAATCTGATCCTTGCAAACCTGAAGTAAAAGAGAAAGTGAGACCCTAATTCTGGTATTGCAACAAGGTTAAGTTGGATGTATTTTTAACATTTATCAGCTTGGATGGCACTTGGCTTTAACATTTACTCTCATGCATTGAATTCTGTGTGTTGAGTGAGCATTCCATAGATGGCTCCCAGTTCTTGCTGTAACTTTCCACAGTATAGACAAGTCCTTGAATGGCTAGGGTCAAGGATTAGGGTTGGAGTTGGGCAGGTTTGAACTTGATCCTAATCCCCCCTTAGAGCTGTTGTCTGCTATTGGAAGGTGACTTAAACAATGTCCCAAATTTTCCATGTGGCTTATACCTTAGGTCCAATCTGCCCCTTCTCAATCCTTGTGCTCAGACTTGTTATTCAGATCTGTATTGTTGTCCCCCTCTTGTGGTGCTACATCCATTTCAGCAACCCTCCAGCCAAAGCATTGATGCATATTTTCAGGTCTTTTATAAACTGAGAGCCGTCATTTCATGGAATATAAGGTGCTAAAATAATCAAAGGCCCTATTGGTGATTTTAGGTCATTGCAAATCTTCTTTGGAAGATATGATAACCCTTCACAAAAGTGAAAAATGTTATGTCTGTTTGGACACGCCAAGCATAGTTAGGAAGAAGAAATATGCAGGACAGAAGTCTTAATTTGCACTAAACCAGATGCTTGGCACCATCACATTTGCACTTAGGCTCTGGGGACTTTGTTTAGGGGGCTAGCACCACTAGTTCAATGGCCACTTCTCAACAATCCAAAGCACCCATTCTTCTTTTCTCCTCTTTTCATCAACCAATTGTGAAATGATAAAGAATCCAATCTTTTTGGTTCTGTCAAGTAGAGGGAAGCCCATCTGAGCGGTCCTGCAATTGCGGTTAACAATGCAGACGAGAGACTACTCTTGTACTTCATGTGTGAGTTGCCAAAGAGTTTAAGGTTTAGGGTTTAAGGTTTCTCTTCCACAACGAGTTGAGGGTTTAGGTTTCCACATCTCCCAGCAAATGGGGCACATAGGAGCAATACAAATGAGATTTGAAAGATGTTGGTACACTTTGTTCTAATAGGGCTCACTGAGCTCTCGCTTCACAGCCTTTTGACCAAATAAAACCCACACCACAGTAACATAGCATGTCAATTCCTTTTCAATTTTGTTAAAATTTCCATCTTGCATCATTTATAACATCTGAAGACAAATTTCCTTATAACCCTCTTTTTAAAGGTTTTCTTCTACCAGAGCAGGCATTCCACTTTTCAAAAAGTGCTACCCTTGGTGAAGGAAAAGTTCTTCTTGGTAACGATCCCTCCAGATAGACTAATTTTTTTCTGCTGATGCTTCACATAATTTCAATGTCATTACACCATCAATCTCTTCAGCAATCCAGTTTCACTTGCACAACAAAAAGACATTTGCAAATTTCAGGGACTGAAAAAACTAACCTGCTGAAAGAACTAATCTCTGTGGATAGAGCATGTGCCCATCATCAGGGTTTTGGGGTTACATTTGTAAACCTTACAAGTGTTTTGAAGAATTCATGTGGATAATGCAATGTTGTTTCATACAACAAACCCACTTAATTTTTCCATTTATGAAACAAGTATACATTGTACAGTCCCGCCCCAAAATCAGGGTAGACAAAATCCAAATTGCAGGATCTAGAAGAAAGACACAGAACAAGAAGCAAGACAGACACTTACTTTCTAGAATTAGTGCCCTGAAAATTCTACCTAAAAGAATAATGTAAATAAGAGTCTCTCTCTCAAATTGAGTGGAAAGATGATCACTGGGTTGTCATGAATCCTTGTGGAAACCTTGGAGAAGATTACCAGCAGGTTATCACAAATCATGATGCAAAACCTCTGCATAGATGATTGGTGGTGGTTGTCATGAATCACATGATGTAAACCTCTGAGAAGTTGATTGATGGGCTGTCAGGAACCACATGCTGCAAACCTCTGAGAATTTGAATGGCAGGTTGTCATGAATCAGGATGAAGGTAAAAATCCCTCTCGAGTGGGAGCATGGTTGAGCAGAAAAGAGTTGTTCCATCAAAGATAGATAGATCTATCAAGATGCAAGAAATACTCCTCAAGAAGAAAGATGGTAAAGAAGATGATGGATCACAACCCACCTTTTGCTTCCATCAAAACTGACTAGGATGCATGTGCAATATGCAAATCACTCTTCAGACAAGAAAAGAAGACGGGCTTGACTGAGCTTTCATGAAAACTTCCTTTGCTTCAACTAGAGGAAAGAAGAGCTTGGGGGTGAGAGATTGAATGAGATGGTGGTGGTGGTGGTGCTGATGCTGATGATGATGATGATGAAAAGGGTTTAAGGGATGGGAAAGCTGTTGTGGCCGAGGAGAAGCACCGGCCTGTTCGACGATGTGCTTGGGTCTGGTGGTGGTCTTGGTAGAATGACCAGGGCAGCAACACCTCCACAGAGAGCAGCTACAGCGCCAAGCAAGAATGCAGGCAAGTTGCCACCGCCGAACAACTGATCCCAGGATCCAGCACCCAAGGACACAACAATTTGCGGGAGAACAACGGAAAGATTCAAAACACCCATGGACAACCCTTGTCCGCCTCCGACTTTCTCTGTGAAAGTTGCAGTCAGAGAATAGGGAACAGAGTAGGTCACCGCAAGAGGAACTCCCAGAAGTGCGAAGATCCCCAGAGCCGCGAATGTTACCAAAGAGTGTGGAGGGTCTTCTGTTTCTGCTGCTGTCCCTGCCGTTCGCTTTGCTGCTGCTGTGATGAGCGCAGTCGCTACTAAGCAAGCAACCATGATCAAGTTTCCCGATCCCCAGACGAATTTAGACCCGAGCTTTCTGCAAACATAATCTATGCAGAGAGAAAAGATGCCGAGCACAAGGGAGTTGAGCATTAGACCCAGAGATCCCATGTGCACTCCGTCGTAGTATCGTTTGCTGGAAACAGGATCGGAGGACGATGACGACGGCTCACCCATGTAAACTTCTCTTCCCATCCAGTCCGTGTCGAAGAGTAGGAACGGGAACCAAGCCACCCATGTGAGCGCCGTGACAAGCAAAATGCACCACATCGAGCGCGGAAGATCCCGTAACGCGCCCAAAAGCTCCGAGAGCATCGCTTCCCTCTCCACCTCTAACTCTTCTTCTTCTTCTTCTTCTTCTTTCCCATCTTCTTCAGTGGCGGAAAGGCTACCTTTGCTCTTCTTGCCGGCGGCTTCAGGGTCCGCTTGGCGATCTGCAAGCAACGGGGTGAAGGCCGGTAGCTTCCCGCTGCTGTATCTCCTCTGTACAGGAACGTAGGGGATCTCGGAGGCAGCAGTGACGCTCAAGAATGTGGTGAACGCCAGCACCACGATGCCGAGAAAAAACGCAGACTTGAGGTTGGCGCAAGCGACGTCGCAGGCAGTGGTGACAGTGAAGGGGAAGACTCTCCACCAGCCAGCGTATGCACCAGTCGCATAGCCGAGTATGTTGCCGAGCGCCATGAAGAGAGAATAGAAGGCGTTAGCTCGTCGCGTTCTCTTCTGGTCCTTCCCGCTGAAATCGGCAAGCAAAGCTCGGCAAGGACCTTGGAGCACATTGTTGGCAAGATCCAGGATCCAGAACCCAAGAACGAAAACCACGATAGCACGAGGACGACGACGAGGACCTGGTGCTACCCCCTCCTCCTGCCTCTGCTGCGAAGTACTACTGTCATCCCCAAGAAGGAAACCCAAGTCGGCAGAGAATCCGATGACAAGAATGCCGAGAACGATGGCAGTCGCTCCTGCGACGATGAAGGGTCGTCTCCTCCCGTACTTGCTTGTGCAGCCATCACTGTAATGCCCGACTACCGGCTGCACGAACAAACCAGAGATGGGTCCACACAGCCAGATGAGACTGGCCCATGCATGCGGAATGCCGAGCTCTTGCACATATGGCGTGAGCAAAGACAACTGCAATGCCCATCCGAATTGCACTCCTGCTGCAACGCTCGCTACTTGAATGAGCGCACTGATTGGCACTCTGTTCTTCCCCTTGTTGTTACTACTCTTCCGCGACGACGACGCCGCCGCCACGGCGTTGTTCTCTTCCCTCATCGCTCCACAACCCACCACCACCACCGACAACAACAACAACAACAGAAACTGGATCAATTCTTCCTCAAAACATACTGCGATCCTTCCTTCCTTCCTCCCTTACAACTGCAATTCTTCCTCAAATTGCAATTCATGATCTCAGACATGGAATTACTATCTCTCTGAGAAGATGGGATTCCTCTTCAAATTATCACATGGCAGCTGCTTCTGCTGCTGCAACAACACCATGACTTGCTCTTCTTCTCCAGCTGCTCATTGCCCGCGGGGATCTGATGGAAACCTCGCAAAGATCTTTTCAAAATCTAGAAGCGCGTATTGAAAAAAAATAATTCTCTTTGGATTTTTATTTTTTTCGGTCTTGTTTGATTCCGATTCACTATTGAATCTTTTTTCGACTCTCACGCGATCTTTTCTCCCGAAATTCAGTCCTAACTCCGTCGATCTCGGCTTCCCATCTCCTTCACGCTTCCTTTGTTGACGACGACGACGACGACGAACACGCCGCCGCAGCGACGACACATAAGATAAGACGAAAGGCCCAACTTTCTTAAGCGTAACGCTTTAACAACCACTTTTGGGAAACCAGCCAATAAGATTCTGCCACGCAAGCGTAAAAGGGAAACTTGGCCCGCACCTTGATGTCCAAATGGCTGTTGTGGCAGTGCTGTGTTGACTCATCTCTTTCTGTATCGATAGTCCAGAGCCAGGGTTTTTTTTTAAAAATTAATATTTAAATATTCTTCATTAATCTTCATTTTAATAAATTTTATTTATTATTATTATCATTCATTATTTAAATATGTGAAATTCATAAATTGCAATAAACAAAATTTGGTCGATTTTTTTCCCGAAAATTAGCAAAATTATGGTCAGTTCACACCTATGGATACCTCAAGTGGTAAATCAATAGGTATATACACCTTCATTCGTATATATGCACAAGTAAATTGATAAATAGGTGATGTGTAATGCCTATATGACCGATTAATGAAATGTTTATCAAAATGTGATAGCACAAGTTTATGAAAGAGTGTTGATGGTAATTTCTATTCAAAATCCTAGATTCCCAAGCTTAAGAATCTTTGTAAACAAACATTTTGAAGATTAGTATGGTAGATTATCACTATGGTAGCCATGCAACGGCATGTCTTGATCTCCATTGCAAAGAATCTTCAATGTAGGAAAATGCTCCTTGATCACCCTTGCGATGAAGCTCAAGTGTAAATAAGAAAAAAATGTGTGCGCAAAAGAACAAAGATAGCTCCCAAGCTCTAGCTTCCGTTGCAAGAAGTTTCAATGTATAGGAGTGACTCCAAACTTGCATCACCAAGAAGCTTCAATGCAAACAAGTGTTGCAAAAATTTGAGAATCAACCTAAACCCTTAAACTTTGATACAAGTTCACAAGTAGGTGTCAATTCTCACATAGGCATGTGTTTACACACAACTACAAATTTGTAAATGAACACAAGTTCCCTTACATTTGACAATTCAAAATAAACTTGCAACCTAATACAAATTCAACAAATAGTTTGGCAATTGGATGATGATGAAGATGTGGTGGTAGTAGAACACCAAGCAATGTAGTTACAGCTCCACAACATAAACACAATAATTGGGAGCATAATGAAGTGTTAGCATTCATCAATTGTAAACATTCAAAAGGAGCTCATCAATCCAAGATTGAACATGGTTTTTATGTGTAATGCTAAAACAAGATTGTTGTGCAGTTATAGAAGAAAATGAAGAACTAATTTTCAAGGAATGGCACCATGTGCAAAAATAAGTGGAATTTCAATTTTAATTACAAGAAGCTTCCAAATTATCGCAAAGGGACTAGTAACCTCACATGCCTATGGAAATTGACGTCTAAAGAAACCGAAAGAACTCATTTGCCATGTTAATTTAGTTAAAAATATTATGAAATGATTGAGGCCTTGTAAGGGAAAAAGGTTGTGAGTGCTCCTCTACACACCACGGATGTCAATGTTGAAGGAAACAAACTATACAAACCACCAACATAAGAAGTAAATGATGAAAATGAAGAGATGTAATCATAGGAAATGCCGAATAAAGTTCAAAATGCATACACAAATACTCAAAGTGGGGCTCCAATGTTCATGAATTTATTTGGAGATATGATGTCGTTCCCAAATAACAATCACTCCCCTCATGTCATCAATATCACTATTAAACCTAGACCAATACACATGTATATGGCAACATTAGAATTAAATGAAAATGTACCAACATTTTTTCTCCTATCGTTGAATTTTCAAACAAAAATAATAAGGTCCTAATGGATGAATGGATAAAATCAATGTTATTTAATTAGAGATTGAACAACATCATTCAAAGGTTCATATTGCATCGCCAAGGAAAATGAGGATGGCTTATCGATGAACGTGAAGCCTGAGCTTGGAACTTAAAGTTTAATGTGATTTTAATCCACCTACATGGATAAATATGTTCAAAGATGAATGATTTCATATAGATGAATGCCATTTCTACATGAATGAATTTCATTTATGATCTAGAAATATTTTCATGTGGTTAACAATGGCTTGCAACTATATAATATACCCATAGGTATGGATTTGAACCATATCAATGGCCCCTTGGATACCTTGCAAACCTAACAACTTCTTAAGTCCTTCCATCACATGTATAAATTGTCTTTTTGAAGCCATTAAATTTGGCTTTTAAAGATGTCATTCATTGCATGTTCAAATTCATGCAAGACTAAAAGTGGATTTTCGTATAACAAAAAATTCATTGCACTCCAAGTATTCATAAGCATGTGCTAACTTGTATAATGAACATGTTACCTTAATGTTCATTAACACTACATGTTTATACCTTAAAAAAAAAAAAAAAAAGGTTTTAATCATTTTGTCAACTACCTCACAAAAGACCCATTAATTCAAATGTGTTCAATCCATCTCTTGTCAAAATATTGAATCATGAAAATTTGAGAATATTAAGTTGTTGACCTAGTGTCATGGGTATGAAAATTACAAAGACAAATGACAAAAGGATAGGTCTAAATATAACACTGAAACACCAAAAAAATAAAAACCAAAACTAGAATACAAAGGCTAAAACCAAAAACAAAAAATGTGTAAGATCAAAATACAAACAAATAAGATCGTACTTTAAATTGGTGTTGAACAAGGCATCACAAACACATTGGCCCTACCAATAGATAAAATGTTGTACATCTACCTATTGTGTCCACGTTCCAAAAACCCAAAAAATTCATTCCAATCTAAATAATTTAAACACTCTCACCAAAGAAATTAGTTCACCTAATGTGAAACTAGTTTTAATATGTTAAAACTTCCAAAAGTTGGATCCAATGCAATAGTCCTTGTCTTGTGGGGCAAGGCCCAACAAACTAAACATAATGGGGGTTTTACGTTTTGTTATACCCTTTTGGGGACCTAGTTCAAAAAAACTTTCATGAAGGTTTTAATATGCCCATTGACCAAGGAAGTTTCTTAACTATAAGTGAACTACAAATTAATTAAAATTTAATTAAAGGTGAATTAAAGGTTAACTCAAAATCAACTAAAAATAATTGAAAGAGTTATAAGTGAACTATAAATGAATTATGACTTAACTAAAAATGAATTACAAATAACTAGAAATGAATTGAAAGTTAATTAAGAATGGACTAAATGTTAAATATGAATCATGAATGAACATTTATATGAATGAACTCCTTTCATCATATGAAAATGATGTTCATAACATTTAGCTTTAACCCCATCTTTTAATTATTGATTCAAAAATAAATCATAAATGTAAAACAATCTAAAACTATGGATAACTAATGCATTTGTCAAAATTTCAAACAAAAAAACTACTTTGTGTTTTCAAAAATGAAAAAGATTTTGTAATTTACTTACAACTTCAACAAAATTAAATGAAGATTGTAGGAAATTACCAAAGACCAAAATTTCATGCACTTGAATTAGGAATTAAAAAAAAGTTAAACAATATATTTATTAACTACATGGAGGTGAACACAATGACAACCTACAAAGAACAAAAATACATTGCAAATGACAACCTACAAAGAACAAAAATACATTGCAAACGACAACAAAATAAATGAGATAACAAATGCATTGTTCAAATCAACACAATGGTGTAAATGAAAACATTGCATCAAAGGATGATGAACATAATGAACGAAAAAGAAGTTGAAAAAAATGGTGTAGATGAAGCCCTTCTTACAAAGCACTATGGTGATAAAGAATTGCAACATTGCAACAAACATTGATAATGAAGCAAACAAAAATGTCACAATAAAACAAAATTCGCGAAATGTTGCAACAAATGAAAAGATCACATAAATGACAATAAATGTACAATGACAAAATCAAGTCAAATGAAGCTACACTTGAAAATAAGGTGATAAAAAAAAAAGGTGCCAAATCACAATAAAACATTCAAACAAGACATTCAAGGACGTTATATAAAATGAAGACAATTGGACAAAAAAACCCTTGCAACATGGCACTATGAATGTGATGAGCAAAGATGTCAATGAGAACAAAAACATTGTCAATGTTAGATGCAATAACGAAAAAAAAACAAAAAACAAAATGTTGAAAATAAAACATTTCCACAGTTGGTTGTTGTAATCGAAAGATGATGAAACAAGCAAACAATGTTAATGTTGTGAAAAAATATTTCAAACATTGCAAAAGAAAATTTGCAAACAAAAAATGTAAATTACAACAAAGATGAAATTGCAATGAAAGGGGAAAGCATGTAAAAGAATCGCAAAAAAAATGATGGAAAAATGTGGCCACTAAACTTTAACATTGAAAGAATACACAATCATGACCAACAAAAGTTCATCTTGAACAAAGGTTGTGGGTGGATGTTAACAACAATCTATCAACCCTAATTAACCTTATTTGGAAACAAAGATAGCTACATACAATAGGTTAACAATGTTAAGTTGATAAAGTTGGTGTGAACAATGTGAACATGGTCTGAAGGAAAGGATATTCTAAACATTAGGACTATTGCTTAAACACATAGATGTGAACCAACCTTTAGGAAGGTAGTTGAGTTTACACTTAAAGAAAAAAACAAAATTCCAAAAGTTTCCAACCTTTTGTGTGGAAAAATCAACAAAATTTGTGGGGGGGAAAAAAAAAAAAAAAACACTTGTCCAGAAGCAGTTGACTTCTCAACTTGCCACATTGGATTTTTTTCGTTTCCTTCATTTGTACATTCAAATTTCACCATGTCTGAAAAGGGCACAATGGGTTGAACATTTGTTTTATTTGTTGGGGCATTGCACATGGCCAAGCTAGGTGGGCACTAGGGCCTGGGGTGGGGTACTTTGGGCAGCACCTCCTTTGTTGGTCTAAACCCTAAACCTGATTTGGCCTCTCATAATTGGCTACACACCAGTTCAAATTTGTGTATCTGGTGTGGGATCTGGTTTGGTTTTAAGTTCACATTTTGAGAATGTGGTTTAGGACCTGGATATGATTTCCTGGTTGGGGACCTAGGTTAGAGGTAACTTTGGTAAGAAGAAAGTGTGGGTACTAGTAGTAAAATAGAAGTTATCCTAGTAGCATCTTGTTGCAACTACTTACTTACTAAGTATGTGAGCCCTAGGGTTATTCTTTTGCTAATTGAGTACTAGTTCTTCTCATTAGGACCAACAAAACCCTAAACCTTGGTTTCACTTTGGATAACTTGTTTGAACTTTGAACTTGTTGGAAATGGAATTGAGGATTATTAGCTTTCACAACACTTCACCACAAAAAATTTCCTTATTTTTAACTCTTGCTGAAGTGTGTAAGAAGATGATAATACTAGAGCCAATAACATGATGAGTCACTTGGATTTGTTTTCTTTCTAAGACTGGAGAATTGGATTGAGTGTGCAATCTTGAAAATGTCCCACAATCCTCCTCCCACTTGCCCTTTGCTTTTGAGCTTAAGTTAGTGTAGCCTATGTTGTTAGCCCAAGTATGAACCTCCAAAACACATTAATGACCAAATATTACCCAAAAATCAATGTCTCCTCCTCCACCCTAGCTCAAGTCAAAAAACAATTTATGAAATTTACACCTCCATAAAATCCTATTCATATCCTATTCCATCCAGCACTTTTCAACAATACGAAAAGCGTGTCCCAATTTTCCCTTTTAAAAAAAACTTCATTTTGATATTTTATTGAATTTTCAATCCTAAAATAATTGTTCAATATTCAATAACTCTTGCACCAATGACTACTACTACCATAGCACCTGAACGATTTTGGCATAAATTAAATTGTTTTTTTTTTGTTTTGCCAAAATTCAGAATTAAAAAACCAAGTGCCGAAGTTAAGATTTAAAATTTAATTAGTTGAAGTCCACTTTAATTAGTTTGCTCAACTTTATTCTCCTTGATCTACAATGGAGTTGTTTTTATTTAATTATTTTTCGTTTGTGCCAATAAATAAATAAATAAATAAATAAATATGTCCACTTTGGACTTCTTTGGGGAATTTGTTTCTGGGTTGCTAATGTAGGTAAGCATGCATTTTGGGGGATTTATTTTTTCTGTGTGTAAAATATCCCACTCTTGAATGGAGGAAAGGAATGATACACAATAAAAGGTTTATTGTATGTCTCTCTAGTCCAAGATTTTTCAGTCCAAAGGATTGGCAAGCACTCAAATTGGGGTGACATGGCTGGGCCACCCACTTGGACCGATTGGGTTGGGAGAGAGCAATTTCTTTCTCTTCTCTTCTCCTTGGCCGGAGAAATTGAATGTCCCACATTTTTCCAAATTGCAACACCCGCAACTACTAGAAATCAATCTCATCTCATGTGGACGATGAAGTAGCTGAAGTAAAACGCACACCACATACACATCATCAATTTCAAAAAAAATTTGGCAAGTTCTCAAAGTGAAAAAATTGGATCTCCACCTATAGAGAGAAAAAATTTTAACGGGAAAAAATGCCTTAAGTCCCCCAAATTTAAAATAAATACGTAAAATCACCAAATATTTATCATAAGTTCCAATAAATACTTAGCCAACAACATAGAAGGGTGCTTAAATTTGTTACCATCATATCTCATTTATATAGTTAAATTAAGTCGAAACCCTACAATGACACAATTCTCCAGACTTTCAACCCCTATTCACACTAGCGAACAATCCCTTGGTGGCCGATTCCACCAGGCTCACCCTGGCTTACCTGGCAGAATTGGCTAACAAGGGCCCCTTCTTTAGTACAAAATGGAAAAAACTTTTCAGCTATCCAGGAGGTACCTATATACTACCATAGTACCTTGCCAGCTTCAACACAAGTATGTTGAATAATTAATTAAATTTGAAGATTTCATGTTACAAAAAAAGATATTACTCATAGATTTCTCTAATTTTCCTTCACAAAAAAAAACCCTTTGGAAAAAAAAAAAATTGTGAAATTTTTTCAAAAATTCTACAAATAATTTAACTAGTGTTGAAGCTGCCAAGGTACCTATATTCTGCAAGTGAGAAAAAAATACAATTGCATTTTTTTTTTTAATGGTTTTCTCGTTGTTAAAGCCACTTGCTGCTCCCACCGAAATGTCATCATTCAAAACATAAGTTGCAAAGAAAGTATTGTATTTGGTGGTGTTTATGAGGGATGGAAGGACAATTGACCATTTAAAATAATTGAATTGAAACTTGAAATGGAGGCACTATCCCTTGTTGTTCCAGCATGTTTAAGTACAAGTCTTTTACAAAAAAAAAACAAACAAGCATAATAACCTTACTTTCCATGCAAATTATCAATTTCAATTGGTTGTACATAATTGATGTTACATAATATGTATTGGATTATGTGAAACTAGTTTGAACAAAGTAAGATTAAACCCCCCGCCAAAAAAAATATTTAATTAGTAATGTGCAATGAAGATGGAATGGGACATGATTTCAAGCCGGACCAGACCCCAATTTTGTTAAGAAAAGATCAAAACCAAAAGTTTTAGAAACCCAAAGAATTGGTCTCAGAACTGAACTAGAGAGTCTATCAAAAAAACTAAACAAGGGGCATTGCCATTTACATTTAAAAGTATCTTAAGGCAAAAGAAGAATCATGATGAAAACTCAAATATTTCACCATGCAAAAATGTAACCTTCAAAAAAGTCCTCTAAAAGAAACCAAAATCCTTCAAGATATTATTATAACTCTGTAACTAAATTTCTCAAGTTTCAACACAAGCCAAAATATCTTATTTCAAAAATCCTCATATATAAAAAATAGACCTACTATTATTACCTAGGGGCCTATAAAAATCCCTTAAGCTACTATACTCTATAATGAATCTAAACACAATATCCTTGCCTTCTTGGTAGGCAAAGCCAAAAGGTTTCAAAACTGGGCTCAAAGGTTCCTTGTATCATCAAGAACTGGACAACACTGGAAGTTACGAACGTATCACCCTGGCCAAGGGCTACAACAAAATATGGCTTTTCCTATGGCAGAATGAATGCCTTGGCTCATGACCCATTAACGAGATAAATATGTGGTTTCATCCATTTTAATGGAAAATTATATTTATGATATAAAAGCCTTGGTTCATGAGATAAACTATGTGGTTTCATCTGTTTCATTGTAAAATATACATAATATATATTGTAGATTGACGTTAATGTCGTATGCATCACATGACTATACATTTTGTTGTTGAAGTTTCAAGTGGATGTTAAGGCATTCCCTCATTAGCTAGTAGAAACATTGTTAACGGTGAATCCTACTTTTAAGGAAGGTTGCTTGTTTGTTTCGTTTATTTTTGTTTTGGCATGTGAGGTCTCTCCCAAATCAAGAGACCTTCCATGTTTTTTATTGGTGGCATTGGAAAGTCTTGGACGAATAAGGGTGCACTAGGATGATTTCATAATGTTTGGAGTAGTTATTGAATTTTGAGTATTTTTGTCATTGTGAACATGTATACAATAGCAAAGATGCCATGCTTGTTCATCAATAAGAATCTAATATTTTATGAAAATGCTAGGTGAGTTCAAATTTAGTTATATTTACATTTTGTTGTTCACACACATGAGGTTCAATGTGTTTACAAGTTTTATTGTGGAAGGCATTACCCACACCCATGTAAACAACATGGGTTTAATTTTGGGAATGCCCTTCACAAGATGAAGTTTCCTTCCACCTTGCGGTGCAAGGGACCTTTAACCCAAACATTGACATTTGGAAATTAGCCCCCTCAAGATGGCACAAAACTTCCTTAGACATAATAGTAAAAGAATTGGAATGAACCAATAGCCACCAATGTACCATCCATTGGAAGCTGGTTTTGCCTTAAATGTGTATGAACCCTAATTGAAGTGATGCTAAGTCTTGTTTGTGTATGAATTGGTGTTGTGCGAGTAAATGTAAATGGTCGTGTAACATGTTATGAAAAGTCTTGTAATTGTAAAACATTTATATTTACATTTAAAAGTTTTTATACTTACTTTTTTCATTGAACATTTTTTAGGTTTTACTCTTACAAATGCGTGACATGCATGTGTATGTTTTTTAAATATTTATGAAAAAATTCCCATGCACTTTGTTTCATCATGTAAAGCCATGCAAGTGTAAATTACATTGCAATAACCTCATTTTTATAAATAGCCATTGTATTCAATAACATTGGGACATGAAACACTTTCTCTATATGTTCTGATGTTGCAAACCTTGATTTTTTTGGTAGGAGAATGGATTAATTAGCACGATATACAATATTCAAGTTACATATGCATGTTGCATTTTTATTTATTTATTTATTTTCATAGGATTGAAGATGACAACTAATGGAAAAAGAGCTAGTTTAGCAAAGAAAGAAGGAAAAACAAGAATAAATGGGCAAGATAGTCAAGAAGGTAGAAAAGGGCGCTACGTAAGAGAAAAAAGGAAGGTAAATATGGAAAAATGTGTTAGGAATCTTATTTTAGTTATGTGTTTACGTCTTAGTTATTATAAGTAAATTAGGGTAAGTTATTTATGAATTAATTTTAACGTGAATATGATTTCAAATGTTTTGTGTCTCAACTTTGGTGATTTGAAATTCCAAAATACAGTGTGTTTTGTTTGCTTTGCAATTGTTTCATTTACACATGATTTTTGTGATTTGATCGGTATCTTGTGTTTTGAGGATGGAGTCCTACGCAAGTGCATGTGACCTTATTTTTTCATTTTTTTTTGTTTGGATGGTAAGCATTATGTTGTTTGGTTTATGTGTGTTGATACCAAAGGTTGTAAGCATCAACATAGGAGTGCACAACAAATGATATCTTGTAAAATGCTTTTCATTGTGATAAGTGTTGTGAGCTCCCCCTTTGTGTATGATTTTTACAAATGCATTTATTAGTATTATTGCAAGCCTTTACAACAACTTGTTTCAAGCAAGCTCTTTCATGTTTTGTCATTTCGTTCTCCCCTTTCTTGTGCTTGTTTTGCAACTTCTTTTCATTGTGATCCTTATATTGTTCAAGGTGAACTCCCCCATGTTAATCCTTTTCATTTATCTTTTTTGCAAGTGTAAGTGGTGGTGTTATGATCATCTTGTTACTCTTAGCATTGATGCAAGATTTGTTAGCAACTTGTTTTAAGTGAATTCCAACTCGTGTCATTTCACACATGCTTTTGTTGTGGTGATGCATAGCAATACCCCTATTGTTTTGAAATTTATAATCATCAATGATAGTGGGAATTGCAAGATGTCATTCTTAGAAACTATATTTTTCATGGCAATGAAAGGTACAACATTTCCATTTTGTTGTAACTTTAATTCTTATGGGGGAATGACAATACTTTTGTGTATGTGCATTCTATCTATTTGTGGACTCTTTTTTCCACAACATTTATGAGAGTTTGATTTCAATTTACTAAATGGCATATTTTACAATGATGGATGTGAAAGAAATATCCATGATTCTTATTTTGATTTCATGTGTAAGGCTATGGCAAGTTTATGTGTTTTTTTGGCGTGTTTTACATTTACACTTATCTGGATTACATGAAATGAAGTTGCCTTACACATCTAATATTATAAACTTATATATACATTAATGTAAATGAAAATTATACATTTACATGTGATGTGTATATGTTTGTGAAATATAATTACTCTTATTGATTGGTATATGAAAAACCAATACACACTTGTGACACTAATATGAGCTCCAATTGAATTGAGATTTCACATCAATTGGAAATAGGTGAATAATAGGTAGTTATTAGGTAATGAGATGCATGTTGATGGTTTTTGTACATAGGAAAAGGGATAATGGGTCTAGGTTGATGGGTCAGAAACTACTAAAAGCAGAAACTGAGGTAACCACCCTAGTTACCTAGGGAACTGGAACCCAATGAAAAAATACTTTTGTTATTTCAAGGACACCCCCCTCCACCCTTGGGCATTACCCTACATATAACCTCCCATGTTGCGAGAACCAAGGGGCACATAACATGCCAGATAGCATGTGCCAAGGATTCTGTAATATGTTACATACCCCATTAGCAGCCATAACATGCCCAAAACATGTATGACATGGACCCAAAACATGTCTAGAAATGCCCAGGTGGAAGAAAATGAAGGACCCATCATCCATCC
Organism: Sphagnum tenellum; assembly: GCA_963921925.1. NCBI lineage: Eukaryota > Viridiplantae > Streptophyta > Sphagnopsida > Sphagnales > Sphagnaceae > Sphagnum > Sphagnum tenellum. The sequence goes on from OY998155.1 coordinate 13,326,346, forward strand.
AGCATCCCTCATGGTGCACTGGTGGATGTTGGTTCACTCTGGCCAGCCCGAAATACAGCCCACCGTGCTCTACATACATAGTAGGTAGGTAAGGTAGGATGGTCTACATATGCAAGGACCTTTTGGATACACTAGAGAAGATTGGGCAGGTTTCTATGTTTTACATTTGGACCCATGTACTGATATTTGCCTTCAATTCCATTAGTCCTTTATGTGCAAGAGAATGCGCCTCCAGGGCACAGCCTGCCTCCTGGTGAGACATGGCTGCTCCCTAGCGAACGAACTTTCAAATCACAGCTGAGCTTTAGGGACAAACCATCTGGCAGAATGCACCCTAGGGGCACATTCTTTTTAAGCTCCACATCGGATCTTACAACCCATGAACTTTCAGATTCATAAGCATCCTATTTTCAAAACATTCTTTAAATTTTTTGAAAAATTCTGGCATTTCTTTACCTACAACCACCCTCCGATCCTCCCAAAACTAGTACATGCGGATGCACTATACTTTAGATCTCTTTGGAAACAAATATCCCAATTGTCTTTCCGGCAGAGGCCTTCAATTTATTCACCTTGCAGGGATGATCTGTGCCTTTGCTATTTATCAAGCTGCTGTTTGCAAATAGTGCTGACAGTAACAAGGCAGCATGCTCTATAGATAGATCTAGTAGTGGTAGTTTCTTCCAGTGTTGAACTGAATCCAAGAGGCTGTGATCACAGTTATCGGTGGTAGGCATAGTGTTTCAAGAAGAGCAAGTTTTTTGTGGAATTGTCAGTGCAGCAAGGGGCTTAGAGAGGAAACACCATTATCAGGAATTTTACTGATTCATGGCACTAAAGATTTGTTTGAGGAATTCAGGTGTGAAGAAACAACCACCCATTGTTCTCATTCTCCACCGAGGTTTGCCTGTAGTGAAAAGTGGCTGAAAACACATCTTAGGATTGGAGAAATGGATTCAGGTGTTGATACAGGCTTCGCACATATGTTAGGCTGCAACCTCATGAACACAAGAGCAATCTCTTTGGAGATCAGAGATTGAGACCCCTTGGGAAAGAGAGGACGAATGAACCCTGTGATGTCTAAGCTTAACTGACAGATCTAAATTTCTGGAGATGTAGACTTGGTGGGTGTGTACAACAGTGTTCAATAGTAAGAGGGTTGCCATTGGATTCCTTCCTTTTAGGTTGGCCACAATTAGGAATGTAGATATAAACATATAACCCACTATGAAGTTCAGCAAATTGAAAGAGGACAGAATAGTGTACAGTTTACCAGAGTGAAGCAGTTTGGTAACATCTCCAGTAGTATTTGAAACATTACTTGATGGAGAGCTTTGTGTTTCAGAGATGATGGCCATTCTTTGGAATGCTCAAGCCCTCATTCTTATCATCATTGCTACCATAATAACTCCAGTGCACCTTCACCTGCACTGCCAGCAAGGTTCCAACTTGTGAGTGGAAAACTGATTTTGATAGACAGGTGTGAAATCAAGGATCAAAATTGTTATTAGGAAGCTGGGGTAAAGTCAGTCAGGAGTGATGGAAGCAGCTATTTACTGCCAAGCAGTTGTGTGAAGTTGATGGTCTCATTGACATTCTACACAACACAGTGGTTGTATTCAGCAAATGGTACATGACAGAACAGAAAAACCATGGCACTATAGAATGTACAGATCAAAGGCAAAGGATGTGGGCAGTGGGCACTCACCTTGCCATGTTGTGAGTTCCATCTCCAGGTATTGATGATTCCCGTGTTCTTCTCCAGCCATATGTACAAACCATCCTCTCTTCCGAAAAATACAACACACAAGCTGCTTACTCTCAGTTCTTCTGGGATGTAGTTGCACTTTTCAGGCCTTCCCGTGAAATGGATGATGAATGTCCCACTTGTAGGATACAGTAAGGATAAAAAATGAGACAAGCTAAAGAATTTTAGGGAACAAGACACATTCTTAAGATCTACAACTCATTCCATGGTGCAGGTTATGGAAACATGGGCATGTTGCTCATTTCACAGGAGAATGGCACAGGAATATATGGACTGATGCTTTAGTCCAGTGTGGTCAAGGGTTGCTGCAGAGTTAATGGACCAGGCTTCCATACAAATTCCTGTGTTTGCATATCATGTTATGGCAGGCTTGCACAAGCACCAGTGACACATGAGACAACTGCAACTATCGGATATAACTTATGTTGAATTGCAAACCTGATTCCTGAATTGGTCAGTGCAAGTTTCAATGAGCTGTACTCAGAATTATTGTCAGAATCTACAGTTAATCTTGACTGGTAAGAAAAATAAGCACTGAGATGTTAACATACAAGGAGTGTGATAGTACCAATTGTACAAATGTGTGAGGACTTGAACTTGTAGGAGCGAACATGATTGCACCCCAAGCAATGACAGGGACCCTCTTGATTTTCATTCCAAATAGTACTCCGTGATTCCAATGAATGAACTAAAAAGGTTTTGAGATTGCAGGAGATCCTCATACTACAAGCTTGTCCAAACACAGAAGAAAGCTTGACTAAACACGTGATCGAAAAAATTGAACAAGGTTCCATGTGATGCCTTGGTCATAAGGGTTCACAAACTTCTTTCCTCCTAATGGTCGACCTGAAACATGGTGATGCTGTCCTTTGTCAGTTCAGGATCCAAGCAAGATGTACATACAAACCACCAAGCAGCATTCAGGATAGGCAATGAGAGGGCAGCAACGTGCATTCCGATTGGTTTTGGACAGGTCTTATTGGTGAACCATTTGAGCACAACCAAGCAGACTATACAAGACTATAATACAAGGAACACTGAACCCTTCCTTAAGCTCTGTCAGTGCTGTCATTGATTATCAACCTAGCCAATATGACCACAGTCAACATTTTCCTCTTGTTTGTCTCTTCAAGGGGTTGGTAGACTCACTGGGTTTTGGAGGAATCTCAATGTATAGGGCAGAATACTTCTCCCACTTGATCTGCAAACCAACTCAGTGCACAAGCATTCTTCAGCCTTCCAATCAAGAAACAGCTTCAATATGCCTTGGTAAACACAACATAAAAGACTTGGATGCTAGGCAGGACCAGAATGCCATCCTCTGTGTCTTCCATATCTTCTGCTTGAGCTTGTGAAATGCCACACTCATTGCATATCCACACCTGCAGTGTCATGTCTTCCTCACGCAGGGTCTGAAGGGTGAAGTATCAATAAGCTCACACAACTGGAAGCCTCCAAGGAATCAACTTACCCACTCATTCGTGGTGAGATTGATAGCTGCACAATAAATGTGAAAAACCAGCAACAGAATCTGCATGAACAGGTGAAAATTAATTTCAGTCTTAGGGTCTTGTGATAAAGTCTATGGATGTGAGGCTAAGGTCTACATTCACAAAACAATGGTTCTCGGTTTCTCTAAGAATTTCTGCTACAATACTGCCAGATTCATTGGCTCTCCATTTCACATGTTTCAGCCTGAAATCAACTGCACATTTTTCTCTGCTGTCCCTCAGGGCATCAACCAGATATCAATGCATACATTTATTGCTTGATACTTTTTTTTGGGTCTTTTTCCAGCCAATCTCAATGAGATTCATACCTGCCAAAACACTTGTAAACCAGCAAAAGTCATTGTGCTTGCCACCCAAGGTTCTTGGCCAAACACCTGCTACAGACACCATCTTGTCCCCTTGAGCACATCTGACTGTAAAATACAATACCTCTCTGAGCCAATTTCTTCACAAAAGTTTCACCTCCTTGGTGAACTAGCAGTGGCTTTTGGCCAAGAAATTTGGACGTTTAACCTGGCATTTGAGCATACTTTTTATGAAAAAAGCTAGCAATGCTCACAGTATAAGAGTCAGGGTCCATGATTCACTCTTGTGAGATGTAATTCCTTTAATTCCAGTGCAGAGCTCCAGTGAAAAGCATGGTTTGAGTTTCCGCATTTAAGAGATTCAGAAAACATTCCAACCAGTTGTGACAAATGTGTTTCCTTTACCTGGCAGGCAACATGCCAGGCCTGGTCCAGCTCTTGGAGACCTGCTCCAGAGAGACATAGATTCAGTTGCAAAGTGCTATTTTAATCCACACATTGCATAATCCATAAACACATCATAATACTCCTCTTCTGCTATTAGCGATGAGGCACAATAATTATGTTCTGTCAACTTTACACTCTCTTCAATCATGCCAATATTGTTTTCACTGGAATTGTGCTTGATAATGCAACAAGCAAAATTCTGCAAATAAGCATGCTCTGTCCCTTTCTCTTTCGCAAGAGTAGCTGAACCAATCTAGCACACCTGCTCCTGAAACTCACCAATAATTGGTATAGTATAGTCTGGAAGGGAGAATAGTTTTTCTGCAGCCAGATCTGCAGAATGTGCTCAGGGTCAACAACCATCCATCACAAGTAAAAATATCTCACAGAAGAGATGGCCACCACTAAATGACAACTTATAGGAAAAGAAGCTCAAAACTACTTGGCAAGGTTACATCAGAGTTCAAAATTACTTGAAGAGCTATTGGAACTTGCAAGAATGTAGTAGCAAGCTGATCACAGAAGTCTCCCTAGCATACCATATGACTGGGTCACACAACAATCAAGGGAGGTGAAACTTACAAATGTAGCAGCACCGTACAAAAAGAAATTCAGCAACAATGAATGCTAGCAGCATGCCCAGAAAGAGAACATGGTTCTTACGCCCTGGCCTAACCCAAAAGCACCCTCAATTCAGTTAGCATCCACACAGGAAAGGTCTTTTCAGGTTGTTCATATTTGGCAGATAGACTGCAACTTCCCCAGGTCCTGATATCAGTGCTAGACCTCTCCAGACTTCAATGGACACAAATGTTTGTTTTGAAGGACAAAGTGGCAGCTACAAGAAGAATGGGAAGGCCAAAAAGACTGAACTAAGAGATAGCAGCTGCTGGTTGACTGACCATCATTCTAGCTCTTTTCCAGCACCCAAGAAAACTTTTAGACAGAAACCAAAAGCACTGGATTTGCCCCATCCTCTGAGAGGCCTGCTTCGAGCTAGAGAATTCATGTGGATCTTACCCACACAGTTCATTACTGCAGGGCAGTGATGATCAAAGTGGTCAATCCATGCATTGCACTGCCTACAAAACTGTGACCGTTGTGGCTGCACATACAACAAAAGCCCCATTTCAAATCAAAGCATTGCATACATGCTCACATTGCAAGACAGAAATTCAACAAAATTGAAGCGAAAGCTGGAGTACACTAAGCTCTTCAACCTCAAGACAAGCATTAACACATTGATGAGAGAGGGTAGAACATCAACACCACAGAATCTTTTTTCAATCCAAACCAAGAAAGCAATCCAGGTTTCTGTTTTCACCTCCCAAAAAGTAACCCAAATTGTTCATTGCAGAAGTGTCAAGATCATCACTATGAACTTCTTGGAGAATGGCATTCAGATTAAGATCAGGGGGGCTGACATACTGGCAATGTTTCATCCCCAATGCTGCTATCATTGTTGTGGAATCCTTCATTGTCCCTGTCTGGAAACTGAGGTTGAATGCTTGTTGGTAGACACCCCCCATCACTGATCTCCACATCCCTGACCCCTGTTAAGCTCCTACTTGAGTTCAAGAAACAGCCGCCAAACACAATGACTCCTTCCAAACAAAAACATTACCACACCTACTAGGAGAGAGAGCGTCTACAGATGCAAAAAGCTCTTCTCAATTCTCTTGCTCTAAAGCTGAAAACAACAGAGCACATACATGACACAAGAGTGCTGTTGTCATCCAATTTCTTTCAGAGATAATCAACACTAGAATGTTCCAAATTCTTGCACAGAAAAAAACCAAACATTTTGTGTGACAAGTGGAAAGTTTGCTCACAAAGGAACCACTTGCCTGTTTGACACGGAATGGTCCTTGCCACAGTCACATGTCCACTGCTGGTTATGTAGGAGGAGGACTTGGTACCCCAATCTGGATCCCCAATCTGTGCTTGCTTCAGCTTTGAATGTGTGACCTGGAGTTGGCCAGGATCACTCACTATCATCCTTCATTTGCAACAACACACAGAGTTAGTTATAGCACTGAAGAAGAAGAAGAAGATTCATTCAGATCTGTGTCTGTTGCAGCAGCAACATCTTTGAAAAACACATTCTTAGAAATTGCCATGATCTCTCTGATCTCTGAATAAGCTCCAAGAACAGATGCTATAGCAATGAAGAAGAAGATGCTTTCAGATCTGTGTCCGTTGCTGCAGCAACATCTTTGGAAAACAGATTCTTAGAAATTGCCATGATGTCTCTGATCTCTGAAAATGCTCCAAGAAACAGACAGAGCTTCACATCAGAGCAGAGCAATGTTCAATGAGACCACATTCAAATCCCTTTTGGATTTCTCTCTGTCTGTGTCTGTGTCTCTCTGTCTTTCAATTCATAACTGTAGATGCCAATTGCACATTCAAGAGATTTGCTGACCTCCAGAATGTAAGAATCAAAGTAACAGCTGCAGAACCGAAAGCCACTTCCAATCCTGCACTGATGGCTGATGATGATGATGATCAAGCAGGCAAGCAACAAAACATTGGATGTCAGAGTCCTTCTTTCTCTTCCTCACGAACTGTTGCAATGGAGACAGAACACATGCGATCTCATTCTTCTGTCTAAACATGGCATGGAGAGAGAGAATTGCAAGCAAAGCTTCTTCCTCCGATCCAGCGAAGGTTTTCTTTCTTTGTGGAGCTTCTTGCTGTTCTCAGCAAGCATACATGCATGACAATCAAAGAAAGAGATGTATTTTAGTGCCAAAATGTTACAAAATTGTAGTTTCCTAAACTGCTGTTGATCTGCAGCCGCTTGGAGAAGGAGGAGCAGCAGTTTGTTGTGACTACCAGGACGCAAAATGGCGACGTAAGTCCCGCAAGTCGTGGCAATAATTGCAGCAACGAAAGATGGAGCAAACACAGGCTCCTGAATCGCATCCTTGCAGCAGCTTCGTTGAGCTGCGATCCAAGCAGCCAAAGGCAGAACTGCACAAAGATAACAACAACGGAGCAATTAGGACACAAAAGATCGGTCTCAGACTCCGCCTCGGAGAGAAAGACCAGCACGTTGACAAGAAAACTCCATTGAAAGTAAGCCAAGAAGGAGCGAGCGTACCCACAAACACAAGAGCCGTGATGAGGGAATCGGTGTTCCAAGCACGAACTGCTGCCACAGCGAGGGCGAACATGGCCGGGGCGAGTAGCCATGGCAGCAGGAACGACAGCAGCAGCACCACCACCTTCTTCTTCATCATACCAAAAGCAAAACTCCTCACTCAGTAGCGCCACACCAACAAGAGACTCTTCGAGAAAGCTCAAAAGGCAGCAGAAGAGTGATGGGTTTCTGTAGTTTTTGTTGGGTTATGCATAGGTCTCTCTCCCGGAGCAAGCTCAAATGGCAGCAGAAGAGTGATGGGTTTCTGCAGGTCTCCTGCCTGGAGCAAGCTCAAAAGGTAGCAGAAGAGTGATGGGTTGCTCCTGAAGTTTAACCCTCCACTCTACGATCTCCACTTCATGCCTTAAAAGCAGGAGGCAGAATATCTTCAACAGGTGCACTGCCAGAGCTTTTCGCTTGAGTGGGTACATCTCTTAGCATAAAAGCTTCACTTACAAAATCGATTTGTATTCCCCTAGTAGGTTTTCACATAATATATTTTGATGAGAAACTTTGGATTTTTTCTGACCATGTTTTGGATCTCTTTTTTGTCAGTTCACAAGCTTAATAATGCTTCAAAAGTATGCTATACAGCAACAATCTTTATATATCAGAGTTAGAGGATTGAAGAGTTCCTCAGTAGTCTCAGAGCAGCAATTTCAACTGTAAGGTCCTTGAAAGATTGTAATGCTTCTGCAATCTTTGTATTTTTCTGGGTTGGCATGACAGATCTGGCAAAATGCTGGAGCTACAGAAGCAAAAGACAACGCCATTTTGCCGCACAATGGAGGAAGAAAGTTGGGGAGAATGGGATCCATGCATGATGGGTAGTTTTGACGGACCAGTGACTTGGGAGGAGAGGCATTGAAAGATGCTTGGAGAGATTTTTGAATGATGAATAAGAGCATCAGCAGATTTGCTGATGCTGCTGCTAGCTGACTAATAGAGCAGCTTGCCAAGCAAATTGAGGAGTTGGGTCCCAGCAACTAGAGGATATGCTAGAAAGGAAGCTGACACTGCTGGTAAGTTAGCAAAGACTATATAACAGATGTTGTGATTTGGGCTCAGCAATTGGAAGATGCTAAGAATCGAACCTCTGCAGCCAGTAATCTGACTAGTAGTGGCAATGCTGTATATTGGCTTAAGCAATTGGAAGCTGCAAAAAAAGAAGAAGCTGATGTTTTGGAATGGAACTGGAGAAAAGATTAAGCTCCTGCACTCCCTAGCAGTGTGTAAGGTTGAAGATTTGACCTAGCATTTTGGGAGCTGCAGAAAAAGACTCTGGAGATTTGGCAACCTAACATGGGAAGGATAAAACTGGGAATGTCCTGACAGAGAGTAAAGCTGTGGAAGTGGCTAACAGGCTGGAAGCTGCTAGAAGGGAAGATGCAGGTAGAAGAAATCAAGCTGAAGCTGCGAGTAGATTCATAGGGAGCAGCTGCACAAATGTAGAGAACAAGCTGAAGCCACCGGTAATTTCACTGCTGATGCAAGGGAGATCACTGCAAGTGATCATTAGATGCTGAGCTCTGAATCCATGCTGATCCCAATTTCAACCAGACCTAGCTACTTACAACTACAGTGGATCTTCTCCATTAGGTCCTTGCAACTTAAAACCAATGGATATGCAAGTATTCTTCATAACATGAGCACATGAACTAATACATGTGTTGAATTGATGTCAGAGTTACAGGAGCAGAGGCAATAGGTGCAACACACATAAGTACATATGAGTGATGCTGCTGAAGAAGATGCCACTGATATCCGGAACTTAATTGCAGAGAGAGATGAGCTATTGCAGAAGCTCCAGGAGGAAACAGAAGAGCAGGAGCAAATTTCTCAGGAGAGAGATGAACTTCTGGCTGCTTCAACAGGTTCTGACAACATGGTGCAACTCAAGGACGCTTTTTCAGAGGTGGGACCTGTACGCAAAATGTGGTTTGAATTGATTTTTCAGAAAACCTGCAACACTGATCTTGTTGCTGCTACTTGCATCCGTATTACATGAACCCACCTTTGACAGCACCTGCCCTTTATGTTTGTGCTGATCAGATGGCAGCAGAAAAGGAGATGCTGGAAAATGAGCTCCAGGAGGCACGGGTTGTTCACAACCTCCTAAGGTACACTGCAAACAAACTTACCTCCAAGAGTTACTCAGCAACTACTATGCCTGCAGCCATGGCTATGGCACAATCTGAGCCTGTTACTAAACCCCTTGCAGCTTCAAGAAGAAGCACCAAGGTGATCCCTGAGACCACAAACCCATTTGGTTTTGAGGAGATCAAACCTGAGGTGCCTCTCAGGAAGTATTCCTCCACTAAACTCCGTGTTCCTGTTGAGGTCAGGGCATCAAGTAGAAGCTCCAAAGTAATCCCCAATGCACTGGGTCTTGATGGAACAAACAATGAAGTTCTTGTCAGAAGGATCTCCTCCATTAAACCGGAATCCATTCCTGTGGAGGCCAGGGCATCAAAGAGAAGCACTATTTTAGTAGCCAAGATGAGAACATCCACAATACTGCCTGAACAAGGGTTGGGAAATGGAGCTCCTCTAAGGCAGGTTTCTGCATTGGGACCAGGTATCACTGCAGGTATTGTTTCTGTAGGTGGGTCCTCAAGAATGGTTCCTGCTGTTGGAACTGGGCTTACATCTAGGTTGTCTAGGAGAAGCTCTACTGTCATGATCTCAAGAAGACCCTCTATAGCTGTAAGTACAGATCAACTGCAGAAAGTTGAATTCCTGAGCAAAAGATTGTCATCTTCAAAACCCCACATGCCTATGGCTGAAGAGCCTGCACTTGGCACTTCAAGAAGAAGCTCCATTGTAAGGGGAACTGCACTGATGCCCCATCATCAGCTGCAGAAGAATCTAGAAGTAATCAAAGGTCAAAGGAGGGAGGAGAGTGCAATGAGAAACAATCTTCTAGCAAGCAACAGTGCAGGGTCCTCTTCTGATATGGATTGCATGAGGATGCCTGAGTTCATGGAAATAGAGCCTTTGGAGCTTAGTGATGAGGGACTACCTTTGAATATAAGGTCTAGCTACAATAGTGAGAGGCTTGCAAACTTGAAGGAACGAGTTCATATGCTGGAATCTGAAAGAGAAAGGGAACAAGTAGCAGCATTTGCATGTATGAAATCCAATGATATTAGAGATAACGAAATGTTGAGCAGAATACAACAGCAGCTGGAATCAGCTTTGCAACAAGTCCATGAAGATTACAGGCTGCTGAGCCAAGGTTTGAATCTACTATCAATTGATTCTTTGCAAAGATGTAACACACAGGAGTAACAACTACAACTCTGAGTAAAACATTTTGTGAGTTTCCTGATATGAGATTGTGGGTCATTGCCATTTTCAACAGAGACAATGCAGATGTATACTTCACCTGATAAGAAGCAGAAGAAGAAGTATTGTCCTAGAGACCTCCGAGATTTGGAGAACGACATTGATAGGAAACAGCATGACTTGGACTTTGCTGCATTTAGCATGCAGGTAGGTAGCCTTTGATTAGTAATATCCCAAAGAGTCTGTGTCCCAGAAAACAGGCCAGGAGGAACAAACTCACCTGGGGCTTTACTCTCTGGTGGCATGTCAGAAAACAATAGATAACTGTGGGAAGACGAGATCAACCCATGAGAAGCAACGTACCACAGATCCTTCAGCAAGCCAGCTTCAAGGGAACACATCAGTCGAGTTTACCCACTTCAAGGTCAGGACTCCAGTAGGGGCACCCTCCGAGGTATATTCTTCAGCTGTTTGATTCACAGGCAAAGATTCCAATCAAGTGAGATTGATTTCTACAACAAGACTTTGTTTGAGTTCCAAGTTAGCAAGCATGCTGATAGTCAAGGGACATTGCACTGACAACTTGGACTTCTCATTCCAAAACTGTAGAATACTGGACAGCAGTCCTTGAAGATTGTCCCTTGCCTCTGATACTGATATTTGACTGGTTGGTGATAGAGGTGCACCATGCAGATTGTCACCTTTGGTACATCAGGTACACTCGGGCCTCAGTTGACAGGAATTGGCCATCAAGTCAGGCAGAATTTGCCTCAAATTGTGTTGCAGGAACTTAGCAAGATAGTAAGATCTTTTCCTTCTCAGATTCTGTTTTGTTTGTTGAGGTCCTCAGTTCGAATTGACAACTTGTGTGATTGACCAGTCTGTCTCGGCAACAACAGATCTTGCACATTATGGATGACGTTGGAATTGACACATAGCATGTGGATATTTGTAAGGCTTTCAAGTGCATGAAACATGCACCCAAAAGTCATGCACCCCCTGAAAGTCATGTCAGAACTATTTTCCAAAAGTGGCTAGACTTGATCCGCACAAGAAATACTTCTTTTCACAGGTACTCCAGTAATTTCAAGTCTAAAGGAGCCAAATTGGCTCAAATTAGGGCACGTGTCTTGATCTGCACATGAAAGACGAAAAGATGATTGTGGCTGTAACATGTAGGTTCTGGCCAATGTGGTGGATGCAAAAGATGAAGAAGTGCAGCCCCCTCATAAAGAGGTGAGATCCACACCCCTGATAGTTTAGCATCTGCTCAAATACACAGATGCTTGACAAACACATTCCAGACAGAATCATGTGTGACAAGTGCAATCCTTCTCTAGTCGTCTCTGCACATGAATTAGAGCCTCCCTTCCTTCCACTGGGCCACTACCTCACCACCCTGAAACTGACAATGGCTTTGTTTACTATATATTATGCAGGCCGGCATGCTAAAGATACAGAGTTTTCCATGCACTGATGGAGAGCATGGAAAACAGTATGCCAAGGGCATTGAATGGTTTTTACCATTCCCCTAAGCACATGCTCAAATGGTTGCCACTTACATTGCATTGCCCAAGGAGTTGCAAAATAGTGGATGCAATCCACTATCTGGAAGGGACTACTATGCAAGCCAAATTATTGGCATGACTTGGAACCTCATAGCCATTCTCCTGTGCCAGAGTTGCTGTACTTGTCAAGGCAAAAGCCTATAGGTGACAATTAAGGCACAGCACAGGCCAAGAACATGTGTGTATGGTTCAAGCAGTGGAGTCAAGGAGCTCCATACTGTAGGAACCCTCATCTAAAATCCCTTGGACAAATTCTCTGAGAGAAGCATACCCATCCAAGACATGTGGCATCAGATCTTCTATAGCAAAGTTTTATTTGTGCATGCTACAACAAAGCTACACTTTTGGCAAGTTCGCATATGTGTGTGCCTTGGAATTCTAGACTCTTGTTTTCTCTGCTGAGAAAACATTACATTCCCATGTTAAAGGTGTGTTGGTAAGGATTAATTAGCACATGGTGGTCTGAAGTCCTTTACCAGTTTTGCAGCAGAGGATTATCACATTTTACACAAGTTAGCACTGGAACTTGGGCCTCCTGGGAAGAAATGCTCTTTGACTCCACTGCTTGAACCTCCCCACCCATGCAGCCCCCACATTTTAGCAAACACTTGAAAAGATCCATAAAAAGTGGAACTCAGTAAATTCGCAACTTGTTGGTGGAAGAGGAAAAATGGGTTCTTCCTTTCATAAATTCCGGCACAGCACAAGGTAATTGTTAGATGAGCTATGAACTTTTCTGACCGTATACATACTTAACTGTTTTCTGGAACCACAGACTCACATGGTCTCAAATTCCAATATTTCACACAAGTTCTGCAAGTCTCGACAAACATAAAAACATACATATAGAGCCCTTACAAGCACCATAGAGAGGGCCCCAAACAGCTTCTCAAAAAGGGACAAATCCTCAGAGACTGAAAAGAAAAGATACACACATGTAAGAGGGAAGTTGCAGAAATGGCCCACAAAATATATCCCTCACAAATGACAAACGTTGAAAATGTAAACTTTTCAAAGTAAACTTGCTGTCCACATGTTTCTCAATTGAATACATATCAAACTTTTGAAGGTTTTTGATCATATCTGTCCCCACCAGAACTCTAGTGTGTCGGCTGTCCTATTTTCTGGGTAAGATCATGAGCTGTAAAACTCTGTGCTGCACACCAGAGACTCTGTCATTGATGAAGGGAAATGGGCACATATGGCATTGTCCTGCATTGCAGGACAATGCCTTAAGAAAACCTAAACAATTTTGATTCTGTATCTATGATACAATTACCAAACCTACTGAATTTTTCACTTCTGCAACCAATTCTCTTGAAAACTCTAGTTGATAGCTCAGAAGACCCCTAAAACTTCAGCTGCACCCTTTATCAACTTCAAATTGCTCTGTTTCACTGAATGCTCATGTATGACAATTTCACAAACAGCTCATATTTTGATATTGGCACTTGAAACCGACTCAAACAGCTGGGGGAGAGATGCCACCCTTGGGAGGTTCATAACCAAATCACCTGCAGAGCTGTTCCTGCTACAGCACTGCAACACTGAGTTGAACGAGGGGTCCAACATGGCATTGTACTTGTGCAGCCTCAGACTAGAATGCTGCTCCTTTTGTCAGACCTATGAAACTCTCAATTCCAATGTCAGATTGGTCATAATCTAGACCACTGTCCTGGCCAGAGTCTGTGTCCAAGTAATTATAGTGTACATCAGAAACAAAGCCCTCGGTTTGAGGATGGCTGACTGGCCCTGTTTGAAAATCTTTGGTTAAGACAGCCTGCATTGACTGCATCCTAGCAGCAAGTAGGATAGCCTGTTCATTAGAAAATGTAGCATAGGAATCTCCAAGGAGCACCTGAGAAATCTTATCCAGAATCTTTCTGTTTGAAGCAGACACATCACTGCTGCCAGAAAAATCATTCAAGGATGGCTTTTGTTCATTGTTATAATAATACATGGGCAATGAGTAGGTAGGATTCACATTGCAAATGGGAGTAGATGTTGGGAACTCCTCTTTTATGCAGTACTCCTCACAGTCACTATTACCACCTTCCTCACTACCCTGGATCCCCACCACTGCCAAAGGGACAAAATTCACAATCAATTCCATGAACTAGAGTTATTGTCACACACATGAAATGTCATCAACAAACATGTGCAGTACAGTTTCAATCTAAAGTCAGCCACCATACAGCACAAATACCATGAAAACCAAAAGCAGAAGAGCAACCTTTGTCCAAAAAGCCAATTGGATATCCTACAAGCAACCAAGATAAGATCAGATACAGTACCAGAACTTGGGGAAGACATGTTGCTCATCTGCACATCCACTGAGCTTGAATCTGCCTGTGGTTCAGGAATAAGCCCTGTCATCTTATGCCTCTGTTGAAGAGATGAGTAATGGGACAATAGCATTTGTGGCTGGTAACTTAATCCTTCAAAGGCATGTGCCAAAGGGCTCAAAGTCTTGGAAAGATGCAGAGCAGACCATCCTTCAAACATGGTATCAGTCTGGTCACAAGGAAGGCTTGGCCCAACGACAAGAGTTCCCTCCACCAGGGCCTTGAGGTGAGGGTCACACTGGACCAGCTTCTCATAGTGTTTGTTCAGTACACCCTCTGGAAACTGCAGTGAATGTCGTCTGAAATTGAAACAAACCAACATAATTTAACTGTCCAGGAACCAAGTACAAATTGAATCATGTGGCAACAATTTCATAATGTCTGTCCACCTATCTAGTTGCAATTGCAAAAACTGATTCAAAATGATAAGAGAATTATGAAAGTACACTAATTGCAGTAGCCCATTCCCCCACAAATGGCATTTTCCTGAGTCATGAGCATGGTATTAGCTGTGAGGCAAAATACGAAGGACTGCACACAGACAAAATCTAAGGGCAAATAGCAATATCACAGAACCTTTCACCCAGATGTTCAGCAAACACAAAGATCCCATCAATTAAAAGCTCCAAAAGATTTACTGACTTGCACGTAGTTGCTTGCCCCCCTGTAAAGTCAGAAGTAGCCTGCCACAGGGTATGCTTTCTTGGTTGTGGGTTAGTCTCCTTGAAAAACAGAGGAGGTTGAGATACCTGAGAACAACAAAAAAAACCAACTTAATATCTGATCAAACATTCATCAGGCAACAAAACAGCAACCAGGGCCACCACCTCAACAACTCTAATATGATCCTTGCCTAAGATTGATTGATCTACACAGATCCACAACTGAGATAAAGAGTTGCATACTTCAATCTCAAGAGATCCAGGAAGGCTCTCTGGGAAGGTTGCGTTCATGGCTGAGATGTCAGACCACTGTATTTCCATCTTGCTTTTCAACCCATTGTCCAGCACTTCCCACACAAGCTTGTGCTTCGCATAATAGCATTTGGCAACAAGATCTCCCTCGTACCTCGAGATGCGCTGAACCCCAACATCATGGGCAAAATCTCAACCTGATATTCAAATGTTCATCACATGCACTAGACATATGAATCGACAAACAGATCTCTGCTATCAAGAATAAAAAGATCCATCATTGACCTGTAACATCAGATTGCAAGATGGTACTCTATGCTGTGCATGATCCTCACATACTGACAAATTCATAAACCTAATTCAGAAGTCTTTCTTACCTCCCATGTCCCAATCTTCAGTGTGGATGCTGGAAAATTGGATGCCTTCAACTTGTCATGTGCTGCCACAGATCCAGCTGCTGGAACCAACAAACACTTCTCAACTCTGCCACCACTTTTCCACAGTCCTTCTTGGTCTAAGCTTTCACAGCTCGGAGCATCAGATGCTGGTGCAGAAGATGTGCTTTGTGCCAATTGCAAGGTGATAAGATTCAATAAGGAAGGAGTCTTCCTCAGAGTCAAGCCCAGAGGACTAGGCTCCTCCAAAGGATTAAAAGGGACAGTAGAAGGGACGACAGACACTGGCGGCATCATCGGTGGAAGCATCCGACTACTCATCTTCTTCTTCTTCCTCGTAAGTGATGGTTGTGAATCAGGAAGAGAAGAATCATACATCTTGTAGCGCTTGCGAGGAGCATGGGGATAATAGTCGAACTCCTCTGCATCCTCGCCTCCTTCTTCTGCTCCGAGCGGATGCGGCTCTGGTTTAGGCGTTGCCATGGTTGGCGTTGCATGGAGTACCTGCATGCTACGACGAAGTCGACCAGGATACAACAACGGATTGTCTCGCCAGTCCTGTACAACAGACACAGCAGCACTCACGACTGCAGCAGCAGCAGAGCCCTGAGGAGGGTCATCTCTCACCTTCCTTGCAGCAAACCTGTACTTCGTCTGCATTGTTGCAGGCGCTTCATATGCCACCATTTTCTTCAGCAAAAATTCTTCACTTCTTTCCCTTGTAACAGACAGACAGACAGCAGCGTCTTCCGGACGTGGATTGTTGCCCCCTTATTGGTCCCTTATCGTCTTGAGAAAGAAGATGAAGCTCCTCCTTCCGCTTCAAAGTTTGTACCACGACGATGTTTCTGTTTCCCCCTACTGCTCTTTACAACGGCGTTGTCACCGAAACAAATCTTCCACTCCTTCTACTAAGATCAACCAAGTGCGACGACGAGAATCGAGAGGCTCACGCAGCATCGCCTCCAAAAAGGAATGAGGAACAAGAGAGAGAAAGAAACAAAGAGAGATTCACACTCCAACACACACAAAGATCAAAACCTCAAAGCTCGCAGACAGAAGAACGCAGAATAAAGAATTGTAAGCGAGAAAAACAAAAATCGCCGACGGATTACGAATGCTCTGGAAATCGAAGAGGAAATTCACCCGCAAGCTCCAGAAAGAAATCCAAACTCACGCAGCAACCAAGGAACGCAGCAGCAGCGACGTCGGAAAAAACACGAGGAGAACGAGCGCGAGCGCGGGCGCGACAGCGAGAAAACATCGGACGCGCGGCTGCTGCATCTGAATGGACCGTGGCCATGGCCTATGGCCCACGGGCCAAGGGCCCCTCATCTGACTCAGCCTGCCACGTATGAAAGCGTATATTTATGTGTATACATACGCTCATATACGATATACAATATATAGCACATGTTCAGTATTATACTCTCATATGGGGGGGGTGTTATGTGTTAGCTAGAAGAAAGCTTTGAATGGAATTTGATTGCATGAGGAAATGGGCAATAAAGTCTTATTTTGAGGGTTTTTTTTTCCCTACTTAATTCCCAAGTTGGCATGCTTGCAAGGAGATCATGATGGGTATTGGATTTATTTTTTTCATGGGCACATCATCCCGATTTGACCACCATTTTATTTAGCCTCGGGTCAGTTTTATTCATTCGGGTTTCTCAACCAATGATCTCTTGAAAAGGATGTGCCTTCTTCCCTTCCCAAGATGGTCAAGTTTGGGCTGGCAAAACAAAGGCAAAATTGTTACGTGCCAAATCGCAAAAGCAGTCTCCAAGGTACCCAATGACTAACATTGCTTAATGGTGAACCGAAGTTACAACCACTCGGAAGGTAGGCATGATTTTGAGCCATGTGGTCCATTGACTCGAGGTTTATTATACGTATTCTTTTGACAACCACTCAAATAAAGATGGAATGATAGCTTATTCAAAGACTAGTGTAGCATGTTCCATTGGCCCAAGTGTGAATTGGGTTACCCAAAAAAAAAAAACTCTTTTCAAAACCATTTTTTGTAATTAATTAATTAATTTCTCAATCACAAAAGCTACTAAACATTCAACATCTTTAGAACCTTACGTCTAAAATTTGCCCAATCACCTTCATCAAATCTTACTCACAAAGGGCTTTCCAACAATATCAAGAGCATGCTCAAATTCCTTATAAACATTTGTTTTGATTTAAATGAAAACTTAATGAAAATTTTGTTAAATACTCAATAACTTTTCCACCAGAGTTATCAAACCAACTCGGTGCACCCCAATTCATCAAG
The DNA here is from genome assembly GCA_963921925.1 of Sphagnum tenellum. Lineage (NCBI taxonomy): Eukaryota > Viridiplantae > Streptophyta > Sphagnopsida > Sphagnales > Sphagnaceae > Sphagnum > Sphagnum tenellum. The sequence continues at coordinate 13,344,313 of OY998155.1, forward strand.
GACTTTCCAAGAGTATGAAGAACACAGCACAAGGCACCATGGTTTGGGAAATCTCAATGTCACTGACAAAAGAAACAAACCAAATAAACAAACTACTTTCCTTCATAGTTAGATTACCTTGCAACCCTAAGCCCTTGTTACTACACATCACCATACACTATAGTTTAGTTCCAATGTTTGACCCTTTCACCATTACAACATCCATCAATCGAATGAGCATGAACATGTGGCTTTGTGGGCAATTTCAAAAAAATTTAAAAAAAAGATGGAATTGAGAATTTGAAGAAACCAAATACATTGAAAAGAATTTTTTTTTTACACAAAAATAATCCATACAATAACCTATAATAAAAATATACTTCATCATGCATACTAAATCATCCCAACAACACCACTTCCCAAATCTTGCCTTATAATCATCACATATCTATCATTCATTATAATTTTGTAGAAGTTCATAATTTTATAATTTGTATTAAATTAACCACAGATCTGACTACATAGATTTGAGTTTTATATATATTACAATATCACGTATATAATCACAATTTTAAATTTTTATAAATATCAATTAATTGCAGATCTAATCACAAATTTAATATTTATATGTTTACCCAAGAAAAAAATTTACAAAATTCGATAAACCCCACACCCATAAATATAAGAATACAACTAAAAACCTTTTCCAAATACCAATCAAGCTTGAAATTGCACCACATAACCTCACAATTCTCTCCAACAAGCTACTCCATATGGGTCATAGAGTACAATCAAAAAATACATACCTACCTACCTACCTACTTAATCTAAATATCCCTCACAACCAATGAAAATGTGACAAAGGGTCAACTTTACCCCCCCCCCCCAAATCATCACATAAAATAGGATAGGTTATTTTGGAAAATTAAATAAATTAATAAATTAAAGTGGACCTAGTCCAACCCAAAAAGAAAATCTGGACTACAGTTCTGGAAACGTGGCCGAAAGCAAAGTACCCACGTACTACCCTAGTAAGCTTATCATCCACTGCCTCTGTCCATTTGCGTCTCTACTTCTGTCCATGTCCGTCGTGTTCCTCTTCTTCCTTTTACAACGAAGGATGACGTCAAAAGCAGGGTAGGTGGGCAAGGCGGAGAAAAAACAAATGTGCTCTTAGGGGGGCTCTTGCGTGGAACTTGCAGGTTCCTGGCAGTTTTTTTTAATGGATTGCCCGGTGCCCTAGTTAAGAATTTGGGAACACCGAAAGGACTCCCAGGAATTTCCTCGTCTTAAGGTAATTGAGCGCCCTGGCCCAGGGTTGGTCCCAGCCTGGGGCTATTGCCCTTGGCCAGGCCCTCAAATGCAGGGAGAGCCTCAACGGGGGTTCCTTCATTGGCCCCCAATGTCAAGAAAACCTTTTCAACTTTAGGAACCTTACAAAAGTGTAAGGTACCTTAGAATATGGTACCTTACCTTACACTTTTGTAAGATCCTTGAAATGAGGAAACATGAAATTCTCTCAAGGGGCGGGAAAGGCACTTTCAAATACAAAGACTAAATTTTTAAATGTTCTTCATGTGTTGGGTAAAGCCCAAAGGTGAGAGCATTGTCAAAATAAGGGTGGGTAAAGCCCAAAGGTGGGAGCATTATCGAAATAAGGGCACAATACATGAGAGCCGCCGAGTGCTAGCTTGGTTTTGGAAATGCCCTTGCTCGAAGGCTTTTTCCATTGTATAAAAGTAATGCCCAAACTTAAGTTTATTTCCAGAAATTTGTTTTGGTTTACATTTCTCAACAATTTAATTTTTTATTGACAACTTATGTTTGGCCTTTGTGAGACTCGTAGGTGATAAACTCCCAATAAATTCAAGTTCAAGTTTCCACACTCTTTTGGCAGGAATAGGTTGTAGAAAACGGGTTGGGTATGTGTTTAGATTCATTATATAGAGTATAGTAGCTTAAGGGATTTTTATAGGCCCCTAGGTAATAAATAATAAAAATAATAGGTCTATTTTTTATATATGAGGATTTTTGAAAGATGATATTTTGGCTTTTTGCTCATGGTCTTCAAATACTTTAGTTGCCCCTTTAGCCAGAGCATTAGTAGGCCTTTACAGAAGTCGATTCTGAGCTAGAACGAGAAAGTTATGACTCCCCAAAGTTAGGGGGGTCTTGTTGTTTGAAAAAACTTGGATAGAATATATAAGGCTCTTATTTTCATGCATTTTAGGCTCTATGAACAAACACTTTAAAAGTTATAAAAGGACACTTTACCTCCTATAAATAGTATAATATGTTTATTGTTAAGTTTGAACTATTTTTATTGTTGTTCATGTTTTTCAAAAATTATAATAAGGTCAAAAATTTGCAACACAAGCTTAACAATCGCAAGGCATTAAGGTTTTTGAAATATATAGTTTTTTTATCAATAACCTAATACTTTAAAATTTATGATCCTTGTGAAGCCACATGGACCAATCTACCTTCTCTCCTCAAATGTGATAGAAGAACATTGTGGCAATGGCCACCACAGTTTTATCTATCAATTTCCCTTGTCTCTTTTTTTCCGTTTATGTTTGTCATCATTACTACAAGAAGGTGTGCATCATCATGACCCCAGCTTTCATTGCTCCTAGCACCTCAACTCATGCAATTCGTTGGCTCAACTTTTAGAGCTCGGCTCTTAAAGGTCGACTTTAAACTTTGGAGCTCTAATGCAAATAACCAAATTCCAAAACTTCGAGCTTTGATGCACATAGCCACATCCCATAGCAATGAGTTGTAATGTAGGCAACACCGTGTTCCAAAGCTCGAAGCTCAAATGCAAACAATGCCATCACATTGGAACTTAGCACCATCATGCTATGCCATCACATTCAAGCCCAATGCCATTGTGTTGTACCATCATGTTACATTGTCGCATTGGAACCCGACACCATCACAATTTTATTTTTTTAATTCTCATCTCCTCATTCTTTCCATCTTTATATGTGTTTACTTTTTCATTTGTTTCCTTATGGATGAAAAATCATGAGTCAAAAATTTGTTGTTGTTATTGCCATATAAATGTCTATTTTTTTTTGTTGTACTAGGATGGCGAAATGAAGCAATAGTTGCAAATTGTTGTTGTGGGGCTTCATGAAAGCAATTGCAACATCCATGTAAAAGTTTTAATTAACCTTTGAGTTTCTCCTACTTTTCAATGACACACTAAGGCTTTCAAGCTCTTGCTTATTACTATTGTTGCTTCCCAAATCCATATTTGTTACTTTTACAACTGTAGATTGAAATAGCACACTAGCCTCCATGCCTTGATCTTTAGACAAGTTTCTTACCACCTTTAAGGCTTTGATATGTTCCATAGCTAATTCTAGCTATGTGTACAACTCCCAAATGCAACCTCATGGAGCTTTTTGCAAAATTTCTTTTACCTATGACGAATATCATCACCTTTAACTCCGCACTTTCGAACATTTCTTCTTGTTTTGTGTACACATCTCAACAAACAATTCCTCCTCTCCAATAAGAGCTGCTAGCTCCTCATAGTGTGATCCAAACAATGATTGTAAAAAAATCCTTTGGCTTCTAAGGATGTTCAATGATGAAGAGCACCCAATTACTAATGTCATCATGTTTTTGGAGCTTTGCTTGATAACAACTTCTTCATGTTGCAAGTTGCAAGATGATGGCGTGAACTCGTAATCAATAGTGCTTGATTGTCATACAAATGCTTCATCTCAAATCCTATCACGAATTACTACCTTTGAAACTTATATTTGTTCACGTAGTACCAAAAACATGAGTTGTTGCATTTGCTAACAGCTCCTCGACTAAAAATAATAAAACACTAAACCTCATTATTTATCCCATGTTTATCATTATAGTTCACCAGAAAACCTTGAATTTCTATTTCTTTCCCCCTATGCCATCAAAACCCACCTCAAACCCTTAACTTTCACTACTCTTGAATGGAAAGTTGTAGCTTGGTTAAAACATGTCCAACAAGTTGCATTGTTCTCCATCTTTGTTATTTGGCTATTATTTATTATTAAAATGTCACTCTTAAGCCAAATCCTTTATACCCCAAAGGATGGGCCCTAAACCCTACCTTGAAATTGTTGTGAAATCATTCATCAACAACCCAAATTGAGCAATAGACCTTGCATTTTTTAACTTAGTTCTATTTTCTTTTTCAACAGTCCTCGAAGTTGTTCACTTTGCCAGGGTAAATGTATGTTCAACCCATTTTGATTGTTTTTCCTTTCTTTCAACTTTGCTTTATGCTCCCTAATTTTATTAACAATTTTTTTCCTCCAATATGCCTTTTGTTTCAACATTGTTAGGTATTAGTCTAATGTGATCATGTGTGAACTATAATTGTCCACTAACATCTTTTTGCCATGTCTTCTCTTTGTTGGCAATCTTGGTAGGGATAATAGGTCATTAATTTTGCAATTCCTTGGGTTTGACTTGATTCATAATTAAAACAATTAATTTAGGGTTATAATCTTTCAAGTTCACCACTAATTCATCGTGTTGACTATTTATTGGGGTGGAAAAACTTTGTGGCATTTCCACATAGAAATGAAAAAAAGGTTCAAAGGGTTTTGTTGATATGGTAGGAATAAGGTTAAAAATTGCTTGAAAAATACTTATAATGTTCAACAAATTACTAGCAGCTCTAGCTTCATCTCCACTATTGTTGGAATCCTCTCTTGCATTTTATTAATATGAATTTTTTTACTCCTTCTTCTTTTGCTATAATGAACGTTTCATTGGGACCAAACTTTCCAACCATAGTTACAAAATTTAATGACCAAATCTCGCATACCTTTGAACCTTGAGATTATTGTCTAATTTTTCAAGGATTATAACAAGGCCTTATCCACTCATTCGACAATGTGACTTTATCAAGTTTAAGATAGTTGTTTCATGCCGTTGTTGAATCTTTCTATTTTTTGAAAACATTCTCGAAAGGCTTCAAACAAATGACGTTTAATGGTTACAATGCATGGGACATATGTGAAGGTAAGGTCCAATCCAAGTTTTGTTGTTTATTCAAATGCATGTATAGTGATGTGTGACCCATGCCCATTGAACATCAAAAGATGTATGTTTTCTTAAAAATCCCCCTTGGAATAAATATGCAAAAAAAAGTAAACCATTATTTGAAAAGGTAAACCATCATTCAAGTTTTTTTCTGTATTGCCATGCATGTTCATAATCTACATAATTTTATGTAGTTTTTTTGCATTTTCTAGCCACTGAAAATGTAAAAAGTAAAAAACATTGCACTTGCTACATTAACAACATAATTTATAGTCAAATAGTCTCATGACTTAGGTATGGTGTTCTCAACAACTCTTGAACTTCACTTGACCAAAACTTTGACATTAAAGTATTGCCTTAAACGCCTATCTGATCTAAATTCTAGATCTGATTTGATCAATATTTGTGTTGTGTATACAAGTTTTCCAAGTTGTAATAAAAGGCATGTAGGCTTGACTAGTTAACCTTCTTGCTTTAAAAACCTCCAACCTTTCAACTAAACATCTGTTGATTTCTAGATGCCTTTTTTTGAACCAAAACCATTAGGTTTCTCTTAGAACACCATTTCAAAATGGGGTTGGTATAATCTAGGTGATTTTAACAACCTTCATTTTTAATTATTGAAGGGTGACAAATAATCCAACCTTTTGCATGTTCAGAACCCAAGTAACCATTATTTGATATTCTTATTTTATGAACATGCCTTGTGTCACAACCTTAGCCTTGGGTTCATGACTAAGGCAAAGGGTTGCAAGGTTACAGGCTAAGAGAATAGGTCTAGGAGTGAAAGTAAGTGTGAGGGAATGAACCCTCACACTCCCAAAGGAGCTTCCACCTTGGGAGTTACGAGGACTCCCGAATGTTCAGAGAACAATTGTAGGGGTCAAAACCCAATGGATTGAGAAGTTCTTTATATAATTGAAAAGCTATTGAAATGTAGATGTTTGAAATGGGCTTGCATGACCATTTGGACAACTAAAACACAAATTATGCCCAAAAGAAAGTCCAAGAGTCAAATTGACAATTTGATTCTTGACCACTAAAAGTCAGAAATTGACCCAATTTCCTTGCGTGCAACATACCGTTGGAAAGCTCTAGACAAGGGCTACAATTTGCTTTAGATCTCATCTCAATTGGAGGTTTTCAAGCAAAGTTATGGGGCCCCAAAGTTGTAGGAGTCCCAACTTTGGCAATTTCGGGACTCCCATTTGGGAGTCCTGAAACAAAATGCCATTTGGATGTGGGCCTTGTGGATAGGCACATAATATATTATAAGGGAGAAGGTGGTGGCTTCCCCCAAGTCTGAGTCGTGGTGAGTCTTGTGAGTTTGAATTTGCCCGTGGTTTGTCCTAGCACCAAAAATGCTAAACTATGCACTAACCAACTTGTTGTTTGGTTTGTGCAAAATCCATGTGAGTGAATTTGCTCATCATTCTTCCTAGTCCCATCTTGGAGCTCCAGCACGCCACTTTACCCCCAAAGTGTTGCAAGCCAAGGAGTGTGCCCCAACTATTTGTTTTGCCATTGTTTTCATTTCAGACTCACATTTGAATCTACTCACATTTGAATCTATTAGGGAATTTGGGAGCACGTCACCTTGGGGCCCCACTTTCCTACATCTAGTCCTACCATTTGGGTGATCTAAAAATGAACGTAATGGTGTGTTCCAATACTTTACAACCTTCCTCAGAGATGTATGTCCTTTCTCCACAACATCCATGGCATTTTCTAATTGTTGGTTTGTCCATTTTCCCCACTTTTGAAGTATTTGCTTATTTATTAATTATGCCTTTATTTTGTATTGTATTTGTGGCAAGATGGCATTGTTGCTAATATTAGTTGTTGACTTCATTATGTTGTTGGGGTTTGGAAATGTTGATTTTTTTTTGTTTTCACAATTAGTATTTCAAACTTTGTTTTTAAATTACAAGAGTATTATGGTTTATTTATGTTAATTCAAAATGTTTTTTGAAGTGTAATGTGTAAGGATGTTTAATTTATCATATAAGTTTCTTTAGTCACTTGTTAAAAAATGCTTGAGTTGAATATGCATTTCCTTATGCCTTGTTGTTGCACTACAAAGGGGCAAAGTGAGACACAATTGGGGTAACAAAAAAAACAAGTGTTAGGTTGCCACATCATGCCAAATTATCTAATGGAAAATGAAACACCACTTGTACATCACATTGCAAAGTGGTAAGGATAGAATCGTATAATTGAAGATGATGAAAACTTAAATGAAAGGAACCAAATACATCCAATTATGAAACCTAAGTCCAAGTTGAAGCAAGTAGGGTGGGGCAAGGGAGAGTATTGAATTATGATGGTCACATGGGTTTGGATTAGATAAATTGGATGTTTGACAACAACATTGATGACAAACTCACCTTCAATTAGTAATTTGGCACCCACAAATGAAGCAAAAAAATTTAAATGGAAGTTGTGAGTGTATTGAAGAAATGACGGTAAGTTGGGGGTTTAATCATAAGCAACTATAGGGGTCAATAGAGTGGAAAGGGGAAAAAATCCTTCTTGTGCATGATCAAAGGGGGTTTGAGAAAGTGTAGGGTTGGGACCATGCATTCACATGGAAAGTTAAAAGTCGATCAAAGGAACTAGTAAGTGGTGTGTGATTTGTTAAAATGAGAAGAGGAATTAATGGGTGGTTTGTGGTTTGCATGGGAGATGAACTGGACAATAGATTAGTGACAAGACAAATTAAAACAATTGGACAACGAAAATTACAAGACTCAATGAGATATGCCAAACTAGGGGACATGAAACATTTGATGCTGATGAAGAAAGAAGGAGACCTATTAAAAGCACATGCCCACTTTTTAAACATTAACTATTATTATAAGGAAATTCAAAATTTACAAAGCTAATCACAAGACTAAACAAATTAACAAAGAAAAAAAAAAAAAAACCTCATAGGAGTCCCTAACTACAGCATTATACCAAACCCTAAGTTCATTATGAACTTAGGTGTCATAAAGCACGACCTAAACACCTTAGTGTTTACTACTCTCAATTGCTTGTGGCTGTTGCTTGGGTCCCACAAAGCACCTATGCCACTCATCAGATACAAAAGGAAATTTTATAAAAATTAAAAAATGCTTAAGAGAAAAACCCCTTAGTGAACCCTTGAATGAACTGGTTACCTCAGACAGAATGGCCTTCTAAAAAAAAACTCAGTCCACTTCCGTGGCCTTCGGGTCCCGCTGCCAAGCGCGTCGTAGCTCGCGAGCCCCTACCCGGGCGCGCCCTCTTGCGTGCTTACAGCGTGGTTGCCTACTTGCGCTCCAGGGCCGTCGAGCTCAAGCTCTGCGTTGTTTCTGTGCGCTAGTTTCTATAGGTTCTTTTTGTCCTTCATGGAGCAATCTATAGTCTGTACCAAAAATCCTTCTAGATATTATAACTCTATATTAACTAATCTCAAGTTTCAACACAAGCCAAAATATCATCTCTCAAAAAATCCTCATATGAAATTAGACCTATTTCCTCAGGGCCAAAATTCCTTAAGCTTCTATACTCTATAATGAATCTAAACACAACATCCTTGCCTTGGTAGGCAGGGCCAACAAACATCTTGCTGCCAGGAGCCACTGTTCTCATTTGTTGCTTTGCAATTTGTCTCCATGGCGTGTTTAATGTTGCCGAACGCTTGGTGAGTCATTCACACGCGCTGGCTCCTTAGATCTGGTGCCATTCTACTTACACTACCTCCGTCCGTTTTGCTTTTCCACAAAATAAAATTGCGCCCTCCTTTTGTCAATTTTGCACACTAAACCTTAAACCCTAATTTGCATCAAATCAGCTGCTGAAATCGAAGGCTTTGAAATTACATCATCTTTTGGAGCCTCCAGATGCTTATTAGTTCTTTTGTTATCCCTCGTATATCCCAAGCAGATGTATCCATTTTTCGCAATCCGTATTCTAGTATGGGCTCCAGTGGTATAATGGTGTGTCCGCCTGTATGGTGTATCCGCTCATCATGTCTTCTACAGCAACTCCGTTCTGCAAAGATGAAGTTTTTGCAGCTCGACTGCAAGACTTTCTGTCTCAACACCAAGACTGGTTCTGCTGTTTTAGATGTCCTCAACATGCCAGTTTATGCAAGAAAGTCAGGGTATGGCATCCATCACTCCTAGTTGCCATTTGAGCTTTAGTATGAAAGAAGCAAAGACATGGTTAGATTCTTTGATAATTGATGGTCCTTGTTGTGCACCAGGAAAAAGAAAGTGGAATTCTTGAATAGGATGATTCCACACCAGATGTTGTCTTCAGAAGAGGCAGAACCCTAATTTGTAGCCTTTGTTGGAATGCATATAAAATCTCCATGGACGTTGCAGAGATGAAGCTTTTGAGGAAAAAGAAGCATGGCTCAACAAGAACTCTCACTTGAGCATGTTCCACCAGGAAGGTGATATTGTCGCTGGCAAGTATACAATAGTTGGGGTGCTGGGACAAGGTGGTGCAGGCACCACCTATGAGGCCAAAACACAAGATGGAGAGGTGGTTGCTTTGAAATCATTGTCACTGCGCAACATGAGAGGTTGGAAGGTATGTTCTTGTCTGAAACAAACTGGGGCTTGCAATCATGTGGTTCAGGGTTTATGGTTTGTGAATGCTGTGCTGTGCTTCCTGGGTGCTTGTTCTTTTGACTTGCCTCAAACATGATTAGGCTTCCAGGAATGCAACACAAACTTAGGACACAAATGTTTATGTAACAGTTTATCTGAGATTTTGGGCAGATTGGTATATGCTTTATCTATAGCCCCTGTTGTGATCTGATGAAGTCAGTGGGGAGTCATGAGGCAGGTTGTCATGGCTATTTGTAATGGAGCTGATGGTCTGACACTTTGTGATGGATACTTTCATGATGCTATGACCCCACTCATCTTGTCATTTTACCTTTGAAGTTGCTGAGTTTTGTCTGCAATCTCATAGATATGTTTCCTGGGTGATTGTTATCTGCTGGATAGTGAAATGTGGTAATTGTGATTTTTCATGGGTTCCCAGACCACAAAAGGCGACGCTACAAAGGAGAATGGGTTTTGCTGTGCACTTTGATTAGTTTGTGAGACTGTCTTTTGCAGGATCTGGAACTGTTTGAGAGAGAGGCAAAGGTGCTCAAGTCCTTGAGGTATCCCAGCATACCAGAGTACATCGACTACTTTCAGGTCCATCCTTGGACAGTTTGTTCTGGAACTTTGTATTCTATGGAGAGAGTGCTGTTGACTTATACTGACAGAAACTGTGGGAGCTTGTTCTGGAACTTTCTTTTCTATGGAGAGGGCGCTTTTGAGTTATACTGACAGAAACTGTTCCCACTTTGTTTTGTCCATCATAGATTGACAGTCCCTCAGACTGTGGTTTTTACATAGTGCAAAGGGTAGCCAAGGGTCGGTCCTTGAAAGACCTGGTGGAGAGTGGCTGGCGTGTGCCAGAAGAGGAAGTCAAGCGTATTGCAATTGAGGTTTTCATCCACCTTTGAAGTTGAAATGTTGATTTTTTGTTCGACATTTTCCTTGATCTAATTATGATGCATCTTCACTGCACATGCTACAGTTATCCAATTTTTTTGCATTGCTGAGGGTGAATCATACCTCTTAAAGAAAATATGTCTTGGAAGAATTTGTTGATCCAATGGACAAGTTGTTGTTATCATCACAGGTCCTGGATGTGTTGCAATACCTCGGGAGCTTGCGCCCCCCTGTTTATCACAGAGATATCAAAGTAATTGGCAGCCTCCAACTGGTTTTGACATAGTGTGTGAGTTTGTAGATGTCCTCCTCCCTGATGTTTGTCTTTCTGTTGTTTAGTGAAGTCATGAATTTTCTTGTGGACTAGCAAAGTCTGGAGCTTCCATTAGATAGTCCTTTGTGCTCTTAAACCCTCCATGGGTGACCTCCATCATCTCCATGCCCATTAGTCTGATCAACCCATTATGTATCCTGCATAACTTGACAATGGACACACTTCCATCTCCACCTTTGCAATCGGAGGTGAATGTAATCCAGGGCCATTGATTGCCTTGGGAAGCAGCTTAACAAGTGCTTCACTCCTTTCCATGTGTTGCAGGCATTCTAACCATCCCATTCTTTACCCAAATTAAGATGTCCACATTGGAGGGATAGTCTCTGTTGGTGCCTTCCCAGAAAAGTGTGAAGATATTACTGTCACTGCTAATTTGGAAACAGCTAGTTTATGTTAACTACTGGATGTAGGCTTTTTCAATTGGGGAAGGGTTTGTTTCTGAGGGCAGATGCATTTGAGTGAGGGATTCTTAAGCTTAATCTATGAACCAATGCAAAGACACAGGAAGTACTAGATTGAGAGAAATAAAGAAATGAGATGCTATACAAATGAACTTGAGGACAATCTAATGAGAAGCAAGAGTTTGTCTACTGCAGCTTCAACTTACTAATGACTGCCTTTACCATGTGACAGCCGGAGAACATAATTTTGGATGAAGCATCTGGGAAGGTGAAGTTGGTGGATTTTGGAGCAGTGCAAGATGCAGCATCTGCAATGCAGATAGGCAGCACTGTTGTTGGCACGGTGCTGTATTCTCTCTCTATCAATTCCAACAACATTATGCATTGCACCCTAAAGCCTACCTTCAGAAACCAAGCAAGGGTTCCGTGATTTAGTTTGTCCTCCAAAGTGGTATTGTGTCCAGAGTCTTCACCTGCCAGTTGCGAGGTTGAACCCTAATACTCTAGCATTACTGGGGTGTAATGTCTGGGCAATATACAAAACTTGACACTTATGATGAGTTTTCCAGAGGAAATCTGTTAAGGACAATGAACCATTTGTTTCAATGTAAGCTGCACTATTGGATTAAGCACTTCCTTCCCCAAATACTCATTGGACTGATCACGATATTGTCCTCTGCCCCACACCCCATTCTTCCCTTTTCCTCAAACTTGAATATGCTCTAGAAGGTAATTGTCTTGGCATGTCTCCCACGTGCTCAAGTGGAATCATGTAGGGGTCCTCTGATGTGAATTGGTTGGTAAGCGTGCTGATCAAATTTCATTTCAAGGCCTTTGCTCACCACCAGTATTGGGAGCTGCTAGCACTATGGATCTGTGAATAGTGTGCTAATCGTATAAATACGACATGCTTACTCTGTAACTGAAGTAGTCTATTTACATGGCTGCCAGGTTGGTAAGAGGACCTTGCTGAATTCTCTTGGTTGTTTTCTGGACAGACAGTATGGTTACATGGCTCCAGAGCAGTTCCAAAATCGAGCAGGGCTGCAAACTGATCTCTATGGACTTGGTGCCACATTGCTTTATGTTGTGTCTGGATGCTCCCCTTCATCTTTCCCACAGGCAGGTTCTTTCCAACTGTTTCCCATCACAAATTCCTCCATTTTCCCCCACATGTTCTCTTCCAAGTTTTGCGAGTTTATGATGCTGTAGTTTCTTGTGACAGAAGCGCTTGAAGGTGGTGTTTCGAGATTTGGTGAATGTGACCCCTCATCTTGGTGATATTATAGAACAGCTTCTGGAGCCTGCACCAGAAGATCGGTTTCAGGTAACCCAGGTCCTTTTTTCAGCACAGTGGGTACTGGGGTTATATGCTGCTCAGCTGGTCATACTGTGTTGTTATGTTTTGCCTGTACAGTCAGCAGAAGAGGCAATAAATGCTCTCAAAGGAGAAGCAAGTACACGGATGCAGTCCAGTGTACCACAAAAATCTCCTGGCAATGCTTGGCAACTGAAAACAGCTCAACAGCCTGCAGTGACAGAAGTGGTGAGTAGCTAGTAATATCAACTCTGCTTATGGATAAGCAGAAATTTAGAGTTGAAATGAGGGTTATGAACTTTGGCCTCATTTTCTTCTGTGGCATGACACATCTGGTGGCAAACTCAGTAAATTTATAGAGTACTAGTTTGAGATGGGATGAGATCATATGGCTAATTCCAGCTGCCACACAATAACTGTGAAGAAAATACAGCATACCATTTTGCATGAGCAGTTGCAGTGTGTGCAAGAAGGATCTGGAATATGAGGTTTAGAACATGGAAGATCTGTATTCATAGAACTCAAGACAAGCCTGGATGAAGAAAGATATGACATGGAAAAGAGCTGGGATCTTTGTGGAAGGTCGATTGCAGGGTTTCTTATTTCCAGATGTCATCTAGGGAATCTACTTGGGAGCAATTTGATCAGATTTACCCATCTGCTATTAGGTTATATCCTTTTGCATTGGGCTGTGGTGATCATAGCAGATGGTGCTTCATAAGAGTTGAAGTGGATCTGTTGTCCTTCGTTGGCAGGAGCTTAAGAAAACAGATTCCCAGCTAGTAATTGTCATCCCACCTGCAGGGCTCACTGCTGAAACTGCTGGAACCGGTTCCTTTGCTGTGGTATGTGCTACCCCTGGAAATTGAAATGTCTCATGCTGTCTATATCTGTTACTTTCTTCTGTGACAAGGAGTTTGAGCATAAGTCCTAGTGTTGGAAACCCAATGACCTCAGGGACTTTTATTAGGTGCAGCATCTGCAATATTTGCTTCAAGATAGAAAATTATTAGATTGTGTAGGCTGGTTGGTACTTTTCTTTTTTGTAGCAGTGTTTTTTTGATATGGTGCCATGCCGGGACTTACTGCAGTCTCCTACCATTAGACTGCTGATATCTATGTCTGGCCTAAGGAGATTACCACTTGTGCCAGGCATGGAATGTGTTTCTCACCTTTTGGACACGGACAGCAATAGTAGGAGGGGCCCCGTTGCTGTTCACCTTGTTCTCTCTCCCATTCTGGTTTGTGGGCATTAGGTATGTTCCTTTCCTGTTCATAAGTGAACATGTGTTGTTGTAGGTGAAGATTTAGTGTAAATGGCTGTTGTAGCTGTTACTGCATTCCAAAGAGGGCCTCCCTCAGAGTTCTAGCAATTATCCCCAATCCATGTCTTATTATTCTCAGCAACAAAAGGTTAGTTGTGAGATTGGCACCATCAGGTTGCTTCAAGTCATGTCAGCCAAATGTTTGTCACAGCTCAGTGTTCTCTCATGTCTCCTACATTCAACTCAGTGAAAGTGGTGTTTTTTGTGCACTGCAGACTTGCGAAGACCACCCTATCCAGTCTCACTGTGGCAGCCAAATTACAATTTGAGGAATCTGAGTTTTCCATTGAGTGGACAGTGGGTGGCAGTTTCTGGAAGCATCAAGTTGTCGGACAATTAGATGACATCAGCTCTGTTGGTATTGTTGTAGAGGGGGTGCGTTCTCATGCAGACTGCTATACCTGCTTTCTTTTGATTGCAGTTGGGGTGGAGTGATAAGTCCCATTGTCGAGGTTATACTATCACATTTGTGTCATGCCAGCATTGAGTAGAATCTGTGGCTTGTTTTTAAATGTTCACCCAATTGGATTTTGACTGATATTGGTTTCATGCATGCAACAAGCTCCTCCTTCTCTCATGTTGACTAAAACAGACTTTGCTCTACTTGATCTGGTTTATGGGGGCTGCTGGACAGAAGAAGCAAGATGGGCAGTTGATGACAGCATGCATGCTGGTGGAGGGTGTAAAAACGCACAAGTTTGGAATGGACCTCAAAACAAATGAACAGGAGTGGCTTGTCCAAGAGATCAGCTCCTTTTTGCAGATTCCATGTGAACAACCAACCTCCTCCAACCAGCCTTTCCTCAACATTGTGGATGCATATGATCAAAGAACAGGAAGTTCGGATGCATGGAATGGAGAATAGGTGAATGGAGAGTAGGCAATGCACATGCACTGAGCAGTGTTTTTGTTTCTATCTGTTTTTTTGTGTTGCATCCAGCTGGAAATGAATTCAGGCCATGGACGGATATGCAGATGGAATTCTCCACTTTGTCACAAATTGTTGCAAGAGGTGAGATCCATGGACCTGACAGTCCAGAAGAGAGATGGGAACACAGTGTGTTTAGGTGGAAAGAGAGAAGATGCTCAATTTCATGGGGCCTATTTGAGCTCATAGCCAATTGATGTTGCCCCTTTTAAGCTTCTCAAATGTTCTTCTCTATTGCAGCTTTGATGGCTTCACACCATTTTGATTGACTGTATTATGCAAATTTAATCAAAGCTTCCAGGTTGTCTTTTCCACTGCACTGATCACCAAACTTGGTTTGCATCCTTCCCACTTGGATTGTATCCTTCTCCAATTCTCTTGGTGATGTATAACAAAGAAGAATTGTACTGCACAAAGTAGGTACCATTTGAACTAGACATGTATGTATGTAAACAATGCCAAAAACATGGATCTTTGACTTCTATAGTTGGTGGCTATGCACAAGAGGGAGCCTTTTTCATTGATGGGACAGCTCAAGAGTCCCATGCATCTCATGATTGGGATTTATGGTTGTTTGTGCATTCCTCCTTCCAAAGATCATGGACAAAATCAGTATACTATATATTACACAAGCATCTTTTCGATGAATGCAGAATTGCATCTAGCTGTCATAAAGAGAAGTATAAGGAGACCTCTCCTATAATCAGATAGGCAAAACCATGTCAGGAAAAAATAGATTTCTCGGATCAAGAATCCTCATTGTGCATCTTTTAAGAGAAACATCAGTTCTGCAGCAGATATAATTTGAGCAATGAACATGTCTAAATAAGAAATGACCAGGAGGAAAGAATAATAGCATAATATATTATGATTTCCTATCTCATTAAAATTGCATGCTTGCAGCGACTGCCAGCTTTAACTTAAATGTGAACTAACCTTGGGTGGGGTGAGGGTGGGCAGGCACAGGATTGTTAAATTACAGTGTGGAAGATACTAGAGACCTAGCTGAAATATCATCTAATCACGCCCTGGTGGGCTGTGAAGAGGATTACGGTTCTCAAGGTTGCCTGCATAAGTCCAGCATTTGGTCTCTGAAGGAAGAAGCTTCACCACCACCACCCTTTCAGATTCTAGTTGTTTCCTCTTTCCCTCTGGCAATTCTCTTCTACTGTCCGTGTAATCTGATGAGGCGTTGTCAAATGAAGGGAATAATAATACTGATCCAGTAGTCTCTCGTATGTTCTCATGAGGTGGGCTTGGGGTCATGTGGGGACTAGTTGGAGATGCACTATGAGAAACTAAAGGAGTGTCGTAAGGAGTGCTGACAGCAGTTAACTGCATGGTACAAGAATCATCTGATCTATCAGGACAGAGATGCGAGGTTTTTGTAATGCAATCTCTTCCTTCCACAGCTAGAAAGCGTATGACAAGGTCATCAGCATACAGAACGTCATCAATTCGTGCAATGATGTTGAAAGCCAAACTTTCAAGCACCCGTGAATAGCTCTCCAATATTGATTGCCCAACATCCTGCACCAAGTCCAGCAGAGAGTTTTTGTCATGGTTTATGATCCGCTAGATATCATTCAGCATTTTTCGCAGCAGAAGAAAAATAAACAAATATATATAGCTATGAATCCCCCCAACACAGGCTATTGGTATACTTGCAGAAGTTCTTAGAGATGTGTACCCTGTTGAATAGGATTTTGTTGGTGTCCAAGGAAGTCTGTGGCAGTCCTGGGACCTGTTGTTTCAAGCCAGCTAGCACACGCTCCACTCTATCTGCTAGGAGCAGCCTTCTGTCGACGTCACCCACAAACTCCCTCATCTTTCCCCATGATGACTTTGCATTGAATTTCTTTTCTTTGGCCCACAACCGTGCATTTCTCAAGCGAGTCTGCTGACCCCATACAAGAATTGCCGTCTCTAATCGGTTTGCTACATCTAGTATATTGTGCTCATCTGAAGTATCAAGTTTCGATAGGAATACTTCAGTGGAGAAGTTGTCAGAACATAGGCTTCGGTATAGTACATCTCCAAGGCTTGACCTCCCATTCTGCACAAATCAAGTAACAGGATCAGACACTATGAATGCATCTCCCATAGCTTCATAGTATCAGGATTATCACTCATCAGATTTGAGTCAACCTGAACAGAAAGTTTTAAGGGAATGTGGAATAATAGAAAGAAGACTGATCAAATGTTATGAGACCTTGGCACAAACCACATTGGTCTCTGATGTATGGACAGAGAGAGATGTACCAACTAATGGTAGATACAGACCTTGGGAAGAGAATTCAAGTAGATTTGTGGAACCTCCATTTGAGACAAAACACGGGTATTAATTGCCATGGCTGCTTTGAGGATTCGACTGGTGGCATCCCTTTGATGATGCAATCTCTTCCGTGACTCTTCGCTCAGGCCATTGACTGGTACCTGGGGAGTTGGCAACCACCATTTCTCCTGCTGTCTTTGACAAGAATCCCTAGAACCCTGGCGGTTGTGTTTCTCAGCCACAGCAATTCCACGATCAACATACCAAAACTCTGTTTCATGGAAGCTGTCCAAAGTGTCCTGGCAGCATGAGACACATTGCAAAAGGTGTAGACAAGTCAATCCCTTTGTGACTTAATGGGCCACTTAAAGGAGTCCATGTCCAGGAATGAAAAATTTCCAAGCTTTTAAAACTCGTTTTTATTCGTCTTCAGCTTTATTAAGTAAAATCACAGCCAGGATTTCTATTTTAAAAAATGGCAATGTTAAATATTTGGTGAACTTTTCAAAAAAAAAAAGCAAGAAATTAGTCAAATTTACACTAGAAAAACAAAAATCTCCCAAGTTTTTTGTCAACAAAATTTGTCAGGGTGAAATATAGAGGATTACTCAAAACATACTCAATGGATTAAAGACTTTACTAGAAAAAGCTGCCAGTTTTGAGAGTTATGTGGACATACAAGCAGCATGTTGTCCAGCTTCCGCAAAACTGGCAAGTTCAAGTGAACATCTGAACGTGGCCTGTTGATCATCACCTGCATCCCATCACCCATCAGAGTCTCACTGTAAGAATTTGTACCTTGTGTATAACTGGGACCTGACTACCATGCAGTTTTGTACTCTCTTTACAGATTGTGAACTTTACAGCTTAGACAAGCATAAGATACCAGAGCAGGACGCCCAAAAAGAACCTGAAACTGTGAGTCATCCTAACCTCCAAAGTACTACCATCTGGAAAAGTTTGCCATGAAGGGACGAGCTCCACGATATGATCACTGACGGAGAGGAGCCATTTCATTTCTCTCTGCCACATTGCATGTTGCTCTGGAGTGAAGGGTTCTAATCTCCAGAGCTGCCCAAAGACAGAAGCTGCATCCAAATCAAAAGAACACTCTTAACTGCTGATCATCATCAAAGGACAACCATTTTAGTCTATGCTATCTATCACACAATTGACAGATAAACAAAAAAGGGTGCATTAAGGCTGGGTGTTGTAGACACACAAGTGTACAGGAAGAAAATTGCAGATACAATGATTCACATATGCCATGATTCAATGAACAGAAGCTGCAGAGATATATGGAGTATTCTTTTTACCACAGACCAAAAGAAGTCTAACCTGAGAGGTTAGTGATGGCATTTGAAATGGCCATAGCTGTGCAGACGCCTTTAGCACCACCAGACATATCTTCTCCCAACAACAGCTTTGCAAACTTCTCTTTCATCATCTCCACCTCTTTTATAATAACACACAAACCCAATTCCCACCAGGTGTTAGAACATCCAGCAGATAATCAAGCGACTTGGATGGAATTCACAGATATTGAGAAATTCAAGTATCCAAAGGTAGAAGGAGAAGAAGAAGCAGTGGTTGGTGAAAGGCACAAACCTGTGAGTGGTGTAACTCTCTTCTCCATTTTCTGTTCCCGTATGTAAGTGTGCCTTCCACTTGCTAAGTTGGATGAAGAGGGTGAAGGATCTGCACTAAGTCTCTCCCTCTTGCCCAAAGGCCAGCCAAGAGGAGAAGAACCTCCTGAACTATTAGTGGCGCCACTGCCATCTTCTTCTTCTCCTCTATGTACAAGACGGAAACTTGAAGCTTCATCCCCTAACAGATCTAAATTCAAACCATCCATACTCAGGCATGAGCTTGCACGATCCATACTGAACTCATATCTGTCTTCTGTACCTGTAGCTGTCTCCTCCATCAGATCTCCTTCTTGTTGCTCTGATTCACTCAAAGAGCGCACAAACTTGTGTTTGATTCTCCCCAGAAAATCTGGATTTATTCAAGACACATGCATCGGGCATGAGAAAACATACAATGTAGGTTCAGAGACAATCATGAAGAAGAAGAAACCATCATGAAGCACATCATCACCATTGATTGAATATTCATTCAATTGGAAGACCATTAGCTATCTGGAGGATGGACTTCGGAGGAACAAACATTCTGGAGCTTGACAATGAGAACTTTCTTTCTGACAAGAGTATCATCACACTAGTGTGTGTGTGTTGTGTCCCTACTGGACCGGACTTGCAGATGACCCAGAAAGACATGCTGCAAGACATCATTTGCTTTTGCTGCAGCATTTGGGTTTTGCAAGGAAGAAAAACCCTAAGAATCTATTTTCCAGTTTGTAGGTTCCTCTCGTCCTCTCCTGTCTCTCCCCGGAAAACACTTTCGCCGGTGTGGCTCTCATCATGATGATCAGGGAGGGAGGCAGGGAGGGAAGGAGGATTTCTTCTGCACATAGATGGTACAAGAAATTCCCGCAAAAAAGTTCTACCCAACAAAAGAAAAACAACAACAACAACAACAACAATGAGAAGCTTGACGAAGAACATGCAAGCAAGCTTGATGAACCTTCTTCCGAGGCTTTCTTTTTCTGTTCCATGTCCCGGGAGGGGGAAATGGGTCCTAACTGCTGCTTCTTCTTCTTCCTCTTTCCATTTGCTGCCCTTCCATCGATGCGATGCTTCTCCCTCCTCCTCTTCTTGTTCTTGTTCTTCTTCGCCAGCAGCTTCTTTCTATCTCTGGACTGAAAACCAACCAAAGACCTCAAGATCTCAAGCTTTTGGAGCTCAAGATCCACACCTCGGGGGCAATAAATATCCGTCGCAACAACAAAAAGAAGTAAGTGGCTATCCGATACAAAATCCCGCGCATTGCATTGCCAGCAGGCATAACATGTACCAAAAAACAACTACCGATTCTCTCCTCCTCCCAATACTCCTAATCCCCCTAATCCTGTGCCTCCTTCTCCTTCTCCAGTTACCACAACTAATTCTTTCCCCAGCTTTACAGATCCTTCACATCACATACTGACAGCAAGCAGCAATGCTCCTCACACCACAATACAAACATACAAGACTCTAAGATAGATACTATAAAATCTCTAAACTTCCCTGCAAACGAGCAAACGAGCAAGCAAGCAAGCAAGCATCCTTCTTCTTCCACAATCTCTATATATATCTGTCTCTCTCTCTGTGTCTCTCCCTGTGCCTTGTTTGCCTGCAAACCTGCAAAGCAAGCTTGCTTCTTCATCCACACTACTTACTGGAAATTGTTGGCAGTGCAATTGAGAGTCTCTTCTGGTGCTGCTGGTGCTGCTGCTGCTGCTGGGCAAAAAAAAAAAGACAAAAACAAAAACAAAGAAGAAGAAGAAGAAGAAGAAGAGATTTTCATTAATGTATGTTTTGTTTGTTTGGGTTTTTTTCTTTTTTGTTGTGTGTGTGGGTGCGTCTTCTTGGGTGTGTCGTTGCGTGTATAGTTGTGTTGCTGTTAGTAGCGGCAGCAGGAGGTTCTTGCGCAGCTCAGCAAGTGCAGGAAGGCAACAGCGAGGAGCGTACGCGCAAGTGTCAGTGCAGTCAGACAGCAACCACGCTGTGCTCCTGCTGCCTGCCTCTGCACAAGACAGAGACAAATTAGGGTTTTGGGGGGGAGGGGAGGGGAAGGGAAGGGGTTTTTGTTTTTGTCTTTTTGTTACTGGCCTTTATTGAAGGACTCTGACAGTCGAGACTGACTTGGTTTTCGCCACATTTTGAGTCCATTTTCGCCAAAATAATTTCCCACCTGAAAAATAATATGATTTCCAACGAGGCTATAAACCTACAAAGAAAGAAAGATAAATTTTTCATGACAGGAAAAAAAAAAAGGAAGAAAAAAGAAGAAGCCCAAATCAAATCAAATCAATTTTTTTGGGGGTCAATAATATATATTATCATTTAGCCAAATTGGCGATGATGTTCCAAAGGAAAGAAAGATTTAGCCACATTTGGCTACCAGCTAAATGTGATTTGGCTACCAGCACTTGATTTTACCACTTTCAATTTCTTTCATATGTATATATATATATTTATGTATATTTTAATTTTTTTTAAAAAAAATTTGGCTATATATGGCCAGCAAAGAAAAAGAAAAAAGGACTCACCCAAATTCACCAGATTTTTAATCATAAGTTCCATTTAAGTACCTAAGAGCAACTCCATCTGGAGGTGCTCATTTGTTGGTCTCCAAATTGAAATTGGATGAAGACAGGTCAAAAGAGGGAGGGAGGTTGGGGGGGGTTTTGGATCAGCAAAATGGTTTTGGCTCAGAATTTTTGCATAGTTTTTTTGCACAGCTGAGGCTGGTGAAAGGCACACCAAGTCCTAATAACACCTGCGAGAGAAAGAGAGAGAGAGAGAAAGAGTGTAATAAATTGGACCTGACTGACTGCTGGCTGGTGAAAGGCAAGAGGAAAATCCTAACCCCTGCTGCGAGAGAGAAGAGTGTAATAAATTGGACCTGACTAAACTGAACTCAACTGAACTGCTGCTCCCTGTTTCTGACTGGTGCCAATCATAATGATTGGTCCAAGTGCTTTGCTATTAGTAATGTCCCCCACCTACCTATTTGCAGTACCAGTTTTAGTTTTTTTTTGGGAGCTAGGCGAACTAAATTTTGATGTGAAGATGCTCTGGGACACTATAGAAGGATGAGGACAAAATTTGTCCTGTTTTCTTTGAATTTTTTTTTTGGGGGAAATTTGTGGAGAACTGTGTTTTCCTTTGTGTAAATTTGAGCATTTTTTTTTAAATCTATTTTTCTGGGAAAATTTTACCAAATCTTTTCTATCACATTTTTATGAAAAAAAAAACCTTTTGGGGGAGGGGGGGATGTGTGATTTTTATTTAAGAATTTTGTGGTCTAGCCAAAGTGATGATCTTCCATAAGAGGGTGTAGTAATAAAATAAAATAAAAGGCAACGAATCCATTTATACTATTTTATTTTATTTTTCAATAATGTGATGTAGCCAAAACTGGCAATCATGAACAAGGAATTGTATCCAAACTTGGGCTAACATGAAAGTAAAGTTTTTAATTTTTTTTTAATAAAGAATGCTTTTTATATTTTGGTTACAAAGTGGAACCAGTTATTTGAAGTTGGTGACCCAAAGGACTTTTCGAGAAAATTCACCAAATTTGCCATATTTCAAGGTAAAAAACCGCTCAATTTGCCATATTTACTAGACATTGCCAGATTTTGAGGAAACAAATTCTCAAAATCGCCATATTTAGACAATGGGTTTTAGCAGGTGGCCAGAATATAATAGGAGTATTCTTACAGTTTTCTACTTTCCTCTCTAGCCTATAGCCAAATTCTCTTGTGGATGATTGCCACTATGGTTAGCCATCCCATCCCAAAATTGGAAATATTAAAATATTAAAAATAAAAAATATTAAAGATTAACAAAATAATTTTAAGAATTTAAATTTTTAAAAAAACCAAAAAATGGGTGCAACCCAACAACGAATATGACCTTATTATTATTCACAACAATACATTTTGACCTATAGAGCTTTAAAACCCACTCTACAAGGATTTTATCTCTATTCAAAGACTTACTTAGAAATTTGGTTTGATCTCCTAATCTATGAGTTTATTGCAACATGTATTGAGGGGGGAGAAGGGAGGAGAGGTTTCATTCATTGGGAAAACTTTTGCAACATTTTTTTATGTCATGTTGCTTTATGACCAAATTGGATGTGAGCTTCTTTTCATTTACAAGCATATTTTTGCAAGGGAAGGATGTTTATGGTTTTTAGGGTTTTCCCACCCTCTAAGGTCCTTAGGTATTTCCTTTTATGAATTTAGTTCTCAAATTCAATTTTGGTGCGTGTTGCACCCAATCCTACAATTAAAAAACACCCATCATTATTAGGGCAAGACCATCAATGGTTAAATTGTTACTATTTTTCTAGATATCATGAGGAACTTTGAATGCATCAAACAAACAAACGACAAGTGTGTGTGAAAAAGTATAACTAAAGAAAAGTTGTATTCAAATGGATGTTTGAGTTCATGCAAAAATGGAATCAATTGAATGGAACCCATTGAAAGATTTAAAGGCCGGGGATGTTGGGTGGTTTTAGGGCTAGTTGGAATCAACAATTTTTTTCACTTTGAAGATTCAATTTCACACATTCCACAAGTTTTTTTTAATATTAAAAATTTCTGAAGACAATGCAAAAGTACTCTAAATGCCTCAAGGGGTATACGTTAAAGGGGCCCACGCCACAAATGCTTGGACCCCACCATGTGATTAGGTACTTCAATAGTTTTTTGTTTTGGGTGCCCAATTCCAATGAACATCAAATCCCAATGTCCTAAATTAAAAGATTTTGTAGTAGAAACCGTTGAGTTGAGTAGGTAACAATGAGCTTGTTTTCAAAGAAGTGAAGTTGTGAGCGATTTTTCATACATAAAGTGACAAACTTCTTCAAATAGTTTGTTTGAAAAATTTGTCAAAGATTTCTACCCAGGCCGATGTCATAAACTACAAGACTTTTTAGTAAGGAACCGTTGAGTTTGAGTCCATAACAAAGAGTTTTGTTTTCAAAGAAATTCACAAGCCAATTTTCATGGCCACACCCATTGCACAAATTACAAGATTTCCTAGTAGGCAGGAGCCGTTGTTGACTAGGCAACAAAAAGAAGAGCTTGTTTTCAAAAGAAAACACTTGGGAATTTCATGCCCACACCCATGCCACAAATTTTTTAAAAAATTTCTAGGAAGAGCCGTTATTGACTAGGCAACAACAAAGAGAAGAGGATTGTTTTCAAAGAAATCACTTAAAGTTTTCATGCCCACACACCCATGCTACAAATTACAAGATCTTCTATTAAGAGCCGTTGGCTATGGCAACAAAGAGGAAGAGAAGAGCTTGGTTTCAAAGAAGTCACTTGTTGTTGGGGGAGGAATGGGGGACTTTCATACCGATAGGGATGACATAAATTACAATATTTTCTAGAAAGCATTATCATTCGATGAGTAGGTAACAAAGAGCTCAAAGAAAACATGAGAGATCTTTTCATACCCACAAACACATATGACATAGATCACAAGAGTTGAAGATTGAAGATTGAAGATTGAAGGCTAGGAACATGACAAGGGAGTCTTGATGAAAAGCTTTGGGATATGTTATAATGAATGGAAAAAAACAACAAACATAGAAGACACTAAAAAGATCGAAACAACATTCAGCATCACAATGGCACAAACGGATGAAAAATTCAAAAAAAAATTAAAATGATTTTATCCCATCTTTGGATGATCTTTTGTTGAGCATCTTTTCTCTGTCACATACAGCTCTATCTTACTAATGAAAAGTGGAAGGTAATAGATGAATTAAAATCCTCATGAATGACAAGTGAATGTTTACTTTTGAATCTCATCCATTTAGAACAAGATAAAACATTCTTGAGAACATCTAATTTATGGAAAAGGGTTAATTAAGAAATTAGAAAAACATAACATGAAAGATAGATTTATTTGATTTAATGACAGGTATGGTTAATTCAAGACCAATATTGCCTAACAAATAGGCTTATCACGTATCTCATCACATCCAATGGGAAGTTCCATGTATTTTGTACACTATCTTTTGGACTCTCCATGCACAATCTATGTCAAGTGTTCTTTATTCAAGGAAATGTTTCAATCAGCAGGCCATAAGAAATTAGTTGAATATTTTCTATTTTCAAAATCACCATATTATGTGCAATTATTGTCATGAGATCATGCAATAAAGTTTTTAAAAAAATAATCCAATGGACTTGATGGGAAGGTAGAGAGGGGATATTTAGCCTAAATTGCTAGATATAGATTGAAGTGAGTGACATAGAGCCAACCCTTGACATGACAAGTAACAATAATAGCATCATAAGTGAAAAGGCTCCTATTGATGAATGTAGACTAAGACCATCCCTAGTGGTGCTCAGTATGTGACCCCACCCCCCCCTTGCACATAAAAATTGGATGAAGAAAAGTCAAAACTTGTTGGTTTGGGGCTCAGCAAACTGGTAAGTTTGGCCTAGCATTTTTGCATAGTTTGTCAAGACTGGTAAGTTTGGCCTAGCATTTTGGCATAGTTTTGTCAAGACTGGGTAAGTAATTTTTGCAAGGGATGCTCCATCTCTAAGGCAATCTCTATTCTCCCTTCTCTGAAAAGAAGAGAGAGAAGAGGATTCTAAGCAAAAGAGCAATTTTTACTTCCAAAAATTGGAAGATTTATGCAATGAAATCATTGTCTATATGATGCAATTAAATCATTTCTTTGGTTTTTGCATGAGGCCAAAGAAGTAAAACTCAATGCTCTCTGTGTGTCAAATTGGCCAAAAGATATGCCTCTCTGGGTGAATCTCCCCAAAAGCCTCATTTCATTAATTCTCTCACTAAACATTGGGCCTTTCCATCATGGTACCCTGGCAACCCCATTGGGTGCACTATCCATTGGAAACCCATTATTACTCAGTTGTGGGTTCATTCATCCACAATTGAGTTACCCCTCAAGGTTAGGTTTCAACCTTGGTTACCAAGGTAATCTTGTGAACCCACTTACTTCTTCCCTAAAATCCCTTACCAAGGTGACTAGGTATGTAAGTGGGTGAAGTATCATACTAGGGAAGTAAGCAAGGAACATAAGTGGTTCCTATGTTAAGTAGATAAGTAGGTAAGGTGCTTGGTGGCTTGTATGTAGGTTAGATGCGTGTAGATGGTTAGTACATAGGTAACAACCAAGCCAAATTTTCATAGTGCAATCACAAAGATTGTTGATGATGATTGGTCAAAGTATTGCCCCATCCTTTCCTAATAGGTGTTTTCCTCATTGTTTATGTACTCAATCCATTGACACATTGAAAATCCATCCGTTACTACATGTCAATGGTAACAAATGCATAATAATAACACACATTTGTGATGTTTTTTGCATCTATTCCCAAATGAAGTTTGGTTTCAATGTATGTTCTTTCTTCTTCCACATCCTATACATTCACATGTCATGGTGACAACATCTTTTCCAAAGATGGGTCAACACATTTGCAAATGTTGCCATTTCTAATTTGCCTCATGTAATTAACCAAACGTTAATCAATTATTTTGAATGTCAATGTTTTGGATTGTGACTCTCAATGTATCATTTTTGTGATTTTTGCAACGTCATTATTGTATTGGGAAAATTGGGAAGTTTTTGGAGAAATTTGTTATTTTTTTGTGTAAATTTGTCTTATTTTTGGCAAAATTTGGGATAAATTCAACATAATTATTTTAAAAAGAACCTTGGTCTTGTTCTCATGAGAATGGTTTTATTCAATGGTGTCTTTTAGTAAAATTTCATCACAAAAATAGTTGATAGCATTGTTCGTGTTCTTTTTGGGACAAATTGTGTTGTTCTTCTGACAAAAAAATTTAGAAAAAATCTATGAAATTTGTTTTGCAAGTGTTAATTGGACTAGTTTTTCTAATTTCTTTGGGGGGGACAAATTATAAAAAATTTAAATCAAAAAATAAATTCATGGAAAAAAGGATTAAAAAGACAGAAAAGAGAAGAATAACCTTGTTTCTTAGTCATAGAAACAAGTTTGGTTCACTGCTTAGTGTTTTTTGGAGATAAGAAATTGGGTATATATATTGGAAAATTTTGGGTTTCTAGTGTAAATTAGACTAATTTGGCAATTTTTTGTTATCAAAAAATTGGAAAAAAAAGGAGAAGAAACTCCCTATTTGCAACAGAAGAATTCTTGAAGAAAATGTACCTCCCCCCAACCCCCCAAACACTTAATACATCATATTGATTTACATAATTTAGAAGCTTATGGGGATTAATCCATTTTTATGTACGTAGCCCAGTGCTTTTGATTTAAATAGGGATTTTTTCTATTAAAATTTCGTTTTTATTTTTTTAACAGGGAAAATTTGAAAGAATATTCCTATTAAAAAATACTTTCACAAAATGGCAAAAAATTTGCCACAAAAATTCACTAGTCTAAAGGAATTTTTATCTCAATATTATGGGATTGAGAATTCTTCCATTATAACTTGAGACCACAAGGTTTTGAAAATTGGGAGACATCCCAAAGGCATCCATCCATGTGAAAAACTTGCCATTTTTGTGAAAATAATAGAAATAATAAATTATATATATATAATTCCCTTGCTATAATAATATATCCTTAGATGTTAATGGGGATTGCACATTCAATTGCAATCATTATTTCTTCTCTCTTTTTAATTGCAAATTTTGGGGGGAATATCTTTAATTAAATTGTGTCTTCAACATTTTGTAGATATGACAAACTTGGTTGATCAATAGTTTCCAAAGCAACACAACTTTGAATCAATAGCTAAATCTATTATAGGGTGTGGTGTTATGTGGTGTGAGAGATCGATATGTATATGACTCTTTCTCAATGCATTTGGAGGGCACATTATATCTATGAAGATCCTTCCTCAAAAAGAGGAGAGATGTGTCTTATGAGTCCAAAGAACCTTACGAATAAGTCCTTAAGTCCATGGTAGGGATTGAGAACATGGTGTTTTGGGAAATGAGAGACCCATGCAAGGTGAGAGTTGAATATAGGAGTCACATTGCTAGAACAACCATCCACTTTCAAGGTTTTTACCTAGTGTAAAGAATCAATAGACATTTGTAATTATATAAACGGATAGTTGTAAATTAAAGAGTTAATAGACATTTACTTATATAAATGGATGTTTGGAATTCATTTGAGAGGAGATGGGGGTATCTTATTTGTAAGAGTCCATTTTGAGGGACCTCACCCCTAAATTGACATTTGATCTGAATCCAAAAGTTGGACAAGCTTTCACAAATGCACCCAAACATCATGGATTATAAAATAACTTTTAAAATCCAACTCAATAAAGTATTACCTAGAGGACTTCAAGTTGAATGTTTTCATTTTTAAGAATGAATTTGGTTTCAAAATGGTCGTTGAAAGTTTTGTCTTTTTAGTTTTAAACAATTTTTAAGATTACGATTTTTGAAGAATTGGACCAAGATCCCATGCCTTTATTGGCCCTTAAAATTAAAAGAGCAAATATAACACATCTATGTAAATGATGTTTGTGCAAAATAGAGTTAAGATGAGGGAGAAATGGATGGTTGAAGTTGGCCATCCAATGTAACTCTACACAAAACCATAGAAATTCAACTACGATAAGACACCCTCCACATACACTAGAAAAATCCTATAGGTTTTTTAATCTATGGGAGGGAAAATGTTACATGTATTTAATATTGGGCCTAAGATCCCTTTGATTCTTAAGGAGTAAACATTAGACTTTTTCTGTGGCAAGCATGCTTAGGCAAAATCTCAACTTAATTGGCAACAATATTCAAGAAACTCTTAAAATTGTAACCGGTAAGCATAAATGTGACCACATCCTCACAAAAATAAAAATAAAATGTTGCTTATAGGTGACTTTGTTTCCCAAATATTTTTACTCAAAAAATCATGAAAAATTATTCCATTTTCAAAAAATTGTGCCATGAATTGACAATTTTTCACCATTAGTCTCATGATAACATTCACCTCCTCCTTTACAATGGGTAGGGTGGGTGACATATGCCCAAAATAAGGGGTCTTGGATGAGGTAGTAGATAGACACAATTGTCCTACCTGGCTACGAGGAATAGGCAAGTTTTGAAAACCTAATCTAGGTATAACACATCTAGCCCAGAAAGCCCAAAAAAAAAACCAAGGGGTATGTCACAAAGTGGCCTTGCCATTACATTAAAAAGTATTTTAAGGCTGAAGAAAAATTATGGAAATTCAAATATTTCACCATGCAAAAATATAATCTTCGAAAAAAGTCCTTTAAAGGAAACCAAAATCCTTCAAGATATCATAACTTTGTATAACTAATCTCAAGTTTCAACACAAGCCAAAGTATCATCTTTCCAAAAAAAAATAAAAAATCCTCATATATAAAAATTAGACCTATTATTATTTATTACCTAGGGGCCTATAAAAATCCCTTAAGGCTACTATACTCTATAATGAATCTAAACACAATATCCTTAAGGGCCTTGGTATGCAAGGCCAACAAACAAACAAACAATTGAGTTTGGTACCCTTTGGATGAATGCAAAGATGATGTATCACGTAAGGGCTATCATTTAAGGATTTGGGAATTTGGGTTCTTCAGCACACTAACAGTTACCAAAACTGTTAGGCTAGGCTAGGCACCTGCTTTGCTTCCAAGGACTCTAGTTGTGTTGATGCACATTGGAGGTGAACAAAGGAGGTAGGAACTAGCAACCCATTGCTCAATTACAATAGAGTAGATAGCCAAACATAAAAAGAGATATATACTTTTAAATTTAGTTTGATTGATGGGTATTTGATTGATTTTAATTTTTTTCAATTCTTTTTTCAAAATAAAATTGAGGAAATTTTGATTTTTCAGCGTAAATTAGTCTAATTTTGCTGCAATAGCTGAAAAATCTGCCAAGTTTCCGGCATAACAAAATTGGAAGAAAGAAAACCTTGGTGTGTTGTGTGGCAAAAGCGATCGATTGGTGGGTAATGTATATGGGAAGGTGTTGCTCTTGGTGTGTGTTTTGCTAAAATGTGCTTTGAAAATTGACACATTGTTGTTGTGTTGAGGGAGAAAAGGTAACTACTCATCATGCCCATGTTTTTTTTCTAAAGTTGGAATTGCAAAAATGTTTGCTTGTATTGAGGTTGCAAGAGAAAGATATACATACTACATTTTGCTCAAGAAAGGGCTTTGTTGTTTTCAACACTTTGGTACTCTATTTAACGAGCAAATCAAACATAACATGGAAACACATAAGTGAATCATTAAACAAACACTTGGTAATTATGCTTCATTCATTCATTCATTGATAAACACTATTTAATTATGAAGTGTGCATTGTCAAGAAAAGAATTGAAAATGACACAACTTCGATTTTGATTACCTCAAATTTATTGTCTCTTTAATTTTAATTGAGGACTAATGATGCATGTTGAATTTGGTAGGTCTTTTTCGACAAATTCTTGAAATTTCTAAAACCTAATGTTTTGAGACATCCATCATGTGCTATGACAATGTTTGATAGCAAGACATGAATCATCAATTTTTTTGTTAATCATCAAAGGTTATATAACTTGTGACATGCTAATAATCTCAACAAGAAGTCTGATTTGTTATAAACAATTGTTGTTTTGAACAAATTGGTAATTGATTAACCATATCCAATCAATTAGGGTGAGCTATATTACACCAAAATAAAGTGTTATAATTGCACACGCATGGTGCAAGGGATCTAATTTTATTCCAAGTTCAATAATCATGTCTTTTTTTATAATATTAACATTGATGTACAATCTTTATTTATTTTTTCATGTAAATGTGTTTGAAATTGAAGGGTAGGTTTCAATAACAAAGAAGAAAAGAGAACCAAAAGAATACCAATAATGCCTACACTATCATCACTAGCAAATGCACCCTCACTCGCTCCATCCCGTGTTGCTTCACCCTCCTTCAATAAAGGTACCTTCTCAATCACCCATAAAAGATTGCTTCTACTTCAAATGAACATGTATGAAAGAAAAAAAATCTTGATAGCTTGCAACTCTATAGTATATACACGTCTTCATGTTAAAAGAATTGGAAGTTTAGGATTGTGATCTTTGGTTTTAAGCCTTTTAGAACTCAATGCCCAAAGCATTCATACACCAATTCTCTTATCGTATGTAAGAGCATATTCAAAATCATACCCAAGGTTATGTTTTCAGTATAGTGGTATAAAAAAAGTTAAGCAAAAGTTTCCAAACAATTAACAAATTTAGTTGAATTTTCACTAGAAATGCACATTTCTCCCAAAAAATCTCAATTCTTTTAATGAAAAATATAAGACAAAATCTGATGAAAAGAAAATCATTGATCATAATTATAGGATGTCCCCATTGACAGGGAAGAATGCCAAAAAAGGGCAATTAAACACACAAGTTATGATACGGGGTGGTCGAATGAGTTCTAAAAGCCAAGCTGCAATAGATGCTCTCTTTGAAGAAGGTATATTAGTTCTACTCTTGAGGGACTTATTACATTGAATTTGATTGTCAATCTCACTTTCCCATATAAGTCTTGGATCTTTTTGCATTATCAATGCACACTTGTCTTGGAGTTGAGATGGGATTGGGTGCCCAAATTCTAACTTGGGCTTGTCCTTATAAAACAAAGTTTTCAAATATGATGCAAATGTAGGGGACATTGCAAAAATTGATCATCTTGCAAATGGAAAATTCATGACTCCCTCAAGTGCACCAAGGGTTGAGCCTCAAACAACCTTGCACAACCAAATGCAAACAAGAGTCGACAATTGCATAATTGATTTGGAGAAGAAAACATTTGACAATTGCATTGTCGATTTGGAGAAGAAAACACTCGACAATTGCATAGTTGATTTGGAGAAGAAAACACTTGATACTCAAATGGATAATTCACATGATAACACACCTTCTGAAGCAACTACAAACATGAATGCAAAAAAGCTCAAAAGTCATGATAGTTTGTAATTATCCAAGACCCAATGCTTTGAACCTCTTTCCATACAAGTTGTGTAATTATTTCATGTGGATTCATTCCTTCCTTCACATCCTTAATATATCAAGGTAATAAATACAACTTGGTGAACCATTATTCATTCATATATATATTTCAATAAATAATTTTTTTACAAATATTTTTCAAATATATTTCTTCAGATTTAACCTATTTCAATTTCCTTCCTTCACACTCTTTCTTGGTTGAACACTAGAGATGCACTTACACAAAAACCAACCTCTCCACTACCTACTATAATGCCGGAGCCCCCAGAAATTGCATCTTCGAATCAAATTGAACATCAAAGCTCAATTGTATTGGCCGAGGGTGTCGAAAAAAGGATACAAGATGTCAAAGAAAAAAAAAACAAAGGTAATATATTTCCATACATAGTTTACACAACTACTCAAACATTGACATTTCAAAGATATTAAAGTATATATAAAATATATATTATATTTTCCCCATATGTTATATAAATTCATTTTTAAATATACATTTTAAATATATATTTATTGTTGTAGAACCATGCCCACAAGATAATACCACCAATGGGATTGCTTGGATGTCCAAAGATCATGCACCATCACCAACTATTTGCCTTGAATCTGTAGGTGTAATCAAATCCCCTATCCCATGTCAAAAACTCGATAATTCTTTGAATCAAGAGAGTATTGTTGTTGCATAATGCCAACTTAAAAATGGGTGAGACATTTTCATTAGCTTCATCCTAACATTTGACAATTTTGGTGTATTTTTTCTAAAATTTTAGGTCTCATTACTACCTTCTTCTTCTTCTTGTATTTGTAGGATGATGAATGGGGAACCTCATCCGATATCTTATCAATGCTACATGATGGGAACAAGCCTTTAGAACAAGACACCAAAGGGAAGACTAGTGAAGGGGTTAATTCCACCATATTATTATGCCCGGGAAGATCAAATTCCAAAGGCATCGACTTTGTAAAGTCATCTGATTTTGGAAATTATCAACCATCGATCCTTTCCCACACCGGAATGCGTCGATCTCCCATTGCCGGTCGGAGGTCGAATTCAAATTTAAACATGGGTGAATCCTCTTTAGTGCCAAAAGCCAATGGAGGAACAATGGATGAAAACATGACATCAAACAATAATAATAATAATAATAATAATAATAATAATAATAATTTCAATCATTTATGTGAATTTTTGCCTTTGAATGAGAAAGAAGGCATCCATGAAAACATGAAAGAGAAGAGTTTTAACATCACGATCGGCCCAACTCATAAAAATCCTTTCACACTTACAACAAATATGAACGACCCAAAAGGACCAAAAGTGCCAACCGTGAGGGCCTTGATTGGTAAATTTTCACACTATCCCAATTGACCAAACATGTTTCAAGAACTTGGAAATAATAATTAATCCAAATTGGTTAATTACGTATTTTAAACTTGACAAGTGTTACAATTTTAAATTTCAACAAAGGTAATATATAAATACATAAATATTAAGCATATATAATCAATTATATGAATTCTTTACTAAATTCAAATATTTGAAATACGGTGTTGACAACTTGTAGTAGTCGCATATGAGTGGTTAAGGATTGATCGGGGTTCTTGTCAAAATGACCAAGATATTGCAAATGATTATGGGTCAAATTTGAGTTGGTGCATGGATTTTATTAGTGATTACCAAAATAATAAATCGTGCATTATAGTCGATGTCAAATTATTAGGAATTGAGAAATTAAACATGAATACACAATCACGAAATAATTTTCAAACTACTATGGAGAGAAAGCCCCCATCTTTGAAAAGGAGGCAAACAACCCAAATTGGTAGGGTTGAAAAGAGATATCTCATTTAAGATGGTTGTTAACAAGTTGGGATCAAACTACAATCCATACTACCAACTCAAGTTGTCAAACTTTTAAATTATAATATCAATTATAAATATTTTTGAGATCGTTATTAAACTCTAGTTTAGTTGGCATTGACAAAATTTTCATGTGTAGGTGTATGTTGCAGAGGACATCATATTTAAACCTAAAATTGACAATATAATAGTGGAAAAAAAGGACGATCTTGCTAAGGAAATGAAGGTGAATCCAAGACACAACTTGCAAGTATAATTTTTATAAAATTTGCATCATGAAGAACATTGGTTCTTAATCTTTTAAAAAAACCGTGAAAGTTGATGTTATGTTGAAGAAGAAAAGGAACACTAAACTCTTGGAAACATGTTGCAAACAATGCAATGTTAGCTATATAGCCATGATTGGAAATTGTCTTTTGACATTGCTCTATGATCACATGTATTGTAGTTTCTTATCATGAAAACTTGTGAATTGTATCAATGACTGAAGACGAATGTCCATTCACATCAAGTGAAGCATGAACTTGATGGAATTGGAGACAAAATAAAAGACATGGGAGATTCAACAAAACACATAGGAAGCAAAACCAATTCATCAAAAGATGGAACCTTTGTGGAAGAATGCCAACCCCAATTCCTTGCCAATGAGATACAAAAGCATGAGCAAAATGATCTTTATAATGAGATGCACAAATTAAGCAATGATGACCCATCCTTGATAGAACAAGTATCACATCTAAACTCATGGCAATGTTAAGTTGAAAGTTTACTACATCGGTTTTATATGTGATCTACTTACTTAATAAATATACTTATTTTGTGAATGGAAGTCAACCTATTTGGTGAACTAGTTGGTGAATTAGGGATTTCTCTAAATAGCAAAAAGTCCATCTACGTCAAATTGAAGAGAAATTAATTTACTTGTTGATTTCCTCAAACATTTTCCAAATTATCTTTATTTCCTTTGTGAGTAGTTTTGAAATCTTACAATTCAAGAGGGAAAATTATCTTTATTTTCAAAAATTCATACAAATGGATGAAACTCTCCAAAAATCATTCAATTTTTTGAATTTCTTCAGAGATCAACCACACAACACTTGGCTATTCAACTTGCATCAGATGTGCATTTGCTCAAAAAAAGTTCCAATTTGTTTGAAGAAAAGTTTGAAGTCTTTGAAAGAAACTACAACAAAGAGGTAATATCTTGGTTTGTGTTAAGTAATTTGCATTAGTTTAGTTAAATTGCTATAAAAATACAGATGTATGCATGTAAATACATAGGTAT
This sequence comes from Sphagnum tenellum, assembly GCA_963921925.1. Taxonomy (NCBI): domain Eukaryota; kingdom Viridiplantae; phylum Streptophyta; class Sphagnopsida; order Sphagnales; family Sphagnaceae; genus Sphagnum; species Sphagnum tenellum. The sequence goes on from OY998155.1 coordinate 13,379,180, forward strand.
ATAATTGAGAGGTTCAACATTTTGATGGTGATAGAAAAGTTGACCCTTTTCCATGCAAACTTTTGTTATTGTTGTTTGAAACATTGAAAGTTATAATGCATTCAAGTTGATTGTTAAAACCATAAATCAATTATTTCCTAAAGGTTTTGTGATAAATTATACAATTTGAATAAGGGTTTTCTTAACAATTACATCTTCTAGATTGTAATGATCATTAATATGGTGGTAGATGAAAATGGTGAAAGATATGTGTGCATGTCAAAATGGAAAGAGAAACAACGAATTTAGTATTGAGGTGAGAATCGATCAATACACATTGTAATTATGTAACAAGTGATATGAATTTGAACAATGATGGAAACTAACATTACTTCAATTGATCAAGATGCTTATCTTGATCTTACTAAATCATGAATCAAATGTTGCCCATATTACCATTGTTTCACATGATAAGTGAAAATCCAAATAGATATTATAATGTGAAATTCATTGTTTAATATATTTGACTTTGAAATCGTCACATATTTGCAGCAACAAATGTTGGGGGACCAAAAACTCACTAAGGACATAGCAACACAATTGGTTGCCAAAGTGGACGATTGGTTAGCCAAAATGAAAGTGGTGCAAGACACCATGGTGGTTGAGAGAGAACTCTTCAATAAAGAAAAGGTCATGTGGGTGGATATGTTGAATAATTCCAAGGTTGAGCAACAAGCCACAATCCAAAGTTGGGATATCAAGTTTGCTTCTATGCAAAAACAAGTAATCCTCATGAACTTATGGAACATGGATTTGTATATAATTAAGATGAAGGCTAGTGGGATCATGGGATGTGATCATATGTGCTTTAAATTGATCAAAATTTTGCATTTTGCTAACAGCATTTAAACTATCAATGCAACCTATTGGAATTGGCCAAGACATGTGGAAAACAAAACAAAACAAAAACCTAAATTTCCCTTTATCTATAGGAAATATGTTTCAATGCTAGGGAGCTAAATACTTATGGCCATAAATATAAATAACTTTTCAAAATTGAAGTTGACACCAACATTTTATTTTGCAAGAATGTCACATTATGATCTTTTTAAAATACCATTTGTTGAATGAATTTTGACACAATCTCCTAAACAATATTTTTCAACATATAGATTACAAACTAGTGATTCGGTCACCATGGACTTTAAGGTTCATAATAATAAAAACATGTCAAAGGTTTGTTATCATGGTATTAAATCTTGATGAGGTTAATTGGATAGGCTGTTGTTGGAACACTTACATCCAATATTTAATTGGATTCCAAAAATGCCCACTTAGATCATATCTATCCAATTGCAAGTCTCCATGTATCGTACCTAGAAAGTTATGTATAATCTTATATCCATGAAGTGCACATTGAATATTTTTAAACGATAAGCTTGAAATGGATGAAAATTATTTTTTTCCACAATTCATTTTGATAGCTTACAATTGAAACCTACCAAATTCAAATCAAGTTTTTAATGATTTACCTAAAGGCTAAAACATGTTAGTAGAATTTTTTTTAAATGATTATAAAACTTGATGTTTTATTATGATTTGTTGGCACATATCTTGATGTTATCCCTTCTGAATATGCAATGAAAAAATCAAGTAATTATGCTCGTTCGTTATTGTATGTTGTCTTGGGGACATTTAGCTCGAAAGATTAGTGGACTTGTTAGAAACAAATGTCAAGGAGATGAAAGCAATGCAAAATGAGGAAAGAAAACACCTCCATGAGGGTCATGTCCATCTTCAATCATTACAGGTGTTCAAATTTTGTGTCTTTGATAATGAAAAGTAGAATTGAAGGTTAAAAGTTCATGCGACATGTATTTACATAACGAAGTAGTTTTGATTCAAATGATTTTCAAATCAACATTTGTTCAATTTGATTTTAAAATGAATCATTAAACATGTGTTGTATGATATGATTATTGCATGGGTCATTTGAATTGAAGCTTCACAATACATGTAAATGGAAATATATATACTTATATATATATGACAAATTTACAACATTCATGTTATGACAGGATTCATTACAAGCCGAACGTATACAATCTTTGGGTGACCTTGCTATTGCACGACAACAAATGGAAGAAATGAGGGAAATGAGTTTCCTTGATAAAGAAACATTCTTCACTAAATGCATGGATGTAAATATGTTTTCCATTTGATGGTCATCTATATTGAACTACAACAATATCCAAAATAATATTTTCAATGATGGTCTATGAAATATGTATAGCACATAATTGATTTTGATTTAATATCCCTTTTTTGATATCAAAATGATGCGTCATAATATAAAATTACAATGAATTTTATATCCCAAAAGTTTAATTTTAAAAATCTAGAATAATTTTTTAAATAATTTTTTATGTCAATTTGCTTGGGTTCAATTTTGTTAAAATCACACAATAAATTGTCAAATGTGATTGAAAATTAGGTACAAATCTGTTAAAAAGATTAGCAATAATGTATCTTCTTGGTGGATTAAAATTTAACTTCACAACATTTGAAACATCAAATGTTTACTATTTCTTAATTCCAATAGGAAAGAAACGAAATGGCAAAGCAACGAGATTTATTATTACAAATGAAAGAACAAGCAATTCTTTCAAGTTCAGCTTTTGAAAAACAATTACTAGAACATGCAACTCGCATCCAATTTGGTGTGGTTTCATATATTTGATACCATCTTTCGACACCTTAACCCACATTTATTTATTTGAAGTTTTTGATATGTTTTCAAATTATTTATATGGATGGTCAAGGATGAATTTGCTTGGTTGCAATTTGCAACATCATAAGTTGTTTCCAGTTTGCAATTCACCTAAATTTGCAAAATGAGATCCCTAACACAACCATCAAGGTCTCCATTGAATTACATTCTTTTTTCATGCATTGGTCTAATGTATTGATCATGTGAAAATGTCACATAGAATATGATAAATAAAGCATGTGCCCAACTCCAAATTTACAACATTTTTATTTTAATTATGGTCTAAATTTTGGGGAAAAAATCATTAGAAGATGATACATAAGTTGATAAAAAATACACATATGTGAAATCATACACATTTCTTTGCACTTATAGTTTGATCATGTAATGCTTGCTTAGTACTATGAGAACTTTTTTTGTGTGGATTTAGAGGCTCAAGACATGGCAAAGCAACGTAGTGAACTTGAACGTGCCAAAGAGATAGCGGCCGAAATAGCCCAAGAGGTAGAAGATGGCAAGCATCAACTTGAGCTTCAACGCAATGCTTTCGAACATGATATTAAAAATATTCATGCTTTTGGTATCCAGGTAATATGAAGAAAATCATGTCCAATTTTTTTTTTCTTGGGATAGGAACCAAATTCTACAACTAGTCATGGAAAGATATTTGAAAAAATAAGGAAAACATAATTTAACCAATTGGGCTTGGATTTTATAACTTCTTTCTAAATTATTATTTAAAAAAAAATGTGCTATGATTTTAGGGGCAAATTGGATCATGGACAATATATCCATAAAGACTTTTGCTAATTGTCCATGGATCCAATGTAGGGGTAACACCCAAGGGCGGGGCCATTGCATGATGTAAAACATGATGCCTTTTTTTTGGTTTTTTTTTTAACCATGATACCTAATAGGTAATAGATGGGTACCCATTGGGTATCATGGTAATTTAAAAAAAGGTAACATAAGATGTCTTTTATGTAGCCATTTTGTTTTTTGAAACGTTTCACTCACTCTTGATGAAACATTATCACATAATAGGTGCCCTCAATTTGCACCACCACAAAATGACATTTCCATAAACAACACAACTACCCCATGTGACCTGCCCTTCTTGTACATACCTTAAATTTACAAAGGAAAAAATAGGTCATGATATTTTTGGAATATACAATATACACTATATCAACCCTTAAGGATTATTTCACAAATTATTTAGACATATTACAAAAGGAGAATGCCTACCCATGTGGTCATTACAATGTTATGGAATTGTTTTTTAGAGTCTTTTTTTCAATTGATTACATCACACCCAAAATAACCATATCCAAACAAGGATCATGAATGCATGAATTTCATTTTGTCAATTTTGTTTTTGACAAAGGCACAACAAAAGGTTGAAGGGGCAATGAAGATGAGAAGTGAAGCAACTCAAATGAAGATGGAGGCTGAAGCCTTGCACCAAGCAACAACACAACAATCTCTTGATATAGAAACTCAACGTGCCCATGTATGTTTCCTTTTTCCTTTCAAAGTGTTTTTAACTAAAGATTTTGTGATAAAATCATTACGAGAAATCATGTGAGTTATAATTTGTTCAATGCAATTGAAAAATGTTGAATGTCACTTTGAAAAATTGTGTGAGTTATAACTTGTCCAATATAACTAAAAAATGTTTGATGCAACTAATTTCTAGTTGCATCAAACATTTAAAAAACTACAACCAACAAGTTACAACAAACACGATTTCTCATTGTGAATTCAAACAAATTATTATTTTTGTTTATTATTCCAATTTAAAATAAAATACTTAAAAAAATAATTTAAAATATTTTCTTGATAATATCCATGCATTTATTGGTACATACAATCAAACATAGAATCAAACTTTACAATTGACATCACCCCTAACACAACCCATTTCACACCATCCCAACTAATGTGACCCAACACCCACGTGTGCACATCCATTGGAAATAACCCTTTATGACTCACTTGTGGATGAACCATGACCGAATAACTCTATCCTATAAACCCTCCTTTGGGAACCTCATCCTACTTAGGTCACCACCCATGTTGGCGAGGTTCTTACTTTTTGCAACCTAGGGTTGAGGTGAGATAAGGGTAGGGTACATGGTTATCCTTGACCAATGGTTATCAAAAATCAAAGAACCACCCAACACCGGTTGATACCCATGTAAGTGGGTGAATATCATAGGTAAATAGGTAATGAATATAAGTGGTTAGTATGTAATATAAAAATAGACCTATTATTGCCTAGGAGCCTTAAGCTACTATACTCTATGAGGAAGCTAAACACAATAATCCTTGCCTACCAAGGCAAGGCCAACAACAACAAAAGAGAGGGTGCATGCATGGTATGTGGGGTTGTGCATAATATGAATGTAGTATCACAACACACACTAATATTCATGGAGACCAAACTTGTGATTACCTTGGTGTTACTATACGGTGGTTACTATACTATACGGTGGTACTATACAATGACTTGATTGATTGGATTTGTGACAATTTGGATTTGAGCAAGCAAGAGTCTCTTTAGGTTTAACCTTTTTTGTGGGGGCTTTGTGGAATTTTTGTATTAGATGCAATCAACACAAAGGGAATTGATGGAATTGAAAAAAAAACATGATGGAGAAAGATTAAACTTGGTGTTTCAAAGACAACAACATTGCGCCAATAAGAACGACTTGGCTATAATCAACACTTCATATAAGTTGAGATTATTCCTTCAATTGCATCATATATATAATTTTGAGTATTGCCATATATAATCATATGAATGCTAAGATGTCATTACAAGCAGATCATCATTCATACAAATGATTAGTCAATTAATCAAGATTTAATAAAATATAAACAACTCTCATTGAGTTGTATAATTTATAATTTAAATATTGATAGTCATTTAGCTTTCCATGCAAGGCCAAAAGTAATTCTTGAAAAAGTATGCAAAATAATAATAATAATAATAAATAAAATTAAAAAAACTTGTAACATAATTTTTGTAATGTCAACAATGGCCACCGACTACATATAATAAACAAGGAAAAAAAGAAACTTGTAAGATTTATTTTATGCCTCTAGAATCACCTTCATTTATGTGGTAGTGGGACGATGGTTTTTATCATACGGTGAACCCTTATAAAATAATGTCTAAAATTGCTTAGGTTTCACATAACTCAAGTGTGCATTAACTTTGATTTTTTGCATAGTTATGAAATGTTTCAACAAAATAAGGTGCAACAACAAATGGCCAAGATTTATTCATCAATACCCACCAATAAAACACGGCTTCACAATCATGCATTTGGCAATTATGTTGTGGAAAATATTGAGGTCACTCTTCCTCCCTTCCCCTCCCCTTCCTTTCCTTTCCTTTGTAATACCCACAAAATGAAAAAATAATCCTAATTTATCAATATTGCTTGCACTAAAAGTTCAACATGTGGTGTGTGCTAAAATCTTGCAAAAATATGTAAACAAGAGAGAGTTTTTGTAATTGTTTTTTACAATGTAATTATGGAGTTGTTTGTTAAATATTACATTTTCTTGGGCAAAAAATCCCAAACTTCAATGCATTTCCTTGAAACAAAAAAGAGGGTTTTTTTGGGGAAAATAAAATAAAATACAATGTAATTGTGGAGTCCTATGCTAAGTGTTGCATTTTGTTGGGTAAATGCATTCAATGATAAACACAATGCAAGGTTAATTATGTGGTCTCTTGAGGTGCAATAGGCATCATTGTGTTTGCAAGCACAAGAGGATTTCTTGATAGAAGCAAGTCGAGTATTGCGAGACTCAACCCAAGCCACCAACAATTTGATCACTCACCGTACTTCTTCTCATGTTTCTTCTTGCTCCATTGTCACCCATGAACATGGTCTATGTTCTTCACCACGAGTTTTTCCCAAGAGAATCGGAAGCATGATTACGAATTGAACAAGTCATTATTTAACATCATGTTGAAATTAGGGCATACCTAACATGAGATATATATATGTATATATTACATTTTATTTTTATTTTTTTTGGGTCATTTGTTTACCTCAAGGTTTTTTTGAAAAAGGAGGTTATTATTGTATATTGAAAAATACATTTGGTGTATTTTGTAGGCAAAGCCTTAAAAAATAACACCTCTTTGCATTGGACTTTTGGGATGGCAAATGATGGCAAAATTGTTAGTCTTGTTTATTGGCAAGATGTGTCTGGTGTGTATTGTTGTCATGTATTGCTTCATTCAATCTTTAGGGTCAGGTAAAGGGCCTATGGACTAGGGCGGGCTTTACTGAAACTCAGGGGCACCACCACCCTCGGCTCTCGCCCTTGGGGTCCCTTATTTCAGTAAACCCCCGAGTCTTGGGACTTTACGTCTTTTTTTCTTCTTTAATATTTTTTTTTCCCCTCTGGGTATGACCAAGAAAGGAAGGCGCACGCCACTTCTTAATATTGAAAAAGCACCCCCAACAAAATCTATTTTAAATTTGTTTTTAAAGCACCTAAACTGAAGAGAGGCAAGGAAAGTGAGTCTTGAGGCGACATGAAGCCACATGGGTACACATCACACAAAATGACACTCGGTTGGAGTTTCGGACTCGATATGTCGGACCTCCTCAAATAAATAAATAAATAATTCATTCATCCATTCATTCATTGTGGAGATGATGACATCCTACCAAGTTTTCCCCGAATTTTTTTTTGGCACTATGACATCAATCGGACGAGGGTCGGAAATTGAGAAAGAAAGGACACAAAAACTCTTATTTTATTATTAAGTAGGTGCCCACCCAATTTTTTTAATACCGGAAGGAAGCCCCCGCCCGACCCTCCCCCTCCCCATCCCCGAAGACAAGAAATCACCCAAGAAGATACCTGGTACAACTGGCTTCACCCATGTGTCGGATTTAGCAGCGGGCAAAATCCCCTGGGCCAACGACTTCGTCATGGCTTGCTGGTAACCAGTCAGCAAAGCGTTTTGTCGCTTATCAGACAAGTCTAGGGAATGCGAGAATCGCGACTAGGATAAACCACTTACAATACTCGTTGTACACATCAAATTATTATTATTTATAAAAAAATTGTTTAAATTGTTTTTTAGAATTTTTTTCAAATTTTAGAAAAATTATTTTTTAAAAATTATTTTGAAAAAAATAAAATTTTTTTTTAGAAAATTTATTTGTTGCGGAACACATATTTGTTAAAAGTTATTGGCTTGAGCAAAGCCATCAAGCAGAAGACTCTCGATTATTGTGTTTGGATTCATTATAGAGTATAATAGCTTAAGGGATTGGTGCCTCACGTTGCCTAAGAATTTTCATAACTGTTAATTTGTTGAAGAATTCGAATTTTCATATGCTTAAGTGTTAGCCCATACAGAACCATCCTTTTCCCATTCATCCAAACTATACCAAATTGATTTGTTTGTTGGCGTTGCATTTGAACAAGATGACCTTATTGTGTTCACATTCATTATAGAGTATGATAGCTTAAGGGATTTTGGTCCCTAGGTTATTTTTATTTTTTAATTTTCCACTTTTGGCTATTGAAACCCTTCACAAGCACTTCATTTTTCAATTCTTTTTAAATTTTTTAAATTTTCACTTTTTGACAGAAATTTTTTTTCAGTGAAAAGAAGGCTGCAAAAGATAGAATGGTCTCCCAAAAGGGCCATTTTAAAATTAATAATAATAATAATAATAATAATAATTTTTAATTATTAAGTTGTAGTGATTGGCCCATGTGAGGGCATTTAGTGAACCTTGCTCATCTGGTGCCATTTGTGCTTATTAAAAATCCCCTTCATTTTGGCTTTGTTGCTCTCCTCTTGCTTTGCTCAGACTTGACCCCCAAACTAGCTTTTCATACACTTTGTTAGTCCAAAAAAATTAGTTATTCATACTTGTAGTAGATAACTTGTTCAAGTTGCCAAGGAGGGTGATGACAACCCTAAACCCTCGTTTCAATCTCCACCATTGGTCGGAAGGTTGGCTTGAAGATGGGTCCCCGATATACGCTTCAAGTCTACCCCCACTTCCCCGAAAAGCAAAAAGAGAGCTTTGCTTGATGTTTTGTCTCTCTCTCTCTCTCTCTCAAGATGGTTCCACACTTCGACATCCACTCACCTAAGCTTCTTTGGAGTCAACGGGCTCTTTCAAATGCATGGGATGGAAACATTAGAAAACATTACGATGTCTAACTTTAAAAAATGGGTACCGTGTGGCTTTAGGCAAGAAGCTCTCCTCTCCCCCAAGGTGTGTCAAGACGGGAAGTAAGCATAGGATGATCCCAAGTGTATTCGCTCTTAAAGATGATGCCCACTTTAATATGCAATCGATACTCATACTAAGCTTGTTTGGATCCCATTGAAGATGTCGGTATATGCGGTGTTCCATTGTGGAACCCATAAGAATCCAAGTTCAAAACAAAACACACAACCCCACAACCTACCCCCCCCAACCTCCCCCCAAACACTCAAATAGGTGAAACCTCATTCACATTGAGTTGAGTTCCAATCACAAATCAAATCTTACCACAAAATACAATTTAAATTTAAAATTTACAATGAAAACCTAAAATTATATTTTCTCCAATATTTAATATTTACAAGTGCTCTACATGTCTTCAAAGGAAGAATTTAGTCTACTACGTAACCCCAAATTTCACCAATCTTCAATAACTAGCCAGAGGAACAAAATTTTGGATTTTTTAAAAAAAATTCTTAATATCCTATAATGGCTAATGTAAATTAATTTCACCCAAGTTTAGTAAGTATCATTTGCCAATTAATTGGGGTAGGTAGCAATAAACCCTATAATCACTTGCAATAAAGATTTTTTTTTTAAAAATCTGTTTTCAATAATTTCTCCTCTTAGGTTTTAGGGTTTAGGGTTATCATCATCCTTGGCCAGGACTCATTATAGTCAGCATGGATGTGATTCATTGAGTTTCTTTATTAGTAAAACTTGGCATCACAAGACTTCTTTCTTTAAAATTGATGTCATCATCCATCCATCCATCCATCCATCAGCTATTCACTCACTACCTTAGAAAGCTATAAACTATATAAACCCTCCAAATATATATATATATATATATACTTATACCATGGTATGGTAGGACACCAACCCTACATATCCATGATTGTCCATAACCCACAAAAGAGAAAGAGAGAAAGAAAAAGTTGTTATGGATGGACATGGTAAAGAAACGTTTGGACATCATCCACACTTCTTGGATGGAATTTGACCCATTGCGAATTTTAGAATGGAAATTTGGTGTTAGATTTGGATGTATGGCCAAATACCCGTCCCAGGTGCATGCACCTGGCATGGAGGTTAAACCCTACGTTACGTCAAAGGATTCCAAAGAACCTTCCTTTTGTAATTAGGGTAAATTCTTTTCAAAAGGGTAAGGGACCACCCCCCCAACCCAACCCAACACCTACCCTCACAAGGGTATATTAGCCCCATGTAAAGGGAGGTTAACTCGGGCTAAATACATATATACAAGTCCTTGTTCACAATGGGACTTGAAACCCATTATGTCAAGGTTTATACCCGATGTGTGTAGAGGGAAAAGCCCCACCCCCCCCAAAAAATCAGCCTTGAACCCTAATACCAGGACCCAAAGGGTATGAAAGCCTTCAAAAGGGAATGAATACCCGTCCAACACTGGTGCATAACTTACCTTACCCTCGAGTGAGTATGGGATAAGGTTTAAAGTTTAGGGTTTAGGGTTCACTTGTTCCTCTCTCTCTCTCTCTCTCTCTCTCCTCCTCCTCCTCTTCATCTTCATCTCTATAGAGTCTAGATGGGGTTTTGTTTGTCCCAATTGATTAGGAGCTGGAAATTTCCGGAGAAAATGAACTAATTAGCAGAAATTGCTAGAGAAAAACACATAACATGACACCAAAAGATGGACTACTTCAATTTCTATGAGGAAAAAAAATAAAAAAATAAAAAATTATGATTCTTTGGGATATTTCAATTTCATAAAATAACTTTAAAAAAAAGTCTAAGACTTGGCCTTATGTCAATTCTAAAAATTAAAAATTAAAAATTATATATTTTTAAAATAAGAAAAACTATGATTCTTGGAGGCTATGTTGATTCTTGGGTGGGGGAGGAGGGAGGGGGGAAGAAGAGAGAGAGAGAGAGAGGTAAAAAATAACCTATGATTCTTGAGGCTATGTCAAATTCTACAATAACTTACAAGTTTAGGGCTTGGCATAATCTTGATTCTAAAAAAATTTAAAGTAAAATTCCAAAATTTCCAAATTTCAAAATAAATGTTTTTAAAATAAAAAATAAAAAATATATATATTTATTTATTTTTTAGACTTAAAAATTAAAATTTATTTAAATTTTAAAAAAAAGTCCCTATGAGTAGAGTCTAGTCAGCTGGTCCATGAATTTGGGGTGCCATGCTCATCAGCCAGCCAGGCCAGGCTCTAAAAGAGGATAGAACAGAAGAGTCTAGAAGAAGAAGGTGGGAAAAGCACCCACTATTCCCGGAGAACCTCAGAAGATTCCGTACCCGCGGAACTGTGTGTGTGTGTGCTTATAATCTCCCCTGCCTGCTCCCTTTCTCCCTGGCTGCCTTCCTCCTGCACAATTCTGTCACTCTCCCTGCCGCTACAGTACTGTCGGAATCAGCTCCTTCCAGCTCTCTTGCCTGCCTGCCTGCCTGCCTATCCTCCTCCTCCTCCTCCTCCTCGTGCTGTGTGTGCTGTGAACTCTTGTTGTTTGCCTTCTCTCCAGCTCTCTCTTCTGTGTCTCTGTGTGTGTCTGTCTGTCTTTGGTCTCATCGGCTTTCTCTTGCTGCTTGCTTGCTGTGGATTTTTGTAACAACAAAATTTTTATTTTGAAGAAGAAGAAAGCTGCTGCAACAGTAGTAGCAGCTCGTAACATACTGTCGTCCAGTAGTGTTTGGAGACATCAGGTGGGAGAAGAAAGAAAACTTTAAAATGGCGGCAATCGGATTGGGCTTGTCCGCTCCTCTCTTAGTCATCAACTTCATCTTGTACCTCATCTCGGCAGCTCTTGCAGGATGGGTTCTCAATAAGAACATCGATTACTCAATGAGCGGGTCTGGTTATCATATTGGTATGTAAGAAGCTGATGATCCCCAAACTTGCTCGCCTCCTTTCTTGCTTTCTTGCTGCTGTTGTTGCTCATCTAATCTAATTTTATGTCGTCCGGTTAATTTTTGCAGCTTAATTGCAGAAGAGCTTCCAGTAAGAAAGAATTGTAATAAATCCATTTTGTTTTTTGTTTGGGCTCGGTGGTGGTGGTGGTACTGTTGGTACAGGAAACGCGGCCACCCAATGGTTTATACCCATTGCACTGGTTGCGAGCGTTGTGGGCTTGGCATCGACTTTGGCAGGAGTTCATCACTTGCGAGTATGGCGCACTGATAGCTTAGCCGCTGCTGCTGCCACTTCCTTGATCGCTTGGCTCCTTACACTTCTCGCCTTGGGGTAAGAATTTTTTTTTAAAAATAAAATTATAAAAATCTTCTTCCGGTCCCCATGAAATTCTCTGCAGCAACTCGATCAATATGGGTGGGAAAAAAAAAACTCTCGAGTAGACCATATCATGAGTGAACTCTAGAGCTGAAAGTAGATCATATCATGAGCTGAACTCTAGAGCTGAAAGATCGAGGTGCTGATGATCATCATGATGGGGGAACTTGGCTTATTTATGCAGGCTTTCAAGCAAGGAGATTCATATTGGTGGCTACCGCCCAAAACGCTTGGTAATCAAATTTGTTTCCTCTACAGACCTTGATATGTAGATTGCTGCATCTGACAGGAATTTTTTCTTTTGTTTTTTTCCTCTCAAATCTTCTGCTGTTGCTGCTGCTGCTCATCTTTCTTTGGAGCTTGAGGTTGTTTTGGGTCCTTCTAAGGTTGACTAGAAAATACTGTCCTCAGCAAACTTTTTGCAAGCCAAAAAAAAACACATTGGGTGATCAAATTTTTTGATAGATAACAATAATTTCAAAATGATTATAACATTTGTTCTGAACTTTCTCAACTTTCTCAAGAAAAAAAAGAATTTTGAGGAAGTTTTTGAGATATTGATTCAATATTAATAATTTCACAAGTCGTTTTTGTTTCTTCACCCTAAAGGACTCTCTTCTTACCCTTGAATAAAATTACTCTCCAAGATAATAATAGTACATACTCTCATCATGCATCTTGCAGAATGAATGACTTCATGAATTCATCTCATGAATTCATTCATTTCCGTATATGAATCTGCTCATGGTGATTGATGATCAATCAACTAATTGCTGGCAAATATCTAATTCTTCTGCTGCAGAAAACACTGGAAGCTTTCATCATCATCTTAGGCTTCTTTGAGCTTCTGTATTTCCTGAGCTTGCACGCGGGTACCATTCTTGGTGAGGAGTATGGCCCAACTTACAACAACACCACAAATGTTCCTGTTCCAACCAAAGGAACTGCAGCTGCTGCTGTCTAAAACTCTCTCTCTCTCTCTCTCTCTCTCTCTGTGTCTGTGGCAACAGAAGTCTGTTTGCTTGCTTGCTGTTGCTCCCTTTTATGTGGGCTTACAAGGGCTGAGACATGGGTTTACATTCTCATCTCTAAGTGGACTTATCCCCAGTAAGTGTGCTAATTACATATCCATCTATGTATGTGTAAGAAGAGGATTGCTTCTCCCCTTCTTTTCCCTATGTATGCTTTTTTTGTACATACATACATACATACATACCCCCATTTGTATTATGGGAGGTGGGTATAATATTATATATCATTTTATTAAATTTAAATGTGATGTTATTCTACATTTTTTAGAAACAATTTCACCATCTAGAAAATGTTTACTTATTTATTTATTTTTGTGTTATTATTGTTTGGGTTGGTGTTTGTTTAGTTGGTTAGTTAGTTAGGCAAAGGCCTTTGTCTTCTTCCTTCCTTCCTTCCTTCCTTCCTTCCTTCTTCTTGTTGGGAATTGGAAGAAGCTACCTTGCCCATTTTTGTGTATATTGTACTCATTTCCCTAATGTTATTAAATGGGGAAGGGATTTCAGTGTCCCATCTTTGTGTACCATGAACTTTATAATATACAAATTTGTCAAAGAAATTTGTCAATGTATTATATTCATGGTCATTTTTTGTACCATTGTGTTTAGATTCATTCTAGAGTATAGTAGCCTTTAAGGGAATTTTATAGGCCCCTAGGTAATAGTAATAGGTCTATTTTTATTATATGAGGATTTTTTTTTTTTTTTGAAACATGATATTTTGGCTTGTGTTGAAACTTGAGATTAGTTCTAGAGTTATAATAATATCTTGAAGGATTTTGGTTTCTTTTAGAGCATTTTTTTGAGAATTATATTTTTGTTGCATGGTGAAATATTTGAGTTTTCATAATTCTTCTCTTTTGCCTTAAGATACTGCTTAATGCAAACCCATGTGGCCTTCGCCGTTGACTCAAGTGTGAAACCCATTACAAAATAGGGAAACTCAACATGTGAACATGGTTTTGCAATGTATGTATCGATGTTTTGAACACCAAAGGCACATTCCAATTCCTCTGAAATTTTGAGCTACGATTTTAAGTGAAGAAATCATTCAATATTCAAGACCTTTTGCACTTGCAAGTCCAAACATCATGGAACCAAGCCAATGCACCCCTCATAACATAACATACAAACTTTCATGGCAACTAGGTTTTAAGTCCTAAATGGCTAGCATGGTGTTACCGGCCTCAACACTAGAGTTCCTAACACCAAGTGTGAAGGCACCTTTAGTGTATGTATTTTTAGGGTTAAAGCTTTCAAGAAGACATTGGGGTTATGATTTGTAAAGTGGCAAAAGAAATAAACTATGCTAGCCTAAGGCCAGGATGCAAAGCAAGCAAAATGAAAGCTGCCTATCAAGTTAACCCTTGATTAGAGAGGGGTGCTTCTCCAAACTATATTGTGGGAACCTCAGGAGGTCCAAGCCATGCATAGTATTGTCACAAATTCCCTTATTTGTTTCTAAAAGAAACCTAAAACTTTGCAAAATTTGTTACAATATGAAAGGGTGTTTAACATTTTTCTACTTCCAAATTTAGAATATCACCAAATTTGGCAAAATGTTTATACATTATCTAAGAAAAATCATAAAATTTAATAAAAATAAATACAAAAAATAAATATAAATAAATAAATAAAACATTGATTCCAAGCCATAAATATGAAATGTTGAACCAACTCCAACCCATGTCAATTCACATCTTTATACAATTAATCTTGGGTGATGACCCCCCAATGGGATTTTAAGTGATGATCGTCCCAACAAGCGAATGCCCTTGTTCAAGAATGCAACCAAATTTGTCCACCCATGTCCAAATTCGGTTAGCCCTTGGTTCTAGTCCTTCTTTTTAAGAAATTAATAAAACTCTTGGCTCTGGTTCTTAAGAAACGAAAAACTTAGTTCCAATTCAATTTCAATTTTCAAAAAAAATTAAGAACTCAATTCTAGTTGCAATTCCTATTTCAAAAATCAAACCCTAATTCCAATTTTATTTTTACTAATTGAAACCATAACTAGTCTTTCTAACCCTCCAAACCAAGGTAGCCCAAAATTGGATGTAACACATACCAACTCTTTTTCTTTCTTTTAATTTTCCTTTATTCAATTCTCTAATGTTCTTTGCATAAATCAATAAAACTTAACCAATTCTTTTATCATCAATTTTGTGATGTACTCAAAGTGATAATCATCCATAGGAAGATTTAGCCAAAATTGGCTATTAGGCTAAATATGAAAGTGAAATTTTTTTAATATATTTCTAATTTTCTTGCTACCTACTTGAACCATGTATAGAAATCTCACAATTTCTTTAAATTCAAAACCTTAAGTCTCTAAAATGCAAAGACTCATTTTGGTGTGTAATCATGATTCTCAAAACCATATATATATATATATATATATAACCAACCATAAAATTGCTAGTTTATTGTTGATTTTTTATGAGAACTACTCATTTTTGAAAGTTTGGAAATAAGAAGGATCGATGAGTCGTCGACGATTCTTTTTCAAAGAATTGGAACTTGACAATTCTTTGACTTCGAAAAGTGGGAACTAGTCTCTCTTTATACATTCAAATGATTACATAACAAATTGCAATGAATTAAAACAATTGCCCATGAAGTATTTACAAAACAAAACCACATCAATTCCTAGATGCCAAAGGTTACTATACAACCATCACTATTGGCATTCAAGTCTTCTAAAACCTTCAACCTATTGTGGAGATTTGAATTTGAGTACTTCCATTGGTTTGACGAAAGAGAGCTCAAGTGCAAGCCAAGGCAATTGATTAGAGATATTTGGCAATAAACCCCAATAATCATCATGTTAGAAAAAGTAAAGGGAATGATATCAAGAAGCTCAAACTTTTTTAAAAATTCATTACCTTACTTAATAAATTTATCAAAAAAATTTAAATATATAAGATTAAAGCCTTAAAAACAAATGCTTGCTCCACACTAGTTTGAATTAGTGTTGGCCGGTAATTGAATTTAAACTTGGTTATCAAGCCAATTATTAATAACTTGCCAACCCATTGTTAATGTTTTTGATAATCGAATAACAACCTAACTAGTTTTAGTATTGAAATTCCAAAATCTAATAACTTACCCTTGTGCATCATCATAAAATATATCATCCAAGTAAGTTATCAATTTGAAAACACAATATTTTTATGATAAATAAAACCAACATTATTGAGTTAAACCTATAAATGGTTAATGATTAACAAGGTAACAAATGATTATTTGATGAACCAAGTCCTTATGCATAATTAACAAATATTACCCAAAAGATATTGATAACCTATCACTTATATATATTTTTAAAAACCTTATTTGACGATTATGAAAAAAATTCAATAATTGACCAACCTTAGTTCAAACCTCTTTTTACATCAAGACAATATAATTATTGTAACAAAATATGATTTTTAATATTTTTTCTTTTAAAAATTGACTTTGGTTTATGATGCAATGTGTGAAGTACATATTGTGGTTTTTAACATTTAACATAAAAAATATACATAAGGTGTTTCAATTATAATTTGATGTTGGTATAAATTATGATATTAATGTGACATATAATGTTGATGTATGATGAACACCACATATATTTTACATAAAAATGGTTTAAACCACAACATTCACCTCACACTTGTGTTATGAAACAAGGTTTATTGCAATTAAAATAACCAAATTATGTTGTAATGTAGCATTTTTTTATTTAGCTACTATAAAAGAAACCAGAAAAGGATGGAATTCTTTAAAAAAATATAAGACAATAAATGCACCTTTGTTAAAGGCTAAGGGGAGGTAGGAAAATCAAAGGAAAAAAATAATACAAAAATAATATTGTTATATGTTTTTCTAAGTTGTTTGAACCTATCTATGAATCTACTTATTAACTTTATGTAAACACCCATCACACCTAATGTTAAATCATTGTTATAAACTAGGTGGAAGGAACATTATTCACATAAAACATGGTAAGTAATTAAAAAAAGGAATTCTCATCAATGCCCAATGTTAGTAGGTAAGTTCAATGTGTGATATCAAAATATTTTATAAAAACATAAATTTAGACCAAAACAATTTGAGTTATGTAGAAAGTCCTAAAATGACCCTATAAATCGATGTTACACAACCTATTATGATTCCTTCACCATGCATTATCATCATCAATCTTCCTCATCTACTCTATGAATTCAAAGTGATGTGCACGTGCATCTTAAAACCTAAAAGCTCTACTATACTACAGAAGATGGATCGATTTGGTGGATCAATTTCAAAGTTAACAATTGTATGGACCAACCTAAAAAAGGTATGCTTCTTGTGTGCACTTTTTATTGTTCTTGAATTCTAATGCAATGTTCTATCAATTTTTAACATACACTTCTATGCAAATTCTATTTTTCACGTTAATGAATTAACACATATTTGAATCAAAACTTTGGTGCATGGTGGGATTATGGCCCTCATCAAGGCTAAGAGGGAAGAACACATGTTGCTATTCTTAACAAAATTGATCCATGGGACCAATTTGAAATGGCAATTACAAAATGGACAAAGATTTTAATAGTATTAAAATTGTAAGTTTTTTCAACACATGAAAAATGGTCCTACATGCAAGGATAATTGGGAGCAATCTTTAAAGAGTTTTTAAAAAATTGGTTACGTTTTGGAATGGTATTACAAGGACTACTCAAAGGTGAAAGCACATTACAATGACCCCCTTTGGCATGTTACATTGTGTTATTTTTCAAGGATGTGCATGTTTGAATGCATTTCACCTCAAATTTTTGAAATATTTTCACAATATTTTTGCATATTATGTTACAAATAACCCAATCAAGATATTAAAAAAGAAATGATTTTGTTTCATTTTGTAAAGTGGGAGATTGGAATGTATTTGGAGAAACAAATGTAGTAGACATGGTATTAAAAAATACAAATATATGTATTTTTTTAATTTAATTTTTTAAAATCTTTATGAAAGTTGAAAGTATGAACCATGTCATTTCACATAATTTGAACCATGTTTGGATACCATGTGACTAGTTTGAAAAATTTCACATCAAAAAATGATTTTTTTCAACAAAAATGTTATATATGTGTGGTAAATTGAAATTTTGATAAATAATCACATACAAATGGAAGATGACAAGCGTAGTTAGATGGGCCATATTTTGAATTTCATTAAAATTGATTATTTTAATTATTAATGAAACCTTTAAATTAGTATTGTCAAAATGAGACAATGACATTATTATACTAATGTATATTATAAATATACCCATGATCCTTCAACATAGATAATTTTAAAATAAATATTACATAATATTAGTTTTGTATTATAAAAATTGTAAGGCCCAAAAATTAAAATTGATACCCAAAATTAAATGTACCATACTTTTGAAAATTTTATGTTATATGTACTATAATATTAAACCCGAAAGTGATTAAAAGGGGGTCATCATAGCGTGCTTTCACCTTCAATGAGTCCACAAGAAAAGGTTGCATTGCATTTATTTCAAACTTTAAACAAGAACATGTATGAGTCAATTCTAAAATTGATGGGAACTAAGTCTATATTTCATCCACTTCATGCTCATGACATAATGAACAATTGTAAAGACAACAATTACAAGCCATGGGCCTCAACTAAAAGGATGTAAGTGATATTTCAAATGGGTTCGTGAATGAGGACATTGATATTAAATTTGGAATTCAAATTTTATATGGTGAACATTGAACATTCCAAAATAATGCATTAGGTGGTCATATTCATGTGACATTATTTCTTCCACATTATTTCAATCCCAATCTTAATGCACACCTCAAGAATACCCTTTTACAAGTTGTAAACAAATCAAAATATAAACCGAAAAAAAACCAAACTTAGTTAACAAAGGAGTTTCGACCACAAGAGGTGGGGGATTTCATACTATTAGCAAGATCATTAAACACAACTATTCATCACAAGTGCACAAGGGCATGATTGAAGCAAGATAAGAATGCAACCAAACATTAGTTGAGTCTATAGACTAGAGATTCATGAAACTAACTTGGCTATGGAAAAGAAACACTTGAAGATTCAAAAATCCTTGATTGAAAAGTAATCAAGGTGTAGTTTAAATATTAATCAAGGCCATTAATGACACACAAACGAACATGGTCAAAGTGATCACATGATTAATGAAGGTCATGATAATGGTGCAAACAAAAAATAACTTCCTAAATCAAATGAAATGTTCACCACAATGACCTTCCACCAAAGAGGGATCATTAAATGTTTAAGTGGTGGAAGATCATTGTGGTTAACATTGGATGTTTAAAATGCTCCAATGAAGATCTAGGGTATAATGATAATTGATGACCAACAAAATATTTATTGAATTTTGTGAAACATATTTTGATGTTTGGAGGAAGGTTGAGAAATAACATATTTTTTTGTTGAACATGAACCAATTCTTTGGTCAACCAAGATAATTGTTCCATGTCCCTTTTCATTGCATCACCAAATCTTTCATACTTTTAATTGAGTGAAATGTTTGTTTGCCACCACCTTCATTGGACATGTTCACCATGCTTAATTCCTATGGATCCATAAGAACAATTGAAACATGATCTAGAAAGCAAACAACTAAACAAATAGACAAAAACAAAAGTAGAGATAAATTGTAATAATAGGATATTAAGTCAATTGCTCCCAAAATGTTGTTCAGACTTTCGGATTTGTTCAGATTTGTTGCCATCAAGCAAAGTGAGATGCAAGCTACATTAAGCAGAAACTGCAATGAACATGCCAGATTGCCAACACCCAACTGCAATGAACATGTCAGATTGCCAACACCCAACTGCAATGAACATGCCAGATTGCCAAAACCCAATTGCATCAAACCCGTTGCATCAAAAAAAAACAGCAACCTTGAACTATTTGATTGAGCAAAAAACCAGGGTCCACAGACACTCTTAACAGGCACAGTGTTGTTGTTGCTCTCAACAGATGATCAGAAAACCATCACAACCTCCAATCAGGCATACCAAGCAAAACAGTAGAATGTAAGAGATAGATATAGACCTGAGGCAAACATGCACAAGTCAAAAATGTTGGAAACCATGCTTCAAGGCCTGATGAAGAACATTATGCCCCCTGGATCTGCCCACCACACACACCCAGCCCCAGCATTGGCATCTTGTGCTCACTGTTGAGCTTGATTGCTGCATTTGCCATCTCTTCTGAATATACACTGTGACCCCTCTACATAGAATGACCCTCTATGCTTCAGCCTCTAATTGCCTTGCAGAACACAGCAAGAGAGGGATGGAGAAGCTAAGCACAGAATTTAGAAGGATACTAACATGGACAACATATGTAGGTGTCTACTTCACAAAATTTGCAATAACAGAAAACCTAGCACACAGATTCTCTCTCTCCTATGCAGTAACCCACAACCAGACAACAATCTAAGAATCAAATTCAGGCGTTTCTTTACATTGTGTGACCTATGACATTGAAATGAACTCCATTTTCCTCATCAATGTTTCTGCACCTTATACACAGCAGTCGTCTGAGCAGTTTGTGTCTTATTGCACTTCTTGACAAGCATGGGATGACCACAAGCCTGCCATACGTAGAAGCATCCACAAAATGCTCACATAATTGCTCTGAACTGTTCCCGCACCAGCATAAACCTGCACTCCAACATCCAAATTCCCAGCATTAAGTTCCAGCCCTATATTTTACCCTAAACATAACATCTAGGACTTTCTACTACAACTATATACCAAGCAAGCCCTTATCCCTACTATGCACCTGAAATTGTGCTCGTGATTCAGCCTCAAGCTTTGTGTAAAATGAACGTTCCTCCAAACTGAATTCCGCCTACTTCAGTTTGACAATTCTTGGAGGCAGGCAGCTTTACTATGGGCGGTCCATCAATGAGAGAGGCTGCATCAAGATGACAACACCACCTTGCTGTCATAGCTAGCAAAAATTGTATTAACAAATGTCCTGGTACCACACAGACTACAGAATGTCATCCGAACAGAAGCACACTTGGTCATTGGGTCTTTTATGTCAAAGCAGAATTTCTTGTATGCATCCCAAGGAAAGTATCTCCAAAGACGGAAGTAGCTGAAAAGGTCAAGGCATCAACAGAAATTCTGTATAGGTGTTCCACTTAGAGACCACCTCCTTTTAGCATGAAGACCCCCATGTTGCATGAGCAACCTGAGTCCTACAGTTTTTTAGTAATTTGAGCCTCATCTAAAACAACCCTGAACCAAGAAGCTACATGGGTCAGGGGACTTGGCATCTGAAGGAACTGAAGAATCATTTCACCCCTCTGTAAGCCTTTCCTAACTCTTGCTTTTCCCCTTCTTGGCTTTCTCTCTGTCTTCTCCTTCTTAGGCCTAGCAAAAGGAACAAACCCATAATCAAAAAAGCATCCCTTTTTTGTCCTCAAATCCTTTTCCCTTTCCCATCAGGTACTGGCTGCTTAGGGACCTCCATGCTCAGAACCAATCAAGGCAACAAAGGGCACTACCCAATACCCTTTTCTGCCTGGAAGAAATCCATGTCTGTCGTATTAGTTAGTCTTTCTGTAAATCTCTTCCAAAGTCAGAAGAACCATAGTGCAACTCACAGACTCTGTAAGAGAAACACATTTTTTTTGCCTTTAAGAAATTCCAACTATCACCACAATTGGAGAGGTAGGGTGTGAATCAACACTTGAATTGATTCAATTGAAGGGTTTGGTTTACATTGACCATTCGACATAGGATCTTATGCAACAAGTCCATGCAAATGAATGTGTGTGTATGCATTTTGGTGTCTCTCATATTCTAGCATGCCAATGAAGAAGGAACAAAAGAAAAAAAATTTAATTAAAAAAATTAAAAACCAAACGCACTTACTTAAATAGACTAGCACACTTCTCTACACTATATTTTCAATAGATATTCATAACAAGGAACCAATAACCACATGACACAAAATGGTGTAGTTTTCATAGTGTAGTTGGAGGGCATCTTACCACACATAATATTGCATGCATTTGTTTTCATGTGTGACAAAGGTTGCCCAAGGGCCTTACCGCATGTAGTTAGCCTTCCCTTCCTAGCTTCCCTAGTGCAATCTAATAGGTGGTGTTTTAGTCAATCTCATTAATTGGATAGTAATGGGTTAGGTGTTGCTAATTGGGCAATTGTTATTTTAACATGGGATTTTTTTCCAAGCACCAAATTACATGAATGTTAAATCATTAAATATGTTTGATCCAAATCCACCCATTGTGATTTAATTGTGTGGGTGAACCCCCAAGTGAGTTGATGTTGGGTTTCACATTGTAAACCTAATGTGGAAAGGATATTCATGTATGTAAAATCATATTAAATAGTAACTAATCATTACTCGATAAAACAAATGCCTGTAGATGGTTCATAGTTAATACTTATGTAAACTAAGGTTAAGGGTGATTTTAGTTTTTTAGTAGTTGGGGTTTTTAAACTTCAAAAAACAAAGTTATTAAATCAACATATTTAACACTAAAAAGTAAGAATATTTTACAATTAATCAATACTTGCCAATAATCAATATATGTTGAAATCATATTTTAAAGGCCCACCCTTATATTAAGTGGAGCACATTTTCAAAAGGTGCAAACCATTTCAAAAGAGCACCTAAGGAAGCAACCTTAATTGACATGGACATGGTTAATCCAGGAGATTTAATATCCATGAAATGTTACATTAGATATTGGAGACATTTTGCTTCCAAATGACACATTTTCACATTAGAATTAGTTTCATTTAAAATGTTAGTGCAAACACAATCAAGGACAATTACAACACTCACAAACTTATCATATAAATGAAATTTGAAAAAATAGAAATATTCATTCTCAAATTTGTGTTATTTTTCATGTTTGCATGTTTGATCCTATTTTCAAAAAAATTATTAAAAAATTTTCAATCATCTTTTTTTTTCAGATGTCTCTTATAACCAATTCAGAACCAAAAGCTTGTTCCTTCCAACATAGCCAATAGGGCTATTGAAAGTTGGGGCAAAAGTCTGAATTTCATATTCATATTCATTAATAATTTAATAATCAACATAATTATTAAAATATTATTTTATAATTCTATAAATTTTTGTGATTTTGAATTAATAAATGTATATGAAAATTGAAAAAGCAATCTTTCAAATGTATCGATCTTTTAATTTTACTAATATTTTAAAAACTATTATCAAATTTATAAAAATAAAAATTACACAAATTTTCTCAATTCAAATATGAAACATCAAACATCATTTATCAAAAACTTGATTATATCCATCAATAGAATTTTGAATTTTCATTATACATAAAACAACATATAATCATCCATAATGACAAATACAAACAACATTGATAGAAACACAAGAAAAAGATAAACATATGATGAAACAAAAGATTAAAAAAACGACAAAAGACGAGAATGCAAACTAAATCAATTAAAGCAAATCAAATAAGATCATGCAAAAAATAAAGATGAAATCAATAAACGTTAAAAGAAGAAAATTGTATTTAGATAATCTCAAAATCTGTAAAGACATTTTAATACAACAAATCAACAATTTAGAAAATAAAGTCAAACTTACCACATAAAATTTAATAAAACAACCCAAAAAATGATCAAATTTCCATTTATAGAAAAAGAAAAAAAACACCCAAAAACAACAACAAATTTTTTTTTTAACTCAGAAAAAATGAAAAAAATACATTAAAAAAATAAACATGGAACAGTTAATATGCAGAAACAAGAAAAATATTCAAACATGGAAGAAATTGTAATTATTTTCCCTCCATAAATCGAAGAACTTTTATTTATTTTTCTACAACAATTTAATACTTTCATTAAAAAATCTAACCTTGAATTTGGCGATTCTTGTGTTTGTAATGAAAAGAAATTTGTGCATGAACTCATAAAATGTGATGTTTCAAATATTAGTTCAGATTTGAAACATATGAAAATCATACTCAAAATGAATCCAAAACATCATCTTGACAAACCCAATGCTTGTACTCACCATTGGTTCATAGATCCTTCACCTTAGTTCCTATACATTGATGCCATGGAACTTACAATAGTTCATCAAATCACTAAGGCTTGCCATGTAATTTGGCCACATAAATATGTGTGCTACAAAACATACATCAAGTTGGGAACCAATCACACAAGATTTGACATTGCAAGTTTGGCCAATCTTAATGAATTACTAATATGGCAACAAACTTTGCATTTCATGGGTTTGAAGTGCATAATCTACTTCACAATCAAATCAAAATAATTAAACACTATCCCCCTCTACCCACCTCCTCCTCAAGCACATAATGCTTTTGATTGTATACAAGTTCCATGTAATGGATTGTGATGATAAGGTGATACTAATATCTCAATTGAAACGTCGTGTTTTGTTGTTTTCTCCATTGGCTTTTCTAACAAAGACATGCTTCCAAATGAACACCACTCCATCCTAGAGGTGTGGTTCCATGAACTAAAAAACAAAAAAAAATCCAGGTGGTAACAAAGCATAAAGCACTTGAAGAAATATCCTAGTGTATTTGGAGGGCACCTTACATGCATGAATATATCCCGTCTCAAAAAGAGGAAGGATATGTTACACCTACTCAAGAGTGAGAGCCACGGATACAATTAGGCCTTTAAGGATGAAATATGCCAGTTAGTGATGCCCAATAGGAGACTAGGTATTCTTCAAAAATAGTTGAACATATCGGATTCAAGCTTTTTAAATAAGATTTTGTGTTATTGAAATTTTGGTGAATTTTCCCCAAAAACAATTCTTGAATCCTCCCCTCCTCACCTCACCTCACTCATTTGCAATGTTCACACACCATCTCCAATCCAGGCTTTCCGGTGGTGATAGAATTAGGGTTAGTATTGTCCACTTTGCACATTCCCACTTTGTACATAATAAAAGCATGAGGTGAACATTATCGTGAACTCGACAAGGGGTGTGTCACATTGTGGCCTTGCCATATACATTTTAAAAATATCTTAACGCAACAAAAGAAGAATTATGGAAACTCAAATATTTCACCATGCAAAAAACATAATCTTTCAAAAAACCCTCTAAAAAAAAACCAAAATCCTTCAAGATATTATAACTCTATAATAACTAAACTCAAGTTTCCAACACAAGCCAAAAATTACCATCTTTCAAAAATCCTCTAAGAGAAACCAAAATCCTTCAAGATATTATAACTCTATAATAACTAAACTCAAGTTTCCAACACAAGCCAAAAATTACCATCTTTCAAAAATCCTCTAAGAGAAACCAAAATCCTTCAAGATATTATAACTCTATAATAACTAATCTCAAGTTTCCAACACAAGCCAAAAATTACCATCTTTCAAAAATCCTCTAAGAGAAACCAAAATCCTTCAAGATATTATAACTCTATAATAACTAATCTCAAGTTTCCAACACAAGCCAAAATATCATCTTTCAAAAATCCTCTAAAAGAAACGAAAATCTTTCAAGATATTATAACTCTACAATAACTAATCTCAAGTTTCCAACACAAGCCAAAAATTATCATCTTTCAAAATCCTCTAAAAGAAACGAAAATCTTTCAAGATATTCTAACTCTATAATAACCAATCTCAAGTTTCCAACACAAGCCAAAATATCATCTTTCAAAAATCCTCACATAAAAATAGACCTATTACTTACCTAGGGGCCTATAAAAAAGTCCCTTAAGCTACTATACTCTATAATGAATCTAAACACAATGGTATGCTCGCCTTGGTAAGGCAAGGCCAATAAACATATGTAGATCACAAGGTATAGGGAAGAGCTCTTACACCTACAACTCTTCTTTTCTTTAGGAGTAGTGGAAGGGGATCTTGTTAGGTGTAAAGATCAATCCCTCCTCTTTTGTAAGAAGGATATTAATGGACTCTCCAAATAAATACACTTAGGGATTTTGTCTCTCTAAGTGCTTTTATGACTTTAAAAAAAATGGATCTCATTTTGATGTCTCAATGGTGAGGAAGAGGATCTGGATGGATAGGCAAAAAGCATACACCTCTTGAAATCTACCTGATTTCACTAGGAGGGTTGGGTTTCCCCCTTCCCTTGACACCAACAAGAGGAGAGAGAGAGATTTGCCTAGCATCCTAGACTCACATTTGCATCCTTTGTTGGTTGGCCTTGCCTACTACTACCAAGACAAGAAGGCAAGGAAGGATAATTGTGTTTAGATTCATTATAGAGTATAGTAGTAGCTTTAAAGGATTTTTCTTTTATTTTATTTTATTTTTTTTTTGTACTTTGGATCTTCCTGAAGAAATTAGACACCCAACAAATACCTAAAGAAATGGCATGGACGGAAATGCTCCTTGTGTTAGCATTGGTGATTTTCCTCCTAATACTCAGAAAGCTGGCTTCAGGACAACACTTGTGGTGATGACCCCCAAAAGAATTGGGTTTCTCTCCCAGTCTTCTAATTAATCCTCTTTCTTTCTTTTCTTTGGTTGCTGCAATTTTTCTCCTCACAAAACACAACTATTTATCATTGTATGAGAGAAACCCCCTCTTTTTTTGAATTTATTTTTATCACTTTTTTATCATCTTTTTTCTTGTTGGGTAGTTTTGAAAATTGGGACGAACGAAAAGACATTTGAGAGAATTCAAAATGAGAAATTGGGTATTTCAATACAAATCCTGAAGTGTTGTTGTGCTTCGTCTCTCAGAAGTATGGATGTTATGATCCTCTCTCCTTGTCCTCCTCAATGGAGCGGCAACAAAAATGAATGGAGGAGGAGGAGGAGGAGGTGGAGGAGGCTATAGTTGTTGTTGTGTTATTGGATTTGTCTCCAATTTGAATTTCATGATGGAGCGTAGTAGTAATATACCTATCTCTACTAAGTTCATGTTTAGTATACATAACGAAATCATCATGGGTTTGATGATATTCAAGCTTCAAGCCAAAACAAATGCGATGGCAGAATTGACAATGGGCATGGAAGATAAAACCCAGCAGCAATATAATTCCTCGCATTTCTGCATTCCCAACTCATGGTGCTCACAAAGGTCATCAGATCAAATCTCAGAATGGGAACTTGAAGGTGGAAATGCCAATGGTCGGCAAGATGATGCTGGTTTGAGATTTTCTCTGCTTCTTCAACTTAACTTATTTTCAGACCAGCAAGCATAGACAAGGCTCTCTCTCTCTCTCTCTCTCAAGGCCCATTTTTCAAAATCTGACAAAACTATGTACTTTGCTAATAGCCATGTAAAAATATGGACCTTTCTTTGTAAACCATGAATAAATTAATAACTAACTACTCCACACAAAATACACCAACAACAAAAAAAAAATGCTTGATTTTCAATCCAACTTCCGTCAGCAGAAAATTTGTTGTTCTTCTTGATAACTGCATCACCTTCTTCTACTCTTGTGTAGGACAAATGTGTGTGTGCTTGGCAACAATTTCAAGATTTTTGTGGTTAATGCAAAGCAAGAATCAATGGCAGGGCAGAATCTGTGTTTCTACCTTCAACCATAATAACCGAGGATTAAATCTGAAGAGCACTGAGAAATTTGTTATTAATAGATATCAAAATGGCATGTTGATTATGTGTTTTTTCCATTTGCTTTTTGGAGATAATAGAGAAATCCGTAAATTCACCGTCTTTGGGCCTCCTTTGCAGATCAAAAAACTGGGTTTATATTTTCTTACAATCTCATGGTTCCATGTGTTTCACAAAATGGAATGCCCTCCACCACCACAAGGTCGTTACAAGTTTTAAATAGACTTGGGTTTTGCCAGTTGCCCTTCTATTATGTTCCTATTATGCTTGAGCTTCTGATCTCGGCATGATCTTCTTCTACTTCTTGTGACTCAGCCTCTGAACAGCAGATGTGCAATTTTACAAATTGGGTTTCTCTGCTTGGGACTCTCTCTAAGTGTCAAGTATATTCTTGTATTGAGTATGACTCTCTAAGTTTCCAAATGGCAAATACCCAGCACAGGATTTTTAAATGCAAAAAAAAAGTGAGTTTCGGGGATTGTATAAATAGCCAAGAATTTGAAGCATTTCAATAGATAACTGTAGGTATTAGGTTAGGTAGCCAACAAACAATATAGAAGAATGCTTATCATTGTTGTTGTATAATCACAGTGTAGTTGAAATCATAGTTGTGATTTAGTTGAACAATGAACATGGATGACTTGCAAGGTGGGTGCTAAGTTGCATATCTCATGGTGCCAAATGACAAATGTAGGATTGATTTTTGCAACCATATGTCATGTTGTTTTTGGGTGTTGAAATTGTATTCTACAATTCTCTTGCAAGTCCAACCAATGTTTACCAACTACTTTCAATGTCACTCTCCTTTTTACATGATCGTGCCAACAAAGCTTGGGATACAAAAGTGTGGAAACCCTTTCTTCGTCTTGATCAATTTCCTTCCACAATGAATCTTAATTACATCTCAAAAGATGTAAACATTTTTCATTCTAAGTAGAGAGGTAGCAATGACACATATCACCTTTTGGCTTCCACTCGTGATCAATCCACTTCCCATTGTCACTTTTGATTTGTTACTCCAATTAACTATTGGTAGTTGAATTTTGGCCTTTCTTATTTGCCTTCATTATGAAAGAATTGACATTTGGAAAAATTAAACTAGTATTTACATTTGCTTTTCTCTCCCTTTCACTTCTTTGATCTATGGTTTTTTTTTAAAACTCAAGTTTGGCACATAAATTAAATCAATTTTATAGTCTATTTGGATTCGATTTAGTATTTTTTTTCTTCATCTAATGTATTGTTATCATAATGGTGTTTTCTATGCTTATGGTGGATCCCACTTTGTGACATTTTTTTATGTCCATACATTACCCCAAAAAATAATAATAATAATACAAGAAGATTATACTTATGAGTCTAATTTTTGGGGGTTTTAATATGCTTTCACTCTCCTTAAGACCATTAGTTTTCAAATCTTACATGATGACATGTAGCCAAATTTCTGTGAAATTTAATTTCATTTATCTATCCTAATGCATTTGAATAACCATGCATTTTCTCCACATCATGTCTTGTGCTCACTTCTACTAGGTCTAACATAATCCATGTAATAGGATTAGAACAATTAATTGCACCCAAGCCTTTTGATCAACCTTGATGGTAGGGCCATAATCCTCCATTTATGAAAACTCTTCATCCACCATGTTGTGATCATACATGCAACCATTTGAAACACCCTAATTTATTTAGTTTGAGCACATAATATTCATAATTTATTACCCTAAAAAATGGTGTGTATGAATCATACATACCTAATTACAAAATTTCTAAATGCCCCTTCAAACCTACCTTTATATACATACAATTGGACCCCTTACAAATACAATTAGGTCAATCCTTTTAATGTTAGGGAGCTTGATAAATTTTGAATCAAAGAAGTTTGAGTTATTTTGAATGCAAAAAATAAAATTCTTTCAATTAAAAAAACACACACACAAAGGAAGAATTCAATGTTGGTATATAGGACAAGGAAGAAAAATATTTTGTGTTCTCTTACAATTGTAACTTTAGAATAGTCTATTAGGTTACAATTTATTTAATTCCAAGCAATTTTCTTCCACTTATGGCTAACTAAACCTATATTTAACTATTTTATATGTGTTCAAAATTTACACAAATACCTTATATTTCAATATCATATATATGGACTTTTGAAGAACCATTTTTTTTACATATACAAAAAAGTCCATAGCTTTTGTATTCTTTTTAATAATGCATAACAAATAATAGCAATATGTACATATTAAAGTTTATAGCTTGAAATGAATCCATATTGATAAATCCTACCAAATACAACACAATTATATTAGTGACAATGGTTATATCAAACTAGTTTGGGGGGAAGATTATAGGGTTCCATAATATTTCCTCCTACCAATTTTATTAAAAATTTGAATTTTTCTTTTAATGGATTGGAAAGGCATCCTTTTGACTTTATGTTATTAAATACATTTAGCACCACATTAAAAAATGATGAAAATTACAAATCATTTTCAATACATTTTGACCAATTTTCATCTTGGATCCATTCAATTGAATTTGAACTTATTTCTAATGTCTATTTGAATTCCATTCATTATATCTTAATTCAATTTAATATTTAAAAAATGAATTTATGAATCTAAATTCAATTTGAATTCAATCCAAGTTGCATGAAATGTCATTCAATATTTGCATTCAAATGGGACTTAATTTTTAAAAAAATTAATCATTTCATTGTCACTAGTAATGCATAACAATGTAGATCTCGAGTCTAATAATTGCAATCACTCACACATCACCAAAACTACCATTGTGACACAAAAAATGGCCCATGTTACCACAACATTGATTATTGTCCAAATGTCATTGTTGTACATGTAACCTCAATATGTAGTTGTCAAGCTAGTTGTTTCCTTCATTTCATAGTTTTCAACCATATAGTTTCGATTTTTTTTGTATATTCATGTTTAATATTTTTTTTGGAAACATATCTTTTGATTCATCTAGCCTTGAATGGGCTAGTAGTCAAGGTTATTATATTTCATGTAAACTAGAGCCAAATATTTTTACAACTAACAAAAAAATCTTCCCAAGAGAATTGAAATTTTGAATTAAATAGTTAAGTATTTATGTACTTGTTTAAGCTTGCATATTATTTTCAATTTTGTTGGGTATTTTTTCATTAAAAAAATGTTTGATACTATTGTTTGTGAAGTCATGGAATCACCACCATGTGAAGGTTCAATGTTAAACATATGCTTCACAATTTTGGCCTCATGGATGGTAGTTAATAATTACATAGTTTCCACCCACCTAATTGTTTAATAAGCCCATGGAATTGAATTGATCCTCAAATTTTGCTACATTGCAAGATTCAATTCCCAAATTATAGTCCTAAGGAAGGGGACTAATATTTTTTACATTAATACCAAAAGAGGATTCATATATTCTTGTTGTCAAAAAAAGGTCATTTCATATCTCTCAATTTCAACATTTTTTGTCCCTAACATAATGAATTCCAATGTTTACCAAATTTAGTATTAAAATCTCATAATCAAACTTGGGCTTCATATTATTGTGCACTACCAATGGTAATCAACATATGGAAAAAATGAATTGATTTTGTGGAAATTAAGTTCCAACTTCCATTCAAATGAAAATATTGAATGACATAGCATGTAGCTTGAATTGTATTAAATTTGAATTGGATTCAAATTCCTAAATTTAATTTGACTTCTTTGAATTCAAATTTGAAATTTGATTGAATTGAAATTAAATTAGATTAAATTAAATTGGATGTAGATTCAATTAAATTGAATTCAAATTCAATTGAAGGGAAATGGGATGAAAAATGGTATTAAATGTATTGAAATTTTGCTTGTGATGATGGTGTTGAAAAGAAAACTTTGAAAAATCACAAATTTGATCAAAACACCTTTCCAATCCTCTTTACTTAGTTTGCAATTATCATCCCATGAGACAACTTTTGGAACCTAAAGTTGCTCTACCTAAACCAATTTCGATAAATCATTGTTAATGAAATTAAAATGATATGGAACAAATGTTACTTGCACCAAAAGTGCATGAATTTGGCCTCAATTTTGATACACACTATGTGAAAATAAAGTTAATGATTTTTATCAAAAAACCTACAAATTAAACAAATATTTTTGAAGCAAAATCATCAATGAGGAAATCAACACTTAAATTTTTTAAGTTAAAATAGATTATGAATAACATAATTTTAAAATAACAACTTAGTTGTTGTGCAATAGTTAAATTCTAGTGACGAGATATTGGAGTTGATATAAGGGGTTCTTGCATAATCAATATCATATCCAACTTGACAATTCACAAAACCTTTTCGTGTTTGCCTTTTTGTATAATGCCAATTTGAATTTCATTGTCTTCCCAACAAGCACCATCACATTAAAAAAAATCGACAATTTTTTTCATAAGTTCCAAAAAAAATCAATTTTTTTACTTCTTAATGGTTCATGCCAATCTTTTTTTTTAGGGTCATTTTTTTCTTTTTTTGGGTCCAAGAATGATAAATTAGACCATTTTTGTTACTTGTAACATGAATAGAAAGTAGCCATTATGTAGGCTTTGATATCTGAATTTGAATTTATTATTGAGGACATTAAAGTATGTATAAGTAAAATTCATCTATTTTGGCAAATTTCACAACTTACAAAATAGGTTGCAAATAGATGAAATATTAGATTTTTCGTATTTTCAAGTTAATGATGCACTAAAATGTATTTGTAAACTTCCATCTTCTTCCTATTATTATCAAAATGCATCAAACTTTTAATGTAAAATATAAAAGAACACAATATTCACCTATCAATTTCAAGCATACTTGTTATTTATTTTTATTACACTTTTTTTTCTTTAATTTTGTATTCAATTAGCAATAAACTTGGAGGCATAGATGTTTTCGTAATGACACTTTTAAATGATTTGAATATACTTTCTTGTGCTTATGTTGATTTTTTCCATATTTAAAATTTGCATTTTACATGGGATATTTTTAGTTTAATTTACCATGCTTTCAACCTTTTAGAAGAAAAATATTTTTAGATAAAACAAATTTGAAATTGAGCATTTTTTTTCAAAAAAAATCACCACAAAAAAACCCATTTGTTCATATATGTTCATGTTTGTGGCCCAATGTGCCTTTCAAGTTGGAAATGAATGTTTAAAAACCCAATTTTGAATTTAAGAAAAATCTATAATATATATATTTAATTATTGATTAGAAGTTACAATTAAATCAAAAAAATTTGGAACACTTTTTGTTTCAATTTTCCTTTATCAGTTTAGTTGATTTTGTAATTTGAAATTTTGTGCATTTAACATTTTGAGGTTGGTGTTCAACATTGGAATTTGAAATCATTTTGGTGTGGCCATTTCATAATGTATAGGTTAGTTGCTGTTGTTTGAGGTGAATTTTAGCAAGGATGTTTAAATCAAAATTCATCTTTGAAACAAATAACTTGGTTTGGCAGAGAAAAAATGATTTAATGTTTCTGAACATTGCCCAAAATGTTTCCAGGTTAATCAAATGACACTATGATTGCCCAAAGTTGGAAAGATTTTATTTTGACATATCATGTGAAAAGTTGGATATTTGTAATTTATTGGGATTAAAGCTAGCGTAACCCAAAATGTGGAAAAAATTAAAATTAGTTTGTACATATTTGGTGCAAATACCAAAATAAAATAAAATATCGTGTTTATGTGACAATGCGCATTCTTGATATATATTGTCTCATTTAAATATAATCATGATGCAAATCATATCATGTGTTCCTTTATTCAAGCAATGATTTCCTCACTTTGTCATGTATTGTTTGATTCAATTGGTCACATTGTCAATTAAATTAAATTTTGTAAGCTTTCATCTAATCCAATCATGTATTATTTCATTCATATAATCACATTGTCACTTGACTTGGTTAATTTTGTAATCTTCCATCCAATCTTGTCATGCATTTTTTCATTCAATCAAGCACATTGTAATTTTTAATCTATCAATTTTGTAAGTTTCCATCCAATCTTGTTAACTATTGTTTCATTTATTTAACCATATGCTCCTAATTGCAACAGTACTAGTTAGGTAGTTTTTAATTTAATTTTACTTCTTTCAATTAATCACATGGTCACTTGTGCTACTACATTCCTAATGGTATATGAAATTGAAGGAACAAACATGCTACATTGGAGTTTTGAAGTATGTTATGTGGAAAGAATAATTTATCATTAAATGGTGAACTTTCATGATAATCTTTAACAAAACAAACATTTTGCATGATGATGAACAAGAAAAAAGGATAAACATGAAACATTTAATTTATAACCATGGTTGATTGTAAATTATAATACCTACAAATTAAGTAATTTTGTTCCAAAAGATAGACAATGGTGGCATGGAATGCACATCATGGAAAGGACATATGTATATCAAAAGCACAACAATAACATCTTTCACATTGTCATCATTTTTGTGAGTATTCACCAAAGATGTGGGCATAAATAGGGGACCCATGTTTTCCATGACGAAAACATGGTGGATCAAAAGAAGAATTGTAATTAAATGTATATAGATTAATATGAAACCTAATGAATGTCATGCTGAAAATTCAAATTCAAATAATAGTAATAATAATTCGAAATTTAGAAAAGCAAAATAAAATAATCCTATTAGCTTTTTGATATTTTCAATTTAACACTAGTTGGTAATGAAAATGAAAATTACTAAACCTACATTATAATAAATAATTAAATTAAATATAATAATTTTCAACTAAATTTTTTAAACTATTTTAGTGGACACCTTTTATTCAATTTTTAAAAAAGTTGGACAATGGTCATTTCACAAATTTTTGACCAATGGAACAAAATTTATTGAATTTAAAATGTTTTTTCATTGGAAATTAATTAAAATTATAAAAAATCAACTAGTCAATGTTTCTTCAACATATGGCCCTTTTGCTTTCCCTTTCACATTGCAAACACTAACACCCCTTCACATTTCAAACCTTAACATTTGTGGCCAATGACATTTTAATTCATAATTGGCTAGAAAAGAATTTTTTTTCCTAATTGAATTTTTGTTTTAAGTCTTGTCTTTTAGAAAACATTGCTGATTTTTTGAGAAATTTTTATCCCTTAAGTCCATGCCACACTCGGTGCTCTAGTGCCAATGGTATTTCAATGTTTGGTGCAACAAATAATTACCATAGTTTGAACATGTGTTACTACTTAACATTGAATAGGAGGTAGCATGTGACATGGCACTAGTGTTAACCTAGTGTTAAAAAACCAATGTTAGTAAACACTAAATCTAAAGTAAGTAAAAAATTGAATTTATTTTCTAATGTTACATGAAGTCTCAAAATCAAAACAAATATCTCAATGTTTAGAGATGTCACATTCTTTTTCTTGTTCCACCCTCCTTTTTATCTCTAGTTTTTGTGTCCTTACTAGATCACATTGTCATCAAGAGTTTCCAACAAGTTATTTGAACAACTATCAACTTGCAATAGTTCGACGAAGAGCAAAACATTCCTCAACACATGGCACCAATATCAAGTATGGTGGTTCCAACTAGTTACAACTAGTGCTACATGCAATTCCTTGCAAATTGAAGCAATGGGTGTAGGGAATCATTAACAACTCTTAGTAATGTTAAAACATCACAATTAATATATCAAATAAAATTTAACCAATTGATAAGGTACAATAACGAAGGTTTAAATGAATCTTGTTGAAGAGGTTAAATTTTGAATGTGACATTCAATAGAAGAGAGACAACATTGCATTACAAAAAAAATAGCAATGAAACTTGTGTGCAATGCCAAACCAAACATGAAAGGAAAAAACAAGGTATAGTAAACTCTCTCTAAACTAATATCCTTGGGACCGGCCAGAAGATATTAGTTTATGGAGGATATTAGATTACACAAATTATATGGGGGGAAACAAAAATCAATCCGAAACCTGCTAGAGTAGCATGGAAGGTCATGGAGGTTAGTAGAAGGTCATGGATCATTGGGGAAGGTAACGGAACCATTTGATCTGTACTTTTGAAGGTGTTTTCTCTGATTTCATTGCTTTTTTGGTGCCATATGTATGATGTATTAGTTTATAAAATGCTATGGGATCGAAAAAAAATATTGAATATCAGTTTATGGAGACTTATTAGATTAAGTATGAGGCCCGCCACGGGCCTGTGCCCACATATTAGTTTAGAGAGTATATTAGTTTACACAGTATTAGTTTAGAGAGAGTTTACTGTATCACCAATGCATGAAGGGCATAAGCATTCTTGTGAAGCACCATGTTTTGTGGTATGATAATGATAATTATAGGATTTCTTCAAATACAATATAGTTTGCTCATGAAACATTGGTGAAAATCTTATAATTATTAATTCAAATTATTTTATAACACCAAAAATTAGCCATTTTTAATTCATAAGTAAAAATAAGGCTTGAATCAAGCATTTGAATATTGAAGTAGTTCTAAATCTTTCCCAAGGGTTTGATTTAGGTTATATTTATGTAAAACTTTTACTAAATAGGTAATCAAAGTTAAAAATTGTAATGTTAAATGGGTGGAGGGGGAGGGGTGATTAAGTGTTTGAGAATTAAGAAAACATGGGTAAATTTGGTGGAAATAATAATGGTATTGACCTATATGAAAGAAATATTGTCAGATTGAAAACTAGATTTGGTTTATCCTACACATACGCGTCACAACACAAGAAATAATTAGGAAAAGGTTCACATTTGGTTAAATATTTGTCCATGTGGTTTAAACTCAAAACTTATTTGTGAGTTAATTATAAAGAGAAATTACAATTTTATAAAAGAAGAGTGTTCACAACTACTAATAATTATTTTCATTTTTCATTCATGCAACAATATCCTTTTAATTCATTGACATAGCAAGGAAAATCTTGAATTCATTAAAATAGGATGTTTTGACAAAAGGCATGGCAAATCCATGCCTAAAAAACAAGCATACATTGGATTACTAATATGGCTTGTTTTTTGCTACATCATCATTTGTTGAACGTATGTGTGAAATTAACATGTATGATTCTTATTCATTTTTTATTTTTAATAAATGAATTAACATTTATAAGTTTTCAAAACAAGTTGTTTAAGGGCCAAAAATGTGGCCATGGATATATATAGAAATGGAAAATTATTTTTTATTCCACCCTCTCCCTACATGGTAAATGACATCACAACTATTTAAATTAAAATATTTCTTACATAACGAAATTGACAATTTATGGGACATAAGTCCATAATTTTAAAAAATCACCCAATAATATATCAAACTCAATCAAACATAAGATTTTAGACATTTAGAATATGTGCACATATTCTCCTCAAATTATTCGTTCATTTTTTTATTAATGGTCATGTTAACATAATGTGTTATCATGTAGAATGTATCAAAACCAATTTTCTTTTTATTTTCCCTCAATTTTGTGATAAAATAATATTTGGAAATTTGTCCCAAAAGAAAAACTAGTCCAATTTACATAAGAAAGAAAATCCTATTTTTCTTAGTTTAAAACATGAAAAAAATTGTTGAAGATAACATTGAAATTCATAAAAGATAGCCACACAAATTTGAAGGAAAATGAAATGTAACAATGATATATATGATAATGTTGGGTGCTCATACTTTTATTTACTCACAAAAGGTGGATAATAATAAATACAAATATTTGAAAAAAATGAATAAAATAAAAGGTGTATAAGTTACAAAAAATTCTAATCTTGGGAAGAGTGAGTAAATGTATATAAAATCTGAAAAAATTTCGATCCATATACATGTATGAAAGGAAATGACAAATATTTAGGGTGTTCATAGGATAAGGTTATGATAACAAGTTAAATTTTACACTAGACTCAATTTGTGGGTATATTTGGGTAAGAACATCACCACCTATATAATTTATGATTAATATTATATATATACTATATAAAAACTATTCAATTCAATTTGGAGGGCCAAAAGTGGCATTAACTACATGGTTGGATCCATTCCGACTGACATAATTGTGCAAGGCCCTACACAATCTTTTATTACATTTTGGGTTTGTCACACACATGCATGTTGTCTCCCCATAGACCTATTTGAAAGTAAAGAAACATGGTTCATTTCCAAAAAAACATCGCTTGCAATAGCAAGTGCAAAATTGACTTCAAATATTGCTAGCAAGCAATAAGGTTTTTTCAATGAAAAGACAATGCCGCGTCATGTAAGGAAGCTTTATGAACATTTTCATGAATTTTAAGGTTTGATTTTTTGTCACAATTTTTCAAAGCAATGAAGATGTACTCAATCATGATGTTGACAAATAAGCACCATCAATGTTAGGTTTGTTGTTGTGTGCCAAAAGAAACAAACACCATCAATCAATCTAATAAGGTCATGTGAAAAAATCAATATGATTATTCTTTGCTTGTAAAATTCACACCATTTCATCATGGTTATTCCTATTGTAGTGCACCATATCAACATGGTACACATTGGTTGTTGCATGCACACTTGTATTTTGTATAAAACATAAAATTCAAACATAAGTTTGCAAGACTACTTATTCACAACATGATTTTGATTTTGACAAGAAAATGAAAAATATTGCCAAGATGAAAAAATCCTTAAAATGCACAAAACAAAACAAAAGTGGAACAAAATGTGGTCATTGTGAATTGAACATTGCAAAGGCCAATTTAGATTCCTTCCTTTCCATGGATGGAGGATTTTGAATTTGAGCTCAATGCTTTTGACAACTAGGCAAATTTCACATAAATGTAGACTTTCTTTTCAAGATTCCTCAATTTTAATGTTAAAGAACAAGCCAACTAGGGTTGATTTTGGTTACTAGCAAGTCCATAGGTGATAGAGTGAGTTGGTGAGAGTTGATTTTAGCTCCTAGCAAGTCCATAGGCCCACCTATGGGCAAGAATCGCCTACGGACTTGCTAAGAGCCAAAATGGGCTTTAGTTGGCCCACTTTTTAGCATAGAACCCATGGAGGGCCATGGAAGCAAAACAATCCCTTTACAAATGAACAAAACTCAAGACGTACATTGACAATAAAAAACACTAAGTAATGAAGTTTTCACTGGAGGAAAAGATGTTAGAATGACACCAAATAGACCAAAAGTTTTCCTCAAGCTTAGCTTATTCACTAGCATCTTTGAACAATATATGCTTATTCAAAACACACCAAGAAACCATGCCAACCTCCATAGTAAAAGTCCAATCTAACCAAAGAACCTTATTACTAGAGTAAGTAAGTAACCTCAGAAGTCTAAGATGACATCTCTCACTTCAAAGGTAGGATAGAATGAAAGATCTAAGAACATAAAGAGATTACTTTTCAATTGAAAAACAACCATGATGAAGGTTGGAAGGGAAGGGTTCGAGCTACCCATTTGCTCCACACCTTTTGGAACATTGTCCACACAAACAAACACGGCTTTGAGAAAGTCCATCTAGCAATGTTGAGTGGTCTCCATGTGTCTTACGTGTGAGATGAGAGTCACAACTAGGACAATGAAAATCAATCCCCAATTAGCCAAGCCCAAGTGCCCACATGAAGGTCCTTGTTAAGGGTCACAACTAGGACAATGAAAATCAATCCCCCATTAGCCAAGCCCAAGTGTCCACATGAAAACCCATGTTAAAGGTCACAACTAGGACAATGAAAATCAATCCCGAATTAGCCAAGCTCAAGTGCTCACATGAAGGCCCTTGTTAAGGGTTAACCAAATAAGAATGAAGACATTACAAGGGACCCATTTTCTCACACATACTTGAAGGCCACGCCCATTCATTCATTCATTCATTCGAGATTTTACAAAAGTGAACAACTTTGCTACTTTAAGAAAAGAAGAAGAAGAAGCAAAAGATCCATATGTGAGGCCAATGTGAACCAATAGCTAGAAACACATGCATCATCATCCATTGGAAGCTTATTATAACCTAATTGTGGATGAAACTCACAACTAAGGTTGACATTGGGTTTCACCATGGTAACCTATCATGGTAATGGTTAGGTTTGATATGTAGGCACCTATTACTATAGGTGATAATAGTATAGGAATTTAGGTGATGTAGGTATCATAATAGGTTGGTTGCCTATTGCTAAGTGAGTAAGTAGTGTAGGAGAGAGACAAGGGCTAAAAAAAAGCACCAACCTTAGCTAACTAACCCAAATGGTTAGGTAGGGAACTAGAAGCCAATGAAAAAGTGTTGGTTTGTTGTCCACTAACTAATCCATCCATCCATCCATCCATCCATCCATCCAATTAATTCCCCATGATGCCACTTGGTGGCTGTTGGTTCACTCTGGCATCTTAATCACCTTTATGAGTGTGAACAGGGGCCCTAGAAAGGGTATTTACATCCAAAACAAGCCATTGGTTTGAAAGCAGTGGATAGGAGGGGTGGTAATGAATGTGCTCTAGAGAGCTAATAAGCCAAAAGACGAGATTCTGTCATTATTGCCATTTTTTCATCCTCCATTCATCCATTCATACCCTTCACCCCACGCATGCACACGAGCAGAACGCCCTTTCTTTTTGTTGTTGTCGTTGCTGCTGCTGGTCCCGTCTGTTGCTGCCGCGATTCTCTCGCTCTTCTGCTCTTCTTCTCCCTTTCATCTTTCTCTACTCTTTTTTTTGGTTTGCAGGAGTTGCAACTGAGGAGGAGAAGGAGGCGGCAAATAAACAAGCAGCAAAAAAAAAACGTCTTCAGATACATTATTGTTACCTGTAAGTCTTTTTTGGTCTTCTTCTCTCTTCTCTTCTCTTCTCTTATGTCTGGTGTAAAGGTTCTTCGTTTTCATCCATGACCTCGTTGCTATCGTCGTCGTCGTCGTCGTTGTCGCGATTCTCTCTATCCTTTGCTCTTTCTCCACGCTTTTGTTCGTTTCCGCAAATACAACTTGAGCGGGAGTTGTAATTGAGGAAGCAAGCAAGCAATCAAGCATAAATAAACGTCTTTAGATACATTATTGCCTGTAAGAATTTTTTGGTTTTTTGGTTTTTTTTTTTGGTCTCTCTTAGTTTTTTTGTCCACTCGAGTTTCGCGTTACTTTCCCTCTCTGTCTGGTGCAAAGGTTCTTCGTTTTCTTCCATGACCTCGTTGCTACTTGCTACCGTTGTCGTTGCTACTGCGATTTTCTCTCTCCTTTGATCTTTCTCTACACTTTTTTTTTTAGTTTTTGTTTCCGCAAATACAGCTTGAGCGGGAGTCGTAATTGAGGAAGCAAGCAAGCAGGAAAAGTGTCTTCAGATACATTACCTGTATGTGGTCTCCTACTTCAGTTTTTTTAAAATAACAATAATAATATATTTATAATTTAATAAAAAATTACCTCCGTCTTCCTCTTCGTTTATCGAGGTTCTTTGTTCTTCCTCTGTCTGCTGCAAAGGTTCTTTTTTCCTTTTCAAAAATAAATATAAATATTATATACATAAATTTTCCATGGCGTTTTGCCGTCGTTGTTGCTGCCGTGATTCACTGTCTCTCTTTCGATGTTTCTCTACAATTTTTTTTCCCCGCAAATACAGCTCGAGCTGGGAGTTGCAACTAATGATGCAAGCAAGCATAAAAAAAACGTCTTCAAGCATATACATTATCTGTAGGTTTGTTTCCTACTTTTGTTTTTTGTCTTTCGTTTTTTCCCTCTTCTTTCTGTGTTGCATGTTTCCTGTTCCTCTTTTGTTTTCCTTTTGTCTGTTTCAACAGTTTGGTTTTGATTTTGATTTTCAATTTGACATGATCTGCTGCTGCCAGTTTCTGGTTGCAGGAAAATAGTTTTTTTTCCTCTCTGATTCTGAGTTCTTTCTGTAGTTTTTCCTCTCTGATTTTGTGTTTTGATGTCGGACCAGATTTAGCTGCTGGAAATTTCTCTTGCTTTCCGTCTGCATTTTCCTGACACAGAGTTTCTTTGCCATGGATGCACAAAACAGCTGCTGTTCAATTGGCTTCTGGTTGTGGATTGGATTTGTGAACAGTGTGACTTGATGGGTACATCTTTTATCTATACCTTGATGTTGTTCTTGCCTCTAAATGTGTAATAAGAGAGTATTATCTGTCTCTCTAGGAGCTTGCTTGCTTGATTGCAATTTATATGAGAATTGGAGCTTGCTGGGTTTTTTTTAGTCAGCCTGATGTGAAACCCCTCACATTTCTTTCTCTGCTAACTTCCATTTAGTTTTCACATGTGCAAGTCTTGGCTGTGAAGAGTTCTTTTTTGCTCACAGACAAATTTTGAGGCAGATGGTATAATACTCTACCAATCTCTACAGGGGTACCCACAGATGTTGATGCACATGAATTTAATTGCAGGAAGAGTAATGTCTACATATTTGTAGATTGATGTCAGTGGGCACCAATCTCCATGACATGTTGCCACCTTAGGAAGGGGTGTGCTTGGAGTAATAGATCTGAAATCCTGCGAGAATTAGGTCAGCAAGAACGGTAGCATCACAGAGATTTCCTGGCCGCACTAAAACAAGAAGGAAGCATGGATGAAGCCACGTATTGGGCAAGGGTCCAAAGGGTTTTCAACATGATGGACATTCGAACAGCATTCGTGACTGATTCCCAAGTGGATGCTGCGGTGGAGCTCTTGAAGTCACATGAGGATACAAGCATCTCAGTCTCTTTGGAAGAGTTAGAGAAAGCCCGCATAATCAAAGATGCTGTTGTGCATCCTGACACTGGAGAGAAAATTTTCCTCCCTCTGCGTCTTTCATTTATTATCCCTTGCAATCTGGTTTTGGATACCCTAATGATATCAGCCAGGGGTTATGCACAAAATGTGGGTGCCCAGTGGCTCAATCAGACATACAACTGCTTGCATTACTATGCAAATCGAAACGCTTCAAATGAGGAAGCTGGTCGTAGAATACTTGAAGCTTATGTGGGTGCAACTGCTAGTTCTGTAGGTGCTGTTGTTGGTCTCCATGCTCTCTTG
The DNA here is from genome assembly GCA_963921925.1 of Sphagnum tenellum. Taxonomy (NCBI): domain Eukaryota; kingdom Viridiplantae; phylum Streptophyta; class Sphagnopsida; order Sphagnales; family Sphagnaceae; genus Sphagnum; species Sphagnum tenellum. The sequence continues at coordinate 13,422,121 of OY998155.1, forward strand.
GATAGAGTCCCCTCTGGCAATCGTTGGTATGTGCTTTTTTAATCTCAACTTGATCTATGTGATGCACACTTGTTGCTGATGTGACTGTATGTTTTACAGGCCAGATCCGTGAAGACCTTGCATGTCTGTGAGGACAATTAAGAATCTCACATGTTGAACAAACTTATTCTCAGGTTTTGTTTGTGAGAACCCATATTGAGCAGCACAGAGAGCAAATGAGTGGAATGCCGCAATTTACACTCACACATCACCTCTGCACTATTATAAAAAATTGCAGGGCCCCCCTAGCCAGGAGATTAGTCCCATTTGGTGCAGTTGCAGCAGCCGATGTGCTAAACTTGGGCATTACTCGCAGAGATGAGTTCTTGGAGGGTATCAAAGTATTTGATAGCCATGGCGATGAGGTCGGTCAGAGTCGGCTTGCAGGTGCTAGGGGAGTAAGTGCTTGCATTGCCGGACGGATTGCAGCAGCTGCTCCTATTTTGGTTATACCACCTCTTGTCATGCACAGGTATATCTTGTGATTGCTACAACTACCTGTCCTCCATGAGTATATCCAAGTGTTATGACTGTCTGTCCTCTCCAAGTGAAGAGTAAATTTGTCATTTTCCTGTTGGCGAAAACCCGATGGAAGGAATAATCACACGGTGACCACTTAATAGAGCACAATGTATATAACATGAGAAGAGAAGCTGCTTTGGGCATTCTTTTGAGAACTAAAGTGCTCACAAATGGAATGTTGTTTGGATATCATCTGAATTTGTGCTGTGGCATTACAATGCTCGACAGATTGGAACGAGCCCAATTTTACATCAAAAGACCATATATGAGACTGCCGACTCTTATTGCCATGCTGGGTGCATCCATCCAGATCAGTGTGCCCCTCTGTTTTGGTATTTTTAAGCAGCAGGCATCTGTAGATGTAGTGAAGTTGGAATCTTCATTTCACAACCGAGTTGATAGGTTTGGGCAGCCAATTAACCAGGTTTCTTTCAATAAGGGTATCTGAGATCTTGGAATGTTGGTAATTATCAGCCATTATCTGGTAATTATCAGCCATTCAAATTACTTTACAGTCTCTGGCCCATCAAAAGCTCAGTGATATCATAGATCTTTGTAATTTGAATTCTATGTTCAGGCTGGAGACTGTCATAGCAACAATTTCCTATTGTAAACATTCATATGTAATAACTTAAATTCTTAATTGTTTAGAGGTCAGGCAAGCGGGTCTCCATGACTGTGTTGCTGGCCAAAAATTCTTCAACTTCTAGATACAGCAGAATTTAGAGTTGCTTGACATTTGGAACCTCATTTGTCTGTTTGATCCAAATGAGGTTGTGCTGGGTGTTCCAATGGCAGGCCTTGGCTCCATGAGGGATATCCAAAGCTGCAAATGCAGGGTGCTCTGAAGCCCACAGTGTTGTGTTGATGTGACAGATTGCCACTCCATGGATGACAGAATTATCTGTACCAATCAAGGAGGCTTGTACAACCTTGGTTCTTGTCACATGATGACAGTAGTAGAGCTGGGAGGGGAACATAAGGTTATGACAGATAACTATGTTCTTTCCCTCCACCAAGCTTCTCTTTCTGAAGCTGAGGATCTTCACTGGCCCCTTTCTTATGGGAGCTGAAGTGGGTGCTCTGCTAGCAGACAGAACTTCCACTTTGTTGCCCAACTCAGTGGCAACAAAAGCAACCATCTCCTGAAATTCGAATGCAGATGTGCGCATTGCTACCACCACCATATCAAAGCTGATGCTCATCACCTGCCAGACAAGTCAGGACACAAAGAATATGTGAGGTATGGTGTGTAAATCCAAATGACCCCATCTTTAAATTCATTCTCTAGATGTATCCCTTTGTGGAGTCTAGACTTGTCAATTGATTGCTCTGAACTGGCTTAGGGATCAGGTGTACCAGCATTCCAAGAAGACCAGCAAAAACTCCTGTCCACACCATGAAAATTTGAGGCCTGTTTTTTTTTTTGGTGGAGAGAGCAAGCAAGGATTGAAAGCTGTAGCTTTGTCAGAGGATTAAACAAACAAAAACTAATTGAATCTGAGAGTGATAGAGATGAAAGGAGTGGGGAGAGGGGGCATTATATATAGCGGCTGAGCCTCCATCCTGCACCTGGGGTCTGTTCTTCTTTCTAGGTCTGTTCTTATCCTCCCTATAGGAATCAGACTCACTTGATCCTACCAGTCTCTCTACTCTTGGAATTGATGGACAAAACTCCAAGTGTGTTATGTCGTGAAAAGAATCTCACTGGATTGAACCTGTACACTTCAGTTATGCAATGTCTTTTCCCTCTCTATTTTGCACTATTGAATAAGCACTCACAAAGATATCCTTTGATTATAATAGTCATTGGATAATCTTCTCGTTACTTAATCTCCCCATTTAGTCCTTTTCAGAGTCTTTGAGAGAGGCTTAAAAGAGTCATGTTGTGATACCCTGTGTTCACTCATCAATTCATGCCATGGATGGCCAAAATAGGCTATTCTTGCACCGAATTTGAGACAACACTTGATGGATATTATCTCTGATGTGGGTTTAATTCTCTCAATCTGTCCATCCTCATCAGACACACTCCTTGTGTGGGTGAGAGAACCTTTGAGGTAGGTAGCAGGGGTTCAAGTTGGTTGATTGTTAAGCAAAAAACAAGTATACTAGTAGTGTTCCAATCCTCTACCCAATTTGTATACCCAATACCAGCAGTATGAGTAGTTTGTGTGTTAAAGAAAGGTCACTTGCCTACTACACACATCAAGAGAAACCCTTAGAAGAAGTTCCTTTCCACTGGTGCCCTTACACAACATAAGTTTTTGCATGAAGTACAACATTCATGTGTTCTGTTGTCCATGACGGGGCCAATTTGACATTCAACTAGATCTAGTGCTTGTAAAAGGCACAATGTAAAAGTAAAATGATTGCTCCAAGTGATGATTGAACACAAATGATCTCTCCTCTTTGATTGTCACCATTGAAGTGATTGCTCGTGATTTGGAGGGATATAATAATTGGTCCATGTGATTGAATTTGAATTGAATAGTCCCTCACCTTGTATTCAATGTGCCTCATTTTTTTATGTTTATGGGTGGGGTTTAGGGTTTAGGGTTTAAACCCTAAACCCCACCCATAAACATATTAAACCCTAAACCCTAAACTTGTGCATAAACCATGTTAGATGTGATAACATCGCCTCTAGAGGATCAAATAGAGGCTATGGTGAAATTGCTCTTAGTTAAGCATATGTGATTCAAATCTACAATGGGCTACTAAATTGAACTTTCTAATTGTTGGCCATTCAATTGATGATCAAGATCTCACTTTATCAAGTCTTCTTGATGATATTTGATTAATGGGCTTGTACTTTGTTTGGTTTTGAATCCATTGTAGCCTTTTTTTTTTAAATTTAAAATTGAAGAAATTTTATTCAAAAGTGAAATGAACAAATGGAAAGGTGAAAATTAAATGTTTTTTTGGGGGTTTTTATTTTGTGAATTCAATAAAAATAGAAAAAATAAATCACCAGATTTTTATACTGGGCTCCAGTAGGTAGCCATTAATATAAAATGATGCTCAAATGTCTTTATTTCCATGTCTTTGTTTTCAGCTTCAGCCAAATTCGGTTAAATCTTCTTATGGATGATGGCCACCTTTGGCTACATCACAAAAGCATTGATCCACTCCTTTCCACTTGAAAAACTTTTCTACCCTTGGATTGTACGACTTTCCTTTTGGAAAAGAGGAAGAGGAACCAAGTGACTACCAACTTGTTTTCCAACCCATTTCCAAGCATTCAAGCAATCAAACTGAAATATGAGCGAGTTGCATGCAAGAACAACCACCTACTCACTACTCACTTTGAGAGTTAGATGCATTTACAACTTGCATACATGTATGTACTCTCAAAAAACATGGAAAGTTAAAAAAGTTAAACACATACTTCCATAACATGGAAAGCTTTGTGAACTTAGTTAAGGAAATTATGTATAATGTTATCTAGAACTAAATAAGAGCAAATTCTTTTCATTTGGAGGGCTTTCAAAGGGGTCACTACAGATACAAATAATTACAATGCAAAATGATGAAACATTTTGCAATGCAATTATCATCCCACTATGGTGGTTTTCAGTTTAGTGAATCGTTAGAGCCACATACAATGTATTGATGCAACAACAATTAAGGTTTATGAGGGACAACAACTTATTCTACCTTTCTAGGATTTGCAACCTTTTATGGGGGAAGCTAAATATTTAAACTCTTGGAAAGTTAAATATTTGAACTTGGGTTGAAATAAAATAAATTCAATGACATCATCATACAAATGTATTATGTATGTTTTACTTTGATATTCATTCAATAAAAACAACCCGAAAAAACTTGTACAATTAACTTCATAGATGTGAAAAACCATGCCAATGTTGTCAATAGCTAGATTTCAAAACCCCCAAAAATCTTTTTGAAAATCTTAGATCATGATAGAAGCTTGGAACTCTAAAGTCAGATGTTGATTTGCATTTTTATATCAACATAGGTGGGCAGGGGAAAGGAGTGAGATAGTTAGGCTTGGAAGATGTAAGTTCCCATGACTAGTGTAGATAAACAAACTTTTTTTGAACAGATTTTTAAAAATTACATAGATCTACAATGGATCTTCGGATGCTCGGAATCACAAACTTGAAAGAAAATTTGCATGAAATTAAACCTGAGACTTTGCAATAACACCCATAAAACAATGAAACAAAATTTGATGACATGATTTGACAATACAATCAAATTCCAACATACAAATATTCATTGACAAGATGTTGTTTATCATCTTGAATTTGAATTCATCAGCAAATTGCAATCTGCTTCCAGACACCATAGGCTTAGTTACTACCAACCTTCTCATTGAAGTAGGCCACTCATCACATCCTGAACTTCTTCACCACATCCTGACCTTCACAACAGTAGAATTTTGGGTACTATCCTGGAAACTTGTGACACAATGAAATATGCAATCTCACCTCACAAAACAGAAACAAAAAAAATCACCTTGGATCCTTGGCATAGCAAGGTGTGGTTCTCGCACAGAAAAACTGGGAATTCAACAGAAACACATCTGTTGTAGGTGAAGGACACTGCCAAGAAGGCTTCACCTACAACAGAAACACATGATCCAAACCCCTGGAGTGTTCAACAAGCACATGGCTTGGGGACGGGGACCTTTTCATTGACACTTATGGCCTTGGGACACCTACCCTGTTCAAGAATCAGGCTGAAGCTGCTCAAATGATGAAGCCTTTACAATCCTCAACCAACCCATTCTATCAATTGCAATTGAGCCTCTGACCAAAAAGTGAGAGCAAAACCAACCCTCCAAAAGGCACCAAGACACTCTTATGATTCATCAGTTCCACAAACAATTTGACAAAGAAAAATCTGCCCAAAAGGTTTAAACATTCTAAAGCCAGGGCTCTTGCAAGCATTTACAACTTACTGCCAAGTTCACAAATGTTTTGCAGCAGATTGCTCTTTACTGCTTATTATGTGGTGCTTTAAGGCCTAGCATCTCTCTCTCTATTTCTATGTTCCTTTCTTGTACCCCCAGAAGGTCTATTGGTCCATGCAGATACTGCATGCAGGAAATGTACTAAACAAGTAGGCTATGGCAAGCAGGCAGTACACCCAATGGCAAACAATTATTTACAACCCTAGACCACTACCGAAACTCAATGGGGTCTCAAGGAATGGAGGGTCCCCTTTTGAGTCGAAAATTTTGTTCTTTTTTTCCCAAACCTAGTCATGAGTAAGACCTTAGAGCATCCCCAACAGTGCTCAGCATGTGACCTTACACGTCAGAATTGGACCACTGCTGCTCCCTGTTTCTGATTGGCCAATCATAATGATTGGTCAAGGTGGTTTGCTATTAGAAGTCTCCCACCCATTTGCAGTCCCAGTTCTAGTAAGGTGCCATTGGAAAAAAATAAAGAACTAAACTTGGACCTGAGAAATATTTTTGCTGGGTCACATACTGAGCACTACTGGGGATGCTCTTAGGTCCATACACCAAACATGCAGTTTTTAAAAAAAACCACAGAAATCAGAGAATACTCATCTTGAGAAAGAAACTTGAATTCTGTATAAACCTTGCACATAAATTGCTTTGACAGAAGCCATGGAAAATCAAATCTGCCCCTTAGTCTACTTGCAAAGGTAAATACTAAATACTCTAAATCTCCACACAAACTAAGCAAACAAACAAGGAAAGAAAAGGGTAAGAATTCTCCAAGAATCTCAAAGCCAATTTGGTTTCACGGGCTTTTTATGAGGAGCAAGCAATCAAGCAAGCAAGAGGAGGCATAAACCATATACTGACCTTTTTTTGCTCTTCAAATACAAAATCCAAGGTCCATTACTAACCAAGCGTAAAAGAACCTGCAAAAAGACCAAAAAACCTCCGGAGGAAAATTCTTCATCGCTTGCCGCCAGCTCCTGTCTTGGCGGGCTTAGCCTGGGGGGCACGAGTTGCTGCTTTGCCTGGCTTGGGCTTGGAAGCAACCTCTACCTTCTTCGCCTTCTTTTCATCTTTAGTCTTCTTAATCCTCTCCTTAATCTCACGTAAGGCGGCTTCCCTGGCCGCCGCTCGCACCTCCGTCTTCTCGGTCCTCTTCTTCTGGATCACCTCCAAAGAAGCTCCCACAATGGAGCGGGAATAAGGCTTGTTGCTAGTCCTCCGTTTCTTCTTGATAGTTTCCGCATGCGCGTCCTTTTTGTGCTGCTTTCGGAACAAAGCCGTCCATGTGAGCTTGGAGGGCTTCAACCTGTTGTGAAAGTAGCGTTTGCACTTACTATTCAGGAACAAAAACACTTGTGAGTCGCTCCTGATGAACCTTATCCCCCTTCCTGGATAGATCTTGGAGCCGCTGAACCGGCACACCTCCGTCTTAAGCACCATCTTGTGCGCCGCTCCTGATCCCTGCCTGAGCTTGCCTGCAACCGAAGCCCTTGCAACAGAGCCTCGTCTCGCCTTGCCTCGCCTTGCCTCCGCCAAAAAGAAACAAACCCTAGCTCGCGTTTCAGATTTCAGTTGAGCTCCAAACCCTAAGTTCATCCTCTTTTCTCATCTCGCTCACCGACCGTCTTCCTCCGTTCATCCACAAACTGATGTACAGTGTAATACATTATCTTCTAGTTTCATCCGTTTTTCTCATCTTGGAACCGAACGACCGTCTTCCTCTGTTCATCCACAGCCCCCCCTCTTCGTGGTCATTGTTCTCCTCCTCGCTCATGCACCCCTTTGCACTTTGTCGAAGAAGAAGAAGAAGAAGAAGAAAGCGCAGCAGTCCTCCTCCGCATCAACTGCAGTCGCTCGCTGCTTTTCCAGATCCAAGGGAAAAGTTGCAGCAGACAAGTATGGCGTCCGAGGAGCCGCTGGACCGAGACACGCTGTTCAGAAAGTTGCGGGCAAAGTCGGAAAATAAGGTACTTAACTTGGGATTATGTTTTTTGATTTTTTCTTTTCTTTTTTGGCCCTGGCCAGCATCATCATCAACATCGGGTTAGCTGCTGTTGTAGCTGCTCCACTGACATGTGTTTGTACATCCCCAAACTTCATAGTAAGATTACATATTGGAGTTGGAGTTTATATGGAATGTGGGTGTGAGTTTCTCGAAACCCTAGATCGGAGATCGGCAAATCATGCTCTGCTGCAAGTAGAAGTGACTTGGTCGTAAAGCACTAGTGTGCCCTGGTGATGATGATGACGGGGCTTAGAGAATTCTATGTCTTTTGGATCATGTTGTGGAATTGTTGGATCGATCTACAGGAAGGAAGAAGAATCCATGACTCTAGAAAGTTGAAAGGGGACATCTGGTTTCTGCCAATGGTTTGTTTCCATGAAGATTGAACAGCTACAGCCTTCAGATTTGTATGCAGTACTGATGAGTAGGTCTTCTTTTCCTTTTTCAGCAAGGAGCTGAGTCAGTCATCAAACATGGAGAGTCTCTGTTATTTAGGGTGGCAATTTGTTAATAAATGAGACTTGCACATTTTGCAGATGTGCTTTGACTGCAATGCAAAGAATCCAACCTGGGCATCTGTAACTTATGGAGTGTTCATCTGCCTTGACTGCTCTGCCCTTCATCGCAGTCTTGGCGTGCATATCAGCTTTGTCAGGTAGGAAAAACAGTGAGATTTTCTATCACTAGTCCATGGAGGGGAGTGCACACTGTCTGGACAATTCTGCAAGTTAGAAAAGATTCTTTTGGCATCATTGGACTCACATGTATTTTATTTTATTTATGTTTTTTAGGGTTAGATGTTCTCCATTTTCTTGAGCTGTAGACTTTTACAGTGACATGTATAACATTAGGATCCATGATTCAATGATGCTAACATTGACAGTCCTTGTACAAAACTGTTGAAACACTGTCACACATAGTAACAGGTGACTGGCATGATTATCAGGAACATAGGGTCATTGTGTTGTTATGGCCTGAATGTGCACAACTGTGGCCTTGCTTCATACTTCCTTCCACAAGGTTTTCACTGTCAAATACATTGTCTGCTCTGTCTATAGAGTTACTGTTTCTACCACATTCTGTTTCACCCTTGCTTTTGCAGAACCAGGATTGATTTTTGTCTGCGACCTCCTGATCTCCAAATTTCGTGTTGAGGCTTTGTGTCATTCATGCTTGACTCTAGTATTCAGATGGGCTTGAGAAAAGTGGATGCTGCTATTGTTTAGGTTGCACCAACACTAAGTCTCATCTCAACCATCTTGCTTGCATTAGTCTTGTCCCAGATACTGATTATGAAGTCACTTTGTAGTCAATGAAGACAGACAAGCAGACAGAAGGCAATGAAGTCTGTTTGTCTTGGTACCCTTGTTTCTAAGAAGCAGAACACATGTTTTTGGAAAGGAAGTCCATCATGGTCCTGTCTTGAATGTATGTGTATGTCAAGGTTCACACACCTCTGGTCAAGAGTTTGCTGGTTTGCCACATGGTGGTGTGACAGTCAGAAATCCAGTTATTTTCTTGGCTGCATTCTTCACATCTGTGATGAAGTTGTAGACCATCTCACATTGATGTGTATGTTTGCAATTGGTGGATTAGGTCAACAACCCTGGATAGCTGGAATCAGGAACAGTTGAAGCTAATGAGCTTTGGTGGAAATGGTCGAGGGCATGTGTTCTTCAAGCAGCACGGATGGACCAATGGAGGTAGAACTGAGTCAAAGTACACTTCCAGAGCAGCTGAGTTATATCGACAGCTTTTGGCAAAAGAAGTGGCCAAGAGTGTTGCTGCTGCTCCCAGTACCCCAGCAGTTTCCTCTGTTCCAGAACCAACTGTCAATAGTGTCATGTCTGTGCGAGAGGAACATGTCTCCTCCTTTGTGGAGCAGCCAGTTAAACCTACACATCTTCCTGCTTCTCCCACTCGTCCAGGATTGGGCAGTGTTGCAAGAAAGCCTCCTTCTCTTGGAGCTAAGAGGCTTGTTGGAAGCAAAACTGGGGGTGGCCTGGGTGTAAGGAAGCTCACTAGTAAGGTAAGCTCTGGAGTACAGAAAGTTGTGGAGATCAGATGACTGTTGTTGAGGAGAATTGGCTCTGGAATCTTGATTTGTTTCATTGTGGGCTGACTCATATCATTCATTGGTGCCTTCTCTGAGCCAGACATGCACATGAGATGTCTCTTGAAGCTGTTCTTTGCTGTTTGCACATCTGTTCTTCTGATGTCCACCATTCTCCAAGCTGTGTTATTATGTCATAAAAGTCTGTTGACCACAGACTTTGTCCTCTAGTGTATTTCTCCCAACATTGTCCTTTATTCTCTGCTTATGTTCTCCTTATGAAGATATATTATGTAACATCTGTGCAGTGTCAGGTAAATCCTGTAAGAGTGCCAGTTTGATGATCCCAGGCACAAATGTGTGGGGAGTTCAATGCAAGTGTTTGCAGTATGTAAGTAGTCCAGTTGAGATCTTATGGTGTTACCTGGCATATGCAGCAAAATGAAGGTGTGTTTGATCAGAAACCAGCAGACCCTGTGCTGGAGCCAGCAGCAGCAGCACCATCTGTCACAGGAGGTGTTTTGCTCTCAGCACCACAGACATCCCGGTTTGTGTACAATGATGATTCAATGACAACAAATATTAGCAATGACAACGGCTCAACTGGCCATGTGGCTGCACCCACAAGTGCTGGGGAATTCTTTTCTGAATTTGCAGTCTCTCCAGGCAGAGCATCATCCCGCAGTACTGCTGGCCCAAAAATACAAGTATGATCCTCTTTGGATGTTTGTGAAGCCTGTTCAATACTTATGATCTGAAGGTACTTGATGTGATCATGTGTTGCCCTGTCTGCATGGAGATGAAAATTGCTTTCTGATTGCAGACCAAAGAAAGCTCTGAGGCTCAACGGAAGTTTGCCAATGCAAAATCTATCTCTTCTGATCAATATTTTGGTGATCAAAATATGAGTGGTGATACTGAGAATACGACACGTTTACAGAAGTTTGCAGTTAAGATTCTGTTCCAACTGGTGTGGTCATTTTCATTGTTTCTATGAACTTATTGGTTATTCTATCCAGTGGTCTCCAGAGCTAATATGGTAGAATGAGTTGTCAGATTTGTTTTAATGAGGTGGCTGGCATTATCACACTTCACCCAACCCAGAAAACAGCAAGAGCTATCTGTAGGGACCAAAGGGGTCAACTCTTCATGTAATTTCTAGAATGTAGGTGGACCTTGCTACTTATCACTGATGGCTTATGTTGATAATGTTGGTAGAACTCCTCATCCATTTCAAGTGCGGACTATTTTGACCGGGAAGAGGGAGGGATGAAAGGTTCTGCCCTTGACCTAACAGCAAGTGACATCATGAGCAAGCTGTCTATGCAGGTATTGTTAGATATAAACACTTTGCATGATGTTGCTGTCTCAGTGTGCTGCAAGCTTGTAAGTCTGCAATGGAGGAGTGAAACAACCAGAGTAATGCACTTCTACCTTCTTGTGAACTGAAAGATCACAGTAGGATGATGATGTTCAGTACGTGGGCATAGATGTTGCAGCTGAAATGAGGGACACTATTGACATTTTCTATTAGCTATGTCTCTTGAGTGCCTAGCCAACTTGATGACCGGGTCTTCCCATTGTTTCTGGAATTTTGATGGAAACTCAGGATGCAGATTTTGTGTAATGGTTTGCCTGAAACTTTGGGCAGATTCTTCTATACTTATCTACATCCCACCATTTGTAGCTGATGAAGTCAGTAGGTAGCCATGGCAGCTTGTCACTGCTATTCATGACAAAGGTGATGGTCTGACACTTTGTGAGTAACTCTCATAAGTTATGACTGCACTCATCAATGTGTTATCTTAAACTTCTTGTTGAGATTTGTCTGCAATTTCTTCTAGAAGTATGTTGGCATGCATATTCTTGAGGAAAAGTGATGAACCTGATTCTCATCTTCAATTATTTGATCTGCTTTGTTCACCAAATGTATGCTTGTCCATGCTGCACAATGGATGCAAAAGAGTGCTTGGTGCAGTGAGAGTTTGCTCATGATTACCTGTTTCAGCCCAATCAGAGAAAAGTTCTAAGTAGATTTGTCTATAATGACTTCTGTTTTCATTTATCAATCAGTCTTGTTAGAAATATGACTCTTTCAACAGTCTGAGCATACAATTCATGGTGTAATTTCCCTCCATGCCTTGACATTTGTTGTGGTGTATGTGCACTCTGGATGATCCCTGCTTCTTATGAAAGGTATTTGTTTGACTGAAGCCTGGGTAGAATGTTGGAGCACATGTCCATGCTCCTGACATAACAAGTAAAATATTGGTTTTGCCTAGAATTGAGGACCCAAAACCCTTATGAGTAGTATTTGCTTTGTGAGGTGTGCAGATAGGCGAGTTGCGATTTCTGAAGTGAGATCTGCTGTTGGAGTGCCTTCTCACTAGTTCAAAGGAATGACTGCAACAATTGAGGAAATTATGGATTTGTTCTGCATCAGACATGATGGCAGGGAAGACAATAACACAAGATAATAATAATATTCCAGGGCTGTAGATTGAGCTCTCTGTTGCCTATTTGATCTTAGAAACACATTGACTGTGATTATGGTAGACATTTAGAGGGGTTGTTTGTTTACTCATTTACCACTAAACCTGGTGCATTTTGCTGTCGCTAGTTATTTGCATGCAGCATGGTAGTATTTCTGTTCAGCTATAAATACTTAACCAGTGTCATGGTTCTGCTACATTCCAAAAGGCGACTCCATCGGACAAGGTGAGATGAGTAGAGATCAACAGAGGCCATTTCTGTCTTCTGAAAGAGTCTTGTAATGGTAGTTGGAGTTCAGCCAAGAATCCCATGCCTATGGTGATGAGAGTTTTATAACACTGCTGCATGATCAGGAGCTGCATTAAGTCATTGACCATCATAAATTTATTGTCAAATTGCCAGGGTGAAAATCGGTGGTGGGTTGAAGCCCTAAAACCCGATGCGTTTTGTGAGAAATGGACAGATGCATCTATTGTTGATGTCATTTCATAAAATGTAATTGCATGTGGTAAAACATATTGATATTCAGATTTGGTGTTAGTATTTTGCATAATAAACTCACAGATGTGCACTTGGAATGTGTTTTTTTCAAGCACATTGGCCCGAATTGTCATTTCATCTATTATGCACACATTTTTGGAATGAATCAACCAACATTTATTTTTATTGTTTTAAGTCCTTGGATTTGTGTGATCATAGTAATCATTATCTTTTTTTCTTTTTTTTTAAATTGTAAAAAAGCCCTCGGAATGTTTTCAAAATGATATAATCATAATCTTATATATTAATTCACTTGGTCTGTCAGTGTGTCTGTTGATCCTGTCCATTTCAAAATGTTAACAGTCTCTGTGAGGTCGATTCTGCAACTTCCAGATGACAGAAACGAGGTAACAAAATGAGCCGCACTTGGCCTGAAATGTTCCAGTGCTAGGTGTGGGTCGTGGTGGCGGAGAGACACACGCTCACTGGATCCTTCGTCTCCCCACACCAGCCATCGATCGTGTTATTAATAAATAAATAAAATGAAACAAAGTTTTAAAAAACAAATATATATTTTAAAAGGAGAAAAACTAAAAAAAAAACAGAAAAACACTTTAACAATTAGAAACTTTTTTTAAACACTTAAAAAATGAAAAAAAATGAAATAAATATAAAATAAATATATTTAAACATGAAACAAAAATGGGAAATACAGTAAAATAATCTTAAAAGAAAATTTTAAAATAGATGACAAAAAATATGAAACAAAACAGAGAGGGAAAGAAAGAGAAAAGAAACCATACTTGAAAACCAAATGAGGTTTGTTTTCTTTTTCCAAACTTCAAACCTGCATCTAATCAAACAAAAATACAATAAAAATTTAAAACTATTTTCATTATAAAACATAATAAAAAAACTAAAACATGAACCGGGTTTAAAGAAAAGGGGGGACTTCAAAGTGTCCGAAGGTCACAGGTACCCACTAGTCACACTATGTTTCATTAATGTTTATAAGGTTGGGGGGGTTTTTTTTTTCACTATAATAGAATATGAATAACAAGAAGATACATTACCTTTTTATTTTGTGCAAGGTAAAGCCTAAGGTGAGGGGCATTCCCAAAATAAGGGGCTTGATCCAAAGCCACAGTAAAATCTAACCCTGCATTTTGGGAATGTCCATAGGGTTTTAACCATTTATTTATTTATTTAATGTATAATTAGAACTCTACAAAACTCTTTTGAACTTAAAAAATAACAAAGCAATAATGTCCAAGCATTTAATGGTATTTTAGTCTGTAGCCAAATCTGGCTAAATCATCTTATGGATGATCGCCACTTCAGCTAATCTCAATATTGATGATCAGTAATTTATTTGAATTTTTTTTAAAAACCCTGCTCTGTACGTCTTCGCATTTGTGCAAAAAAGAAGCTGCCCTGAAGGTTCCCGTTTAGGGCGAAGGAAAGATACCCGCAGGGTATATATTGGTAGTTACGAAGGTGAAGAAGAAGCCCCGGATATGGCCTCTGCGTTTCTGCCATGGCCAAATGCGCGCGCGAGCACTCGCTAGCGAAGAGGTGCACATTAGTCTCTCGATTTTGTTCGAGACCAGTAAGCAAGCAAGCAAGAAGAATGATGATCTCGTGAAGCAGTTTTTTAAAAAAATTATTGAGGGATTGATTTGACAGACATTGTGTTTGACGCAATTGTAATATCAAGGAAGGAGAGTGTTGCAAAAAAGCATCCACGGTATGTATGCGACGGCCGGGAGTGTAGTGCGGAGAACAGTGCGGGGTGGAATATAAAGAAAAATACAAATCTCTCGAGTAATCCGGGTTCTCTTATTAGGAACGAAGCTGAGCTAAACGGAAGCTTTAGAAGAAGAACAAGAAGAGGAAGAGGTCTGGAGATTGTGAGAGAGTTTGTATTTGTGTTTGCGTGTGTGGCGAAATAGGTGTAGAGGTAGGTGCAGTGAACGTAGGAGGAGGTGGAGGGATGACGGACACTCGATGGCCGCCGGATGACGGAGAGCAACAACAATCTCAAGTTCTTTCTTCGGGACGAGTCGCGGGAGGAGGAGGAGGAGGAGGAGGAGGAGCAGAAGGCAACAGACAAAGTAGTGACGTTGTCGATGCCACTACACACTACTCTGACGACGAGAGATCGGTGGCGGCGGATTCGTGGTCTGTGAAGAGTGAATATGGCAGTACTCTCGATGGTGAAGATCAAAGAACCGTGGATGTTGTGGATGCATTGAATGCAGCAGCTTTTCGGCCGTTGGACTACCTGTATGTTGTTTTCTTGCTCATCCCCTCTCTTCTTGGCTCTAACATTCTCTGATGCTTCCATTCCTGAACACAAAAATTAGGAGTACAATTTGCTGAAGAAATCAAGCCAATGCAATGTTACAGCCACTTGGTCTTAAGTCATGAACTTCTTTTGCCTCCATCATCAATCCTGAAACTAATCGACCGATTGGCCAGCCGGTCACTACCAAGAAGTAGATGGAGTTGTATTATCTCCATCAATCAATTTGCTGTTTACTCTGTTATTGAATGCATGCAAGCTTTCAAGTCCCGCAAAAATGGAAGATGTGAACGGCTAGCCCTACGGAAGAACAACCTTGAGGCCAAGTCCAGTGATTTTGAAAGGAAAGATTAGGGTTTCCCTTTTCCTCCTTATGTGGTGCAAGAACTCATGCCACGCTTTGTGCATCAGTCAAATCTCTATTCAGTGTCATTGTCTGAAGCCAGAGCTCACGGAGCAAATCAGTTTTCTTGGCAAAATCACATGTGGACTGTCAGCTTCAGACACCACACTTATTAATTTTAGCAGATGGATCCGGCATTATTGCAGCAGTAGCTCAGAATCTGCACCAGGAAATAGGGCAAGTGGGTTGATGTAGGAGACTTGTTTTCTTTGTGAATTCATCACCATCTGCATCAGGAAGGCAAGTTATATGGTCACCATATGGTCAAATGCTGAAATATTTCTATAGGAATTGCATTTGATGAATCATGAGGATTCTGGATCATTAGGAGTGGTAAATACAATACCTAGCTCCTGAGGTGAGCTTCCTGCCATAAACTTGAGGAGGAAGGAATCTGATCCTGGTATTTAAAGCATTTAGAGAAGCCATGGATCATGTACTGCAATGGTTGTGTTATGTTTTCTTGACAAAGGCACATGTGGACCTTCAGCATGTCATAACTTACAGGTTATAGGGTAATGATGTCAGTCCCTTATGTGGTCAGACATAAGATCTTGATTGCTGACTTGGGTTTCTCTCGTGTGGGCAATGTGGATCTGTCCTGGCATGATGGCATAGTGAGCATAACCTTATGTTGTAGATTTGGCTATGGGGTTCTAATTGAGGGTAGGGTATTGTGTTCTGTTATCTATGGGAGGTTTGCAGTGCTGATGTTTTTTTGCTTTTCAGTTCAGATAAAGATGAAAATGATCTGGAGACAGAAGCTTCGATTCTAGGCCTTCAATCCCATTGGGACTCAACCTATGTGGATGAGCTTGCAAACTTCCATGAGCATGGTGATGCAGGGGAGATCTGGTGAGAGACTTTCCTTTAAAATGCTAACTAATTGATGTGCAAGTAAGAATTTTTGGGTAGGCTTATCTATGTTGTACATTCAGCTCTTGCCTCCGCTTTTCTTACTGCCAGAAAATCAGACAGGTTAAACTTACCAACAAGCTAAAGGAAATGAGGCTAACCCTCACAACCTTGTTACAGCTTAAATGAGGATACTCTGGAGAGTAGTTATCTCTTGAGTGCTTGCAGACATTGTGATGGAGTCTTGCCCTTCAAATGCAACAGAAAGTCAAGGTGCAGATTTTGTATAATTGTTGGCCAGGAATTTAGGGTAGATTGCCATGTACTTGTCTGCAGTCTACACCCACCAGGAGGAGCTGATGAAGGTAGTAGGGAATAATGGTATCCAGTCACTGCCAGTCATTATGAAGGTCCAATACTTTTTGAGTGACACAAGGTTATGACTGCATTTGTTGGTTTGGTTGGGACTGAAAAAACAGCTTCCTTTGTGTAGGCCTATGCTAAATGATGTAGGAGGACCAGGAGAATGTCACCAGATTTCAACATTTCACAACCCATTAGCTTCTGCTTTTAACCCCCCAAGTTAGCAGAAATTAACCCGAGCCTTGAAATGTATTGACACTCTGATCTTCTAAGGTTCTCAGGTGTCAGTTGATTTTTGATAGGGCTTCTAATCACAAGTGTGGAGCTTTAAAACACACTTTGTCATTAAGTTCACAGTCTTGTTTCTCTCTTTGTTCATCCTCTTTTTCTTTTTTTCTCTCATTTTTCTTCTTGGTTTCTTTTGTCTTCTCATTCTCTTTTGGATTTGTTTAGCCACCCAGCATCGTCACCGAGTCTTCCTGTTACTGTGGTCTTGTCACAGAAAGTATGTTCATTAATGTATGGCATTGACCTCCACTGAGCCTGGAGGTGGAGAAGTCAGTGGAAATGTTAGATAGGTACTCAGCACAATACATGTTGCTGTTGAAGGTCTCTGAATATGTGTTTGACTGTTGCTGTTTTTCGAGCCACTCAGTTTTGTGACAGAAATCCAATGTTGGTTAGCGTTTGTCATTAATGTACTGCCATTGCCAGAAACTGATGAAGTGAATGGTGATATTGTGGTCAATACCATAATGTTGCAGTTGAAGGTCTGATGAACATGAATATGACCATTGTTGTTGTTGAAACTGATCTTCAAATTCTGTGTTGTTGTCTGGTCTTCTCCTTTCTTTAGAGTTGGGGTTTGTCTTTTTCATGCTTGATGTTTGGTTGCTGTTATGTTGTCAAATCTGAAATATCCATAACCTTATTATTGGGTATTCTCTCATTTCTTTCCAGGTTGACTTAAAGCACAAGTTTTGTGAAATTCTCATTACTTATCAAGATATCAGTTTTGTTTTTGGTTTCTCCTATGTTCTTTTGGGTTTGATCTCCTTGTTTTCCTGTCACTGATGTATTGTCAGATCTGAAATCATTATAATCTTGTTATCAGATCATCTCTCAATTTTATTCACAGTGAATTAAATTGTAAGCAGGGAGATGTTCTCAGTACTTGTGAAGATATAGTAAGATAATTCAGTCAGTGAAGCTGGTGTGTGCAGAGTTGGTGGTCAGTAAGGTGATGTACCTTCATGGACATATTGTATGAGCTGTCACTGTAGTTGTAGGGAAGATTTAGAGTGTCAACACATTGAAGAGATTGAGGACTTTATGACAACATCTATCTGGAGACCTAAATTTGGGTGCAATGTTTAGGTTTGGTGAAGAGGTGATGGAGACAGTAGCATCTTGGACTGCAAGAATTTGTGTGGCAGTTGCTGCTGGGCTTCCCTGTGATCCTGTCAATGGCTTTGCACTACCTCCAAGAGGCTTGTCTGATATATCTGCAGGTGGATCCATGGCTTTGGAGCTTGCCAACTGGAATGTTCTAGATATTGGCACTGGCAATGGACTGTTCCTTCATGCTCTGTTCAAGCAAGGGTATGTGCTTTAGCACATCCCATTCCCGAACTTTGTGGTTCCAGTATCTTTCACTGGATTAACCATTACGCACAATGGATGAAGTCAGGATCTGACAACATAATTTGTTGTGTAGGTTCACCGATCTAACAGGAACTGATTATAGTGAGGGAGCAGTGGAGCTAGCAGGAGCTGTGGCTGAGCGCAGGAACATGGACAACATCACCTTTCTGGTGCATCTCCTGTGCATGGCTTGTTGTCTCTCTCTGTTGCTTTCTACAGTAAATGAGATTTCACACTTGAGGTAATCTGTGACTAGGGATGATAGGACTGATTAAAGACAGGAGGATTGTAGGTTTTGTCAGCATAAGAGTATTTCTTTCAGAAGTGCACTAAAACAGAGTTTCTGAACTGTCGTATGTTTCTCCTTTTTGGTGCTCTACAGAAAATTTTGTTTATTCCAAGTTGTAATTCCATTTTCCCAATTTTACCAACAATTTAAAATCCCATGAGGTCGATGGATGCCTTTCTCACATCATCGATACAAGCAGACCTTACACAGATTTCATTTGGTGCATCCAGATAAACTTGGCTGTGAATTTCTGAGATAGTTGTGGTCAACTGAGAGAAGCTTGTTAAATACAGGTTGATGATGTACTTGATTCAAAGTTAAACCGACAGTTCCGTCTTGTCACTGACAAGGGCACTCTTGATGCAATTGGTCTCCATCCTGATGGAGTACCCCGCAGGTTTGAAATCTGGTCTTCTTGTCTCTTTTCCTTAGAGTATGCAGATAATGTGAGTAGGCTCAAGTTTGAGCAATATAATGTGCTTAACTATTTCATTTAATGTCCTAGTTTTGGAGTCATTCTCCAACTTAGAATATCCATTTCAACTTGGATATTGGGAGTTGCAGTCAATGATTGCAAATAATCAGCTCCATAGTGGCCATTTATGACTCCATATGCTTAGCTATGCAGGCGACAGGTCAGATTGCCTCATACAGATAATCTGATTTTGCTACGTGTAGCAACCATCCAGGTGTAAGCATATGCTAGCAGTAGCCTGTTAGAAGGTTCTAATTGATGATACTTCTTTTTTGCCAGAAGAGTTGTATCATAGATGCCTGTGTATTGAGTTATGTTTTACTGAATCGCCTCAACATGACAATTGGCATCTTCAATTTCATGGTCTTTTTGTGCTGAGTGTCTGCAGGTTGCAATATTGGAAAGCTCTCTATAAACTTGTCACTCCTGGAGGTGTGGTGGTACAGTCTCTATTGCTTGCCACCATTTCTAAATTTCTTGCATTATTTGATTTTAAGATTAAAATCCTACAGCTTTCATGCACTAGATAATCCATGGCCAGGTCAGAATGACTTGCTGGGCTGGATTACTCCTATGCAGCAGACCATGAAGTAAACTAGTCTTCCTGTGCTTGGACTGCTCTTCCACACTGATCTTTTTGTTCTGATGTGAGAGAGAGGTGATGTTGAGAACTTTGTGAGTAACGCTCATAAGGTTATGACCACATTTGTTGTTCTGCTATGTTCAAAGTCTTGGTGTAGAGTTTTCTCTGCAATCTCATAGATATGATAAGAGGATAAAGGGAGAGAAGGTTTCTGAAACCTGCCGCATCTGTATATTAGAACTTTGTGCTTCTCAACTCTAAGCTGGGTGGTTTGTAACACAGGTGGTAACATCATGTAACAGCACCAAGGATGAGCTAGTTGCAGAAGTGGATGCGGTCTCTCAGCCTTTGAAGGTCGATCAGCATGGCACGAAAGACGACAAGGATATAACTGGACTTAGCTCACTCTCAACAAGATTGACCTTCAAGTACATAGATCATATCCGCACCTATCCAACTTTCCGATTTGGAGGAGTTGAAGGAAGCCGGGTTTCAACAGTTGCTTTTGCTCTGAAAGCTTGAGGTCATTTGAAGTTGCCATAGGTGCTTTTCTTAACTGACGCATGTGAATATCAATTTAGATGGAAGTTGGAGATGAGGCTTGCGAGGTGGAGTTGGCTGTATGAGAAGTTGCTAACATGTTTGAGGAAACCAGATGTGTGTGTTTACTGGACATGATTACTGGATGGTTTCATTGCAAAAGATAATACATTCCATCCCTTGTTATTGCATCAGTTATTATCAAATGAATGATTGGGAATTAAAACTGGCAATTCAACTCACAACCGCTAAAAATGTGTGACAAAGAGGTTAAATCACATTTAATTGATAAATGTGATATGATAAAAATATATTATATTCAAGGGTTACAACTTTGTTTTACAGAGCGTTTAATTAAGAGTCCATATGAAAGAATATTGGGTTGGTATTGATTTAATTGTGAGAACCAGCTATGGGTTCAAACGATTTCTCCCAATGAACACTGGTGGATATGATATCAAGCAATACATGCCATGATATCATAATGATCAACTTTTATTGGAGTGACAATCAACACTTTGAAAACTAGGTGTTTCATATTTTTTCAAATATTGATATCCAAGCACAATAATGGAAGATACCAATGGTAGGTTTTCGGGAGTATATTATCTACTCTAGATAGCAGGAGTTTTTTCTAAGGCTTCCAGAAGCTTCTAAAAGAATCCAATGTTTTTGGGTTTTAGGTTTAGGGAATTAGGGGTGTTGTCATTCAAAAAACATCTGTAGTGAAGAGGAAAAACTTATTTTCACGTAAATAAGAAGGCCCAACTTTCACTTGGGCCCCATTTTTTTCCATCACTCAAATGTTTTGAAATTATGTTGTTGAAGATTTGTGTGAATTAGGTTATGGAAACATTTTTCTTTTCTTTCTCAATTCACAACTCTACTTTCGCATTTTCTTCTTGGCTCCCACTCTCCTTGTGCGATTCTCTTTTAGTAATATTGGTATTGCTCCTTCAAGTACATGCATGTATTCTTAGTTGTTGCTAATTGCCCCTTTCCTTTTGAGATCCTATTTTTACTCATCAATTTGTTGCATGTATTCCCTCCTTTGTTTGCTTGTGCAAGCATGAGATCATAACATTTCCTTCTTGGCTTTTGGTTCTGTTCACTGATTTATCAAATGTATTTCCCCCCTTTTGTTTGCTTGTGTAAGTGTGAGATTATAACATTTCTTTCTTGACTCCTAGTTTTAGTAGTTGATCTATCACACATGTTTTCCTCCCCCGCCCCATGTTTGCTTATGTAAATATGAGATTGTAACATTTCTTTCTTAGTTTTTAGCTTCATTCATTGATCTATCACATGTACTCCCCCCTCCCTCTTGCTTGCTTGTGCATGTGTGAGATTGTAACATTTTTTTTTAAATTGTTGGCTTTACTTGTTGCTCTATCACATCTACTTCCTCCTCGCTTTGTTTGCTTGTGTAAGTGTGAGATCGTAACATTTCCTTCTTGACTGTTAGCTTTACTTGTTAATCTATCACTTGTATTTCAACCCCTTTGTTTGCTTGTGTAAATATTAGATCATTAGAGCTTCAACTCTCAACATTGGAGTTTAGTTCCAAGCTTCAAGTTTTGAAACTTCCAGTTTTTTTTTGTTTGTTTTTTGGGTTTTTTGGGGGTTCTGTGTTGAGTTTAACATTTTATTTTGTGCTGCCGAATTTTTTGGTATCTTTTGCCTTTTCTTTTGTTTTATGTTTTCTTTTCCCCTATTTTTTGCTTGGTTTTTTGGGCTTTTATTGTTACATTTTCTTTTATTATTTATTTATTTATTTATTTTCTACATCTATTCAATATTTAGATGCGTTTTGCATCATTTTACACTTAATTCCCATTGCACAACTTTATTACATTATGATGGAAAGGAAAAGAAAAAGTGAGTGATTTTATCCTTATGAATCTCAAACTGAGAATGAATGAATTTTTCTTTAATTAAGATGTTTACAAGTTTAAGAAGATGTTATTGGCAAACAAACAATTTTTAAAAGTTGATACTTGTGAACAAGAACTAGCCTAATGATCCTAAGGTTGGTTGTATTTCCCCATCTACCTTGGTGGAATTGATTGAAACATATATTAATCTAGATGAAGAATTGGAAGGGTTTGAAGTTGCCTTTGGTATTGTAAAAAATGATGAATTTGTTCATTTTCATTAATTTGTATTAAATCCTTTCACTTGTTTCAAATTTTTGGTTGTTTTTGTTTTATTTTATTAAATTTTTGATAACCAACTTTAGATAACTACTTAAAATAACCACGTGTTATTAACCTTGTAAGAACCACCTATTTGAAAATTAACTTTAAAATTTTAAAAATCAAAAGTTAAAACCCTAGTAAATTCTCTAAAATTTAGGGGTGGAAAGAGGATTAGAATTAAGTTGATTCTTCAAGGATTGGACCTAGTAGTTCTTTGAAAAATAGGAGAACCGCCCAACATTCGTTACAAACCCAAAACAAAAAATAATGAAACACATAAATTGAGAATTTGGATGTCCACGTGGAAATCTTGGAAATTTATGCCATTCATATGTGGTCCCCACCACCATCTACAAAATATATTTTAAGGAGGAAAATTGTTATTCCTTCCTATTGTGATGTGTTTTATAAATGTGAGTTGCCCATGGTTCAACCATGTACCATTTTTGTTCTAATTTGCATTAATCAACTTCTTTTTGTTTCTACAAATTGATTTCACTTTGAGTTCATATAATTATTATGTTCAATCTAATCACATTTTGAATCTTTCACACCCTAATTTGTGAGAACTAAGGAATATGTCCTTGGTTTGCATTTCACTTATGAAAATAGAAAATCACTAAGGTTCTCAACCCTTAGTAACATTTGACAAATTAACATTGCATTAATTGTTATGTTTTAATGCAAATGGTGTGAATAACTTTTTAAGTAATTGGCATTGAATTACAGTTCCTCTTTGAAATCAACTAATTCATGCCCTCTTTTTTTATACAGATCAATTCTATGACACACACAACAAACCTAGGAACAAAAACCAATGTTGGGCAAGTCTTAATTTTTGAAATATTAGTTAGTATTGGTATTGAATTTTTAATATATATAGATATACTTGGTACTATTACTAGGATTTTTTAATTTATAAGTTTCACATCAATGTGGTATTGGTTTTTTTTTTTTTTTAAAATCATGTTCACCTAGTTTTGGTATTAAGGTCCAAGATTGATTGTGGGCTAGTATGAGCAAATGTACATTTGCTATTGAGACTGGCACAATCTTAAGATGAAGTTTGTATTACCTCTAGTCCTTACCAAGCAAGTATTGGTATTAGGTTGGTAATGTTTTAAATCATACCAATCTAGTTGGTTTTTAAATATTAACATTAATCTCAATATTTTTACTAGGGTTTCAATCTAGCACCTACCCAACACTAGTTCAAATTTTGTTTGGTTTGCTTATAGTAGCATTGTTAAGAGATTTGTATTCCAATCCTTCACCCTTTTTTTCAAGTTTCCAAACCATCACTTAGAATTATCAAATTGGCCCATATCATTAAAAAGAACAAATTATTTTGTAGCATAAATACTTGATTTATTAGTTTGCTAAATCCAATGAAGAATGTATTGCCTTTTTTATGAAAATGGCAATTGATGAAACAACTTGACTTAATCAACAACTAACTTGGATTGATTTCATGATGGCTTGGATTGGCATGTTTAATGTCTATGTTGAGTGCAATCCACTCCTTCACAAAATTTCCTAGTTGCAAGATGTTTTTGTTTGTGAGTTCATTGTGGCAAATTCTATTTGTAAGGCATATTTGTTTCATATTATTCCAGTCACATATGTGGGTTCAAAGGAAATGTTGTAACTTTTTTCAATAGGCCAGTGGATTGCATTCAAAATATTATTTACAAGATATGGATAATAAATTTAAACATGAAGATTAATCAAGTCTACCTTTTGAATTTGGGGGGCAACATGTATAGGTGAAGGTCATTGGTGACATTTCTTGTGTCACTTCAAACACTTATGCCAAGATAATTGTAACTTGGTGAAAATTTGATGTATATATAAAGATGAAAATTTGATCTTTGAACTTGGTAATTGTTTTCTTTCTTGCAATCTAATGGATGCACTTGAAGTGATTTATCCCCAATATTGGTTGTGCCTTCACTTTGAAATAACATTTTAGTTGCATTTAAATATGATCAAAATCTTATATTGTGTACTCATGTTTATTGTGGTTGTATGGAGGTATGGACTTATTTTGGACCTCATAACCTATGATATGCAACATTCTCTATTTGTTTTAATAATGAAAACCAACTCTAAACGTGCTATGGATCAACCTTGTAGTACTTGTAACCATGTGATAGGGGTGATTGACTAGTTCATAGATTAATGTTGATAAGATGTCAAAATGTATCAAACTAATGAAAATTGTAGCTATGAAGTCCTTGGTTCAATTAAAGACAAACATTGTTTTAGTACGCTAAGCTTTATGGAAACCAAGCTAAGGAATATGTTGACAACCCGACTTGATTTGGTTATATGAATGTTTGTTTGAAAAATTTCCTTATTACCAAAGTCATTGATGAGTGGAAGTTTTTTCACATATGTTATGCATTTAATTTTGTGTTTGCATTGAATTTTGGAATTTATTTATTTTTTGTTTTGTTTTAATTGAAAGCATAAGGAGATGATAAAGGAAGGATGTGTGATTAAATAAACATCATGCATGAAATATTCAAATTTATTTTTAAAAACATCAACAAATTTTTTAATACAAGATCAATTTCAAAGGTTGAAAATTATTTTTTAATACACACAAAATCATTTGGTTAGTTTCCAAAGGATTTTATTTTTTATTTTTAAACATTTTAGGTTCCATAATCAAAAGAACAAGGCATGCATTGCAACTCAAGTAAACGAGTCACCAAGTTGTTGCATTTGGTCTTCATCAATTCCTTGTCAGTTTCAATATAAATGACACCCTCTCCATCCTTACTAGCCATGTACATATGTTATGTTTTCTCCAATTCTTTTCTACTACCTATTATTAATGCATACCTTATATTATTTTTATTTAAAATTTGAAAAAGACATAATCTTAATATTTAACTTTTATTTTAAAAAACAAACAACCAATATATGTGACCTTCTTTTTTTTTTCACATAGTTATTCAATTTTTAAAAAGGTGTTCCCCAACCTCACACTTCCATTGGAAAGCTCACATTTGTTCAATGTTGCACATAACATATTTGATTCTTGTGGCAAAGTTATAGCAAAGTTATTGTGTGCTCATAAACATTTTGGGACAATGAACATTGAAATCTTTGTGGTGTAATTTCAAGATTTTGGTGATTTTTTTTTTCATGATCATGGTTGCTTTACATTGTTTGATTTCCTAGTTGGGTTCAAGCTTGACATCCTTGTAACATGATTGTAATGTTGTGTGTTAATAACCATGTCTTTGAAGTTTGCATGGTGAGATTACTTGTTTGTGTAAGTTCACCACATGCTATAATGGGTTGGACCATTTGGCCAAAAGTATGATTAAATGCACCCATCACCAACAAAAGTTTGACTTGGTAATGAAATCATGCACAAGAAGAAATCTTGGGTTCTCCACAACCCAAATCGACTATGCTTTTATTGAAATGGGACAAAGTCCACTAATATGCAACTTATATGGTTTTTGTAAAAAAAACTAGGTGATTAGAAATTATTTAGTGAAATATTTTTTAGTTCTTCTGGGTAGTGACATGTTGCACTAGGTGATTTGTAATTTTTTAAATTTGACATGGATATTATGAGGTCTTAAGGTAATATGATGTGGATTGGCATGCCACATCATCATGTAACACACTTTAAAAAAAATTTATTCAATCATAGATTGTAAATTTTTCACAGCATGCCATGACAAAATGCTTGCCATATTTAATACTAATAATATTATTAATTTTGAAAATATTCACTACCATCATACATGTTTTGTATATCATATTTATGCATGATACATCAATGTATATACACATTACATGCATTAATGCACACATACATCAAGGTTTGAATCGAAGATTTCATGGAGATGCACTAAGGTCTTCACCACCAAACCACTTCAAGTTTTTGATAAGGTGAAAAGAAAGTTTAATTTTACTATCTTCAACATGAAACTATTTACAAAATTCAAACTTTAACATACATTTTCTTTTCAAAATTTATTCAAATGGTACAAATGAAAACATGATCTTGAAATTTATTCAATAATCTATTCATCAAATATTTATAATTTATATTTATGCAATGTGAAGGGTTTAATTTTTTTTTTAATAACATGTTATGAATAAAAATAAATTTACAAATCTTTTTTGTGTAAATTCATCTACAATATTCATAAATGGGATTGAATTCAATGTGAATTCAAAAGTGCTTTCATTAATCTTTAGCAAAGATATTTTTATTGTGGAAAATATATGTTCAATTTTTTAAGAGTTTTAAGTTTTTTTTCCTCAGTATGATTTTGTAATTAAAAAAAAAAAAAAACTTTTGTGATGTTATGCGAATTGTTGTCATCCATAAGTAGTTTGACCCATATTTGCCTATAGAAGAGTTACAAAGTTCCAAAATTGTTTAAATATTTCAATATTAGTTTGAAAAAATATCAATTTTAAATTTAATAGAGTTTGATTTTTTGGGGAAAAAATCATTGTTTATGTTTCCCCCCCTTTAAATTGGCGAAATTTGGTCACTAGAAGAAAAAAATAATTAAATAATCAATATAGCCATTTTTTTTCAACATCATATTTCTTTAACATCATTAACTATAGACTAATAAAAATGATTAATTACACAAATTTGAAAAAAAATCACAACATATTGTTTATATTATTTTTTATAGTAATGTAAAAATACATTTACCTTTGTAAAAACAAAAGAAATATAATTTGCTGATACTTTGGAATTAAATGGTTGGCTTACCTTCCCTTACCATTTAATCAACAATATTTTTTGTTTTTATCTTTGGTGACAAATTTTCGCAAGTTGGTGGTTCATTTTGGAGAAAATTTAGAAAATAATGAAATTTCAAAGAATTTTTTTGAGGGAGGTCATTTGTTTAAAATATTTATATATATGTCACGAAAAACATAAGATATTATATATTATTTATTGGGTAAAAGGTACTATTTATTCAAATATATATTTACAAGTGTACAATTCAACTGATGTACCATGTTGATAGTTGAAGAGATGTCAAAAAATCACTAACCATTATATTGCAATTTGTAAATAAAATGAAATGTTACCTTAATTTCCACATCAACAATTTGAAATTATTAAAAAATAAAATAAGGTGAATTCTTGTGTAAGTGCAAGGTGTAGCTTAAGAATAACATTCTCTACTTGTTAGCAAGCCTAAATTCAACTTATGCTAAATGTTAATAAATGAAAAGTTGTTAAAATAATAATTAAACAATATTACCACTATTGCAAGGAGTCTGGGGTTGAAATATTTTCCATGTCAATTTTTTTTCCATTACTATAAAATTCAACATGGAGAAAAAAATCCAATGTTAATGAACAAGGTAATCATTGTTTTAACTATGAAAATTATGCACAAATAATTAGTAAACAATTTCACTTGCTATTTGTGCATAATGATAATAAGTCAAATAGTGATCAAATTGGACAAGTAGTTGCAATGGGTGGTAGTGGAAAAACCCAAGATTTCTTCTTGTATCAAAACCAAAAAAAGGTAATCTCATGAAATTTCTTCCTCTCATTGTTCAAGATATCAATACAACCATGTCTAGGTTCATTCATGTCACACTCTTATGCTTGTTTATAGTTTACACCCCTTAAAGGCATAAAAAGGTGCCTCCAAAAAAATCCTTAACCTTAGTCTTGACAAATATTTATTTGTATTTACATGGGGTGTATATTTACACTTTTGTTTGTCTACATGGCCAAGGGGGGAAATGCAACATTTGACAAAATCCCATCAATCCTTTCTTGTTTTAAAAAGCAATTTATTAGTTTGTTACTAGTCTTGTCACTCATATTCCAAGAGGATAAAAAACATGGTTCCAAAATCACAACGAATAGTTCAATATTTGTTACAAGTTTAGATGTTACATTTCAAAAGCAATTGTCAATGCAAATAAGGAAAATGAAATGTAATAATTATGATGTTCTATATAACTGTTTTTTTAATGAAAGATTCAAAAGGCGACACAAATTTTTGAAAAGGGAATATTTTGTCACAAATTTTTTTTTTTCAAAAATCATCAAATTACAATAGAAAATTGTGTTTTTGAAAAAGGTGTCACCACATTCAAGTTTATTGGCTACACATTTAAGAGTTCTCTGAAAAAGAGTCACCAATAGCTTTTGCTACAATTTTGGTGAGATCTAATGGTCTTGGATCAAACCACAAACAAGTTGTGAAGACTTAACCTTTCCAATATACTTGAAGTCCAACTTGGAGGATAACTTGAATACCTACAGCGTTACCCTTATTACAACCTACGAAATAATTCCATATAATGATTTACAAACATTCATTCATGCTTCAAATTGTCTAACGAATACAAGCAAGAATAATCCCCCTTTGGAAAATGCCACATTCTTAAAGCCTTTCATTATACTTCTTTCTTGTGCATGGGGCTTTCATTTTGGGAACGCCCCATTCTAGGGCCTTAGAATTCTCATTGTGCATGGGGTCCTTCATTAGGAAAATGCCTTTCCTAGGGCATTATGTTACAATTTCTCATGAATAGCAAGACCATGGTCTATACATGATATCTTACATATAAATTCACTTAGTTTGTGCGTGCGTTTGTCTGACACGACGGTTCTGCGTTTTAATTCGCCGGTAGAACCGGCCTGGACAGTCAGACGGACGGACGAACGGACAGACAGATTTTCTATGGGAGAATCGGCCCGGACAGACGGCCTCTGTATAATTTCGACCAACGCTCGCTGGTCAGTCAGTCAGTGAGCGATCAGTCTGTCTGTGACGCTGAGTATCAAGGTTGATATTCATGGTTATCGTATATCTCTGTGGTTCTCAAACAGTGTTCTATGGTTCTCAACCAATGTTCCAAATATCCACCTCGAACTGTTTGGAACCCGGCAGTTTTTTGAAATTTTTTCACCCACCCAAGTGGGGGCTCTTTTTGATTTTGCTAATTTTCAAATACCCGGATATTAATTTTAATTTTTTTGGTTCTGAATTGTTCAAATCCACAGATCCGGAGGGTATGTAATACCACCCCTCACCACCCTTTTCCCCACATTGGTTAATATCAGGGGTTTTTTTATTTGGGGGCAAATTTCTCAAGTAGCTCCATTGGCGAGGATCCCGAGCATTAATTAGCATTAAATGATGACGGTCCTACTCAGGCTATAGCATTTTTTTTATTAAATAAAATGGCAAATTTAGTAAAACAATGCAGGGGCGCCTCACAGTGACCGAAGGTCGTGGGTACCCACTGACGGACGGACGGACAAACATATTTGAATTTCCATAATTCTTCTTTTGCCTTAAGATACCTTT
Source organism: Sphagnum tenellum (assembly GCA_963921925.1). Classification (NCBI taxonomy): domain Eukaryota; kingdom Viridiplantae; phylum Streptophyta; class Sphagnopsida; order Sphagnales; family Sphagnaceae; genus Sphagnum; species Sphagnum tenellum. The sequence continues at coordinate 13,451,656 of OY998155.1, forward strand.
TTCATGTAAGTGGCAAGGTCGGAGCTTGACGAGTGCATTATGCACCGGGTACCCACTATATAAATTCACTTAGTGCGTGCGTCTGTTTAACACAACATTCTGCACTGGTAATCTGCGAGGCCGATTCTACAAACCCTCTCTGTGTCCGTTCGTCCATTCGTCTGTCTATTCGTCCGTCTGTCCGTCCGTCTTGTGCGTGCTGGGCACGGGAGAGGGGCTGACTGGCTGTGACGATGGCCAGCACAGGCGGGTTGGGCATGGGAGAGTCCTTGCAGGTCCGTCGAAGCCGGATGGATAGTAGAATTTTGGCCAATGGGAAGGCCCAAGTGCCTTGCTTTTATTCCTTTTAAGTTTGGGGGGGCGAGAAGGATTTTTTTTCTTCCATTTTTCTCTGTTTCCCAATGTGTTCTCACGGTGTTCCCTCTAAGTTCCTAATGGGTTCCCAATATGTTCCCCAAGTTCACAATGCGTTCCTCAACATGTTCTGCATATAAGCACCTCACTTTTATCCCATATGCTTTGGCAAATGTTGTGGAGGATGAGGGGGACTTCACAGTGGCCGAAGGTCACGGGCACCCATTAGTTTTGGATGAAGTGTAGCAATCAAATAGTATGGAACTCAAATCATCTCCAACAATGTTCAATATGTGATCATGCACAATAAAATTGGATAAAGAAAAGTCAAAATATGTTAGTATGGTTTAGCACAATAGTTTTGGTTCAACATTTTTACAAAGTTTGTGGTCATTTGTAAAAGGCATAGTAATGCCCTGCACTTGTAGAAATAGTGTAATATATATGATCTAACTAAATGCTCTATAATGTTTATGATTGGCCCATCATAATGATTAGTCCATGTGGTTTTCTATTAGTAATGCCCCAACTATTTGGTGTCATGGGTTGAGTTTTATGGGTGGGATTGCAAAAAACTAAATAACTAAACTTGGATGTGAAATATATTCTTACAGGGTCACATATTTACTGAGCAACATTCTTTTAAAGGATTATTTGAAGTAGCCTATGTGGCTATTGTTCATTTGAACTAGCATGTTAAGTGGCTACAATTAGATCCCTATACACCTTTTAAATGGCTACTTAGAGAAAAAATAAGAACATATGGTGATTTGAGCCCTTGGATGGCATATATATTTGGCTATTGCAAGTTACATCTTGTGGGTGAACATTGGCTACTTCGAGTTTGACAAAGTGAGGATTTAAGGTATAAGGAAAAAAACGTGAAGCCTTTTGGCGAGGTGTGAAAGATTGGATTGGCAAAATTTTGGAACAACATCCTAGTTGGCCTTGAAACATATTGACCCCATCAATGTGATTACTTTGATGCCATTATGTCCTAAATCAAACCACCATATAACACCATGACATCCACCAAGATTCTTTTTAGATTATTTGAAGTGGCCCCATCAACCACACGCTACAAGGATAACATCAAAAGGTTCATTGCCACTTTTCAACCACATGTGCATGGATTGAACCCCAAGATTGTTGATCCATGATTGTAACTTCATCACAAAAAAGGAAAACTTAGTAGCTTAAACCAAATCACCAGTTTTCTTCACCACCAACTCATGCATACAACTTGTCATCTCCCAACCAATTGAATTATATTAATGGGTTCTTGGAAAATCCTTGACATCGAAAAATTACAACTTGTTCATATTTTCATAATTCGTCATAAGGTTTGCTTGTAGATATAATGTGAAAACAAATAACAAACTAGACAAATTTTTTCTTCCTTCATGGAACATCTGAACCACAAAAGACATGATTGGCTATTGTGTCTTTCTTAACATTTGAATATAGATGTTCATTTTTGGCACGAATTGAATCTTATTTTATATAACATTTTTCAGCTTTGTAAACTCATGGGATTGCAATTAAAGCATTCCTCCTATCACTTTGTTTTCAAATGTTGTCCAATTTAGGGGCCAACAATTTATCCATCCCCTCTATTTTGGAATAGACTTTACATTTAACTTGATGCACCTTCTTGTAATTGATTCAGCCCATGGAAGTTTAACACTCCAAATGTTTTGGAAAACTTTGTTTTGTTCATACTCCTTTTGTTTCCACTTATTTTTTTCAATAGAAATCCATAAGTCTACCTCAAAAGGAGGATTAGAAGGAGAGAAGGGGTTTGGGGTTTCTTGGTGAAATGATGTTACATTAGAAGTGAAGGGAAATTATTTTTGAGGAAAAAACAATGAAACTTGAAGATTTTGGGGTGGATTTAAAGGTGCCATCTTTGACAATAATGGTAATTGGCTAGGTTGTGAAAGAAAATGGCTACAAAAATATTGGTGATGCTTACACATCAACTTGTAAGACAATTAATGATGGGCTTAATGGTTGACCAACTTTAAACCCAAATGACCTAGAGATGAACAATGATGGTTTCTTGCATTAAACATTGAACTACTATGGCTCCTTGAACTAGTAGTAACTATTGATAACGATGGCTGCTTGTGTTGCGCATTGATTCCTAAGCATGGATGGCTACTTCCACTGAGCATTGCATGCATTGAGCATTAACTTTTGAATAACAATGGTTGCTTATGTTGAGCATTGAATAACAATGGCTACTTGTGTTGAAGATTAAACAACTTGAAAACCAAGGCAAGGTATGAACCCTAATCCCAAACAATGATGGTGCAAGCTAGCTTGAAGTTAAGCAATTTGAGGTAAGAAGAACATGACTATTGATTCTTGAGTCCTTGACCTTGATGAAAGAAATATAAGGTCACAATAATGTGCATTGTGCAACGAACCATGGTGCTTACAATGCAAACCTTGAGGACGATAAACATCACGTGTAAAATGACAAAAAGGCAAAAATGAAAAGGAAGAAAGTTGAGACGTAAATAATACCTCATTGATTATTGCAGAGTCCATATTTGCAAAAAAATATTGATTTACATGGCCTCAACCCTTGGTCCTCCATCAACGATCATATGTAGAAGGACATGTTAAACATTAATGCGCACTTTACATTATGTAATTCGATTACACATTAGCACAATTCACAATCACATAATGCACACAACTTCACATTGCATAAGCCGTCTAGCCTTCAAGTTCCAATTAATGTTCAAGGTTGCAAATTCTAGAACAAAACTTGAATGTAACAGTAATGCAAAACAACTACAAAGAAAAACAAGGGTTTAAAGTAAGTGATCCAAATTTGGATTTTGGATTGTAGAAGACTTTAAATCTTCAATGTTCAATCCTCTTGGTTGTAGGCTGCCACCATTTTCAAGTTGAAACTTTCAACATTCATGAATCTTTAATAAAATCTTTCACCTCAACATTCACAACTTCATCCTGGTCCTCCCTTTGCACAATGAATGAAAGTCTACCTTTAACTCCAACATATGGATTTTCATTCTAAAATTGTTGGCAATCCTACCTAATTTTGTCTAGGCAATGACGGCAAGAGGTTCTCTTTGGTAGGTGACAATAATCAATGACAATGACTAAAGCTACAAAGGAGATTTTGGTGAAGAAGGAAAGAGAGAGTTAGGGTATTGACGAATTAGGGCATCAACTTGTCACAATTTGGCTTTCACTAACCTCAAAAGCTCGCCATATGTGGTGATGGGTTTAGGGGTTAAGGATAGGTTGTTGGCAAACAATTCACTATTTGGTCTAGCCTTTCAATGAATTTTCCCTAAAAGGAAACATTTTTTTCAAGCTTAAAGTAAGAGCTACCACTTTGAGGTCGAAATCTGGCGATATTCCGCCACTAAAAAAAATGTTGCTACTCAACAATAAACAACATTGTAATTGCAATGAGTTTACCCTGGTGAATGCATGGAGAAGCAATAAAAGGAAATGCTTGTTTTTATTGGCCAACTACAATGATGGGCTCAAGTGGTGACACTTAAACCTTGATGGGTGCACCAACTAAGGGTTTACAAAATCTCTTTGTATTCTAGAGACAAAGATGCAACTATCAAAGATTTTAAGCTAAAAATCTTAATATGTTTTTAATTCACCCAACACTGAACATAGAATCCCAAACACCCCCTAGCTTCCTTCATTCCTTTACCAGATTGAACAATTTTGATAGCGTTGGAAGCGCTAGGTGGAGGGCTACAAATGTTCTTTGAGCAGAGGAACAACAACATTGGAGGATTCAACCTCCTTTGAGTTCTTAAATGTTCGTTCACCAGCCTATCTACCCTACCCACCTTCATTGAGGGGGCATAAGTCATAAGTCATAAGTCACATGGGATTTTCATTTGGGGAGGGGATTCAAAAAGATTGACATTCCTTTAAGTTCTCAGTATGTTCACATCGTTCCCAATGTGGTCTTATCTTGTTTTCAATGCATTTTTTACTTGTCCTCCAAAGTTTTCAATGTGTTCCCCAAGATGTTCCCAATAACACCACACTTTATTGGGTAAAGCTCTGCTCTATTTTTTGTATTGAATTTGCAATATGCTTATAAAGTGTAAGAAACTCCGGCCTCATAAATTTTGAGATTTGCTAAAAATAGTCACGGATATCTCAAAGTCAAGTCCGCTGCGGTCTCAAAACTAACAAAGTTGCGCGGGATCACTAGGATGATGAGCAAGAAGGGGACCCCGTTCTAGAAGGCGCATGCGCTGGACTTCGCCCTCGAGATCGCCTCAACGGACGCTCAAGGTGACATCATAGTCCAGTGCTTGTTCTGCTTGTACCAGGGCCGAGATGTAATCGAGGTTGGCGTTGTGGGGCCGAAGCGCAAACAGCGTAGCGACATCAAATATTTATGAAGCCGTTCTCCTCGTTAAAGTACCGTAGTCACCATGAGGGGTAGCACGCGGCATCATGGATGGAGTACCAGGGGATGTCGGTCGACCAAAAGAACAATATTTCAAGGGGCGCACCAAGGCAACCAACACGTTGCATCACCACTTTGATCTGGACAAGGACACGTATGAGTTCTTCATCTGTACCGAGATCGTCGATGTCATCATTGGCGACCTCTTATTCCTCGATGATGAACAACTCAAAAACATTGACGCCGACGATGGCGAAGAAAACCTGGTCGACGCGGTACGCAAGAAGCTCATCGAGAAGTAGAATGAGAAAAAGAATGCGATGAAGCTATTCTGGAAGGAGGACGATGCGCCTATCTACACGGTGACCATCATGGACATCTTGCACTTTGACCTGGCCATGGACTACGTCGGCATCGGCCTGTCGTTCCGATAGACGACGACAACCATCCAGAAAGTCAAGGACCGCATGAAGATGACCAAACTTGCTGGCCTCAATGACAGCATCGTCGGTCAGTACACGCGCGTCTTGGTCGCTATCGCATTGCAGCAGATCGATGTCATCCTCGACGATGAGTCGGTTTGGGCCATGTTGTTGGCTGGCGACAGAAGCGCGCATCACGGCTAGTCGTTCTTTGACTTGCACGTACATGTTTGCTATCATGGCGAGCTAGTTAACTTGCACCTCGTCGCACTGCCCATGTTCGAACGCCATTTTGTTGTCAACATTTTCAATTTGATCGCCAAGTTCATGGACGTGTTGTACATCAAGTGGTGAGCCAAGCTGATCGGCGTGTCGACAGACGATGAGAACACCATGATGGGTCGTCATGCTGGAGTCGTCACCCGCCTCGTCGATTGCGCCGACAACAACGTGTTGCGCATCTGGTGTGCACCGCATCAGATCGACATTATGGTCAAGGCGACAGCCGAGGGCATTGACAACGACGTTTGGGTCAAGTAGGCCTACACGTTCTCGGTCTAGTTGCACGCGCATGACAACCTGATCATCGCCATGAATGTCAAGTACCCAAAGAAGACGAATTGATGGGCGCACTTGGGCCTTTTGCTGAACTTCTACAAGTCGTACCGCCGCTCGTTCCTGGAGCACACCAAGGACAAGTGGCCCGACCTGATGCCATCGGACTAATGGTGGATCGTCACGTATGTGGTGGCGCCAGTGATCGACGCGATCAATGTCACGTTGGCCCAATTGCAGGCCAGGTTGTTGTTGATTGGCCAACAGGAAACTCTCATGCAGAACTTGTTCGGCACGATCATTGCCATGTTTGAGATTGAGATTGGCGACACTGAGGGTGGCGAGACTCGCGAGGACGACGCCTATGTGCAACAGGGCTCACTGCGCATTCTGACCGTGGTGATTGTCAACCACATTGACAATCAAAACTCGTTCACGCGTGACTATTACGAGCGCCTTGAAGCAACTAATCAACAAGACGTGATCAATCACATCACCACGTACACGATGGTGCTGATCGTTGGGCTGCAGCTGGTCAAGGCTAAGCGGGACAACGACAATCGCGCGTTGGACAAGGACGCGCCACCTGTGCTGTTTGCTCAACTAGTCAAGCTACGTCATGGCGTCTTCTTGAAGGATGTGTTGGACCTTGTCGCAACCCCACTTTGGGCTAAGTGTGAGGATGAAACTCACACTCCCAAAAGTGGGAACTTGGAGTCCTCCGGGACTCCCAAAAACTCAGAGCTTGATTGTAGGGGTCAAAATACCTTGCATCAGGGTGTTCTTTATACTTTATACCGTTGAAAAGGTCTCGAAGTCTAGATGTCCAAAATGGCCTTACATGAGCCATTTGGACATATGTAGCCCAAGTTATGGGCAAAAAAAGGGCCGGGAGTAAAATTGGCAGTTTGACTCTTGACCACTAAAAGTCAGGAATCGACCCGATTCCGACGTCTGCAGGAGGAGTGCGACATGGCATTGAAAAACTACAAGAGAGCTACAAGATTGCTTCAGACCTCATCCCAATCGGAGGTCCGAGCAAGAAGTTATGGATGCCCAAAGTCCCGAGAGTCCAACCCGTGACAGTTTCGGCACTCCTCCTTGGGAGTCCCAGGAAAAAGTGCCATTCAGATGTAGCGCGGGCCTCCGCGAAGAGCTGTAGAGAATACTATATGGGGGAAGGTGGTGGCTTCCCCCGAGTCCGGGCCGTGGTGAGTCAAGTGAGTCCAAGGTCGCCTGTGGCTTGTCCCAACACCAAAAGGGTGCAAAATGAGTTTTAACCAACTTGTGGTTGGTTTTGGATGTAGGACCGAATAATTAAATAGCTTGACCCTCTTCCTAGTCTAATCCTAGAGCTTTCAGCACGCCCCTCTTACCCCCTTTAGTGCTGGAAGTTGGGAGCGGCACCAAGTCCCCATTTACTTTTGCCTTTGACATAGTTAGACTTTTTTGAGTCTAAAAAGGGACTTGAGGGCGCGTCAGACCCGTTCTGGCAGCACGTTTCTTCATTTTGGTCTGAGGAGAGCGTGGAGCAGGTTGAGGCTGAGCATCGCGAGCTTCTCTAGCTTAACAACTCCGACACCATTTTGCGCGACCTCATCGACAAACACGATCACATGACCACATTCAATGACGCGTGGGATTGTGCCCCAGGTTAGTTCGAGCGCCTACGCTTGTTTTGCGGCGGGTTGGTGATCGTGCTTGCCAACACGACATCTATCAAGTCGAACTTTTTGATCCTGAAATGGGAGCTGGATGAAAATCGCATGGCGTTCATGCACCTGTCATTTGAAGGAATCTTCTAAGCCAAGCAGTGCTTGGTCCTGCAGACGCTTCTACGTTGAACATAGTGAGATCAAATACAACACCATGTGTGGTCTCAAAACTAAGTTAGTTTTGTTAAAGTTTAGATTTTCTAATAACTTATGAGGCCTGAAAAAACTTGCAAGCAATTTGTAAATACAGGATGCTTGCTTCTGAATGGAATGCTAAGAGAGGTGGGCAATCTGTTTTTCATATCACCCCATGGTTTGTTGTTTTATTGGCCTTGGCTACCAAGGCAAGGATATTGTGTTTAGATGCATTATAGAGTATATGGTAGCTTAAGGGATTTTGGCCCCTAGGTAATAATATCTTTATTTTTATAAGAAATTTTTTTGGCTTGTGTTGAAAATTGAAATTATTTATAAAGTTATAATGTCTTAAAGGATTTTGGTTTCTTTTAGAGGATTTTTTGAAGATTATGTTTTTGCATGGTGAAATATTTGAGTTTCCATAATTCTTCTTCTATTGTTTTAAGATACTTTTTTGAAAATGTAAATGGCAAGGCCACAGTGTGACACACCCCTTGTTTCTTTTTTTTCCTGTGATACTCAAAAGGTATCCAATTGGCACTCATTGGGTATCATGGGAAAATGGTCTAAAATAAAAACATGAGTGGCAAGCTTTATGTCGTGGAGTGCCTGCAGGCAGGCTGAGGCAGTCCCGAAATAATGGGCCCTTGACCTCAGGGGCCTGTTATTTCGGGAACACCCCAGGCCCTCAGATCGTTGTTACCCTACACAGAAGCTTTGCCCAAAATTGAACTATCACAACCTATGTATGTGTGTCAAAGGGAAGTACATTTATAATTCCATTTGAGGCTACGAAATCCTACTACTACTTAGGGTAGTGTCCAATTTTATTTTATTTTTGTGATGCGCCAATCTCAGTGGCTCATTGTGAAAAAGAAAAAAAACTGGAGACAATCGCACTTTGGGATAGACCCCACCAACTAATTAACAGACCTAACAATAGGTACCTATCCACATGAAATACATGTAGGGTAGGCCTAGGGTGGTAAGCTACCACATTGACAAAAATCAATATTTATTTTAAAAAATAATTTAGTTAATTATTAAATATTTTTAAACTACTATTTTTTCATAATCTACAATAGTTTATTATGTGAGATTGTCATAAGAGTAATGAAAATTAATGAAAATTATTCACATCTTAGCCTCTGATAATTATGAAGGTTTTTGACAACTACTACTTCAACTTTGTATTGGTGTGTGTGTGTGTGTGTGTGTGTTTTTTTTTCCTTTCAATTTCATGATGTTGGTTGAGTGACAATCATCAATAAGAATATTTAGCCAAATTTGATGATATTCAAAATACGAAGGCAGAAAAAAATAGCTTAAAGCACCCTTTCATGTGGTAGGCAGCTGTAGAGATATGTTGACACAAAAATATTCGCCAAAAATCAACTCCCCAATAATTTAGGACAGAATATCCTTTTGTCAAAAAAAATTTGGGGCAAAATGGTGAAAATTGCACCCCACATAAATTTTTAAATTTTATAATAATAATAATAATAATAATAAATTAATTTAAATTAATTTTTTTAAAAGAAAAAAAAACTGACTCTCAACCTTATATTTTCACAACCCCAAAAATTTATTTTTCTTTCCCAAAATGTAATAAAGGATTATTTCATGACAAAACTGACACTAGGGTTTAAAGGTTAGTAAGTAGTGGGTGTTGTGTGGGTGGGAGATGATCATCATTGTACTTAAAAAAATAAAATTCTCATGTGCATGGTGGAGGAGAAAGCAGCAGCAAAAAAGTGCCTAAAAAAGTGAAGATATGATAAGGGCGGTTTGTTGCATGCATGCATGCATGCATGCATTTGGGGGGGTTGGGATGGAGGTTGGATGATCAGTAGTATCCCAGTGGTTTTTAATTTAATTTAATTTTTAAATTTTTTTTTGGGTTGCCAAGTTTTGTAATGGTAATGGTTATATCACAAAAATTCATTGGCATCAAATTCTTTTAATTCAGATGAAGAAGACCCATTGGGTTGGAGAGAGAGAGAGAGAGGGATATGAAATCAACTCCAATGGTGATAAAAAAAAGGGCACAACCAAAAACATCAAAGGAGCCAAGGAGAGGAGAGGAGCCTCCTTTCCTCTCCTCCCTAGAAAGAAAGGAGTGGTGCAAACATCTTATCACACATCCTTATTACAACATCCTTTTTCCATCACCCCTTATCTCCTGAAAACACACACACACACACACACACACACACTCTCTCTCTCTCTCTTCTTCTTCTTCTTCTTCTTCTTGTGTCTGTGTTTTGGAGTAGTTTTTGTTGTTATAGCTTTTTGTGGGTGTTGTTGTTTTTTTGTGTATCAGTATTTCTATTATAAAAAAATCATCAGTTTGTGTGAGTGTTGTTTGTTTCTTGTTGGTAATTGTGTATCAGCATTTTTGTTTGAAAAAATTCTGAGTTTGTGGGTGTGGTGAGTTTATTAGAGAGCTGCATGTATCTCAAGTCGTTTCCCCTTCGAGAGAATGATCAAGCTGCTTGCTGTTCCTTCATCATTCAGGGTAGGTAAGTATTGCGAGAGGGCCCCAAAAAACAAAGAAACAGAACTCTCTCTCTCTCTCTCTCTCTCTCTCTTTTCTGGTAGCATTTGCTCTCTGATTCTTCCCCATTCTTCTCTTTCTCTACGTTGAGCTCTTTTTTTTTTTTTGGTTGCATGTTTCTGTACTTTCGGAGAGAACCCAAAAAACTCCTTTCCGGATTTGGGTTGCAGTGGCATTCTATCTCCCGGTTGGGTGGGTTTGTGAAGAAGGGGTTTATGTTTTGCTGGGGGGTACCTTGAGTCTTGATACTTTCACCTTTGAGGGTTTTGGTGGGGTGAGTGGATGTCAGTCATTTTGCTTTGTTTTTTTTCCCTCGGGGAATGAATACAGTTAGCACCACAACTAGTAGAGAAAAAAGAAATTCAGACGAAGTGCAAATTCTTTCCTCTTCTTGCAGTACACGCGTGATTGTTGTGAACCGCAACAGTAGCAGCAGCAGCAGAAGCTAGCTTCGTCTTTGCTCAGATGCTGCAGAAAGAAGAGGCTCCTCCTCCATGGATGCTCGCCAACCTCCACTGGCCCTGAACCGCACCGAAACCGATTTCTCGAAGCGCCCACGAATTGCGAATTGGCGGACGAGGTGAAGAAGAACACCACACGAGATTTATGACAATGGGTGGCGAGGAAGTCTGGTCGAGAGTAGCAGAAGAAGAAGATTCGAGAAAGGTCGTCGGTTGGCAAATGGGAGGAAACAACTCCACCAGAGGACTAGGAGTGTTTGGATTTGCCAATTCCTCATCTCTTCCCGCCACGGTAGCATCCGTGATCGATGCAGGAGCGCGGAGGGTTGTAGAGAAGGTCATCGGATTGAACATGGCCAAACCCAGTGCGATTACCGCCGATTTGCCGCTGGTGAGAAGCCCCGTGCCGGTGGTGGTGGCGGCTGTCTCGTATCTGGCCATTGTGTGGGTGTGGAGCTCCCATATCAAGCGCTCGGGTCTGAAACCCCGAGTTCAGGATCCCAAATGGTTGCAATGTTTAATCATTGCGCACAACATGTTCCTGTGTTGCCTCAGCTTTTACTTGGGATTGGGTATCCTCACTGAAGCTCGCCGTCACAGGTTCTCTCTCTCTTTCTCTCTCTTTCATCTTGTCCATCCCTCTTGCTCTTCTCAAGCTTTTCTCTCTCTCTCTCTCTCTCTCTCTATAACAGTCACTTTCTTAGACCCTAAACCCCTTTGCTTGCAGCACCATCATCCTGATCACTGATGATTTGCACCCAAATGATTCTGTGCACAAACCATAAATCTCTGCAACAGAGTTGAAGAAAACAATCCTCACACTTTTTGAAGAATTTCTGTTGGCAGTGAGCAGTAAATTCTGAAGATATTGTGTCCATTTTCTATCCATGCAGATACTCTATTTGGGGAAACCCCAGCAACGATGAGCATGTGAAGGCAAGTGCTTTTGCTGCAGTGAAAAAATGGCATTCTAAGTCGTATAGTTCTGAATTCAGTTTGGTTTTCCTCAAATTTGAGAATGAGATGCTAGTACCTGCCCTGCCTGATTTTTGTGTTTATATGTCTTTCACACCACCCATAAGGTTTTGCGTGCTGTTGTAAAACTGTTGAATAAATGTGTCTTTGTCTTTTGCAGATGGGATTCTACATATATATCTTTTATGTCTCCAAGCTCTATGAGTTCATGGATACGGTAATAATCTGGTTCAAATGAGTTTGATTCCATGTTTCCATCTCATTGGGCTTAGTCCAGGGTTGATGTATGTTTGAATTACACACTGAAACTTAAATGCACAGCTGATCAATTTTGATTCCATCAGCAAAGGAGAGTGAAGTTGTTCATTTCTTATAATTGCTGATCAGTTCAGGGAGATGAGCTTGTTTTTTTCCTAGATACTCCAGATCAGGACTAACCAACATCCAGTTTTGTGGAATTTGGAAAATTCAGAGTCTGTATCTTAACACTGTTTTGGAGACTAAGCGCAGACTCAGATATAAACCTAAACTTGGCTACGGTTTGTTTTCATGTTGAATACAGGTAGTGATGCTTTTGAAGAGAAACTTACGACAGATTACATACCTTCATCTCTACCACCATGCTAGCATTTGCTGTGTGTGGTGGATCATTGCCCACCTATGCCCAACTGGTGATGGTGAGCCTTTGGAACTCTTCTATTTCCATATATTGCCTAGAGACCGCACGGAACTACCACAACCCAGAAGTGGCAATGCAATTTGAGTGATTAGATCGTCAAGATTTCAGAGATTTCCACACAACTTGTTCATGTGTTGTTCTCATGCCTGTGTGAATGTATCGTTTTGGAGCCCATGACCAAAATAATTTCTACGGGTTGCAAACATGATCATACCTATTGAAGTCTATCAACACAAAGAAGAAATTCATTGGCTTTACACTTCAATTCACTTTAGATTATTCCACAGTATTCCTTGTCCAAATTCTGCCACATTTTCTAAGATTTGAAAATTCTTTTCTCCTAACAATGCTGAAAGTCTGGGTGGTGATTGAGATTGACAATGGGTGTTGTGGAGGTGGATCATGCAGCCTATTTTTCAGCAGCATTCAACTCATGGGTTCATGTGGCCATGTATTTGTATTACCTGCTAGCAGCTACTATTGCAAAAGATGAAAATTGTCGACGCAAATATTTATTCTGGGGAAAGTAAGTTGAGTCGCACATTTGTCCCATTGGTTCTGGAAAATCCTAGTGTCAATTCAAACCCTGTGGTACTAAGAGAAGTTTTGAAGAAACAAAGAGGCTTCCAGAAGTAAATGGTCGTTGCAACTATTGACTCAAATTCAATGCTCAACTTCATGCAGGTACCTGACCATCATACAAATGATTCAATTTGTAGCATTTATTGCACAAGCAGTTTATGGCTTATTGCAACCAGCGTCATATGTTAAGCATCTACCACGGGTAAGTTTCTTTTGTCTAGAAATCATTCAGTATTGTGGGTATTCAAGTTTACAAACCACAGACAGTCACAGGAGCATCTGAAACATCGGACTTAATTAATTTAGGCTGAAAACCTTCTTTCTAAATACTGTCCCACACCGGATTTGTTTTCATCCCATGCATTGTTAACTCATTTGTCTGGCTGTTTGGTTTTTTTGCTTTTGCTTTTCCTTTTGTTTTCCTCTTTCTTTTTGGTTGCTTTGGTTGTTTCCTTCTGTCTTTCAAGTTCTGTTGAGCTGCCCAGCATCATGGATGAGTGAGTCTTGACATTACTGCTGGTCTTGTGACAGAAACTTGGTATATTTGTTAATGTAGTACATTGACCTCCATGTACTGTGGTAAGTGGTGTGGGGGGATGTCATAGTAGCTGTTAGTGGGGATGTTATAGTAGCTGGCTGGTCACTACTAAATATGTTGCTGTTGAAGGTCTCTGAAACATGTGGCTGCCACTGGTTGTTTTCAATCCACTCGGTTTTCTTTCCCTTTTGTCCTTTTAGGGGTTGGGCTTCCTCTTTCTCCTATTTGATAGTATGTCATCAGATGTGAAATCTCTATGACCCTGTTATCATGTCATCCCTCAATTCAATTTTTGTTTGGACTTAAATGGTAAAAGTATGGAAAGGTTCTCAGTACTTATGAGGATATTATACTTGGTCGCTTGTGTTGCTTGCTTTCTAGTTTCAAATCTAAAGTTTGTGTGATTCTACTCGTCCACTGAGCTTCTTCAAGTGCTTAAGGGAGAAACAAGCATCTGCACAGAAATTCTTAGGAAGCGGAGACAAGCTTAGACTGCTTTTAATGTATGATGTTCAAACATATAGTGCCTCTAAATTGAATTTGAGTGGCACTGTTCTGTGGGAAATTTGCAGATGCTATTTTGTTACTCAATCTCATTGCTGGCTTTCTTTAGCAATTTCTTCATTACCAAATACGGAAGGTCATCCCATGGACGTCAACCAAAGAGGTTGAAAGCAGATTAACAGGAAGAAATTGACATTGGAGATATGGCTTTCTAAGCAGATTGACGGGAAGAGAATTGACATCAGAGATATGGCTTTCTTTGGTTCTGCTTGGGATTCTCACAATCACAAGAAAAAGACAAGCATTTTGATTTTCATTATTGCGGAAGTTTAGAAATCAATAGAAGATTTTGGGGCAATAGGTCGAAGTACTAGTAGTGAATGTGTAGTAGTACCTCAATGGTGATGTTGAATGTCCAAATTTTCCACCTGATCTGTTTTTCTGCAGTCTAGAGAGCATTGGAGGCTGGAAATGTTTTTTCCTTATTGTAAAGGTGCTTTCTTTACTGGAAGCACTAAAATTTTGAGGAGAGCATCATTTCAAATTTGACAATCTGATTCCTGGCCCCTACTGTGATTTGTGTGTCCTGGATGTGCCTCCCCCTCTTCAAATTCTTGGAAACTAGCTCTTGTATTTAGCAGCTTCAACAGAAGTGGAATGTCTAGAATTCTCACCCTTTACAGTTTTCCTCAATGCCTTTCTTCTTGATATCCTCCTTGGAAATCTCAAGGCACATGCCTCCCCCAATATGCTTTCACAAACATGAATTACAAGCATGTAGTTGGGTCAGAAATAAGCATAGTACAACTTAAAGTCCAGAAGCTATCAGTCCGTCATTCACAATGATCATGATGATCCTTATAAGATGGTGTTTTACAAGATGCCATTTTGTTACACAGTTCACCAAAATATATCTCATGGTTATCTTAATTATTTTATCTCTGATAATTTACAAAGCCAAAGCATTGAGGAACCAACCATTTGGTGTCCAAAGCTCACAGTGGCGGCCACATGATACAGGTGTGCCCCAATATGAGCTTAGTTGTACAGGATTATGAACAAAATTTCAAGATTCAGTACCTTACTCTGGTACAGAGAAAACTTTCCATCCCAATGTATTTCATCTTCTGCAAACCGTATAGGTCATGTTGTTATGTATACTCTGCACCTAACTTGACCATCTCTATCTCTTCTACAATAAATATTCTGATTCTTAAAGACTAGGCATCAGAAATCCACTAGCAGTAGAACATCACATTTGAGGTTTCAACTTTATTTTGAGGAAAAACCCCCTCTATGAGTTCAAACAAGTGTCAAGATTGTGGCTTTTGGTCGTGCTTCTTTCGGCGAAGAAATGGAACAGCTCGTAAGCCCAAACCTGATGCTGCTTCAGTTGTCACATTTGTACCGGGGTTACAAGTAGTTGCCATTTCTTGCAGGTTTGATTGTACCCTTACACTTGGGTCATTAGCTCCACTTTGAGCCAGACCTGGGATGTAAAGCCGAGATTGGGAAACTTGTGGATGGATCCCGTGCATTCCAAAGTCTTCCTCAACTTTTTGGAGACCAGATTCTTTGTGGCTTACAGATGTTGAATGCAAATCAGTCTCCTTGCATGCAATTGAATCATCTCTCATCTGACTCTCTTCTTGAACACTTTCAATGAGAGGAGGGTCAGTTTCATCTTCAGGATCACAGAATCCACCACCCATGAGCAGGTAATCTGGAGCTCTTGTGCTTTCCACATCAATTGCCTCATCTGCTTCATTATCCTCACTTCCACAGAAGCCTCCACCCTCTAAATATGAGGTATCCTTTTCCAAGCTCTGTTTCACTGTGTTTTGATCATTGTCATTGTTGCGAATCTCTCCACCTTCCAAGTGAACCTCGCTGTCTAGTGAAGTGCCTCCTGTAGGAGCAAACTGGAGCCTGAACCCATCCTTAATATTATCATGTGTTTCCTCAGATTCCATGTCTGGACCACTTATGTCTATTCCATAAGTATCAGCAGCAACTGGAGCAGTGGCTGCATCCTTTCTGCTCTGTACAGGAGACTCATCCTCACTTTCTTCAGAACAATTTGTCCCACTGTCAGAATCATGCAGATTGTACTTCACTTCAGTACGTGCCCTGCTTGACTGCATATACAAACAATAATAATTCAGGCTTAGAATGTTCCCTGATCAAAGAAGCAGACCAGCAATGCCTCTAAGAAAACAGAATAAAATTAAACCTTGAAGTACTAAAGTTCCAGGAAAGAGGGAGAAAATGTTACAATTATGGATCTGTAGCAGAAATTTCACACAATAGGAAAAAACTGTGAGCTTGTCAAGTGGTTTGAAGAGGTAGCTTACTCTGCGGGGCTCTGGTAGTGGCTTCAAAACCTTCCTTTTCAACAAACCTGGTTTCTCCAAAATCTCCTCTGAGGCACCATCGCTGCCACTTTGGCTGGAAGAGCTCTCATTTTGTACCGAGTGTTTGCTTTGACTCACACCCTTCTTGATGCCTCTACCTCTGCCTCTACCTCTACCCCTCCCTCTTCTCTTCGCCCTGTCACTCCCCCTTCCTCTTACTTGACCACTGGCTGTGTCCTCCAAGTGAACACTCTGTTCACCCTTCCTCTCTTCTGGCATTTTGTCAAATGCTGAAATGCTGGCCTTGTTTGAACCCTTGCTGGTCCTTCCACGACCTCGGCTAGCATTGGCACTTATTCCTTTCCCTATCATTGGATCAATTTCCTCATCAACTGTAACCTCTGATATATTTGCTGTTAGATCACTCTCTTTGCTCTTCTTCCTCAGCTTCTTCACAGGTGGAGAGTCATCTTGACTTAAGGGTATGTGTGTAAGCTCCTCTGACAACTGGCCTGAAGTTCCACGGAGTGCCTTCTGTATCCTGGTGCTCCTGACTTTCGCAAACCTCTGGTTAAAGCTATAAAATGCCTCCAATCGAAGTTGCGTCTGCAACAGGCATTGCACTATCAGTAAGAATTCAAACTACACAACAGGAAGACACTACTCAATAGTGTTGCTTATAAATCAAATTATGCTTGTCATCCCTCAAAATGAAATCCAATTGTTGGCCTTGTAGTGTTGCATGGCTGACTGGCGCCCCAAATGGACAGTTAGATTTAACATGTGGTAGCCAGACTGATTTAGGCCAAAGGCCCAAAGGCCTGTCTGTGCTCAAAAGGAACATAGCTGAAACACAGCTTACCTCTCGGCGGTCATATTCTTTGAGAACGGGTAGCAGCAATTCATCTGCTTTATCTTTTGCCCATGAAAATCGTTCATTGCAGAACCTGCAAGCTTTACCCCACAATTTACTTTCTCTTAGAAAGCACATTATTAACACATCGCCTATGCCAATTGCCAAATCTAAATTTGAGAACTGAGGACGCATTTGGAGGCACAAAAGGATTGTTCTTACTTGCGGAGAGATTCAAGATCAGGCCGACCCCAAGTGAAAGGGTCTGTTGATTTGTCTACTTGTGGATTAGTGTATGCTGCAACTACTGCCTCACTTGGGAACGATGCTGAAATATTCCAGTTCTTGCTCACCGCTCTCTACAAAAAAACCAAAGGCAGACATTAGTTTCACCAACTAAGTTCAACTGAGTTTATGGTTTAGGGTTTATTCATCCTAAAACGCTACTGACTCCAATTAAGAGGTGGTCACTTTCTGACTGACATAACAGGGCAACACAGTCACCTAACCCTCTCCAAGGTTTGATCCAAGATACATGCATGGCTTTCAATGACTGGTTGACCTGGTGACCCTACTATAGTTGTGTTGGCTACAGTACCTAGCACAGCCTAGTGGTGAACTGAAACCACAACCCTACTCTACCAAAGACAGAAACTCCTTTGCAACCTGCCACAACTTTGAAATTGATGTGCTGTCTGACGAAAAACCATGATCTCAGGAAACAAAAATACAATTCCAGGTCATTTTCTAGGGTGACTGGGAATACATGTTTCTCCATAAACTCTTGCTGGAGAACTTTGATGTCAGGATCTCCAACATCATCCCCATCCCCAACGTCTGTAATGCCATCAACGCTGTCATCTTCAACCATCTCATCCCCATTTGATGCTGCATATCCTTCTTTATTACCACCTACTTGATGTGACTTTTGCTTCAAATGGCCCCCTTTTGTCTTAGTTCCCTTGTCCTGCAGTCCAAGTAGTGACAAATCTGGGGACTCCACCCATTTCTTAAAGGATTTAAGCCCCTCCTCTCCTGGGAAGGCATTCACCACCTCAATTGCATTTACTATACCAATTCCACTGCTCACAGAAAAACAGGGCCCATCAGTTAACCTCTTCAAACCCCCTTGTAAATGGACAGAAATAAAGAGAGCCTGCAAATAGGAGCTGAGATTGTCATGTGAAGGGCTACAAAAAAGGTATTGAGACCAAACCAAATAGTTGCCTACAGTAACCTGTCCTGAGAATTGTGTTCAAAAACATTCATCTTCAAAAGCAAGTACTGACGCTTAAGGAACAGAAATGTATAGCTGGCAAGCCTTAGACTTGATTATCAACAAACAAAGAGCTCAAAGCCACATTATCATACATAGCAGTAAACCAAGTAATTGATCATCTGGCTCTAGGAGAAAATGCAATCTGTGATTGTTGTTCAGTCATCATGAATGGGGATTGAAATGCAACTAAGGTGTTTACAGATTGTTCTGTAATCCAATACTACAATGTTGATGCAAATGCAGAAAAATATGTACCTGATTCCCTCGGTGTAGTCACTTCCGAGCAGCAAAGCCATGCGAATCAGCTTCTCCCTATTCAGACCCATTTCTGACTGCACATCCTGAACAGCGATTCACAAGTTCACCACCAATCCAATCCTTATAATCCAGCAAAGTAAGGTTGCCACTCTAATCCACTCTCAGTAAATTACATCATTCCTACACTCCAGTAACAGTTAATTTTTTCCAATGAGAATGATGTTTCCTCGTTCACATAACAGATACACTGCATCTTGCAAGCATGGACTAGAATTGAAGCAAGATCTGAATGAGTATATATTCCATTGATCACCAGATTGATATATTATCAGAGACAAGGAGTAGACCCCAAGCCCTAAATCAAGGCAAGACAAAACCTTCATGTAGTAAGTCTCCACATATTTGCGATCATCGAAGATGTTCTTGTAAACACTGAGGCCTCCAAAGAGGAAAACATCACAGTCATCTGTGACAACCCCATCAACTAAATGGACTGTATCCAAGTAGGCACATTGTGCCTCTGCTTCCATTGGAGCAATTATATAAGGAAGGCCGAACATTTCCAGCAGCTCCTGTAACACACAATCCACTATCCAGTTACCATTCTATTCCCACATGGAATACCTGTTGGAGATTTGTCCACCCATTACTAAACCAAACAAAGGAATTATCCCATCTAAGTACCACTGCATGAGTCCACTACTCAACACAAACCCATCCCTGTAAGCCTTTCGGCCAGCCTTTATATTTCCTGGCTGAGTGAGCTGTTTCACTTAGACATAAGGTACATGCTATGCTTCCAACTAGAGAAGGTCCAACTTAAGCGACATTGAACCAACAGCACTGTGAGGGTGCATGAATGACCCTGGGTGACTTGCTGTGCCTGACCACACAAGAAAGAAAAGTGTGTGTGGAATCGTGAATATACACCTGACATTCCGCAAACATCTCCCCAGTTACAGAATCAGCATTACGCTCATTTTTCTTCTGTGCAGCCTGCAGCTCAGCCTCTTCCTCATATAGCATCTCTTGCTCTTTCCGGATTTGAGACCGCAATTCTTCTTGCTCCTCCTCAAGCTCAGTTTGCAACTCAGCTTCCTCTCTTGCAAGTGCCTGATGAAGACTTCATGTATACATTAGTGTTTATTGTCTTAGCATCTCCAGAATGGAATGGAACAGATAAAATACACTTGCATCACTATTAAGTGCATCAACAAGTCACCATGTTATTGTCTCCAGTGAACAACAGCAATCAAAAAAAACAAAACCCACCTCTTGTTCAAACATCAGCTCAGCCTCATGCTGCAGCATAGCTTCTCTATCCTTCACCAAGTCCTGCTCCTCAGCATCTCGTATCAAATTCTCTGCATCATTGTCTAATGCCCTGGGTAGCTGCTGAAGCAGGACAGGATGCAGATCTCCAATGACTTTCTCTGACATTCCAGGTATTGCCTGAGAAGGTGGTACTACATGCTCATCTATCTCTAAATTTTCACTAACAAGCAAGGGAGAGTTGCCCAGTGATTGTACAGCATTTGATAAAGGCTGTACTTGGGTGATGCCTGAAGATGCTTCCACACCTCTGTCACCATCACTGTTATGAACTTTCAAGGATCTGACCAGCAGTTGTTGGACAGTTGCAACATCTTGCATGATTGGAGGCTGATCCTGTGACAGCTGAGGATCAATCTTAACTTCTGAGTCCAAATAGTTTCCAGCTTGAACTTCTGAGCTGCTTCCACTGATACAAGGTCCTTCAGGTGCATGCTGAATCCCTGCTGCAGACTTTTCCACCGGAAAGTACTTAGCATCTCCTTTTTCAACATCAGTACTGTACACTAGATGCTGAATTTGATTTGCACCCATTGTTGGTGGGAATATCAACTTTGAAGCATCTTCAATGGGCTCATATTGGTTTTCATTAACTTCAACTCTCTGCTCGACTTGTTTGTAACCAACACTATTGATTTCCTTGGGGAGATATCCCACTAGCTCACTCCCAGCAATTCTTACTTCAGAAAGTTGGCTGTTAACATTCTCATCAAACACTGCTTTTCCTTTGCGTAATCGCTCCCGTGTCAAAAAGACCTCCTCTGACTCCATGCTCAGACTTGAAGGCAGTTGTTTCTCCTCTGCAATCTTGGGACTAATTTCTGGTAAAACTACTGTACTTCTCTTAACAGTCTCTTCTGTGGGCTCCCTGATAACTAACTGTGGAAGTCCCACTCGTGCTGGAAGTCTCCAAGATCCAACATCATCTAGGCTCCGCCGAATTGCCTCTTGAAGTTCTATGTCTTCTTCTGTTAAGAACCCACCTGCAATGCCTGGTTCAGTAACAGAAAATCCAGCACCACTTATTGCCACTGCTCCGCTCCCATCTTCCCACTCTACCTCACTTTCATCACTATTCCCTGTGTCACTGTCATCACTCATTCCTGTGTCCTCTGACTCCTGGTATCCTCCAGATTGCAGGGCTAGGTTATTATCATGCTCTATTAAACTTTGTTGAATCACAAGAGCCATCTCTGCATCACTATCTCCTGTAAGTGAGAAATTGTTCAAAGCAATATTGCTAGTATGTGACTGTGGAGCAGCAACAGTGTTACTGTTACTGTTTTCTTTTCTGTTGCCATCCTCCCACTCACACTCTACTTCTTCCATGTGTGTTACATCAGCTGTCACCTTCTGCAAGAGCCCCACTACTTCATGATCATCTCTAGCCTCACCTCCTTCCATTGGAATGGCATGATCCCCATTCACTTTATCACTCACTTGCCCTTTACAAGGGTTTGGCACTCCACTGCTAATGTCTTCAACATTGGAAGCCCCTGCAACTAACCCTTCAAAAAACTCATCATCTTCATCTTCTTCCATAGCTACATGACTCTCATCAAATGAGATTTGCAAACCGCCTGCTATGTTTTCACTTTTCATCTCAGAACCTTCATCTCTACCTGTTGCAGCCCTCCCCTCAGAAAATGAGCAAGGTATGGACTCAAACACTCTCTCCATCCCTCCATTCATTAGCTTTTGAGAATCCTGTCCATCACCATTACTCAACAATCTTTGAGCAGCAGATATGATGTTATCATCAGTTGCTTTCCCAAGTGAATGCTGTTTCTCTGCATCTTTCATCAGATAGAGGTTCCACTGCAAGTCTCGAGTCATGCGGATGCCCATACCCCGTCTTCTGCTTACACGTGTCCGACCTTTCTCATCAACATATGTTTGAACAGAATTTTCTGATTTTCCATCTGCTTCCTCAAGTGCAGTCTTGTCAGGTCCCACACCTGTTGTTATGTTTGTGAGTTGAGAGGGCTTTAAAATGGCAGACAACAAGCTTGATGGTGGTTGAGATCTGGGTTCTGGAGGTTTTGGTGCTGATATTGGGTTGCCTGTGTAGACCCCCATCAAAGGTCTGCAAAAACAAACAGATGGATGGATTAATAAAATCAGTAAACTGCAGCGCAAAACAAAGTGATAGAAGCTTGTGACAAATAATGGTAAAGCAGTGTGCAAGAAAAGGCACATACGGTTTCTCTCCTTCAAAGGAGGAGGAGAATATAAACTCGCGGTTTGTCTCTGAAGCAATTCTTGCACTTGGGACACCTCCTAGACCCCGTCCTGTTGCAGCCTTCTGTACATTATTGATCTCCCTACGAAATGCCACTGTCTTCAAATACGCTTCAATTTGTAACTGTGAAAATGACGATGGGGCCTACAATACAACCAACCCATCCAACTGCTCAGAACAAAGCTTGGACTCCTACAAGGAAATTGGAAAGAGAGGCTAGAACTGTACTGAGATGGCCTGAGTGCCTTACAAAAGATAGGGAAAGATGAGCTCTGCCTTAATCACGAACACGACTTGCCTTGGCAACTTTTTCAAACTTTTGCCGGTTCTCAGCCACTAGCTGCTCCCTCATCTGCACAGCATACACCAAACTTGATCAAGAAGTTTCTCAACACCAAGCTAAGCATTTTACTTAGGAGTTTCTATGTGCAAGAAAATTACAGACAAATTCTTCACCATCTGCAATGAAGTTCCAGCTCACCTGAACTAGAAGATCAAGCTGCATTGAAGGAGGAAGAGATGCTAACACTGCTGGATCCAGCTTTCCGTGTGCTGCTGGCTGCATTTGCATGTCGATTGTGTGTCACATGGTCAGCTTATGGGAATCCTGGGTATAGGTTAATAGTTTCAAATGCAACCCTAAGTCTAAGTGAAATACACAACCAGACGTCAATTACTGCTGTTAGTAAGTAGAGCATGAGAGAGTGCAGCATCCTACTAGATAAACAAGCTCCTCATCCTCTTCATCTTCATCCTCACTGGCATCCTTGACTGTGGCCTCCTCTGGCATTTCCACAGACTGTACCCTATCCATGGCTTCATCCAAAACTTGTTTTCTTTTCACAGGTGAAACTGCTGCATCATCTGAGGTTAGCTTGTTTCCTGGTGAAGCTTTCAATCTGCCAAACCACAAGTTGATAAGCAAATCAACAGAAAAACACGAGCAGAGGAGATCATGACATGGATAGAAATTTGATTTCAACTTACAACGCATCAACTGATCCCTGTGGATAAGTGCTAGCACATGAAACAGAGGCAACAACTGAGGACGGGGCCTCAAATCCTGCTGTAGTTTCTGCTACAGTTGGGCCTTCAGTGGACTGTTCTGTCTCTTTAGGCACAACATCCGCATATCCCTTCCTTTTGTGCCCACCTAACGGCTGGTTTTGTGCACGTGAATTAAGTGATCCTATATCCCCAGCAATCTCTTCCAGTTTCCTTGTTCGCAGCTGTTATGCACACAAACTGCTACATTAGCCTTACAGGTGTAGCACATATTAGAATGCCTGGTGTTTCCTGTAGGATTAAATTTGAACCTCTGGGCATGTTTTTACAGTTTGTGTAAACACACATAAATGAATCATATCACAGATTTCCCACTTTGTCTCATATGACTACCCTTAAAAATGGGACAAAATGCAAAATTAGGTTCTCCACACTAAACTCACAGTGTCAGTACACCACCATTTCCAACACATAGCATAGGAGATGACAAAATCAGTGCCTCAAGAACAAAAGACAGGGAAAAGTGTATTGGCCATGCTCACATGGTTAAGAAGCAGCTTCTCAGCAGTCTTACGAAATCTAAATTGAGCTTGCTCCCGCTGCCGGCGTCGGGCAATTACAGTGCGCCGCTTCAGAGCAGGCGTGCCCCCATCAAAGACAAATACAGGTTTGATCCGTAAGTACAACAGCTTGCAAATGCGGCGAAAAAACCCTAACAAGTGAGCATTACGGATCATGTCCCCTCGGTCATCGCGCATTGCTTTCATGAATTGGATAATCCATATGCTTGCATCTGTTACAGTAGGAACATGAATGTGTTATCACCTATTGATCATGAAAGCTTAAACTTGACACTCACTCATTTCAACAAAGCCATAGAGCATTGGCTCAAACTTTCTCTTTCTTCAACTTCTGACAACATTGCAGTTGTTGTGATTGAAAGAAACTTGAGAGCTAATATATCACATATCATGCAGAGTGTTAAATAGATTCATTGTGAATTCAATGCCAATTGGCTTCCATGTTACAAAAAGGTGCAAATTGTTGCCATTCTCCTAGTTCAACCGAGAACACTATGCTTATTCTACAAGGGTTTTGGGCTTGTGGTAGCTAAATAATGCAATGCTGAAAAAGGATCCTTCACCATCAAGAAGCTTCAGTACTCCTGGAAAGGAAATTTCCATCGGCCTGTTACTTAGCTATAGAGCTCACTATCATGAGACTCCACACACAAAAAGCCAAAAGAGAGAGACAGAGCCAACCTATGGCAAGTTTTCGACCTCCAAGAGCTTCCACAGACACACGCCGACCAACTGGAGCAAGAAGCTCCCATAGACCATGTACTCCCATGGCTTACTATTTAAACACCTTCAAATATTCCCCTTTGTACACAATGATGTTCATGTAATAGCCAAACACACACACACACACACTCCCTGAACAGTCCAACACTAGTGTCTGTGACACAACAACAACAATTCACCCACTGTAATCACGAAGCTGGAATTCCAACTACAAAAGGAAAAGAAAAGCTCCCAGAGGTTTCTAGATTCTAGTTTCTTAGTCACTTTTTTTGCTTTTTGGGGGGGGCTAATCTCCAAAGAACTCATGGAAGACCAGAAAAAACTTCGCTAGGATTTGGAGAACATCGATTACAAAACTTCACTTGGCTAGGATTTGGAGCACAACTCGACTGCGATTTGAAGATTCATCACCAAAAAGACATGGAAGTAAGTTATGCTTCTTTCAAAGTAAAATTCAAAACTCCCAAATCTGCCCCCCCTCCCCCACCACTCTACTGCTACTACTACTTCTTCTTCTTCTCTAGCTCGTCGACACTACTCCCACTAGGGTTTGGGAGAAGAAGGGGTCTCCTCTCCAGCGGCTTCGTGACGCCTGCCCCCACGGAAAACAAGGAAAGGGAAAAGGAAATGAAATCGGTGCGTGCATCGCTTCTGCCGCTCCTCTCCTCGTATGCAGTCCTGGTGGGTGGGATCCGCACAAGCTGTGGGACCGTGCCTGCTTTGCAATGAAGTTTTATGGGCGGCGGTGGTGGAGGTGCATGGTGCTTTTCCTATAGACCCACCCTAACCTACCCTACCCTACCCTACCCTACCCTACCCTACCCCTCTTTGACCTACTTTCCTTCCTTCCTTCCTTTTGTACCTACCCATCTCCCATTTTGACCAACCGTCTGGCAATTTACAAGGTTTTCTTTTTCTTTTTCTTTTTTTTTTAAATTTCAATTTTGTGATGTAGGTAGCTGAAAGTGGTGATCATCCATAAGAAAATTTAGTCACATTTGTCTACATATCATATACCCATGTGAGGAAGACATTCAAAAAATCTTTATATTTTGATTAGATATCACCTTGGATATCACTTGTAAAAACTCTTGGATATTAAAAATTGTGATATTTTGAAGATTCTCACAACCTCACATTTTAAACGATCATGTTAAACTACCGATTATGGAAACTTAGTTTGGTAAAATAACAAAATTCAACAACAAAACTCCATTGTTTCATCATTATTACACTCCTTGATCCATTGCTCTAGTGCTTTTCACTCCATTGTTTGTGAGTTCCTTAGTCCATCACCAATTTCAGCATCTCTAATGTTTTTTGTTCCATTGCTCTTGTGCTCCTTGTTTCATCATCCATCGTTAGTTCCATCACTCTCGTGTTCCTTATTCCATTGTCCATTGTCATGGCATCAAGCTCTTGCATAAACCCACAATCAAAAGCAAATTATTAAACCATAGTGTTTGCAAGTGGAATTTCATCAATGAGCATATTCACAATTAAGGTACCAAAAAGGACAGTCTAACACACAAAAAAAGATTGCAAAAGATTATTTTGAATTTGTATTGCATTTACTATTTCATGATTATAGTGGATTGGTGTATGATTATAACTAAAATGATGTCATGTTAATATAATATAAAAAAGTCAATAATAGATTGGATACAATATAGATTTTGTTTTGAATCCTTTTAAATAATTTAAGTCCATGTTTTAATTACAATTTTCATTTTAAAGGAGTAAAAATGAATGTATTAAATAGTGCATTGACTTTAATTTACTTTCATGAATAAATAATGCATACATCTATGTTTGGTAATGTTCACATAATGTATTTGATTGAATAATACATGATACAAGATTTTTGAAAGCTACATAATCCATTCCAAAAAGGTTGCAAGGAAAATGATTTTTTAAATCAATTTGGTTTATTTTTTGTACATTAGGTTTCAGATTTGTGGCTCCAAGTGTTGGTAACATGTGCAAGAAATATTCATGCAAGAATACATATCAAATTGTTTATAAATGTTATGTACTCATTTTTTGCATTTTTGGTATTTTACCAAATATTTATGCATAATTACATATGCATATGAAAAGTCACCACCACCATGTAAATTATCATAATTTGAATTATTCAATATTTTCACTTAAATTTATTCTATATATTTGGAAGATAGTAAAAACAAAGTCCTTGAATCATGTGTCCAAAAGTGATACCCAACTACAAATATGTTTAATTAAGCATGTTCACTAAAGTGCAACCAATAATGCACAAAGAATATTCTTAAACAAGAACACATTTTTTAAAAATAGCACTTGCAAGTGACAAGTCTTTCCCAAGTGTTTTAGTTCATTAACATTTCCACTAAAAATCTCCTACAATCCATTTTGGTAAAGCTTGCCCAATTTTAGTGGAACTTTGATGGAATGTTTAGTGGATTGGGGAAATGTTATATAGTAGTGTTTTGAAATGACTTTGATCATTAATGGTTAAAATCAATAAATCACCATACACAATGTTTCATTCATTCCTTTCAAAAATGGTGAGTTATCCATACAATTGTTGCTAGTGGCAAAGGTCAAGGGTGAGAGTCCATTCAACAAGAATGGACTATGCACAACAAAAATAGTGAATTTGAAAGGTATTATAATTTACACAAAGGTAAGACCCACTTAAAATGCCACCCATGCACTAATAAAGAAGCTTAAGTAAAAACATGAGGGTGACACTGACAATTATGCACAATAATAAGCAAAAAATGTGGTTTCCCCCTCGCAATGTGGTTTTTAAAAAATGAAGTACATCCCATGTAAATTTATGCATTGTCTAGATGCCATGTGATTCAATTATAATTAAAAGCATGATATTGGTAGACCACATTGATAGTTATTATGTACACTAATAATACATGGACAAATTATACATATGTACATTCATTGTTTTAGCACAAAAAATTTGTTACTTCATTTTGGTTATTAGGTTATTAGAGAAAAGTGATAGTTAAAGGGGACTATTATAATGCAAAACAAATTATAATCATTTAACATTATAATGATTTTTTAAATACAAAAAATGGTCATGGCGACCAAAGTCTATATTGTTGTGGTAACAAAGTTCTTTTTCATGATGTGATGAAGAAGGTTGATAATATCACCGAGTTGAAAAAAACATTTGCATTTATCCCCATGAAGATGTCTATACAAAGTGCAAGGCATTTGGTGAAAAAAAGAAGTTGACATGGATAATTATAAAGGTGTGCACATTTGTGATGCATTGACTATAGTGATTTCATGCTTGTAAATGGGTTAAATTGGGGATGTGTGGTAACCAAATCATAACATAGAATGTTTTGTTATTTTGATTATGGAATTTATGGTCCTTGCACAGTTATTGTTTACCAACTAAATAATTCAATCGTAACATCAACGCACCTAATCAACCTTCACATCTAAAATGTTAGAAAATGATAATGCCAACATTGAATCATAATGATACAAAGTTATATGTAGAATTATAGTGTTAGGACTTTTGTTTTTTAAATCTTTGCAAATTGTAGATGTAAAAGACAACTCCATGGGGTTACATAAATCATTACGACCCCCCCCCCCTGCCCCCATTGTTATTATTGTTTTCTATGTGAGATTTTTTGTAGAATAATTATTTTGAAAACATAATTGTTTCTTGGTTTTTTAATAGACTTCTTTGAATTTAAATGCATGCATGTGATGGATTCAACTACGAATTAAAAAAGTTATGACAATCATGTTGTGACAACAATGATGACAATGATTCACAATTCTTTAGTTGCATTATATTTTTGTTCACATTGTTGCATGGTAAACAACTTGTTTTTTTACTTTTAACATTAGATTTTGCAATTTTGTTAAAATGTGTTTTGCATCAAACATGCATGCATATAGGTGCTTTTATTCATGTTCATTGTTTGTGTTTATATTTGAAGCTATTATTCGATTGCATATTTTATAACATTAGAATGTTGAAAAAACTTCAAGATTATTTGATAATATTTCAAGATCTATATTTTGATGATTACATTTTTATGAAAACATATAGATCTTAGATTCTTAAAAGATTTTGAGGTTTTTCATCAACAATTTTTGTTGGCAACTTTCCTTTAGAAAGTCCACAACATTTAACTATGAACAAACACATTAACATTGCATTTGAGGTGTAGACAATGAGGGCCCCTTTTGAAGTGTTAATGAATTTTCAATCTCATATTTCATATGATGCATAGATGGGAACATCATATATGTAACATCCATGTTGTCACTTTTGAAACTTTAACATGGATGTTACATAGCACGTATATGTTCATTTGAACTACATATGTGATATTTTATGGCTTGTGATATTATTGGAAACCCTAATGTGAATAACAATGTAAAAAATTTTTATGTGAAAAGAATCCCATGGAAAGCCCTTTGTATTTCTAGATGCCCATGATGTAGATTTCATTTTGTGATGAGATTGTAAAACTTATCCTATGTTTGAAATCATATATAACATGTTTGTGGTGGAGGCCTACATGTACATGTGACTTAAATTGTGACTCCCTCCATTATGTTGACATAAAAAAATATTATGTTAATTTGTTAGCATTTGTTCAAATTAGATTTTGAATTGGAGACTCATCATAGACATACACAAACTCATCATGATTTGAATTTCTATGAAATCCACTATTCTCACTATAATAGATTTTTTAGCTCTTCATAAGCTTTTCATTGAAATGACATTTTTCAATCAATTTTCCTAATAACCTCAAAATCCTTTCCTAAACTTGGATGCTTTGTTGTCTACAACTTTGAAAACCCATAAATTCAATGTAATCTATCCATATCAAGCATATAAAGCATGTGAGGCCATTTGGAAAATCTTGGACAACCACCCATTTGTTTATTCATGTGGCATCAACTCTTTAGTAGTTGTTGCAACTCTTGCATTAGAAAAAAACATTGTGTGAATCCTAAAACACATTCTATGAATTGGGCAATTTGCAACATGTGGCAAAATTGTTGTTGCACACAAGTTGGAATAAAAAACACACAAGAAGACACACCCCACAAGTGAAGAAGCCTACTAGGTATGTTTTCCTTACTGAACCAACCTTAATGTGTCCAACTACCCAATTTTGATAACCAACTTTAAACTACAAATGTGACTAGTAGTAGAGTTCTTCTTCAATTCTAGCCCAAACCTTGTGAAACTAAGCAAAGTGGCAACAATTCTCCTCCATATAACTTTGTTCAAGGGATGGGATATGGTCATGTTAGTAATTACAATCCCATGGTATGGCCAATTGTCTTGGAAATTCCTTGGTAGAGTTGGAAACCTTTTGATACCAAAGGGTTGTCAGATTGTTCATGCACTAGAAGCTACTAGTGAAGGAATGAACATTTGAAGAAATTTGAAACTCAAGGTTGAAATTGCTATGGTGGAGATTCATTTGCCTTCCCAAGCTTAGATACAAACTAGTTCAAACGACATTCACATCAACATAGGTTTTTACAAAATTAGTGGAACCCTCTATGAAGATCCATCATTGCAACAACTTGTTGTTGAAGTAGTTAATTATGTTTTGGTATGCTTTGAATTTTTTCATGTCTTTCATTTCACTTGTGAACTATTGTGATGGTTGGTAGCATCAAAGCTCATGTTAGACCTAGTAGAAGATGGAGTATAAATATAAATATTATTAACACAACTTGAGTGGCAGCTTGTCATTGCTATTTGTGCTTATTGTCACTACTATTTGTGTTGAAGATGATGGTTTGAGACTTTGTGAACAAATCTCATATGGTTCTTTACCTTCAAAATTTGTTATACAATTTTTTTTGCAATTTCATTGATGTGTATCATTTCATATATAGGTTTAGTTGGATGGGCAAGTCCAGAACACCTCTTGACAAAACAAAATAAACACAAATTGTTGTGTTTTATTGTTTTCACATTAAGTCCTTCATGTTTATTGGTTTTTCTTTGTTCTTTTCTTGCAACCCTTGCCTTGAGGTTGGACAAAGACATGCATATTCCCATGAAATCAAGCCATAAATAAGTTGAAGGTTTGGTTTCAAATTTGAAGGTTTGGACATGAGGAGTTCAAAGAAAATCCCATAATGTTAATAAGAATATTGACTCATTTGAAAGCAAGGGAGAGTGTGATACAACCTTAGTTAAATGTGAGGTTGGCAACTTGATATGACACTAGGAAATTCTTTTCAAAGGTTACAAAATAAAACTAATATATGTCCAAATTGAATATGTTTGAATACATTGTCATTCCCACAATGAGTTGTAAAATATAATGTAAAGGAACAAATGGTGTTTTTTTCACATTTGAAGGTTGATAATTATGATGTGAATACTTGTTTATTTAGTTCCCAAATCTACCTTTGATAAAACTGTTCATATTTTTATGTTTGGGTTATTTATATTTGATCCAACTAATAGTTGAATGTGAAATGTTTCATAGTAATTTTATGTTATGTAATTCCCATGTAACATGTCACAACCTTAACCTTGGCTTCGTGACCAAAGCAAAGGTTTGTAAGGGTGCGGGTTAGGGTTTGTGACCAAAGTAAGGGTTTGCAAGGGTACAGGCCAAAAGGGAAACCCGGGAGTCACATCTCATGTTCCTGGGAGTGTATGAGAGTGTGAGGGAATGAACTCTCACACTCCCAAGTGAGCTCCCATTTCAAAAATTAAAGTCCCGATGGACTCCCGAACTTTAAGAGCACAATTATAAAGGTCAAAACCCATTGAATTGGGGAGTTCCTTCTATCATTGAAAAGCTTTTGGAACATAAATGTCTGAAATGGGATTGCATGACGCATTTGAACACTTAAAACATAAGTTATAGCAAAAAAAAAGGTGAAAGTCAAATTGACAATTTGATTCCTGACGGCTAAAAGTTGGGAATCGCCCCAATTTCCTACGTGCAGGTGGCGTGCGACATACGATTGAAAAGCTCTCGATGAGGGTTACAACTTTGTTTGAGACTTCATTTCAATCAGAATTTTGCACACAAAGTTATGGGCCCCCAAAATCGCGAAAGTTCCAACTTTGGGAATTTCGGGATTCTCACTTCGGAGTCTCAAGACAAAATGACATTTGCGTGTTGGTCCTATGGCCATGCACAAAGTATACTATAAAGGGGAAGATGGTGACTTCCCTCAAGTCTAAGCCATGATGAGTCTTGTGAATCCATGTTTGCTTAAGGCTCGTCTGTGCACCAAAGTGTTTTAATTATGCACTAATCAACTTGTTGTTTGGGTTGTGTAGGTCCATATGAATAATTGAATTGTTTGTCAATCTTTTTAGTCCCATCCCGAAGTTCCAACATGCCTTCTACCCCAAGAGTGTTGTGAGTTAGAGGAATGCATTTTAATTCTTTATCCTTCCATTGTCTTCACCTTTAGCTTCGTAATTGAGTCCATGAAGAAACTTGAAGTGCGTCACAACCTTAATATCACAAAATGAACAACTAAAAAACACATCCAAGATTTGAAAATCTTTCATAGCTCACCATATTAAGTAATTACCTTCAATACCATTTAGTAGGCATTTGGATGTTCATCATTTTTTTCCTTTGTTTTATTTAATGTTGTATTTTTGTTCATATATTCACATAAATTTGGTTGTTTTTTATTCATTATCTATTCAATTCTTCTGACAAATTCTAAGTTTTTGACAAAGAAACACATATCAAGATTTTTGAAATTAAACTAATAGGTTGTGAAATGTTGCATGGTTATTTAAGGTAAGATTCATAAGTAATATTAATTACTTGGCTTAAGGTCAAAAAATGGATCTTATGGGCCTTATATATACATTTGGATCTTTCAACATTATACGTATTTTGGACTCATTAATAAACTTGGATGGATAACATATTTTATTTACCTATATGTTAGCAACTTGAACCTAATGCTTGTGACAAAAGCTAAGGCAAGAATAAATGGTTGAACCTTGGAGTTAATGAAGGAGATGAAAACACATTCTTACACAAAAATGGAGATGTCCGGGGATGAGTTCTAAAACCTTTTTACATTGCATTCGACTTGAAGAGTTTGGCCTTTCAAGAAGCCCTTGGTTTAAAAATAACAATGAATATCATTAAACTTTTTCCAAGTGGAATGATTTTTAGCCATTTTAAAACATTAATTTGTTAAGCATTACACAATAGTAAACTCGGTTCCTAAAAATCAATTTGTTTTGCTTAAGTAAAATCATGTCTAATATTAAGTTAAGGAGCTTATATGATTATTAAAAAAATAATAATATTAAGAAGGATTAGCAAGCAAAGTGGTTTCTCATGGAGAAGCTGCACAGATGATGGTCCATCAAATTTTCTTTGCAAACAAATGAAGAATTGAAGACTTGCTGCGGAATTGAGAATTTGGAAAAAACTCAAGCACACTCAACTCCTGCACAACAAGCTCCGCATCGCCAAACAGCCGGGCTGCTGCTGCTGCTGCTGCTGTTGCTGAGGCACCATGTTGCATGCAGCATGGACTGGAAGGGGACGGCAGACAGGCAATACTTGCAAACCCTAATCGTAAGAGAGCAGCTAGCGACGAGCTCGATGATTCCTCCTTGTTTTCCCGCCCTCGTCTCTCTCCCACGGTAGCACATTACCAGACGGAATTGAACGCCTCTTTGTGCGTCACAAAGAGTGTGCTGGAGACACGGTTTTGTGGATTCCGACGATTACAGTGCAGAAAGGAGAAGAAGAAGAAGAAGAAGAAGAAGAAAAGGCGAATGGGAGGAGCGAATGACAACAACGACTCCAGCTTCTGTCTTCAACGTCTCTCCATGGCTGACCAGCAACAACAACCATCCTCTCTCCCTTCTTCTCGCACAGATGATGGCAGTGGCATGGAAAATCGGTGGAGGGACATAGATCGCTTGCTATTGCGCAGTGGAAACTTGGTCGGACCAGGGTTCGAGCCGGGTCCTGAGGTAATGTATGTAAACCTCTTCCCGGAAGTGGATCGTCTTGCAATCCCCCTTTTCTTTTTCTTTCTTTCTTCTTCTTCTCCAAGGGTTTTCGGTGGGTGACATTTTCTTTTTTAGTGACAAGAAGGTCATGGAGTGAATGAGTAAGTCCTTCCTTTAAGGGTTGTTCATGCCATCACTTGCCATTTCATTTCTGGGCAAAGAAGACATCCATCCATTTCTCAACAAACTGTGGCGTTCGAGTGACAGATCTTACAAGAGAGATTGGTCATAGATTGAAAGACGCTGCAATTGTAGTCCCTGATCCCGTTGCAACAAACCTCTGATCTCTTTTACCTATGCAGGTATCCAATTATTGGCAAGCCAGATTGCCTCCTCCTCCTCCTCCTCTTCTTATGTTCAAGATCGAGATCCCCTAAACCCTAAACCTTGGATGAAGAGAAATGCAAATCAAACCCTGATCAGCAAGCAATGGCATTCCTGATTTTTACAACAGAGTGAACGTATTATCTTAGATTCATGCATCAACGGCTTAGAAATCTGACAGTTTTAATCATTTTCCAGCATGTTTATGTCTTCTGGTTATTCCATCCTGCTGCTATTTGTGAAGGGGGGATCTGATGAGTTGGGGTGTTTCTACATTCAGTGAGATGTGGGAGTGGGGGTTTTTTTTTTGCAGCTGCGAGAGGCATTGGAGAATGATTTCCGAGTGCTGGTGATTGGAGCGGGTGGGTTGGGATGTGAGCTTCTCAAAGACTTGGCACTGTCAGGTTTTGGGCACATTGATGTCATTGACATGGACACTATTGATGTTTCGAATTTGAACCGGCAGTTTCTCTTCAGGATCGTGACACAATCCTTCCACCTTCTGATAGACTTTTCTCACACCCTCCATTATTGTGTCTTAATATTTGTGTTATTTCCATACAGTGTTTGTCAAGCACACAATTGCCTGCATGATGCTTGGGTTTGATTGATTTAGGTTGTGTCTTTTGGAAGTATCAGATCTAGTCTCAGCAGCAAAGCACGAGCAATCTGTGGCTGGAAGTCATGCACTGCGGTTGGGGTAGATTGTAGGTTGTGGGGTTTAGATTTCTCAAAAGGAGGATTCCAGGTCTCATCTCTCTTTTCTGTCTAGCTCTGTTGTTCATTGTCAGCTATGTCTGATGTACTCTTCTCCTACTACTTCTCCTCCTCCTCCTGCTACTACTACTACATAGTGTTCATCTTTTGGTCTGTGGAATTGATAGCACAACACAAATTTTGGTGGGAGGCTGTTCTGTTTTCGGCTTCATGCTGAAATCTTTCTGCAATGGACTGCAGGATGCAAGATGTAGGAAAACCAAAGTCAGAGGTTGCTGCTGCAAGGGTTATGCAACGGGTGAAGGGTGTGACAGTGATTCCGCACTTCTGCAAGATTGAAGACAAGGACATTGCATTTTATAAAGATTTTCAAATCATTGTCTTGGGCTTGGATTCGCTTGAAGCTCGCAGTTATATCAACTCTGTTATCTGCGGTTTTGTTGGTATGGCCTCAATGCAAGTATCCACGTTTGGGTGCCTGGGTTCACTGTCTTCATGACCGGCTAGTTACACCATATTGCAACTTCAGATATGACACATGAGAGCATGTCTTCCTGAGTCACTTTTGGCTAACGTTTTCCTTTCAAGTAAGGTCAAGGACTGTATAATGATTTTCAAATGGGTTTTGGCTAACGCAAGATATTTCTCGTCTGTCTCCATTCTCGGCCAAGAAGAGTACGAGGAAGATGGCTCACCTGATCTTTCAACAATCAAGCCTCTGGTTGATGGTGGCACCGAAGGTTTCAAAGGCCATGCACGTGTAATAATTCCAGGGATAACCCCTTGTTTCCACTGCTCTCTTTGGCTGTTCCCTCCCCAAATAACTTTTCCCCTGTGCACACTTGCTGAAACACCACGATCACCAGCTCATTGCATTGAATATGCCCACCTCATTCAATGGGGCCAGGTATGAATAACCTCGCAGTTACTGTACCTATTTTTCTTCAAAACCAGTGTCTTAGCCTTGAGTTTCTCAGTTATCTACTAGAAATCTACAATTGCTATCCAAGGTATCAGAAGCTTGTGCTTTAATGGAAGTCATGGTAAACTTTGCTTTTCAACTTGTTTTTGCTTCAGTGTTGGTACTTCAGTTGAGTGAACCAGAAGTTCATAGCCTTGTTTTGCAGACTTCAATTGCGAAGGGTTCAGGTCCAGGCATGTGTTTCTTATTTACGAGGTCAATATCTGACTGAAACTTAGATCCCATTCTTATGTGGTCATGTCTGACAGGATCGGATTGGAGAATATTTTGATGCAGACAACCCAGAGCACATGAAGTGGATTTATGACCAGGTGCCATTGTGTAATTCAAAAACAATACCCTTACTGGAATTGCTATATTTTTGTAACAGAGTTTTTGTGGAGTACAGCTTGGGCATAGAGATATACTGGCGTCCTTTTGCCCAGGCATCCTTGGGTACCTGAAGCTGGAACACAGTGCACCCATCCTAAATTTGGCCTGCACTGTTCCTCATCCTCATAGGACTATGGTGAATTCAATATTTTCCATTTCACTTGCATACATGCTTTGTGTATCCTTGGGAAATGACAAGCTCATTTGTCAGTTCTTGTGCCTTCTAAATGCAGGCTCTGAAGAGGGGAGAACAGTTCAACATAAGTGGAATCACATACTCACTTACCCAGGTCTGATCTTGTGGATCCCTGGTTGTGTGTGTCATCCCACTCTGCAGGCTTTTTTTGTTGATGTTTTAGGCTCAAGGTCTTTGAAAGAGCTGAAAGAGTAGGATTGAACACAGTAACCCTTTTGTGGAATTTCGTCAGCTGTAAACATGAGTAGGTGTGTGTGCTTCAAGGTTTCCAGTTGATGTCCTTGACCTTGTGCTTTGAAGGAAAATTAATATCTGAGCCAACCCACTTTCTCTTTGGATGCCTACAAGTTCTTGACCTACAATTGAACATACTGTTGTACTTTTACTTTGCGAACTTGCTACCAGTTCAAAAAATTATGAAGTGTGCTTTCCTGTCCAAATTTGGGCATCTCTAGCAGTCTGGTCATAGGTTTGCTATGGTACTGATGATGGAACATGTTGGTTGTTAGGCTAATGGAGTTCCATCTGCTGATTGTTTGCAAACATTTCAATTTGCAGGGTGTAGTCAAGAACATAGTACCTGCCATTGCCTCAACAAATGCGGTTGTAGCAGCAACATGTGCATTAGAGACATTGAAGATTGCAACAATGTGCAGCACTGGCATGGACATCTATATGCAGTGTGTCCTCAGCCTTCCTGTTTTCCCTTCAAAGTGTAGTGAAGATTGAAATCCAAATACTAAGCAGTGTTTTCAGCACAGAAGTGGATTTTGTTGGAATATATTCTAAAATTGGATTTTGTTGGGAAGCTTACTAACCTCAGTATCAGATGATCTGACAATTTTTATTCTGCCATAGTCAATTTGTAAGTTTGGGAGAGCTTTCAATACTATGAGAAATTTGTTGAGAAGAAAGACACAAAACATTCTCAATTGCACAGTACATATAGCCCACCCTATACCTTACAAATCACAATATTGCTGCAGGTACACAGGAACAGAGGGGATCTACCTACGAACTGTGCCACATGACAAGGACCGCAACTGCATAATTTGTAGTCCTGGCGTTCCTCTTGAGGTTGACAAATCCATCACATTGCAGAAGGTACACAAAGATCTCTTGTAGATTAAACTAGATTCACAATGCTTGCTGGAATTGGGTAGTTGTTAGTGGAGGACATGAGTAACCCGTTTGTTTTATCTTTTTCTTATCCTTGTTGTTGTGTCAATCATCCAGTGATGATGGATTAAATCATGTACCTATGCACCCAATACTCAAAGCATTCCTTGTGCTTTGTGCAGTTTATTGATACATTACTGAAAGACTCGAGATTCAAACTCAAGCTTTCAAAACCCAGTGTCTCATATCATGGCAACAACCTTTACATGCAAGCACCAGCAGTATTGGAGGAGATGACACGCCCCAACTTGCAAGAGCAGCTTTTAAGACTAATGGGCGGGGAGACGTCAGATGTGTTAAACATAAACGATCGCAGGTTGACTGGGGTTCTACGAGTGCGTGTCACGTTCAGGGAGGGTGCAGACACAATAGATATGGACACTGCAGGAACATAACTGATCAATTTCATGGGCTATGTTGAAACCTACCAAGTTTGCAGCATTTATTGTTGCCATACCTCTGACACATAAATTGAGGAACCTTTCCACCAACAGGATTTCTAGATTGCTGGGACAGTATATGAGATTAGCTTAAGAAACTGTGCAAAGATGCTTGCAGGAAGTGTCACGTCTCAGGGGCATAAAAGCACCACTTTTAAAATAGCAGTCTAGAACACGGGGAAGCTAGGACTACTACTCAAATCCAGTATCTTCAGGTCAATGGAAACCCCCTGGATGAAGTCTGGATGTATAGCATAATAGTGCCCTATTATTGTCTTTGAAACGGTAGCTTGGATTGGAAACCAATTGTCACAGTTGTTTGGAAAATTTCATGCCCTACATCTTCTTCTGTAGAGAAGAGGTTCTGACAAGTTCTTGATCATGCCAGCTTTGAGTTAGTGTCAAAATTCTATATTAGGTTCCAGAGGGAAACCAAAAATCCACCAGTTACAAGTCTATCATACATTTGCTTCTTTGACACTGCATATCAACTCACACCACAATAGCATATGTCTTTCAAGAAGAAAAACTCTAAGAAGCTCCATGTTTAAAAACATTTGTCCCAACAAGTTCTACTTTCTGGGGTACAAATCTCTTGGCATAAAAACAGGGGACATAATTACAAAATTTTCAGCTTTTGAGTGAAGGATAATTGATGAAAAACAAAATGAGCAATTGATACATTTACTGTCTTTGAAGAACGGATGTGGATAGTAGCTCCTTCCTTCTGCTTGAATCTGCAGAGAGAATTAAATGGAGGGTTAGTAAAGAAAGTATAAATGTGACCACATGATTCCACAGAAAGCCTTCTCATTTGAATCTGCCTTTGAATCTGCGAAGAAAAATGTAGAGATGGTAAAGACAGTGCCAAAGAAACACCTTCAGGATTTTCAGGTGTCCATGTGTGCATTCTGTTTGCTCACATGTACACCCCAAAATCCACGAGCTTCATCAGCTTGACATGCAGCCAGAGTCATTTATCTCAGCTTCCAGGGTTTCCTGATCTATAGAATGTTTCCTTTCTATATGTATGCATCAGCTTCAAGAGCTTCCTGATTGACTCTCTGGGTATTTTATTTCTGTAGACTTGTATGTATCTGAGTGGGATTAGCAAGCAAAAACAAAAGCATGGGATCCGAGAACCACAAGTCCTTGGGGTAAGGGAGACATCAAATAGCACATAATTGAGATCCAAAGCCACAATCAAAAGGAAGAAATTGAGGAGATGAAGTAGCACATACAGATGATAGTGAAGATCCTTAAACCCTAAACCCTAAGTTGTGCAAAAGAGAGCCCAACTGAACTACCCACCTCTGTATTTCTAGATCCTCAACAGTTTGTAAAAAACGTTGATAAAAATAGAAATGTAGGAGAAATCTTACAATGTCTGTTTGTGCTGAAAGCTCCAAGAGTAGTGAGAGAGTATCCGTGTAGAACACCCACTTGCAGATTCAAAGCAGGAGGGACTGAAGAAAGAGAAGTTTGTTGGATCTGTACTCCTTGGATAGCAGCAGAGGCTTGTTTCTTTGGAGATTTGATGGTGGGAGGGAAGTTAGCAGTGTTCATGGGCGTTGTTCAGCAGAAGCAACTGCCTTGGTCACTCTCTTGTCAGCAGGCGATGATGGCTCCTGGCTCAGAAGCTTCGTGTCGATTCTTCTTTCCTGCGAGGCACTGAGGTCTCCTCGTCCTTTGGTTCTTCTGTCTGCTGCTGCATTCTGTTGTTCTTCACTTTCCTCCCCTCTAGACCGCTTCTTCAATGCACGATGATTTTCTTGAAGACGCCGTTGCTTCTTTTTATGTGCATATGGACGACCACCACCACGCTGCTCCTCCTCTATGTCCATCTGCTGCTGCTGCTGCTGCTGCTGCTGCTGTCTTTGGACCATCTTCAATTCCGTCAAAGAATGTCGGCATTTGCGAAGCTCCCGCTGCATGTCTTTGCAGTAGCGACGTCCTTTCTCCGCTTCAGATTGCAGGAACTCTTTGTCTTTGGTGCAATTCTTCAATTCAAGGCTCATATCGTGGATCTTTTGTTGCATCTTCCCTGCGCTTAAGATGTATTTGTGCTCGTTCTGAATCAATTCGTACCGGCTTCTACAGAACTTGGCTTGCAGAATCTTGTTGACTTCGCGCTCCGTCTCCAACTGCTGAGTAAGGTGACGCAAACTGTCACGCCTGGAGGACAGCCTCTTCTCCATATCCACCACGAGAGCTCGTTCTTTCTCCAGTTCCACAGCTTTCACTCTCCAATCCTCTACGACTTGCTTGATTCTCTGTGCGATCATAATGGACGACGACTCCTCCATCACCGACGATGCAGCCCCCCGACATGCGATTGTCGCCGTCTCCTCCACTCTAGAAGAGCCAATCCTGAAAGAAGAAGACGAAGTCCTGAGCCATGACAAGCTCTGAAACAATTTCTTCCACACACAAGACATCATTCCTTCTCCTACTCCTGTCCTCTGTCTCTTCCTTGCTTGAACTTCCTCTTCCTCCTCCTCCTCCTCCTCCTCCATTCTTCAAGAATTTCTTACTCCCGTCGCCAGGCTACCGTCCTCCACCGTCCCCTCCTGAGTCCTCCTAAGTCACCAAACTACCAGCACGGGAGCAGCAAACAAATGATGACAACATGAAGAGAGCTCTCTCACTGCATCCAAAGCCTTTGCAAATGTTCTCTGGCAGGGGATCTTTCTCTCACTCCTGACTTGTTTTGACTTCTTCAGATATGGTATCGTCACTATCATCATCCCCTCCTCACAACAGTGTTTCTTCTTCTTCTCTCATACTACATTCTGTTCTTCTTCTCGTCTTTCTTTCTTTCACAGCCAGCCCTTATACTATTCTTCAGATCTGCGTTTAGGCATACTCACGAGCATCCTCCTTCCTCACAACAGTCTTCTTCTTCTCTGATACATTCTTCTTCTCTTTCTTTCTTTCACCGCCAGCCATTATTATACTGCTGAAAAAACTCTAAACTCCCTGGCATCATCATCATCATCAACACCAGGAGATCAGCACTACAAGAAAAAATCCGACTTACCTGTTGTTTGTTTCTCATTCCATGAGCCTCGCGTATCGATCATCATCTATGCTTATTGTTGCTATTGTTGTTGTTGTCGTTGTTGTTGTTGCAGTTCGTTTTGGTGGCAACAGTTTGGAGAACAACCAAATGAAAAAACCAACATTATTGTTGGCAACATCCTTGGAGTTCTTGGAGAAAGTCCAGAGAGAGCTTTTTTTTTTTCTTTCAATAAACCTTATATCAAAATCCTTTGCACATACATACATTGCCTAATAATAATAATAATAATAATAATAGTAATACTTCTCTTCTCTTCTAGCTTATATTATACTACATTCTTATTATTATTACGAGGCTACTTCAGAAGAAAACAACAACAACAACAATAACATCACAACAACACTTCCCAAAGAAGATACTAGAAACTGACAGGATCTTGTTGTTTCTGTCGTCTGGCTCTTGAAACCAAGTCTCCAGAAAAGAGAGAGAAAGAGAGAGTAAGAGAGAGAGTCTTTTTCTGTGTTGTTGTCACAATCCTCATCTCTCTTCTGAGTGAGAGTTCTAGCAACCCACCTGGAACAATCAAACTATCTAGCCAATCAACAACAGTGGAGTTAGGCTTTGGCTCTGCCTGCCTTTTACCAGCCACAGCAAGCTGTACGAATTTTTTTGAGTCAAAACCATTTTCATGCGCCAACGAAGATGGATGCTCCAACAACCTTCTTTGTGGGTTGTTAGTACCAAGAGAAGGATATATCTTTAGACCCTTTCTCACCATTTTGAGACATATATAATAACAAGGGGTGTGTCACACACTATGGCCTTGCCAATTACAATATTTCAAAGTACCTTAAGGCAAAAAGAAGAATTATGGAAACTCAAATATTTCAAAATGCAAAAATATTACCTTCCAAAAATCCTCTAAAAAGAAACCAAAATCCTTCAAGATATTATTATAACTTGATAATTAATCTCAAGTTTCAACACAAGCCAAAATATCTTCTTTCAAAAATCCTCATATATAAAAAAATAGACCTAGGCCAACAACCATGGTGGTTAGCTCAGTTGTTTTTTCTACTACCTACCAATTAAGGTAGGTAGTATAAACTTCCCTTACCCGTGTATAAAATATATACCTACGTACCTAGTAGTCACCTATTTTAGGGTTTTGAAAAAAATTTGTAACCTAAGGTTCTTACATTCCAAATTGTTGCAAAACTGAAATTGAAGGTTCTTTGATTTCTAAAGTTTTATAAAAACTGAACTCAAGGTTAATTTTCTTTTAAATCAATTAACTAGGCTACCCAACACTAGTTTGTTTTGATATTGTATATTGATGAGAGATTTTGGTGTCAATAACTGATATATTATGTGTAGGAAATATCAAACCCATATGGTGTAAAGCTAGTGCCAATATTTAGCATATTCCTATATTGGTATACTACCACATCTACATATTGCATTAGTGCATAGTACTTCACAAATTACAACTTGATCATTTATTGAAGGTTAAAGGGTGTGGGGGTGGTTGCACTTCAAGCTTGAAATGTTTTACAAAACAAAATCTTAGTATTGATTTTTGAAAGTTTACGGGTTTAGCATTTACAATGTGTGCACAAGTTCAAGGCAAAGATCCTCCTCAAAGCTCAAAGATTAAAGGTGATGGTCATGGATTCCAGTGTTGGAGCTTGCAAATAGTAATGAGTTACAAAGTTTGGGATTCATGTGTTGTAGTCATGACAAAGCTTGTTATTTGAGCTCAAGAAGAGGTTTATTCTTTGCACCTCTTGTTTTTCAATTCAAAATTTGTGCTTTCTTGAAGTTTGCAACCTACAAGTTTGTCTCGATGCCTTTTTTGAGTGCTTAGGTTTTTTGTGTCTTTTGTTTGGCGTTTGTAGTTGCAAGCTACAACTTGGGAGCTTGCAATTGTCATGATTGTGTTTTTTTCTTTTTATTTTGTGTGTTTTGTTTTTGTCAATATGGCATCATTTGTCCCACCTTTGTGGAAGCTTATTTTTGGGTCATTTGTTCTTTCACATGTTGCAACATCTAGCCATAGTTCTACAATTGTAGAGATTGCTAAAGTTACACCTCTTGAAAATAAACTAGAGCCAAACTAGTAAAAGAAGTTTGTGAAGAAAAAACTTTATGAAACTAACAAGACCTTTAAGTCATTTAATTTGGGTCTATGAAGTTCCCTTGGGTTGAATCTATGGTAGGTTCAAATCACAAAGTTTCATAAGTGATATGCAAGGTTTGTAATCACATTAAGAGGCATGACAAACATTGTGCCCTAAGTTTGATGAGTTGTACAATGTGGCAAGAAGAAGGCATTGGTAGATATCTTTAATGATTTAAGGGGACAATTTATTTTGAAAATAACAATCAACATTAAAAAAATGAAAAGTTTGTTTCCCTTATATCAATCAATGGATGCATTCCAACAAGTATGTGTGGGCATGGAGGGAAATGAAAAATGTAAGAAGACCCAATTTGCAGTTTACTTTCATATTTCAAGTCAGGGTAATATGAAGACTTGAAAGGTATGTTTGCATTTTTGAAGTTCAAACATAACCTTAGAAAAATATTAGAGTGATTTGTCTAGGTGGGAGATGGCCATGATTTTGTGTGACATTGTGATAGGCAAAGTGAAAGAGGATTTAAATATTCTTAGGTTCATCTCATATTTGTTGATGAGGTGACTATAGACAACAATAGTAATTGGGGGGATCCATGCATGTGTTTGAGAAATGGAAATGAATGCCCATTCTATTCACCTTTGAAAGGGTGGTTAACAACAAGTGTTATTGTAACAAATTTGACCCATGTGTTGTTGCATGTTTTCTTAAATTTTCGTAGTATGGATGTTCAAGTGGTGGGCCAAAAGTTGGTGTCATTTGGGATTAATAGAAAGTTTGGATTTATTGGTGTGTGCAATAAAGTCACCACTTAAAATCAAATGTTATGTGGCTCCTTTTTCTATGCATGTCCACTGTGTTAAACACTAAATTGACTTGGTAGTGAAAATTTTATCTACCTAATCATTGGCTAACAACATTGAAAAGTTGCTTGTTGGAATATGTTCTTATTTTTTAAAATTTGGGAAAATAGTTGTTGAACTTGAAAAGCGTGGTGTTTTGTTGGATGTGAAAGCACTAAAAATCCTTTGAAATGTGAAGATGTGTTGTTTGTCAATGTTCTTTCCTATTAAGCAAAATACAAGCCCTTCATCATGCAAGTGTGAGGATATTGACTTACATGTGATGTAACCAAGGCCAACATCACTACATTGTTTAGTGTTCAAATTTTACTTGGCTTTCATTGCCTCATGCCTTTGCTTGAATTATTGCATGGGCTTGTCAAAATGGTTCAAGCTCAAAACATTTATGTTGTGGATTTTGTTGAAGTTGTGAAGTTCATGCAACTTGAGCAATTGAAATTGCATTCAAGGATGATGCCTTTGTTGTTTTCAACAATTTAATCAACTTTTGAAATGAAGTTCTACCATTTATCTAGGATTTAAACCCAACTTGCCCTAATCTTGCTATTGAGTGGTGTGTATTTCATGTGGGTATTAAATTGGCAAGGTGACATGTTGATGATTTGCAAATTGGGAAAATGGAAATAATTTCTCCTACACTATGGGAACAACATTTGAAAAGTGTGAAAACATAATGTTCTAAGGCAACATCTCAACTTTCTTGTTCACAAGCTAAAATGTCAATTCCTAAATTGTGAATTAATGATAGGCATGGGCATTGTCTACCCATTCTATTGGATGTGGCATGGTGTTAAAGAAAATTTCAAGTGTCACCTAGTCACTTTGAAAGATCATTTTGCGATGCCTATAGTTATTTTGCCATGCTTGAAAATGATGTGATGTTATGTTGAATGGCATGGCTTTGAACAACTAATTTCATTTGCTCATTCAAATCATGAAAAACAATTCCATAAAGATCATGAAGATGGACAAGGATTGCAATGACTTTCATTCACTATGGTTGAAGCTTGGGACTAACCACATAACCTTAAAAACGTTTGAATGGTCCAAGCTTGTTGAAAATTGTATGGTGTAAGTTTTAAGATTTATAGAAGACAAATGATATTTCAACACACTTGTTTTTATGAAAC
Source organism: Sphagnum tenellum (assembly GCA_963921925.1). NCBI lineage: Eukaryota > Viridiplantae > Streptophyta > Sphagnopsida > Sphagnales > Sphagnaceae > Sphagnum > Sphagnum tenellum. The sequence goes on from OY998155.1 coordinate 13,496,583, forward strand.
CCAAAGTGCACAAATTGATTGAACACACCTTTATATTTGTGTATGAACATGTTTGGGTAGATTTTTAAAATTTTGGAGACCTTGTTTGATGAAACCATTTGCAGTAGAAAAAAAGACATGAAATAATTGAAGCCTAAATACATAGGTTTTGACTTTTGATCTCAATTTTGTGTTAATTTTCTTGTACAACAAATTTTGACTTCTACTATTAAACATGTAACAAATGCCTTTGGGTCACGGGCATGGGACATTGACGTCCTTAGATATATTTGGCTTGTTAGTTGTGAAGAATTAACCTTTGTTATGTTTATGCGTGTGTACAACATGGGCAAAACAAGTAAACTTGTGAATGCACATGGATAAACATTTTGGTTTGTACATTTGTGTCTATATTGTGTTTCTTTGTGTAGGTCATTTGTTTTGCTACGGGGAGTTTAAATCCTCAACAAGTGCTTGTGCATGTGTGGTACTAGGTTAGAAGTCTTTGAAATTTGTTTGGGTGTGGTGCCTTGGGGACGTAAATTTGTTGTATGTACATGGTATGATGTAGATTTGTTGCATGAAATTGCCACAATAGCAGTGTAATGAAACATCCATAGTTAATTAACAACCCACTAAAGTTTTGAAGGAGTTAAAGTTTTTCACCTTGCAAATTTTGAAGTGGCCATAACACAAAGGGCTCTAAAAACTCTAGTAACCAAAATTGTATTTCAATTTTTAGCTAGTAACACAAGAAACCCATAAGGAAAATGATAAGGTGGTCATCTAGTTGGTGACTAAAATATGCACAAAAGGAATCACATATCCAACCTTCCTCGATGCTAAAAATATTGTAGGCATGTTATGAAACATAATATCATATGGAAAGAATTAAATATTTCAACATCACATTGCCAAACATCAATCATAGATATGGTAGTTCCTTCACTTTGTTAGAAAACTTTTCAAAAATTGAATTATTTTTCTATAGAGCACATAACTTTTCCATTTTTAAAATGTTCTTACTTGATGGTCTCACAAAAAAATGTTGCAATTATTTGGGCATGGCTCAACTAAGTAAATTAGTAAGCATTTAATTGAATCCTATGTCCTTAAATTAGTTAACTAGTGTGAAATTGGTCAAAGGTATTTCAAATAGATAATATCAGCGTATTTTAATGGGAAGTGTTTAACCTTTAATTAACATTTTACCATAATCCAAAAATTGGACCATCCTCCATAAACACACCTAAAAGTCATGCAAAAGATACAAATTTTGAAAATCCAACTTAGTGGAGTGTTAAAGGACTTCAAGTTGAATGCTTTGGTTGAAAAACTAGAGATTTGAATGAGAAATGGAAAATTGTCAATGTTGCAAGTTTAGACTTTCTAATTTTGAATAGTCTTTCAAATTTGCAAGTTTTTGAAGACTTGGACTAAGATGTTGTGCTTCATTTATGGTAAAATTTTGGTGGTGCATAAAGCATGTGAATAATGTGTAGAATTATTTTTTCTCAAGAAAGAGTTGAAATGAATGAATAATGGATGGTCAAAGTTCACCATCCAAAAGAAATCTAGAATTTTAAAAAAAAAAATCATCCCTTTTGGGGCAAACAAAAAATAATTGGATTGTTTGGGATTGTGACTAAGAATGGCACTCCATTTAATTCAACTTTTGTTTTCAAATTGTTCAAAACATTGGGCAACAAAACTTTTCATGGACTTTCACATCAATGTTGCGTAGAACTACCAAAAGCTTTCTATCATGTTGGGTAGCTCACAAAAATTCTTATAATGAACAATAAAAAAGACAAGAAACTCTCGTAAAATGCAAGGGCCCTATTCAATGACATGGCAACTACAATTCATGTGTGTCAAATTTTGAAACTAGTGTTCTCAATTAGGAATACTAGGAAGGGGGCAAATCAAATTGGTCATGATTCCTCCATGATCTATTGTTGTGCTATATATATATATATATATATATATATATATATATAAGTACAAATAAGGGATTTTTATTTATCCTAATTTATTTCCCTGAAAATAGCATACCATATTAAAGTGCATACCAAAAGGGTTATAAAATTGAAGAAATATATCACATTCATCACCTTGGACATGCATAAGAAATACCAATACCCACAACTAGACATGTTTTGGTATTCAAGTAAAACCATTAGGGCAAAGAGTATGAATTAAACCCTAAACCTTGTTAGTTCTATCAATTAGATGAGGTGCCTCCAAACTTTTTTTTCCTAAACCCTAAACCCTAAACTTTGGGCAAACCATATGGGATATAAAATTGAGGATTGTTAACAAATGATAAAAGTGCACATGTCAAGAGTTAATCAATTGCACCAAAAATTATCAACACGTAACTCTTATTTTAAATATGAACGATTCCATTATTGATACCACCATGGTATTCGAATACCAAAAAAATTCTCAATACCCATGGTTTCCTTGGTCCCAAATCTTTTCTAGATTAAGGGTTTAGGGTTTCTAGATTAAGGCCTTTGTACTAGCTTGTATATCAATGTGAGTTCTCAAATGTACAAAATATGTATGTACAAAGCATAATATTAGTACAACATGTTTCTTTGATGAACTACCTACCATATGGTACTTGTACACAAGGTACTGGCAGAATTGGACCCGGTATGGAGAGAACCATCTGTCCAGCGGAACATGGAAATTGTGTCCTAGAATATGCCTTTTAAATGGCAAATAGTCCAAAATTTTCCCAAATGTTTTTGTGAAAATAAAATAAAATCATGGATTGTACACTTATTTTGAGTTTTTATATATAACCATGGCTCCCAAGAAATTCAAAAAAATCAAAGGTTTTTAAAGGTTTTTGAAATAATTGGGATCGACAAATTTTCTTATTTTAATTTTTCAAATAACTAGAATCACTAGTTGTTTAAAAAATCAAATAACTGCACAACCATTGAGAATTCAATTTTTAAAACATGAATTCAAATTACCTATACATCATGGAAAATTAAGGTACCAACTTCTTTGTTATCAACATATATAGTGCTATGACTATAACAAAATTTAAAAGGGGACTTAATCTATTGTTACATTGAAATCTCATGCCATGCACCTCAAACAAATCCTACCTAAGTTCAACTACCCAACTCAAACATAAGTCCAACCACTAATCACAACCTTGAAAGGCATGATAATCATTAACCTAAGGATTTGATTTCATGTCTTGAGTTTCGATTTAGATGGAAATCTTATAAATTTCAGATGAGTATAGACTAATGATTAATTAATTTGTGAAAATTTTCAGTTGGTTTGTAGTGTTTTTTTTTTTTTCAAGTAAAACTTTGCAACTTTTCAACAAAAAAAAATTGAAAAAAAAAAAAAAAAAAAGCAAACAAAAACATTGGGACAAACATCAACATAAACCTCAATCAATGGCAATTCATATAAAGGGGAATTATATTGAGAAAGATTGAGCTTTTTATTGATAAAGATTGAGCTAGGTTCTTTATCATTGAATTTGTATGTCATTAAAAACCTATAAACCAATGTCATAAACTCCTTTGTAATCAACATAAAGTGTTATGATTGGAAATAGATTTGATCAATAAACAAATTCAAATGAGGTTTTGTTAACCAACAAGAAAAAAACTTGTGCAATTGCTAATCACAACATTCAAGGGCATAATAGTTAATTTTCCACAAATCTTAGTACCTTGCATGTCTTCTCAGATTTGTGGGTTGTGGATGCTTGATTCAATGTTGATCCCCAGTCCAGATCAGAGAGTTCGAGCTTCAGAAACAAGGTACCTATGCGTATCTAGTCCAATTCTCATCAATTGCTATTCATTTTTCTCAATCTATCTATGGTTGGGGGCAAGGGGAAGAAGGTTCATGAGCTGATGGGGAACCCCATGAGAGAAATTGGTTCAGTGGTGGGTCTTAAGCAATTGTGGGTTTTGAGGGAGATAGATTTCTCACACTCCCAGTTATCCATCTCCACAGCTCCTTTGAGAACCTTGTGCAATTCACAGCAACAGAAAGTCAGAAATTGTGCCAGTGCTCAATTCATACCAGAGCCCAGATTTTGTCCAGATGGATTCCCTCCAGAAAGAATGGGTTCTGATGGAAGCTAATAAATATAAGCATCTGAGATGCACTTGAGCTGCAACCTCCTGAATTCACTGATACTCATTACAGAATCTCTCCTGGAATACTTCCTTCCTCAATCTGCAGAAAATTCAAGCTTGAAACATTGGGTTGGTAGGGGGAGTAGATCTTAGTTGCATTACCATTTCTCAACTTTTGGAGAACAGATTTTTTGACTGCAAACCATCAGCATTCCATACATGATGGAGAAGAGCTTGCAAGATCCAGAGTGGAAACACAATCCCACACCAATCACTGAAGAAATTGCATTCTCTACTCCAACATCATTTTGCACTGTTGCAACTCCTCCTCAGTTGCTTGCTTGCTCCACATTGCGCTGCTGCCATTAGAGCTTGCATTTGCAAAGCAGAAAAACAGGGGGGGGGGGGTACAGAGAAGGACATGCAGCAGAGTAGAAGAAGAAAATGGGAAAAGCTGCAGAGAAGGAATGCATGCAGAAGTAGAAGAAGGAAAATAAGAAAAGCTGCAGAGAAGGAATGCATGCAGAGTAGAAGAAGCAAAATGGGAAAACCTGCAACAGAGGGATGCATGCAGAGTAGAAGAAGGAAGAAATAGGACATGGGGTTTAGGGTTGAGGGTTTCTGAGTGGACTATCTTTCGAGAACTGTGGATTGGGTCTTAAGTGTTTTGACGCGATCTGAATTGCGATGATCTATGAACCCTTTGGATGGCATGGCATCGAGTTTCTTGCGCCCGGCCACCGGAGTTGCCGTCACATGCATCAGCATCTGATTACCCACGAAGAGCTCAGCGACTGTCACGCTTGTCCGACCAGCCGTCTCGCGTAGCTTTGTGTAAGATTCCCGCAATCTCGCCAACAATGCCGTGGGCGAACTGGAGAGAAGCTTCAACAACGAATGCCGCCGGATGACAACATCACCACCATCAGGCTCCTTCTCGCAAGCTGCTGCTGCTGTTATTTCAGCACTACCAGCAGTCTGCGGCGACGTTCGTGATTGTGTTCTGGATGATGTCAAGTCTTCCACATTAGTGACGGAGTGAACAGATAAGTTCTCGTCGCCGTCAGCGGCAGGTTCCAGTCGCTGGTATGCTGAACGATCCATGTCTTCCGCTGAAGAAGAAGAAGAAGAAGGCGTCAGAGGGAAAAAAGAAGAACCCATCATGAGCTCTCGATGCCGATTGCTGGCGGCGGCTGCTCTTGTCCACCATTTTCTGGGAGAAAAGTTGTTAGGCAGAGATACCCGGAGAGTCCGCGACAACGAAAACCCTCCTCCACGACAAGAAGAAGAAGAAGAAGTCATCTTCCTCGCAGTGATCATATCTCCTAAGTCTCACCTTCGATGGCTAGAAGGCACACAAACGAGAGCCGCAAGCTTCCAAAATGCATGCAGAAAAGTCAGCCACTTTACTTCCCTTCCCCTTCCTCCCCGATCATCTTACAAACTCCTGCTGCAAAACTCCCAACCAAAACCCAAAATCCTGGACTCCTCCCATTATGAAACTTCATCTTCATGAAACCGACTTCAGCTTACAGAAGAAGAGAACAACAACTCAAACCCACGAAACGAGAGCTCCACACCCAAAACCCCAAAACCCAAAAACAACAACACCAACAATCTATCAACCTCTGCTCCTTACAGCCTGCAGACCAATCACCCAGAAAGAAAAAGAACCAAAGAAAGCCATTGATCATATATCAGTTGCACTACTGCACAAGTGTACTACTACTGCTACAAAATGCAAATGCAAATCTTCAATGGTTCTTTAACTTACTGGGTGCATCATCAGCATCAGGTTTTTTTTTTTTTTCCTCCTTGCTTAAACAAAACCACATTTGGTCACTATTACTTGTGTATTGAGCATCATCATCAGAAGATTATATCATATAATGTGGTCAAGAAAATGACATAATCTGCTATTCCAGACCTTAATGTTGTTCTCATCGTCTTCATCAGAGAGTGGTCAAGTTCGGATCCATGCCAAACTATACAACAACAACAACAACAAAACATCCATCTCCATCTCTCTCTACTCATCACCATCAGCTTCGGATCCACATGATGGAACAACAAACCCATCTTGGATCTTCATCATCCTCATTGTCAAAGTAAGAAATATCAACACCAGATGATTAAACCACAAACAAATTAAAACAATCTAAATCTCTCATCATCTGAATCATGTGAAGAATCATGTCTCTGCTTCTTTTCTTAACTACTGTAGTACCTGAAGATAACCTGTGTTGGCCTTGCCTACTACCAAGGCAAGGATATTGTGTTTAGATTCATTATAGAGTATAGTAGCTTAAGGATTTTGGCCACTAGGTAATAGGTGAGGTCTTGCAGATTGTCCACAAACTTCAAGTTCCTAGTGGTACAATATCTCCCAAATGCTAGTTAAGGTCTGATAATGGCCATTGGTTAGGAAAATTAGATGAATACAAAGGGGTAAAGGAAAATGCTTCAGTCCCAAGCAAAGAGACTACATCTAGAGTTATCATGGCAGAGCAACCATATAGTTTTTCTCTCCTACATCCTTCACTGCAACAATCGTAACAGAAACCCACATATCAAATTCAAAGAACAATAGTTTGAACACCCAACTACAGATCTCTACTTATGACAAAGGCCAAGAAAAGGAAGGTTCTTAGACCTATTCTTCTTCAAGAGAGTGGTCTTACACCTATAAGACAAAGGTGTAAAATTATTCATCCCGCGCTTAAGGAGCAAGCATAAGATCCCTCATCTTTTCTAGGAATATAAGGTGCCATCAAAATACAGCTTAGGAAATTTCTCCAAATGCTATATGTAGATGGTGCACTAATGGGTACGGGTCACATAATTCCCTTAGTGAAAGAAGTGTGCACACAATACAGGTCTCTTTTGTGTGAGTTATGTGACATAAAATTGGGATCTCTTCTTCAAATTTACCTCTATGACTTTCCCACTAACATGGATCTCACATATACTCTTTTTTCTTTAAAATGTTTTTGGGACATGATAACCAATATTGGTTGAAAATTAACATAATCAATTTAACAAATCTATAGAGTACATACTTCAATGAAAAGATGGACACATATGCAATAATGATAATAGTAGTTGGTACCTCGATGGAAAGATGGATAAATACTAAGGTTAGTTAGTGGACCTTATTCAAATGAGAAACGACTTAACACAACTCTAAGCACATCATTCAAAATTATATGATCGCCATTTCATTTTAACCATTTTCCAAGTTGTGCAAAGAATATTTTATACTTCATTTACAAAGTGCCAATTACAAAAAATGAAAGCCACCAAATAATAAAAAAGCAAAGAAGAAATGATACATAATTCTACATCAACAATGAGCTTAGTATATTGATTATGTTACAAATTCTTAAATACTCATTTTCTTTGGGTATGAGGTACCATTTGCACAAAAACCTGATAACAACTATGACATATGTGCATAACATATAAACCCTTGGCATGTCAAGCAAGGTAATTGCAAATCAACAAAATCACACAAATGGAGTATGAACACAATAAGGTCAATATGCCATTGGTAAACATATTTTTAAGTGATGTTGATTCATTTGGAAGCCATAAATGGGTTATGATGCAGAGGCTCAACATCTCTTGCACTTTTTTGAACTTTTTAAACAATCTATGTGGATTTCATGCATAATTTTCTCAAACTTTCAAGTTGAGCATCTTGACCTTTCTAAGAAGCATTCCCTCAATGTGATGCTTGTAAACCTTTAAGCTTTTCTTAACATTTTCAATTTTAGTATAATAGGTATATAATTTTAGGTCTTAAACCCTTACCACTCTTAAGGAGTGGCATAAGATTTCTCATTTTTCTAAGAAGAATATTCATGAATATAAGGTGCTCTCCAAATACATTAGGAAATTTCTCCAAGTCCATTAAGTGAAACCAAAAAAGATATTAAAACATTTGAAAAACATTATGTTAGCTTGAACTTTAAATTTTAGTACTATTTTTGCTCTTTTAGTTTAAAGCTAAATCCTCATATTGATTCAACATATGGCCAAAGGTGTTTTAATTTTGTGCCCCAAGTTCAAATTGTTTATCATGGTATTGTATTTCATATACCATGTGCAAATGCCTTGAAAGGAAAATACAAAAATACACCACCTGCAAGACCTTATATATGCATGTGAAAGTCAATGTTTAAAGATGTGAAATGTTGAAAAGAATTCCAATAATCAAAACAATTATAAATAAGCTTGTTATTTGAGGAGTTGGCAAGTCAAGTAGATTGGGTAAATTTTCCTTGACTCTATGAATTAGAGGGTGACCTTAGGTCATGCCAAAAATCTAAGTTGCATGTGGGTCTCTTCCATATCTTTATAGCTAGTCATCCAAAGAATCTAAGCTACATGCCTCTTCCATCTTATAGCTTTAATCTAACCGAATAGAATTAATTTTAAGCATGAAGGGAATGAACATATATAATCCAAGCTTATAGTCTTAATGTAAAAAGGGTGGCTCATGGCATACTCCACCTACTTAACAAAGAGTTATATGTGAAAAAAATGACAAAAAGTTGCCATTAAAGTTGTAATATATTTTTATTCTGCATTGGGTTGTTTCAAGTTTAAATGTTGTGACCCTAACCTTGAGCTCAAAACAAAGTCTAGAGCATGACAAAGGAGGTGGCCAAAAAAGTGCCTCATGATTCAAACATAGAAATTTAAGAAAATTGAATCCCAATAGTTTTAAATGGATTCTCACAGTAGGAGTTGAGAGTCTTAAAGTGTCTTGAAAACTTTGAAACAAGGGTTACAAATCAAAATGTGTTCAAATTAGGCAAAATTATTTAGGGTGTTGGAAAAGTTTTGAAAAATACATTTTAAATTCCCAATTTGAAAATTTGAAACACAAGTTAAATGGTCAATTGATTGATTGGGAATGAAATTAACAATTGATTTTCAGTCATTAGATTAATTTGAAATAAAGAGGTCAAACCAATTCCAATTTGAGAACTCTTGATATTTTACTAGAAAGTTATTTTCAAGGGAAATAACTCTACTTTTGAATTGGAGTTCATGTGAAGGAGTTATGAACTCAAACATAACAGGACTAATAACTTGACAATGTAATGACAATTTTGGGACTCAATGTAATCCACATTACCATTTATAAAATATATTACAAGGAGAAGAATGGTGACCTTTCCCAAGTCCAAACCATGGTGCGTTTCATGAGTTTGTGTTAGTTTGTGTTCATATGTGCATTGATTTGGCTCCAATTGCACTGACCACCCTATTTTTTGGTTTATGCACACTAAATTCAACTGGAGCCCATTTTAACAAGTTTTTTAAATCCCATTTCAAAACTCTTGTGCCTATTTAAGAGGGAATTAAGGAGCACACCTTAGATTTACATTATGCTACAAACTAAGAATTGAAAGGGTTTTTTACCCCAATGCCATTCGACAAACCTAAAAGTGCATCGCTAAATTTCAACAATCACTTCAAGTTGGAACAACACACATCATACAATGTTTTATGATTTCCTCCACAAACTACACAAAATCATTACAAACAATTCAGGAAAATATAATGAAAATGTAATTAAAATTTTTGAAATGGAAAGGAAAAAAAATGTACATGAAGACAATTTTTGCATCTCCCATTCCAATGTTTCCCATTTATGTTTATTTCATTGTCACTAAATCTACTATCACCCACTACATTATTGTTTCTTGTAACACCCCATTGTTCACATTATATTGTTCGGCCCCTTCATCTTTATACCCATCCCAATGTCCTAACATATCACTGCACATAACAAACTTTGTCTTCTTCAATTTCTAATTTTCCTCAATTATATTTTCAATTTTCAATTGAGGTTGCCGAAAAGGTTTAAGGTTTAAACTTTGAACCTCATGGCAACCCCAATTTTAATAGTTTTATATTTCATTTGGATTACAAACAAAGCGATGTGCAAGGTTAATGAAATTGTCTTATGATAAAGTTGTTCAAATTTTCATATATTGAAAAGAGGGTTTGTCGAATTCAAATTTTTTCATGTATTGTTAAAAATGGGTGGCAATTAAATGTCTTAAAACAAATTAAAATCCCAAAAAGGAGGTGACCACTAAAATACATAAAGGTTTCAAATTGAATCTTATGAAATTTGAACCTAGATGTTTTGTAATGTGAGCTTGTAGGTTATTTCAACCTAACCAATCTTATTATCAATTGCTCTGAAGTGTTATTCATTGTCAAACCGCCTTGCAATACAAAAGGTGTTATAAATTATGATGTGTTATAAGACCAAGTTTATAAATCTAATTGGAGCATGTATAAATAGGATGAAAATATTATGGATGAAAATATTTCATCCTATTTATATGCACTTGATAGATATTTAAACACACAACATTTGTCTTTAAAGAGTAAAAACCTATGGAAAAAATAAATTTTGTATGATTATTATTGTCATTTTGTGACCCAAGTTTATGATGGAAGATCATTGATATAGAGTTGATAACATTGTTAATTGAACATGAAGTTTTTAAAAATGCTCATGAAAAATCGACACACTAGTGCACCCAAACATCATAGGACATAAGTTTTTCGATGGTAAAAAATGTGTAGGTCTTGGACTTTTTTTATATTGACAAAACAACATATTTTGATGATAATGCAACAAACAATGAAACATAGCATACTCACAATCAATTTCACAATTTGCAATATAAAGTCAACAATTCACTATTTTTTGTTATTGAATTTTTTTTGTAGTTTAATCTTGTTGCAGGTATTGTTTTGTCTACTTGAATATGCACAACTACAAATTTTATAATTAATAATTTCACGTGCGAATATTAGTTGTAAATAAATTGTATTCTTTACAAACTCTTATGCATTAGAATCACCATTAGTGGTATTAATAATTTCACTAAAGTGTGTGTGAAGCACGGAGTACTCTTGCCTTGTACATATGTTCTTCCCACCATTTGAACCAAAATTAGGACCATGTGTCCTTGTGTTTAGTTTAACCCTTGGTTGTGTGACTTAAAATACTTTAATTGAGTATGAAGTAAATGTTTTTGCACTTTGGATATATTCTACACAATGGTGATGATACTTGTATGGATGTGTGGTCAATTGAATTTGCCAACAATTTGCTTCTTCTATTTATTGTTTTTACATTTAACACAAAATGATGATGACTTTGGTTTCCTCCCTATAATTTCATGTAAATTTTGTACCTATATGAAAGCTCATTGTGACTACAATGTGGTTGATGCAATTGGTTTAATCACCAATGTGGAATGATGTTTGAGTTAGTAGTTGAATTGGTGCACGAAGAGTTGTAGTCTAACCAATTTTGGTGCTATTATTGGAATTATTAATTAATCTTTTTGACATTTTCATTGTTTTTCACAACTAAAGGAAAACCTTGAATTTTTTTTGTACATGTCCACGGATGCATTAATAGAATACTATATTATGATGAAATTTGTGTGATGTTCGTCGATTAGGTCACAAGAATAGGGAGGCCTAAAAATAAATGATGATTCCATAACACTTTTATCATTTCATACATTGTCTTACCAAAGGATTTTAGAATGTTCAATGTGGCCCTGTATTATAAAAAAAAGTTGTCAATAATCTTTGTTTGAGCCAATTCCGTTGATATAATCAAACATGTGTTTGAAATCACCATATAAGGTCCCCCATTTGTCTTTGCATGTAAGTCCATTTCATTTGTGACCACCATTATTGGAATCAACATTCATGCTTGTTGCTATTTTCTTCCATTTGGACATAATTGATTCAAATTTGTCCTTGGGATCTATTGTGGTATGAACAACAAGATATTCATTGTGCTTTGTTTTAATAAAAATCAATACATTTGAATGTTCCTAGTTTGTTCTCAATGTGGTTTTCTTGATTTTATGATCTCATAGTTTATTGAAAATGAAGATCTTTTCCATTTCAACATCCGACTCCTTTAAAATCTTCACCCTTGTTGGCTCTACCTCTAATGTTTAACAATCTTATATATTTCTTTATTATATGATCGAGATGTTTGCAATTTCAATTATAAACAATTTGAGTAGACATATAATGAACATATAGAGATTTGAGTAGATAGATTTTGATTACATCCTTTTTGTTTCTAAATCTTGATTTTTTTTATGATTATTTTTTTTTGCATATTTAAATGAATTCATCTTCTTAATCCTACCAAGTCTATATTGAAAATTTTGAATGATTGTTGAAAACGTGTGTAATTATGATGAACAAAGTGCACAGCAAGCAAAACAATTGGAAGATGTGTGAAGATGCAAAAAGTAGGAAAGTGCAATGCGACACCATCAACCATTGATTTGTTTGTTCAAATTTGTGAGGTATAAGATACCATTGCATCGTACACATGAATTGATCACAATGGTAACTTCTTGATGGTAGAAAACATAGGAGTTACAAAGTTGCTATAAACACCATTACCATGTTAGATGCCAAAGCAAATCCAATCTTAAGGTATCATGCAATAGATGTGAAAAAGATAATGTTAGGATGCATGATACCAATGAGGGATCATTGACATATCACCAAGTAGCAATACATCGTTATTATTTTGTTATTATGAAACACAAATCCCTAGTGCTTTGAATGGTTTAAAAGGGATTATATTGAACAATGCCTTTGAAACTGATGTAAGCAAAGATGGTGACCTTATGGTAATTGATGTTATGGAATTGAAATGTAAATTTTTGCATCTTGTAGAATATTTGAATTTTCAAAAACAACTTGGAAACAAGGTTCATTTGTTTTTGACACTTGAGGCAATTTTCTTGAAGGTTGTTTTTTCATAGACTATGTGAATTGATGCTATCTATTATGCAACATTGGCAAATAGTTTAGTTATATGATAATTGTTTACATTTGCTAGAATAATTGTCAATTGTTTTTGTCAACACAACTTCACTGCATGAGGGAATCTTTTTTACAAGATTCATGACTTTTGAGAACTAAATGGTCTTTGGAAAGTGCCTTCTCCAAATCCCATTTGCATTGTATATCACACACCTTGTTGAAGTTGAAAGAAATGATAATTATTGGACATTCAGATGGTGTGCACATATTTCAAACTTGAAAGTTGAAGCTTGAAAAAAAAAAAAAACATTTGATTACTTTTGTTTGTTCAATTATCTAAAAGCAAATTCTCCCAAACAAGTGAATTACTCTTGTTATATAAAATCCTAGAAAATACAATACATAATCTCATTTCTATATTGAGGGAAAATATAACCTTTGAAATTTAGATAGATAGGTAGGTTAGTAGATAGGTAGGTAGATGGAGATGGATGGTCAATAGTTAGGGCAAGTGAGTGTTAACTGGTATGTAAGGGCGCTTTGTTAACTTCAATTTTTGGACATGCGAAAACAAGTGAAACTTGATGAATGAAACAGTCAAATAGCAAGTAAGTTAACCATTTTGGCTAACAATGGGACAAGATTATAATGGAAAAAGTGTTTTTCTATCCACCCACCATCCATCCCTTGTGGTGTGCTAGTAGTGGCTTTTGGTTCACTCTCCCCCTTGTTCTCAGAGGTCAGCTAAGAAGAGGAGGTGTGAAGGCAGATTTCTATTCCTCCAACCTCAACTTGGTATAAGGAAGTAATCCAAACTCAAATTCAAGACATGGTTAATAATATAAAAAAACCATAATAAAAAAATCCTGCATCATGAGTTTCCATTGGAAAACTCATCTCTATCACATTTCCCCAAGTCAGGGGAAGACTCAGTCAGGACATTGGCTTAGCACTCAACATTGCTGGAACCATACCTTCAACCTAAGTGCAGGTTTCCATCTTCAACCCACAATTCCAGTGAGTTTCTATCACACTAGGGGAAGACTCTGTTAACTGCCTATTTTCATTTGACACAAAAAAAAACAACAGGCCTTGCACAAACAGATAAAAAGACCGTGTGGTAATAACACACAATCATCATGCTGTGTCACATGCTTTATCACTCTAGTAGGAGAACCTTCCAATAAGGTTTTGCCATCCCACACAGTGAACACTTTTTTAAATGCGAAGAAAAACACAACATGGGTAACCAAAATTTGAGTTATATCCATGTGCATGGCTGTTCTCAACTAAATTATTTCCATTCCTGGTTTAGTGTCGGGGATGATGTTGGGTCCAAGAGCAGACTTGAGAGCTTCCATAATGTCATCATATGATACTGCATTGCTCATCACCACTCGCGGCTGTTCACAATTTTGCCACCCACACAACATGGCTACAATTGTATCAGCAATTGCTAGACTCTATGGCATGTAAAGGATCATATGTAGCTAATTCTGCACAGCTTTCAGGTGTCTTAAAAATGATAGAATCAGTCTTGGGGTGGCCGATTCAATCATTTTGTACCTATGCCACTGCCCATTCTCTCATTTCATCCTACCTCCACTGTTATTACATACTCTACTGCAGTTTCCTACCTATCTCTACTGCTATTTTATACCTGCCTATGACCCTTCATGCCAGGGAAAGCACCAACGTTGGGGCACATTCTCTAGGACACAAAATCATGAGATCCAACTCCAATCACCAAATATTGATCATGAATCATTATACAATCTTGCCCCTCAAACAATTGCAAAAACAAGCTTCAAAATCTCATGCTGCCAGGAAGCATTTGGAAGTGAACTTGGTGTTTCTTGAGCTTCTAGAAAGGTTCCTGGAAGGATTCGGAGGGGAATTTGGTGTTTCTTGAGCTTCTAGGTATGGTTCCAGAAAGAACGTGGAGGTGGATTTGGTGTTTCTTGAGCTTGTAGGTAGGGTTCCAGGAAGGATTTGGGGGTGCATTTGGTGTCTCTTGTGTTTCTAGGTATGGTTCCAGGAAGGATTTGGAGGTGGGTTTGGTGTTTCTTGAGATTCTAAGTATTGCTTCCAGGAAGGAAATTGGGAGATGGATTTGGTGCTTCTTCTTGAGCTCCTAAAGCATTGGTTTGCAGGCAGGATTTTGGAGGCAGATTTGGTGTTTCTTGAGCTGCTAAGAATTAAGTTTGCAGGAAGAATTTGGGAGATGGCATTGGCAGTGTTTTCTTGAGAGCCTTCTAGACTTTGCTTTGCAGGAAGTATATTTGCGAGAAGGAAATTGGTGGTGGTTTCTTGAAGTAAGTACCTTGGCAACAATGACATAGACAACTCGCAGAACAACTTTGTTGAGACTACACTGGCAGACGTCCAAACCAAGGCTTTCCACTGCTTGCAGTATCTGGCTTTGAATGTGAGGTCGCGGCTGGCACACCATTTCAATCACTACTTGCTCTGGCAGATCCATGAAAACATCAAGTTTATCTGCACATGATCTACTATTTTTCCTTGTGGCAGCAACATTTGAGTTACTTTGCTGCTTCTCTGGGATATACGAGTCTTCTTTTACTAGCATTGGCATCATGGACGCAGCAACAGCAGTATCGTTACCAGATTGCCCTTGTCCTTTTGATACTGGCATCTCCTCCGCTGGCGTCGTCGTGGTGGTGTCAATGGAACAAGGATTATTACCTTGAATCGGGGTGCTGAAGATGGCAGTCGTCGTCGACCCTGCTGTTCTCTCGCCAGTCGTCAAGCATGAGGACGACGACTCTACAGTCCGCTTCAAATCTGAGCGCCTTTGTCTCAGAACAGAGATTTGATGATGCAGATTCTTGACGTACTGAATTGACTCGTCGACGAGGGTGGACCTATCACGCTGAATGCATTCATTCCCACAGTGTACACCACCCGAACAATGGTTAGTGCATCGCTGCCAGACTTGATGCGCATTGCAATTGCTCTCAAGGCTCTTATACGACTTGTTTCGATCAAGAAACAAAACCGTCGCGTGCTTCGATCAAGAAACGAAATCGTCGCTTGCTTCGATCAAGAAACGAAATCGGCGCTTGCATCATAACAGGAAGCAAACTTTGCTTAGATCCAGAAAACGGCATCGGCGCTTGCTTCGCAAGCACGAAAACTTCACGAGATCATAGTCAAGGTCAGCGATCGCGACAGTCTCTAATCTAGAACCGCAGCAGAATTGCACGAAAACATTCAAGAGCGACATCATTGTTGTTGTTACCTTAGGTCCCGGAGGAAGCAATGTCTCCAACGTGGAGAATCTGCTGGTCATGTTGTCTCTTCGTTGCCGTTCTCTTGCGATATGCTCAGCTTGATCGATAGGCCGTTTCCATCGTGCAGACGTCGTCGTTTCCGAGCGCTGTTGCTTCTTTCTGAACTGTTGCTGTACCTCCTCCAGGAACTCTTGCGCATTATGATCCGCACTACCACCACCACCACCACCACGAGCTCTTTTCACTCCGGCCAGGAGTTGATGAGAGACTTTTGTGGCGTCCCCCCCCACGTTTGCCTCCCACTCCGTGACAGCAGCGCCTACAGCTGCTTCGTTGCGGATGACTGCGGCTTGCGTTTCACATTGGAATGCAACAGTAGCTAGTGATGCACCGGTGTCAAGATCCAATGACCCGCTCCTTGAGATGCCAGGAACAAGACTATTATGTGATGAAGTGTATGTAGTAGGCAGCAACAGGCCAGAGACCTGCTGCTGTTCCATTGCAGCGGGACTTGTGTATGGAAGAAGAGAATCTATAACAGTCTGCTGCTGCACTGGTTGAGAAGAAGTCGTCACAGCGGATTCAAGAGTATCAGATGCTGCAATAAGAGTACTATGAAACGCCGGCAACGAAATTTTGCGCTCTTGCACTGCGCTCAGATACTTATCGTACACTATTTGCTGCTGAAGAAGGCTCGCATTCAACTCCTCTCTTCTCAGGTCCTGTTCCATCTCATGTAAAGCAGTCGCCAAGGAGGCGCCATCGGTATCTCCTAGACCGCGGGCGTTTTCACGGGACGCAGTAGTAGTATTCGTCGAAGGTTGACCATCTGCTCTTCCTCCCCGTCTTCCCCGACGTCCTCCACCTCCTCCTCCACCCCCTCCTCTACACCCGTCGCTCATCTCGTATCCCCAAGCCTTTTGCACGGCAAGCATATCTAGAAGGAGTGCCTCAAAACCCCCCGAATACTTTCAAAATAAGATTCAAAACACCACTCAAAATCTTCGCTACAAATATGGCCACCTAAAATCAAACACCATTTGACAAAGCACAAAACATTTAGTTGAAACTTCTCCTCCTCCTCCTTTTAGTCTTCTTCTCAGCCACTAGCTGCTCCCTGTATCCGAATCTATTTCAAAGATTTTTTGTTACACGAAATCCCAATTTTCTCCAAACACTTGTCAGAAACTTGTTGCATAACAAAATTCCCGGAGTTGCGTTGCGCCCCGCAGCGGCAGCACACGAAGACGACGAAGAACAGAGCAGACAGAGCGGGACCCGCGCAGCAAACGAAGAGAACGGAAGAAGAAGAAGACAAGCGGGAGGGCGCAAAGAGGAACGGAGGAGGAGGAGGGACGAGAGGAGGCAAATTAGCCGACAGTGTGAACAGATACACGCCCCTGCTGTGAACATAATCTCGTAAACCCATAGTGTGAACAGAGACTGTACATCGTCGACGAAAAATAGTGGAAAGTAGAATACCGACCGAAAAGTTACATGCCCGTAGTGTGAAGTTACGCTCGTTGGTCTCTAGTGTGAACACGGACGATATCGTGGACGAAAAAAGTGGACGAAAAAAGTGGAATGTGGGATTGCGGACCGAAAACTCACTACCTACCCCCCTAATTCACACGTTTTTGGTGAACTGTATTTTGGGGCAGGCTTTTTTGGGCCCTTTTTTTTAATATATAAATTGATTGGCCCCCTAAAAAGGAAGGTTTAGGTCCCAAGATTCTTAGCCTACTCCTACTAGCTCCACCGGTCTAGTAAGCTATATGTCAGTAATAGGTGGCCTTTTCCAATAATAACTTCCACCAGAAGTGGCCTTTTACTTTCATTTTCTCTAACTTAAGTGGCCTAATCAATAATGTACACGAGAAGGGCCTGAGTACGGGCCCTTTTCCTACGTAAAGTAGATCTGGGATTTTTTCACTTTTTAGAAATAGCGACAAGAAGTAGAATAATACTTTTTCCCAATTTTGGGTTGGGCCCACAGTGAACCAGCACCCATCAGTGCACCATGAAGGATGAATAATAAGTGGTCAGGAAACAGTTTTCTGTTGAGTTCCAGTTCCCTAGTTAACCATGGTGGTTAGCTCAGTTGCTTTGTTTTTTTTCTTTCCTACCTACCTACTAACAACCCATTATAAGCAGGTTGTTAGTAGGTAGGTAGTAAAAAACAGCTCTTATCCAATGTTATAAACCATCTAGTTACCTAGTAGTAGTTACCTATTTTCCTACCTATCTACCCATATAGGAGACGTAATTCCTACAGAATTTGTTACCAAGGTGAAACCCAATATTACTTCAGTTGAGGTTCATCCACAACTGACTAATACTCATCTAGTGGAGGATGGTGCACTGGTGGGTGCCGGTTTACAATTTTGTGGTTCCTTTTTGTGAGGTGAGGGAAATTGGGGTGAAGTTTAAGCCCAAGTTCATCTCACTGAACATATTGGGGATTCCCAAAGTGGAATTAGGTTTAGGGTAAAAAAACTTGAGGTGTAGGGCTTTTTATGGAAATAAGGGCCCATGTGAGGTGGAGCCAACCCAAAGTGGAATTAGGTTTAGAGCCAAAAAGCTTGAGGTGTAGGGCTTTTATGGAAATAAGGGCCCATGTGAGGTGGAGTCAACCCAAAGTGGAATTAGGTTTAGGGTAAAAAAGCTTGAGGTGTAGGGCTTGTATGGGAATAAGGGCCCATATGAGGTGGTGGAGCCAAATGTGGTTTCGGTTTTGCTACATTGGTAGAGAGTGTGAGGCTGAATGATTTATCCGAATAAGGGCGCACGCAAGGAAGAGTGCAAGCACATGTCGAATTTTTTGTAAAGCCGAGAAGTCTGTGGCCTTTGCCTAGTGTAAATAATACGTGCTCCAATTTGTAATTATTTTCTATCCTGTGATACGCAATAAGTACCTGCCATTATCGCAAGCAAACAATGGCGAAAATGAGGTACGTTTCAAAAGTCGGATTGCTCGCTCGAGTGGACATTCCGCTCTTTGAAACATCCCCCAAATAGTGGAGGAAAAAATGGTTAGGGTTAGATGCACTCCAACTATATTTTTAAAAAAGAAAAAAAAAGAAGCTTAAGATAAATTTCTCCCAATGCTTTTTAGGGTGAAATGAAAGCCCTAGTTCTCTTTGACAAGCAAGTGGGGACCCTCAAGTGAATTCAGGTGAAGTAGAAGCCTGATTTCTCCTTGACGAGTAGTTGGGGGACTTACAAAGAATTAGGGTGAACTTGAAGCTAAGTTCTCCTCCCCCAGCATATTGGAATCCTTGGGAAATTAGGGTGAACTTCAAGTTCAAGTTCTCTTCACCAAGTATATATATCAAGACCAGTCTGAAATAAAAACCCCAATTTTCATTACCAAGGAAATATAGAACCCTTCCCCCACCCCCCCCACCACCCTCGAAACATGAACATGGCTACTATCACATTAAAGAAAGAAAAGAAAGAAAGAATCATGGAGGACCAATTAGCTCGAGCACTATTCATGATCATAAATTTAAATTTCAAATGAAGAAACACACGAACATTTCAAGCTACAATGACAAAAAGGCGCTACACAAGTTGCAAGTTAGTAGCAACCATAGTAGCAATTGTAACACTTGTAACAACTCCATAATTCAAACATTATTTAATTATGTATTTAAATTGTGTATATATAAAAAAAGGGGGGGGGGGGGCAAGGATGGGAACCCATCTCCAAGAAGTACAAGGCAAATAAAAGCATGAGGACACATGTTACAAAGAACATAACAATCAAGACATCACTAAGAGCATCTCCAGCAGTGCTCAGTATGTGATCCTGCACAGTAAAAATAAAATGGATGAAGAAAATCCAACACATGCCTGTTTGGCTCAGAAAAGGTGGGCATGTTGGCTCAGTATAATTGCACAGGGTGCCGTGGCTGGTAAAAGGCTCACCAGCTGTGTGCACCTGCAAAGAAGAGTGTACTAAATATATTCTAACT
Source organism: Sphagnum tenellum (assembly GCA_963921925.1). Lineage (NCBI taxonomy): Eukaryota > Viridiplantae > Streptophyta > Sphagnopsida > Sphagnales > Sphagnaceae > Sphagnum > Sphagnum tenellum. The sequence continues at coordinate 13,516,767 of OY998155.1, forward strand.
GCTGCTCAGTGTTTCTGATTGGCCCATCATAATGATCGGTCCGGGTGGTTTGTTAGTAGTAGTCCCCTACGTATTTGCTGTCCCAGTTTCAGTTTTATTTGTGGGGTTGAAAAAGAGTACGTAACTAAACTTGGATGTGAAAATATTTTCGCAGGGTCACATATTGAGCACCGCTGGAGATGCTCTAATACAATAATAATATAGAAGACGCTAAAGCTAAAAAAGATCTTGGCTACCACAAATTGTCTAGCTATGTAGGGGTATTGTATGGGATGTGTGAAAAAGATGAGGAATGCCTTTCAGGTGCGATAACATGCTGAAAAGTCGTAATGGCCTCTGCATGCTGAAGGGCTCTTTGAGTAAGGGCTCTTGAGTGAGGGCTGAAGGACAAAGGTAAGGGCTCTTGAGTTTTTAGTAGGCAAGTAGTAAAGACATAAAATAACCACCAAGAGTGAGTAAGCTCGTGATCAACAACTGGCTGATAGGTTACTAACAATCAAGAATCAAGATGATAACCGAGATGATAACCGGATCCAAACTCAATAACTTAGCCCCAACACTGGTAGAGACTATATATAACTACACACATGTGAACAGTTGATACATGCCTAACCACTGTGGTTGGCTACAGGACATGAATACAACAAGAGGTATATCACACTGTGGCCTTGCCATTTACATTTAAAAGTATCTTAAGGCAAAAGAAGAATTATGAGGAAAACTCAAATGTTTCACCGTGCAAAAATATAATCTTCAAAAAAAATCTGCAAGATATTGTAACCCTATAACTAATCTCAAGTTTCAACACAAGCCAAAATATCATCTTTCAAAAACCCTCATATATAAATACTAAAAATTAAACCTATTATTACCTAAGGGCCAAAATCCATTAAGCTACTTGTAGTTTTTACATGGTGCACTGGTGGTTGTTGTTGGTTCACTCGTCCCTCCATTAACCTGGAACATCTAGGCACCTAAAATATAATTTTGCTCCCATCTTATCCCAAAAGAGTCAGAATGTTGAGGTGGTGTCTGCTAATGCACTTGTGCTCTCATCATGCGCATACTTTTTTATTTATATGAGAAAATAAATAATTTAAAAAAAAAAAACACCAGGCAAGGGAACAAGAGAAGAAAAAAGAAAGGATCAAAGTCCAAACAAAAGATCACATCCCAAAACAGAGACTGTACAATGAGGAGGCTTAAGACAAGAAATCATGAAATCTAGGACCTAAACCCATATCTAGTAGCACAAAGCAAATCGTGCAAAGAGATGGACAAAAAACTTGGAAGGACACCATGCTTAGAAGATGCCTCTCCATAGATATATTTATGTCTTTATATCCATAGTTGGCTAGCTTTTTAGGGTTGGTGATTCATAACTTTTTGATAGTGGACACTAAAGGAAAGTGATCTTGCATTTCTTGTTTTGACAGAGAACTGTTTTTCTCTATAAATGTGAAGTATTAAATTGTTCCAGCTTGCCAACTCACAGAGAGAACTGTTTTTCTTTATAAATGTGAAGTATTAAATTGTTCCAGCTTGCCAACTCACAGAAATCCAGGCATTACATTGACCCAAAGAACACATCTCAAAATATATCATGTTTATGCCCTTTATGTTCACTCTCTATGTTGGGGCTTCCAACCCACCTTCAATTGGGGGTAGAATTGGTGGGAGGCAATGATAAAAAGCATCCTCCTAGAGGCTTTTCAATCACAACCACTTTGAGTTTGTGTCAAAATATCTTTTCATCTTCTTTTTTTGTTTTGGTTTTTTTTGTTTTGGATGGACTACTACTACTGGCCTAGCTCTAGTGACTCACTTTTAAGGCAGAATGCACTCCTAAAGGTGCATTCCCACTTGGCATTAGAGACTCCAGCGAGAAGTCCCCTGACACCAAGCTAGTCAGTCATTTAGGACTTGAATCTACTTATAACCATCAAAATTTTGTATTCAGCTAACATGTTCACTTAACACTAGCCTATCTCCCATTTAACATTGGGTGCCACCTAGGATGCCACCTAGATTTCCATTTAACATTGGGTGCCATCTAGGATGCCACCTAGATTGTCATTTAACAATGACTTAACATTTGCCTACAAAGGAAAGGATAGTGTGTTTAGATTCATTATAGAGTATAGTAGCTTAAGGGATTTTGGCCCCGAGGTAATAAATAATAGCTCTATTTTTATATGAGCATTTTTGAAAGATGATATTTTGGCTTGTGTTGGAACTTGAGATTAGCTGTAGAGTTATGATATCTTGAAAGATTTTGATTTTTTTTGAAGATTATATTTTTGCATGGTGAAATATTTGAGTTTTCATAATTCTTCTTCTTTTGCCTTAAGATACTTTTTAATGTAAATGGCAAGGCTGCAGTGTGACACACAGCTTGTTTTGATTGTGGCAAGTTCAATGCTTCTCCAGGGTATGGGACGGTCCCCTGAATACATCATGGTGACAGAAGAGATGATTTGATTTCTAATACATAAGGGCACAACAAAGACCAAAAAACATAAATGTATGGGCCACAATTGCTAGTTCATGTGGAGTAGCGAACTAATTGGCACAATAGAAAGACACTCGAATTTTAGTTGAAAGCCCACTTGAAGTAAATTACTTCTTACACCGAAGAAAGCCTTCTTTCAAAGAGGTTTCATATCTCAAATCCGGAGGAAGAGGGAGCAACATGGCCTCTCTCTCAAGGGTCCCGTACTTTACTTTTGGACATGGCGCTTCACCTTCTTGGGTGAGGGTGAGGCCTAATTAATGGTGGCTGTATTCAATCCTGGAAATATTAAACTTTGGGCTGAAAGACCCTAAAAATTAGTTCTAAGAAAGAAAATTTTATTATTATTAGTCGATATTAGTATCATATGTGAATAATATTAGTAGATAAAGTACTATTATTATTTACTACTATCGAATAATTATGTAAAAGTATCCGTATAAAGGAAGGGGGGGCGGAAAGTCACCTTCCATGGCTACCAGCCCCCCAAATAGAAATAGGGTTTCATCCTATTTCCGTCACTTTGGGTGGACTCAATGAATAGATTTTTACTTTTATTTTTTGTCATTTTGTGCGCAAGTTGGAGGAGGCATTCCAGGGATATTCGAAAAACAAATTGTGCAAGTGGGATGCAGGTAGGTAGATAGGTAGGTAGATAGATTACATAAGAATAGATTAGATAGAGAGGCCACTAGAGCCGATCAGTCCGGGATCTCCTCCTCCTCCTCCCCCACCGACTTTCCTTCCGCCTATCAAAGCATAGAGCGCGATCGGCTTGACCCCAAAAAAAGGGGAAATAACCCATCATGCACATACAAACAAACACCGACTGGCTGTTTATTTATTATGAGAAGAGTGTGAAGACTTCCGGTTTATTTATGGGAACTGCACTTTGTTGAAAATGGGTGTTTTATGAAAAAGAGTTAAAAAAGACTTGGCTCGTCGTCATCGTCGGGGCCAAGTAAGGAAAAAAGGATACCTCTGACTCGTCTCGTCGTGCAGACAAACACCAACCGGAAACAGGGCTTTACTACGACCACGATCGGAGTGAAGACTCGGTTTGTTGGGTACATACTACACTTTGTTGAAAAATTAGATATCTCCGACTTGTTAAAAAGGCTTTGGGGGGGGGGTGAGTCGGAGAAACGGGTGAGGGGACTCCGGGAATAATAATAACATCATTATTGTGACAAATTGCTTTAAACGAGACCATCCCCACTTGTCCTCACTCCCACTTGTCCTCGGTTTTCTTTCTCCACCGGCATTTCTCTTTTTTTCTTTTTTTCTAGTAAGAAAGGTGAATGGCCTATTGCTTTGCTTTAGGTATTGCTGCGCCCCGTACAAGTACTCCGAAATAAAATCGAATAATAAGCCTCTCCGTTTCATCACGTGTTTGAAATGGGAAAATACAAAATAATATCCATCCGCCCCCGTCCTCTCGTCTCCTCTCTATTCGATGAACCCTATTGATACACGAGGCAGATATGACGTTATCACACCAATGACACATTCGTCCGAACTACCACCGGTTTGGGCTCCCCATGTCCACCGAGTCTTTTTGAACTGAGAGAACTCCAAAGATTACACAAAACAATACAAATAGTACAGTTAAGACTCATTCATTCAGCTTTCGAGTGGTGGCCCGGCCCAAAAGTTACACACAAAATTCATGGTGTGGGAGCCTCCTAGACATGATTACAAGCTTGCCCCCTTGGGTGGTAGTAGTAGTAGTAGTAGCCGGGCTGTGCAAGCCACCTTGAGATGGATGATTTTGTGAATGGCACAAATGAAAAACTTCAGGTCATTGATGCTTTTGTATATACTATTTTTTTCATTTAATACATTTTTTTTGTATGATTTCATCCTCCGGTCATTGATAATTTTGTATATATAGTATTTTTTTTCATTTCATATATTTTATATGTGATTTTGATCCTCAGGTCATCGATAATTTTGTATATAAATATATATTTATATATTATTTTTATTTTTATTTTCCATTTAATGAATTTTTTATATGATTTCATCCTTGGGTTTTTCATCCAGTTCTTGAGTTTTGGCCTTGGTTTAACCCTATGTTCAAGAAGCATGAGACCTCAACAAAGAGATCTAGACTGATCCATCTCAAATGTCCAAGAAGCCCAAGCTCACACCCGAAGAGGGCCAAGCCACCGCGACACGTCTATTAAGAGAGATGCATCCCTTAAGAAAGCCTGGGCCCAAGTATAAAAGTGCCTATAGGTGTAGGGTAAAGCCCTATGATGGGGGCATTCTAAAAAATAAGGGGCCTTTTGGGAAGGTCCCCCACTCATGGGCTTTACCTAAGGCAAAATTTATCATGAACCAAACCTATGTAAATCACAAAGGCTTATGAATGGGAGGGTGCTTACGCCTACTCCTTGATAGTGGGAGGGTTCTCACACCTACAAGTAGGCATAATTCTCTTCCCATCCTTGAGAAGTAGGCATAAGATCCCTCCCAATTGCTTGGAGGGAAATTGATGAATATAAGGTGTCCTCCACATACACTACAAATTTTCTTCAAGTGCATTACTTTGATGTAGCCTCTTATAGTGAGCTTAGGCTTGGGCTCAAGAAGCTCTTGGTGGCCCATCCTAAGGTCCTAGAGGCCTAAGCTGAGGTGTCACCCCTATCAAAAAAGTTGGGACTGAAATCCTAAAGGACCAATCCTTGGCCTCTTCAACATAGGTATGCGTTGGTTGGGTTTCTTGGACTAAGGTTGGACTTTTGAAATTAGGCTTAGGCTTCTTAAATATAGGATGAATTGGGCCAAAATCTCAAAGAGAATCAAGTAGACATGGGGAGGGGTCACTCTTCTTTGAATTTACAAAGTACGTGAGTAAAAATATAAGGTTTCATATATTGGTTGTTTGGCTTAAATTATAATTTAACTGGTTTTATAGTCATTTTATTTTTTAAATTATAGTATAATTAATAGAAAGCATATGTTCATCCATGGTAATAGAAAAAAATGGAAATATATATATATATATATAGAAAAAAAATAACAACATAGTTGTTACTAAGTTCAATTAATAAAATTGAGAGTTCTTATATTATTTTTCATTTGTTTGTTAAATCTTGCATCCTCTATTTGTTATCAATGAAAGTTTTGTTTTATTATTGATTATTCCTTCACAAAACAAGTTTGTTTGACCTTGTCTTGGGATGATGACTATATTTTGATTCATATGCTTCTCTTTCGTTTTCATTTTTCATTCATAATTCAAATATGGTTTATTGTTTAGTTTATTGAAAAAATGATCATCAAGCTCATAGATCTTTATGATTTTTTTCACAAGGTCTCCGAAACAATGGTATTGCATTGTTAAAAACACCAGAAAATTTGTTGAACCCATCATACATACAATGGGTTATGAATAATTTATTTATATTTTGTACCTTGATCATATGAAATGTTAAACATGTTATATTGTAAGATTGTATGAATTGGTGTCAAATTAAGTTTCTTGTTATGTTTCTATTGTTCCATTTGTGTACCATGAACTTGAACTTGCATTAACCAAATTTAGTACAAATTTAATCCTAGAATTTCATATGTTTAAATTGTAACATAAATTGCATTAGTCACAAAATTTGATAATATTGCTTATATAATGAAGTGGATTTGCTAAAAGATATTGAGGTCACTAGTCAATACCTCTTGCATGTCCCAAATCACCATGCAAGTATTTAACTTTTAAAAGAGCAATTTTGATTTCCTTTCCAACTCCATGCATACTAAAATTAAATAAATAAATGAATACATGGTATTGAAAACAAATAATTATAATTAAATATAATGTGGTTGAAATATGTGCCTACTTGAAAACTAAATAATAATTGGGTGGGGAATAATAAAATTCCCTCATCTAATACCCCCACAAAAAATTCTTGTTTGACATAGGTAGTTTAGAATCTTAACACATAATGTCCCCCTTGAAAGTATATATGTATAAACCTATTGAATGAGAAAATATAGTAAACAAAATAGTCCATGACCCAATGCATGGACAATTGCACTTGGGGTTAGTCAAAGCAACTGGTGAATTTTACATGTGTGAAAAATCATATAAAAAAACAAGTAAATATAAGCTCATTTAGCATTTTCTTTAGTCCAAAATCTAGCATTTTGTTAAATATTCAAAAACTTTTAACATTTTCTTAAAATTTTAGATTTTTATTTGACCAACATGAATGAACTAGGCCAAGGAACACAAGCTTGACCTTTAGTTATTCCATAATGAGTCACCTTTAAAGGAGAGGGGGGGATTGTGAAATGATGAAAGTATAGTTTGGATAAAATTGAAGGTATGCTAAATGTTTATGTAATTTTAGGTTTAACAATGAAATATTTGATTATTTTTGTTATAATTTGTTTCATAAGAAATACAAAAAAAATTATAATCATCTTTTCAAAGCTATCACATTTTGCATCATAATTTTCTTACACATTGAAACAAAATTTTATGTTTTGCATATTGTTACAATGGTTGTCTTTTTGATATTTGTTCAAGGCCATTGCCATGATCATTTTCAACTATGTTGCAATATATATATATAATTTAATGGTAATCACCAAATAAATAAATCAATCTATTGATTTGGTGGATAGTTGAAAATAACCTTTTACTAGACTACGACCTCCAAAATATTCTTGGCGTTAACAAACTTTCTAATTGATCTATATTGGAAAGGCCAATTAAAAATATGATATCATCAAGCATCATGCAACTTTTGGATACCGTGACTACATCACAAGTCAATTCTTTAACTATTTTGATGATAGAGTTGTAGGGACGAATGAAAAAGTTCAAGCTAGATGAATGAAATGTTGTGCACATTTGCAACTTTGCATCCAAGTATATTTGTTTTAAACCATTTTAAGTTACTTATATACTTAGGTTAGGCTACTTATTACATAGGTATCCATAGATCTATACTAAACTACCTAGTATACTTAGTTATATATACTTAGTTTAGGTATGTAGGAGGTGTAAGTTAAACTATTTGCTTAAATAGCCTAGTCTAAGTAAGCTTAACCTTAAGTGACAAGTGGCATAGCCTAGGTTTAAGCCTAAATGTCATGTGGTCTATGTGATTTAGGCTTAGGTGTCATGTGGCCTAGTGATATAGGGTTAACCTAAATGCCATTTGGCCTAGCTTATGCACCTCTAATACCTTAGACCCAACATCCCTATAGCGATTCTTAATGAAGGTTTTCCGGTGAAAGGAATAAAACACAAAAAAAAACACAATTTTAAAGGATTATGGGGGGGGGAAGGTAGCCTTACTTTATAAATAAAAACAAAAAAAAAGAATAAAAACAATTGCAAGTTGAAATTTCAATTGTATATCATAATGAAGGCATGAAGGTACCTTCCAACTTGCATTTAGTACCTCTACAATATTGAACTAGTCCTAAAAGTTGATTATTTTTTTATAGCTATTACCAACCTATTCCATCCTTGTTGCCCTCTTTGGTTTTGCTATGATTACCATCTAGTGGTTTCGACATATTAATTAAAACTTAGAAAGAATTAAGATTGAGATGAAAACTACAATATTTTACATTCATAATTTAAAATGAACTACTTGAAAAAAGGAAAGTATAGAAAAGCCCTTCAAACATCAAAAAACCAAATGTACTAACTACCTTTCCTTGCACTTAGAAATCCATCTCCTTGTATTACAACTTTTCAAGGGGTACAAACTTTTCATCTTCCCCTAGAATCCCCCAACATTACTCACACGCACATAAAATGAAAAAAACAAAATTCCATAACTTAAAATGTAGACTCAAAAACTCAAATAAATCTCCCCGATAAGCCACGAATGCCTCATCCTCTACTACAATTTAAGCCCTTATTTCAATTTCCTCCACAAACACCCAATTAGTGGCAAATTACTTGCCCATTATCCAATCATCAAATACTAACTACCAAGTAGTTTCATATCCTTTTAAATAGAAGATGATAAATGTAACCTACCTTTAATAATTAGGAAATTATTAGGAGGCACATGGACAAAGGATAGCTAGATTAGGATATTTGTCCCCTTAATAGCGCCACATAAATTATTTAAGTATAGTCCTAAAATAGGTGGCCTAGGTCAAGGCCTAACCTATGTGACATGTGGCATGGCTTACGTTTAAGGTTTAAATCTAGTTTCCATGTGGCATGAATGATATAGGCATAAGTGCCACATGGCCTAAGTGGTCAAGACATTGGTGTCGTGTGGCATATGTGGTATAGGCATAGGTGGCATGCGACCTAGGTGGTCTAGGTCTTAATGGCACCTTACTCAACATAAGTGCCACATAGGCTACATTAATTAATAGGTTAGGTTAAAAAATAGGTTGTTAATTAGGTTAATAAATAGAAGATTAGGCTAGGTAGCTAGCTAAATAATTATTAATAGGTAGTGGTAATGACTAAATTGCAATTGGGTTGCAAACATGTTGCAATAATCTTTATCCCATATTGTTTGTTTTCCATTTCATAAAATACTAAGACCTAACATAGGTTCCACATAGTCTACATGGGCTATGTCATGCCTAGTTTAATTTATGTGGCTTATGTTTAGGGGCCATGTGACCTAATGTAGCCCACGGATGTGAATGCACCATATGCCATTGAATTACTAGTTGAATGTTTTGCTTGACTTTGTTGCAACATAATCAAATTTAAAATTGGAAAGCTAATGATGTCATGCAAAGTGAACAAATGAATTTCAGATACCTTAAAGTTACAATTGAAAATGACCCTTAACTATAATAATAAATGTCATTTGTAATTAAAATGCCTTAAAGTGAATATTGTTGCGATGTTGACACATGGCTTATGTTTGTAATTAAGATGTGATTTTCAATTTGCATTTGTTGACTTTGATGGTTTTCAATTGTGAATAATATATTTTAGTTGCAAAAAAACATTTTTTGATTTGGTTTGTTGTTTCCAACTACAAATTGTGGTTGCAAGTGCAATTTTCCTCCTATTGTTTTTCCAATCCATCATTGTGATCATCTTTGTTTAAGGCCAACAAAGGACAACCCATTGTTAGGGTCGTCTTCTTGTGTTTGCTGAAGGCAATTTCTATGTTTGACTTATAAACAATGGCGCTCCATTGAAATTGTTTCAAAACTTCAAGTTTTTATTTTTATTTTTGAGGAGTGTTCCTCCATCCCTAGTAGGAAAGTGTTGTCATGGTTGATGTTCATCCCAACCTAATACACTAAGACTTCTTGTAGTCCTTTCTAACTTGTCCCCTTGCACACTTAAGTATAAAGAGTGGGTTTTGACAAAAGTAAATTAAGCTTTTGGAAAGTGGGCTTGTTGCCATAAAACCGAAGAAGAGGAATATGAAAAGTGACTGGGAAATTATTGTGTGTACCAAGATGTTTTCACTTTTGTTGGTCAAAAGTTGTGTGAGGGTAGGTGGGCAATTACAAACATTGCACTACAAAATGGGCATGAAATTGAAAATAAGGAGAAGCTAGTTTTGAAGCTTTATTCATTAATCAAACTTAAGTAAGAAGAAGGTGAAAAGGCAATGTATGGACATGTTATGGTTGACTATTACTTTAATCTTGATTCTTCCCATGTGAATAATGAAAGGATCACATGTACATTGTAATTGCATATCCTAAACCTTGATCCCCATACCCAATGTTTATCTTTATCATCAAATGTACATTATAATTGCATATCTTAAACCTTGATCCCTTCTCACCATCATTTACCCTAATATTTTAAGCTTCAATTCATCACACATATGTCAAATTTTGCACAAACACATAATAAAAAATGAATCATTGTTCAACAAAGACATCAATCCATAATTTAATGAATGAAATTATCATTAAATATTTGAAGTCATAAATAAATAAAATACCAACTACTTTTCTATCAACAAATAATTTTATGATTGAAATTAAATGTGATTTATATCATCTTTCATTAAAGTTTGATGCATTCCAAGTCATAAAAAGGAACCAATCCAAATGTAGTACCTAATTTCACAAAATTCAAAGGTAACAAAATAAAATAATATTTAATCATTTATTTTAGTAGAATTTCATGTACAATTCATTCATATTGAAATTGAATATTTTGTTAAGGTCCATTCACAGTTAGGGTACCAAAATGACTTCTTAAAACCACTTTTTACAATTAATGTTCACATGAAACAAATTTAAGTGAGAAAATTTGAATAGTCCAATATAAGATAATTCATGTGTTAGTTTTGTTTTTTCATATTCATACATAATTTGTATGAATATTTTGGTTTAATGCTAGAAATGAAAAAATGAATTTCAATGAACTACCAAACATTGAAAAATTATTTCCTATACAAGTGACCTACATTTAAAGAAAAACATTTTGAACCCATTAAACATATAACCATCTGGGGAACAATTATATTATACATAATAATGCATAAGATTTCCTAATAAGTAAGAGTAATGAAATGAAAATTTTGAGTTGGTTGTATCCTTTTCAAGATTTGTTCAAATGAGGAGATCAACATCATTATGGTTACTTCAAAATGACATGTGTCTCTATCAAGGAAAGAAAGAAGTTTGTCATGTTCAAATTTCCAAAACCATGATGTCCTTTACCATGCTCTTATACCATTGAAACACTTTTGATGAATAGGGGTGCACCAAAGTGGTTTCATAATGTCTAGACCTACTATGGAAAATTTGTTGAATATTGAATAATTTAATCATTGAAAATTCCATAAAATCAAAACTAAATGTTTTAGAGAAGTTGGGGTGTGCTTTTGGCATTGTTTTGAAAGTGTTCAATGGGTAGGAGTTTATGGAGGTGCTTTCCTTATTATGGATCTAAGGTGCATGAAATATTGAGCTTTGAATATTCTTTGTCATTGAAAATTCAATACAAATTCAACAAAATCAAAATTTTCTCAATTTTACATGTCACACTTATGTACTATGAAATGTACATGTAGTTGTTACATTCATTAAAACCATTTGGGTTTTACATGAATTTTTATTTATTTGGACACTTGAAATCATATAAATATTGCATCAAATTTTATTTCAAGTTTGAATCCCTATCCCCATGTCTTTTGGTGTAGGGTACAATCAATCCTAATTACTTCTTGAGTGGATTCTAGAAGTGAAGGAAATGCATTAAACTTCATTTTTTCTTTGTACTCCTGTGGTGAGGTGTATTGGTATCCTTTGTTTTTTCCCTTTGGATAAACTTTTTTTTTACTCCCCGAATCAACCCTATTAATATTTTGCCACTATCTCACCCTTTATGCTTCAATAAAAGGAATTATTCATAATGTTGAAAGGCCACACATCAAAATGAAAAAATGGTTCAACATGGAATCAACATATTTCATATGCACATACAAACTAGTGTTGGCCTGCTATTTAAACATGCACCTAGTATGAACATTAATATCAAGTACCCTATCAGGTTTATATGACTTTGAGTCATATGACTTGAAATTTTGTCAAATACATACCTACCTCATACCAATTTCAATACCACATTTAATTTTTTATATTATCGTTGGGTTGTTATTAAAAACTACACAAACCCATGTCAAATATTAGAAAGGTTCTTAGGATTCATAACTGTGGTTTAAAAAAATATATCAAATACTTTGTTTTGATATATAAAGTCATAATTACCAAGAAATCAAATATTCAATTTTGATACATAACCACATTTTCAATTTTTTCTAAAAGTTAAAAAATTCATAGGTTTCAAAAAAATAAAATCATGAAACCTAAGAATTTTTTAAAGGTTTTGAAACAACTTAATTTGGCGGTCTTTATTTTATTTTTCTCAATTACCCAAAATTAGTGGGGACTTTTCAAATGAGAAAAATTATGAATTCTTTGCCTTTCATTTTTCTCAAGTACCCAAAATTAATAGTCATTTAAAAAAATAGTTGAATAATAAAATTTATAACTATTTCACACTAAACGATAATTAATTTTAAACCCAATAATATGACCAAGCTTGTATAATTTATTTAAAATACCCAATATTAAGATTATGTTCAAAAGTTGATTCTAGGCCAACATTGGCACAAAAGTTTTGAAAACATGTGGAAACAACATGTAGATTTTTAAAATGTATGTGGAGGACACTTTATTGTTAATAAAATTTATGCTTCAAAAAAGGATGGCACCTTACATATAAGATTCTTCCTCCCTTCTAAAAAGAAATGAACTATTCATTTCCAATGAAAAGTTCTAGAATATTTTAATTAGGTAAGGACCAAAAAGAATTTTCCATTTTTAAACATAATTCATTGATTTTTGAACATGGGTAGACACAAAGAACGACATGGGTGTTTTGATTGACACAACAATGTTAGAACCTTCATCCCCAAGATATCCCCATTATTTGTCCTTACTTTACACAACTTTCATATCCTTTTATGAACTTGCATGCATATTATTACATATGGGAGTCACCTTGTAGGGTTAATTACCTAGAAGGGTTCATGGGTGAGTTTATATAAACACCTATTGGACTTGATGTTCATATCCTAAAAATGTAATTGAATTGGTCGATGGCTACTTCCCCAAAGTTGAAGTTTCCATAAAATAAAAATAAAAAACACCTTCAAAATTTACGTACATAATCATATAGTAGGTTAATTTATTTTCTAAACATTTTCAATTCAACTCAAAAACCAAATTATGCAAAGCTTTAACTTTCAAAGGTTTATTTTTTGATATTTATATACACTTTACAAAAACAATGTTTAATTTTTCTTTAACATCCCTTAAATTTTTGCCACAAAAGGTATTGGGGTAAACTTTTTGATTTAATGTGTTATGAAAGACTTGAAAGCCTCGAGTGTGCTCCTTATCGTCATGCATTGAAACAAAGAGGGTTGTGCAAAAACTTCAAAACAAGGTTATGATGAATTCCTTGAATTCAATTCACAAATGTGTTACATTGCACAAACCAATGTTGAACATTATTACATTGGTGACCAATACTATTGAAACTACCAAAATCACACACATGAAAATATGCACACAAGTATTTCATATCACAAAACAAATTCACTCACAAAATGTAGGAATCCAAGTTCGAAACAAACACAAAGAAATCACAAACTTAATATTTGTAATGCCTTGTACTTCTTCGGTGTGTTTTGGAATCTAAACATGAAAAATGAGATTCCAAAGCTATAGATTGAAGATAAACCTTTCAAACACAAAAAATAATTGAAATAATACTCACATAGTGACACCAATCTTATGTAGTACTCAAAACATTTTTCCAATGATCTAATAAAACCCAATTTGAACAAGGTTTGATCCCCAAACCCTGATCCAAATATTTAGGACAACTTGAATTTTACAACACCCAAATTGGGTGATCAATATTGGAACTCAAAAATCACGAGAGGGCCTCCCTTTCACTCCCACACTTCCACTTCATATGAGATGTATTCATATTCATTCCGTGTTTCAATCTCTTACACAACCAAATTAATTTTGTTTCATCTTTGGAATTGGTCAAACACCCTACTTAGAAGTTAAGGCAACAACATTTCAAACTTTTTTCCCACAAACTAAAATGCTTATAGGGTGTCAAAAACACTAACACTACACTTAATATTAATTTATTTTTATTTTTTTTATCTTTAACTCACTTATACTTGAATGTCCTTCCTCTTGCAATTGTAGAAAATATTTCTTGCCAAGTTGCTTTAACAAGCTCACATCTTTATTAGCAAGCTTGCATCTTGTATGTAAATAATTATTTGATAACAAACATGAATTTCCACCCACAAAAAACAACTTAAAAAAGTTCAAAATGGTTGCAATGTATATTGCACCCTTTTGCATAAAAATTAAAGTTATCATATATGGTAAAAGTAGTAAATCTAACCTTACCTAAAAATGCCAACCTATTATGATATTAGAGTGATTACTTTGATTACAATATAAACAAGCCCTTGGTTTGGAATTTTTTTCTTGAAATTTTTTGCCCTAAATTATTATCTCAACTTGGTTGACAAGCTCTCAAATTTGCTTTGCCTCAACAAGAGAAGGAGATAAGACCCCCCAAAAAATGAAAAAATGAAAAAAAAGCAAAAAAAAGGAGAAGGAAACAACCCAATAAAATTATCTTCCTTAACTTTGAGACCTATTTCCTACGAAAAAATTGGTTACCAAGGTGAAACCAAATGTTACTTAACAAATTGAGGTTCATCCACAAGTGAGTGATAATAGGCATCCAATGGATGGATGATGCACTAGTGGTGGGTGTTGGTTAAATCTTCAGCTATGGATGGATAGCCCTCTTTCTTCTTCCTTGGATTAATAATAATAATAGCTAGCTAGCTGCTCATACTACTCAAGTTAAAAACCAATCATGGTTTGGTTGGCTCATTATTTTGTTGCAAAAAGGTTTTGTTGGCCTAACATATATCAATTGCCTTAACTTATATTCTTTAACTCCAATGATTTACTTTTGGGCACAAAATTATATTTCATTTAAAGACACATTTGTTACTTTCTTTGGGCATATATGTGTCTTTCATATTATTAGGTCTATTAATATATATGGTGCATTCACACTTGATGTTAAGTGAGTGTTAAAATGAAAATCTAGGTGGCATCATCATCCATCCTAGGTGGCACCCAATGTTAAATTGAGTCATAGCTTAAATGTTAAGTGAATGTTGAGCTTAAACATTAAAAAATTCATGGTCACTAAGTTTAAGTCCTGAATGGGCTAGCCATGGTGTTAGGGCACTCAACACTAGAGTCCCGAACATCAAGTGTGAATGCACACCTTTAGTAAGTCTTTACAAGGACTTTAAGATCCTTAAGCTACTATACTCTATATTGAATCTAAATACAATATCCTTCTTGCCTTGGTAGGTAATGCCAATAATAAAAAAATTACTTCATAATCTTGCTTGAAATAATGAGGAAAAGAAACACGATGTGGCCAATTTTACAAAGAAAAAAAATTAAAAAATTCAAGCCTCACATTGACAAAGCTTGAAGGTCAAGTTCATGGGTTTCTTAGTGTAGGGTTAAGCCTGAGGCAGCGGCCTTTACCAGAATAAGGACCCCATGTAAGGTGGAGCTGAATGTGGGCCAACGACGTTCCTATATTTGGTTTTCAGTGTTTTAGCCATAAATATAGAAGGTTGATTATATACATCTGGTTTTATAGCCAGATTTGATTAAATCTTCGTAGATATAATCGCCATTTTTCTAGTTCCTCCTATGGATGATCGCCATTTAGGCTACGTTAAAAAAAACCCTGCTGGACTACTCTTTGAACACGCAGAAGGCCAGACGAGCTTGCTGGGAGTGCGCGCGCGCGCGAGGGAGAGAAAAGAGAGAGATAGAGTGAGCGAGCAAGTACGCACGCAAGTTGTTAGAATGGGCGACGTGATCGAACAGGCGGAGATTGGACCAGGAGACGAAGAACTAGATGCGGCGCTGGAGATGGAATTGGCAACTTCTTTTCTCAAGCATCCCTCCGTTTCGCTTCCTCCCGTGAGTGTGTGTGTGTGTGTGTGTTTTTTTTGCCTTTCCCCTGTTTCAGCCAAACCCTAATTCTTCCACTTTTTCTGAGAACGAGAGATGCAGGACCGAACTAAGTAGTTGCTCATCACTGTAGTGTTTTGTTTTAACAGCGACATCTCTGAAGCCCTGATTAGAAGGATTTTAAGGGAAGAAAACTCGTCGGCAGATGATCTTTTCTTCTTCTTCTTCTTCTTCTTCTTCTTCTTCGTGGGTCATTTCATAGCATTAGTGCCAAGATGTCCTCGAGAAGATTAGAAGGAGATTCTACCTGTCTTTTGGTTTTTGATGGTTTAATGACGTTCAAAACTGACAGCATACAGAAAAAAATTAGCAGAAAATTGAACTTTGGAATGTTAGGTCTCTGTTAGGGTTTTCTTGCATTCTTTTTCAAAGGAATCTAATTCAGGAGGTAGGAAGATGTAAGGTAATATGCCTGCTTGATTTCAGGGATTAGAAAACTGTGCCAATTAACATGTCAGATTTTGGTTATAGACTGTCAATTTTATTTTAGTTACAGTTATAATACTTTGTGGTCAGATTTCTGTTACAGTTATGGCATTGGTTTGAGCTATAAATCACACTGCTTGTTTGATCATTTGGTACGTATATTGTCTAAATGCCATTGCCACTGATGCAATTAAATGAATGTATCTCCTGGCATCCGGTTTCTCTTATTGTTTCAGCTTGTGATTTACAATCCTTGCACAGTTTATTTCATTTGCTTTCACTCTTGAATTCTGCCTTTATTCTTTGGTACTTAAGTGAGGTTGATTTTTATTTTATTTTATCAGCAAGGGATGTTGAAAGGTTGCAGTCTTTGTTCTGTTTCAGGATGCTGGGCATGGCACAATGGATGTTACAGGAGAAGCAGTTTCTTGGGACGGGTCTTCTCAGCTAACTTTTGCGTTTCCTGGGTGGGGTGTTGACATCTCTAGGGATGCCAAGCGGAAAAATCCTTCCATTTTTAGACATGCAAGTGATGTGTGCTCTATTCCAAGCAATTTCAAAGCTAACAAGAGCATCACAAAAGAGAGGGGTTGGGAAACACCTGAATACGATGGAGAGGGAAGCCCTGTTGATTTTCTGGATGATGAGTTGCTTGTATTTGTCTTCAAGCACCTGGACATGAAAGACTTGTGTGTGACCATGCAAGTTTGCAAGCGTTGGCATAGTGTTGGGTCTCATGATCAAGTGTGGGAGGCATTTCCTCTGTCAACCAATGCTCCTAAGGTCCTGCCCAGGCATGTTATCTAATCTTTCCTTTTTAGTTCAGAGAATTTTACTACTCAGGGCTTCCTCTTACTCTTGTCAACCTTTGCATCTTCACAAGACATAAGGCTGGGTTGTGTGGGATTCCTCTCTCATTTGTGGACTGCAGTTAGAAGCAAGTTGGCATCTTCAGGTGTCAGTAGAAAGTTAGTGACTTTATTATTGGGTTCCTAGATTGAGAATAGAACTACCTCTGAGTTTGCCTATGGGGAAGCATAGATGTCATCTAGTATGTTTTGGTTCACAATTCTTGAAAGAGGTAGTCATACAATGGACCAATTGTTTCTGAGTGCAACAACATTGTTTCATCTTTACGAGAACTGAATTTTTTTCTTGAGATCTCTATAAATTTTGATTGTTTATTTTGGTAGCAGGTGGATCCAAGTAAGGAATGGAATTCTTGCAAAGTCATTAGGCCAGCGCTTTGGTGTTTTCCTCAAGGGGTATGACTATGTCCAGCATGCAATTAGTGCATGGTGGGACTCTGGGAAGCCATGTAGCAAATTCACATCCACCTTATTCCGCTCACTGATTCAAAAGCTCACAGTAAGTGACTGGAGCCTTCTTTATGAGGCTTTTGGAGCTGCATTTTCAGACCGTGCTGATCACATGGCCAGTGCACTGTTAGCTCAGATTGAGAATACACGGAGTGTGCACATAGTAGATGAATCACAAGTTTCCCAGAGCACAGGGGACCAAATATTCCTTGTTGGAATGCCAGGATTCCCACTTGAAGATTCTGCAGTTGAGGCTCAACAACACAGGAGCAGCGTTAGCAAGTGGCGAGCTTGGAACAGTAATGGGAGGAAATCTGTCGACGAGCTTGAATTTCAGGAGTTATGGCAGAATGTGTGTACTCTATGGATGAGATACAAAAGATGGCTTATGCTTATTGTTTCCCACTGCCCTGAATTGAACCATGAAGTGATGGCTGAGCGGGCACGAGGGTATGTCCTCTTTCTGCTTCCCCTATACTTCTTACCCAAACCATCCAATGCCCATCAGATGCCTCCCTTCACTTCCTAAGTTTTTAAAATGCCCCAATTTTGCACAAGTGGACCCTCGTGTTGGAAGTATGTATGTGTTGGAACAGATTATTGCATACTTCTCCAAATCTACTGTTAGGAGCTGATAATGTCAGTGTTGAGTAATGGCATCTCATCACTGCTCTTCATGATGAAGGTGATGGTTTGATGCTTTGTGGGTGACACTCATAAGGTTATGACTGCACTCATTTTTGTCATTTTTAGTCTTTCCATCACTGACAGAACAGTTATCTGCTAAGTGTTGTTGTGGAGATTTCTCATAGATGTTTAGTTTTTCCTGGATGAGAAAAGGTTTTTCGTCACTAGAATAGGAACTTTTACAAGGTTTTAGCTCTCTTGTGAACTTTCCTTGTTTGGATACAAAAGTTCTTACATTGTCTGGCTGGTGTGCAGCTATGCATTTGCTGCAACCCCAACAGTTTATGAGAAGGGTGTCATTTGCTTCAGGTATGGTTTATTGTACCAAGTTCTGAAGCTGCTTAAAGGTATCAATATATGGAAAAAGTGGTCCATCCTTTGCTGGGTTCCTGGAGTCATGGAGCAGTATGAAACCTCATGTTGCTGCTGTCAATCACCCTAGTACAAGATTCTCAGGTGGATGTTTCTGGGGAGGTCATTTACTGTGAGCTGGTCTCTTCAGGGATAATCAGATGTAAAATTGATGGTGATGGGTTTAGGAGCCAAGTGGTCCTCAAATATGGACTACGGAGTATTTTGCAATCAGTTTTTCATGGACTCATTGATGCAAGTGCAAATGAATCAGCATCTGATACAGAAATTGATCTTTTGAGGTCACTATTTCATCTCCTCCAGGTGCTATTTTGATCCCATGTAACTTTTTCTGTTTGACATTTGTATTCTTTTGCCTGCGAATCTGAAACCCAGAGGTAGTTGACATATTCTGGTGCAGGACAGTGGGACTGCTTGAGGCACAGTATGCTAGGAATGGGTTTAATTGCAGCACTAGGATGTTGTCTGATGATGTGTACTCACTTAATACCAAGGAACTGGGATTTTGCCAATTTCTTCAATCTGTTTACCAGTCTTGATTCCTGGTGATTATTACAAGTGTTTTGTTCTGACACTTGGCTGAATCTGTAGCTGAAAAACGTTGTTATGCAAACTGTTGAAGTCCTTATGAGAAAAGATTGAGTTGGAGGCACTTCACATAAAAAACAGCATGAAATATAGGCTGTGATGGTAGGCTCACATTGTTGTTATTCTTGGAGACCAAAGAGAATTGGAAAGTCTAAAGGAAAATAGGAGCTGATTTTACTTCTTTTGTTTTGTTGCAGGAATTGGATGTGCCTGATGATCTCACTCTCCCTCATAGAAGCTTCACTCGACAAAAACTTCGCCGCTGCTTTCGCAATGATGTATCCTTTACACGCTTGCACACACCCGAAAACAAAAAACGCTTGAGACCTTCACACATTCCCCCATCATAATTTTTTGGTCTGGATTTATCTGTCTCTCCACTGTTGCTACTTTTGGAAACCCTCCATTCACAAAGAACTTTTATCAGTTGAGGGGTGCTACTTTTGGCAGCCCCTCCCACTCTGAAGAACTTTATGAGAAGAGGTTTTATACATCAATGTTGAGGATGGAGTGACTATTTTGGTCTGAATTTTGGTCTGAGGGCTGGTTGCTGCTATAGGAATTGAGTATCATTTGGAAGCAATTATAGTGTCTGCATTAACTGTACTTATTGTATGTTAAGCGCAGTTTGCAATAGAGATCCTTGGATGGCATGTGGATGGTAAGTTGTTGAGTACTGTAGGGTAAACAGAAGCAAAGTGGAGTTGTTTGCAGCAGTTGGCATGCATATTGCCTCTGACATGTTTGATAACCAACTTATAAATTAGTTGCCCTGTTCACAACTTGCAGAAATTCAGGTGTTGGTTCTTTCCCTTGATGTGTACCATCTGATAATGAATTTTTGTGAATCAATCACTATGCAAAATGTGAAAATTAGGAAATACAATGTCAGACTCAATTTTCTTTAGGTCAATATTCTGGCATTTAAGGTGGTGTTTGCAGTATATGGTACATCATGAGGCACAATATAAGTACCTCCTCCTGATTCACAATAGCAACACACTGCACAGTAGTTTTGGACCTCATAATATTTATTTGTCTGCAAACTAACAGTAAAGAGACAACAACTTTGGGGAACTGGAATCATCCCCCATAAATCGTGGATTTAGACATGCAAAAATGGCAGAGAGACAAAACTCAACTCCTTTGTGTAGGCTCTTTCTTCCTTTCTTCAAACAAAGTTCCTCCACAATAAATCCAACCAGCACAACCTTTATCTGAACTTTCCTTGGCAATGTAGTACTACAACCTCTGCCTGGATGAGCAATACTCAAAATTGCATTTTCTCAACTCGATTAGGCAGCAACCTTAGCAGCACTGGCATGCTTCCTGGCCTCATCCACAATAGACAGCTTGATACCTTTGCCTCGTGGTAGAGAAATCCAAGGCTTGGTTCCCTTCCCAATGGTAAAAACATTCCCCATTCGAGTGGCAAACTGGTGCCCCACAGCATCTGTGACATGGATAATGTCAAAGCTACCCTTATGCTTCTCCCGGTGCTGGATGACACCGATGCGCCCTCTGTTGCGCCCACCAGTCACCATGACAATGTTGCCAATGTCAAACTTGATGAACTCCACAACTTTGCCAGTTTCAATGTTGACCTTAACTGTGTCATTCACCTTGATCAAAGGATCAGGATACCTGTCCAGAGATATCAAATAAGTGAATGAGAAATTTATAAAGCCAAAGATAGACTCGGGGAGAGAACCAAATGAACAAGGGCAATAATCACTCAATTTGGTGGAAGATACAACAGTGATGAAGCACCATTTTTACCTGATGGTCCTTCCATCAAAGGTTGTGATGTGTGGAACACCCTTCTCACCAAATCTTGCAGCACGAACCTTGCAAAGTTTGTACTGCAATCCACACAAAATGGCCAGTTTCCAGAAGAGGGTCTTAAATCATTAATAAGACCATGGACAGTCTGCTGACAGGGAAACTACAACAGTGGAGAGCTCCAAAGGTCTTTGAACTGAAGGGTACACTTTCAGGATCATTGCACACTAAAGCATGTCAAAATTCCACCATACTTACAGTTCAAGTATGAGCTAAGGTTCTACCACAGTTTGCAAGGGCACTACATGGCATTGTTGCTTAATTCTACAATCTCTTGTACATTCATAGTTTTCTAGTTAACCAGACTCATTTTTTGTATATCACACTGCAGCCTTCTATTACACTTCATACTGAAAGTATTCCAGAGCCACATATTCAGATTGTTTAGGATTCCAATTGAATTTTCTACTTGAAATCACCTGGATGTACAATGTAAGTCTCTGTGAAAACTCAAAACATGTGCCCAGTCAATTAAAGAAAATGCAAGTAAAACCTTGGGTGAACATTATATATTGGGAGAGCAGCAAGTACCTTAGCCTCCTCTGAGTCAATGTGGTGGAGGGTAAACCGTCCCTTGCTGTCATACAGCAATCGGAAGTTCTCATTTGTCTTGGCGATGGAAATGACATCTGCATAGGGGTAGACAGAGCACTATATGCTTCACATCACACATACAAGAGTCCACATGATACTTCTTATTGCCAACAAGGCCACATAGATAGCTTGACTACCTCCACCAGAAAGAAACTGGAAAGAAACTACTGATGGGACATCCACAAGGTGAAGCCTCAACTTCAACTGGTAGGTCAAAAGAACCCACCCATGAAGCCTGCCGGGTAGCATTTGTCAGTACGGACCTTGCCGTCAATGGCAATAAGACGTTGCATCACAATAGCCACTACTTCACGGTATGTGAGGGCATACTTCAGTCTGTTCCTCAACATAACCACAAGTGGCAGGCATTCCCTCTCCTTATGAGGTCCAGGTGATGGTTTTGGGGCCTGTCACAAACACACTCACTTTGCACCATGAGCACTCCCATGATTTATCTTGCACACTTGATATCACAAAATTTCTGCATGCACTCCAGTTTTATAAGTCTTTCTATTGCAGGCATGGTGGCTACATCTCTAAACTGCATAAGAATACTCTGAGAGATTATGAGATATGAGTCACATCACGCCTTCCCACAACCATCTCAAAAGCCATCATTGGTTTTCACTGGCCTCTCCATTAGTTTGGTCAGGCATATGCTGTGATTCCCCTATCATGTATTTAGTGATTTTTTAGCTGTTGCCAATTATAGCACATCAGAAACAAACCATTGGAAACCCAGCAACACAATTTTCTAAAATTACACTTGCAAACATAGAATTCAAGGTTCTCCTTCCCAAGTTACTATCTCTGGAACCTCATTCTGTCAATTGGCTACTATAGCATGAAGTAGAGACAGTTTTCCTATGGTCTGTGGCAATG
This sequence comes from Sphagnum tenellum, assembly GCA_963921925.1. Lineage (NCBI taxonomy): Eukaryota > Viridiplantae > Streptophyta > Sphagnopsida > Sphagnales > Sphagnaceae > Sphagnum > Sphagnum tenellum. Next base: position 13,539,588 of record OY998155.1, read on the forward strand.
CTATATCTATATGCATCTCATTTCAGAGTTTTGCTCGCCCATGAAGCTATAAAAACCTGTTCTGAACGGGTTTCTACTGATGCCTGGCAATGTAGGGATGAAATGGTCAGTCTTAGATTCATGCTGTGATAAACAAAGGGCATGAGTACTAAAGTGAGTTGGTTGCTTGACAGGTGGGCACATCATCAGTATGGTGAAATCACAACTGCACTCAAATGCTCAGACAGCCACCATCAATTCACAATTCTCTTCAGTCTACACAATTTCAGATCAATGATAAAATGCAGCCATGGTTCTTTAACTGGGAATGTTGCAAACTAATCTGCTGGTGGGCGGGTGAGAAGGAAGTTGGTACTCACAAAGGCTCCACCGAGCTTATCAAGCATCCAATGGCTCGGGGCATTGAGCCTCTTCAAGTGTTTCTTCAAACCTCGAGCCTACAAGAACCCCACATCATCAAACTTCAGGTCAGAAACTTTCCAAGGGTAGGCTATCATTTCCACGACCCCTCCAACTTTTTAGGGCGAACTCTTAGGGTGAACTGATCAGACGAACATGATCACTCCCAGTAGACAAAACCAGGGAAAAAGCGGCCAGACCCCATTTGACTAAAGCAACATTTATAACCTTTCTTCTGCTCTGAACTTCACACCAGCTACTAACAGCACACACCCATAGTTAGCTACATCAAAGACTCAAGCAAAAAAAACACACGCACACATAAAATCTCTCTCTCTCTCTCTCTCTCTCTCTCTCTCTCTCTCTCTCTCTCTCTCTCTCTCAAACTACACGCTGGAAAGAGAGACCCGCACCCACAAACAGAAATCCCTTCACAAAAATGCTTGAAACTTCAAAGACACATATGCGGCAAAACAAAGTAGCTCCAATAATCTCCCTTGGGAAAGGAGGGGGAAAACAAAAAAACATGGCTTCTCATTACTTCAACAGCCCGATACTAACAGAATCAGACAAGCAGGCCAAAGAGACCTGAGGGAAAGGGAAAAGAAAAGGAAAAACATACCATGATTGCGATCGAATCTCACAGAGGACGGCGGCACAGCTCCTCCTCCTCCTCCTCCTACTCGCCTGCTTCACGAAGCCGAAGAAGTCTGAAAGAGAGTCGAAGAAGTTTGAGAGAGAGAGAGAGAGAGAGAGAGAGAAAGGAAACCCTAATGTGTCGCCGCCGGTTTCTGCCTCCTCACAGACTTCATTCGAGCTCACCTCATCCATTGGGGGATCTTCATCCATATGCACCCTCTGGACCTCTTGAATATGGACAGAAAAATAGCATCCAGTTTTGTCTTGCACCCTTTCAATGTTTTTGTCTATTTGTTGTTTTTCTTTACCCCTTTAAATTTTATTTTATTTATTTATTTATTTTTGGGGTGTATTTGTATCTTGTTGTGTGAACTTATTTAATGAATCGAACTTTCATTGACATTTTGGCTATCAAATCAAGAATGAAATAAATATTAATTAAATGAAATGACATATAATAAAATTTATAAAATTTAATCTTTTGAAAAGAAAAAATTGATTACAACAAAATTATTATGTCAAAAAAGAAAAAATTTAATCATTGTCATTGGTAGTGTGAAGCCCAAATTTGAAACATAATTTTGGATTCTTGAGCTAGTGTTCAATGGTGTGCTATCACATAAGCCAAATGCTCCCCGCATCAAATAGGACATGATGTTTTAATGTCAACATGATTGGAGCACAACATTAGTAAAACATCATGTGCTTCGTATTTCATTTTTTGGATTTATTTTCAATTAGATATCAATTGTTGAAAAATTGATGATAGATTGTCTTACTATAATATAAACCTCGGATGAGTGTACATTCTTCCTAATACATAAACTTGTCAAACTTATTTTCCAACTTTGTTAGATCCATGAACAACTTGTGTGTCATGGGTGTTTTTCTAAAATATTTCACAATTGCATTACTATGTGTAAAGAACAATCAACATATGTTGAATATGTTGTAGAAAAGTCTAGGCACTTGATAATACCATAACAACTTCTTAATATCAAGTCCTATGTTTTAACAATTCTTCAAATTCCAATGAGGATATTATCATCACAATTTCAATTCATCCTTCAATCACCTTAAGTATTGAATCATTTATCACCATTTATTTAGTTGTCCAAATTACATCTTTATACTTAAATATATTATCCACCATGACAATGCCTAATAGCAATTCCATGCAACAAAATGTGAACTTGTGACCCATAGAAATAGGACAAAATATCTCATTGAAACAAATTGAATCACACGTGCAAAAACATGTACACAAATCAAGCTTTTTTTTGGTTAGTTATTGCTATTAGAACCATATTCAAGGTGAATGGAATTCCAAGAACAATTAATTACCAAAAAAAAATTCTACAATAAACTTTTAACATTCTAAAAGTAATACATGACATATTTTGGTTCTACACACCGTGAGACCAAGGAACAAACTAAATGCAAAATGCATTGTTAATCACTTGATGTAATCATGGAGTGCCCCAAGAGCCAAATTTGTCCTAAATCATCCCTAGTTCACGTCAATTTATTTATATGTTGTCAAAGATGTTTAACATGACAAAACAAACAATAATGTTTACCTATGTAACCACTTATAATGAGAATCTTGATGTTTTGATTGGTTATTAGGTTATGAAGGTTGTTGGCACAAGTAAACATAATCATTTGGGGCCTATGATTATATATTTTCACCATATATTTGGGTTGAAACAAAGTCTAAAATGCATACTTTTAAATGGATGCATTGAGTTCAAGATCACACCTAAGGAAATAGGGTGAAGAGGAATTTAGAAATACTTGCTTATGACTCATAGAAATAGGACAAAATCTCATTCTTGACAAAGGTAATTATAAGTTTGAATTGTTAATGTGTTTTTGTAACTTGCACATTTACACATCTTTTTTCCTTTTTTGTAATATATTTTAAACTAAACCATGGCTTTAGGATAGCCAAACAAATAACCATGTGTTCAATGACAACATGTCCATGTTAGTTATGTATCCATATCAAATTTAGGTCCATCCTTGAAATTATGTGTTTTGGTTTATGAGAACTTCATATTTGAAAATCAAGTTTTCCCAACACCTAATGACAAATAACATTAGCAACTATTTTGTATTTTTATTGGTCCCTAGATAGAACACACCCACAATTATTTGGAAATACTTTTGATCATATTTCAACCACAATTATGACAATTAATTGTACACATTACTGCAATTTTTTTTGTAAATACAACAACATTTAGATTCCACAATGGGTACAAACATTGTTATCAAAACATAATCGACAATCCATGCACCTTATCACACATAATAAATTGAATGACTAGTTGTTGCATTTTCATGTGCATTCATCTTTATGAACATTAATTTTGAAACAAAAGGTAGGAAGGTAGCAATCCAAAATGTTTTATGTGCATCAAGTGATGAATGATTTTTTCATGTTGTTTTGGCTCTAATATTAATTGTATTCAATTTATTGTTTAGTGTTCTTAGGCATGTGGGTGTTTCATGTTAAAGAATACAATTTTTTGAAAGGTTTTGACCATGTGAAATAATTTACTTAAAGCATCTCCAATGATACCATATATTACCTTGGCCACTTCAACACATTTTTGTTCAATTAATTAATTTTGAAGATCCCATTTCGAAAATTGATATATCCCCAAATATTCAATTAAATTCAATATTTTCCTTTAGATTTTTTGGGGAAATTTTCAACATTTTGAAAATAAGATAATTAATGTTGACCTAGCACAAATACTTATAGGTAATAAGAAAATGGAATGTTATTATTAGTTTTCACATCTATTGTTTTGTAAACATGTTTGTCTCTCCCCCAACCATAAACAATACAAATTTGATTTTTGGCCAAACAACTAACAAGAATATTTTGTTTAACAAAGACTTTTGAAACCAATGCTATGTTGCACAATTTTATAAGATCACACTATTTTTTATGGCACAATGATGTTATTTTCATCCAAAAAGTGGCATGCCAACCCTTTTTTTTGCTTTTGCTAGAAATGGTTTTTAAATTGTTATGTTCAAGAACATTAGAAGGTTACTAAAATAGTTAAAATAAAAACTTTGTACATGGAATGACAATGCAAGTACAGGCAAATAGGTAAATGGCAATATATATGACAAGCATTGTAAAAAACTCACACCACATAAGCAATACAAAGTTTAACAAGTTTTAAGAAAATAAAAATCATTGTGTTTTATTATTATGAATGTATTTAAATCCTTTTATGTCTAGCCAAACAATGAAAATATAAAATTTTCGAGATTATTTTCCCATTCAAACTTTGTCTATTACATCATAAACATGTTAAACAATGGTAAAGGTTAAAATTTGCACAATGGAAGTAAAATGTTTTGTTTAAGATGGAACTTCCCTTACCACATTTGTTATTATGGCCCTAAAACATTCAATGTTTTTTGACCAAAAAAAAACATTTTGAGAGAACAAAAACAATTTGAAGTTTTTCTGGATAAACAATTTTCATGGCCACTTTAATCCAATCACAAAATGAATCCATTCTAGCTTGCATTTGGATGTTATTTTCATAAATTATTGAAGAAAATATAATTCAACAAAGGGAAATTTAACTAAATAAAACATTTCATATGTTTTTCAAACAAAATCAATCACCCATGCATAAATCCAACCTTTTTTTTATAGTCCATGGCCCATAATTTGAAATTTTCTATGAGAACTAGTATCATAGTACCTATACATTGTTCATATATTAAAGTTATCCTTAAAGTCATACTCAATCCAACCTTTTTTTGTACACTTTTCATTTGGTCACCCTTTTTTTATTGTTATCCATAAAGCCCAAAAACATTTGATCAAACATCAAAATTCAACATGAAATTGTTGAATTCTGTTATGATTTACAATAAATGCAAATTTGTTGGCAACCATCCTTTGGTTGCCTATCTTAAGATTTGCATTGGGAGCCACATCTAGAACCAAATTTTTTTTAGCACTTGTCATGAAGGTGGAAAACATAGTTTGATCATAATTATGAAATCTAATGCAAATTAATTAAACAATTTAGTTTTCACCTAACCATTTTGACTTGTTTTAGATCCATAACGAACAATTCTATCCCATGTTTGGGGTACTTTATGGATAGTGTTATTATAATTATTCTTCAGTGAAAATTTTAAAGTTTTAATTTGTGATAATAAATATGAATTTGGTGAGTGCCAAAGAGATAAAAAGGTTTTTTTTGGGGTGCGTTTGAGTGTAATGCCTTTGCTGAAAAGGCAATGTTTCAAATGAAACACACATTATGAGAAATTGTGTTCGTCAACATTACCATGTAACTAAAACTCAAAAAACAACTCATATACAATTGTTTTGCAATTATCCCTTTAGTATTACAACTACTATGAAACTATCCCTTTAAATATATGATGTATTAATAAATAATTATGACGTCAAAAAAATTATTAGTTGTATTATAATTGCAAGCAAATTGAAAATGGGTTTCATATACGATATTTTATACACATCGTACATATGTATGTAATCAACCATGTTTGACTATTTCAAGAATTACATTGTAGTTACATGTGGGAACTACTTAAATTTTTTTATAAATGTGTAACTAAAATAACAACTATGTTTCAATTAATGTACAATGTACATACATGTGATCATGCCATGTGTTCACATTTCCACCACCCATTATGAAATACATTTGCAACTAATTTTCAATTATGGTTCCCATTGATACAATTAGTATGGGCACTAGTGCGCCACTACTAAAGTACTTTTGTTCAACTATGTTATGATTATAATACAACTATTTATAACTTAATAAAGATACATATTCATCAATTCTTTATATTTTCATCAAATGTGTTTCATTTTGATTAATTTAAAATGTTATGGGAACATTACCTCAAGTTTTAGAAATCATCTTTGAAGTGCAAAGGAAAATGAGTAATGAAAAAGTAATAAGGACAAAAATAAGCTTTCCAACTTACAAAACATGTTTTTTTTTCCTTTTTTCTCTTTGAACCCTTCCTACTTTCAAACCTCATAACTTTCTTATTTTTTATTTAGTTTAAATGATTAAAGTGTTATAGGAGTGCCACTTGAAGTTCTAAATCATCTTTGAACTATAATAATAACATAACAACATACAAGGAATTTTTTTGTTGTTTGGGAGCTAGTATTTGTAACATTTGGCGGTTTATTTTTTTGAGTTTTTGACCATTTCTACTTTCAGGGGCCATAACTTTCTAAATTCTATTCCATTTTTAATGATTTTTAAGGCATCGGATGCACTAATAGAAGGGGTTCAACTTTTTTTTAAACAAAAAAAATAATGGATCCCTCCCTTTGGATCTGGCTTGCCTTGAACACTTAAGTGTTATAGTTGCAATTTAATTTGCAACTAATGAACAATGTTCAAAATTCTTAACCCATATGTTTTGTCTTCGAATCACATGTTACAAATTATATTAAAAAGGTTTGCTCTCTTATGTTTTCACATTAAAATACACGTGCCATTTTGGGATGAATTTAAAAAGTTTAACTTTTAAAAAAACGTAAAATAAAAAATAAAATTTCATGGTTGTTATTTAGTGCACTTAGTCTTTTGTTTTCCTATTCACTTACCTACATAGGTAAGTAAGTAGGTCCTACTTTTCTACCTACTATGTAAATAGGTATGTCCTAGGTAAATATGAAGGTATGTAAGTCTTGAAACCTACCAACCTACCTACCTATGGTTATGTATGACCTACCTAACTACTAAATTTTTTCTCCAAAATACAATTATTATGCCATGTGACAATTTTTTTGTGCCACGTGTCATGGTCTCGGACCATCATTAATTGTCATAATGGACGATGGAGATCAATAATTTTTTAAAAAATTGTACAAATTTTTTCATAATGTCACATGTCAATTTTTAATAGATGGATGACAATTAATGACATCAACATGACATCATGCATGCAATTATAATGGACTTGCATGGTAGTTGAAAGCGAATTGTTTTAACTAAATTGCAATTGAATTGCAATGAATTGCAACATATATATAGTGAATTGTAACTTTGTAACTCATGTAACTTATTCATTAGTAGTCATTGCATATAAATATAGTGAGTTGCAAGTGCCCTCTGCAACTCAAAAATTGAGTTGCAAGGTTAATTGCAAAACACCCCTTTTTTCATAATGACAATCCCCCATTTGACCCCTCTCCCCCTTTTCTTTTATATGTTCCTACACGGTTTCCAATAATTCATTGTTATTTATGCTAGATTTTAAAAATGGGTGAAAAGGTTTAAATATATTTAGGCCTAGAAAATGCAGGTCATTAATTTATTTTAATATAGATACTATGAACATGAGAAGGCACATGTTATAATTGATTTGCCTTTTCATCTCCATGTAAATGGGCAAGGGAAATCATTGAAGTGGTTAAACTTGGAAGAATTAGGTCACATGGCACAAGTTAACAAACTTGATTTAAAAAATTAAAAAATTAATTAATTAATGTTGTGTGAACTTATGTGTTGGAAGGTTATAATTGATGTGTCTCAAGTTATTAACTAAGTGTATCTAATATTCAATAACTCAAGATTAATATTAAGTATGTGGATTTACACATGGTTTAACATGTCTTGTTCTTATGTTCATCTAACCTAAGGAAATATACATTTAATCATCACAAACCTATATTACAATTAAGTGATTTTCTATTTTAAAAAATTAATTAAAATTAGATATGCTTTGATGTATTATCTCCCGCCATATTGTGTGCATAGGATTATCTCCTTTAGATCAATTGCCCTTTTGATTATGTGTTATTTCATTTGGGCTCCATGCCATTCTACAATACTAATGACAAGGAAATGATGAAAAAAATGAATTGTTTTTTGGAAATTAAATTCCATTTGAGAAAGATATTGAATGGCATTGCATGCAATTTGAATTGAATTGAAATTAGATCCAATTGAGGAAAAACAAGTTGCAAATTGATGTAGAGGTATTGAAAATCAAGTCATCACTTCTATGATGCATGACTATGGTGTTGAAAAAAAAAAGTTCCAAAAAGACACATATGTGAAAAAACACCTTTGCATAATCCTTCAAATGGCCTTCAACATTTTGTTTGGCATTGCCAAGGCAAAAGACCATAAGAAGGATCTTCTTTCTATTAGCTATAAGTTTCTTGTCACTAGAATTTCCTCCCTTGCAATATAATGATGCATTTACCAAATTAACATTTTCCCAATATATAAAAATTAACAAATGATATGTGCCATTTTTTTTTTTCATACCAAGTGATGATGCAAATGTATTTGACATCAATCATTATGCCAAATGTAGTGCCGAATGATAAGGACATGCAACCAATTGCAATGTCACTTATGATAAAAATATGATTAATAAATGATTAAAAAACTTAAAATTAATTTTTATGGTCATGGAAATAACCTCACAACCAAGGTGTCTTTTGGTATTTTTGGGTAAGGTAGGTTAGGGACCAATCCACAAGAGGACTTAACCAAATTTGTCTATAAACCAAAGAGGAAAGCAAAAAGATTTAAGAATCTTGTTATGTTTTGGTGACATGCTAAAAATTGTTGTCTAAATCCAATGATTTTTGGGCCATTGTGTCCAAAAAACTCTTTTGTAGAAGTTGCATTGGGTTTTTTATATATTGCCAAGTAGCAAAATTCACCCAAGAAAAAGGTTGTTCACAACCACATTAGCTGGCAAGTCAGATAAATGATATTAATGATCACATGAAGATTATTTTTGTATAAAACAATTTACTTTAGAAATTATGCATTAAATGTTTTTGGATGTTAATATAACATTGAATGTGCATCAAAATATGTAATTATGTACATGCATGCATGCACACATATTTATTAAGGAATTTATATGTAATATACAGCTATAATTCCATTTTCAATATTTCAGAAAAAGAATGATGAACGTTATGAAAAGCCCTAATGAACTTCAAATTAAAGTATTGAAAAATGAAAATAATGGTCGGATGGGATGGTCATTTGTGACTAGGGTGAGGAAATTTGTTTCTTCAATCAAAAACCTAAAATAACACATCTCATTTGGACAAGTTGTGTGCATTCACATTGTGTTGTATAGATGACCAATTTCAACTATCACAAATTATATAGTACAACTTTTAGACCAATGAATGATTATTTAACTTATTTCTCCAAAGGAGCCTTTTCAAATGACATAGAGTATAAAGTGCAATGTGTATCATGCAATTTTGGGTTCCTTTTTCTTTCAAAAAAACATAATCACTACCTTACCCTAAGGTCAGTTTTGTCATTATATTATTCTCAAAATATTGAAATGAAATTTTGTGAAAATATGAAGTTGGCATGTTGAAAATCGTCATAATTATCGTAGGCTACACTCTGAATAATTTCACTTACTTGTAACAATATTATGGTGGATGATGAAAAATTATATAATTTCAAATTAAAAACAAATTCATTTTTTGAATAATAATAATAATTTATTTTCCCAATGTGGAAATTGACCTTGGGCTAATGTACTAAGAACAAACCATGGGTTATGACAATATTTACCATTTGAAACTTATTAACATTCAAATTTCCCAAATATATACAAATTAATGTACTAAAACCCAATTCCTTCAATTTAAGTATGCAAGTATAAAACACAATCTTCTAACATAATCATCAACACTTTGTTTCATATTTCAAAATTATATGTTATCAAAAAAAGTCCCACTTTTTCCCTCCTTTGTTCATGTTTTCATGTATAGGTAGTTGAAATTGTGTTTAGGGTTGTTTTGTTATAAATTGTTATATCTTTTGTGCCCATAAATAATAGCAATTATTTTTCTTAAGGTTGTTTCATGCCCATGACAAGCCAAGCTGACTAAAATAAATTGTCAATTTAAGCAATATATATTGTATATTTATTGTGATGTGCAAGGTCCCATTGCTTCCAAAACATGGCATAATGTTTTTTGAAAATTTAATTTTGCCATGGATGAATTTAGTCTCAAGACTAAGCTTGAATGCCATACCTACCTCTTGTGTTGACTCACAAGGTTTTTTTAACCCATCCATTTGAACACATTAAACAATGTTAGAAAGGCCAAATGTGCAATGAATCACTTTTAATAACAAATTAGTGAAGCTTTGTGCTATTGGCCCAAGTGTAAACTAGTTACGCAACTATTTTTTCCTTTGAAAATTATTTTTTGTAATTTAATTTAATCTTCAACTACAAAACTATTTAAAATGTTATATTTTTCACACCTGAGGTTAAAAAATTTCCAAATCACCTAAATCTTATTAAGGGCTTTTCAACAATATTAGAAGCATGCCCAAATTTCCCTATATTTCTTAGTTTATATTTGAATGAATTTTGAATGAAACTTTTTTTCAACATTCAATAACTTCTCCACCATAGTTCAAAACATTATGAAATCAATTTGATGAACCCTTCATCATTGAGGGCTTTTCAAGATTACCAAAAGGCACTATGGTTTGGGAGATCTCAACATGACAAATGAACAAAACAAATGAATTACCTTCCTTCATAGATAGATGATGTATTGATGTGGTTTGTTTCATTGCCCCAAGTGTGAACACGACTATATAAATGTTCAAGTGTGAACAAGACCGTGAGGATAGATCTCAATTGTGTACAAACTATTAAGATTAGTTTGAAGTGACAAAATTTACTCAAAATTCAGAAAAATTCTCACCTTAGGTTTAAAAACTACAATATCATTTCCAAGAAATCTCATTCATCAAGAGCTTTCCAACAACATCAAGAGCTTGGCCCAATTTTCCTTTAAAAAAATTAGTTTTGATTTTATTGAATTTTCTTTGACAAAATTGTTCAATGTTCAATAACTCCTACACCAATAGGTTTAAACATTGTGAAACTATCTTGTTGCACCCATGAAGGGTTTTCCAAAATTATGAAGTGCTTGGTTAGGGTCCTATGGTTTGGAACATTGAATGAATATGAGGCTAATTTTGTTTATAAAAAAAATTAAAAAATTAAAAAATTAAAACAAAGAATAAAACAAACAAACAAACAAACAACATTCCTTAATAGATAGATATTTCATGCCCTTTTCTCATTAACCCTTTCTTCAAAACATAACATTTCAATTGTGCTGATTACGAGAAATAATCTGCTACTAATTTTAAGTACATGTCAACATGTAAAACCGTTTTCTGATTAAAAAAGATAATGCTCCAAAGAAGCTGATTACAAGAAAGAATCTGCCACCAATTTTATACACAGCCAGATGTAACCACAGAGAGAAAATCGCAGAATCGGCCCCTGCAGCTGTGCTTAGGCTTTAAAAGTTCGGAGATACAGATATAACCGGAGATACGAGATCAGGATATATCCCGGGTAAGTCACATTTCGCCCGTCAAAATAATGCGCCAAAAGAGCTGATTACACGAGATAATCTGCTACCAACTTTATGTACAGCCAGCTACATCTGGATTCCGTAGAATCCGGTGAAGAAGTGGTAGGCATTCTAAATTTATACACAGCAATCGCAGAATATGCGCTGTTTTAAGGCGCGGGCTTACAGATACGGTAAATAACCGGAGAGATAATATCCGGATATGCCAGGGCCCAGTCGCAAAGCGCCGGGTGAGCTCACAGCAGAGAGGTACGGAAACAACCGGAGAGATGAGATCAGGGTATATCAGACCTGGTCGCAGAGAACCGGTTAAGTTCAGAGGTACACTGCAACAACCGGAGAGAAACGATCCGGATATACCAGGGAGGCAATGTCGAGAAGGCGCCCGTTAAGCTTAGAGAGAGAGACACACACACACGGTCAGAACTCTCAGGACCGCCGGGTATATCAGGCCTGGTCGCAATGCGCCGGTTAAGCTTGGAAAGGTACGAAAACAACCGGAGAGATAATATCCGGGGTATAGACATAAGGCCTTGCCCAGAGCACTGGTTAAGCTTAGAGAGACACGGAAACAACCGGAGAGATAAGAAAATCCGGGTATCCCAGGCCTGGTTCCAAAGCGCCGGTTAAGCTTGGAGAGGTTCGAAAGCAACCGGAGAGAAAAGATCAGGGTATATCAGGCCCGGTCGCAGAGCGCCGGTTAAGAGAGCGCCGGTTACGGTTAGAGAGATACGGCAACAACTGGAGAGATACAATCCGGGTTATACCAGGTCTGGTCAGAAGGAACTGGTTAAGTTAGGGATAAGGTAGATAACCGGATACAGACGACGCGGACATTTATCGGGTTAAGGCGCCGGTTAAGTGGCCCTTTGTATGGTTCCGCAAAAGAGGGTTGTGTTGCGGGATTTCGTCGTGTCGAGGTTGCGTCGGGCGTTTGCGTGGACGATTTGTGCTGTGATGATTGTGTTGCGTTTTGCTGTTTTGCGTGTTTGGTGAGGACAGTGAGGTGATCTATATCTTTGTTGCACTTTTTTTTTTTCCTTTTTCTTTGGGGGGAGGTTTTGTTTTTGTTGGGGAAGGGGGGGGGGGAGCACAGAAGTCTTGTACAGAAGGGGCAAAGCGGCAGATGGACATAGGAGTGGTTTTAGCAAGGGCGTCGGAGTTGCATGCCAAGATCAGTGATGCCATTGAAAGGGCGATGCGCTATGAGTTTCTCCAAACTACCAGTAGAGCTGGTTTAAGAAGAAGCCCTAACACGGGTGTGGCGGAGGTGGTGGCGGTAGAAAATGGCTTGTCTTCTCCTTCTTCTTCCGCCGGCTTTGATTCCAAGGAGTACGACAGCGATTCCTATGACAGAGGAGGAGGGGGAGGTTTACCTGTGGTTGCTGCTCCTTCAGGAGCCGGTGTGAATGCAGAGGCGAGAAGTTTGAGCGCCATCCGTGACGCATTGGAGGTTTTAGAGGAGCAGCTGGAAGCCTTGCAGGTGAGAGAAATGAGAGACCACTTTGTCATCCCCCTTCGTTTGTTTGTGGAAGTGTTTTTTTCCCTGCATTACCATTCTCAAGGGCTTAGCTAGGAGGTGCCAGCCAGCTTGTGAATTGTAAGCACATCTTGTTCTTTCAGGCAATGCGACAATTACCTTTCTCAAGGGTTAGCTAGGTGCCAGCCAGCTTGTGAATTGTAAGCACATCTTGTTCTTTCAGGCAATGCAACAATTACCTTTCTCAAGGGTTAGCTAGGTGCCAGCCAGCTTGTGAATTGTAAGCACATCTTGTTCTTTCAGGCAATGCAACAATTACCTTTCTCAAGGGTTAGCTAGGTGCCAGCCAGCTTGTGAATCTTAAGCAGATCTTGTTCTTTCAGGCAATGCAACAATTACCATTCTCAACGGTTTAGCTAGGAGGTGGCATCCAGCTTGTGAATTTTTAAGCACATCTGTGTTTCTTTCAGGCAATGCAACAACAGCAACGAGTTGACAGAGACATGGCATTAGCAGAACTGGAAGAGAGCAGGGGAATTTTACTGGGGATGCTGAAGAAACATCGTGGGCAAGAGCGGGAAGTGGTGCGTGAAGCTTTGGCATTTGCTGGAGAGCATGTAGAACAAGAGACGGAGGAGGAAGAGGATTTGCCTCTTCCACCTTATCCCATGTCCATTGTCATTCCTAACTCATCTGTGGCTTCAATAGATGCACAATCACCACAATTTCGTTCCTCTCCTGTTTGTCGTCTCCGAGCAAGTGGTGCTGTAAAAAGGCTAACTCTTGGTGGTGGTCAAAAATTGAATGATGGAGAGAACTTCCATTTCTGGGGAGCAGACAAGGAGGATGACGAAGAAGAAGAAGAAAGAGGTAGTGTCCAAGAAGAAAGCACCAATCTGTGCCACAAGGAGGAGGAAGGAGAGGAGGCAAAAAAACCTGGAAGGTTTCTGGGGCTGCTTCCCAGCAATCTTTCCAGATTTTCAGGAACAGTGTTTGGTCATGCAAAGAAGACTGCATTGGTGGTGATGAGCGCGTTGGCATTTGTAGTGCTCTCAGAGATGGGGCAGAGCCGAGAGAAGAGAAAAGTCTTGGCAGTACAATCAGTCAAGAAGCTGGATACCTTGCTGTCATTTCCCCCAAAGCAAGCAGCCTCCTTTGCTCAGTGTCCACCAGGAAAGAAACTGATAATGGAGGATGGCCACCCCAAGTGTGTGGTTAAGGAGCGTTTTGAGCTTCCATTTCCTAGGGAGGTGAAGACTCCTGATGTTTTGCATGGGCGTGGTTGATACTTTCTCCAGAGCTCACCCTGTGTTGTATAAGTATCAAACAATTTTGGCCCAGAGGGATTTCAATCAACATTAGAGAAAGATACAAGTTGGAGAAGTTCATAGTTTGTCATTCATATGTACAATCTGAATTGAGGCAAGAGAATGTTGGAAGGTGTTTTTACCTTAGATTTAGGTGGGTAATCTGTGTCAGTTTTATGAGAATGCATGAGCAGTTGTTGTTGGGTTGATGTATCTCCATGATCTTTGAGAAGCTAGAAACAATCCACCAGGAGTATTCGTTTTTGCTCCTCATAGTAGTAGAAGTCACACAGAATTTGGCAGGATGTCCCAGTCTTTTATGACTCCCAGAGTTCACTTGTTGGGTATGCACATTATGCTGTTTTCTTCACTTCTCCTGGAGTGAGAAAATCTAACGCGGGATCAAAGAGGACAGGATGTGGTTTCTGACTTGTTGCGATGAGACATCTAGCACCAGATTTGGACAGAGCCAACACCAACAGTAGCTTGTCAATGGCACTGGTATGGAGCACTTGGCACATCCCCCATTTCCCTGAATGGTTTTCTTGCAAGTGTCTGAGAATTAGATTCATGGGTCAAACAACAGAATCCCATGTGTTATGCATGGACAGTCTTCTTTCTATTGCCATTATGAGATCCTTTGACGCTCAGCAAAGAAGATTAGGCCAACCTTGCAGCCATACTGCAAGACTTTGAAAAAGAATTCCATACTCTTTAGTTGCAAGTTCCTGAAGAGAGCCCTCAGACATGTGAGGTTTTTTTCCCTTCCTTTGACAGATGGGTAGAAATGATGGACTTAACACCCTCCAGTACAGATCTGATGAACTTGCATCCCTCAAAACCCTTTACCATTTACAGCACAATACTCAAGCGAGAGTGTCCTCTTTCTCCATTTCCATTCCTTCTCATTGTGAACAATGCGCAGGATTATCTGCCAGAATCAGATATGAGCCTTACTAGGTTGTCTGTAACAGATTCAGAAACCAAGCAAGAAGCAATCAACTTAGGAACAGACAATGTGGATGATACATTCCTCCCACATTTCTCCTCCTTGAAGTAGAAGAAGAAAAATTCTAGAAAAACAATAGAAACCTACCTGAGGTGGAAGATGATTCTGAAGGACTACATTGGTTTTTCCTCTCTCCTCTTTCTGTTATTGCAGCTAGAAATAGGCTCAGAATTCAACTTACCTTCAACAAAAGCAGAGGAGTCAGAATCCTTTGTTATGAACCTTTGTTATCTTCTTCATTAATTCCTGTAAAGCAAAAAAATGAAATCAAGAATATCAAGCACCAAATCAGCAAATCATTTAGGAAGAGAGCCATGTGGAGGAACGTAGTCGTGTTACCTCTCTTGAATGATCTAGAATTCTGCAGAGCCAAAAAAATGGAGCTTCTCAAGCAGCAATTCAGCAAATCATTTAGGAAGAAGACTAAGAGCAGCTGCTAACCTTGTTATTATCTTCTTCAATCATCATCTCCCATCCATCATCCTGCAAAGCAAAACATGGAGCACACATGAAGGTAGCAATTCAGCAAACCATTGAGGAAGAAGACAGACAGACAGACACACCAGATCTGCAATCCCTTTGGTGCAAGTCTCGATGCAAGAAGCTCTAAAAACAGATTCTTCATCAAGAGTCAAGACACAGCAGGAAGAAGGTAGATAATAAGAGTAGCGAACAAAAGCTTTACAAAAGGTTCGAGGAGGAGTTCTGTCACCCCCCCTTTTTTTTGGTCGCAAACTCTTCTTCTTCTTCTTCTGTTTGTTTTCCGCACACAACGCGAAAGCAAAAGCCCGGGAAAAAAAAGAGATGTACCTGCAGCAGTACCTACCGTCCTCGTAGAAGCAGCAGCACGCACTCCACTCCAACGCTGCTGCAAAGCAAAAGGGCACGAGAAAAAACACGCAGGGAACGAGGAAAGGCTCTGGACATTATTGACCGCTATAGCTCACAACGAGCGCCGAGTGTCTGGAGCAAACCGTGAAGGACGTGGTGGTGGAGAGAGAGAGTGACTGACAACAGAAAAAAAATTGGATCGGGAAGAAAGAAAGAGGCGAGAAGAGGTAATGAACAAAGGTGCCAAGCTTTTCTTCTTCTTCTTTTTCCATTTGCGATACCAGCAACTCGCGCTTGTGTCTTATTCTTCTTCTGCTTTTCTTTCCTTTGTAATCTCTGGCGATGTTTGTCGTCGCAGATGCTGTTGAGTTCGTCGTTGCAGCATCCGCTTGTGGACAGTAGATTTCCATCTGCTTTCCATTGAGAAGTTCTGGTTCTAAAGTTGTGAATTGAATTGAGGAAGAAGGGGCACAATAATAACCTCCTCCTCTGATTCGTCGCTGTGCACAAGACTCGTCTTCTTTGTCGGCATGTTGCATGGACTATGGTCACAGCAGCAGAGCAGGGTTATCGACTGGAGATGAGTGAGAGGGCATAGTAGTTTGGGTGGTAGGAAATAATTGTTGTAGGAAGCTGAATGTGAAGATTACAGTGTTTTAGTGGAGGAATATGGAGCAGGGAGCAAACTCTCCTGCTGCAATGGAATCAAGTCTTTCAGAGCAAACCCATATGGGCTTTGTGCCACCTGCATACGGCCGGGATGCTTATGGAGCAGCAGCAGAGAGGGAGGTGGTGGCATATGCAAGAGAAGGTTTTCTTCGAGAATCCCAAGGGTTTCCTCCTCCTCCTCCTCATCATCATCATCATCACATAGACAGAAGCACCTATACTCATGATGCTTATCCTCAAGATGGTGTGCCCAAGGATGGACAGGTTTTCCATAGAGACAACAGCTTGATGAGAGATAACACAGGCAACAACAAGAAGCAGAAAGGCGCAGACTGGTGGCATGAATCACAAGTGAGTGAACAACCAGCTGCAGCTCCAAAAGAAGACATTGACCCCACTGGTAATTCTCATGCTGTTGTCCCAATTATGCCTTCTTCGTTTGGAGGAGTGGTTGGGTTCCCAGGTATAGTACTAGGGAGCCAAATGGTGGGAGCAGAAGGTCAGGCAGGGAGCATGGAGGAGGGAGAATGTGGAGGCAGCAGTGGAGGAGGTGTGGGGATTGGAGAGGAAGGAGATGATGGTGAAGGAGATGGAAAGGAGCGATCTGAAAAAGAGGGGAGTGCGAAAAAGAAGAGAGCAGAAATGTGGCAGGATCCAGAAATGGATGCGTTGGTGAGGGCTTACCGAGAGGTTCACATGAAGCTGGCAGCAGCAGGGAAGAAAGGGAAACAGGTCTTCAAGTCAGCAACAGATAAGTGGAAGGAAGTCCAGACCTTGTTGTTCAATGTGGGTGTAGACCGGCAGCCAAAGGAGATTGAACGCAAGTGGTCCAATCTCTCCACTGCCTTCAAGCAAATTGCTGACTGGAATAAGAAGGTTGGGCACCCCAACTACTGGGAGTTGGATGAGACTCTGAAGAAGGAGAAGACCAAGGCCAAAGAATTGCCTGCTACATTTCGTGTTCAGCTCTTTGATGCCATGGCAGAATTTCTTGGTGATCGGGTTGGAACTCACCGCAGCCGCTCACCTGCTTCTTCTCACATGGCGTTGCCAGGGCTGCCTTATGCTGTCAACTCTACAGGTATGTGAAAGGTATTGCTATACTAGAAGCAGAGATCCCCTTAATTCTTACCCTTGCACTTCATTCGCCTATGATGGACATGCAGAGCAAGAGCAGAGGCACCTTCTGCTATGATGCGCCACATTCAAGATAGGCATTCTATGCACTGATAGTGGAACTTGAAGGCTCTCAAAATCTGGATGTTTCACAATCACTTAATGCTAGAGTGTCTGTAATGGTCCATTCTGATGGGTGGCTGGAACTCATGCATGTCCTTGCCTCTTGAGGTGTTGGGGACCAAGGGTTCATTGATGAAGGGGTGGATCAGAAAACTCTTGTCAAGTGGAGAAGTCTCTTTACTCCTGTAGAGGTGCAGGCATTGACTG
Source organism: Sphagnum tenellum (assembly GCA_963921925.1). NCBI lineage: Eukaryota > Viridiplantae > Streptophyta > Sphagnopsida > Sphagnales > Sphagnaceae > Sphagnum > Sphagnum tenellum. The sequence goes on from OY998155.1 coordinate 13,557,815, forward strand.
AGAGGGGCTAAGCAACCCAGTATACATTCTGTTAATGCCAGAGTTGAAGTCTGTGGTGCTGAGCATATAAGATTTTGCAGGCAGTTCAGGGGTGGTAGAGGTGACCTTGCCCATGGACAAGCTTGCTGTTCACACAACACCCATGGACAATAATCAGTATGTCATGCTACTTACATACCTGGGTTGCATTTATTTTCTCTGTCCATTGTGCCAGATACTCAGCCATCAATGTTCGCTTGGTTTGTATTATATTCTGCAAACAGCCTTTTGATTGTTGAGCTTGGGTGCTTAGATCTGTACTGTAGATTGTAGTATCCAAACTCACCAAACTTGGCTTGTAGGAAACGCATGCAGGTGGTGCTGGTATCAACAGGCAGTTTCAATCCACCAACTTACATGCATCTGCGCATGTTTGGTCTGTCATCTCTCCCACTCTCTCACCCCTTTTTTCCCTTCTTGCCACTGAGTTTCTGTTGTGAAATGTGCTCCTGTTAGAGAGTCCTGTAGTTTTCAACAGGCTTCCATATTGAAGCTGCTGGGACCTACAAAAATCTTGCCATCAGCTTGCTGCTGCCCAGGATAAACAGAAATAGGTGCATACCTGCTGAGTGTAGCTCTATTTGGACTTGTGCCTTTGCATATTTCTTTCCTGGTCATGAATACTAGCTGTATAGTATTCATTTTCTTGATCCATATTAAAACTTGGATGATGCAGAGTTGGCAAAAGATGCACTATTAAGTGAGGGATATGATGTGCTGGGATGCTACATGTCACCTGTTGGTGATGCCTATCACAAAAAGGTGTTTCCCCTTTCCTTGACATTATTTTAGATAGTGCAGTTGTCTAATGCTAAAAATTGAGTGTGGCCCTTGTGGGATAATAGAGTTCACTGCACATTTGGCTGTTTATGCTGTGGTTTGTGGTATGGTTGCCATTTGAGGGTTATATTATTCTATGATTGCTTTGTGATCTTTACAAAGAGGGGTTTCTCTCTACTATACTGATGAGTACCCTTGGGTGTATTGCCAAGGGTCTGGCTCCAGCAGAGCACCGGATCAGGCTGTGCCAGTTGGCAACTCAGGATTCCCCCTTTGTTATGGTAGATTCTTGGGAGGTGAGCTTCTCTATCCTACCTAGCATAAATTTCATGGAATGGCTTCTGTGCATATGGGTGTGATGTACTGACTTCTAGATTATGAACATCTGGATGGGTGAAGTAGGCAACACAAAGCAGTTATCAACGCACACTCACTGTGCTCAGCCGAGTGGAGGCTGCAGTCAATTCTCGTGCCTTTGCTGCTGAAGGTAACTTTACAGCTTTCTTTCTCATTGAGTGCTGGTGTTTCAAGTATTTTTGCCAAACAAGTCAACAGTTATGGTGGTTTGCAATGAGCATTGAAGCTCTGTAACTCCACAAGGAACCAGGAGGGATGTTTGTGCAGAAAAGGTGAGGGTGATGCTGCTTTGTGGCACTGACCTGCTGGAGTCCATGACAAAGCCTGGCGTTTGGATCCCCGAGCAGGTACATTGTCCTTTTATTTCTTTCTCACTTTTGTAAACTTGCAATATAGATTACCGCCAATCATAGTATCCCTTGCACTCTTGTATGGAATTGCTGGGTATCTTTGCACCCACAAACTCTTGTGAAGTCTCATAAGATCATGTAAACCTGTCAACATCCTTGTGCCTTCAATTTGGGTTGAATTTGAGCATCACAATCTTTTGAACAGATTGGGTTTCACATAGAGTGCTAGGCTGACACATGAGTGGGTGCTGCAGGTGAGAGTGCTTCTGCAGGAGCATGGTGTAGTGTGCATTTGTAGAACTGGCCAGGATACCCGTCAATTGCTCCTTGAACATGACATCCTTTTCAGCAACCGAGTAAGTTTAGCCTTGTTCTGTTTCTGTGTTGGGAACCAATGTACAGAATGACTTGCTTCAGGGGCTGATTGCACTGGAAACCTCATACTTAGAACCAAAATGGAGTTTGTTCTTTCATTAGAATTGAGTGCAAATTCATGTTTAGACATCACAATTCATAAAGGTTCTCATGCAGACATGTTTCCTTATGCATCACACACTCTTTGGAATGTGCAGAGGCATATCATGATTGTGGATGAGCTTATTCACAATGATGTTAGTTCAACAAAAGTCAGGTACCCGCCATACCCTAGTGATTTACTGCCCTCTTTCATGCTGAGTTGTATGTGAGGCTTACAGAGACTTGAGAAGAGAAAACAGTGACTCAATTGTGTGCATGACAGGAGAAATATTGCAAGGGGGTTATCAGTGAAATACTTGGTAGCAGACACTGTGATCAACTACATCAAGACTCACCAACTGTACACCAGTAACCCTGTAGCTCATCAACCCTGACTGAGCAGTGTCTTCATGCAAGCACACACAAGTTCTTCCAACTTTGAGGAGCTTTTTTTGTCCAATCCAATGTGCTTTGCATACATTTATGGCACAATTTTCAGGAGGGATACCTGTTTGGTCAGTGTTAGGACTTAGCAATGTAGGCCATGGATTCATGTTGTTTGTTTGTGATGTCGTGGTCCAAATCAGAGAATTAGTAGTAAGAGAATTGACACAGATTTGGTATTGTTCTGTAATGGCAAAACTCAGGTTAGTTCACAGAAGGACCCATTTCTGTATTTTGTTTTCAGAGAACATCTTTACTCTGCTTCATGTGAAGTTCTGAGGTGTTGGACAGGATCCAAGTCAATCCTGGAACACATTTCTATGATTTGAGCTTCTCCAAATATAATGATGTTGCATGGCCAGCAGTGATTGGCTCTACTTCAGTTGAAATAAGCCTGCTGGCCTCTTGGTCAGCTTTCCAGCATTGACTCCACCCTCACTTTGCAGGAGTTGAGATTCTTTCATGGGTAACGAATATAATGAAAATGGCTCCATGTGGATGACTGAAAATTGATCACAGGTTTGTCCATAGACACTTTCTAATACAGTATATGGCCATGGATTTGCAATATCTTCACTTTGGGAGTTAAATATGTCTATTTCCTCTTGCTTTCACTGGTTTATCTCATCATAAGAGAGTCAATGTGTAAAGAAGCAAGTGGTATCAATGTCTTTAGTTTTGATGGAGGATGATGTATATTGAGTTTCTGTTTCAGTAACATTGTACTTAAGAAAGAAAACTCAATTTTGTATTGGAGACCTCTGGGGGGCCCAAGTGATTGAAGTCATTGCACAGACAGATGTGTGAAGCGATTGGTGAATATCAAAAAATGCAAGAAACAAGCATCTGGATGATCATCCTTTTGTCTTAGGTTTTAGCATAGAGCCCTTCACAGGTGGTGACAATTCAGCTTTGCAAGGTCAGTTGGGATTGTACCTGCAACTCTAGTTGAAATTGGAGATCTTCAAATTATTGCAATTTTATCAGTTATTGGTGAAACCAAATTGTTTCCCTGTATGGATGGATGTGAGCAGTCATGGTCTGTCACCCTGCTAGCTGATTGAGTTTTTTGAACTGATTTGTGCTTCAGCATTTTGTTGGCTGTGGGATTTTAGTCTTTTGAGATCTGATGATTTCATTAAGACTTCACAGTATTTCACCTTTCTTCTGGATGCTAGTTCCACATCTTGATGTAAGATTGTATCTGCTGTAGTGGTGACAACACTGATGATGGTTAGGTTACAAGATTGTTCTTGGCTTGGAAGTTGGAAGTGGCAGTTGAGAACTCTGTCAACGCTAGAAAACAACATAATGTCCCACTGTTCTGTGCCACATTGGACATTGGTATTGTGATAAAGCATCCTGATGTGCCTCTTGCTCCTGGTAAGCATCCAGGTTTTTCTCATCCTGACAGGTGCCCTCTCTTGGTGGAGAATCCAATGCAAAGGTGCCCCGGAAACACTTCTTGTTCCTGCTGGTGGATGATTCAGTTGGTGGCAAAAGCTTGATGATCATAGACTGCTGCTGAAGGATCGACTTGTTTGTGATCTTTACTGACTGCTGAATTGGCACTTGTGACTCTTTTGTGCATTGGAGAGTTCAATTGATGAGTCAAGGTGCTGGAGGCAGTTGGTGTTTGGGGGCTCTGATTCCAACCAGATCCTTGTGAGCTTGTCATGGCCAGTGAGCACAGGTTGTGTCAATGTTAGCCCATTGAGTTCTTGAGCTTGTCCCAAAGCAAAAGTAGATGAAGAGAATGGGGAAGAAAGAGAAGCTGTGCTGCTGGTTGGACGTTTGAATGTGTTGTTGGGAGGAGAGTGAGCAGAGGTCTTGTGAAGCCATGGAAACTGATGTCTGGAGCACTTGGCAGGAGAGGTGTTGGTCTCCATCAAGTCATGCATATCACATTCAAGTTTCAGTTGCAGGTTGAGAAGTGAGGTTGGCTAGTTAGGCAAATTTCGCAATTCTAGGGCTGCATGAGATTCATTGATGGGATTCTCATAAAAATTTGCAAGTCCTAGAATAATCCCACTCATAGGAGCTGGTTCAATAGGCGCAATAAAATGTATTACATGAACAACATGAGTTGGTGGTGGACCACTATGGGTTGTTCATTTATTTGGACCTTAGGTGCCTTGGGTCATGCCATGACATTAGTATATTGTGCTAGTCGGACATCCACCAGAATTGGTGTTGGTATTTTGTACACATTAATGAATATTTTGAGTACTTGCTTGGCAACTTTGATAATGTGAGGGATGAAATGTTTGTGACATGTCACATGATAGGCATGAATTGTTGCTAGGAGTTAATGTGGATGCAATTAGGATGTACAATAAAATGTATGCATAATTCAAGGTTTGGGTGGAATGGGGCATTGGAAGATTCAAATGCATAATGGAAAAGGTTGATGAAATGTTTTGATTCCACAAAATCAAAATATAATCATATGTTCATACCAATTGCACTATTAACTAAGTTATGTCATAGGCATTGCTAAAACTTTATGTTTTAAATTCATGGTAAACACCTAGATGACCAAATATAACATGGTTGGGATGATGACTATGAGTTATAAGGTTAACAATTGATTAACCTTATCTTTGAATTTTACATATGTAATCATTTCACTATTTTTAATTACTGTCAAATTCGTTATCTTATAGGTGTTCATTTTGATGCTAACATCTACCTTTGAATTTAACAAAACTTCCTGGTCATCCACATTGGTTTCCAATTTGCTATGATAGTGGCAAGGCTATTAAATTGAAATTGCAACACCTCAAAATTGGTCATTGGCTTCTACATTGTTGTCCCTATAAAATTTGATACAATATAAGAGCAAGTATCGACGATGGCGTTAACATTTCATCAAACATAGGAGTAGGGCTAGGTCTTTAGGAAAGGATGGAGATGCATTTGTTGTATCATTTATCAAAGATTGTTGCCTTGAGAAAAACATTTCATGTTGCATGACCATTTGTTTTCTTCAAGCATGCCAAAAACTCATCATTTTGTTACACATCCCTCTTCACACTCTCTTCATTTGTTGTGCATGTTTTCAACTCCAAAATATATCAAAGTCTATCCTTAAAGGTCTCCTCTTAAAAATTTGAGTTCAAATATTATAACTTATAGTCTTGATACATAGCTTTCCAAATCTAGCTAGGGATAAGTTATGTCACATTTTTCTATCCTAGTTGTAAAACATGAAGTCGTGATTGTAGGAGCTAAGCCATGTAATTAATTAGATGTAAGGACTCCACTATACAATTTGGGCCTTTTTCTTTCCAAAGAACCTTCATGGGTCTCTTGTTGGCAATACCCCACAATTAGTTTCTTATGTCATGAGAGTTGGATCAAAACCAACCCCTCCAAACCTATCATCAAAAACAAATGCACTCCAAATATTTCAAAAGAAACATGTTTAAACACCTTGAAAGATCCAAAGGGAGGTTCAAAGAGGTTGAAACTTTGAAAGAAAAGTTGAAACATGTCGAAAAATCCAGAAAGAGGTCCAACATCCAAAAAAAGGTTGGAAAATTTAAAGAAAAATTGAGCATTTGAATAGAGGACCAAAAATCTAGAAATAGGCTAAAAGATCTAAAAATAGGTTAAACATTTGAAGAAATTGTAAAAGTTTGTAAAGGATCTATAGAAGTTGATGCAAGTATGTACAAGTTTATAAAAGATCCATATAGGTTAGTGTAGGTTTGTAAAGGTTAGTGGATGGTTTTAAAAGGTAAATATCAATAGGTAAACATGTCAAATAGGTTTATAGAAGTTCAATAAAAGTCACTAGGTACATAGAAGGTGAATAGAAGTTAGAAGGTTTGTAGAGGGTAATTCTAGGTCTATAGAGTTCATTTCAAGTTTGTAGCTCAATTAGTATAAGTTAGTAGAGGGTCATGAGAGGTCACTAGAAGTTTATACAAGGTTGGTAGAGGGTAGTAAACACAATAAGCAATTTTTTCTTTTTTCATAACCCAATTCTAGTAAAATAATAATGAAAACAAACATTTCCACTATTTTTTAATTTGGTTTTAGAGCTAATAGACTAGTTGATTAGAACATTTTTAGTCAAACCATGTTTGGTCATTTTGGATAGTTGCATGTTGCACTAAAAAAAATCATAATTATATTCATTATTTGATATTTAAGGTTTCAAGATCCCCCCCCCCTTCTAGAATTCAACCATGTGGCATTCAACAATCATAACCAAGTGTCATCCATTACCATGACCATGTGTCATCCATATTATTTAAAAATCATACACACATGTTTATTTATGTGTACATGCACACATACACATTTGTGTTTGTATGCACTTGTCCATCCATGTATTCATGTAAGAGGTGTGAACACCTTAGCCATCAAGTTGGACAAGTTCTTTTGATCACAAAGGGGCAAATTTTGGGTTTAACATGTTTAATGAAAATATTGTTGGAAATCCAAACTTTGCCTTGTATTTTTTTAATTGAAATTCATTCAAATGAAACAAATACATGCATGATCATGAAGCTTTATTCAAAGTCCTATTCCAAAAATAAAATAAAATAAGTAAAACCACATATTGTGTATGTTGTAATACTTTTGATGGTATAATTTACATTGTTCTGTTAATAGGTAGAGAACAATTATGGGTAGAATCTACACCTACCACATAGTCAATAACACTTGCTAGGTCCAATTAGACCAACTTCACCTACTCTTTAATTTGTTGAAGCTTGTGAAATGGGAGTGATGAACAAGAAGTCAAGTTTAAGCTTTGGATTGTATACATTGTGTTTTACAAACCCAAGGTCCACACGATAGCAAACTCTTCTAGCTAGGTCACAATAAGATTCAAACATGTGGTATTTACCATGTTCTTCAACCAAGACCCACATGCTAATACATGAAAAGAATTTGGAGAAAACACTTACATATTTGTGTGGATGTTACAATTTGAACTCCTCAACATTGAAATTATTTTAAATAAATAAATATACAATTCAATGTGAAATCAAAACCTTCATTAAAGCTTTGATAAGATTATTTTGGTTATATAACATATTTGATTATTTTGGATGAATAGAATATTAAAAAAAACTCCAATCCCAAATCCAAAACAATGACAACATCCATTGTTTTATTTAGATTCTATTATTATGAACATAATACAATAGAATATAAAATTTTCAGTAATAATTGGTGATATATGATTTATAATCATCCATTTAAAAATTCAATTATTAATTAAAAAATATATTTTATGAAAATCTTAATTTCTCTCTCAATGGGAATATTTAAACATAAGACCCACACTTTTTTTAATAATAAATAATCTGAATTATTTGTGGAACTTTTGGGTGCTTGTAATATCTTTGTGGCAATGAAAAATGTAAAAACATTTTCCCACAATAATGTTTAATGTTTATTTAATATGCAAAAACCTACATAGACCTCCAACTTGTTAATTTGTAGTCATTAAAAAGTTTACATTGAAAATATGTATAAAAATAAATTAAATAATATGTTCATGACTTTATGGTAATAAATATTAACAATTTACAAACATTTACAAAACATGAACATTATAAATATTAATAGAATTTTATGAAAAAATAACTATGTTTACAACTAGATTTTTAGTCATATAAAATTAAATGATTGTGGTCACTAGAGTTGTGTGAGATGAGTTGCAACATGTAGTTGTGTTGGACATGACATGGAAATCCATTATATTAAGTTGTTTCATACAATCATAAATCTTAATGTCCACATGGATTTCAATTTGGTGAGGGGAAGATGATTCAACATTAGCATGGCAAGGGTTCTATTGTTGAGAAAGGAATATCTCTACCTAGTGAAATTTGCTTATAATTTAAAAATCACATAGATCAATTAGGATGAACTCACTTGAAGCTGCTTATTGGACAAGATGTGATTAAAGAATCCATGAAAAAGGCCCAATATAAGGTTAAGACCTATGCTAATAAAGTAAAGAGCTTTAAAGAATTTAATGTTGGGACATGTTTTCTTTAAAGTGGCCTCGAAGAGAAGCCAATTGAAATTGGGGAAAAGTTATAAACTTTCTGCAAGGTATTGCAAACATTTCCAAGTTATTGGAGAAATTGAAATTGTGGCCTATGAAATGGATTTCCCACCAAAATAGAGGACTCACAATGTTATTCGTGTGAGCCTTACAAAGAAATGTACAAGACCCCAACCGAATTCTCCTAGAACTATCAAAAGTTACAATAGAAAGAAAAGCCTTGGTTAAATTTGAAGAACTTTTGGGGCCACATATGAAAAAGATGGGCTCATACCCATCCAAATAATATTTAATAAGATGAAAAATGTACCCAATAGATGATGCCACTTGGGAAGAAAAAAAGAAATTTGAAAAAATTACCCCACATTTTGTATTGAGGACAATGCATTATTTTAAGTGGGGGAGGTTGTTACATTCCTTATGCACCTTGATGGTAGGGAACGTTTGATTAAGCATAAGGAGCAAAATGCAATGAACAAATATTGTGAAAATTATTGTGCACAATGAACTAAAAGGTGGCAACCATGATAGTATTGTAAATAAACAGATGAGGTTATAAAGAAAAGTGCACATGTGAAAGTGTTGGAGGTAAAAGAAAAGGAAAAACGTTGATGAAGAGGAAATCATTTTAATACATTTTTTTGTGAAGAAGAAAAAAAGGGTTGGGATAACAATGACAAAAGTTTGGTAGTATGATGAAATAAGATCTAAGTGTTCATGGTTGAGTGGTGAATATGTGTGATTATGCACATTGTACAAACCTTGTGAATATAGACTATAAGTTTGTGTACTTTGGAGTTGTGATATGGTTGGTTGTTGTTGGAACTTGTTGTGAAGGAAAGATGCATCCGTTTACATATTGCATTAGGGTGTGTTAAAGGAATTAAAGTTTAATGTCCAAACATGGGAAGGACCTTGAGGAGCAATAGAAACTTGAACCTCTAGAATTGCAAGAGCATGGAGGAAAAGACAAAAATGCCATTCATACGAAATATGCCACTTTTATGGATTGTGTTTTTCCTTGCTTTTAGGATTTGCACTCAAAAATGACTTTTTAAGGTTTGTGAACAATCCTGCACTATTAGAGGTTGAATAAAGGTAAATAATTAAAAAAAAGGGATTTCATTTGTTTTTTGAAGTATTGCCTATCCTATGAAGTTGTCCTTCTTTTGGGTTTTTTCTTTTATTTACAACATGTGAGACCTATTTGGGAGGAAAGAAGGAATCTACAAAATGCATAGTGGTAATAGGAAAGAAGTCCAAGAAAGGAATGAGGTGCCTAATAATGTTTCACCCAACCAACCAATACTATTTACAATACTTTCATAGGCCTCTTATCTCATTGCACATGGTAATTTTTATAGCATTTGCTTGTTGCATTTTGTTCCTTATATTCATTAAGTGTTCCTTGCCATTCAAGAACATGAGGAATGTAACAACCTCCCCCATTTAAAATAATGTATTTTTTCCAATACACAAATAATTTTCTAAAAATAGACATTTAAATTTAATTAAATGGTCACTTCATCACTAGCAACATCATTATAGTTGCAAACGACATTTGATTTGTCTCATTCAATTATGTAGTCATGTAGGTCACAAGTATAAAATGTCACAAGATACAATTGAATCTCCACACCGTGGGCACAATGCAAATTGTAAACCATCTAACCACAATTTCAACTTGTGCCATATAATGTCATTGCATAAATGTAAACTTTTATATTTCAAATCTTGTACATCATCATATAATCATATAATTATATAATTTCACATGTTTATAATTTTGTAATTTCACAAAATTTTCAAATTTTCAAATGGAAGAGAATTACATAAGTTTTTAATATTTATTTAAATATTTTGAATCCATAATTATATTTAATTTTATCATTTTGAACAATTTAATTTTAAAAAAATAAATTTCAATAATATCAATGTAATTTTTTCAATTACAAAAAAAATCTAAGTGTTAGATGTTTTAATTTAGAATTGTGTTTAATTTTTAAATTTCATTTGATTACATTTCATTAAAAATTCATGTATTAATCATTAAAAACTATAATTAGATAAGGAAAATGATTAAATAGGGGACATTTATCACAAATTGTTGTAGTCATGGATTCATATTTATATGTAAATGTTATTTGTTAGTTGTTGTTAAGGTGTGACACAAGAATGACAATGGTATAATTGATTGTTTATGTTGGTGTAAATTAAAGATGTGGGAAACATTAATTTTTATGGCATAATGCATGCATGTCACCTAAAATTATCTTCATTTATATGCTTCTAAAGTTTAGAACCTATAAATAAATCTATACTTAAAATGATGGCAATCTAACCCATTATTTATATTTTTTTATATGTATAAAGAAATGTGAGGTTGCAAGTTGTTGTATTGGGAACAAATATATTTTAATGGTGCAAAGTGAATCATATTGGTAATAAAAACAACTTGTTATATGTGAATGAAGACACATATGTAATGATTTTGTTAGTGGAAAACATTTTTGTGATTTGAGAATGAAACCTTTTGTCACCTTTTTGAGTCATAAAAAGGAAATTGATATTGTAATTTCCTTGCTAATGATCAACTTGTAAACATCGTGACACCATTCATTTGTCTCTAACAATAGATGCAAAGTTTTATTACCCACCTGCAAAAACCTAAAATTGGTCTTAAAATAAAATCAAACATTTAATCACATGGGGATTGGGTTAAAAATACAAGGTTATTTGTTGTGAAAGGTTGTTATATGTCAATAGGTTAGTAGATCTGTAGGTTTGTAAAAATTTGCAAGGTTTTTCTTTGAAAGGGTCAAATCAAATAGATGAACTAGGGTTTTGGTAGTAGGATAGGGTTTGGCACATGAATCAAATTTGGGGGGGCGGGGGGGGAGGGAGTCTATAAACAATAGAAAAAGGTGAAAGAAAGAAGGTTAGGGTTATTGGGGGGTTTGGTTTAATTAGAAAGGGGTTTGGTAAATATTTAAAAATATGAATTGTATGTTTCTAAGCAATGGAATACATGAATTTCAAGCATTTAAGTTAAAATTGAAAATGGTTTTGAAGAAACCACCTCTTGACTCCATTCCTTACAATTGCTGCCAAGTAAAATTGATGGTTGATTTTCGTTATTTCTAGTGCATTCCAAGGATACTTTCACTTATGATTGTGCATCATGCCTTGTTTACTTTCTAAAGCCACCAAAACATGAAAGGGGTCTTGGGCAAACATGGAAAAATATGTAGAACTACAATGGCATATGAGAGAGTGGACAACAAGGTGCACTTAAAACAAATGCATAATTCTAGGTTAGGGTTTGGCATGGCGTGGTTTGATGAAAGAAGGACAAACAATCAATTGGTGTAGGAAAGATTGAATGAACTTTGTTGTGGGTCCAAACTAACCACTAAGTTACTAAGGTTTGAACAAGCTCACAAAGCTTATGGCCTAGTAGGGAAATATATAACACATAAAATAAACAAGCCTACCAAATTGTGAAATCCTCTTAGTAGTCATAAAAAAGTTTTCATCTTCACAAGTTGGTATAATAACCATAACTCTTTATTAGGAATAAGCTCTATTCTTCACCTACACACATTTGAAATCATCAAAAACGGTTGTGCAAAATTCAACAACAATTCCAATCAATTGGCTCCTTTTATAGTTAAAGTTTAGGCATTAAAACTGCCACCTTTCCTCTTTTTGTGCAACCCCTTGACATGTTCTTTTGTAAAGCTCTACTCTCTTTTCATGCAATCTTGCAACCTACCAACCTTCAAAACCTTTTCAATTCTTTTGAAACCTTCTCACATTCAAATCCTCTCAAAACCTTTCAAAAAAATTGAAAACTTGTTTGCCTCCTTGAATTGTTAGCTTGAAACCTTTTGAAACCCTTCTCTAACCTTTTTTCAAGCCGAAAAACTTGTTGATGTCAAACATGAAAACTCTTTCATCTCATGTGTAGAACTTTTCCACCTTTCCAATCTCATCTCACAAAAGAATTATCTAAAATCTCTCTCTCACTCAACTATGTTCCAAGCTTCTACAAGAGAAAACATCCAAACTTGGGTGAAACTAAAAAAAACACCAAAATTGATGCATGTCCAACTTTCACCTTGTTTTTTTTCCCTTTGTCCCATCTTCATTATGAGTTCTACATTACACCATGTGTTTTCAGCAACAATGGGGTACTTGCCCTGACTTTTTCCAATTTTACAAAAAACATTTATTATCCACCCCATCCTAATAACATATTTTGAAATTCCAAACAATCCAATTTTTGAAGTTGATTTGTTCATTATTCCATTCTCACATCTAAATCAAAATGTGATGTGAAGTATAATTTTGTTTAATGAATAGATGAATATGGTTCATCATTTTAATACAAGATTCAAACTTTAGATTTTTGTTGGTTTTATCCCCACCACTTTGGGTGTGACTATGAAAAGGTGTTTCTTTGGAGTTCCACTTTGGTAAAGAGAACAATTTCCAAGTAAGAAAAAGTATTTGAAAACATGTGGATTACCAAGTGAATGATGTGTATTAACACCAAGTAAATGAAAATATTTGAAATACTTGGAAGCATATATCTATTAATAGTGAAGCATGCGCATAAATAATAACATGAAGCATGATAGACCTCAACTTAAATTCAAGAAAAATGAAAGGAGTTAAATGGATGCTCTACAACAAGACACCAACCACACATAAATGAAGTAAAAGTCGGAAGATTGATGAACTTTTGAAATGATTAACATAAAGTGAAAAATGGGGGAAAAGCTTGTGTAATCATGCGTGTGATTGTTGGGACTCTTAATCTCATTAACTGATAAACATGTGTATGGATAAACAATTTGCATCTTCCACAGCAGATGCTCATACTCCTCTTCTCCAGTTTGAGAAATTTGGGTTGAATTGCCCGAGTTGCACCCTTCTTTGTTTCTCCACAATGGTGTCATTGTTTTTGCCAGGTCGACTGTAGATTTGTGATAGAAGCTTCGCTTGTTCAGTAAGTAGCCCAACCTCATATGGAACTTTCACAGGCTTCAAGACCTCGGAATTTTCGGAAGAAGGTTCATGTTTTTCTCGAGGAAAACCAAACCCACCCACTGGATTGCATGGTGTTTGCAGTATGTTTTTGTTCTCATCTGCAGCTGGTGTGGTATTTGTTGATGATGTCACAAATTTGTTGCCAGCTTTTCCCTGTGAGTTCATGTACAGATGGGCAACCTCCACAGTTGGCGGCTCTTGGTCATCCCAATTGTGCAGCAAACAAATCTCATATCGTTTCACCTGCCACGAGAAGCCAAAAACGTAATGAAAACTGTGAATGGCAACTGAAAAAACACTAACAGGTGAGTTATCAGTACCAACAGTAGTGTCTAAACCTGCTCCCTCATGGGATGGTGATGAGAACTAATATTTGTCTGAAAACAATTGCAGCAAAACAATCAGAAATTTGCTGCAATTTGCATGGCATGGCGTCTGTTTCTTGTCGATGTTCTTGGAACTCTTTGCACTTGTAAGCACCAGCTGTACTGCAGGAGTGGATCTCTACAAGAGTATGATGAGGAGCTTCAAGGGAGTTAGGAAAAAAGAGAGAGAAGAAGCAAATTGAAAATCATTGATGCATAGTCACCAGCTGAAACACACGCACGCACGCACCTCATCAGACAGCTCTTGCACTTGCTTTGATAAATCCTCATTTATTTGTCGCAGCCGAGTTGTCTGCAATATATCCCTCTTCAGTGATGAGATCCAAACAAGAAGTTTGCTTCTTCATAGGGATGTAGACAGAGAAGCTGTTCCAAATAATACACTTATACCTACAGATTTGTCAAAAGCTCCTCTCTGTTTTCTTATAGTGTTTGTAGTTGGTCTACTAACAATGCATGCATCGTTTTGGAACTGTGATTGCTGTTCTGGAGGGTACTGCTGAAGACAGTACTTTGACAGCATAATAGAAAGCATCAGGAATCGTTGCATCCGACAAACTTGATTAAAGAAAGCTCTCAAGCTTCCAGGAGAAGGGATAATGGTTAGGGTTTAGTAAATGGACCGTAAGCCTCCACCGCTTCTCCTTTTCATGGTGCTCAGTTTGCTCTGTAGCCAGCCTTGCCTTGAGTTCTTCCACTTCCTTTCGTTGTATGGTTGGCAGTCCAAGCATGGCACGTGATCGAGTATCCAAAAGCTGCCTTTCCTTCTTCAGTTTGAGCATCTGCATCACACATAAAAGTCATCATAATGATTCCCTGTTTGCAAAACAGATATAAAGCAGAAGAGAAAGGAGAATGCCAAACCAGAGAGTCAGTTGCTCACTTGGATGTGAATTCCAGCACTTGAGAAACAAGAGACAAAAGTTTCTTTGACAGGGCAAAGAGGAAAGTGGATCAGAAGGTGCTGCAACAGCAAAACCTCTCCAAAAACAACAAAAGATCTGAGCAAGAAACTGAAGCGGAAAAGATGGATATTAGAAATTGCTCCAAGTTGCACATCCATCTCTCAAGCTTCTTCTCACAATGGACGAGAGCAAGCAAGGAAGAAATACATACTTCCTCCTCTTGGTGAACCTGGAAAGCTTTCATATCCATCAATTTGTGGTTCTCCCATTCTGCTTTCTCTCGCACCAGTCTTGCCAAATTCTCCTCACTTTCCTGTTACCACACAGAGAGAGACAGAGAAACAGAGACAGAAAGATGCTACCTATCTCCTTACAATGGACACAGTAGATGGGGTTTTGCTTGTCTACCTCGTTCATTCTCATTTGTTTGTGTTTCCTTACTGATACACAAGAGCTTCTTCCTTCTTCTTCCTGCAGATTCCTTCTTCATCTTTAAACAGGAGAGAGAGAGAGAGGAGACTAAACTTTGCAGAAGAAGCAGCACAGCAAAACATGATTACTAAGAGCACCTCCACCAGCGCTCAGTATGTGGCCATGCACTATATGTCTTGGAGCCCTGGAATCATTAGTACTCTTCCACCTATTTGCAATCCCAATCTTAGTTTTATCGGTGCCAGGTGGGGTTGGAAAAAAGTAGATAACTAAAACTTGGATGTGAAAATTATTTTTGCTGGGTCACGCTAGAGATGCTCTTACTCTTGAGCATCGATCTCTTGGGATTGGAAAATAGAGAGAGAGAGAGAGAGAGAGATCTCAAAACCTTTACCTTGGCAAGTTTCTCCAGTCGTTTGTTTTCTCTCTTGAAACTTGTGATTTCAGCTCCCAATGCTTCTACTTTGTTGCACAGTGCATCTTCTTCATCTTCTTGTCTGTGCCGCTCTTCTTCATGTCTGTCCTCTCCTCTTCCTCCTCCGCCTCCTTGACTTTGTTTGGCGGCTTTTGCTTTTTTCTCAGCGTTTTGATCTCCAGTTCTTCCATCCTTTCCTCCTCCTCTTCCCGTGTGTTTTGCTTTGGCGGCTTTTGCCTCGCCTTCAAGGACTCCCTTCCCTCGCCGATTGCCGCCGTTGTTGTTGTTGGTTCGTGGTTTCGGGAAACCGAAGAACGACTGGACTAGCGATGATGATGACACCAAAGGCGCCTCCTCTTCCTCCTCCTCCTTCTCCTCCGCCTCCGCTGCTGATGATGTAACAACCTTCGTCGTCGGCTCGTATTTCGCAGTAGCAGCGTGCATGGGAGGAGGAGCATTGCCGTTATTGGCAGTCGTTGTATTCTCATGTCCACCACGTATCTGCAAAACTCCTCCATCACCCTCATGTTGAATGCTTCCAGGTTCTCCTGGAACTGGAGAAGTCGCCGATACCTTCCAATACAGTTTGCAGATCCCATGGAGAAGAAGAAGAAGAGGAAAACAGACGAAAAAGAACAACAAGAAGTACCTTGGAGAGGAATTCGTCACACCAGTTGTTGTCATCGTCAAATTCAACGATCTCATGATGTTCTTGGAGATGGTGGAGATCCGCATTACCATCTTTCTTCTGCTTGGATTCGTCATCATCATCATCACCATCACCATCAACAATATTAACGGACGGTGATTTCTTCTTCGACAAAGGAATCTTGTCTTGGGAAGAGGAAGAGGAGATCCTCATGGCTGCTGCTGCTGCTGCTGTAGTAGTAGTAGCAGTATTGGCGGCCTCGTCCGTGCCTTGACGACCTCTAAGACTGGACCTTAGTCGCCGTTCCAGAACCTCAAACTCTGCGCAGATCATCATACTCAGCAAACCCACAGTTTCAAACCTGAGCTTACCTTCCATCTCAAGAGTTGCTGTGTGTGTGTGTGTGAGAGAGAGAGAGAGAGAGAGAGTTCTTACTTACCTTCCATCTCAAGGACCTCCAGGAGTTTGTGACTCTGCTGCAAAGAAGAAGGCAGCAGCAGCTCCGTCTTGACTGGACTTTTGGGCATGCTCCGATTGTTTGCGGTCTTGATCCGAGGGCCTTCCCACTGAAGCTTGCTCCCAACCCACTTGGTCGTTGTTGTTGCTGCATTGGTGGAAGTTGTCATTCTGCAGAACTGCAGAACTTCAGAACTGTATTGTTTTGTTTTTGTTTTTTTTTTTCCGAAAAACAGGTCTACTAAAAAACACGCGCGCTCTTGTGGGAATTTTTGCAAGAAACGAATGCTGACAGAATTCAAGAGCTCAGAAGAAAACAAAACGTTGGGTCCTCAGACTGGAGAGATCAGCTGGCCAACAATGCCAAAAACAAACAAGCTAAAAAACAGCTATTTCCAACTGAAGAAGAAAGAAGAAGAAGCAAAAGCCAAAAGATTTGCAGCAACTCATCAGATCAGAATTGATCCTCTAGCTGCAAATAAATTGCTGCTGCTCTTCTTTGCACAAACTCTACAATCCGAAACCCTACTGCTGCTGCTGCTACTAGTTGTTTACAGCTGCTGCAGGAGGAACGACAATAGTTTGGAGCTCCACCTGGAGTCTGCAATTGTGAAGAAAGAACCTTGGAAGAAAACGACCTTCTTCTGCTTTGAAATCTTCGTCAATCAACCCTTTCAATGCAACAACAATACAAACCCTTTATACTTAATATAACATTTGTGAATTTCACAGCTCCCAGCCTTTCACACAAAACACTCGGAACACCAAACAACTGCGGCATCAACAACGCTCTACCTAAGAAGACGAAGAAGGAGGAGGCGAGGAAGAGGAGGAAACAACAAGTGGAGGCTAACAGGAGAGAGAGACATGGTGCAGGCAAGAATGTCTCTGGGAACATGGTTACAACTGATCTCAAAGGATCCCCAAAGATCGCCGAAAATCCCATGGTTTTGGGAATTCTGTAGGTTACCTTGAATGTCTTTATGGGAACATGGTTACAAAAGATCCCATTGGTAATTTAGTTTAGTTGGATCCTTCTGCTTCTAGGGTAGAGCGACCCATCATCAAATAAATATTTATATTTTTATCATATGTGTTTCATTTTGAAGCAGTTTAAAATGTTATGGGAGTAGTATCTCAAGTTTTAGAAATCATCTTTGAAGTGCAAAGGAAAAAAAATAATGAAAAAATAACAAGGAAAAAAAAAAGCTTTCCAACTTACAAGTTTTTTTTTTTTTTTTAAATCTTCTCTTTGGACCCCTCTTACTTTCAAACCTCATACCTTTCTTATTTTTTATTCATTTAAAACAATTTAAAATGCTATAAAAAGCATCACCTCAAGTACTACAAATCATCTTGGAACTTTAATAACAACAGAGCAATTATACAAGGAATGTTGTTTTGGGTGTTTAAGGATTAGCCTTATGGTTCAGTGATTTGATTTTTTTTTTAGTTCTTAACCCTCTTTACTTTGGGCGATCATAACTTTTTTTTTAAAATCCATTTTTGACAATTGTTAGTATGTTAGACGTGTTACTAAGAAAGATTTTGAGTTTTTTCTAACACCAAATACAACAGAACCCTGCCTTTGGATCCAACATGGCTTAAGTGTTTGGTCACCGATCGATCTACCCTAATTCCCTAATTTGTATTTAGAGTTGTAAATGAGAAAATTGAATGTAGGGTAAAACAAAGGGTGTGGGCCCCAAATCTGGTAAAGCCCACCCCCAAGGGCTTTGCATGGCATAAGAATTTTTCCCCTAATAAACAAATCCTGTGATAACAATGGGTACCCTTTGGTGTTTTTTGACACCTAGTGGGTAACCATGGTACCAAAAATGTATATACATGACAACAATATAAATGTAAAATCAGTGTAAATATAATTGATTTATATTTACATAAGACTAGTGGGTGCCCGTGACCTTCGGACACTGTGCCAGCCCCTTCCAGCTAGAGAGAGAAAGGAGAGAGACGACCGAGCTCGGGTACCCGGGCCGGTGTCGATGACAGCCCCCGGAAACACACGGGCCCTGTTCTGTTCCGGTCCACCCATGGCAAAGAGCTTGGTTTATAGCCCGGGACCCGGGTCTTCGTCACTGACCCGATTTAATACTTACTCCCGTGGTTCCACACACCTGGGCGCGGCCCGGCCCACGTCAGGTTTTTTTTTATCGTTCGGTTCTTTGAAGCCTGGGAGTTGGGAGTTGGGACTTGGATTGGTCAGGACTCAACACTCGGGAGTCGGGATTGGGGGGATAGTTTTAAAAGTGACCTGGATTTCAGGACCTCGACAGACAGACAGTACGCCGTCGATGATGGACTGCCACCGGTTCTACCATGAAAAATGTAACATCCCAATTTTGTCGGTGAATTAAAATGCTGAATTGTCGTGTCAGACAGACACACGCATGCAAGCACAGACGTAGTGAATTTATATATAAGATTTACACATTGTATAGATGGATATTGACACTTACACACACAACATTTGTGTACACAATTCAAAAACTGTAATGCTTGTGGATACATCATGGGCATTATATTTTTTGAAACATTTAAACAATGTTGTGTGTGTAAGTGTCAATAGCCATATATACGACCTCTAAGTCTCATGTAAATATAAATTTACATTGATTTACATTTATATTATTATCATGTATAAATTTTTTAAAAATATATACACAAGATCAATCTAAATATTTTGGGGCATGTAAATGTATATAATATATATTTTTAATAATAATATCTTTTGCATATTAATTAGTTGAGAACGCATGATTTGATTTATTTTTTTATGGATCATTTGGTTGGCTTATCATCAAAAACATATAAAATTTTCCCCTCTTCAAATAAAAATCACATTTTTACCTTGTTTTACATGGTTATGTAAAATCATATAACTATATTTATTTTACACTTACACAAGATAAAATATATTTAAACAATTTTATATTTTCATAGTTCATTATCTACATTTACATGAAATGTAAATAAATTTCATTATGGGATTTACATAGAATGTATGTCCCAAACCATGTGTTCAAATTTTATCAGCTTTGGGGCAAACATTTGGTTTATAACTCAACTAGTCTTTTCAATCTTTTAATTATTTTTTAAAATTCTTTTCACAACGCTTCATTCGCAACTCATATTACTATATTTTTCAATTGTAGGCTTCATCCAATGTGTGTGTAGACATCCCATCAACTTTATGGATGTCCATTTCTTACATTGTGTACATGACAATGAACACATTGATACCCATGATACAATTTGTGACACTTTTGTTGTCATTGTGTGAAATGTTAGCTTCCACATGGCACAAAAACAATTACAAGCACTTCTTTCAACCATGTTCAATTCTTTTTATTGACGAATTGAATCAACATTGTGTTCATCAAAGATCAAATTCACACCCTAATTGACATTGTCATAACCACACAACACATGCAAATCTATTTCCTTGATAATTCACAATTTAAAGACTTGTTGCTTTTGATGTAATTCAAGCCAAAGTAAAGAGCTATTGCGATTGACACCCCACTAATCAATTCTTCCCTCTTAGAATTGAAATATTTGGATGTCTACATAAACAAGCTGTGACTAACACACACTCATCAATTCTTCCTTCTAAAAATTGAAATATTTGGATGTTTACATAAATAACTTGCAACTGACACACACTCATCAATTCTTAGTTTCTAAGAATTGAAATATTTGGATGTCTATATAAATAAGCTGTGACTGACACACACTCATCAATTTTTCGTTTTAAGAATTGAAATATTTCGATGTCTGCATAAACAAGCTGCGATTCACACCCACTCATCAATTCTTCCTTCTAAGAATTGAAATATTTGGATGTCTACATAAACAAGCTACCACTTGACACCCCACTCATCAATTCTTCCTTCTAAGAATTGAAATATTTGGATGTGTATACAAACAAGTTGCAACTGACACCCCATTCATAAATTCTTCCTTCTAACAATTGAAATATTTGGATGTCTACACAAACATGCTGATGATTATGCCAATGCTATTTGAAACCTAAAATGGCCAAAAGGCCCTTCCCTTTTTGTTTTGATTACTTTTCTTTGTCAAAAAATTTCAATTATGTTGCAAATGATGCAAACATCCTCCATCTTAAATCATGTAGTAACAATAGGCCTAAATATTTTTCAACTTCCAACACCTTCAAGCACATCCCCGTCATCTCGGCAGATCTATTACAAGCAGTTGGTTGTTGAGATGGAAAGTTTTTAACATCTAGTTTGTACTAACTTGATGTCCTTTAAATTCTCACTTGTTTTAATACCTTTGTACATTTTCCAAATCTGCAGTGTGTTTTGTAAATAAAGTTCTGCAGGGTTTTGATGATTTACACACACAAACTAGTCTGCCCCACACTTGGAAGGCACCATGCAACTTCGCTAAAAGAAAGCAGCCTTGTTTTTAGGTGAGCAAGCCCAGGTAGGTACTTGAACTAAGAACATAAAACAAAAGGTGAACTCTTCCCTTATACTCATTGAAAAAAGCTGCATAATTGTATAACAGCATGAAGAGATTCTGCGAATTCACCAAAGAAAGTCAGAAGTTCCCCATTGTTAGGTGTGAAAAGAAAGATGAAGAAGGATGAGTAAGAAAACCATAATGGAACAAATTGTAATGCTTGTACTACTACACAAAGCCTGAAAGAAACAGAGAATCAACAGGAGGGAATAGGGGAAAGGGATATGAAGATTGATTACTCCCAAGAGAAATGATACAATATGATGACAAAAGAAGCAAGTTGGGGGGAGATTAGTAAAGATCCTCAACCCTGCACACTGCTACCTCAAATTTGAATGCAGGAATGCCAGTGTAAAGACAATAATCTCAAGAAGAAATACTTTCTATTGAACTGACCCAAGAAGGTCACCAAAAATCAAACAAAGCACAAACCAAAATCGACCTTCTCTGCTTCAGTCCTTTTGCAAAAATGGAACAGAAAGTTAACCTGAAAGAGGAAGTAACGAGGCAGTAAGAATAGCCAATAGAAACATCACCAGGAAATCCGCATTTTGATCATCACAGACAGAGTTGTTCATCTTGGTCCAAGAGAAAACTTCCTCACATTGGCACAATAAAATCTGTGGCAGAGTGACATCCGACTCTACAGATACATGAAGTTTCTCACTTTATTTCTAGATCAAATTTCTTCACTAAAAGCCTGCCTAACGCTCCTCATCATCAGATCAGTGGACTCCAAGAGAACAAGAGATCTACTTGATCAGGTAGCAGATATATGTTAGGGTTCCAAGTACAGGGGATGATGCAGCTGCATCCCCACTGAGCACACGCACGATGGCACTTTGTGACATAACAATTATGCTTTTGATATTCTGGGGCTAGACTAGACATATCCAGTAGCACATAACAAAGTCGGAGTGTGCAATAGCAATATGAGTACACAGCTGAGCATAAGAGCAGTCTGTAAAAGAAAGGCAGAGTATCCGAACATTTGGTAGGAATCACACTCTGGCCGTTGCATGCGCACCAAGAGCAGGGGCATACTCCTGCGCGTTAGCCACATCTGCGTAGCTTCCCTTCAGATCTTCCTCCTCAAAGCTGTTGAAGTGATCAGCCCGCGCATTGACCGTCAACATCAAACAGATAAGCCAGAAGAGCGTGGAATCCAACGCGAGGAAAGCGGCTCCTCCGAACAATCCTGTCTTGGCGGTCGGGCAAGAGCCCGTGGGATCTACTTTCCCGTTAAACTGGCGGCGGTGAAGACTTTCCAGAATCGTCGCCCACAGAAGCAAAGCTTCAGCCACGAGGAAAATGACAACAGACAAGATAGTGAAGGTCAGAAGGCTTGTACTCTTGAAAAGCGCACGGACTGGAACCCTCTTACCCTGGTACGGGAACACGATGGCCACCAGCCCCTTGAAAGCCGTGACGAAAAGAAGTACAACCGCAATACTACCAAGCCAAATCGTTGGATCCGAGGGATACACGCACGTCACTGCTGTATCTCCTCCACTTGCAGTCAATCCACTCACGCGTATCGCTGTTGGCTTCTGATTCTCAGCGATGATTCCCAGAATGAAAGCAATAAGTCCTGAGCACGTAATCAACAGCGCAGCCCACCCTACCTGTCCCAACGCCATCTCTTCTGATTATAGACAACACTCTCTGAGTTGCTGCAACACAAACGAAAGCAAAAACAAAGACCACGAAATAAGTCGCGCAAACCAAAAAAACTGAACCGAAATTCCTCCTCTCCTCTTCTGTTCTTCCCTATTCCGCATGCAACAGGAAGTCGAAAGCTAGAGCAAGAAGACGATCCCCGTAGTTGGTAATGCGAAGACGGCGCCACAGAAACCAGAGCAAGAAGACGATCACCATAGTTAGTAATGCGAAGACTATCGCCGTAATTAGTACTGCCAAGACGGCACCATAAAACCTACAGCAAGAAGGCGATCACCGACGGAGTTTTTGTTTTTTGGTGGCGAATTTTCGCAAATTGGGCGATTTTTTTTAGAAAATGAAGATTTTTATGTGAATTTAAAGGATTTTCTTTCGCCATTTTTGGAAAAAAAATAATTAAATTAGCCACATCTAGACCTCGGCACTTCCTAGATCTCCACTTGTAGCAGCACTTTTGGCAAATTCCTACAGTTCACGTAGGACAGTCGCCATTTAATGCTAACTAATGCTGGATATCCTCTCCAGTGGACTTACATCAGGAATTTGAAAAAAACAAAAAACCCTGATCACTCTAGTTAGTAATGCTAAGACAATCGCCGTAATTAGTAATTGGAGAATGATCGCCGTAATTAGTAATTGGAGGACGATCGCCGTAGTTAGTGAGGGGCCCCTCTAGTGATGGGCGGGTATTTGTTGTGAATAACCGTTAATTCCGGTTCTCGAATCTTCCCGAATCAGAGAACCGCTAGCTCCGGATTTCTAGTATTTCAGAATCAGAGAACCGCTAGCTCCGGATTTCTAGTATTTCAGAATCAGAGAACCGCGTCCCAGTTTTAAAACAA
This sequence comes from Sphagnum tenellum, assembly GCA_963921925.1. Taxonomy (NCBI): domain Eukaryota; kingdom Viridiplantae; phylum Streptophyta; class Sphagnopsida; order Sphagnales; family Sphagnaceae; genus Sphagnum; species Sphagnum tenellum. Next base: position 13,581,613 of record OY998155.1, read on the forward strand.
ATCAGAATCAACGAACCTCCGGTTCTATTCATTTGAAACCCGCCCACGCAAAACTGGCGGTTATGAAGGCGATTTTCCCATTTTCTCTCAAGTTTTGGCCCTGGTTATCAGCCCGGATCTATTCATAAACCGTAAAGAACGGGAACCGGATCTAATGGACAGGAAAGGGCCGCAAAAATAGCCGCCGGGGTCAGTTCCTGTTTCTGATTACCGCCCAGTCCCCTTTTGGGAACTTGGGGAACTCCACCCACCAATTGTTGGTGGTGGCCCTTGGGTTGAATTTTTTAGCACCTCGCTTTTAGGACACAGCCCAGCTCTTTTGGGGGCATCTTTTTTACCATTGGCTGGTTATGAGACAAATGAACTTTAGAAGGGAAGGGGGGTGAGGGGGCTCCTTTTTCATTTATTATTTTTGGTGGGGAGTCGACATTGGAGTGTGATGGTAAGGGGGTACCCACTACATACCAATCTAGGTGCTTTACCACTAAACCCTCTTTCACACTAATGGGTCAAGGTTCTAATTAACTTGGTCATTATCAATGTTTGTTTGTTTATTTTTCAATTTTGTGATGCTAAAACAAAATGACTAATTTTGTCTCAAAATTTTCAAAAAATTAGTCAAACTTACATTGGGGAAAAAAATTCTTCTTTTTTATTTTCATTTTTTTCCCCAAAAAATTCCTCCAATTTGGTGAATTCAAGAAAGTAAGTGACAATAGCTAGTCATTATTAGTTACACCAATTATGAAAACTTGTCAAGCTTTATAGTACCAAATGTTGCAACAAAGAAGGAATTAAAATGGAAGAAGTAAAGATTCATACATGATGAGGGTCCTGATTTGCTTGGGAACACCATGATGTAGGTGAGACCCCCCAACCCAACCATGGTATGCCAATAATATATAACATATTCAATCAACTTTGCAAGGTGTAAAAAGGAGGTAGATCTCAGCTATATATGCATAGAAATATGGTGATTTTTTAAAAAAGCATTTGAATTTTTTCTCCTATTTCTGGCCATTTAAAAATTTGTGACAAATGTTTTCCAAAATTTTGCACAAGAAAAAAGGGCTGGTAGATCTAAAAGGGGAGGAGGGCCCTCGAACTTGGAAGTCAAGAGGTAGGCAACCCTCAACTTCCATTATATGTTAATTAGGCCAAAAAGGTCAGTATATTTAAATCAATGGTCTTTAATGTGACTAGTACAAAAGTGCACCTTCTATAACCCTAAAGTGAACTTCACATCATTCATTATTTGATTTACTTTTATCTTGTTCAATGATTAAAATGCCATCCATGAAAATTGCCACATTGGCAAGTTACATTCTTATGTATTATTACATGTCACATCCACATTGCATCCATGCCATGTCATTATATCACATGCATGCATGCATAAGTCATCCATGTCACACCATTGCATCCATGCCATGCCATTATATCACATGCATGCATGCATGCATAAGGCATCCATGTGATATGATTTGTGTGCAAAATTACACAATAGTCATTTGACAATGCTAGCACTACGTACAACACAAATAGTAACCCAAAAATGGGAGGAAAACCATGAAAGATGCTAAATATGTATGGAACAAGCATTGACACACTTAAGGTAGTCATGGATCTCAGAAGGGCCTATAGCTTGTTGCCATCATCCCACATCCAATCCTTAGTTCTGCCATTCCACCCAAGCATTAGTCCCAATTCCTTCAAATAAGAAACATTTGACATAGAAAGAAATTGTGTACACCACACTTGAAAACATATGTTGTCAATAGTGTTAAATCTATCAAGATATGTTGTGCTTGGCGTGATGATGAATGACATTAAGCTCCAGAGCTTAATACTGGATTGAGCTTGATTATGTCTTTCAATCCAGAATATTGCTGATGGCTTGAACGCCACTGATCTCCCCATTAGCCCCAAGATTTGTATTATCTTGAATTGGTTTCAGATGCTCCACACTTTTGTACCTTGCAGTTCACCGATAATACCCTGCACCCCCACAATTAGTTTTGCTCAATGAATACAACAATAAAATGGCAAATTGTTGTGGAAAAGTATCATGTCACCCTGCATGGTTTTAATGAACATTCCATAGCTAGAAATTTATCTACTGGGCTAGATGGCACTGCAGCAGTAACAAGTCACTTTGCTTCCTTTGCCACAATTCTTGATGACAAACAACATTACCATTATACATACCCAGAATTATGGGATTCTCCATATTTACACTCAAGTCATTCTGAGAAAAAATTGAGTGACTACCCAATAATAAGCTTAGATATTTCACATCAGATAACATAACAACCAACCAACCAACAAGCACGAAAGCTAATGGAGGTTAATGAGAGTGACTAAGTACACAACATTAATCAAAGAATTTAGTTTGCATCGTAAGGCTAGAAGGGAACAATTGAGCCATGATGATTCTGGCTAGATCAAACCCAATAAAGAAGGAGAACACCAAAATCCTCTACAAAAACAACGTGTAAAAAACAAAGATGTACTCAGAGCAGTGTTTTTTTTTGTGCCTAAAAATCGCCAAATGACTACCTAGTTTTTGAACATGCGGTGGTACTATGGACATGAAAATAATAATAATAATAATAATAATAAAATAAATTAGCCAAAAGCTAGGACTTTGTTTTGCAAAGTAGCAGTGTTGTCTCTTTAGTCACTCTCACTGTAGCTGCTCTTGCTTCCATCATTGATCAACTTTTGGTCATCATGGGTCCTTTCTCTCATGAGTGATTGCCACCCTCTTTCCCTTTCTCATGAGTAATAGTCAAGCTTACACCTCCGTTTTTACAAGTAGCCAACATTTATACACAATTATATTTATGTAGTCACAAATATATTTATTGTTTTAGAGTATGTACATGCTTGGAAATTTTTCTTTTCAAGATGTCATCACCAAGTGGAAGGGCATGAAGGCCCGATATTGCCTTGATGCTTAGTGGCAAATGGTTTGTTTATTGGGGTAACTTAAATTTTTTTCCTCAATCCCCTTTTGTTGAAGCATTTTCCTTTCTGTACCAAGCTTTGCACATAAAACAATTGTACATATATATTTGTTCTTTCATTTTGTTAAAACACACATGTCAAATGATTGCATTGGTTGGTTTTCAACTTTGAAACATATTTTGAAAGGTCATGCAAGTATGTGGAACGAACTTGAGATTTTTACTTGGTGTTTTTGAAGTTATCTTGTGTAATGTGAATGTTGGAAAGTTTGGAATTTGGACTTTGAAGTTTTACTATGTCGCAACCCCACTTTTGGAAAAGTGTGAGGATGACACTCACACTTTCGAAATGGGCACTTGGGAGTCCTTCAGCACTCCCAAAATTTCAGAGTTTGATTGCAGGAGTCAAAACACCTTGCCTTGAGGCGTTCTTCATATCATTGGAAAGTTATTGAAGTGTAGATGTCGAAAATGGCCTCACATGAGTCTTTTGGACATCTGAAGCACAAGTTAGGGCAAAAAGAGAGGTCGGGAATCAAACTGGCCGTTTGACTGCCAACCACTAAAAGTCAAAAATCAACCCGACCCCGGTGTGTGCAAATGGATTACAACACACTGTTGGAAATTTTTTAACAAGAGCTACAAGTTTGCTTTAGACTTCATCCCAATTTGAAGTCTGAGCAAAGAGTTACAAACTCACAAAATCCCGAAAGTCCAAACCGAGACAATTTCAGGACTCCCAAGGGACAAAAAAACCATTTGGATGCGGGTGCCATGGAGTAACGCAAAGAATACTATATGGGGGAAGGTGGTGGTTTCCCCCAAGTCCGGGCCATGTGAGTCTTGTGAGTCCAAAGTTGCCTGTGGCGTGTCCTAGCACCAAGGGTGTTCTAAAATGCGAACTAACCAACTTGTTAGTTGGTTTGATGCAGGTTCAAGTGAGTAACTAAAGCTTGTCCCTCTTCCTACTCCCATCCCGGAGCTCCAGCACGCCCCTCTACCCCTTTTAATGTTGAGAGCTAGAAGTGTTCCTTCAAGTCCCCACAATTCCGTTATTTTAGAAACCAAGGGCCATCTTAGGCCTAACTTGGGACTTAGGAGCGTGTCATATTATGGAGTATGCACTTGTGCTTTTGGACTTATTATGTGCAATTTTTTGTCTTTTGCTTAATATGGCTAAGGTTACAAATTGGAACTTGGGGTGGGGTTGTGGGGCAAGATGCTAAATACCCACCCCCCACATCGAATTTTGTTTGACACCCTTTCTAGGCTTGGTAGTGTAACCTTGCGAAGAATCGTGTGGTTCTATCACAAGGTTTGATTTTTTAACTAAAAGAGTTTTTTTAATTAGAAAAAAAATCATCAACGCCTAAATCTATGCCAATTGTTAGCACCATGTTCAAATCTACTAAATTGTGGCGAAATTTTTAAAAAATCAAGTAGAACTAAAATGTGCAAAACATGTAGAATATGTAGAACCATATTAAATGGTTCTATGTAAAACCATGTAGGGCCAAAAAAACATGTGCAAGAAAACAAGAAAAACATGTTAACATAACTCAAATGGTGGATATTTAATAGCTCCCAATTATGGGTGGGTGCAAGCACACTACTATTTGCAAATGGGCAAAGTCTTTTGAGACTAAAGTTCAACTGTCCTAGTAGTGCATGCAATTGTAGTGTGTTTGTTGTCAAATATTTTTCTTTGATTAAATTCAGATAATCAAATTATGTTATGTACATTTTTTTTATCGTAAAAAACTCACTATTGATTTAGCATGATAGCCAATCACAATATCAAAAAAATAATAATAGCCAGTTTATTCCATTCTAGAAATTTACAAACAACCTTATTATACACTCTGCTTAGTTGGGTGTAGCAAGTTAAGCAACCTTGAAAACAAAAATTTACCTTGAATGAGAAGTGCAACTGCACTTCAAGCTTTATCATTTATTTTTTCATTCCATGGTTCATAATCAACCTTGAATTTAATGTTGTGTAGCAAGTTCAAAATTCATGTTCCTAATTATAATAAGAGTTGATGGCAGATCAGTCTAGATAAGGGAAGCCCCAATGTTATTCACAAAGGCCTTGTGCCTTATAATATGGAATAGGCACATAAAAAATATAATGCAGGAAACATGCTAAAGTGCATTCCCTGCCAAGAATATTCAATAAACTAAATCATTTTTGAGGAATATTGCATAGGGACATAAGACATTAAGAACCCTTATTCATTGGGTCAAGGGTAAGATCTATGAACAAAAGAAATGTTACTACAAAAATGGTTCCTAATTATCAAAAATAAAAAGCTCATATAAGACATAAAACTATAGGCAAATATCAAACATTATAGTTGAAAATTTTACGATAATAAAATCTCCCAACGAATTAAAAATATTATAAAAAAGTTCACAAAAAACTAGTCACAATCATGTAATGTGATGATGCCATAACCCTCTCCATTGTGCCATATGTGATTAAATAAGATATTTTTTTTCATAATAAAAATTTGAGAAAGGTCAATGTGATCACATAGAAGAACTTCTAGTGGGTGTAGATGCTAAATTATGATAGATTAAATTTCTTTAAAAAAGTTTACAATCTACACAAAAAATGGTAAATATAGCTCCAAAAAACCAAACATCATTAGATTGTAACATTGCCATTTTACTATGAATGGGTGAGTAGAATAGTAAGTTGTTACATGTTTGCACCAAGATGATACCCACAGAAGCCCATTGCATATTGGAAAAATAGTTACACTATCACCTACTAAACAAATCACTTGATATAATATAATCATTTATGCCATCAAATGAATAATGGTTTACTCATAAATAAGCACAAAGTAGGTATACCAGCATTAATGATATCATTACAATAGTATAAAAGGTCTCTAATTTTAAGTATGTATGATTCCAACCTTCCTTACAATTGGATAGATTGTAATGAGAACCTAATAAACAACAATCAAGACATGTTATAAGTGCATTAGCCTATTGAATTGTCATAAAAAATTGAAAAGTATTGTCATGACCCTAACCTTGGGCTTGTGACCAAAACAAAAATAAGGAAAGGTGCGAGCCAAGACTGCAACCCAGGAGTCACATTTGCACTCCCAAGAATGTGAGAGAATGAACTTGCACACTTCCAAATGGATGTCTGCTTTGGGAGATTGAACCCCTATAGAGTCCTGAATCTTCAAAGAGGTATTTCAGGGATCAAAATTCATTGGAATAAAAATTTCTTTGTACCATAAATGTCTAAAATGGGTTCAAATGACCCATTTGAGTATGGCCAAAAAAAGGTATGGCCAAAAAAAAGGTTGAGAGTTGAAGTGTCAATTTGACTACCGCCCACTAAAAGTCCACAATCTCCTTGAAATATGTGCTTGTAGGTAGTGTGTCACATATTGTTAAAAAGATTTTGATGAAAACTACAACCATGCTTCAAACCTCACTTCAATCAGAGGTCTACACAAGAAATTATGGCCTTCCAAAATTTTAGGAATCCCAATTTCGAATGTTTCAAGACTCCGAACTTTGGAGTCCCAAAACAAAATGACATTTGGATGCAACCCCCGTGGTTAATCATAGAAAATACTATAAAGGGAAAGGTGTTGGCTTCGCCCAAATTCGAGTCGTGATGAGTCTTCTAAATCTATGGATGCTCGTGGCTTGTCTGTGCACCAAAAGTGTTCCAACCACACACTAACCAACTTGTTATTTGGTTTATGTAGGTTTGTGTAAATAATTGAGCTGTTTATCACTCATCTTAGTCCCCATCCTAAAGCCCCTTTAGGATGGGGACTAGGAAAAAACACGCCCCTTTACCCCCAAAATGCTGCGAACTAAAGAGCATACCCCAACTCCTTATTTTTTCATTGTTTTCACTTTCAAACTCACATTTGAGTCTTTCAAAGAGTGTGAGGGTGCGTTAATTATTCTCTTCAAACCATGTTTAATGTTTGATTACTATAATCATCACAAGGTAAACCTCATGTTATGGGCTTTTTATTACAAAATTACACATTTAAAATGATTCTACAAATTATATAATTTTGATTATTATGAAATTTTGTTAACTAACCTCCCCGTTGGATTTCTTCCTACAAAGGAAAAATAGTTTGCCCTTCTTGAATATTGGTTTTGTGGAACACTAAAAAAACATAAATGTACAAATCAAGGTGCCTTTGTTTTGGAGGACAAATTTAAAGTCACTAACTCTATCTTGTGGAAGTTAAACACGCATTCTTACATGGGGTAAACCAATTACATTAAACTGACCTTCTATGAAGAGGAAAGGACTAGCATGGTAACTTCCATTACATCACCATCCAAATTAAGCACTTGTTAAAAAAATGTGATTAGATTTCTGGACATGTACATTTTGATTAAAGGTCAAGGGCTTGAATGACACATGTAGTTTTTGACTAATCAATTTGACTATAAGTAATTGTCCGCACAACAATATAAACCATACCCTCCTCATGATGAAAAAACTTGATGGTTTCACTTTACAAACAAAATGATACCACCTCATCCTACATCCTCAAACAAGTGTGTAATTGATTTCAGTATTATAATGTAATTCAATTTCTCCTAGCATCTCCTCTTATCTTTTACCAACAACATTAATTGCCATGTGTTCAAGCTTCAAAAAACCACTCAAACACTAAGAATAACAAATGTTGCCATCTTCACAAAGGAGAATCATTACTAATCAAATGATAATAAAATGGTCCAATGAATGATATTGAGCAAATGTCTTTAATAAAGAATACCCACAATAACAAATAAGAAGACATGTAACATTTTCTTGCACAACCTTCAATTGACTAAAGTAAATGCGCTTCCTTCAAAAATGGTATTGAACAACAAGCATGGACTAAAAACACTTATTCACAAAAAGTAGGGTCATGTTATTTGTCCCATTTTAGTAGCTTTACTATTGAACTCAATGTTTCACAACAAAAACTTGAACATTAGAAAAAACAAACTTCATTTGCAAAAACATTAATGCACAAATGTAGGATCTAAAGATATTACAATAGAAATTTCTAGACTTAAGTTATAACATCAAGGCCCTGTAATATTAATTTGAGTAGTTAAAAACACTTGAGCCAAGTCTAGTCAACAAAACTAGGGTTGCATGTTCCATGGCCCAAGAAACATCTCTTAATTCCATGTTAATTCAGTTGTTGTGTATTTCAAAGAAATGTTTTACCTTATTGGCATCCATGATCACAATCGCCTTTTGAAGCTAATTGTTGAGATTTTTGAGAACCAAAAAAACAAACCATGACATGCAAATTGTATAAGAAAAGAGAAAATTCTTAAATCATATCACTATATCAATGATTATATAAGCACAAAATCTACACATAAGTTTATCTTTGAATAGGAAGGAGGGTTTTCTAAGTCTGTTGGCCTTCATAAGGATTGAAACCCATCATTTTCATCACCATCTCATAATCTCCCCCAAAATTAAAACTCACAAATCATTTTATTTCCATTGCCTTACCTCATTCACAAACAAAAAATAAAACCCAACAAACTGAACTATGAATTTGTTAGTCCAATTGGCTAAGTGAATTAGAAACTTGCAAAATGCATCAACAACTTGCTATTACCAAGTACCCTAGATGAATGTAACTAAAAATAAATAATAATGGTCGTTCATTGTTTTACATTAACCATTCAACCATTGCACAACCCAAGTTTTTAATTCAAGCCATGGCTATGAGAGACCGAGTCCATCATTCCACATGTAGATTAATGTGGAAAGTGTGGCAACTGCCTTGCATAATGAAGCCTTAAAGGACACTTCCCATTTTTGACATGTCAAATGGCATGACTACCCATTGTGTTGTATTTTCGTGCACATGTCTCGAGAAGTGGCAGCTAGGTAGGTATTTAGATTTAATAATTAACATATTTAAATAGGTTGTTAAAATTTATAGTTACTTGAGTTAGGCGATTGATCAATGTAGCAGTGATGGTGGATAATGGCTAATTAATATATTGATATTGGTGGATCACCAATAATTAGAATGTTGAACCTTGATATGTGCCCCAGTGACCATTGGAATTAAATGTGTTATCCATTTGGGGTCTTTCCTTTGATTTTAATCTTTTGATTGGTCATTTTCAAATCTATGTTGATGAAAGTTATATTTTTTATGGTATCAAAGTGTTCTGCACATTTGTAAATTTCATTTATGATTGTTGTCTTGTTTTGTGAAGCTTGATAAGGTCGTTTTGTGGAGTGATGACTACTTCTTTGTTAAACTCTTGAAAAGTCATCTTGTTTCTATTACTCAGTTGTGAGGACATTCCATCTATTTGTGAATCATGTTGTGAAGACTACTCGTTGAGTGCACTACCTTTGGAATGCATTGTTATTTATGTTTTGTGTTAAAAGATTAGAATTTGATTCAAAAGAAAATTTGAAATGGCATGAGACCATACTAATGTTGCAACAACACAAGTTCCAGTAAGTATATGTGAAAAAAAAACCAAGCAATGGCAATTTTGTTCATGTCAGTGAAAGATGTTATTTGTTACATCATTGACCAAGACAACCCAAAGTCGGTGTTGGACTATGTTGCAAAACTTTTTTGAAACCAAAAACACAACAAGGACATTATTTTTGTTAAACAAGATGCATATAATGCCCATAGAGGAAGGACATCTTTTTTGAAGGTTGTAGGAGAAGTTGTGGATGAGAAAACCATAGTGCACATCATGTTAAATGCACTACATGTTACTTATGAATGATTCATTTAGTCCATCACTAGACATGATGCATTGCTTTCTTTTGAACAGTTAATGACAAAATTGTAACATGAGGAGTAGCGACGAGAATCCAAATTTGGGTAAAATACTAATGAAATGTTATTCATGCAAGATAGACAATTCACAAGCAACTCAAGTCAAGGAGTTAACTACAATGTTGGGAGATCACATGTGAATGTGGTGTTAGTACCAGTCATGGAGATAGTTCCAATTATGTCAACTTCAACCAAACACATAATGAGAAACCACGTAGTTCGAATTTTCAACTATTAGGTTTTTGTCACAATTGTGAAACTAACAACCACTAGCAAAGAAAATGTCCGCATCCAAGAGGATATGTGACAAAAAAGTTACAAAACCAACAACACAAATTGAATGTTGTTGAAAAAGATCAACTTATTGAAGGAGTTCAAAAAGAAAACATTGAAACATTTGAAGACGTTGGGCGAAATGTCTTTGACATTACTATGTTGACATTGGAAGGCTATGAATAAAATCAATTAGTTTTGCCAACACACTTGATGTTAGACTATTTTCATTAAATGTGGAGAAGGATTCAAGTTGGTACTTGGACTATCGTGTTTCACACCACATCACTAGTGATGTTAATATCTTTAGCACTTACAACAAAGGCACTAATCCAACCATAATCAAATTTGCAAGAGGTTATGTTCACATGGTTGAAGGCAAAGGTATTATGACTTTGTCTCATTCCACATGTCTACAACAAAATCCTAATGTTTTTCATGTTCTTAAAGTAACCAAGAATTTGTTGTTTGTAAAAACCATCATAGACAAGGGATATCATGTTGTGTTCAATCCAAACAATTGTTGGGTAATGACCATTCAAAAAATCGATGAAGGTGGTGGTTGTTGGCAAATGACACAATATTAATGGACTTTACAAACTAGAAGGATTCAAACAAGAGAAGAATGTTGTTGTGGCAAATCATGTTGGACCTATCAAGTTGTGGCACAAGCATTTTGGACATTTGAGCTATCAAAGTTTGCAACTATTGTCAAATCATGGAGGAGTAGACATGATACCAAAGTTGCCAACTATGTGTTATGTTCATGTTTTTGGAGGATGCATGACAAGGAAGAAAACCAAATAGGAAATTCCAAAATTTAGTAGCACATGAATGACAATATAGAATTCATTTGTTGCAACCTATGTGAACCATTGTCGTATGCCTCCTTAAGTGGATCTTGCTACTTCATAGCTTTCATTGATGACATGAATAAAAAAACATGGGTTTATTTTGTGAAAGAAAAAAAATCAATCTTTCCAAAGGTTTCAAGCATATTTGTCAAGTCCCACAAATTTATTTATTTTTAGGATGATGATAAACAATGTGTCAAACCGCCAAATTAATTATGAGATAAAGTTGCAATTCTTTTAGGGAAATGCCTATCTAGTTCCTTGATCAAGCCTAATTCAATCTTAGACTATGTTCACCATGTCAAATACTTGTGATATATGTACCTGTATGCAACATTTTTTTGGAATTTGGAACAATTTAGGTGCCATATATTAAGTTGTTCCAATGTTCATTATATCAATTATATTTATGGAAGAGCTCAATGTGCTTAACACCTTGGCTTCCCCGAAGTTAACTAGTTTCACATCAACATAACCTTGATCTTCCAATTATGGGACTAATCATGTAGGATTTACAAGAATGTTGAGAGGTTTTATATCCGAATGGGCCACTCCCTTTCCATGCATGTACCTCAAGGCCTTTGCTATCTGAAACATTGATGGTTCAAATCCTTAACCATTACACCAAATCCTTTTTATGTAATAATATATGATGTCATCGACATTTCTAATTTTAACATTCTAAATAGGTTGACCTAAGTTGACTTAGATTAACTTAAACTGATTTAGTTGACTTCGTTACATAGGCTAACTTAGCCTATGTACATACAAAGGTTGACCTAACTATGTATGTATGACCCAATTCATGACAATATTTTAGCCTACATTTGTATGACCTAGACTACATACTACAACCTAGTGTATGTAATTTACTATGTTGTTATTCCTACTCCTCCCATTCATCCATTATCTTGTTCATCCATTTTCTCATTGTAAATTAGATAGTAGTCATGTACCATGTTTTATCACCTCAAGTGTTTTCTTGCACTTGTAAAGACTTGCACCCATATTTTTCATGTTATAGAAGGCACCTTACTTAGCATAATTGTTCTTCTACTAATTGTGGGGTATTTCAAGAAATGGAATGCCCACTTTCAATGGGCATTTCAAAAAAATGCTTCACATATTTTATTTTATTTTGAAAAGAAATAAATGCAAATTCAACATAGGTTCTTATGCTTAATAAAGCCCTTGGTAATGGGCTTTACTGAAATCAAGCACATGTTCAACTACACTTCACATCAACCTTTATTCAAGTAAAACCCACAACCAAGGACTTTACCTTATTCTAATGATAAGTAGCTCATAATCATCACATCCTTTCTGATCATCGTCATCTATTTTCTTGTTTGATTTTAAAGAAAATTGTCCTCAAGACCTTTTCACACATAAAGTTACTTATGCTTATAATGTCAATGAAAAGTTAGGGTTTTGTTTTGTTTTTAATTTTTAATTTTTTCAATGGTGGTAGCTATTTTATACTAGTATTGTCATTCATATATTTTAATACATTATCCCTATATATAAACATGGTATTTAGCATCACATTTTATTTATAAGAAATTGGCCAATAGGTAGAATAAAAAGGAAGTCTCACCATGATGGTTTTAGAAACTACAAAATCTTTCATTTCATTGTCTCTTATAATCTATGTGCCTTGTGCATAGGTCATTCCACATTGTTTCCTTCAACAATTTATGTGTTATTCAATAGTTTACTCATGTATCATCTCCTTTGATAGTTTGTTTGGTCTTTGCATAAGTTATTCTTTTGCCATTTCCTTCAACGACCAATGTGTTCTTCACATGTCATGCTCTTATGTTGTCTCCTATGATAAGACGTGTTTTTGTTTCATCGTGTTGCACCATCAAAGTTGTTGTCAAAGTTTATTTTCTTCTTTTGTTCTTTTTATTTTTGTTTTTATTCTCCAGTTTTTAATTGTTGTGTTGTTTTGATTTGATATGTGTTCAAGTTTATTTTTATATGTTTTGTCTTCAACTCAATTCAACATTTTTATAGGTTTTCTTATGTTTGTGATCATGTAAGTGTATTTGGTATATGTTTTTTAATTCATTCTTGTATTATTTGTTTGATTTTGAGGTTTTGATTTTTTTTCTTTTGTTGTTTCAAGTAAATTCCCAATCTTTTAATGAATTTAACATGAAGCCATTGAAAAAAAACTTATTGATGCATTTTTTCTAAGTGTAACTACAAACACATTAATCATTATCGTTGTGCTTTGAAATCGAATTGATCAAACCTTTTGTGTTTATTTCCATTGCAATATACAAAGTATAAACAACTTTCCATACCTGTATGACTTCTTTGATTATGCATTAATTACTATCTTGCATTAATGATTTAATGTTTAACCAAGATTTGGGTAATTAGGTCAAAGTCAAATCTACAACTTGGTATTTTCACTTCTAATGATGCAATATTACAATCTGAAATTGATTAAACATTTCAAAATTAACATAGAATTTGTTGGCCAACTAACTATGAAGTTGAAGCATTTAATGCAAAAGGACACATAGTGCAAGTGCACAATAAAAGTGTTGTATTCATGTTGCATGCTCTTTTTACAAGCATGTTCATCAAGCAAAGTACCTCCATTAATGTAGCAAAATGTTTGCAATCCATTTGTTTTGTGAGAGTTTGTGTATGCAATCAACATGATTTTCAAGAATCAAATCAAGTGGTTAGAAGGGGAAACTTGGCAATGGTGATGGTTAAGGTCAAGGAGTTTTGTGGCCTAGCATCTATCCATGGTGCTATCCATTTATTTGATAACACTTTGAATATTTTCAATATCAAAAATATACTGCAAATGGGCACCATTCAAATGTAAAAAACATTTTTCAGGAATTTTGTTTTTCAAATCTAAAGCTTATAATATGCAATTGAAAGTTGTTGATTCCATGAAGAAGTTTAGAAATGTTTTCATATAAATGTCAAGTTCAATCAATGAAGTTGGTATACTAAATATTTCAACCTTGTACCAAAATGCTAACCATGGAAATTTGTTTGGACTAAATCATGGTGCATAAAACATAGAATTTGATTTTATTAGAGATAAAGGTTATCTTTTGCTCCCTTCATTGATGATTCCACATAAACAAGTTGGCAATCCATACCATCCTAGAAGCATTGTTCAATAAACACCATTAATTTAGTGAGGAGGGAATGTTTTGGATAATGTTTTTGGCATTCTAAAGAAAAGTTTCAAAGGACTAATGTTCAAAATGAACTTGCATCTTCTTTCTTTACTTAATGTAATGGTTTGTTGTTGTATTTTTTACAACATGATCCTAGATGGGAAGGACTTCAACATCGATACATTAATTATCTAAATTGAGTTGGAAATAATTGTGAATTTTGTCCATAAAATTGGACAAGGTTAGAAAGATTTTAATGTAAATCAAATAATTGACAATGAAGTTAAATTAGAATTCAAGGGTGTTGAAATTCTAAAAATAGGTTAATGAGGTATGCCTTGGAAATAGGTTGCACAAAAGACATTGATTTCTTATTGAATTTCAACTATTTAGTTTTCAAGATCAAAGTTCAATGAATTATAGGTTTTAAACATGTGCAATATCCATTGTTATGTCTTCACCTTCAAATATCTAATTATTCAAACTTGTTAGTTTTGTTATTATCATGATAAGTTCAAAGATTAGTTGGATTCACTTGATCTTGAGCTGGAATTATGTCATCTTCCAATGAATTTAAAGCCAAATCCATACACTACAGTGCATGACACCTAAAGGTGACCTGTAAAAAAGTTTTGTAGCCAAATTTGGGCCAAAAATTTCAACATAAATCTGAGGAGTTTTTTAAATTTGGGTTAGGGGATGTAGGGTTAGGGTTATGGAGTGGCGCGGCCTCTGCTCCTTCTGGCGAGTCCGTGCATAGGCATGCACAAGCCCATACTATTTCATCTTCACCCACATCCAATTCACAGACAATAGTGGCCACCATGGGGAGAGTTAACAAACGAAAGTAACAGCTCAAGAAACTGGTTGAGGCTAGGCAGGCATGTCATGACAAGGATGAGTCTAGACACGAGGAGGAGGAGGAGGTGACTGTGTTCGACAACAAGATAATCGTTGATGTTGACATTGACATGGTTGGCGAGGATGTTGTTTAACAGGAGGAAGAACTTGAGTTTGAGGACGTGGAAGAGCTTGGCGAGGATGAAGCAAAGCAGGCGCAAGGATGGTCGGAGGAGTTGCGAATCCAGCCGGAGAGCAAGCGGCATGCCCGTTATGTGGGGAACTCAGAACGCTCAAAGCTCTGACGTCGCTAAAAGCAAAAGAAAGCAGTTGTTGGGACCAAGAAGTTGACCTTGTTTTTTGCCCCTGTCGCCAACGGTGACAACAACAATGTAAATCCTTATGGCCAAATATGGGCCGCCCTAGCCAAATTTGGACGAAAGTCATTAATTTCGACCAACAATATTTCTGCCAAAATAAAAAGATTTTGACAAACGGGTTGCGTAATTTTGTTCAACATGTGAAATATTGCATAAATACGTCGAGTTTTTGGGGTTACACGTTGTGTGGGAAGAATATTTAAGCACGGCATTTGGGGTCGCCTTTAGGTGTCATGCACTGTAGTAGAAATTAGCCAAAATGTAACCATTCCAATTGCGACTACATGCAACTTGTAGTTGTTTGCGAATAGATTTGGGACTATTTGCAACTGCAAAACAAAATTTCAACTATTTTGGTCATTTTCACAACTATGATTTAACTATGGGAAACTTCATCCTATTGGTTAGATCAATTTTACGTTTATTTTCATCCATTAATCGGTTGATATGTCCTAATAATCACAATAATCACCAAATTAATTGCATCTTAAAGGTATTCTACAATGACATAGGGTGTATTTTAATGTACGTACTAAAATTCTATATATATAAATGCATATCTATGTATATTGTTCATATTATGTCTAAAAATTAAAATTTGAACTTTGAAATTTGTTATTCAAATTTGGAAATTGAAATTTCAACTTTGAAAATTCTTATTTGAATTAAAAAAATTATTTGAACCTAAAATTTAATATTTTAACTTTAAAATATAACTATTCCAATTTATTTTATTCTTTGAATTTAAATAAAAAATATTAGGATTTCAAATTTGATTTTTCAATTTCGAATTTTAAATTTTAAAAAAAATTGATCTGGAAAAATATCTTTCAATTCTGAAAACAATGTTTAAAAATAATAATAAGAATAATTTATATGTTTTAAAATTTGAATTTGAAACTTGATATTTGAATCTAAAAATTGCAATTTTAATTATTTAAAAAATATTGAAATTTGAAATTTGAAAATGAATTTTTCTATTTATATTCAAAAAGATTATTTGATCAAAAATTGATTTTTGAATTCTAAATTACTATTTTCAAATCCAGAAATTAGTATCTATTTCATAAATTTATTAATTGATTATAAAAATGAACCTTTTAGTTTTGAATTTTTTATTTGAATATGAAATTCATATTTCAACTCTGAGAATTTTTCATTTGAATTTTAAACAATCATTTGATTGGAATTTGAAATTTCAATTTTGAATTATTATTTTGAATTCTCAAAAATAATACTTCAACTCTGAAATTAATTTGAATCTAAAAATGGACATTTCAATTTTGAATACTGTTATTTGAATCTGAAAACTGACATTTCAATTCTGAAATTTGGTATTTAAATTCAAAAAAATGATTTGATCTAACAATTGATATTCGAATTCTAAATTACTATTTTTGAATCTAAAAATTAGTATTTCAATTTAAAGAAAAAAAAACAAAGGTGTTCAAAAATCAACCTTTTGATTATAGATATTTTTATTTGAAGTTGAAATTTCATATGTGAATTCTGAATTTTTAAATTTAAATTTTAAGAAATTATTTGACTTGAAAGTTGAAATTTGAATTCCAAAATTATTATTTTGGATTTTCGAAATTAATATTTCAATTCAAAAAATTCTTAATTGAGTCTTAAAATGGACATTCTACTTTTGAATATTATTATTTGAGTTTGAAAATTAACAATTTAATTCTAAGAACTCCCAAAAAGTATTTGAGTTAAAAATTGATAGTTGAATTCTGAATTACTATTCTGGAATCTTAAATATATATTTTAATTCAGAAAAAAATTATTGGTTTTGAAGGGTTTTTCCTACTAATGTTATTCATAATAAATCACTTTTATAAATAATTATAAATGATTATTTCTATTAATTATACGTTACATTAAATAATTATTGTTATAACATATATTTATATAATATAACATTTATATTTGTATATTAAATAAATTAATTAATGTAATTAATGTTATGATACTTTAAATTCATTGTAAATATTTCAAATAAGAACTAATCACTATGTGCATAATTATTTTTTATTTGAACATAACATAATTATTTGCAATTTGCAATTTATAAATTTAAACCTGAATTAAAATGTTGGTAAAATTATAGTGGAGTTAGAATATCCTTTTAATGATTTTAGGTTCACGAATTATTATATCATTTTTTAGAAATTTAAATTATGTGATTGATCATTTATGATAAATATTTTATAATAATTTTACTGTAATTATGAAAATTCATGTTATGTTTATCAAATAATTTTATTTACATTTAATAATACTAAGAGAAACAATTATTTGACCTATAATAATTTTTACAACAATCAATCTAATTATATAGTAAGTAATGTAATTAGTTGAATACTATTATTTTTAAAATTCGTGTAAGAATTCACTTTCTATTAGCAATTGTTAGTTCATTATTTATAATTTAAAAATAAATATCTAAAATATTTATTTAAAAATTATATTCATTAAATTAATTTTACATTAATTATATTATATGTAATTCAATCAAATTCTAAAAGTAATAAATTTTTTAAACATATTTTAGTTATTTAATTATTTATGAGTTAAGTATTAATAACTTGTGAGTAATTAGATAGCTAATTTGTTACATATTAAGAAGTTATTACTTATTTAAGTTATTGATAATGAATATTGAATATTTGTAATGCAATTTATAGCTTAAATATATGTAAATTTTATCATTATAATTAAATCATTATTTAATTAACTAGTGAACCATGTACTTTAATTATTTAGAAATCTAAAAATTAAGATTTTAAGGTATGAAGAAAGTTTTGGAGTTACATCTTAGTTTATGAAGAAGTTAAAACTTCAAAATTTATCCCATCTTGTTTGTTTTTCAATCCTATTTGAACATTATATATATAAGGGGGTATGGTCATCCAACTTCAAATAGAAAAATTGTGCACATGGGATGAGCAGATTGAAAGGCTCAACCCAAAACGAAAAAAAAAATTATGCATAATTTTAAAGTACTTACGTCCCCAACCTATTTATCTATCTAGTTAGGTAGGTACCTAATTTGACCTACCCACTTAAGTCGACTTGTGTACTACCTACCTATGTACCTACCTATATGAATAATTATTTAGCCTAGGAATGTAAAACCTACCTACTTACCTACCTACCTTTTCATTTAAGTAGGTAGTAGGTATGTAGCTTAAGTTTATAGGCACCTATTTATGTACCAACCTAATATTAATAATTTTAAATTAAAATTTTTTTTAGTGCCACATGGCATATTTACATTGGGCCATGTGTCATAATATGAAATCATCTAAGCATTTGAATTAAACGTCTTAGATTTTTTCATAATAATAATAATAATAATAACATAAATAATCAAGTATTGGGACATGTGGCAGCATATCATTTGATCTCAGTTGTGACCAAAATAGTTGTAATTTAATCGCATGTGACAATATGTATATAATGGAGTCAAAGATGAATTTGTATTTGTTGACTTTTTCTTTCATCTAGTAATTTTTATCATTTGCAACTAATTTATCCCATGCGACTTGTTTTAGGCGATTAAAAAAAATTTAGTCACAAAATGTCACTTGCCATTAAAATTTTGTCACAAAGACCATACATGTTTTTCTTTTAGTGATAGGTGTAGGCATAATGGATTTATCTTTAATGAAGGCATGGCACATCATAATGTGTTAGTCTTATGTGTTTGAATTAACTTTGGAATATTGGATGAATCATGTTTAAAAAACTAAAGATCCATTGAATGAGTGGAATGTGATTTTAATTTTTTTATGTTATGGATTTTTTTAAATCCCAAAAATTGTAATTTTAAAAAGCCCTTTTAAGTATTTTAAAAAAATTATGATAGTTTTTGATGTTTTATAGCATCATGATTTGAAATTGGAAATGGAAAAAAATGTTACTTTCAATATCATTTAAATATTCATATTTTAAACTAGTTTTCACTACATTAGAAAAGGACTTTGAAAAGGGTCTTTAATCTGCCAAAATTGTGACACCGTAATGTGTTTTCACCTTGTGATTAGATTTATTAGAGGTTGTGTAAGACTAGTGCATGCATTAGGAACATCAAAAAATTATTTCATGATTCAAGAAAGGGTGTTGAGGCTTTTGATTATATAATTATCCAAAATCACAAAATTTACTTGTGCATGTGCATTGGTTTGCTCAATTGGAGGTTGATCATTGGTATGTAGTCATTAACAATAAAGTGAACATTGTTGTGCAAAATCTTGCTCCCTTTTGTGTGTCAACTTCAAGTACTTATGCCACATAATTCCCATATTTAATATGAAGAAGAACCTTAATGGTGCACTTTCCTTGAAAAACTTTGATGACTTCATATTATTTTTTATATAACTATATTAGCAAATGAAGTTTATCATGTTCATTAATAATCAATTCTTAAAAGGATGTGTTATAATCACAATTGTTTCCTAAAGAGGTCATTCCTTATATATTTTAAGAAGCACTTGAAACAAAAGGATAATATGCTACAAAATAATGGCATATTTTTAACATATTCTAAATAAAATTTGAGTGTATTCTCAAAACATTTTCAAAATGAATTATTGGCACCCTATATACATTTAAATAAATTATAATTATTTTTTCTAATAAGTGCACCCTATATTTTTTGTATGCCATTTGTAATAAAATGGAAATGACCTCCCCAAGAAATCTTTAAATTGTAATAAAACTAAGTTTGTTCCATTTGTCTTTACACATTTTATCATTATGATGAATCCTAGTGTGAACTTGTTTTTATTTTATTTTCGATATTTTGTTCAATGTTTTACATCACCAACTTACCAGGTTTCATAGGTTCGTATAAATTTTGTGCGAAATCCGTTTTCATTAGTTCATGCAAAAATCACACAAATTTTGTGTTATGGTCAATATGAATAATATTTGTATGTATTCAATATGAAACATGGACATTAATTTTATATTGTGATAATTTTGGATAAAACTATGCAATTTTTGTGTATTAAACATGAACATTCATGTATGTCATTTAAAACTAATGTTTCACATGGACATATTGTTTTATGATTTTCATATGTATTCCTACTGAAATTTTGTAATATTGTAAGTTTGTGATGTATAATAGGCACCATATAACTTTTAGATCTATTAGCTCTTTTTGAAGCACATGTTCAACATGTTTACATTTTATAAGAGGAGTATTTTGTTTTACTCCCAATTCCTAGTAATTTGATGAACTTTGTCACTCTCTCCTTTCGATAATGCTCCACCTTCATGTTGCCATGGTTGCATTACTTATTAATGCATCATTTGATTTTATCACAAATTTAATCAATTGTAAAATATGATACAAAATATTGAACTACAACAATAGCCAAAAAATTACAAATAATTATTATGTAATCCAACCATGAGTTGCAAGGATTACTAAACAATTAATAAAAACTTGTAAAAAAATTACAACATTCGATAAAAAGTTATGCAATTCAATCTAAAAGTGATTTGTGGTGACTGGGAGGAGGTTTTGCAATGGATGGAAGGAAACATATTATATGGTGGTCTTTTCTTTATCTTGTTTTCAAGATGATAAGTTATCAATGATGATAGTTGCAAAAAGTAATTTCTAAAAGATTTTTTCATTCAAGGTAGTAAATCTACTAATAGACTTACCATTTTTTTTAGTCACATTGATAATATTATAAGCTTGGAAGGTGTGAATAAAAGCCTAGAAGGCCAAATCAAAAACCTCGAAGCTTGGCAGATTTATCGGGAAACTTCTGCAGAATCACATTCCATGATTTGGTGTAGGCCATTTCTTCTTGGCACAGTCAGTGAACTTTTTTAATGGTGTCTACAAAGACAACCGAGTGCGAAGAGTTTGAACAACCTCTTTTGGAAATGGAGGAGGTCATCGGTTGTGCGACAAGCATCTACATATTTACGTATATCACCTTTAGATTTTGCAAGGTTTGCAAATTCCTGCATTGATGAACGAAACAAAAATGCTACCCATTTTCAAATTGTCGATGGACTCGTTGACGCAATTCAGCATTGTCAAGATCTATTAGCAAGGTATCCATTGTTGTAGGCACAATTCCCCAAACAAGATTTGGCAATCAACCATTTCGAACTCTTAAGAGTTGTATTCAATGTTTAATTCCATGCATTCTGTAACCAGATTGTGAAGATTGCCACACTTATTCAAAGTTATAGAACAATCATGGTGTGGCATGCCAATCACTCTCATCACTTTGAGTATTTTAGCAATGCATTCAACAATGCCCTAGTTGTCCTTGTTATTGGCACACCAAGAGGTGAGTACCATCTGGGTGGTACAAATGGTTCTCTTGAGCATCACATATTATTGTACATTAAGAAGAAGAAGACATCACCACAAAGCATCCTGAAATTGCACCTATGGGCCTAAAACTATAACCCATAGATATAATTTCTTATTCATTGAGGCTTTTTTTTTTGGTCTCTACTTCTTAGTGCTTGCAGTTGCTTTAGTCTAAAGTGGTGACATTCCTATTACTACAACATATTTTGTAAAGTGTCATAGAGTCGGCATATATTTGAAAGGACAATGTAGCATGGTAATACTTTTGGCTAGGTTTTACACTTTGAAGAGTTTCATGTCCACGGGAACATGGGATTGGCTACTGAAGGGTTTGCAAGAAGTTCTATTTCCTTTGAGAAGTTGACCACTTCATGCTCATCACTAGTGCAATTTTTCTTCTGAAGAATGTTAACTATTGCCCCAGATTTGAAGTTGAACTTCTCCTAGGAAAGACCTTGGTATGCCTTTCTTTCATCAAATTTGAAGACAAAAAAATGGTTCTTGAATTCTCTTTAACTTGCACATGAACCAAGTTCAATAAACATGTGTTGATTCACATTGGAATTTCGTTGAGAGAATTTATTTGTTTTGTGTTTGTGGGTGTGATTGGTCCCCAAAAAACAAAGTGGTTTTGTACAAATTCCCTTCCAGATGAATTGGGAATGAGTACATACGCTTCCTAGTGAGAAAGTCATGTCATTGAAGCTAAACAATGATGAGCTTCCTACCCAATTGTTGGTTTTTTATCATGAGTTTCTCTGCATTTTTTCTCATTGCAACCTACAAGGAGCATCCTCATTGTGACCTTTTAGTCAAAAATTCTTTCTGTAATTGGCAAACTGTTAAACTCATTCCCTCTCATGTGATCATGCTTACAAGGACATACATTTTGTCAATGAAAGATGTATGTGGTGAAAGGTAACATGTTTCAAGTGCTACATTGGAGGTCATCACTACAATGGGCAATGCAATCCCATTTCACTAGGTCCCCCTTCCCATATTAGCACATCAACTACACAAGTTGTATGTGCACTATGATGCTGGTGTAGCTTTTAATGATGGCAACCCTCTATTTCACCTAGTGTTTTTAACTGCAGTTCATCCAGTTGGGTATACAACATTCAGAAATCACAAAACATCTACCAATCACCCTTGTGTGTTTCTCAACCATTCTATATCAATTATAAATTTTGGGTGGTCATGATACAGAAAGTTTGGGACTTACCATCCATGCACAGTGAATATCCAGTGTGGCCTTGAGAAGAGAATGACTATACAATGATGGTTATATTGGGAGTGTTCTTTGATACTATTACAATTCAATGGTATTCAGTTTGGAGGGTGTCAGAATCGATATCCATTGCTTTTGCAACGCTTATGATTTGAGTTGGGTGATAGATGTTCCATGGAATTTACAATAGAAATGCTACTTGCCCCACCACCTAAACTGCATTTGATAACTGCTCATAATTGTAGGTAATGAGTTCAAAGATACATGCAACTGCCTATTTATCTTGTGTATCTTGTGTTGGTATTTTGAGTTTAGATTGTGGACAATGGGTGAATGATAATGATGCATGTTAATTAACAAGTCTTTTGAATATGGTATTTTAGCATGCAATATTGTTGTAGTTTCCATTGAATGTTTTGAGCAGTCATTGAATTTAGACCTTGATACCTCACATCGTAGAGGTTGCACTAAAGACCTTATTTCAATAAAAGGATGGTAGCGCCAAAGGAATTCCTTTGCTAATGTGAAAGGATAAATGTGGTGTTGCTTCACACATGGTTTCAATGCTACAACATCACTACACTACCTCTATTTTTAGTGCAATTTAGGCATCTAGAGCACATCCTTTCTGACCCAACACCTTTACTTGTTTCACATTGAACATTACACATGAATCTGTGAGTTTTAGAAACGACCCATGTCTGTTATGCAATTGTAGAAATTGTAAATCTGGGATTTTGATGGGCTCACATAACACATCAGGGAAATGGATGAGCCCTGTGTGGATACTTTCTGTGGGTAGCAGGAGCAGCAACCCTGGCAGATTTATTTCTTAGGTCTGTAAATGTGGTTTTTTCTTATTTTACTATTGTTGTGCTTTTGTTAAATATTTTTCTACGGTATGATGCAGGCAATAGTTTTCCAAGTTTTATGGTGGAAGTGCACCTAATAGTTGCTCTTTAGCACTCCCAGGTGTGACCAATTCCCTCTCCCTCATGGAACTTTTATAAGCTTGCTACATTGTCTAACACATGAAGTAGGAATCATTGGTACAATGCTGAACATGCATTGGTGTGAGCTGAAATTTTGTGTTCAAGTGTTGTTGTCTGCGAGGTAGATTACATTTCCTTTATCTTGTCTTCATTTAGCACTCATATCCAATGCGAGGTAGATTACATTTCCTTTATCTTGTCTTCATTTAGCACTCATATCCAAAGAACTTATTTTGTTCTGTCAGGCTCTACTGTTGAACGACCTTATAATTGATTAGGATCTCCAAAGATGCAGCATATCCAAAGGTTCATTTCATAATATGTATGTCCACAAGATTTTACCTTCCCATATTGTTCAGAATGTACTCTCTCACTATGCTACTGATATATGGATGTTCTTATGGCTTTTGTGCTTGGATAGATATTTGATGCAAGTCATAAGCGTGTGTGCAAATTGAACAAACTTTTCTCGCTATGTTGTATAGATGGTGATCTTTTTGTGCAGATTATTTGTACAATACAGTGACTGGCAATACAATTTGTTAGCTATTGAAAGTTAGTCCTATTCCCATTGGCAAAAACTTTGGTATGGAGGTGGTAATTAGATTGACAACAAATTTGACAAGCAACAAGGAGTTCTATACAAATGGCTGTGATTTTTTCAAGTAGGTAAGCAATTTGACTTCACTTGTACACTTGGCTTTCAATTGGTTTTATGGGTGATTGTTCTTACAAAACTTGCATCTCATGGTTAAACATTAATTTCATCTCACAATTTTACTAAAAGAAATACATGCAGTAAATTTCCATAGGGTTGAAATTTCAGATGCATATTGATTAACTAGTGACAATGTCTAGACTCGAAGAATTGTTTTATTCATGCTTAAAAACTCATAAAAAAGTGGTTCTAGGTTCAAACCCACTGGTGTGTAGGTGAAAGTCCTATTGTCTATCTGCCCTTCCTTGACTTGGGGGGTGCTAATAGCTTGTCAGGTCAAGGTAACTACATTCTTTTGTCCATAGCAACAGAAATATGAAGCCTTTGCATACAAATGATGGCAGTTAAAGAGCACTAGCATGAAATCAACAATGGTAAACATAGATCATGAATAAGGTGCAAACCAAGGTTGGGCATATACTAGGCCAAAAACCTACTATCAATTTGACATGCCACATGGTAATGTAATCTATTTAGCTCAAAAACATGTTTGAATTTGAACATAGGTACATACTTCTCAAAACCCTACCTCAATAAAATTCCTATTGTATTACAATAGAAGGTGACATTGAGGTGGGTCCTCTCCTTTCAAGTGAATCAAAAGGCTTCTAATTTGTAGAATCAAGATTCTTTAGGTTGTTCTTTAGGTTGGGTAAGGAACTCAAATTGGAGTTGTTTGGGGAATTGGGGTCTTGTCCCCAACTTCTTCCCCCACATAAAGAGCTTCATTCATAGAACAACCCCATTCTTAGTCCAAATCTCACACAAGAATTGTTTTTACACATTCATGAAACATTCCAAGGTTTTTCCCTTTGTATTTGAACACACCTCCTTGCGCGGAAGATTCTTTCATGTTTTATGTTTTTTGCCAGGTAGAGAGACTGCGGGAGGGAGACGCGACACAAAGGCGGAGAGGACAGACGAGCAGACGGGAGGCGTAGATGCATATGCGCGCCCTTTCTACCACCTCCCTTGCTCGACTGCGTAGCGAAATCATCAGTGGCTTGGTTAGTCTCTGTGCAGAAGGGGATGGGAAAATTCGCCTCCTCTTTAGGCTTTTTGTTTGTGTGGGATTTTTGTGCCTCTATATTTTCGTGGATGGAAGCATAACGGTTTTGCAGGGTTTGCATTCTTTTGTCATACACTCCTTGCCATTCGAGGAGCTTAGATTGGCAGTGAATCTGTATTGTACTGGCAGCGGTTTTTCTAATAATAAAGTGCTGAATAGGTGATCTCGAATCGATTGTCTGCATTGCATTGCATTTCTCTCTTTGCCTACGGTTTTGATACCGTCTCTTTTCGCGTGCCTTTTTGCGCAACTATTGTTGCTGCGCATGTCCATGACGCTAATTGTTCTACATCAACATTCGAAGTTTCAGAGCCGGAGCTGGCCATTTTGGTCTCGGGGTTTTTCTTTTCTTCTTGGCATCATTCTGAACACTTTTGCTTCGATCATATGCACCTCAGGTAGCGGTTCTTCGGGGCGTTAACCTGGCCGTTAAGTGCCCCTTCTGTAGGAGATTAGATGTGGTTCAGAGTTTGGGGTTTTTCAATGTCTGATGTGATGATGCCTTGACAGGAAACGTGAACATTACCAATGCAGGATATAGACGAGAGATTGCAGGTGCAGGTTTACTCTGGAAATTATAAATATACTCTTTAAAGAGTGAAGGAGCAAACAGACTGCAGGATTTTTTAAAACCCTTCACTGAACTACTCCTGTTCCTGAGGCTAAGACTGACTTTGGTGGCTTTCAAAGGCCAACAGCTATGGGTGGAATAGGTGGGGGCATTAGTCAGCAAGTTCAGCAACACAAGACTTATGGAAGACCCATGGTTGTTCCTTCCTACCATCCTTCCCTCCATGTACTTTTACAAATATGGTTCAATTGTTAAGAATGAAGCAGCTGCCAGAATTGTGCCAATTGATGCTTTGAAATTATGCTGGGGTCTGTGGATGATGAAGGCAAGAATGGCTGCAGAAAGTGATATATCCACCATTTTCCATAATGCACCAGGAGATTGTAAAGTCTTCTCCTTTGACCTTTCGAATTCAGGTCAAGGAGAGATTTGAGCTACTTGTTTCAGTAATGCTGTGCAATGTAGATCAGTTCTATTACTATATTGAGTGAGCAGGGTGTATTTGGTTTCAAACAGTTCTCTAAAGGCAGCATAGAAGAAATTCAATAATTCGGAGGAAATGACTGCAAAATACTGCAGAAATCAGGACCAACAGTGGAGCTTTGCTTTTGAGGAGGATGTGTCAATCCCTATGCTGTACTTCAACTTTCAGCCTATTAGTGACATTTAGAGAATGGAGAATAAAGCAATGCTGGATTTCATTGGGATTGTCAGGTTGATCAATCTCTCAGGTACTGTTACTTGCAAAAGGTATTGAGACTCACAAAAACCCTCACCAGATCAAGGATGTGCCTGGCTGCAGGGTGGAACTTACAATGTAGGGCAGTTTGTGCCATAAAGCAGGCAGCAGCTACAAGATCTTTGTTGCTCTGGCCAGAACCCTGTTCTGGCTATGATGGTGAGCTGGGTCAGCAAATTCAGAATATTCAGAGGTCAGCAAGTCAGTTGGAACAATATCTTTTACACAGCTATTGTGGATCATGATATACCAGGAGTGTATCAGCTCTGGGATGGGCTTGATCAGGTGAGAAGACAGTCACTTTCACAATCAATATCTGGGGGTGTGGAACTGGCATGCATTCTGAGCTCTGCAGATTAGTATGTGCAATCAAAGATGAAGGACTGGGCAGAACTGATCAACCTGACTGGATAAACAGTGAGAGCTACAGCTTTTTGTATGAAGCCTGAGAGTTTCTGCTATACTGCCTGCCCACTTGACAATGGTGGTAAGCAGTGCAACAAGAAAGTAACCTACAATGTGATGGCATGGGGTTGTGTGATAGAAGTGTCCACTCTGTACCTGAGTGTGATGACAGGTCAGTGACTTTTTCATCCTAATTATTCAAGACAGAGTCCTGTCACTTCACCCTCATGATTCACTGAATGAGGGGGCCTTTTTAACAACTAGATTTGGTAGCATGTATGGAATTCTGTTTGCTTCTGTATGCACTCTATGTAACTTCCAGTGGAGAATGGCAATGAGTATCTGTCCTTCGTTGAAACTTGCAGTGCCTCTTTAGTTTGCTGTTTAGAACTTGATCAAAGTTCAAGTAGATGGATTTATATGGAAGGATGAGGTACTTGGAGGTTGTAATGTGTTGAGATTGGATTGATTGACAGTTTCCAGAAGATATGTTCAGAACAATTTAGAGAATGTACCTCTTTGAAACCTTTGAAAGTTTCACAATGAGACATTGCTGTCAGAACCATTTTGAGATGCTCAAATTTGGGGTAACTTAAATTAAGGATTTCAATGACAGATCTTGACATTAAGAGAAAACTGATGTTAATAAGCTTGAGAACTGATCTCTTGGTTGTGAAAATAATGAATCATGTGGAGCAAGGCTTTTGTAGCTGAAATCTTCTAAGCGACACCCATAACTTCAATGCAATGGATGTGAGTGTACATAGGATTTGGGTTGACATGGTTGCATCTGTAGTTGTTGATCTAATGTTTCTACATTATTCTGCTATCAAGGAATCATTTGGGCTAATGTTGATTCCACTTGCCTAAAGGTACTTGCTTTGATATCAATGTGCAAGGACATACTTTTCCAACATGGGTTACAGCCTTCTAGGGGCTTTTGGCACTGAGATTTTGCAACATCCACTGAAAGTGCTTTTTATGTGGATCGAAAATGATAACCATAAGTTCACTGAATCCATACAGAAGACATTTACAAGGTACTGCCTGGAGCTGAAGGTGGAAGAAGAGATGAACAATGATCAGCACCAGGTGAAACTTCCTTTGGTTAGGGCATATCTTATCAACGGCATTGCAGAATAATCTCAGGATAGATTTGATTGCAAATTTTAACTGCAGAGAAACTCTTTATAGGCCAATGGGTCCTGCAACCAATCATGATGGTACATGTCCATCTGGAACACCTGGATTTCATGGTTCATTATATGGGATGAGTATCAGTGCAGGCATAGAAAGAGTGGTAATCTGGGCTACTGCATGTGGAGGGGGTGGAAATGGTGCTGACACAGGTGGATATGGAGGGAGTGGTTTTGCCACTGGTGTTGGCAGATAACTTGAGTGGGTATGTTGAGGAATGGAAATTCATACAGCTATGGAGGAGGCAGTGGTGGTGGTGGCAGCAGAATGCAGTGCGACAAGTATGCACTCCAAGTACCAATAGAAAGGAAGGTCAATTTGCAAAAGAAGTCTGGTTGAGGTCAAGCTGGGTCCACCAATGGTAGTGGTTATGGTGATGGCAGTGGGGGTGCTTCATCAAGCAATTGCTACAAATGTGGACAAGGTGGTCAGTGTCAAGGAGGAGGTGAAGGTGGGGGATTATGGTGGGAGCAGCTCTGATGGAGATGGAAGTCAGGGTGAGGAGGTGGTTATAGGGGCATTTACAGAGTAGGATATACTGAAGTTCCAATTGAAGGGGCCCTGTGTAACTGGCATCATTGTTTTGATGATGGCAGTCCCAACATATGCAATCACAAGCTGTCAATCATATTGTCTGCTTGTCTGCAGATTTATTTGTACGGTGAGACTTAAAAACTTATGTGCACAGCCATATTTACAGTAAATCTCTTTCTTTGTTGAAGTCAAGTGTCAACATACAAGCCATGCCATTCACATAGGTCTTAATCTGGGCTTCTGGATCTGGTGCTTGCAGTAACACTCAATCTAGCCTTTGTGGCAAATGCAGGAGTCTGGGGAGTTTGTATAAAAAAATGCTGTGTTCCATTGGTCATTGACCCTTCTGTGCTGCAAAGTAAACTTGTAATACAGGATCTTGCAAGGAAACCATAATTATACACTCCCTGTAATGGCCAGCACATTCCCCTTGCAGATTGTGTAGTAGAAGCATTGAATGGGTAAGTGGATTCCTTTGCTTGCTCTTCCACATTTGGGCTTGTGTGCTCTCACCAATGACACCTTGAGCGAGACATTTCAAATCTTGCTCTAGAAAGTTTTTGAAGGGACAATGTGTTAATCACATTGTTCATTACAGTAAAAGGAGAACAAGAAGTACTTCTGTTTCTTTCAACCTTTGCAGGCTTGCTCTTAGCAATTTAGATGTCTCAGTTGGTACTGATCTTTCTGCTCAGTAATTCTCCACACAGGTATGGGTGGAATACTTGTGGCAAGGACACGTATATTTTCAGATCTTTGTATTTGTATGCCAGGGCACTAATTCCGGGGATCTATAATTGAAGTTTGGCTGCATAGGAGTCATACAACTCCTGGAGGGAAACTAGGCTGTAAGTCAGCTATGCCTGCTTTCAGTATGAGTGAGTGGTGGGCATGACGATCAAGGGTTGTTGACTGCAAAACACCACCTACACAAATGTGCTTGTCATGCACCCACCACCATTTCTGCATGTTACCACACTCCATTACAAAATCAAATCATGAATTACTCGATAACGCTGATGTTAAACCCACTAGGATTCACTCAATGATCTCCATACCATGAGGTGTATAATGCAACTTTGAGCAATGCATGTGCAGTGATGGTCTAGTGACAATAAAGAACCCAAAAGAGCAAGGTTCTTGACAAGCTGTGGGTTTCACTCATCAGTGAACACTCTGCCTGGGAGATTGATATGGAATAATAGCTCTACAGAGACTGCTACAAGAGCGCATCTTAAGAATTTGTGCACAAAGTTGTTTGTGGAATTTTGTTTGGTGGGCTTAATGGCAAGTCTGACTCAAATCCTTCACTTTGAAGGGCGGGGTTGGGAGGGGCCCTTCAGTGCAAGAGTACTCAGATGAGAGATGAGCCATGTCTATCAAGGAGGTCCCAGTGCCTGGACTCCTCACTTGCTGTGTCCTCAGGTCTCTCTGGTTCAACTCTTATCTCAGGTAGGCTCAAACTAAAGTTGGGTAATTGAACTAGAGTTGGGTAGTTGTTTGTTTTTGTTAACCATTTGGTGACCCCAATTTTTTTAAAAGAAAAAAATGGCATAGTTTCCCTTTTTTTTCTAGTGTAAAATCCGAGAAAAAAATGAATTTTTTTTTTGTGGAAAACTCAACAAACTTTCCAAACCACAAAACTGGGGAGGGAAAAATCAAATTTTGTTTTAAAAACTGAGAACCAGTTCTTTGATTTTGGAGAACTGCCAGTCAAGGGTATATGCATAGACCTTACCCTTACCCGCCGGTTCCAAAAAGGAGAGAACCCCCCAGCGCTGGAAGTCTGGAGCAAACAGCAAACCAAGCAAAATCAAAAGACCCAGTGGCAGGCCTGGCAAGTGAACTGACACAGAATGTTGCAGCACTTCTGTGGTTGGGTGGGTACTTTGTGGTGGACAACAATTGTTTAAAAAATCCTCTCTAAAAGGAACCAAAATCCTTCAAATTATAACTCTATAATAACTAATCTCAACTTTCAACACAAGCCAAAATATCACCTTTCAAAAATCCTCATATAATAAAAATAGACCTAATATTATTATTATTATTACCTAGGGGCCTATAAAAATCCCTTAAGCTACTATACTCTAGAATGAATCTAAACACAAATATCCTTCTTGCCTTGGTAGGCAAAACCAACAAGGGGTGTGTGTCACATTGCGGCCTTGCCATTTACATTAAAAAGCATCTTAAGGCAAAAGAAGAATTATGATCAAAACTCAAATATTTCACCACCAATGCAAAAATATAACCTTCAAGATATCCTCTAAAAGAGACCAAAATCCTTCAAGATATTATTATAACTCTATAATAACTAATCTCAAGTTTCAACACAAGCCAAAATTATCATCTTTCAAAAAAAAGAAAAATCCTCATATAATAAAAATAGATCTATTACTATTACCTAGGGGGCCTATAAAATGTTTTCTGGGCAGCTCCAAAATGTGTCTGGTCACTATAAGACACTTACATCTTGGATGAGCAAATGGGCAGCCCGAGAAAATAATAATAATAATCAGGTAGTACACAATTAGGAGGAAGCTTGGGTGATTTAATGTTCCGTGTTCCAAGAATGTTCCAACTCAAAACTGGATGATTTCTGTTATTATGCCTGCCTGCCTGCCTGCCAACTTTAGCATTCATTACCATCTCTGTACCTCTTTATTCCTCGTGCATTTATGGGAACTTTGGCCATTTTTTTCCCAACAAAAACTTTTGTGGGATTCTCATTGCTTCTTTTTTTGGGGCCACCAAGTGGCCAAATTTCACCCCCAAAAAAAAAGAAAGTAAATAAACATTGATTTGATTGCACAAAATTTTTATCACAATCTCTAAAGACGATGGTAAGATTGGAGTCGGTAAGCCTAGACAAGTTTAGGGTTCACTAGTCATCTTGTCCTACCAATTTCAGTTTCAAATTCACTCTAAATGGAATGGAAAGTTGCCTTTCATATTTGTCTTTTTTTTAAACTATTTTTTTAAAACACCGTAGTCATAGATAATGGAAGTGATCAACATATTTTCATTACCTTATGCATCAATTTGCATCTTGTTTTTCCTAAATTCAATTCGAATTCAATTTAAAGTTGCATGTAATGTCATTCAATATCTATATATATATATTAAGATAGGTGTTTGTTTTGTTTGTTTGTGATCATGCTTTAGCCTTCCCCAATCCTGGGTGCCCCTTGCTACACTTTAGGTACTTTTGAAAAACCCTCAAGAAGGAATTCACAATTGAGCTTTTTTAAAGTCATGCCTCTTAAAGCTTGAAAAAGTTTTAAAAGAAGTTATATCCTTTGGAGTCTTTAAGATGATCACATATGGGCCAACAACACAAGGTTCCACTAATTTTCATTCAAATGAAACTTAATTTTCACAAAATCACTTAATTTTTTCATCATTTCATTTCACAAATAGTGCACAACAACACAAAACCCAAGTAATACAATTAGTGTTGAAGCTACCCAAATATTCCCAAATACTACGATATTTGAAATTGTTGTACAATTGGGATTATGTGACCTAGCACCATCCAATGCACCATCCATTGGAAACCTAATATAACTCACATGTGGATGAACCATGACAAATGTTCCATCTTGCTAACCTATCTTGTAGACCATCCTACTTCCACACCTAGGTAAACCCAATACATGGGTAATTATTAATGTACGTGAACATCATAAATAGAGAATGTAAGTAGTCTTCATGTAGGTAGGTAAGTAGGTAAGGCAAATTGTGTCTAGTAGGTAGGTAGATACATGGGAATGGTAAAAAAAATTGTTTCTTTTGCACACAACATCCATCCTACACATTGCACTAATGTGTTATTGGTTCACTATGGCAAAACAACATGTAATGCATTCCTTGTTTTATAAAATAAAAAATGTAGTACTATGGGGGAGTGTTATAAAATTTCACCATTGAAACATTTCTCTATTATTGCAAAAAAATTGTGTTCATTGGTAACATCTATGGTAAAAATTGCACATGATGTAAACCCCATACCCATGTAACAATTTGCAATACATTCAATTTCAACAATGAAACAAAATATGATGCACTTTCTAACGAACACTATCTATGATCATTTGTAGACAATTTGAATAGGTAAATGGAACACCCTCCAAGCTATAATGATTGAAATAAGTTGCAATTAATAATTGGTGTAGTTTTTGAATCTCCAAAAGTGTTGGATTATTAGTACGTAAGTAAATTACAAGGACATTGGAACACTTCTTTATTTATTCTCCACTATGTTGTTAGCATAGTTCCACCATACCCCTTATTTGTGCATCTACCAATTATTATAACTAATGTTATGTAATTTTTTGAAAATTTGAAAATACGATTCTATGTCTCATAGAACCCATCATTGCAAGACTCAATTATCATCGTAAAATTAATTTCTATCATTTAAAATAATCACTCTCGTTCCAATTTTTCAAGTTCCAATTGTTAAGGTTCCTTACACAATCGGTTATCTATGATTTTTAAAAAAGGCAATTTTATGTATTAATTTTTCATTTTCAAGACCTTTGTCATGGGTTTTAATTAATAATTGGTTCTTTGAATATGTAGGAATGGTTAACAATTGTGAACAAATTGAATTGTTTTTCCATCATAAAAAAGATACAAAAATACACATGTGATATATATGATAAACATCAAAATTAATCATGGTTATGAAATTGATAAGAATATATATATATAATATTAAAAAAATTAACAAGTTGAGAAGTTCATCATTGTAAATAAAAAGGACATGTGTGATACCTATCCAAAGTGAGCATCACAAAATGCATCAATTCTTCCAATACAACAATTTTTGTCATCAAACTTTTTATCATTCAATATTATTATCATATGAAATATTAACATACTCCTTAGAAATAATTGTAAAACTTTTTCCAAATGTCTTGTCCTTCATGATGGGGTTGATAA
Source organism: Sphagnum tenellum (assembly GCA_963921925.1). NCBI lineage: Eukaryota > Viridiplantae > Streptophyta > Sphagnopsida > Sphagnales > Sphagnaceae > Sphagnum > Sphagnum tenellum. The sequence goes on from OY998155.1 coordinate 13,615,687, forward strand.
ATTTCATCCATGACATTGGCTATTATTTTGCAAATAAATTCCACTAGGAATGGCTTGAAGCTTGTTTAGATTTCATATGTGGAATTTTTAATGATTCTTAAATTATCCATCCCAAAAAAAAAATTGAATTAATTATAAGTATGTTTGAAACAAATTTATCACATAAGAAAGCTTGAAATCAATTTATCAAGCTTTCAGTCTTCAAAGAAAACCCTTTTACATATTGCATTTGATATACCATGTACCAACAACATTCAACCATAATGATTTGAGCTAATAGTTTATGGACAATGAGTTATGTGATGATTTTAACATGATTGACATGTTTGTTTGTTAAAGTGGGTATATATGCAAAGGAGTCATGAGCCATGAATAACATAATTAATTGGTTATCAACACATGTTTTACAAATCAAAATGAAAGTTTAATCCTCATTTCTCTTGGATATCAAAAACAATAAAAAAAGAATCATCACTTTTCAACTTTCAACCTTATAAGTTGATTTATTTATTTATTTCAAATGGTACAATTTTATGTATTGTAACATTAAAGGTGACCACTTGGTAACCATTGTTTTCATACCTCATTTGATTTTGGCTCCAAAAAGTTCAGACTAATCAACAAGAATGATGCAATAACTATGAAAAGTGGGTTGCTCCTTGGTTCAAGGGAATATTCAAATGTACAAAAATAATTTAGATTTGTGGGAATGGGGTTTAGTTGAAAAGAAGCCAAATCGCATGTGAAATGTCAATAGTCCACATTTTGGATTCTCATAATAGACTCAAGTTGTCAATGTCATTTGTGCTTCATGAAGTTCTAAATAACACTTTCATTCATATTTCATTTTGTAAGTGTTCAAATGGTATTTCTACTTTTCACCATATCAACTCATAAAAGTACAATTCCACCAATGTGTTGTTTACACCTTTGGCTATATAGGAAACAAAATAAAATAAAAGTACATTGTTTTAAATCCTACTTCAAAGGTGATTTGGAAATGTGTCACCCAAAATATGTAATATAATTATAAGGTAAGCATGCCCATCTTTGAACATTGGCAAGTAATTGAATGTTTTTATTGTTGCAGTTTGATCATTCATGATCATACACAAGCCTTTGGCTATTCACATGCATGCCTAAGATTCAACATTTGGTTTAAAACATGTGTTTAGATTTTGTGAGCAAATAACTAAAATGTTACTTTTGTGATTGTTTATGGGGTTTCTAACTTAGGACCTTCAACTTTAAGGGGTCATGTTTCTCTCATTTCTTTCTCATTTTCAACAATTCAATGCACATGAATGTGCTAAGAGAAGGACTACACTTGTTCTTTGGACGCCATCATGAATTGTGAACTCCCTTGAAATTTGACTACCTTTGAAACATGATTTGAATGCACATAGGCCAAGTTAACCTATCACCCACAAATGGATTTGAAAAAACAAGTGAATGAAATCCCCATGTAAGCTTTCAAATGAGATTGCCATCTCATTTGAAGAACTTTCATCAAATTGTTGATTGTGGTGCTCAAAATGGGGCAAATAAACAAACACAAGCATCTGTTCAAAGAAGTGAAAAAAATTATGGTTTTGAATCATTTTCACCTAGGAAAAAATGTGAGTCTTGCACGACATTTTGTGTTACCCAATGAGGTTAACATGCAATGAAATCCATCAAATCACAAAACAATCTACACATCATACAAAGGATGCAAGTATAAGAATGAAGCAAAGATGTGACCAACATGTGTTAGAATCAAGAGTAGTGACATACTCCCTTAATTCATCTATTATTTGGGGTTTGAGTCAATGGATAAATTCCATCCAATTAATATCATTGAGACCAAACATGTTGAAACATGACCAACATTTTCATATCAACTAAGAAGCTACCCAATCCAAAATGCAAAATCATTGCCCCTACTAATACCTAAACACCAAAACCATCACGCAGTTATTCTAAGCTATGCATCATCCATCACAAGAAGTTGATACCCAACTCTTTAGTTATTTTGACAACATGTTGAACTACAGCCTACTGTCTCTTTGATCACACACACAAATGTTAACATTTACTTAATGAAATATGTTCATTTTGGACATCATCATAAATTCTAGTAATGAAGTAGGTGCCATTCATTTGTGAGGCGTTCACAGTTTGGTTATAGAAGGAAAAAGGTTCATTCATAGGGGTGTCATGTGTTTTGAGACTGTTCATGGAATTGGGTAGAGGAGCAAAGGGGGGCTCTGGATGGAAGTGCCATAAAATTGCACTAGTGACATTTCCTTCATTTAGAACAATAACCCATGAGTTTTGCAACTTAGGTCTGTCACTACTTGGGGTGTAAAGCTACTACTACTACCCTTTGCACCAGCAGCAGCAGCTTTCCAGGTTGCATGACATCACAACTTTGCAGCAGATGTAACACTGGTTCTGTCCTGGAAGCATTCACCACAAAGCACAGTCACAGGTCATGCTTGACCCAAACCTCCCAACAATTGACTGAACTTCTTATGCTCCCAAACCCTAAATCCCAAAACTATTGGCAAGCAGCCCTTATTATTATTACACACCCAAGTTTGTTTTGTGATTCAAAACAGATAGATGCATTGAAAAAACCAGGACTCATCAAAAATATGCTTAAATTACATAAGAAGCCTGGGGATTTGCTAACTTATTTTGAGGCCACTTGTAGAGTCCAGAGTAATGAAGAAGGGGTGTCTGTGTTGGCAGGTGATTATTGTTTATGACTCCTGCCTCCGCCACTATTAATAAATATTAAGATTGTAACAGGCATTTTTAGAAGTTCAAAAAATTTCATGGGAATTTGAGCTATGCAGCAAATGATTGAGAACCCTGCAAAGGTTAGGCTATTTATAACATTGGGAAAACACTTACAAGAGGATTGTGAATGGTGGCATCATTTTATTTTTTTGAAGTGAAAAGTGAGCAAAGTGCTACAACTGCCACAGTGTCACTCATGAGTCGTAACCCATAACCAGTAAGCTTCACATTTCTCCACACTCTGAACAAATGATCCAACATGAAACATGATCAAAAGAGAAAGAAACACACTATCATTGATTGATATATGGCTCAAAACCTGACTCTTATTATAGAACAGAGCAGCTTGTGTGTTTCTATAGTTTAGACTGATGATTCTTTCCTTCTCTGACAAGAAGGGATGAGATAAAAATAATTACAACTTTCATAGTTTCATGTTACACATTCATATCAACTTTAGGTCTTATTGAGTTTAGAGGGTTCTGCCCTGCCATCTCATCTCATTCATGAGATTTGCTATCAAATTACTGCTGCACTGTTGTTGTTGTTGTTGCTGCTGCTGCTGCTGCTGCTACTAGAGTAATTTAGGCACTTGCCACAGGCACAAGTTGAGAGTAGATGTATGATGAGAGTAGAGAGTTGAATGATGTGAGCATAATATCGGATGTGTCATAGTGTGTGGCGTTGCCATTTACAGTAAAAAGTATCTCAAAGCAAAAGAAGAATTATGGAAACTCAAATATTTCACTACGCAAAATTGTAATCTTCAAAAAATCCTCTAAAAGAAACCCAAAATGCTTCAAGATATTATGACTCCGTAACTAATCTCAAGTTTCAACACAAGCCCAAATATCATCTTTCAATAATCCTCTTTAAAATATAGACCTATTATTACTACCTAGGTGCCAAAATCCCTTAAGCTACTTCACTCAATAATGAATCTAAACACAATACCATTGCCTTGGTGGGTAAGACCAATAAATCCATGAGATGTGCATAAGCTAATTGGGTTCAATGTACATTGTATACGCAAAGGGGAAGGCTCCCATCGAGGGGTTTATGATTGTAAGTTGTAAGCTCCCTATACCGTATAACCCCTAGGTGTATGGAGCTTACAACCATAATATCCTATGTGGGCAGTGTGTAACGCTTCCTGAAAACCTGTTGAAATTAGTTTTAAGTGTGAAAAAGCCTATGTGACTATTGTTGTAGGCTCTTGTATTTTTATTGTAGGCTCTTATCAAGGCTCTAGGGTTCTACTAGTGTTGGTCAGTTATGTGAGAAATTTCCATAATAGCCAACAAGTCAATTTGTGATTAATTTTCATTCTATATTTTTGAGAGAGGTGATCATAAGTTTTGAGTATGGAATTCAAGTTGATTTCTAGTTTTTATGTTTTGGGAGAGATCGCCTTGAGTTTTGTCATGTCCAACCATATTGGTGCATGCATCTATCATTGTTCACACACACATAAATCACCCTAAATGGCACCTCACTTCCAAACTTAGAAAATTTACTCACTTACAAAAGATTTATTCACCTTCGTGACTTTATGTCAAGTTCAATTCTATAGTGATTGAGTTAACCTCAACCTTGAATGTCAAGTTGTTGAAAGGTTTGGGACAAATGAAGAAGCAAATGGACAAGGGAACACTGGGGTTGGAATGTCCATTGCTAATTTGCTTGAAGATGAAAATGTACTAAACACCAAGGGTCTCTTTAAATTGAAACAAATTTTCATAATCAAAATAGTGGAGAGGTTAATTGTGCCTTCAAAGTGCACAATTCACTTTGGTGTTGTTTTTCTTTTGATTTTGACTTCTTTTAAATGCAAAATTCATTTCAACTTTTTGTTCAAAGGTCATGTGCGGATGGAACTTTGATGTTTGAATTGCAAGTTAAAATCAATGATGACCCATTTTGCAATGACATCCATCACATGCTTGTTGTTTAATGCTTCTATGTTTATACTTTTGAATTATTTTTGTTGAAAATATATATATCAATGAAAGACGAATATTTTTAGTGCATTTTCATTTGGATTTTTTTCATTATACACATGTGTTGATGCATTTTATGTGCCCATTAAGTGTTAAAATTTAAGGTTTTAATGTTCTTCATTTTTTATCCTTTTGAATGTGAATGGGTGGCAATGTTTTTGTTCTTGTGATTAATATTTTTATATATTTGCAATAGCTATAGACAAAAAAATTTACTGAAAACATGGGTAGAGTTGATGAACAAGCTTGTGATATGAACATAATTAAACCAATTGGCAACTCATTTAATGTTGAAATTATTCATGTGCAATGTGGTGGTAATATTTTAGAAAAAAATGAACTACATCTCGTAATTATAGATGTTCAAGTTTGAAATGGACATCACATAATAAGACCTCAATTTGTTGGGGTTTCTTAGTTATCAACAACATGTTGACCTTGAGAATCCACAAATGATGTTGTGTATCATATGTAAGTCTCGACAAGCTTATGGTAACATTATAAACCAATTCTTAAGAAAGGGCTCATCAAGAATCGTGTTTCCTTCTTGTTCAAATAATAGTTGCAAATTCAAAATTTGGTAACACATGTGAGTTTCCATGTGCTACCAAAATTTGAATTTGTCATTACTATTTCTATTAATTTTGATCTCTAGATGTTCAAAGGTGACATGGACATTTCTATTTTGGTCATTAACTATTTGGATAAGGCTTGGACCTCAAAGCATGCTACTATGTGGCTATCATAAATGCATGAAACATTTTGTAGTGCCATGGATTTATAACTCCAAACCTTGTTGGAAATTTTTGAATCAATTTGTCCCATGATTCCTTTTGTGGAAAATAATGATAGTAACTTGGGAATTACAACTATAAGATTGTGGTCTACCATTGATTGTGAACCTTTGAAACTTTTGTGCATTTATGATAAGTATTTGATTCGGGCATGTGATGTTTAAAGCATATCAATACACAACAAATGACGACAAGGTTTATTTGGATTTAACTCTTCTAAGGTATCAAGGAAAAGGAAGCAATAGTGGGAAAGGCCATGAATTGACAATGGAATGAGATATAAAAAATTGAAGATAAGTTTTGCCATCAAAATGTAATGTTTGAAGAAATTTTGGAGTTCAAGCAATTCATATTGTTGTGTTATGGGAGAAAAAGGTTTTAATTTTATAGCAAAAAGTCCTTAAGGCCCAAATGTGAACCATTGTTGAACCTATCACTCAATGTTTGAACCATGTAGTGATGATAAGGGCAATGAGCTACTCCAAAGGTCATTAGCTATAATCATGCACTTAATTATTACAACTAACCTAATTATGATTATGAAAATAAAACCAAATCTTCTTGTGGATGGAATGAAACATTTGACAAATTTGATGTTGAATTTCACATCTTGAAAAGAATACATGTAGCATGAAAGGTGATCACACCAATTTTGAACATTTCGGAAACATTTGATTCTTAGCTAGTTCACAATATGTTGGCCTTATGTTAGATATTTGTTTCAAATCTTCATGGGTTGTAAAGAAGTATGTGAAGTCTAGAAATGTAATTCTTTTTGTTGGATATGGTTTGAAAAAGGTCATTCCCATTTTGATGACAATTTTTAATTAATTAAACATTTAAACTTATGCAATGTTATTTTACACACTTAATGTTCATGTTGACATCAAAAAAATAGTAACATATTTGGTGTTGGAACATCCATTTAACAATTCCGTGCACATTTATTAATGGGAAATTGTTTTTGGTTCAAAGGTTGTGTCATGACTTTAGTTTTGGGCTCATAACCAACGCAAGGGCATGGAAAATTACGAGCTAAGAATGCAACTCAAGTGTCACATACACTCCCAAGAATTTGAGAAAGTGTGAAAGAGTGAGCCCACACACTCCCAAGTGGTCCCATTTTGAAAATTAAAATCCCAATGGACTTCTAAATCTTTAAAAAATAGTTGGAGGGGCCAAAACTCATTGGATAAAAAACTTCCTTATACCATTGGATTTTTTTAAAGATGTAGATGTCTAAAATGGGTTTGCATTATCCATTTGAATATTTACAACACAAGTTATGGCCAAAAGAAAGGCTGAAAATCAAAGTGTCAATTTGATTCCCAACCATTAAAAATCAAGAATCGCTTTGAATTACATGTGTGCAAGAGGCGTGCCACATATATTTGGAAAACTTTCAATGAAAGTTACAACTTCATTTCAAACATCACTTCAATCAGAGGTTTACACAAGAAGTTATGGGCGTCCAAAATAGTGAAAGTCCTAATTTCAGGAATTATGGGACTCCCAACTCGGGAATCTTGGGAAAAACATCATTTGGGTGTAGCCCCATGGTGGTTCCACATATAATACTATAAAGGGAAGGTGGTGGCTTCCCCCAAGTCCGAGTTGTGGTGAATCTTATGAATATGTGTATGCCCATAGCTTGTCGTGCATAAAAAATGCTTCAAATATGCATTAACCAACTTGTTGTTTGCTTTATGCATTGATATGAATAATTGATACACTTGTCACTCGTCATAGTCCCCATCTCATAATTCCAACATGCCCTTCATACCATAGAAGTCTTGCAAGTTATAGAATATGCCCAACTATTTTTTCTTTTGTTGTTTTCACGTTGGGACTTTGAGTCTTTCAAAGAATTTAGGGGTGTGTCATTATGCATTCCCCCATTTGCACATGCATATCCTTTTGCTTGGTGCCAAACCCATGGAGGTTAGTTTTCAAATGTTCGTTTTTTTGCCAAATAATTCATGGGAATTCTCAAGTCTCAAATTGGGATTAAAAAAGTGTTTAACATGTTTAATGTTTTAGCAACCATGTGGCATTATTGCTTACAAGTGGAAAATTTTGCTTGGATCATCAATATGGTAAAAATAAACCAAGATCTGCACTTGGATTGTAACACATGTAGACTTCAAGGATTATATTAAAATCAAAGTTGTTTTAGTTAAAGAAAACAACAAGTTGATTGAAGAAGCTAAATACTTTAAGGATTTGAAGGTTGTACACAATTAGATAAATCACCTTCAACAAAATTTCCATTTTTCTTTTCAACTAACCTTCCCTTGAATTGTTTTTAATTAATTTTTCCATGTGGATGTTGTAAGGTCAGTTGGTTATCACTTTTTTATGGAGCTCACCAACATTAGAAATTGCTAATCAAGTTGCTTGATTTATTTTTGGGCTTCTAGGTGTGTGGTGTTGGGGTGGTTTTGTGATTATGTAGATGTTTGTGTTTTGTAAGCAACTTTCATTATAGCGGGCAAAGTTCTTTTTAAAATCAAGAGTTCAATTCCCCCCACAAGCTACTTGATGTTGGATGTCATTCATTTCTTTGGATTTGCACAACTAGAACGTGAAATTTATTAACACACATACCTACAATTAGTTTGAATTTCAAAACCAAGAAATACATGATTGACAATCAGTGTAAAAATTCCTTGAATGCATAACCATCTCTACAAGTAAAATTTTGAAAACTCTGCAAGTCCAAACGCCATGAAACCAAGCCAATGCACCCCTCCTCCTCAAGAGCTTTGCAAAGAGACCAAGAATGCAATTTGAAGCATCCCAGTTCAGTGGATCTCATAAGTACAAAACAAACAAACTACCTTGCTTCATAGATAGACTAATGTGGCATGTGCTGTTGGCCCAAGTGTGAACCCATTACAAAATAGGGAAACTCAACATGTGAACATTGTTTTGCAATCTATGTATTGATTATTTGAACAACCAAATATGAAAGGAAATCAATTGTAAGCCTTCAATTGTTACTGCATTGTCAACTGATTTTTCCTTCCAAAACCTGGTTTTTTGGAATTTTATTTGAATTTCCAGCAGCAGAAATCACTTAAAATTTGATATCTCACACATTCTGAATCCAAATCTTACCAAATAAATTCCATTAAATCATGCTCATCAAGATCTTTCCAACAACACCAAAGGCACATTCCAATTCCTTTGAAATTTTCAGCTATGATTGAATTTCATTTTCACTGAAGAAATCATTCAATATTCAAGAACTTTTGCACCACAAGTCCAAACACCATGGAACCAAGCCCATGCACACACCTCCTCATCAAGAGCTTTACAAAGACACCAACAACATAATCTGAAGCATCATGGTTCGGTGGATCTCATAACCACGAAACCAAAACAAAACAAACAATCTACCTTCCTTCATAGATAGATGCCAAAGATAAGTTAATTAGTATTGGTTCATTCTTTGCTTTTGTTATAACCACTGATTCTTGGATTTTGAAAATTTTGAGAATCAAACAACCCCGCGCATGTTAACCATCAGTTCTGGGTCTTTGAACATTCTCAAACAACCAGCAGCTTTCCTCAATGAACAAATGGTTTAGGGTAGTAGGTTTTTGTGAGTTTTTGAGAACCATGGGTGGTCTTGGGTCAAAACCAGTTCTTCAATTATTTGAGAGTCACTGATCAATGGTCCACATACCTGACCACCCTTGCCTGCCAGTTCATTGGAAAAGAGAGAGAACCTAACTCACCAGAGTGAAAGTAACTGTTAAACTTGTCTCTGCTTTAGACTCAGTTTCTGCTATAAATTCTACATGCAGCAGGCCTACTACTTACACTCAAAAGACTTCCATAGCATTCAATTCTTGTGTGAAGTGATAGAGGAATGTATCTTTCTTGAATGACTCAACAATACTGAAGAGCAAAGCCACGCTTAAAAAACTGCTAAATTGAAGCCTGGTGGAGCCTGAAGGGTACTTTCTTTTTTCAGGTGCAGGCCGCTGCTCTGTCAGAGAGCCCAGAGGCACACAGTTATGTGGACAAGGCCGATGAGTAACAGCAACCCAACTCTTCACACATTCAGTCCAGTCTGTAGGACAAATTCTGCAACAACTTATGCTCATTATCTGGATGATGATCTTTCGCACTGTGTTTTGTAATTGAATTGGTGTGGTATGTATGATTCTGGGCCCCATTTACTATTTAAGGCCAAACAAAGCAGTGCTACTAACTCAGCAGGTCATGATTCGTTCTCTAAAGCAGCAGCAACTACGTCCCCTTCGTTTTTGTGTGGAGAGAGAAAGAGAGACAGTGCAAATGCACACTCTATTAATGCTGCTGCTGCTGCTGCTATGTGTACTGTAACTATAACTGTTCTCGAGCCTCGTGCATTTAATCTTGAGTCTCAAGAGTATTTCATACCCTGATTTAGTAAAATTTCATACCTTTGCAGACAACAACAGCCAGTATTTCATACCCTTATTTAGTAAAATTTCATTACTTTGTGGACAACAGCCAGAGAGAGAGAGGATGATGAAGCATCCATATCAAATGAGGGGTGCAACTCAAGCCCAACAGAGCATGACTTTTTACGGATAATCGTATTGTGTTGAAGTTGTTGTACATTACACAACTACTGCACTCCTGAATTTTGTATATATTACAAAAATACCCCCATGTTTTTTGACCAGTCCAAATCTTTGGCAAAGTGCAATCAAAGTTGTCTTGGGTGGGTGTTGTCTTGTGGAGAGCCCACCTGGTACAGACATTAAAAAAATATCAAGAGAAAACATGAGTAATCTTCTTCGTTTTTTGTGGCATACATCCAACATTTCCAAAATCAAAACCCTAACCCTATAATGATATAGGTGACATGGTTCTCACATGTTATGCCCAAGGGTCAATTTTTTTTTTAAGTTCCCAACCTAGAAACCACCTAGTATATATGTCAAACTAGGGTTTTGGGTTTAGTAATTAACCTGGGTTTGTAGGCTCTGGTTTCTAGTTAAGTGACAAAAGGGGTTTAAGGTTTAGATATAACCAACATGCCTAAAACACAGGTCTTCACACTCAGATATAGGTTAGGGTATATAATATGTCACAAATAAAGCTTTTTTTCAGAGTTATATACTAGACCAGCATGGTGGGTATTTTACAAAGGTAATACTATGGAGATATGATATATTAGAATTTTCCTTAAAGTCATCCTGTCTTCACCCCATCTTTGGGCCTCTTTTCACTTCCTATCCCCTCTATGAGTGAGTTCTAAGGAAGTTTTTATTAAATCTGGGTATGAAATGCTGACCTGACTTTACGGAACCCTCTATATAGTCAGTTCTCATCAAAATCCATTGTAGGCAAGCTGGTTTTCAATATCCTGGCCACTTACCCGGGTAAAAATGCCATACCCATCCAACATTGATTTCAACAAGGTAATTTCTCTCTCTCTTTTTTTTTCCTACATTTTTATCTATAGATTTTCTACAAAAATGAAATTCTGAAGAAAGGGATTCCAGGCCATAGCTGAGACTATTTTTTTTTTTTTGCAGAAATTAAAAACCCAGCTCTGTAATCCACTCATGAATTGTACATGATGAACTTGGAACTTGAATGAAAAAGGTGAAATACCTAGTTCCTTTACTTCAAATCATGATGAAGAATAATTGCTGTAAGGGTGTGTATAGGTATGCTCGAAGGAGGAATTTTTTCACTATATTTCCTTACTCCATCTTGCAAGAGCCACTAAAGCTCAATCAACAATATTAGTAGTTCCCCCTTGAATGTGACCAAAGTTCCCTAAAACCCAATTTTTATTCCCTTACTAAATAAATATTTTCCAAAAAAATTTGAACAAATCCATATACCATAGTATATTGGCAGCTTTAAAACATGTTTGTCAAATAATTAATTAAATTTGAAATGAAAATTTGAAAAAAAAAAAAGAATATTCTTGAAAAATCAATAATTTGCTTCCCAAATTCTTGCTATTTTTTGGGGACATTTTCAGCATTTCTAAAAATAATATAATTAGTGTCAAAGCTACCAAGGTAGTAAGGGTATTTGAAAAAGGTTGCCTAATTATCATGAAACGGCCGTTTTCTTTTATACATTTCAAACAACAACATTATTCATAAAATAATCTTCACTTTCGGCCTCCATACAGCCAATCATCCTCCCTTCCTAACACCCCCAACTATTCACCATAGTCTTTATTCTAACCAACTATAACTTCTAACTAGGTTACCACCACATAGGTTAAGGGACTACCTCCGGTAGTAGATTAACTAGGTTAGGATTTATTGACGGGTGACTTGTGGCTTACCCATGGAGCTACTAAGGGGACTATATATGTTAATGGTTATGTAAGGCCTACTTAAGAATCTATTTAGGGGCTATCTAAGGCACATTAAAAGACTATTTAGAACCTACCTAGGTGCCATCTAATATAAAGGCTATTAAAAGCCTACATAGGGGGGTTAAATAGGGACTAGTTAGGGTGTTACATAGGGGTTACCTTAAGGACCTACCTAGATTAGAGGATACTTAAAATCTATTTTTAAATCCTAGGTAGCCCCCCTAGTGATGACATTCTTCATTTTGCACATTAAATTTTTTTAAAATTCTTCATTTAGCACCTTATCAAAACATTCTTCACCCGCGAATGTTTACCAAATTACACTGGTTGATCTATAATTTTTTAAAAAATTCTTGTTTCTTTGGGCTTCCATAACATTCTTGCACCAAGAATGTCATAACTATGGTAGCCCCTATGTAACCCATTATTGCACTATGAATCAACCATAGGTAGCTTAGCCATAGACAAGCCATTAAATAACCCCTAAGTATCTCCTAACCTATGAAATTTTGAGTTAACCACGTACGTAGGTTCTATGTAGTTTTTTAAATAGCCTTTTGGTATCCCATAACTTAGATAGGCCCCTAGGTGTCTTCTTAGATAATCCCTAAATAGCCCCATGAATAAGTTTTATTTAGTCCTTATAAATAGCCCTTAAGTAAGCCATAACCTAGGTAGGCCCCTAGATGTCTCCCTAGATAGTCCCTAGGTAAGCTTTATTTACCTTTTGAAGTAGTCCTCAAATATCCCACAACCAACCTAATCACTAGGTAGCTTTCTAAATAAGCATTTTTCCCCATATGTAGGCTTTTGACAACCCCTATCCTATATATAGCTCCTTAAGTAGGCCTATGTAGCCCACTCTTGCATTATGAATGAATTTTAGGTATCCCCTAAACAACCTTTAAGTATCCCTTAATTTAATAAAAAAAAAATTTAACTTTTTTAATAGGTTTTTTGTGATCCATTAAGTCCTTATTAAGCATATGTACATAGACACAAGAAAAAACATAAAAGACAAACATGAGGAACTCAAATAATCTTGGGTTGAATAACAAATTTGAATTTTTTTTGTGTTATTATTTTCATTTGGCATGATCCCACCCTACATTTTGATTATAGTCTTCAATTTTATTGAAACTCAAGGTTATACTTTTGGGAATAATTTTTTTAATGGATAACAATAATGGGTGGGTATTAGTTGGTTATTTTAACACCAATTTATGTCGAAATAGATGGATGTTGTTGGTAATTGATGGTATTTTTAAAAACCCCAAATTGATACCAAGTGGGTCCATCTACTTTTTGAAAGTTAAGTGTAAACATGCCTAGTTGAATATTACCCATTAGCTAGTTGAAACTAATGTTGACCAAGAATCTACTTTTGAACATACATGACATACATGGTATTAAACAAAAATTCCATATGTGAAGCATGGCATCCCTATCTCTAATTTTTAACAAACTTAAGCCTTCCAAACATAGACATAATTCAATTTTATTTTTGCAAAAGGGCATACATAACATGTATGGAAAAAGTGATGCCTATTAGACATCAAGCCATGCATGTGCATCAACAAGCATGACCATGATTCACATTGTTTTCAAGCAACTTTTCTTTAAAATAAATCCAAAGACAAATGCGAATGTGAAATATGAAATTGCCGCATATTGTAACTTACAACAATTGTCATTATAGAAAGACTTTATGTGTGTATTTTGATCCTACTTCTATGACAAAATATTTATTACCAAACATGTAATCAAAATAACTAATAATTGTAATTGAGTGGGCAAAAACATTAAGCAAGTTGGAGTTGTTGATGGCATGCCATAAACAACCAATAGCCTTCACCTACAACCTTAGCAATTTGAGCCATAGATTTGGTGGCAAGCATAAAGTGCATTCTTTCAAACCACACACACACAAGCAAAGACACTCAAGTAACAACATTCAAATTAATTCAAACAATTGATGTTGCATTGAATTCATTCAACACAATTGCATCAAAAGATTGGAATGCCTTGTTACTTCAACAACTTTGTGTTAAACATGTGACAAATTACATTTAGTTTCACAAAATTGATAATCCTTCAATTCAAAACCATAGTTGCAATTTGCAAATTGGAAACCCCATCAAAGACATTAAGTAGCCATACATTCAAACTAATTCAAAGTCATGGATTTTTAAAGTTGAAAATTATGGAATGGACTTTAGTATGTGCATTTATGTAAATACATTTCTTCTTGTGATTTTTGTTTGGGATATTTTATAAGGACTCAATATGCGATTTATTAAAAAAAGGGAACAATGCAAAAAAATTGCTTGAAAAACTTCAACTCAAAATGTACCATAATTTCAATTGTCCACATCATAATCATTTTTGGATAGATTTCAAGTTTTTCATAACATGTATGTTAAAAGAATTGTCTAGTTGGGTTATTTATCACATGGACTTTATTAACTCATTAATCACCATGCAATCCCCCCACGCAAGCAATGATATCACAATGTACTTCCATTTTGACACTACCAAATGGACTTGTATGGGGCACATTTTATTCGCCAAAAGGAATCCAAATTATCTTGCAACCATTCATTTGGTATTGGGTTTAAGGTTTTTGGTGTGAAATGTGTATGTTTCTTTGTCCAACTAGGAGAATAAAATGTTAGGATGGGCATAATCATGAGCAATAAAAAATGAAACAAACATTTAACATAGAAGCAACCAATCCAACAAGCATTGTGAGTAAGTTGAAAGTACAAGAATTTTCAAATTGTTACAATTAACAATGTACCTGTACAAAACCTAAGTGCAAAATTTGAATAATTAATTCACAACCCATCTAACATTTGACATCCTTAAACCCATGATTTAATAGTATTTTCAAAATACCTTGCTTTTTCAAGCAAGTTTTCATTTTTTTCTAGCAAGGTTTTTTCATCAGTGAAAAATTCAACAAATTTGTTTTCATCAATGAACTTGTAATCAACTCATGCATCATTAAGCCAATTCTTGTAACCATGACAAACTTGTTAAGATTTAAAACCCCAATATAACATTGTCACAAACTAATGATTATGCAAGTGTAATTGAAATCATTAATTTCATATTGATTTGTGAACCTAAAATGCTTAAAACATTTTGTGCCAAGAAATTCCCATATGGGAACATGGCTTCATTGCTAAACCACCATTTTAAAGGATCAAACCCATCTACATTCTGCACATGTGGAACTTGTTAAACAAAAATATATCAACCTTGAAAACACCTTTAATAGCTTATTAAAATGAAGCCATTGACCTAAAAACCTAGTTGAACGTAATTCAAATGTTGGAAAATTTAAGGTTGTAACTTGGCCTAATTTTTAAAAACCCATAAAAATGTTCAATTAGGGTAAGAAACCAACTCATCATATTGCTACACCAATTTGGCAGCTTTATTTCTACCAATGTGATCCCCTTGAATTATAGTATAAAAAATAAATGAGGGTGAATGCCCTAAAATATGATATAAAAAAAATGGAAATAATTCCCCTAAGGTTTAGTATATAAAAAAGGAGAGGATAACTCCTTTAAACATGTTAATATGTTGAAAACAACTACCCCAAAACAAATGCCAAAACTAGATGAATAAATGGAATATGCAACATGAAAAATAATGATTATGGTCTAATCCTTGGAAGTATTTATGTAAGCCACTCCATATGTTACTATTAAACTTTAGGAGGTGAATTGTCCATAGAACTAAACCACGTGGAGCCATACCAAGGGGAACAATCCACCTTTAAGTTTGAAGTCAAATGACATTGAAGGTAAAAGAACACGTTGATTCTTTATTTCCTAAGAAAGAAACATGGATGAGAGTTCTAGAATGGGACTAGGACAAATTCACAAGCAAAAGTTCAAATGCTTAGTATTGTAGTACCTTCATTTTAAAAACTGAAAAAAAAGAGAGAAATAAGTTAAAAAAAGGATAACATGTTAAAAAGATGACACAATGCTATAAAAATCATCTATATTTATTGGAAATACATTTGGAAGTAAAAAAGGCCAAGTTTTTAAGTTTAAAAATCACTAATGTGGAAAAGAAAGTTGATAGCAAGGATACATTGAAAAAAAAACTATATGAAGGTAGCTTCATGATTAAACTCCAAGTAAAATGTATAACAATGTTGGGGTTACTAAATGAACAAACTTAAACCTTATAAAAAAAGAAATGAAAGTTTGGAGTTTTACAATAACAATTGGAAAAAGTCTAATGGTTAACCACAATTAGCCATAATTGGCTACTACCAAGGCTAATTTGGTAAAGGTTATTGCAAATCTTATTGGATTCAAATAGAGGTGGGAGGACACCAAGGGTAAGTTAGAGTAGCCATGGTGGAGAAAGATAGATATGTTGAAAGAAGAACTATAATCACAACCACTATGAGAAATTGTGTCCACGGATATCACACTACCTTGCAACTAAAACTCAAAAACCACTCAAGTACAAATGTGTTACAACTGCATCCTCCAAAGTGCAACTCCTATGCAATTACATTTTATAAATATGATGATTTAGTAAATAAATTTCCATGTTAGAAAATAAACTAGTTGTCTAGTAATTGCATTGTAATTCTACATGTGTTTCATATACAATAATTTATACACACCATATTTTTGCATGTAGTCAACTATATTAACTTTTGAAGAGTTGCATTGTAATTGTAACATGTAAGTAAGTTAGGATTGTTAAAAATTAACTAATATTGAACAATTTTTTTATAATTAATGTACATCTTCATATGTGCGAATACGCCATGTGTTTGCATTGCCACCATCCATGAAGTACAAGTTTTGTAATTGGTTTTCAACTATGAAGTTTGTTCATGTAGTTGGTTAGCCACTATGTTGCCACTATTATACTAATAGTTGCCCATTATTGTACCAATATTGTACGGTAACTATGCCATCACGTGGCCACCCATATGCCATTAATGTTACACATATATGTGCCACTACATGGCCACAATATTGACATTGTTTTACAATTGGATAGTCATAACGGTGCCACCACTTGGCCATTGATAAAATACTACTGATTCACTATTTGTATAATGTGTGAATTTGTAAACCTCAAATTGAATCCCAATGATACATAAATGACATTTTAAAATATTTAGATTGGAAGTACATAAAGGTATTCAAGCTTATACACCTAAATGTTTTTAGGCTACACAAGCAAATGCAAAATTGATAATAGTTGATTATTTTATAGGTAGCTTCTTAGCACACACAAAGGTTGCATCTTGTGGCATATTTAATATATAATATTTCAAATATGTTATGAAATATGGAATATTAATTTATCGCTTAATTTATTTGATTATTATGAATTTAAAATATATATTAATAATTAATCTTTAATTTAGATTAATAAATATAATTCATAAAATTTATGAAATTAATTGATTCAGATAATTCATTTTTTATTATCAATTAAATAATATCCATGAAATTTTATTTTATTTATTTCATGTTTTGCTTTTAGAATTAAGCTTTTATGAGTTCATCCCAACATGACACATATCTAAAACCTACCAACCTACTTAGCTATGGTTTATTACAACTTACTTAACTACTAAAATAGATATTTATTTAGATTTTCGCCCAAACTACAAATAATATGCCATCAGCAATTTTTGATCATGTCACATGTCACAATATTGGACTATCATTAACAATCATAATGGATGATAAATATTAATGTTTCAAAGAAAAAATAAATTTTATGTCCAAAAATCTTCATAATACCATGTGTTAAATTTTTCATGTAGCACTTAAATGTATGTCTAAATGGATGGATGGTAATTAATGACATTAACATGACATCATGGGTGTACTTATATTGAAATTGTATAGTAGTTTAAAATGAGTTGTTTTGACAGGGTTGCAATTGCACCGTATATATGGCGAGTTACAACTTTACAATTCATGCAACTTGTTTGTTAACATTCACTACACATAAATATGGTGAGTTGCAAGTGTGTAGTGCAAGTCAAAAATTGAATTACAAGGCTAATTACAAAACACCCCTTTTTCTCATAGTGAACTTTGATTATTGTGAAACAAATTGGAATAATAAAAGGTTATTATGAAAGTTAAAAAGTCTTCCCAATAACCTTCCCATTCATACCATAATAGCCAAACTTAAAGAACAAATGTTCAAAAATAAGGTTATTGAAGTTATAATTTATGATAATCAACTTTAAGAATACACTTAATTTTTGTAGGACCACATTTTGTTTGAAATCTAAATAGCTCTTTGGGTAAATAAAGGGGCAGGGGGGAAATGTGGCAAAATATACCCAAAAAAAAGTTTAAAAGAGGCAGTAAAAAAATGGTTGAGTTTGTTACGCAAATAAAAGAAGATAGATTGAAAATAAGTTAAAATAACTTAATAAATCTTGGTGTTTTTAAGAAAGTCTATAATGAGGTGATTACAAAAATTGAAAAATCTTGGTACAATAAAAGTAGATTATAATTATGTTTGAAAATGAATGGTCAAATTGAGTTTAAACATATTTTTTCATTAGAAGTTTGATGTATTCTAATATTATATTTAAATGTTGAAAACTTATAAGTACATGTTAAAGTTACATCATGTTGAAAATGGAAAATATTCAATAATTTATTTACTTTCACCTACTTGTACAAGTTTGGACAACCTAAAAATGTAAGACAATTTTAAAAATAAAATAATGCAATTTGAGTGCATATGATTTATGTGATTAATCAACGTCATTGTGATAAAATTAAAGATTATCCTCATGTTGATCATTCATTATTTTAAAAAAAAAACTTTCAATACATTAGAATTTGTTTATGGCGATGTGTTTTTTTTTTTGGTAACAAGCAACATAATTTGTCTACTTTACCTTGTTGACACTCGAGGAATTACTAGAGGATTAGGTGATAATAGTTGTAGGAAAACATGATGTAGATAGGAATAGTAGCCTTCACTAAGTTGAAGGTTGATGAAGTTTTTTACCAACACAAGATCAATGTTTACATTATTATTTACCTCAAGTTCAATACTAACCATCTAGGGTAATACCTTGTTCCAACCCTTTTGAAAATTCCTTTAATAGTGGTGAAGATATTACCCAAAAATTTTATGCTTACTTGGGCAATTAGAGTGAATTCTTACATCATCACCTAGGTATGCTTAATAGTTCGAAACAACATAGTGGTTTGATAGGACTTGCCCACACATATGAATTTTTCTTGAGGAATTTAGAAGGTAAAGTTGTAGCCCATGAAAAAATCTTTCAAATGTCATATTGTAATTCAATTTGTAGGTCATGTTGACCCTTGTTTCTTGGGTTTTAATAGTCAATATTCAAATTGGTAGTTTGATTCTCAACTTTTCATGTGTCCATATTTTGACCTCTAGATTTCCAGATGGAAAATGTGAGCCCATTTTCGATATTTGCATTTCAAAACCTTTCCAATGGTGTAAAAATTGCCACTTTGAACAATGTTTACATGAATATGCACTTTTGTTTCAAATATTTAGGACACTTCAAGATTTAAATTCTCAAAGTGATTTTCATTTGAAAATGCTTGGGATTCACCTTTACATTTTTTCACACTTGTGGGAACGTGTGTGGGTCTTAATATGTTTTTTGAACTTACATCATTTCTCAACCCAATTTTGGTTGCAAGCCCATCATTGAAGTTGTAGCAATTTATGCTTTCTTAAGCAATTGTGTGTGCCATGTGTCAAATTTAAGCTATGTTCATTAGTATTATGTTTTTCATGGTGATGATACCATGCTTAAAGTTATAAGTTTCAAAATCTGTATGAAATTTGATTGAGTTATGAAATTTCAAGTAAAATGACACATCATGCACTTCATGAGTTCATCACTTACACATGTAGTTCATGAAATGTGTGACGTGTCACAACCATAATGTTATTGTGTGGTGTGTTGCAACCATGGTGTTATTGTCATTCAACATGAAAAAAACCCATGACTTTACTACATGGTGATATGGAATTAAAAATGTTTGATTGGTAATGACATATGTCAAATGTTACTTCTAGAACACCTTTTTTGCAATTCATTGCTTTTCATCAATAACATTGTGACTTGTAATATTTTTTCCAACACCACAAAACTTTCAAAAGATAGATTAATAGTCCATTCAAAATGAGTTCATTTTCAAAAGAGTTGAACAATTCAAGATTGTCCATATCTAAAACATGATTGAAGTAAATTTAATAACAATGACACAAGAAAATAAGTGAAGAAGAGAGGGAATATCACCTTTCATGTAAAACTCTTTTAAGGGACGATGAATGAAAACTTCAAGCATGGATCTAAAATATCAAATCTTCAGATTTGTAGAGAAACGATCATGTCAAATCTTTGCCACGATTTTCAAAGGAGGTGTTTATAAACCTTTAACATTAACCTAATATTAAACATTGCAACATGGATTTAAGTTTGAGGTGGTTGTTTATTTATTTTGTGTGCAAAAAATACGTTTTAACCTCCTTTTTGTTTTTCATCATTCAATGAATAGGTTAAATGGCTAGGTGTGATGGTGCACAATTTTGATGAGGTGAAATATTTGGGACAAGCTTTGGTATTCTTTTGCTTTTTTGCCAAATTTGTTAAATGCTTAGGTTTTAGTGATGGGTTTTGTGTGGTTTTGTTGATTTTGAAGTCGTGAAGTGTTGTTTGTCATGAATGTTTTGGTTGCTTGTTGAAGAGCATGGGTGACTTCTAAGGTGGGGTTTTATGCATGCTAAGTAACCTACCTTGAAAGGACTTTGAAGTTGGTAATATAGTTGTGTTGTATTTTTGTTTTGTGTCTTGTTGAAGAGATGAATGCTCTTGACAAGTTATTTTAGTTTTATCTCTTGATGCCTCTATGTAAAGAAGTTAGGATTATTTGTTAAGATTATGGTAAAATGTCATACCTTAGAAGCTAGGGAAGTAATGAAAAACATTAGGGGTTTGAGATCTTGTTTGTATGATTATGTAAGTTGGGGCATGACATGCTTGAGTGTATCTGTTGTTTTTTGGAGTGTTGTTAGGGAGTGAGACCTATGAGGATGGGAATTCTAAGAGAAACTAAGCTCTTTGTTTACTACATATTCATATGTGTTTAGAATCTTTGTTGTAGTTATGATTGGTGTGGAGTTGTTTTTTGTAAAGGCTTCATGTGTATTGTGAAAAACTAAGGGAAAAAAAGGGGGTTAATATTTTTGCATTCTGTGGGCCTAGTATTGTAATTGTTCATCATTCCATGTTACAAGTTGGATTGGAAGTTGTGGTCTAAAAGGATAATGTGGGTATGAGCTCAAAGTATTGTAAGATGGAATTGTAATTGAAGATAACGATAGCTCATGAGAGTGAATCCAAAGTGATGTGATTTTGAGGATTGTGCTTTAGAAGTCAAAGTTTTAGGACATAATTTAAGTAGTGATGATGACCTTGTTGATGAGAAAACCATGTTATTGATCATTTTTATCTTACAGTTTTGTTGTTTACTAAATTGATGGGGGTGCATATTTTTCTATCCCCATTCTTTTGTTACAAATCCTCATATTTGAGTTCAACACATAACATTAACCCTTGGCATCACATGGGTGTTGCAAATTCCTAAACCCAATTGCTTGGGTAACTTATATATGTCACTTCTAGGTAAAACTAGCACCATGGTTCTCAACTTTAAAAAAAAAAGTGGATAACCTTTTTGGTTGGGGGTCCTTTGTATCCTAGTGCATACCCAAGTTCATACCCAGAATTTTCCAGATACTGGAACTATACTACAACTAACCACTATGGTTAGTTCAGAATAGGAATACAATGAAAGGTGTTTCCATCCACACACCATCCATGAGTTCCTGCTTTGATGGGACAATGCTGGTTCACTCTGGTCCATTTATGAATGATGCCATATTGCCAACCCTGGCTTCATTCATAAAGTGGCTAATTATAAGCAGTTCTGTGCAATTGCAACATCATCTGCAAGAAAATTGAGGCTCTAAACTCTAAACAAATTTTTCAACAACTTAGTTCTGCTGTTTATTAACGGTAAAAAAAAAGGGGGGCACTAGGACACCGGATTTTAGTTTGGATATGGAAAGATCAAAGGCATGTGACTGGATTTTGTGCCTGCATATTATAATGGGCTGTGAGACTAGGAATGAGAAGAGTTTCTTCAGAGTGTCCTCTGAATCATCCAGAGTTGGTGAGCGCATCTTCTGCTATATCATACCAGTTGAACATTTAGGACATGTGATTGTGAAGCCCTGCTGGGTTAAATTGGAATTTGGGATGTGTTTACTCATCATGCACACTTGATTAGTACTAATCCATATGCTGGTAGGCCTACTAATCGCATCATCCATCAACTTTTAGTGAAGGATAATGGGGATCCGCCTTAATTAACCCAGAGTTGATGAGAAGAACCAAGAAAAACTGGTTTAATCGAACTTGATGAGAAGAGAGCATGCGAGTATTTTGAAAAGGGTTGTGATCAGTTGCCTGACGTAGGGCCATGTACCTGAAGAGTACAAATGGCATAACTATTAATTATAATCAAAGCATAGTTCAGTACTAATCTGCATGGTGGGTTCACTGACCGCTGCCATTTTTGTGTTGTGTCTGTCGTAGAGGACAACCAGGACCGCCCTAGCTGCGATTTCACTAGCTACTAGAGACGCTGAAGAACAGCCCGTGGTGAAAAAGACCATGCGAGTATCAGCCTTTTTTTTGGGGGGGTGGGGGGGAGGGGCCACATTTCTATATTTGGTTTTCAGATTGTGCAGCCAAAATATAAGAATGATAAATATATTTTGCATTTCATATCTGGTATCATTATAGCCAGATGTGGCTTAAATCTTCTTCCTAGGGACGATCATCACTTTTTTCTACATCTTCTTCTGGATGATCACAACCACTTTGGCTGCAGACAAAAAAGTTCCTTCCCCTAAAAAATAAATGTAAAACACTCACCAGTCAGTACTAATATGCTAAGTTGGAAATGCTGCACTGGGGATGTGAATAGTCTGTAAGGTAAGCTAGCTAGCTGATCATCAGTACAAAGGATTAATGACATAGAGCAGCAGCACACTGAAGAATCATAAACACTATCGATTCTAGTGTTGCTCTGGTATTCCAGTATCCACCTTTTGGACATACCAGCCTGGTCCTCCTGGGGTAGTGGGTGTTTTCAAAAAATGTTCATAGTTCATACCAGCGGCTTGGTTATGGTGTAGCCTAACCGTGTTGGGTCCTTGTGAAAATTTTGCATACCAACAACAACCTTGGTCTGATAGGCTATTGGGTTTGAAGGCTATTTTTGACTAGTGTAAGAGTAAGACCAAGTATATACCTACCTCATATTTATGTCAGGTTCCTACCACAAGATACCCACTGGGTATCATCCATATATATACCCACTGCCAAGTATAAACCATATATACCCACTGGGTATCATCCATGTATATACCCAGTGCCAGGTATCAACCATATATATACCCACTGGGTATCAACCATGTTTTTAGACTCTATTCCATTCTCTCACCGCAGGCCGTTCCTGAAGTAAGTGCCTACCTCTCATTATCTTGTACGTAAGGTCCTTAATACCGATGTTGGCCTTTTTTTGAGTTTTGACCTGGTTATGAAGTTGGCAACTAATAACTTGCAAACTTGTCTTTTGCTTTTCAATTAATCAGTTAAATTGTGATAAATGAACCACCTTGTATTGAATTTTCAAAAATCTATTAACAAACAAACCTACTTGGACGATTTGATTATTATATTAGCAATCTTTTTTTTTTGCTTTTCAAATCATGGGTTGAATTTATAACCGCATCATATTGAAATTTCAAAAGTTTAATAACAACCTACTTGGGATGATTTGATTATGTTATCAAACTTTGAACGCTAACACACAAAGTTTTAAAAAAAGAGTGAGAAAAAAAAAGGGTGTCCTAGTGTTTACCCGGCGGTTATACAAAAGGGGCAATAACAGGTGGTCTCAACACTGGTCGATTCCCTTTCTCGCACACACACTCTGTGCTTTGTGTGTGTTTTCTTCTCATCGAGGACTATCAGGGCTGATGAGAGAAAACTTGGCTTGGGTTGAAAGCAGCAGGCCAATAACTTAAAACAGTAGGCTAGACAGAAGGCAAGTGGTCTGTATCTAGAAGAATAGCCATTCAATACGAATGCATCAATTTGACTGCTCAGCTCCCTTATCGAGAAGGGGCAGAAAGGCGGCCGGAGTTAGAAGCGTGTCGGCAGCTGTGAAGGGAAATAAACAATTGGGGGGTTGTCATCAATGAAAACTGTCGACATCAAGACAAACCACCATTACGACGGCCGTCAGCTCGCGTTGGATTTGCATTTACTGCACTGCTGCGCTTAGGCGCAGTTAATACAATTCTACGGAACGCTCGCTCGCTCGCTGGCCTCAATTCCCGAGGCTCCCTGGGCCGTTTTGAGTGAAACACAATGTCCTGAACAAAGATTAGTAGCATTTTGGCTAGGGAGCAGTGCCCCGCCCAGAACACTGGACAATGAATGGTACCCACCAACCCACACTGCCTGATGATGCCACCCCCCTCCGCACTAGCTTACCGCTCCTGCATGAATCCTCCTCCCCACCTCCCTCGCGCCCACCACCCACGAGCAACACGTTAGATACCCCGTTGGGAACTCCCACAGCACTGCTTTGGTACTGGGAGTAGGAGGAGGAGGGCAGAGAGAAGAGACACAGGTTGCTACTCATCCCAGGTAGGTCCGTAGAGGAAAAGAACTAGCCAATTTTTTATTTTTATTTTTTGAGGGGGGTGATATAGCCAAAAAGTGGCGATCATCTATAGGCAGATTTAGCCAAGTTTGGTTACAAGCTACTACTATATATGAAAGTAATTATATATATATAGATATATATAGCCTTTTCTGCTTGAATCATTTATGCATATCTGGCGATTTTTCTTACATTTTGGTCTTATTCTGGCTATTGAAAATCTTTTAGAAATAAAAATGTACTTATAGTGTTTTTTTCCCTCAGCACTTCATTTTTCAGTTTTTATTTTCTTTTATGGCGAAATTTTGACACGAAACAAAAAGTATGCTAGGTACACAAAAAGCTCATTGTGTGTATTTTATCGCAAAAGTATCTTAAGGCAAAACAAGCAAAATTATGAAAAACTCAAAATATTTCACCATGCAAAAAATATAATCTTCAAAAAATCCCTCTAAAAAAAAAAACCAAAATCCTTCAAGATATTATTATAACTCCATAATAACTAATCTCAAGTTTCAAACACAAGCCAAAATATCATCTTTCAAAAATCCTCATATAAAAATAGACCTATTGTTTATTACCTAGGGGCCTATAAAAATCCCTTAAGCTACTATACTCTATAATGAATCTAAGCACAAAAATTTCAAAGAACCAATTTGGTATATAATCGTGGTTCTAAAAAAACTGAAATGTCAAAAGAGCCAGAGTTCTTTCATGAAAAATTGTTGGTTCTTTATTAAGATTTTAAACATATCTAAAATTGACGAGATTCCTTGATTTTGAGAATTTTCAAAGAACCAGAATTGATGGATGTTGTTTGATATCTAGAATAATTTTTTAAAATAAAAAAACAGACAATTTTGTACAAATTTGAAGAATTAAAAGCAACGGTTCTTTAAAATTTTGAACCTCTGGTTTTAGGACTTTTGGGAATTTCTTAAAACCTAATGAAGACTGTCAATAGCAGAGAAGATACATGAGATGCTAAGCACCTTTCAATAGCTTTGTTTAGGTTTATCATTTTGTGTTGTACATGTTAAATTTGTGTAAAATTGCATAATTCATGTTTGATGTTTTGAACAACATAAAATAAAATAAAATAATGTTTTTGCAATTTCTTGTGAGATTTGAACTCACCATTGTGAGGAAATAAGATCTAATTATTATTTTTAAAAACCTCATCAATCAAGATAAGGATCTAATCATGACTATAAGCCTCCTTGTTATTTGGAACAATTGCATTTGATTTTGAAATTAATTTAAATTTTGCAAGTTATTAGTCAAACCTTTTGATAGAATGACACAAGACGTGATAGTAATTTTTCTAATACCCCCACAAAGCAAATCCAAAACTAGGGGTGGAATTCTTATGATGACCAAGTTAGATTTTTTTCATCCCAACTTTTGATTCCATCCCCAGTTTTGGATTTAAAAAAAAGGCCAATAATTCCAATTTAAGGATTAAAAAAAACCTTTCTTGTGTGCAAGAACAACCCATTGTGTTTGTGATAAACTTATTGCCCTCATGGGGTCGACCTTTTCTTGTGTTGATGGCAACAAATTAAATTGTGGCCCACAATGTAAATCAAAACATATTCTTCTTCATATTCTAGGAAATTCACGTTTTCTTATTAAAATCATCATCCTAGCATTATGTAATTAATAGAGGAAAAAGGGGCCCTCAATCATAAACTTTGAGTCTTGGAGAATCAAAAACCATTTCCAAAAGTCACATTTGTGCAATTCATGCACCTTATAGTTGGAATCAAACCAAACAATATTAACTAAATTTGCATAAGCATTGTGTTTCTCTCATGACACACCCACAATTTGACAAAAAGTTGTGGTCTTGTAGTGTTCAATTTTAAGTATTAAACGCCAATAAATCTAAGTTTGGTTTTAAGGTAATAGTGTTTATAGGTGTAAACTAACCTATGATTTTAAAACGTTGGCGATTTTTACACCAAAAAAAGATAGCAATTAAAAAAAAGCATCAAAAGATTATTTTTTAAATCAGATTTTTTTGCCACCATAGTGTGAAAATTTGTCAAAAAAACAAATGATGGAACTCATATAATTTAATATCATCTTTTTGAATGAAATAGTAAAAAGGCCATTAACATTGGTCATTACCAATGTTGTCTGGTCCTTGATTTCAAAAGGAACTTTGGATCTTCATTTTAATTTTTGTTTGTTATTTTATAAAACCTTCAATCTAATCTTGAGACTGATTTTGTTTTCTTTCTAAAAATCTTTAATTTCAAACATTTCCACAATGGATTAAGAAAAAGTCTAATTCCATTAGTGCATACACTCCAAGATAAAGGTTATGTAGTAGTAATTATGTGTAATAAATCAAATGCAAAAACTTGTCTAAAATGTAAGATTTGAGTTTATACTTTTTTTCAATAAAATTATGTTTATATATCTAGAGAATTTGAAACTTTTAAAACAAGACAACACCCAGTTCAGTTCAGTTCAGGTGCTAATTCAATTTTTTAAAAATAAAAATTTCTTGGATTAGGTTTCAATGGGAGCTCCAAGGAAACTTGGACCCTTGAATCCAGAAACCCTAGAACCTGACCTGAGCAAATCCAAGAACCTGTCAACAACCCTGGTCATTTAACCCATGATAATAAAATATTCTCATTCTCAGAGGATTCTGACAAATTGTCATGCCCTGAATGAGCCCTTGGGTTTTGAGGCTTGGTTGCATTTCATCACCACCCCCCTAAACCCTAAACCCTAAGCCCTTCTTCATTTCATCACCACCCCCAATTCACTTAAGGTAAAAATTTATACCAGCAAAACCTTTGGACAGACCACCAAAAGCAGCTTGTGTGGTTCAATATCCAAATAACTAGTTGGATCTTAATCTTTTTGCTTAAACAGAAAAACCAGGGCTCTCATAGTTTTAGGGTTTAGGGTTTTAGACCATTGGGTAGGTATTTAGGGTTTTCAGCTGAAAACCCTAAATACCCAATGGCCTAAACCCTAAAACCCTAATACCCTAAACCCAACCCCTACTAGGTATATAAGCAGCAAAAAAAATCCAATCTTGATGACCAAGTTGATGTCCAAATAGGCTTGGTCCCTTTTTTATGCAATAAAATGGGTTCAGTTGAAAAGAAACACAAATATTTGAACCTTTTCCTTTATTGATGGGCATTATAGGACTTTGGTCCTTTCTTTTTTTCTTCTCTTGTTCCCTTGCTGGGTATTTTTCTTTTATTTATTTATTTATTTAATTAAATCAATTAAATTAGGCTTTCATGGGCTCCGAGAAGAGGGCAATGAACTCTTCAATGGCCTAAGACAGTAATAAATAATAAGTTAAAAGTTGCCAATACCCGAACGGTTTATATCATGATAGGTACTTGAAGAATGATTACCATTGCTGTGCAGAAATACCTAGAGTTGTATTGTATAAATTGGTTTATTTTATTTTTGGGGTCAATTTTGTGATATAGCCATGATGGTGATTTCTGATATGAAGGTTTAGCCAAAATTGATGAAATGAGATTTGAGAATTAGATAATTAAAAATTCCTTCTATTACTTTGGCTGGCTTGGCTACCCACTTGAGCCAAAGTATAAAAATCCAAGAATTTTTTCTTGCATATTTTGGAAATTGTGGAAATTGAAAATCTCCCCAAAAAAATCACTTTACTTGGATGTTAGAATCAAAACTTTTGTGATTTTACTTTCAATTGTTTGTATTAAAATTTTCAGTTGCACATAAATAGTTGGTTGTTAGATTATTCTTTTTTATATAAAAATCACGAATAGTGTGGGTTATAAACTGGGTTTGGGAGGTGGTTTTTTTTTTTAATAAATTTTAAATTTGGTGAAATTTTGCCACTTGGTAAAGATAAGGGCATGTAAAGGGCCCATAGCATTTTTTGGAAAAAAAAAGGTTATGAAATCATCCTACTTATTAGACATTTAGTTAATAACTTGTCCCCTGAACATAGTAGGTTTCCTAACATTTTTGACTTTATCTCTTTGACCTGTAGCCAAATTTGGCTAAAACCTCTGCTCACCTAAGATACTACTCACAAAATTGGAGGACCCAAAATAAAAATTAAAATTAAAATTAAAATAAAATGCGCTGGGGCTCATAAACACACTTGTAGCTTTTAGCTTTCAATGACTTTAAAAGGAATGAAATTTAAATTAAATAAAAAATAATGAAACAAAATGGGAAAAAGTCACAAAAGAAAGAAAGAAAGAAAGAAAGAAATTTTTTTTAAAAAGGGAAAGTTGAGGAAGTAAAAGAAAAGCTCCTCCCCTCTTCCGGTTCAGTGTAGTGTGAAAGGGTACTTTGGGCAAGCCAGGCTAGTTTGGAGCGAGCGTCGTTGGTCTCTCTCCTCGCAGAAGAGCGCTCTGCTTTTGCTCTTCTTCGCTCGCGGTTTGTGTCGCGGGTGCGATCGTTGGGTGCCCGGCGCACTTGGATTGTGCTTTGTTGCAAGCTTTTTCCCCGTTCTTTTCTGTTGATGTGAATTGTATGGTTTCTGTTTTTCAAATGTTGTGGGTTTCTCCCGCGCGCACCACTCCGGCGTTGGACTCATCCTTTTATAATAACAACAGATTGCAGCTGAAATTCGCCCCCAGGACTAGAAGAAGTATATCGTCGTTGCCGCTACTACTGCAGCAACAGCAGGAGCACAAGGCGTTTATCGGATCGCCATCTCTCATGAACTTGGTGAGTTAGTTCAATGCTGCTGCTGCTGCTGTCCGTTCTTTTCTCACATTTCCAAGTGCGAGCTTGGCTGCTAGTCGGCTATGCCCAAGGAAAGAAAGCTTCTTGGTGGTCGATGGGAAAGTACCAGTTTAGTCTCTACTAATGTGTCCTTTCAATGCATGCTTACTTCCCTAGTTTCTATCTATCTATCTCTCTATCATCACGACACAAAGTTGTGAGCCTGATCGAACCGCCTTTCCGATGACCCACTGCGCAGTAGCTAGAACTCCTTGGTGGTGACGAGCTGAGTTAGTGACGTATATGAGAACCTTTGTCAGGAGACCCTCTTTAATAAAATTATCCTGATCCAGACATCTGTTTCCTGAGGCAGCAGAAGGCGTTGGACATTTGCATTGAAAAGGCATTAAGAAGAGAAACGACCCCCGGGGACTCTTGATTGCAGCATTTTCTGAAATTCCTGAGGGTAGCTTCTTCTTCTTCAATGATCTTGCAGATGATGTGGACTGCAGCATCCTTTTTCCTCTTCGTGCGAAGGCGTTTGAACTGTGAGATTTACTGTGCATGTGCTTGCTTGAGGTCACTCAAAATCCTGGAGTTTCAGGGCTAAACTAGCTACGGGGTGATCTTACTACAATACATACACGTGAGCTGCGTCGGATCGGGCGGGTGGGCGTGTTAGGGGGTGGTGGGTATGGCGATTTGCTGGAGTTTTGCATCGATTTTGGCGCTTACATTGATAGCTCTTGTTGCGTTCAGGAAACCTGTGTTCCGAAGACAAGGTAATACCTTCCTGCCATCTTTCCCAGCAGCTTGCAGCGTTTCTTTTGCAGCAACGTCATAACTTTTTCTTTCTCTCATCAGTGATTACTCAACAGTGTTTATACCTTGCTGTTGCTTCTGCTGCTGTTTTTTGAATCAACTAAAATCTGGACCAATGTATCTATCCATAACCGATGCGACACGTTCCACCATGTTTGAGGTGAAGGATATGGATGATTCTGGCAGGTAGAAGCTTACAAGCAGTACTTGAAGAATCCTGCGCTGCTGCTCCTGAGTCCTCGTTCTTCCTAAGAGCATAGTAGCAGCACCTCCCATCTGACGTCAATCTTGGTTTGCACTTGTTGTAGGCGCTGCTATAGTAGTTGTGAATACGAGGGATCCGTTAGAATCTGTCGCTGCGACAACGGCAAGGACGTCTGTTGTGCTAAAGCTGCCACTCTATCAGGAGCTTCCCAGCACTGAGGTGAGATCAAGATCGCGATTCTGTAGTTGTGACTTCTGTGCGATTTGTAGCCAAGTGTGCAAACTCTGTTTTGATTGTTGGTACTGGATCATTGAATGTGGACTTCATTTACACTATTGTCTTGAACAAATCCTCTGTGTCTCTTGCAGGTGATCACTCCGGAGACGAATGTTAGTGTAGAGGGTTCAGAACAGAAGCTGGCAATTACTAGACAGGGTAGACGCAAAAGCCGCAAGCTCCTAGAAAGCAGCAGAAGAGCAAGGGATTCAAGTCTACTGGAATACCACTTACCACGGAGGTCAGTGACAGTGTTTGAGACAGATAGACTGGTTCCTACTGGGCCTAACCCTTTTCATAATAGCAATACTACAGAGGTCTGGTATCCTTGATATTGCAGCAGCAAGACTTAGTAGTGCTTACTTTAAAACACCAAGGAAGGGGAAAAAAAAAAAAAAAACACTTGAGCTGAATCAAGAATTAGCTGGGATTATTTCACTGCCAGTCTCAAAAAACATGATGGTGGTAAGCACACACATTTTGCTATTTGTCATCAACATCTTGATGGTGCAATTGATCACCAAAATGGTCTTCAGTACCACCTGTTGCTGTGGTAGTTTTCAAGGTAGTGTAAAGTTATCATCATTGTTGGAAACAGTTCCTATCAATGAACACAATTTTGGAAGGTTGGTCTATGGCAATCCTAGAATGGTTTTTTGTTCAGGTATATGTATATATATGTATATTATGGATTGTTCATTTGTTGGAAGCAAAGGGAGTGGGGGTTTGAGGGGTACTGTGTTTTTTCAATTCAACTCGCTTCTTTGGTGTTAAAAGTTCATGAAGAGGACTTGTTGGGTGCTTTAAGAGCCTGCTGAATCAGGAGTATGATTGAACAGAAGGTTATGATTAAAACAATGTGATGGAAGCCTGAGTTGGAGACAAGTTTGTTGGATACAAGCATGAAGGCAATTTTTGTTCATGAGATCAAAAGTTTGTTGCACAATGGGATTAATGGTGTTGTATAGGGATAGTGGTATGAATTTGATACCTATTTCTCCTATATGCCATAATTATATGTGATACCCAATTATGGTATAATATACAGTAGCAATGTTTTGGAGTGTGCTCTTTCAATGGGGGTTTAAACTCCAAACCACTGGACTGAATCTGGGTGGAATTTGCATCCTTCAAATGTCAATTCACCACAATGAACTTCTATTTGAAAAACTGTTGTGGTTTAAATTGGAGAACTTTCATTCTATACTTTATACAGTCTTTCACCCTATTTTTTTACATGTTCTTGACATGAGTCCTAATTCAAAGTCACTGCAAATGAATGTGTTTAAAGGAAGTAGACTCCTGGTGAACATGGCGATGCCTTATAAAAGAAGACTTATGAAAACAGGATAGACACAAGTTATATCTTTGGTCCTCTTTTGTGAATTTCTAGAGTTTTGTCTGAACTTGCTTTGGCTCATCATTTTAGAAGGATTCTACCATGGTGCAGAAAACTGACATGAGGGAAAATGGCCTTGGGTGAACCTGCACCCACTTTGGTACCATGGTAAAAAAATCCCAATATACATTTAAATTATTTTTAAATAGTACAAATATCACCTGACTAGACTAAAAGCCCAGGGATCGTCCCTGATTTCAAATCTAACATTTTCTGGACTAAAAATATATATTTGGCCATCAACAGGCTTCACTAAAAAAACAGGTGAAGAACCACTAATATGGGTGCTACTTCACCCTGGCCAGAGAAATGTGGGTAGAAGAACCCGGTAGAGAATGGAGACAAACCAAGAAAAACAAAAGTGGAGATAAAAAATTGTATGCAATAAAAAGCCTACTTTACTTCTACTGCAGGCGTGCCTGGAATGGAATGAGCACTCCAATTGATTGTTAGATGTCTGGTTCATTTTGTACTTTACCAATACAAAAGAAAATGCAGTTCCTGGAAACTAGTTATGATGTACCATCATATGCTATGCTATGCTCTAAGGCAAAGGAATTCCAGCACAAAAGACGCAGCTGCTGATCATTGAGCTATTTTTGAAACTGACATTCGATGAACAGCCACAACCCAACTATGCATTTTGTCTCCCAAGCTTGCAAAAGAATTGTCAGAAAGTTTTGTAGTCACAATCTGCCCTTTTCTGAGCTTGATTGGCAGGTTTAACCCTCCACCCACTTTTCGTTTTGTCACCAAATTGCAATCAATCATTTCGCCCACCAAAAAAGACCAATTTGAAAATACAAAAGAGAAACAAACTTCCTTTCAACAAACACTGTATTACTCATATAAGACCTATTCCATGAACATAATATAATATGTACTTATCTGTGCCCCTTGCTTCAACCAAAAACCTCCTCCACTACCAAAAGCATGAAAGTAACAACAATTATACAAATATATCTTTATTGGGTTGTTGCCAAGAATGTTGCAGCTTGAATTTTGACACACTGTAATGGACTAGTCAACACTTGACTAGTTAAGCATGTGATATATACTTCAGGATGATACTGGACCTACCACTATTGTTCCGCATTTTTCTGGTCCAATATTTATTTACTTTAGAAAACAAGGCTAGGCAGTTTAAGATTTTAATTTTCCAGAATTTCAACAGTCAAGGAATAAGTATGCAAAATACATCTTGTCTTGTGCATTTGTAATAGTAACCCCAATGGATTTTCAATTTTCAACAATTTTCACAAATATCAATAATTTTTTTAAAAAAAATTTCAGCTAGACTTTTTTGCAAATTACTTTGTGCTCATCATCAGTCATAGGTATGGTAGTTGTTGTATGGCTATAACAGGATAAAGTTATGTGGAAAGTTGTTTACATTTCCAAACACCCTACGAGATGTGAAATCTTTCAATTGCTTCACAGTTTACATTGCAATCTCAATCATTTCAATTAGGATTTAGAAAAAATGAACTATTGAAGAATTAGATGTGTAGTGAGTCACATCATCTTGCTCACCCACACAAATGAAGCTCTTTGTTTAATGATTATAAACTACATCATGCTCTTCCTTGAATTTTCAATGAAACTTGTTATAACATTCAATTTACAATCAACAAAAAATGAAGAATAAAACTTGCATCTGGAAAATCTCAATAACTTTTAAGTTGTAGGGGAGGTTTCCCCCACAAGTAGGTTCTCCAGACAGTGTTCCCACACCTTAGGAGAACCCCACGAGTATGGGAACCTTCACATACTTAAACAGTTTCTCTCTTTCTTTCCTCTATGGGAACATAGGAACAAATAAAAATAGGAGGATCTCCCCTTACATAATGCGCTGGGGTTCTTCTCCTGGGGGAGATCCCTCAAAAGTACACATACAAATAAAAAGAGAGTCGTTCAGATAAACAAAAAGCCATGGCCATTTTCAAACTCAGCAATATAGAATGTAACTAAATGTATCATTCCAGGGAAAAGGAAGAAATCAAAGTTGTTTCTGGGGCATAATAACTCCATTCTCTTTAGGGTTTTTGGATCCAATCCAATTCTTGTAATGGTTTTGAGTTGGGGTGTGATTGAACACAATATGATCTCAACTTCTTTAGCATCATAAACTGCCTTGTTTACCTAGGGTGTGATTATAACTGTAGCTCAGACAAGTAGTTATATTTTTGCTAATCTAATTTGGATTTTGTTTTGGTCCCAAATGTGTTCCCATAAAGTTCCGAAAGTGTTCCCAATAGCATCACACTTATCCCATATGTTTTGCCCAAAGTTGAACTTTCATATAAATAAACTATGTAGCCAAGGCCTATGGGAAGCACCTCTATCCTTCTATTTTGGGGAGTACCCAATATTTCCCAAGAAATTGTGATGAGCCAATCGAAGTGGCTTCAAAAAAAAAAAAACTTTCAAATGCAGCCCCCAATTACCAATCAATAAAAGCAATAACAATAGGTACCTCTGCTGAGAGTCCAATAAGTAGAGGGAAGCTCTATAAGAGTTTGAGAAATCCCAGATTTTTGCAAGCATGAAGCTCACTCCCAAATGAAGATTTGACCAAATTCTGAACAAATCTTCTTGTCCTCAAAGGTTTAGAAAAGCGGGTTATAAGCGTCTAGTTTTGAAAGAGAACTAAGGATTTTCTTAAAAAGGAAATGCAGTTGGGGATTGTTGGTTCAAACCGAGAAGAACTGAGACACAGATTTCCAGTACTAGAAAGGTTGGACCATGACTAGAGTGACTCATGAGTGCACCATGAAGGATGAATGGAAGGTGGACACGAAATAATTTATCAATGGGTCTCAATTCCTTAGCTGACCACAATGGTTAGCTCATTTTCTGTTTTTACTACCTACCTCCTAACACAACCCACTAGCCCCCGGACCTATGTACTAACTCTACACATGCATCTTCTTACCTTGTAGTCATCTATGATCCAACCTATGTACTAACTGTACACCCGCATCTACATACCTAGTAGTCACCTATTATCCTTACCCATGCACTAAAACGTACACATGCATCTTCCTAACAACCCACTAGCCCCTTACATAATGTACTAACCGTACAATTGCATCTACTTACATACCTAGTATACACCTATTATCCTACCCATGCACTAAACTTACACATGCATCTTCCTAACAACCCACTAGCCCCGTACCTATGTACTAATCATACAAATGCATCTATCTTACTTACATACCTAGTAGTCACCTATTATCCTACCCAAGCACTAAACTTACACATGCATCTTCCCAACAACTCATTAGCCCCTTACCTTTGTACTAACCGTACAAATGCATCTACTTCGATAGCTAGTAGTCACCTACGATCTTATCTATGTATTGAGTGTACAAAGGCAAGTCTACAATACCTAGTAGGCCTCTTTTCTCCTACCCATGCACTAAATGTTGTGTGAGTGCATCTTCGTATCTCATACCTACCTATCCCTTACCGACCTACTTGAGTTAGGTTCTACCGGATAGGTTACCATGGTGAAACCCAATTGCAGTTCATGCACAACTGAGTGAGTCCATAAGAGGATTCCCAAGGATTGGTGCAGCTCCGGCGACTGTTGGTACCAATAAACACTCTGGCCCAGAGTTTTGTGTTTGGAGCTTTGAAGAAGTGAGAAGGAAGGAAAGGAAGGAAGTAAGGGACCAATGAAGCCCATTTCTCCAAAATGTCATT
Source organism: Sphagnum tenellum (assembly GCA_963921925.1). NCBI lineage: Eukaryota > Viridiplantae > Streptophyta > Sphagnopsida > Sphagnales > Sphagnaceae > Sphagnum > Sphagnum tenellum. The sequence continues at coordinate 13,651,552 of OY998155.1, forward strand.
GGGCCTCAAAAGAACCCACACAGAGGTCGGTCCCCAGGGACAGGGAACAGATCACAAAGGAGGAGGTATTTTTTCTCTTGCAACAAACACAGACACATACATACATTAATTTGAAAGGCACTTACTTAAGCTAACAGCAAATGAAGAAGAAGAACTAGAAGATAACAACACATGGAGGGGGCGTAAGTACTAAGTACATCGACATGCTTTGCATATTAATGTTTGGACTCCCCTGCAGGAGGAGTTTAAAAGGACAAATATAAACAACGTGGGAGAGACAGTGGTAGCAGACAGACAATGTAAGTATAAGCAGATTCATAAGCAAAAGAGTTAAATGTGTTTGATGAGAGCAAGTTAAGTCATGTTTGGAACTCTTTCTCTCTCTCTCTCTCTGTGGCATCCTTCAGAAATCCGTGCCAACTGCTGCTGCTGCTCCTGCTCCCCCTGCTGTCTCTCTGTCTGTCTACTTAACAGCGCCTGGAAGTTTTTGGAATGCATCCCGCCAAAAAGTAGCATTTTTGGGTGCTTGTGCTTGATCAGTGGAAGCATCGATTCTCGCGTTTCCGACCTGTTATATATCTCCAAGAATTAGAAAAAGAGGGCAGTTTAATAATTAGCCACCTGACAAGTGCATTTAAGCTTGCACTGCATTGGCAGCAGCATGCAGGTCTGTGGAATCCGTTGCAGAAACCCAGGAAGGATGACTGCGTCATTCCAATGATATATCAGACCCCACAAAACCCAGAGAGATCAGCGACAAAGAAAGGCAAAAAAAAAGGCTCCAAACTTGTGCCAACAAGAACGTAACGTGAAGCAGCCATAGGAAGAAGCTGGTTAGAGCTACCATTCAAAGAAAAAAACAAAATTTAGGGGTTGTGGATTTTGAAATTGGTTACAACAGACAGATTGATTCCTTCCTTCCTTCCTTTCCTTCCTTCCTTTTGTTGCTCCTGCCTCAATCCAAAAGCTTTTGGTCTGATTTTGTGTTGTTGGGATTTCCCATCAAAAGGGGATCAGTGTGACCTTGTCGTCGAAGTGGGCTTTTCCAACAAAAAGCTTTGGATTTTTTTGGCTTTTAGAAAGTTTCAGTCTAGCCTAACAAAGAGAACTCCCAAGAGAAGTTAGTTCCTCCCTCTCAGTTTTGTTGCCTTTCCCACAAATTTAGGCTTTCACAATTTCAGTCAAGCAACAAGCATAATTGAAAACATAATTGAAAATTAGTTTGTTGCATTCCTCTTTGATCCCTCTCTGGTGACAAGCTTATTTTTTGTGTTTCCTTCATTACTTTGATGGCTCTTTTATCTACTACTCGGGCACTTGGTCTTGACTAGGTAGGTAGGTAGATACATGCCCGGGCACTTGGTCTTGACTACGTAGGTAGGTAGATACATGCCCGGGCACTTGTTCTTGACTAGGTAGGTAGGTAGATACATGCCCGGGCACTTGGACTTGACTACGTAGGTAGGTAGATACATGCCCATCATTTGGTCTCGACTACGTAGGTAGGTAGATACATGCCCATGGTTAGTAAATAGTACATCACTAATTCATGAATTCAGTTATCTGCTCAGGCACTTGGTGGTTACTAGGTATGTGGATGGGTATACATGTGAATGGTTAGTACATATGTACATCAAGGTCAGCTTCCACATTGACGAGATAAATAATTTGGAATTTTATTTCAAAAAATTAGTCCATTTATTGAATTTTAAAAAGTAAAATTCCATGATCAATTATGATATTGTTATTTGAGCTGGAGTGAAATTATTCAGATTGTAGCCTGCAATATAATTATGATGGTCTATACACACCTATAGCTTCATAATTTAATTTAATTAATTCCACTATTTTTTAAGGATTATTTAATGACAAAACCGACCATATGGTAAAGTAGCTAAACTGATGTGGTTATCTATCTGCTGGGGCACTTGGTTGGGTTCTAGGTAGGTAGGTAGATAGATAGATATATGTGGATGGTTAGTAGTTAGTACATAGCTAACCATTGTCTTAACCATTGTGGTGGCTACAAGTGGGATGATTAGTCTATAGTTAATTAGTGTGATTAGCTATGGGATTAGGATTTTTTTTAAAAAAAAATTAGTGCTTTTTCCTTCCCTACCCATCCTGGATGGTGTTCTGGTGGGTGCTAGTTCACTCTGACCAGACAGAAAGTACTTCACATCTGTGTGGGATCTGAGATAATTTTTTGGCTTCAAGTGGGAATAGTTGGAAACATTCCATAATAGTAGTAGTAGTGCTACTACTACCTTACTACCTTGGCCACTTTGACAGATGCATGTCAAATAATTATTTAATTTTGTAATTCAATATTTTCCTTCACAAACTTCGTTCTTTGAAAGGGAAAAAAAAATTCACAAAAAATTCAACATTATATATATATATATATATATATATAAATTAATTAAGTAATGTTGAAGCTGCCAAGGTACTGTGGTGTTTGTACTTTCTAAGCTTTTTTGTTTGTTTGTTTGTTTTTTTTTTTTGGGTTTCCCTAAGTTTAATGAGATGTAACATTGGTTTAACATTACATCTTGGTGGAGTGGTCTGCAAACTAAACCCAACTAATGAATGAATGAATAGAAGAAATAAATGTAAAGTTAGAGCAAAGTTCTTCAGGAGCTGGCATTACTGGGGGCAATGACCACTTTTTGGCCATCTTGCATCCTAATTTTTCCAGTGCTGCAATCAATATTCACATTTCAGATCTGTGTCTTGAAATGAAATTCACAACATAATAATTTGTCAGCCCCATCTTTTTTATCTTTGACAAAAATAAATTCAAAGAATTTGTTTTAAATTATTACGTGGATTTCAAGTACTTACTGTCTGAAACATCATCATGCTCTAAGGACAATGCAGTTTATATTCCAATTTATCTCTACTCATCAAACACAGCTTGAATCGCATCATAATACAAACAATCTATGGCTCACAAATTGACCGCATGTGATTTAACAATTTGTTTGAACATGAAGATCGATGTGAAGATCAGTTCTGAACACATTAGGAAAAAAACTTATTGCTTTCTGGACAGATCATAAGGAAACTCACTTAGCATTCAAATTGCCCTCCCCATCCATGTCACATGGTTCCATCATCTCATGATTTTCTTCAAGCTCCGGCCATATCCATTAAATGATGAACAGCTTGATACTCAAAATTTTCAGCAGCTCCCCATGGCCATGGCAGGGCTAGGAGGGATCATCTCCTGCTAGTTTGTTACTGTTTTGTTGCAGTAAAGTTGATCTCGGTCAATTGATGGTGAGATTTGGTCACAGACCACTTGCCACAACAAAAGAAAGATGAACACTCCCCATAGAAGAGTCTGGATTGTCATGATTGACTGAAAGCCACTTGTATAGAGCACAAGGAAGACAAGCAAGGAACACGTAGGTTGTAACTCGTAACACATGTTTGTTGCAAGATGTCATGGTCAGTCATCCATCTAGATAACATTGAAGTTTGATGTTCCCATGGGTCAAAAGAGGCTAACAGGATCCAAGGGGATCATTTTATAAAAGGAATGTGAGTTTTTTTTTTTTTTTTTAAATTTTAAATATGTAAATTTTGTCAGATTTTGCATTTCATCTTTAAAATTTATCATAATTTTGAATCATATCAAAATCTGCTAATTATTTTTAGTTTTAATTTTTATGTCATATGTTACAACTTTGTTTTATGTGTCATGTACATTACACCCATTTACATGTGGTAATAACGGTTTTAAAGTTGCTTGCTTTGGACCTGATTTGCTCATAGGACGTCAGTAGCAGTCTATTGTCTGCAATAGTTCTGAGTACGTGAGTGTGCCTCGCGCTCTGTCGTCCCAGTGACTTAGGCTCGCTATGCTTGCCTTTTAAACTGATGTTTACCACCGCCGGTGAGTTTTTTTTCTTAGAACTAAAATGATTATCCCTGTTTGATAGGTTTACATTTATCCCTGAATATCGAGTACCGTTTTCTCAGGCTGATAAAGACCATAAGTTTACAAAGATTCCTGGTCTTTGCCCACTTTCTCTGCTTCGCTCCGCACTTTTCGGCCCGCTTTTGCCTTGGTTTTTACTTACTAACCAATTAAAACCACTGGACAAACTTAGTTGACAAACATAGTTTATGCGCTGCTAATGCGGCAGCTTTTTGAGCATTTGACAAACTCACACCATCCATTTCAAATAAGATTTGACCCTCTACCACACGAGCAATCCAACCTGTAGAATTTCCTTTTCCTTTTCCCATTCTAACTTCAGTGGGTTTACTGGTAATAGGAATATCTGCGAAAACTCTTACCCATATTTGACCATTTCTTCGAAATTCTCTGCTTATAATACGACGCGCTGCTTCAATTGCTTGATATGAAATACGACCAGCTTTACAACTTTTCATGCCATATTTTCCAAAACAAAGTTGTGTACCGTCTGCTTTGCAACCTTTAAATCTGCCTTTTTGATATTTACGAAATCTTGTACGTTTTGGATATAGCACAACTTGTCCCTTTTTTCGTGTTAAAAATATGAAACCCACACTTTGACACCTAAGATTCCATAAGGAGTAGATGCTTGTGCTTTTTGAAATTTTGAGGTTTTGAAATATATTTTGAAAATTTTAAAAAATTTAAATTTCGTAACTTTTAAATTCTGAGAGTTTTTTTTAGTGTGAGTAATATAGGTTATTATCGTTTAAAAAATTTATCATCCAATTTTTTTATTAATTTCTTTTTTTTAAACTACTTTTAATGCAACTATTCAAGTTTAAGAGTCCTTTACTAAAATCAAAACCCGAAATTAAATTTAATAAATTTTTTTAGTCATTTAACACAACTTGGAATGAAATACATAAATTTAAAATGTCAAAACAAAGACATGTCTACCATAGTTTGAAAATTTCAAAGATTTCCAACACCCCTTTTTGCTCCTATTAATATATTATGATTTCCATGGGATCTACTACCATGCTTGCTTGCCAAGTTAGACAATTTCTTATATTTATTAAATAATGAAAATTTTATTATGCAAACAAACTTGGAATCTATTTATAACCGAAAGTTGTTTGTTTATCACATTAAGATCTCCCAAACAATGGCACCTCTTGCCACACTCTTGGTACCAATGGAAAGCCCTTGATAAGTATGAGTGCACATTCGACATTTCTTTTTCAAATTTGTGAGGTCGATGGGTTGGCAACCATCCATAAATGGTTTTAGCCAAATTTGGCTACAAGTCAACAATATGTTAACAAACTTGCTATGCTTTAGTGACAAGCTAGCAAATAATGTCTAAATATGGCCATTTGAAGAAAAACTAATGTTGAAAGATGATGAATTGGTGTAATTTTTTTCCCAAAAAATCCTTTGGACTCTAAACACGCCCATTTTTATTGTCGCAAAGTGACAAAATTTTGCCACCAAAAAAAACATTGCTTTAGATTAATAATTAATAATTAGTTAAACATTTTTCTTTTTATGTAATTTTGACCTAATTTTGGTAGACATGTATGATATAGTAGTTGCATTGAGGTTTCTTTCTAAATGAAAACAAGTCAATCAATTGGTTATGTTGAAAAAGGAAAATAACCATCCCCATGAATTCCAAATTTGCACAACTTTTCGATAATATTAAGCAATCACTTAATTCAAAAGATTGTTTGATTGTATGTTCCTTATTTTTAGTATCATAAGATGACCCCCAAGGATTAAATTGTCTTGAACTCCTATGATGAGGAATGTTTAATGGCCTTAGGTTTTATGATATTGGTGTCACCCCAAAAGGGATGTGTATAGAAACTTCCAAACACAATAACACAAGAAACATTTTTCACAGATACAAATGTTGATTGGTTTAAATTGCAACATCTTGGTCCTATGCATTAATTTTGATGCACTTCAATCTCACATTTTATTGCAACTAATCAAGTGCAACATTTTGAACAAAATTTGATCCTTGCTCCAAAATTGTGAGAATGCATGAAAATACGGGCAAATAATAAATAAAATGCCATGTTGGAACATCAAGGAATTGTATTATAGTTGCAATTTATTTGCAAATGGGACACCTATATGGTGTAATGTATTCATTATATATGTAATGCCCTTTCAGAAAAGTTGTACTTTAGTTGTGTGTGAAAATTACATTACAATTGATGTAAATGTAGCACCTAATCAATAATTACATTGCAACTAATGAATAGTGTCGACATATACAATCATGTCACATGTATGCATTTCCACCACCCATTAGATATGACATTTGCAACTTGTTGTCAACTATGATTGCCATTAATACAATTAGTTCTGCTAGTATGTTGCCACATTAGGAATATTACTTTCCATTATTTTGTGATTAATTGTTCAACTATTGATAAGTCAATAGTTTTAAAAATTCATATTTAAACCTAAATATTTAGTTAAAATTTTAATAACTTACTAGCTAATACGTATTAATTAATATTTAATAGTTAATCTGAATTTATTATTCTAATTTAGAGAATTGATTATTTTATAACTATATATTTTACACAAATTAGTATTTAATTTTAAATATGATTTAAAATAATATATTAATAATAATTAAATATATAATATATAATTATTATGAAATAATTAATTAAACTGAGTAATTAAGTATTAATCATAATTAATCTAGATAACTAGCTCAAATAATCAGTTCAAGTAGTTAAATATTAGATAATCCAACTAATCCATTTTAGAAATCCATATGATTAATTATCTGAATTTTTCTAAATTCAGATCATTAATTATTTGATAATTAGCTAACTAATTATTTGAATTATACTGATTATTCCATATAATTAATTCACATATATAATTATCAAATAATTACTTATTTAATTGTAGAATTTACAAAATTCAAAATAAACCCAAAAAATGTGGGAAAACCTTTTTTTAATTACAACCCAATTTGCAACTAATGTGCAATTAATGTGCAACTAAAAGATTTAAACCATAAGTTTTTTTTTAGATCTCATCTCACAAACTATGTTTTTAAAAAATGTTTTTTCTTGTATGTTCACATTAAAATACATGTGTCAATTTGGGATGAATTCAAAAAAGTTTAACCCTAAAAATAAATAAATAAAAACATTTATATGGCTACTTTTCAATTCACCTACCTTTCTACCTTCCTACCTACTTGTTTACTTAAGTAAGTAAATAACTATTCCTAAATTTCTACCTACCTACCTACCTACTTAAGTAGGTAAGTAGGTATGTAATGTGTATAGGTAAATGTGTTATAACCTAGGTATGTAGGTATGTCTTACCTACCTAGTTTTACCTACCTACCTACCTATGCATATGTATTGAATTACTTAACTATTTAAATATATTTTTAATTTTATTATTTACAAATTTTAATTAATATGTCACATGACAACTTTCAAATGTGCCACATGTCACAATCTAAGATCATATAAATGAACAATCATAATGGATGGCAAAGATCAATATTTCAAAAAAATAATTTTCATCCAATAATCCCCATAATGCCATGTGCCAAATTTTGATGGATTAATGAAAAATCACATCAGCATGATGTTACCATAGTAGTTGCATTAGAGTTACACAATGGTTGTTTTTACATAGTTGTAATTGAGTTACACAAATTGCATGTGTATATGATTTCACATACTATGAATTACATCCGTTGCAACTCATGCAACTTGTTTGATAACATTCATGCCCATATGCATTAAATTGCAATGAATTGTAGACAATCATTGCAATTCAAAAACCCAATTGCAAAGGTAATTGCAAATCACCCTTTTTTTCATAGTGAATTGTCATTAAAGGAATGTGACAAGGTCAAGATGGCATTTTGGGAGATAGATGCACATGGGAAATATTGTTCGTATCAATGGTGGTTTTTGTTTTTTGGTTTGAAAAATACCTTTAGAAAATTCCATCAATTTATAGATAAGATGTTAGTGAATTTTAGTTTTCTCAAGTGATACATTGATAATATATTGATCTTTAGCCTAATTCGAAGAGATCACATGTAACACTTATAAGAGGTTTTTGAAAGACAAATGAACATAACCTTAAGTTACATCTTGGCAACTATTAGTTCTCACAAATTCAAGTGGAATACTTGGGTCATATGATTTATCCAAGTGAATTAAGGGGTTTAGAAGGCAAAGGTTGAAGCCATATTATATTTTGTCAACCATCAAATGTTAGTTGGTTATAAACCTTTTTGGGCTTGTGTAATTATTGTTAAAATTTTGTTAAAATATATAATATCATTGTTAAACTTTAAACCCAATTGATGAGGATTGACCATAAATACATTTAAGGTGAAACACAAGAGTAGGTTTTTCAAATATTGAAAATTGGGTTCACGTTAACACCCATTTTGCAATGACCCATTAGGGGGTGACCTTTTTAATTGTATGTGGATTGGAACACCTTAAGGTTAAAATCAATATTTACGTACCTAAACTTGATGATGATGGTTGAAATTTCATGGTGGTTTATACCAATTGATCCAAAAACAATTAAATGAAGACCAAATACAAGTCATATGAAGGGGAGTGCCTCATTGTTGTTTGGGCAATTTCATCACTCCAATGTTATTTTTATGGTAGCCCATTCATTTTGGTTACAAATCACCAACCTTTGAAATTCCTAATGGAATTAAATCATCTCACAAGAAAATTCGTAAGATGGGCCCTTATTTTACAAAAATATGACTTTCACCTAGTTCATAGGATTAGTAGGGTTAATTGGGATGCCAATATGCTAAATTGGAACCCAAGTTCCAATGAGGAAGATATATACCAATGGGTTTTGTTGGCATGGTGACAAGGATTTGGAAGCAATTATAAATTGACATGCCTTTACATACCTATGTACCTTGTTGGGATATGTTGGGATGTACTCCAAATAAACACGGGTAATGGGGACATTGGTGATGTGAACATTAAGTTAAAGGGTGATGGTGCCTTGGATATTCATGAAGATGCATATATTATTGCATATTTGTAAGCATGTGAATTTCCAATTGAATTGACAACTAACGATTGTGATTACATTATGCATTGGGCTAAATTATTCAAGGGCAATTCCTTTCTAAAGGTGTGGATGGATGGACAAGTGCAAATTATGTTTTGCCCATAACAATATGAGGGTGTTATGTGACATGCTCATGAGGAGTTGGGCCATTTTGGGTACAAAATTATATTTTATTCCAAACATAATATTGGTGGCAAAGCATGCAACTACAAGTTCAATCGTTTGTTTTTTGGTGTGTGACATATGATTGAATGTGGGCATCATTTAATGCACTTACACCTCAACTACAACCATTGCCCATCATGGGGCTTGGGTATTGATGGAGTTTGGATTTTGTTGGGCACAAAGTTTTACAATCTTATTTAAACGATATGTTTTGGTTATGATTAAACATTTTGAAAGTGATTAAAATTGGTGGCACATTGATAAAGTGTAATAACAAAGGTGTTGCCTATGCATTTATGGACATGGTACTCATAGGTTCGGGGTTCCAATTGAACTAGTTATCAATTAGTCATGTCATCTTGTGGAGAATTCCAAGAGCCATTATTGGAAAACATGTAATTAAACCACAAAGCATACCCCCCATTTTTTTAATGGTATATAACAAAACCATTATAATGCATTATGACATTCCTTAATGGTTTCAACTAGTGGTTGGTCCTATGCCATTTATAAATAAGTGGGGATTTCTTATATATATAACATGTAAGTGGCGTAGGAAGGGTCAATAGTTGTTATTTTTTGGTGGACTTTTGGCGGTTCAATCTGCTATCATAAGAGGATGGTTTCTAAGTGGTTTACTAAATTTTGATATAAGTGGTTTCTTTATTGGTTTTATCAATGGCATTACGGGTGGTGAATTCATAGGTTTTGGTGGTGGTTTTGTGGGTGGGGGTATGGTTGAGTTTATGGTAGTGTATAATGTGGTAAATGAATTTCATAATCTCCACCCAAAAATGGTATTGTTTCTAATGGTTCACAATTTTAAATGGGTGGTGATGGATTTGTAGGGTTTAGGGTTTATATTTTGTTGATTGGTTAAGGAATATACAACATTATGATTAAAAAAATAGAAGGCCCCATGAATTCACCGTTGTGGAAGGTCTTATCAACACCTCTAGACTAGTAGACGACTTGATAGCTATTGAAAGTTTGATGTTTGAAGTGGTTCCAACCAACTATATGTTTTGCAAACCAACACAATGTGAATAGAAGGTCAATTTGCATATAACTATGAAAAAAACCTAAAGGTTTATTAATGGAACTCCATTGAATGTCATTTTTACACTAAACTACAAATAAGTTGAATGAAGGCAACTAAACATGACCTCATTGGATTGATTACCCATGACTTTGTACCAAAGAAACTTTCAAAATTGATCCACACCTTCTATCATGGGCACAAAAAACTACAGGAATAAGAACTAAACCAAGGACATAGTAAGAAAAACAAATCACAAGAATTGCAAGCCTAAATTTAATCCAAGATTGGAAACACAAAGACACAAAGCAAGAACATGATATATGCTAAAAGCTAATTCAAATGGAACTTTATTTTGATGATGTATGAAAACAAAGGTTAAGACAAGTAAGTGTACCCAAAATTGGTGTTGAATGGATTGAAGGTAATGGGAGGTCCTACCCCTGTTATAGTCCATTGGGGACCAAAAAAAAGTTTTTAAACTAATAGTGAATTAGAATTAACTAATAGTGAACGATGATGCAAATAACTATGATGATGCAAATGACTATGATGATGTAAACGATGATGCAAGTGATGATGTATGTGACTATGTTGGTGCAAACGATAATGTAATCAATTATATTGGTGCAAACAATGATGTATGTGATGATGTAAGTGACTATGTTGGTGCAATCGATGATGCAAATGATGGGTGATGGTGGTGTTTGTGACACTTTCACACGAAAGTCTTTCCATGCAATACTTAAAAACCACATTGTTCATCAAATCAATTATTAAAGCCAATGAAAAATACTTCAAAATCTGAGTAAAAATTCAACTTATGATTTCCTAAATAAAATCATGTAAATTGTTTTTTTTTTCCGTGAACAACATACACACATTGCACAAGCACCTAAGGGTGCATTCCTTATTGTTAAATAAACTAACATCAAATAATTTATGGACTTTTATTGATCACACATGTATAAATATTTTAAAAAACATTAGCCTAGTTGGGACCCCATTTCAAGTTTATTTATTTATTTAGTTGAAGATTGAAATTTGTAGTTTAATAGATAAATTACTTGTAATGGAACATGAACACACTACAAGCTTGGAAAGTCAACATGTTTGAAGACTTAAGGTTCTAAACAAAATTTCATGCTTATCATAAATTTGAATAAACTAGCATCAAATAATAAATGAACTTTTACAATGAATGTATTTACTTTTTAGAAAATCAAACATAGGACCCATTTAAAAAGTTAGTTGAGTTTTTTAATTCAAAATTAGAATTATTTTGCAATTTGATATCATCTCATTGGACTTGTAATGAATTATGAACACACTACAAGAGGGATAACATATTTTAAGAACTAAGGTTCGACCCAAATAGTTCCATGGCTTTAATTAATGTAAATAACCCGACAAGTTGACAATTTCAAGCTTGGAAGTTCAAATCCATGAAATGAATACTTGCATAAAAAAAAAAGATTGTTGTTTTTTTTACATGTTGTAAAAATTATTATTGATAATGGTTGTTGGTGGTACTTATGGTTACGTGTGCTCTTAATTTTTAAAATGTTGGTGTTGTGCTAACTACACATGCTGATGACCTTGCTTTCGTTACATAGTTGGGACCTATAACAAAACCATTAACCACCACCAAATTCAAGAGTAATTTTTAATCACCCAAATTCCAAAAGTGTAAAGTTCATACATTCACATGTTATTTCTTTATGGATGGACAACAAAATAGATTTCAAGTGCATGCCCATGCTAATACAAAAACCTTTACCCATACTAATACAAAGGAGAAAATTTTGACCAAAAAATGGAAAAGCTTCATAAACTACAAACATAAATTTGAAAAAATAATAATTGATGCACATATTAAAACCCTCACTTGTAAAGTTATGCCATAAGCAAGCCCAAATTTGGAAGGAAACTTTGAAATTTGAAATTTTATCTTCACCATATGCCTAAAGCAATAAAGTTCAACAACTAATGACACAACAAACATCAAATCACTTTCAACAATAATAACATTTCAAGAGTAAATCATTTTAATCAATAATAACAATGTAATAACATCAACAACATAAAAATATCAACATTAAAGCACTAACAACACGGTGTTGTTGAAGCACATGCTAAAATTATGATTTAGCAACCCCAAATTTGGAAGAAAATTTTGAAAAAAAAAAATTCACTCCATAATATGCCCAAAGGGCTCAGTAATTAATAACACAAAAAAACCAAACCTCTCAACAACAAAAATATTTTTTAAAAAACAACATTTTAGTCAATGATAAAGCATGAACACCACAAGAGCATTAGCACAACAATATCAACATCAAGGGAGTAACACCAACTAAAAATGCTTGAAAATCTTACACCCTACTAACTACCTAGTCATTCCACATTGGTGGACTTTGTAAATAAAGTTTCCAAGCTTGCAAACAAACTCACTACACTTGCAACAATGTCATTTCCTACTATGTTCCAAAACCTTCTATGAGTTCATGCCCTATGGACTAATGCATTGGTGGCAACATTCACCAAAAAACTATAAATTGTAACTTGTATTTAACTTGGCAAGAGGCAAAGGAAATTCAAGTGCAATTATGAAGAAGCTTCCAAGAAGCAACGGGTGGAGGTGACAAGGTCTAAGGTTTGCATTAGTTTCACCAATGCATGGAATGGGGGTGGGGAAAAAAAAAATCATGCCTTAAACCACACCCATATAATTTCTTCATATTTAATTAACAACCAAAACTTGTTAATGCTAGCAACCATTGAAATGCCACTAAAGTGGTTTAGTGGTGGACTAGGTCCACTCAACCACTAATTTTAGTGGTTTGGGTTTTGGGAAAACCACCCAACTCTGATTGGGTGGTTTTGTATGGTGGTATCTCTACATGTTTACTAGTAGTGAGTTGTGTGATAAAATACTAATTGATCATTACACAACTTCATGAGATCATCTTGAAGCATATGGGTTAGCTAAACAAATGGTGTAAATGGTGAAACAAACTTTGCAAAAGTATGGGCTTTAAAAGGGCCATATTAGATATTGGGACCTATAATCACCATGCTTAGCCATGGGATATAGATTAAGTTGGCAAGTTTCTCTTGCATCCTTTTCACCATATTTTTTATTATATGGGCATGAACCCAAACTACCAACATAAATCCAATGCGATGCAATGATAATAATTAATTTGGATAATTTGAATGTATGGTTTTAGGCATGTGAGTAATGAACATTTATGTTTCAATGTGTAATGCTAATGGTTATGGAAAATTTGGCAATTGGTCAACACTAAAATATTTTATGTTATGTCACCATTTGAGAAGATGGTTATTGACCTCAAGTCTGCATATTCAAGTTGAGAGATTACGTATATTTATAGAAAACAACACTGAACTATGTTGGATGTGATTGCATGAAGTGTTATTTTGCATGTGCGAAAGGTTCACCTTTGGGAGTATTGTTGTTAGAGGGCCAAGATGGTCAAACATGAAATGACCATGTGCAGAATTGCACATTTTGTCATCTTTTTAATGTGGATGGCCAAATTGACCTTTTTTCAACTATTGTCTATGCTAGCTTTTAATGTATGTTGTGTGGGCAATTTTTAGGGTTAACAACTATGTTGGTGTGTGATCAATGTTTGAGAGGTTGGCATATGGGATGCATAATACCATCCTTGAATGAAACACCGGTCAAAAATGGTTTTGTATTTGGTGCATGACATAAACCCAAGGACTTATAGGTAGATAATAGGGAGTAGTAGCCTAAGTTTTACTTCATGACAATGCACATTTGGTTAAAGATTTGGGGGAATTACAATTAAGCAACTAATGATGGGGTTCAAATTTGCATTGACATATTGGTCCTTCCACCTTAAGACCAAGGTGTTCATTTTTGGTGCACTTATAAAAGGGATTTTCTGGGGTATTATTTCACTTAGAGGGACTTTAACCTTGGATAGGGGGGTGGTTTGGAGATGATGTGCCCATTAGGGTGGTTTTTGTCATTTGTGACGGGTGTGTAGATTATGATAGTTGTAGGCACCAACATGGTACACACAATAACTATTAAATGTGTTATGTTAGTTATTTGGTTGAATCATGGTTAATTTAACACTAAGTTGGCCTAACTTAATTAATTTGGTTTAATTATTGATTAATGACAAACTAATTATAATGTGATTTGTTTTTGGTTATTTTAAGGATGGGGCTCAAACCCAGTTTGGTATGGGTCGCAAATTGAGGACATTGAATATGCATTTTGTGTTGCACCTTTTATCATGGCCAACATGTCAACTTTGGATTAATCTTTAATGTGTTGCTCAACACAAAGGCATATTGAATTCTTATTAACATTCCCAACATAGTGACCCAACTTTCACACCAATACTATGACATGAGTACCCTTCCTTTATATTAAAAGACCTTATACCCTAAAACACTTGGATCACAACTAGTTAACTCTATAAATGACTAAAGCCAATTCTAATATTATGTAAATTGGTTTTTTAATCACACCTAGCAACCAAATACAACAATTTCACAACCTTCCCACACTTCAAAACCCATTCATGTACACATTCACCTCTATATATAAACCTCCAAATCTTGTTGGATGCCAAATTATAATACATGTTCCTAAAATTTCCCCAAAATTAAACAAAAATACTACATTACATCCCCATTCCCCCAATATTGAAAAATGTTAAAGAGGAGCAACAAATTAAATGGGACATTGGTGTCAATGCAATTGCAAGATAATGTTTAATGATAAATTTTATTTTTTTGTGTACACTTGAACTATTATTGACACTTTAATTATCTTTCTTACACAACATTTCCAAGGAAAAATAAGTGAAATATAGTGGTTAGAATTCCCCCCTTCAACCAAAGGGGGGTTCAATCTTTTTATCAAATTTTCTTTTTCTTCCATAAACAAAATGGATGAAAAAACCTTTGGGTAACTTCTTCAAACTAAATGCCTTGGGGAAAGAAATTTGTTTTCTCCTTTAGGGAGAAGGGGATTAAACTACCTATCCCCTTAATGGAGAAGGGGATTAAGTTGTTTTCAGGGAAAAGGGAACTTGGAAATTTGATCCTTAGTTTTTTTTTTCCCATAACTTTTAGCTCATAGCTTCAAATAAAAATGAAAGATCATTTAAGATATTTATGCTTCAATGGTTTTCCAATGGTATAAAGAATGTTTGATTTGGACAAATTTGATTCCCTATATTTTTTTGTCAAACATTTGAGAACTTGTTCCCCAAAGGGAAATTGCTCCCCAAGGCAAATTTAGTCCCCTTCTTCTTTAAGGGAGTATAGGGGAGTCTCTTTCTCCCCTAGGGGAAAAAACAATTCCCTTCCTTTATGGGGGGAAGGGGATTTGAAAATTTGACTTGTGTTTTTTATCATAATTTTTAGTTCATGGCCGCAAATCTAGAATGCAAGACAGTTTTAGATAGTTACACTTTGAAAGCTTTTCAACGATGTAAAGAACATTTTATTTGAACAAAATTTACTCCCTATACATTTTTGTCAAATATTCAAAAAGTTATTCCTCAAGGCAATTTAGTTTTTCCTTAGGGGAACATGGATGGAACTACCATTTTGTCTCCTATCCAAGAAAAGTCCTTTTTCCCTTGAGGCATATAGCTTGAAGAAATTGTTTTGAGGCTTTTTTTTCTTTTTCCATCCATAAAAGTTCATGGAAGAAAAAGAACATTTGAAAAAAAAAATCGAACCTTAAACCGTTTGGTTGAAGGGGGAGATTTTAACTATTGAATCACTTTTTCTTTCTTTGGAAAAATTATATAAGAAAGATAATTAAAATGTTAATCATAGTTTGAATATAATAAAAAAAACTAACTTTTTTTTCCTTGTTCGGCATTGTCTTGCAACTGTGTTGAAATTAGTGCCACATTTAATTCACTGCTCCTATTTAGTGTTTGCCTCCAATATCTCCCCTCCCCAATAGTTAATGATTTCACAATTGGAAACAAAGCTCACAGTTACTCCTTGAACCTACTCAAAAAAAATGCCGTCTTCTACATATTAAGAAAATTTCATAACCTTGGTTTTTCCTCTTTCACATAGGTTATTAATGCCTTTAGCATGAAACTTCTTTTGCACTACCTTCAAATTCAAATATAATGCACTCTCAAAACCAACTTGTCATGCCTTACACATCATCTCCACCAATTGTTGAGATGATATTACCTCCTTATACCACCTCTTCCCTTCATACCATTCACCAAAAACCAAGAACACCATATCTTTCTCTACACACATTACAAGATACAAAGTTGACATGTAGTTGTGGAATATATCCGCTAGAACTTGATTGACGATCAACATGATGAAAAGCAAAACAAAAGGTGGATCTCTACCACAATTGAATTGTGAACCAAAGCAAGATCTCACTAAATCCACTATCAAGATTGCAATATGTGTACATGATGTGCTTCTTCTATAACCAAAAGAGAGGTCCACAAACAACAATACACCAGTCTACAATAAGCATCAACTAGAACACACCTAAGTTTTGCTTTTTGCAAATTTCAAATGAGTTGCACTACATTCTACATTCATTTATTCTAGCAAAGGTAAGCACCCTCTAGATCTGCATTATCTTTGTAGTACTGAATATAACAAAAGTGGATGTGCTGTGTATACGGATCAAACTCTCCAAGAGTACCATAATTTGATCTCATTCCTCTCAGCAACCACCTAGATTGAAAAACCCAACAGATTGCATGCTTATTCATGAGACACTACACAGAGCCAAAAAAATGACTGGTTCTACCCCCTTTCAAAGAACCCAAATCACATCAATATTTCCCAAATAATTGATTTTCCCATGTAGACTGAAACAATACTTCTGTTCAACATAACACATTGAGATCCAAGGTGGGTTACAAATCCCACTATTTTTATAGTAAATGCAGCTTTCAGAAACAAATTGAAGTTCAAAACTAGTCACTCTGCAGACCACCCACAGTCAACAAACAAGAAGACATCTATGACTTTGCTCGTTGTGCATCATGAATGACGAACTTCTGAACTCGATCCCACCTTACCTTATAAACCCCAACGCTTCTATAACTAAAAACTCTGTCAGAACCTTAGCATACCAAACATCTGCAAGTCCCCAAGGTTCCTTGCATATGTTCATGAATTTTGCATCAAAGATTGATTCTCCATAACAAACCCAATTTTGGTCAAATCCCCAATGCCCACAATAGACAACCTCACACAGACCCGGGTTTATCTCACATTCGTCATCACCTCCCTGGAGCACTCCATGTTATTAACCATACTGCTAGTTTACAAAGTTCAGTGCAGTGGAAAACTAATCCTTGTAATACTGCCAGCACTAAGCACTCATGCATCCCCAAAGAACAAGAAAAACTTTCCCGACCAAAAACCTACCCAAAACAATTGCCACCCAATCTCCATCTCTAGCACTCTAGCAATTGAATGCATCCTTATCTTCCCAGCTGCTCGAGTCAACTTTGCCACTTAGGAGTCAAGTTTTTTGAGTTGAGAGCATTGTGTGTTTTTAGAAATGGCTGAGGAGGATTGCTGTCAAGCTATCAGGATTAAGTGTGATAACTAAAGCTGGACAGAAGTAGTGGAAAGCTTTGGAGTAGAGTTCAATTAGCAAGAGAATTGTTATGAGGGCAAGAGGAGTTCAACTAGCATGAGAATTTCAGTTTCTTGTCTTCTATTTCCTCTTGTTGCAGATTGTTTCTAAGTTGTCTACCTCTTGAAATCCTTGCGAACCAGACCAGATCACTTTGTTCACAGTCCAGATGAGCTTGTATTGATTTTGTGAATTTTCACCTGGAATTTGTGGGACAAACAAATCTTCTCCAGGCAGTTTTGTACAAGCAATGATCCATTGGGAGGATCATCTGAGGATTACAAATGCCAATTGGCAGCAAATTCAGTTGGCAATTAATTCAACTGCACATACCAGTATATTGGTGATGTCTATTGATGCTTGAGTGTTGTGGAATGGAGCTATTTTTCTTAAGCTTGTCTATTTGCATGTCTGAAATGATGGTATATTTTAATGTTAGTATTTGGCAGCAAAGGCGGTTCAATTCCAATGGCTTGCAAATGCTCTCTTGGTGGATGGAGCAGTGCTGATTTACTGGCCTCACCTTAGTGCTGCTGGCATGTTGCTTTTCTCGTTTCTTCCTTTCATTTCATGACCAAAAGTTTTGCAGGTAACTAGTGGAGCATGCAGCTCAAAGGAAAACCTTGTGGAGCTTTGAGCAGAACTTGCTTGCTAGAGCTGGAAGACACTTCAATTCTTTTCATGGATCTAACTGTTGCATGTGTGGATGATTATTCTGGTCTGCATGAAATAAGGCAGATAGAGCACACAGAGTTTGGGAGCTCAAGCTTTACTCCCCAAGTCCTCATTGTTGCAATTACTGACCTCAATAGGTGTATGTTGCCCTGAAGTGTGGGTATGATAGATTTGCTCAGTACATACGCACATTACATATTCTTTTGATTATGTGGTTCATGCATTGCAGCTTGTGGTGCTCTAAGGTTTGTTAAGTTGTGTACTCCTTTTCATCAAGTTTGTGCTTAAATAGCACACAGCACTAGGGTAAGATGAAGAGTCTCGAAGCTCAACAACTTGATGATCACTGCTTAGATTTCCTTCAAATTTTAGGTGAAAAAATCACCCAAGTTGAGAGTCCCCTTAATTATAAAACTAGCAGGCTCATGGCTTGTTTTTTAGCTTACTATTTTTTTGGTGATGACCAACACTTGGAGGGGCTTTTCAAAACTGATGAGGTTTCAGGATTAATGGCCAAGTTTATTGTGCCATGAAACTTTGTGTTACTTCAAGATCGTTGTTTCTGGAATTTCAAAGACTATGTTTCTTTTCAGTTGTCACTTTTATATAGAAACCTCTTAAAACTTCAGTGATTCCAAGTTATGTGTTCCAGCTGAAGACATAAAACCACTTCTTGGTTTCATCAGCCTGATGGTTATAGTTGGACGTCACCAACATAAATAGAGTTTTCCATAAGGTGAGGAAAACACAGCAACAGAAGCCTGAGTTTGGTCCAAAACTGAGCTGAGATACCCCTTTTTCCTGAGCGCCTCCATTGCTGCTACATATATTTTCACTGCTCCTACCTGTACAACTACTATAATTACTCTCAAACCTTGTGCATTAAATGCCAAGTTTCAGCATTTCGTACCCAGATTCAAGAAAATCTCCTAACTTTGCAAACCTCACTCAAAGAGGGGGATAGGGGATGAAAGGCTGCCCAAAGCCAGGGTGAAGACAGGGTGACTTTCCAGCAAACTCTAATATCATATGTTTTCAAGCACCAGGACAAACACCTTGTGATCATGTTCGAAGTCATTGTCAATAGCCTTGCAAAATTTGTGTCAACCTATAAAATAGCATCATAACCAAAACTGGCATGAAATGGCTTCATGGTGCTTCTTTTGTGCTCCAAGGCACCTGCAAACTGTGTGGAAACAGATGCGAAGACTATTTTTCTCCATTCATATAGGAAATACAGATGAAAAAAGGCTGAAAGATAAGTTGCAGCTGCAAGTCTCTATTGCATAAGGACAAAAAACACCAAACACAAGCAAGACAGTTCCAATCCCAACTTGCCAGCACACAACTATGTAGTCATATTCCTCACTTCACTATTCATTGATGGTTCTAGTTGAGAGCTTTGGAGAAGAGCTCAGAGCACTCTTTGTACTTACCTCTTTCAATGAATCATCTATAGATAAGATACCACCTGCAAGCTAATCAGTTTGCACTCAGTACACACAATTCTTCACAACTCTTCAATAAGTCTCCTCATCATCTCAGCAGTGCATTTCTTTGGTACACATACACAAAAGGCAAAAAGCACACAAAGCTCACACAAACTGCAGCTGAGGCCTGGGTTCTTGCAGTACCTATTAATGAATGTCAGGGCAGGACACAAATAATGTCTATCTAACATGACTCTTGTAAGAGTATGCAGGTTGTTCTTGATAGTAACCCATGTGAATAGGTGATGAAATGCTGCCAGGAGGTGAAGATTCTGGACTTTCTGACACCTCCATGGGTGTGGGCAAATGACACAGGAAGCTCCCTTGCATGTGGCCATTAGGTCTGTCTGTTGGGTCTGTCCATCATTGAACCAACATTTAGAATTTGACCCTCCTAGAGTATCTTGCATCCTCTCCCTAAATCTCCATTCAACAGGAACCAGTCTTCAAAGTAATCTCTCTCTCTGTCTCTCTCTGTGATAATATGCCAGACAGAATACTCACCAAACAATGTCTTGATTGATGGCCTCTTTGGCTTCCCCTTCTTTCTCAACTCAGCTGCTTCACCAAAAGGTGTAAAAATTAGTCTCTTCTTCCTTTCAGTAAACCACCCCCTGGTTCAAATGTATTCCCTTTCCCTCTTATATACATCAAAATGTTGCATCTGATTCAGAAATACTTCTGAAGTGGAATTCCTAAGACAAAGTTGACTTCAATTGTACTGCTTTAAGTCCCAAATTCCCACATTAACAACTGACAAGTCATTCCAAGTGTTTTGATTGCCCTGATTTAGCTCATATCAAGCTTGAATGGGTAAATCGAACATGCTAGTGCCAAAATAAACAACACACCCCAGCACAACTATGGCAACAGTGGACCACATATGAACACACTGTCAAGGTCTCACATATTCCTGCCCATTAATCTAAATTAAAGTGAAACCAAGGCACTCACCAACACCAGGAGCATGGACATCTTGGACGATCTCAAAGTTTTTGTAGGTGTAGCCCACAAAATTTACATCCTTTGATGATGACAGCATCTGCAAGTGCCAATGATAGAGGATGGGAAAGTTCCACCTGAGCTGTTGTAAGTGGTATCCATGCACAAGGAGAATCTTGACTTCAGGTCACTACTGACCTTTAAGCTGGTGCAAGGCTAAATATGTGAACACTTGCTTTGCTGCTTTTTGCTGCCGGTCTCATGCACTATTGCAGAGGAAGAAAGAAAAACCATTCCTGCAGTACTAATCAGAAACCCTCCAAAAAGCAGAAATTGTGTACCTTTCTCCAAGGGCCTGACTTTGATGATGGCTGTGGTTGGGATCCACTCTGCAAAAAATGTGATCCAAGTCACCCAAACAATTCAGCATGTGACCTACTGATTACGATTTACTGTCCAGAAACAGAAACTGAGCTCAATATAGGTAATGAAGCTCCCTTCAGAAAAGCGGCATGTCAATCACAAGATGACTAAATGGACAGAATCTCAAGAAAAAAGACAGCATATACAGAATGAGGAAACATGATTGGAGAACAGTCAATGAGTTATCTCACTGGTTACAACAGAAGATGTCTGGACATTTAAGTTGTTAGAACAAATTCAACAATGAAGTTCAGCAATTGAGACAGGATTGTTATAAGTTGGCAAACCTCTTCAAATTTTTCAAAGTTCTGAGTGTCCAACTCATTTTTCACCTCGGGCTTGAAGGCTGCCTCCATATCATACAGCTTCTCCCAGGGCAATCCCTTAAACCATGGATGAGCCTATGTGACAGCCAAAAACAGCAGGGACATCAATGCAAAGATGGAACCCCAAAAACATAAAAACCACTCGAGCTGTTGTGTGAAAAATTGCTGGGTGACCATCTCACAACCTAGCATGAGATGCTTAAAAACTGTGAAAATTGCAGAGGCACAGGCAGCTGACCTTGATCTCAGCAACCCCCCTTGTGCCAAGGCGATGCTCAACATCACAGAGCAATTTACTTATGAAATCCTTGGCCTCCTTTGAAAGCTTCGCCTCTTCAGGAAATTTCAGATGTGTTCTCCAGTTGACAATCTATCACGGGACATCAACTCTGTCAATTGCTGTGTTCACACACATGTTGGACATCACATGCATGAGCAACAATGTTCGTATCTTCAGGTGTACACACTAATTTGGTACGAACTCTTTGAAGCAGGCGTTTGCCAGAAATGCATGCAAGTATGCACAAACTATCAGCAGACACAATCAGACCATCTCAACAAGATGTCCAGGTCCCTCAAATTCAGGTGGAAAGCAAGCTCTGTCACAGCACATCTTCAATACTTCAAGGCAGTAGAAGGACTCAGAAGTTTAAATCATCTTCTTCACTGAGAATCTCTATAGTGGAATATTAAATACACCTGGGAAAAGTCACCCTTTGGCTAGACAATTTTCTGAGCAAGAGACGGTACACTCTTTTTTGCTAGCAGGTGGTAGTTGCCCTTAAGAAAATACATGTTGCTTACCTTCCGACATGTTGACATAGGCTCATCAGAATAAAAGGGAGGATAGCCAACCAGCATCTCATACATAATTGCTCCCAGTGACCACCTGCAGTTCCCCCATCTTAATTCCTCTGCATATGCTTCCAACCAGGAAACAATTGAGTGATAAACTGATGATGTCCAAAGAGTCACTAATGAAAAGACCAAAAAACCAGAGGACAAGAGATAAACTCTTACCAATCACACTCCATCCCATAACCTTTCTTCAGTAGTACTTCAGGAGCAATATAGTCAGGTGTGCCAACAGTAGAAAAAGCCTGCATGGACAAAAAGGATCATCTTAAGCCTTACAGAACAAGCAAAACTGGATGTATCCTTCAATTACCTAGTAGTGATTGAGGGCAACTGAAAGACAAAGAGACATGAATTACCCATGAATACAATAATCCAACAATAGTTGCAAACACAGTGCATGACATTGCTTGTGTCTCTAGTCTTGAAATTTCCATTCCTCATGATTCTATGTGTATTCTGAGGTGGACATAACCTCCAACACAAGCTTCAATGTGTCACAGAGCAAGTCTGCCAATACAGAGACATCTTAGACTTACTAAACCACCTGCCTGCTGGCATTATTGTACAGCTTCTGCACAAGTGGTGATGAGAATCAGCATTGTCACTTTGAATCCCACTGAGACTTAGGAGGGAAGCAATTATTGCTTGACTAGGCTTCTTCAAGGTGATTGTCCATCAAAGGCTGATGCTATCTTTAACCATAATTAAGGCTCTGATATCACATGTTATTTTCAAGTGGAAGTGCAGTTGTGCTTGAAAGTGTTGCCAGCACTACCAAACACAGAGAACCAAGTACAATTAGGGAAAGGGGTAGGGAAAATGGATGGACCAGCATTCGCCGGTTCTTTTGCCAATGGAGAAGTTGCTCCTGCTGAGTGCGTTTGGGTGTAGGAGATGCAGCAGGCCTGTACCGTCCTGTGGAATCAACACCTTCTCTCATAGAATCATGACCAGGCTCACTCACTTGCAAGGCTGGGAGGTTGCTGCAGTCTAGAGGTTTACAAAGACCAAAATCAGACAACTTCATGTGACCATCTTTATCCAGAAGCAAATTGTCTGGCTTTATGTCCCTGCCAATTCAAGTCCCACCCTATGGTTAACATCCTTTTTGACAAATAAGTCTGTTTTGTATCTCATCCTTCTGTCACCAACATGCATATTGCATGCTAGATATACTCTGTCCACGACATGCATAGAGAAACAAGGAGAGGAAGAGAAAGGTGTGAAAAAATAACAAGAAGCACCTGTGAATATAGTTGTGCTTATGGATGGATTCAATGGCCAAAATGGCCTGTCCTACGTAAAACCTTGCCTCATCTTCAGTTAAGGTGTCCTTGCGCATAAGTAGTGTCATCATATCACCACCTGGCAGATATTCCATAATCAAGTACAAGTACTCCTCATCTTGAAATGAGCAGAACAACTTCACAATGCAGTTACTATCCACTTCTGCTAGGAGATTCCTTTCAGCCTTCACATGCTCCACCTGCCCACACCACACATGCCATGATTATGCCACACAAAACAGAATAACCTTGCAAAACACAAGTGTGCATAGCAGAGACATAGCTCATATCTAGCCATAAAGAACATCCACCTGGCCTCGGCGGAGCATCTCAGACTTCTTAAGCTTCTTCATAGCATAAACTTGTCCTGAAACTTTTTCTCTGCATAGTCTGACCTGCATAATGACAAAGTCCCACAGCAAAGGTATCAAGAAATCAAGCAATGTGTAAAACATGACCAAAACTTGACTTGTTATAACAAGGACAATTGCAATAATCAACAAGTTGGGAACAGAAGATGAAAAGGGACAATGAAAAAAATCTTCGCCCAATCAAAGAAGGGGAGTAAAACCTCTCCAAATGCTCCACGGCCTATTATAGTCAGCAGCTCAAAATCATCCACCCCCATTTTATGTCGTTGCAATCGCATATACTCTGTCTCTCTCCGTTCTAGATCTTTGAGAAGATCATTTTGCTCCTCCTCAGTTACTTCAGCATCTGCCAGCTTGCGCTCCAATGACCACCTCCTGCAAATTGTATTCCCACAATGAGATACTTTCCTTGTTTCCCTTTCATAATGTAAACTGTGGCATACTTGGCTGCTCTCAGCTCAATCTCTCCCCATACAGGTTATACTAGGTCTTCAAACTTGTGCTCGAATATAACACAAAAGAAGTCCCTCTCCAGTTTTGGCGCTTTCCACACAATCTATGACAGCCAAGTTTCAGCATTTCATATATATCCAAAAATGCACAGAAATCACAGTCAGGTGCCTCTACTAATTCAAAGTGAGACTAAGGAATTAGGCATAAGGTCGTTCAGCTCTGCTGTCTGCAAACCCCATCCTCTGCTGCATTGAGCATCAAGAAACATGGACAACTTCAAGGGAGAAAAGAAAGAAACAATTGCCACATGTTGCAGCTCCTCCCTCAGCTGTTGGAGGGTTCCAGTATGCGCCCTAAGAATTGTGCGAGGTTTCTTTCTTGAACTCCAGTTTCGAAGTTTAGGAGTCAAACTCACCGCTCTTTACGCTCTTGTAGGCTCTTCATCTGCGACTTGTAATGGTTCTCGATATACTGCTTCGCTGCTGCCACTTTCTGCCGCGTGATGCTTGACGGCAATTCCTCCGCCTCGCCTCCTTCTCTGAAACCCTTGACGCTCTCTTTCCCGCTGTCCGAGCTGGCCGATCCGTCTTTCATCTTTCCTGGAGACCCTTTCGCCTTTTCCCGTGGCTGAAACCGATTGAACCAGCTTCTCGTTTGCTCCATGCCTTCCCTTCTCTGTGTGTGTGTGTGTGTGTGTGTCTCTCTCTCTCTCTCTCTTTTGCTTTCTTCACTTCTCTCCCTATTTCTACTCCCTGTTTTTTGCAAACAAAGTCCCCGATAAGGAGCTCGGGCATGATACTCGACACTGCTCCATTTTCTTCTTCCACGACCTCCTCCTTCAACTTCACTTCAAAAACTCTGGTCGTCGTTAAGCTGATCCGATCCTATCTTAGCTACCATTCTCCATTCCCCCATGGCTCAAGATCCTCTAAACCTCACTCCCACATCCTATCCCACCTCCGCTTCCGCATCTAACAAGCACCATGTCATGATCATCATCGTCACCCCCAACAAAATGTAGCTCCTCCCCTTCATTCCTCTTCTTCATCGCCAGCGAGAAGAGACACGAAAAAAACATCAGAGACCGAAAAGCCGACCATCTAGCTTGCTTGAAACACGATCCTGCAGAAAAGCACCGGAATTCAAGCAAGAAAAACCGCGGAAATGGCGAAAAAAACTTTGTAAAAATCAAAAATTGGCGAGTTCAACGACTCACTCGCTTTTTCTTCTGGTTACCAGCAGTCCCAGTTTTTCATGCTTCTCAGCAAGCCTACAAGTACAGCAATTTCTTTTGATGTTAAAAAAAAAAAAGCGAAAAAACACATCAAAAGAAACGCAACAGGAAGCAACAAACGAACTCCGCCATCGCCGCACAAGCTTTTCTTCGTCTTCCACCCACCACGCTCTTTGGTCCCTTCGCAACCGGTCTACTTTCCTACCTTGTACCCTACTCTATTTCCTACCCACCCACAAATCTATTTACTACTTACCTATCACTTTGCCTAACACTCTGCCTTTTTTTTTACTACCTACCTACCTACTTTTTACTATCTCTCATTCTGATGATGATGAGCAGGGCTTTTTCTTTTCTGTCAATTTTGTGATGATGATGTACATAGCTGAAGTGGCGATCATCCATACTACGATTTAGCCAGATTTGGCGATGAGAAACTATGAAATTATTTTTGTAAAAATCTACCAGCCTGCCTTCTATAAATTTTTCCACCTACTTTGAACAAGGTACATAAATCTGGCGATTTTTTTAATTTTTTAAAATTATGGCTATTGAAAATCTCAAAAACCACTTTGAATTTGTAATCTTTTACTCACCTTTTCTACCTCCTAATTTTCCACTCCCCACGTACTTTTTTACCTACCTGGCTTCCCCCTTGTACCTACTAGGTATTATGCTTTTGCTACCTACCTGTCTTCCTTCCTACCTGCGTGTTTTCTTGGCGTCCTATAGGTCGGGCGTCGCAGTTCCCAAGACACACGACGCGTCGCAGTGGTCTCATGTCTTGGACTTTTTTCTTTTTTTTCTAATATTTAATTTAATTGTTTTTTTTATTTGGCTAATTTTAGGACTTTCTTGGAACCTGCTTGTCGCCGATGGTGACTCGGTAATAACTAGGGAAGGTTTTATTTGCCGTTTTCCCCTGTGTAGGTAATTCTATTATTATTATTTATTTTATTATTTTATTTATTGGGGCCGTGGGGGGGGGGTGTGGCTCTTGGTCTCACTTTATTGTTTTATAATGGTCCGTTCGAGATGATTCCGGCTTGTAAAATGGTAGTAGTAGACAAAAACAAAACTGCAGTTCTACCATTTGGAATATGCTAATTTTTTATTTTTTATTTTTGCTGCCAATTGCTGAAATGGATTTTATTTCGGCTTAACTTCTTCTTACTACCTTGTTCCCATACACGTTCCCAAACAAATTATCTGATTCGGATGTCATGAAAAGAAGGTTTGGTGGGTTTATGGGTTTAAAGGGTTTAGGGTTGGTGGGTTTAAGGGTTTAAGGGGTTTAGGGTTGGTGGGTTTAAGGGTTGAGGGTTGGTGGGTTTAAGGTTTAAGGGGTTTAGGGTTGGTAGGTTTAAGGGTTTAGGATTGGTAGGTTTAAGGGTTGAAGGGTTTAGGATTGGTAGGTTTAAGGGTTTAGGTGGTGTTGTGGTGGGTTTAAGGGTTTAAGGGGTTTAGGGTTCGTAGGTTTAAGGGTTTATGTGGTGTTGTGTAAATGCTTTGAGGTGTGTAAAGGTAAATTCATGTATATTATATTATCCTTAATGACTATACTTAGTTGCAATCCATATTAATGAGTTGTGGTACATCCTAATGGGAGTGCATCTCAAAGTTCAATGTGTTTGTTTTTTTTTTTTTGGTTTGCAATGGGCCATTTTGATTAGTCGTCCTTCACCTATAAATAAATAAAAAATCATGACATTTTAAATATTCTCAAACAGAAGTTTTTTTTTGTTTTTCCTAACTTGTTTTTATCAAATATGGGATTATGGTAGGACTTCTCTTTAGCCACCTATATACAATACAAGAACAAACTTTTGGACAAAGAATGTAAGACAAATTGTGATGTTATTTTAGAGAATATTTTAGGTGCACATTTTTCTTAATGCATTTTGCCTATCTCATTGCTTGAGTAGAATTTTTATTCTTAACTTTGGTTTTCATCATCATTCTAAAATTTTACAAGAGCTTGGATACTTATTATGATTTTTACTCATTAATTCAATTGATTATGATGCATCCCAAAGCACAAATGATGATATTGGTTGTGACTTGACACCACCCTCTTGCAATCTTTTGATACCCACTACAATTGTGTTGAATACATGTTCCTTGTAATTAAAAGTTGCTAAGTATGGTATATTGTTCATGAATTTTACTTTTTCCTTTAATTGCAAAAGCCAATTCTTGATATATTATGGATTTTGACTTCAAAAGTTTGTTACTGAATTGTTAAATTACTTAGTGCCACTTTAATCAAAGGTACAAGCAGTAGGGTCCGATGAAATTGAACATTTCTATTGGTCAAGAGTTTTAAATTGGTCCTAAGGCCTTTAAACAAGGGTCCATGACCAAAACAAATCCAATTGTGATTTCATCTACATGACATCATTTTGGAAGCAAAATCAATTAAGTCTAGGAAAAAAAAAGAACTTAGAGGATAGCTCATGGTTTGGAGAACCAAAATATAAACGAGGGTCTAAGGTTGTTCAATTTTTTTGATTTATTTTTTAACCTTGTTGCTCAAATTTTGTGAAAATGGAAAACATGTTATGGATTGAGGACATCGATTAGAACACATCAACTCTTCCATTTTTTACGAATTCTAGAGTTGACATGGTTCGTTTTGTGAATCTTCACAAGGTGGTTGTTAGAAAGATTACATTTTCAACCTTTCTAAATGCATGGAATGAAGTTGAATTGAAAAATGGGACGAAAAAATGAAAAGTTAAAACACCAATTTTCACAAGTGGAAACAACTTTAGATTTATAAGAGATCTCTAAACCAATACCCATTCCAAACAAGAGAGCACCAATGACGAAGGCAATTGTGATAAAAGATGAAAAAAAAATCTATTGTGTAATAAGAGAAAATAAAGAACATGAAAAATCATGGGAAAAAAAAATTAAAATTAAACACCAAAAGTTAACATGAGAACCATATTGAACTTCAAATTGGACCCTCGGCCTTTAGACACATTCATTGTACCATAAGAAAAATATTTTTTTTCTTAAAAAGGGTCCAATCCAAGGTTCAATATGGTTTGAATTGGTCCCTAGGCTTTTGGTCCCTGGACCCTTGTCTTAAAGGGCCTTTAGTGTTGGGTTGAGGTTTTGTGAATGATTTAACCCCATGTCATTAATGACATCTATCAACCATAACATACATCTTAGAACAATCATAATAAATTATATGTGTTTTTAAAAATACTTTGCATGACAAATAAAATAGTTTAATTAATGTCCAATGATTATTTTCATTCACTTTCCATTTGTGATGGATTAAATTCATCCATCATCATTCCTTTCCATCCATAATGAAAATGTATTAAATATTGTATGAAGGTTTTTTTGTACAATGGGTTTTATGGAAATTAACATAACTTAGCTCCTTAAATAGATATAAATACAGGTTATGCATACCCTTATTTTGAGTATTATCAACACCAATATTCAAATATATCCTTGCAATATATTTATATTCATCGTATTTCATGTCCCAATTTTCACATGTTATGTAAAAATCACATTCAAATATTGGGTCAAGTTGCAAGATAATTAGAGTTTGCGCATGTGTTTAACTTGATTGTTGTCATATTATTTTTGTCCATGATTATATTGTTATATATTTTCATTGCCACATGATAGTTCAAAATTGATTCTTGACATGAGATGGCATGGATGTAGTTCCACCATTCGAAGGATAGATTATTTTGAGCATTTTGCATCTTATATAAATGGATCCCAAAGAATTGTTGAATGTTTTTAATTGCACCAAGACAACCAATTTTAGATACTTAAATATACATGAATTCGTTTTGGCCAATCTTAATCTCTTTTTTTTTCTCCCACTTTTTTGGGGGATGGTGAAATTATCATCCTTGCTTTTATGACTATTTAGTTTTTTAATTGACAAAGAATATAGATTATTATGGCATCCATGAAATTATCACATTTCTTTGATGAATTTTCCACCAAGTAATTCATCTTCAGTAGATGATAGTTATTGACTAGCTAATTGGTTGGTGGTGAGCTTCATTTTTTGGGGGCGAATTTTCACATTGTGGCAATAAAAAAATAATCGGAAACTTTTTTTTTGTCAATGTAAAGTTGAAAAAAATTTGATAAACAAATGAATATAAAAAATAAAAACCACCAAACTTTCAAAACCACAAAGTGGAAACAAGAGCCTTGTTGGCAAGAGGTTGCCAATTATGGCATAGAATTGAGTTATGGAGGCAACAAGATTATATGTGATTACTATTGGCCTCAAGCCTATTGCTACACAACCAATCATACACGAGTAGAAGTTATGGTGGAGACCCAATGGCATGTTAGCATGGGACATGAGTTTTGGTGGGGGAGAACCAATGGTTTATTAACATGGTCCACACACATGAATTATGAGTTATAACTTAAACTTGCAACTAACCATTGGACCGATTATGGGATTGTTCAAACTATTGGATATTGTGTATTTGAATGTGGGAATTTTATGACATTAAATGCATATTTAACTACCAATGAAAAACTTTTTAAGGTCATATCAATTTATAATGCATGTATTAAAATGGGCCTAAGAGTTTAACTAAGGCATCAACATGCATCCACAACCTACCATGCTGAGGTCAAACTTTCACTATGTAGGTGTAGATGATAATAACTTAGCATTTGTTGGCCATGCCTACTAAGGCAAGGGTATTGTGTTTAGATTAATTATAGAGTATAATAGCTTAAGGGATTTTCGCCCCTAGGTAATAATAATAGGTCTATTTTTATATGAGGATTTTTGAAAGATGATATTTTGGCTTGTCTTGAAACTTGAGATTAGTTATAGAGTTATGATATCTTGAAAGATTTTAATTTCTTTTCGAGGATTTTTTTGAAGATTATATTTTTGCATGGTGAAATATATAAATTTCCATAACTCTTCTTTTGCCTTAAGATACTTTTGAACATAAATGGCAAGGCTACATTGTGACGCACCCTTTGTTTTACCAAAATTTGACAAACACTTAAAATGATCCCAAGATTGATGCAAATTGGAATAAGGTGGGGGAAGTAAGAACATCTCTTTGATCAAGGTCGATATTTGACTATTCTAAAATTTGGTTTAATTTTGCATTTACAAGAACATATGGTTGATCAAGGAATAGGTTAAATTTCAATTAGAATTTAACATTAATTCATTATGTTCAACTTGATTCTATACGATATTTACACTAGATCCATGTGACTATAGTAGCTCAAGATACTATAGTCACATGCTCAAGATTGGCAAATTTCACAACTTCTAGATTCAATGATAGACGACCCATTTTAGAGCGACCATCAAACATAAAACAACAACTCCATGTTTATTTCTTTCTAAGTGTATATTGAGGGATCTCCCACATTAGAAGAACCCTAGGTGTTATGCCCAAGGGAGAGATGCCCCCAAATTTTGTATGTTCCCATGTTCCCATGGAAATATTTCTTTCTATGAAATGGAAAAGAAGCAAGGAAACAAAAAGAGAGTTGTTTGTTTATGGAAGGAATACCATCTTTCAAAGTGAAGAAGGATTCAACAAAAACTTGCCCTGTACAAAAATTGCAGAAATCAATTAGGCACACAAAATTTCACTACTTAGAATTGCCATGTATGATGATGTATCACAGAATCTACACATACACATACACATACATACATACATACATACATCCATACATACATAGTTATTTATTTAGTTATTTTATTGGAGGTATTGATTAAACCACTCTTCAGATTGAAAAGTTTATTGGATTATATATTGCCCCTTTGGGTTTGCCAAATAAATCATCTCTAATTTTGTTATTCAGAAGATGATAGATTGGACCACTCTCTGAACTTTGAAGGACAAGAAGGCTGGTTCCATTCAATACACACACACAAAATTGAATTTGGTAGGGGATTTCCTCTAATCCCAAGGGAAGGACCACTATGTGTGTGTGTGATCCTTTCCTCATCAAAGGGATTGTCCAGACCAGGTTGAGAGCTTGTCTAACAAAGTGTTTGAAGATTCAAATGTTTTGGGTTTGGGTAAAACTAAAATGGGCTTTAGCAGAAACCAAAATCCTTCAAGATATCATAACTCTATATTAACTAATCTCAAGTTTCAACACAAGCCAAATTATCATCTTTCAAAAATCCTCATATAATAAAAATAGACCTAATAATAATATTATTATTACTACCTAGTGGCCTATAAAAATCCCTTAAGCTACTAGTTTACTCTATAATGAATCTAAACACAATATCCTTGCCTACTAGGGCAAGGCCAACAAATCCAGACTAGGTTTTTATCCTCGTAGGTACCTCTATTGGAAACAAGGGCAATGGACATCACATAAGGGCTCTTCTCCCAACATTTAAAATAAGAAGGAAATTGGTTGGGTACCTAGCCCTTTTCATGATACTTGCCTAACACAAGTTTGAGCTCAATTTTCAAATTTCTAAACCTTACAATTTCAATTTTGGCACCATTGTTCCAATTCAAGAACCTTTAGGCCCTATTCAAAACTTGAGTCCAATTTGTATATAATACACAATCCCCAAGATTAGAAATGGTATAGGTATGAAGTTTTCCAACAAATTAAAATTAGGGATTGGATAGGTACATATGGAGTTCCACATAAATCAAAATTAATCATTTTCCTATATGTTAAGATATGAAATAAACCCCCCCCCCCCCCCCCCCCCCTAGGGCCTAGATATGAAAAGTAAAATTAATATAATCATCACCAATAGAATCAATG
The DNA here is from genome assembly GCA_963921925.1 of Sphagnum tenellum. NCBI lineage: Eukaryota > Viridiplantae > Streptophyta > Sphagnopsida > Sphagnales > Sphagnaceae > Sphagnum > Sphagnum tenellum. The sequence goes on from OY998155.1 coordinate 13,684,303, forward strand.
ATTTCAAGAGTTATTTAATTTGTATATGAAAACATTTTCAATCATCAATAAATAATTACTTGAACATATGTATCATTGTGTACTTTTACACATCCCCTTGAAATGATACCCCCCTAGGGCCTAGATATAAAAAGTAAAGTTAAAACAATCATGATCAATATAATCAATGATTTCAAGAATTATCTCATTTTTATATTAAAAACTTTGATTAGTCATTACTAAATAATAACTTGAACATTTGTTTCCTTGTTTTTTTTTTTTTTTTGGTGCAAAAGATAATTTGTATGTTCCTTTTGCCCTTAAATGTTTGGAAAACACAAAAACTACTTTAAAAAGTAGACCAAATTTGTATGCCCTAATGTTTGGGGGCTAACCATGAATGGGATAGTTAAAATATTATCCAAATATAACAAGACACTTCTAGGTTTGTCAAGTGGTATCAAGATCAATTCGTGATTTTAAAATAGAATGCAAACTCAAGGCACATTTTTTAATTCTTAAAAGAAATATGGGGATGAAAACTTCATAATAAAATTAAGAAAAGCTCATAAATATGAATTCAAAGTGGAGTCAACTTGCACAAATTAAGAAAGAAGGCAATTAATGAAAGTTATAATCAAAATGGTGCATGAACAAATTATGGGCAACAAATTCAAGTACAAAAGTCATCTTGGATCAAAGTTGATAAGAATCATCATTTTCCTCCTTACAATATATTTTGTGATTGACAACAAATATTCATCAAAATGACAAAAATTCTTGAGGACTCCAACATGGGAGTTTTGAAATTTGTTGATTTTTCCAAGTTAAAAGTCCTAGAAATTTGCAATCTCATAACTTGACCATTTAAACATCAATTTGACCTTTGTTTCTTTGGTTTTAATGGTTAAGAGTTGAATTGTCAATTTAATTTTGATTATTTTTTTCTTAACGAAAAATGAAAAAGTTATTATCAATATCCAAGCATTATTACATTATTTTATGGTATATAAAAGTCTTGATTTGGACAAGGTTTGTTCTCTACACTTTTGTCCCAAAGATTAATTGGGACATTTGTATGGCTTTAACTCACAAGGGGGGAAACCACTTGAAATAGTGGGGAATTCATTTCCTTGCATTTTATCATACTTTAGAATCCAAGGACAATCTTTTGGCCCACCTCCCTTCTCATGCATTAGCTTCGGTTGCTTTGAAATTTGATAAACATTCTTGGTTTGACATCATGTGTTGTGAAGCACCAAAATTAGTGAATGACATTAATTTCAGCATATAGGGAAGTTACATACAATTTTATTTCATTATAAATTAAAAAAATTGTATGTCCATTTGTATGTTCGTAAATCAAATGTTTTGTATAATTTTGTATATGGTGTCTTGCCATTTTGAATAAAAGAACATCTACTTAATTGTGTTTTTGGAACATGAAGGAAATTGGAAATAAGATTCAAACTAAATGAATTGGATCGATGTTGGGCAAGTATCACCCTAAGGTTAGTTTTCACATTGAAAATGTAGATTGTCATTTTAGGTGATAATTATTTCCATGAAAATGAACAAAATATATCACATGGGCTTCAATTTAATACTTGAAGAGGTTAGAAAATGATCCTTCAAGTCTAGTCCTCAAACTAATACAAAAGTTATAAAATGTCAACTTGATACCCTAAGACGTTAAAATGGAACCCCTTGGGTTCAATGAATATGATTTTCAAAATAATATAACAATTATAAAATTGCTTAGAAAAATAAATTTTTAATTAATGAGATTTGAACTCAAAACCACCTTATTATCAAAAAAATGTTTTTATTAGTAGGGAAGACTTTTACATTTAAAAAAAATAGGAAATGTTTTTATTTTAAATGTACATGTGCCAAAGACTTTAACTCTATAGCCAATGGGATAAAAGAATTTTAAATAAAACAATCATCATTGGTATAATACATGAGAAATTATAGCTATGGTTAAGATATTAGTTTCTTTTAAGGGAGGTATTGGGTTCAAACGTCCATAAATTAAAAAACCACAATCAACATTTCTTTTATGAAAACAAGTCTTAAAATTGAAATGAATATGGAAGTTTGAAAAAAAAAAAAAAGGTTAAAAAAGGTTCAAAACTTTTCCAAGAACTAAAATTAACGATTTAAAAAATATAATGAGAACCACTAGCCAACATCGAACTATGCCTATTGTATATGGGTTTATTAAAATTAGATTTAAATGGTGGTCCATTAATTTTTCTTTCTCCATACAAGGTTAAAGAAGAGACATCATGATCATCATTATGTCTTTTTAATTTTTCTTATTACAACAATTTGAACTCCATGTTGTTGCATGCTAATAGCAAGGATCAATTATATTTTTTTCTTATATATATATCAATGTTAAATTTCATTTAATTAATATACATTTCATGGACATGAAAAGACACATGTTAATTTGTTTGTTTATATCCATGTTGGTGGATAGGAAAAAGGAGTGAGGTGGTTATAAAATGGAGGTAGTTATTTAAAAAGGTGGGAGATAATTATTATGAAAGTTAATATGAAAAGGAAATAGTTATAAAAAAAACAAGTTATGAAGTAATTATAAAGGAAGTAGTTATCAAATAGTTAGGCTTGAAAATGAGTTAATTATTTGTGAATTGTCTTTGGAGTGGTCTAGGGATTACCATATGATCATAATGATCATGTAGAAGTGACATGCAAAGAACCCCACATAAACCAATTCCTACGTCAATGGAATTTTATTGTATCAATTAATGTATTAATATTCCATGTTTGGACTATTATTATGCCTACAAAAGATTTAGGCATGGATCCCATCAAATTTGTTATTGCGTCATTGTCACCTATAAATGTGTCAATGATGGCTAGCTCATCCATAAATTTGTAGAATTCATTAACATAGGTTTAAAATTTTTTTTTTGTCAAGCAACTTTTTTAAATGTATTTTTAAAAAAATTGCTAATAAAATTTATGTATTAATAATAAGATGCAATTTTTTTCCGAAACTTTGAAAGAGGTTTTAAAGGTTTTAACATTGACTAGTAAATTATCTTTGATACGTAATATTATAGCAGATCTACCTTACAATCTTTCTTATCAATAGGTTGGTTGGTTAGTTGGAGTAGTAGGTATGGCTTTAAACCCATCTACCTATCAACCACATATGTTATTTCAACAAATATGTTTCCATCATGGTTTTCCAAACTTGATAATAGCTACCATTAAGTGTGTTAATATCTATTTTATTTTTGTATTGAAAATTTTAAAATTTTAAAACTTTAACCTATTAATATAAAATTTTAAAGTTCCATGGCTTGGATGATGCAATATGTTAGTGTGTTTGAAAAGTCTTGGGCTAAGCTATTACTACCACCACTTATATTCAAAACTAACTACTTACAAAGTTAATTCATCAAATGGCACTTGAAGAAAAATGGAACAGACATAATTAGTGAGTTTTTTTTGTCACTTAAAAACCTTTAAAATGAAACATACGTGATATGCACATACTAAATCAACTAAAAACTAAATTAGAAAATGAAAACCTTGATGTATTCTTATAGGATATGATGAATGTTCAAAATGCTTCAAACAAAAAACAATGAGCCAATGTGTCTACTTTAGACTATAGATTATTATCTATTTTAAGTCCTTTTGCACAAATTCTTTTTTCATATTTTTCATGCAAAGGAATTCTTGAATGAAATCTTTTGCAAATTGTTATTTTAAAATATTTATAGTTGTATCATATATTGCATGTTTTGTGTTAATCATTTTTTTCATAAATATGAATTTCTAAAAATGTATAGATTATGTTAGTTTTTGTGTTTCATTATTTGAAACATGATCATAATTTCAAATCATACCAAACCATGGTAATTGTCTTAAATTTTAATTTTTAATATCACAAGTTACAACTTTGTTTTAAATACCATATATATTGTACCACATTTACACCTTAGAAAATATTCATAAACTTAAAACATGCCCTAAAATTCAAATTTTTTAGGAGCATCGAGTTATCAAATATTTCTGATATTTTGAATGTCAAAAAGTTTGTAATCTATGAATATCAAAATGCCTTTTGTGAAAATAATGTTGTTTAGTCAAACACGTGCTCAACTTTGAACATCCTTTGTTTAAATAAAATTCAAAAGTGAAGCATTTAATGATTTAATTTGAATTTCACAACCTCCATAATAGTGATCATGCACAACTCACCATGATTAACATGCCATTAATGTGGCACCACATAGGTATATATGTATGCAATTTATTTCACAAGTTAGACATGGTTTTTGGTTTATTGTTTCATGTTTGGACCCAAAAGCTTATAGATTATTTCATATATGCCAACTAAAATTGCCAAAGTTTTTAGGGATGTTGTGTTTATTGGAATTAAGTTATATATTCAATTTTAAGATGAAAAATCCCCTCTAATTTGATCTATTGGGAAGAAAATCAAACCAAAAACCAACAATTTAATCTTCAATATTTAGTCAAGGCCAAGCTTGAATAATGAATCAATTCCAACTATTAATCATTAATCAAGTTAAACCTCTAGTCATAAACCCGATCCAAATACCAACCACACCTTTCATCATGGTTTCTTTTAAAAGATTGTTTATGTAGTCCAAGTGGCAATCATCCAAAAAACAATTTAATAAGAAAGTAGAAATAATATAATCCTTATATATTGTTAGCTACCTAATGAAACTTATCATAAAAATCGTGTGAATTGGAAAAAAAATTCTTTGAAATCTAGCAAATTTGGCTCATTTTTTCCATGAAAAATCTTTGGTAAATATCAAATTCATATTTTTAAAAGTTGAAATTTAACAAAAGTTATATGTCATGATGCATACGGGCATGACATATAGTAAAATAAATATTGCCTCCCGTTAACCCTTCCATTCATTTTAATATGAAGATGAAAGATTCATAGAACTGAATAAAAATTTAAGTCCTCTATCAAGCCTGATATATGAAATTGGTCAATCAAATAAAATGGGGTAGCCACATGGAACTTACAACAATCACTAAATTACTTAAAAGTTTTGGTTGCCATCCATAGTGATTTATTCTCCCCAAACATTTGGAAAAGCTATGAAAAGTTTAGATGTTAATAAATGGATGGATGTTTTTGAATATAAACATTAATGACTAATAAAACATGGACATTCACAAGGTTGCCTAAAGAAGGACATGATTTTGAAACATTTTCTTTTGTGTGGTCAAAATGATTTCATTACGAATGTATTAGCATTATAAAGCATCCATTATGACTTAAATGTTGTTCAAGTGAATGTTAAAAAAATTAATTGCATGGTAATCTTGATCAGGAATCATATATGCGCCAATGGAAAAGGGTTTCCAAAATGAAAATATAATTTAACTTGCGAATTATGTATGTTCGTATATGGTCTAAAACAAGCATCTAGAGTACACCACAATAATTCATATTTAATAATAGTTCATTTCTAGAAACGCCCATTTGATAGTAATGTTTATATCAAAACCACTTGGGAGAACATATTCCTTTTGAAATTGGAAAATTATGCATGTAAAAAATAAGGTTCCCATTATTGGTTGTTGGGTGAAAATTATAATTCAATTGGTCCTATGATAACATAATGCTTGTTTTCAAAACCAATATATAATTAATATAAGGTATGCATTAATCCCAAGGTTTTTTTTTTTTTTTTTTTGAAAAATAACAACATGCATGTATTGAAATTATTTAGGTATTAACTATTAGTAGGTTTAATTAATTTATTGTGACTCAAATTTTGGAAAGGTTTATAATTCCCAAGGTTTTGAATCTAATTCCAATTTTTAGGGAGAAGGGGGGAAAGTAGTCTTATGAAGAACACATGAAAGTTTCACAATGAGTTAATCAATGTTACCTATAATTCTTCCTTGACAACTCGACATTAGGCCAACTTTATGATTGTATTTATGTTGATTCGTTGTTTGCTTGGTATATACTTATGAGTATGTGGATAGATTATGAATCCTTCATTATTCCTTGTAACTTCAACTAGAATTAAAAATTCAAACAAATACATGATACCAAAATTAAATGCAAACATGAAATTTAAATCTTGTTTAGGGTGGCTTATAGATGTGAATATTAAAAAATAGATGATAAAGTGAGAAAAAAAATGTTCCCTCACATAATTACCGCCCCGCCCCCTTTCGCTCCCCACAATATCCTATTGGATGTAAGTAGTGTCAAATTTTTAATATAGAATGTCCACCTTATGTATCAAAAGGGGCGGAAAGGTGAAAATCCTTTAAGGTGTACCATCTAGAACAAAAAGGACCCAGTCATTACTATAATCCATTTTCTCTTATGTTTTGGTTCCTATCAAAACATATGAATCAAAATGTGTTGAATATTTATTATTTTAGACCATTATAGTTATAGATTCCATCACAATCTTTGATAAATGTGTATTTACTTGGTATAAAAAAAGTAAAATAAATAAATATATATATAAGGTGACATTATGATAGGATTTTGGTACACTTTCAAAAATTTGAACCTGGAATAATTGTATCATGATAACCCTATATGTAAATGATTTGTTCATATTCACAAATGATTTTAAAACAATATTACCTAAAATAAAAGAATGGTTGTAATCAAAATTACAAATGACCTTTAGTCCTAAATGAAATTATGGATTGGGCATGGAATTAAACATAAATAAAAATGCTGAAACAATGCATCTCAACCAATAAAATGTATATATTTGATATTTATAAATGATTTAATATGGAAAATAATAAGGTAATAAACGTTCCATTAGAAATTGGACTAAAATTAACTGAAGATTATGTCCTCAATGGAAAGGAAAATTTGATATTATGAACATTATACCACATGAGGAGGTAGTCACAAGTCTATTATTTGCTAGGACATGTACTTGGCCATATATTGCATTTGTTGTTACAAGTATAAATGATTAACACTTGAATAATCCATGACCATTACACACATAAAATATTATTTTGTTATTTGAAAGGGACCATCAAACATGGTATTCCATACACCAAAGATATAAAACAATGAGATTTAACAATCAATTGATTGGGCTAAAGACTTGGATGAAAAAAGTTCCACTTTGGCTATGCATTTATTGTTATTGGGTGGAGCCATAAGTTGGGCTAGTAAATAATAAATGTGTACAACCTTACAATCTACTATAAAAGCTTAAGTAAAACATTGCAACTATTTCAAGGAGGCCAAAAAATTACATGGTTGAGATGATTGGTGTTGAATTGGGGATCAATATGCCCCACTATTACCTATTGTTTTTTAATGTGACGCAATCAAAGTGATATTGTAGTAACAAAAAAATCCTAAACATCATTCTAAATTTGAACATATTGAAATAAAATTCCATTTATATACATGATAAAACATTTGTGGAGAATTAAAATTAGAATATTGTAGTAATGAAAATGTTGGTTGCAAACTTGAATACAAAAAGTGTATACACATATTAACATGTGTATTTTATGCAAATTTTAAGAGTGTCGATTTCGAGGGAATGTTATGATATGAAATAATACTCCCCCCCCCCAAGGCATAGATATGGAAAATAAAGTTGGAACAATCATGACCAATGGAATCAATAATATGAAGAATTATTTTGCTTTTATATAATGACCCTAATCCATCATTAATAAACAACTTGAACATATGTTTTCCTTGTACACTATTTCCTTGTTTTTAAAATTTCAACGCTATAAAATTTATCTTTCTTGCCAACTTTTCAAAAAAGTTAAACTTGACTATTTACATAATGTGAACTTGTATTCAAAAGTTGGTTTTCATGGTTTTTGTTTCAGTTCCAATTCTAATAAAAAGATAACGAACCATAGTCCAATTCTTGTGTTGATTCCACTAAAAGGGTGTTAGTTTGGGTTTAGGCCACAAAAACTTGAATTCAAGTCCCCAAGTTTAACATTGCAAATTAGAGAGCTTGTCAACATTTATAAAATCTTGCCATTTTTTTGGCAACGTAGTTGAAATCCATGCTATGTAATGAATAATACATCCAAGGGCTTCTTACAATTTAAAGCGTTTCATTTTCTTACAATGGCCAAATTGCATTTTCATAATGTTTTTAATCTTCACATTTCTTTTTAGTTAAAATATGTATATTTGTCATCTATTCCCCATCTTTGTCATTGATGGCCTTCTTGACACCTAGAATATGATTATATTTTCAGAGAAAAACTTGGCTATGATCTTTACAATGTGTATTTAGCCTTTAGGTGAGGGCATTACCAAAATTAGGTTTGCTTTGAACTATTCATCAAAAATTTCAACCAACCAATGCAATGAGGATACACAATATCTAATATTTTATTCCCCCCATGTTGTGAAAAACACAAGTGTGATTCAACAATTGAAATGTTGCTTTTAAACATTGTAGCTTCACACTTTCCACAACTTGGAAAAAAATGCCCCAAAACATATAACATGATTCTTGATGTTAAAATCTCGTGCTTTTGTCCAAATTTTGTTTCTTTACAATAAATCATGACTTTCCAAACTATTTAACTTGATTGCCCATTAATTTTGATTAAAAATTTGGTAAATTTTATGACAGGCCATATTTCCAAAAGTGGCATGTCTTTTTTGACTAGTCCAATTGATTTAAATGACATTTCTAACTACTTGATCATAAGTGGCATTTAATTAAATTGAACATAAAACAGACACCTTTAATAAAAACATTCATTGTTCTAATCAAATGGGATATACTTTATAAATTGATACTTATATACCTATAGGTATGGGTATGTAGATGGGTAGGTAGATAGGTTGTAAGAAGGTAATTCAATAGGTCCTAAATAACTAAATACATTGTAGAAACTGTCAAAATTGGAATTTGTAAAATAATTTGCAGTAAACATACATTATTTTAATTGTGTGCCTATATGCCAAATGATTTCACTATATTTTGAATGAATTCACTAGTCTAATGACCGTGGACTAATGAATTACACCCACATTTTATAGTTAGGATTAACACAATGTGTTACAAAGTCATGAAATACTTGATTGGCCAACAAAAAATTAGCCATGGAAACCAAGTTTTAATCCTTATTACCAACATAAATTACATATCATATATATACAAACATGTTTCTTAATAGACAATGCACAATCCATTTGTCAATTCAAGTTTCAACAAAAATCCTTAAATCCTCAACTTTGAAACAAAAAAAACTAGGGATATTGTCAAAATTCATGTATGGCCTAAATTTAAAGGTGTCTTGTGTAGGCTTCATGAAAATATACCAAATGCATAATGTTGCTTAAAGCACCAACCCTAAGCCACCACCACCTTTCATTCAAATTTTAACTAATTTCAAAATAGATAGTTATCATGTCACCTTTTTTATTGTATAATTTGAATGACATAATCATTCTACACATTGATTCATTAACAATCATGTCATTCCCAAGTAATTAACCTCTATGATTTTTTTTCAATTTGATGAAATTATAGGGTTTTCCCACTTGGATTTTCTTAATGAAAACCAACAAATCACAACATAGGTGAAAAATTGGTAAATCTGTCCAATTAAAAAACATTATTTATAGATTTCTAAGATGCCTTAAATGATAGGAAAAAAGATTATAGTTTGAAAGGAACTTGCAAATACAAAAGAAAAATCAAGTCAAGTTTAGATGTGTGGATGCAAATAGTAATTGGGTTGAGGGGATGGGGGATGACTGATTTTGATTCAAAAAGCCAACTTGATTTGGTAACCTTGTCATTTCACTGATTTTGAAGCATTTTTTCAAAAAATTGGATTTTGGGGTTTTAAAGTTTTAACATCTTAGAATTACATTTTGATTTTTAGGTTGAGCTTTAAAGGCAATTCAAAAGGAATGGAACCTAACATTCATACGAATTGGAGGTGTGAGCAACTATGGATGGCCAAGGTATTCAATACAATTATTAAAAGTTTTGAAACTAGTGGCATAGTTCCACACAAAAATCAAACTGAGAATTCAGTTTCAAGTTTGAATCTTCAAAAAAAGTTTGATTTCGAATTTAAAAATCAGCATCTTTTAGTTTCGTATTTTACTAATTGAAACAAGATCCAACAATTAACTGTTAGTTAATCACTAGATAATTGTTGGATCAAATCTTGTTATTTGAAAAAAATGTATCATGGTTTAGTTTTGATTCCATACATAAATAAATTTGAGGATTCAGTTTTGGATTTAGTTGTTCAAAAATATAAAGACCAATTTTGGTTTCCATATAAAAAAATTTAATCCTAGTTTGGATTTGGTTCTTCTTACTTAAAACCAATTGTTTTTATTTACTGAAATGTGTGCCTATCAAAAATTAGTCCAAACTCCACGTTCAAGAGGAGTTAATATTATAACAACTCCGATAATGCATTGTATTGGAGGCAATATTATTAGTTTTCACATTCAAATTTAGTGCTAAATGTTGCCCCTCCCCCATTGATAAACAATAAATATTGAACATAGTACATAGCAAGCATTTGAATGCTACACATAAACCAATCATTATGGTTGACCAATCAATAATAATTAGTAGTTAATATGACCCATCATTGTGATTGGGTTTTGGGTTTAAGGTTTTTTCACCTAAACCCTAAACCATAATCATTGATTTCATTTTACAAGGTCTTTAGACTCGTTGTTTTTCTAAAGGTCTTTTGACACACACAATATCATATGTGAATTGACTATGTGGGTTATGTTTTGACTTCATCCAAAATGTCTTATATAGTCCATTATTTTACTATTGTTGCTAGAGATACTCTTAGTAGCTCTCAATTGGTAAACACCTATAACCTCTTTGGGACTTTGATTGGCTTTGCCTACCAAGGCAAGGATATTGTGTTTGAATTCATTTTAGAGTATAGTAACTTAAGGGATTTTTATAGGCCCCTAGGTAATAATAGGTTGATTTATTTTATGTGAGGATTTTTGAAAGATGATATTTTTGCTTGTGTTGAAACTTGAGATTAACTATAGAGTTATAATGTCTTGAAAGATTTTGGTTTCTTTTGGAGGATTTTTTCAAAGATTATAATTTTTGCATAGTGATGAAATAATTGAGTATTCATAATTCTTCTTTTGCCTTAAGATACTTTTTAATGTAAATGGCAAGGCCACAATGTGACACACCCCTTGTTGTACAATCATCTTCGTAGAAGGCAAAGCAAGGGTGGCCAAGAAAAGAGGACAAGACATGAACAAGTAAAATGAAATGTACATTGTAAGTAACAACAACATTTGAACCATTTGATGGTAATTTGATAGTTGGCAATCGGGGAATGGAATTTGCAGGACATAGAAGAAGCAGGATCTGCAGTATTGCAGGTGCTCATGTTGTTGCAGATTTTGATCTGTCATGTGGATTCAATGGCACAACGAGTACACACTTTTATATTGGGATCTTGGGTGGCTGCAGATGTGTTTGAGGACACGGGAGGAGGAGGGCATTTTGATGTGTAGGAATTAATAGCAAAATGCTTCCACATTCAACCATTTAAAGAGCGACCCAATGTGAACTTTTACTCCCCTTCTGGTCCGTTGATGGCCTACATTAGCCTTAATGCTTAAGTAAGGAACCCTCTCACAATCACAATGTGTAAGGTAAAGTCCTACGGTGAGCTCATTCTTGAAATAAGGGGCTGAGGATGAGGTGATAGCCAAATTCATCTGGCCCTGCATTGTAGGAATGTGCCCTAACCATGGATTTTAAGTTTGAATCATCATAATGCTCAAGGTGAAGATCATCATGAACCCAAACATGTCTAAACATGTGATCAGGAGAGAGGGAGGGTTCTTACACTTACTTGTAGCTGTAAGATCCATCCCTCTTAAGGAGCAGTTGCAGTATCCCTCATCTTGTCTAGGAGGGATATGTAGGTACCCTCCAAATATACTTAGGAGATTTCTCCAGTGCTTCCTGTGAGTGTGATGATCCTCCAATGTTGAAGCTTTTGCAGCCTGGGGGTGAATATCACCAGTGTTGCACGGTTCTTTGAACACACAGTCCTAAACCCCAAGAGCACAATTTCTCACCAGGTAAGTGCCTTCGTTTAACAAAGCACAAAAGTCTCCGAGGTTGTTACAATTTCCTTGAGAATCAAGGTTACATATGGAACCAGTTCTTTGATTTTTCAAATCCACTGGTCAAGGGTGAGAACTGGTTCTTTGATTTTTGGAGAACTACTACTACTGGTCAAGTTCTCCAAAAATCAAAGAAATAGTTTTTACCCAACCTTACCGTTTTGGTTCTGTCTATGAAAAAGAGAGAGAATTGCACAACAATGGTGAATACCCTTCCTTACTCGCCAGGGTGATGTCCTTTTTAAAGTCCCCAATAACAATAGTCAATGAGTGCCAAAGAGTTTTGATCGCATGGGTTTGGCTGGTAACTTTGAATGCAATGTTTGTGTGCAATGAAAAAAGAAATGCAGATATGGATTTGAGCAAAGATGACTGGCCTCTTCAGAATTCCAGGTATCATTTTTATCTGGCACATATTACACTAATGTCAAACCATATTTTGCATTAGAATGGCTGAAACCACTAAGCTTACCTCACACATTCATAAGCCAAGGTCCTACTGATGGAGGCAAAACCATATTCTGTTGTATTGTAACAAGCAAAGTTTGGAGTTTGGAATTTCAACATGATATCAACATGTGACAAGTTCATTCTTTTGGCAGAAAAAGACCTCCATTTACTCCAAACCAAGCTTCTTGGCATGAAGCTGATGAGCAAAAAGATATGGTGAGGAAGGGAAGTCCTACTATTGATTGATCGACTGATGTATCCAGTGATTTTCTTCCCAGTAAAAAAATTCACAAAGGCATGTTCACAAATATTCACAAAACCATGGAACAATGCAAGTATGAGCAAACCCAAAAAAATCATTTGGGTTTCAGTGTTGAGATTATTAGAAACCTATATTTGCTCCGAAACCGATGCCAAAAAATGCAGGGAGGAACAAAACAAGTCATTGGGGTTTTTAGATATTGAATTTGAAAGCTCGTGAATTTGCTCCAAAACCATGAAACAAGGTGAGTGAGTACAAGAGGAGTGAAACAAGTCAAATGGGTTTTAGTATTGAGATTTCATGTATCAAAAAAACTTACTCTATAGTGTCAAAACCATGCAATAATGTAAGGAGGAGCAAACAAATCTCATCTAGGGTTCTAGTGTTAGGTTTTTGTGGCTTAGGGTAGCATGGGCCATAGTTTGATTTTCTTGGCCTTGCTACCTCTGTGCTGAGCACAAGCTTTACTGCATCATAGTGACCAAAATGTGTTTGTTTGGACTTGAATACTCAAAAATAATTGTTGAATCTGCCAACACCAGAAGAACCAGTCAATGAAACCTTCTATAAAACTGCTGGCATTACTGGTTTTTGAGAAAAACTGGAACCGAAGGTTTCTTTGATTCTGGATTTTTTTTCTTCCCAAAACTGAAATGGAAAGTTTCTTTGAATCCAAAATGCTTTTAGAAACTGGAGTGGGAGATGAGAGTTATCCGTAAAGTAAGAAAAACACAGCACCAGAACCCTGAGTTTGGTCATACACAGGGTGAGATTTTTTGAAAACCTGCAAAGGAGTACATTAGCATTCATTCAACAGGGGATGAAACTCAGAAAACCATCAATTTTGGTGGGAAACTGAGTTTCAGCATTTCATATTGAGATTTAATAAAATGTCCTTACTTTGCTGATATCACTTGATCTTAGTCAAGAGGTCGAGAAAGGTATTGTGAATAACACTTAAAAAGGGGATAAGGGATAAAGGAGGCCCAAAGACAAGGTGAAGACAAAGTTACTTTACAAATGACTCTATTATAGGGGATTTTTTTTTCAAATAAACCACCCAATACTACTTGGTTCCAGGCTTTTGCCAGGTTATGCAATCAACACCTGCTTATGTACACGACAATGACACACCAAGATTTTCAGGCAACTCTCTTTACCTTTACAAACTATAGTATCAACACCATGTTGTTTAATGTTCATGGGTGCACTCATTTATCCAAGTACCTAAGCACTCATGTTCGTTGCACTCTTGTATAACCATCTAACACGGTGTTTCTCACCTATCTAAGTTAGTCACTCGTCTTGGGCCTCAATGCATTTCTCTTAACTACTGGAACTAACTCCAACAATCTAGGGCTGATTTAAAGGCCAGCGTACATCTCTCTTCACTCGTGAAACTCTAGAATGCCATGATGGGTTCTAAGGAATGGCAAGCCTTCACATTCAGTTTGGGTTTAGGACTAGTGTTTGGAGCTTAGTCATATGAGCTTAGTTCAAGTGTGAGGTTTGGAATATTTTTGTTCATGGGATATAAACTTAGGTAACATGATCAATTTTTTTTTTAAATCATTTGAATTTTAAAAATACACAAGTTTTGTTGTTGCAAATTTTTGGTGTTATGCAAGTCTTTTTTGCATACTTTTGTTGGGATTCTTGTTTATTGCAAATGAATCATAGCTTTTGAATCACAAAAATGTTTGGTCTAGTTTTGTTAAGTTTTGCTTTGTGTTTTTTGGGCTTGGATTCTTGTGTATTGCAAATGAATCATATCTTTTGAATTACAAAAAAGTTTGGTGTTTAGTTTTGTGTTGAGTTGCAACTAGATTAAGTTTTTTTTAACATTTGGTTTTTCATGTTTTGTATGGGATTTGGGTGTGGCAATTTTTGGGTTGTTTTTGTTGTTTTCGAGTTCTAGTAAGTGTTGTGGAACAAATTTTGTTTTCAATGTTGTGTGGCATGGGTTGTTTTGTTGTTATTGTCTCTGTTGTAATTGGGTAATATATGCAGATGGGAGAAATGTTCTTGGTTTGATTTTGGCCAAAAAAATCTTTGGAGAGTTGAGTTCAAACAAGGCCTAGACCCTAGAGTTTGTTATGTGAAAGAAAGGAGAAAAAAAAAGAACCATTGTTAAGAGGCCCCTACCCTTCCCATTTTTCTTTCTTTCTACACACACACACATATATATTTCTTTCCTCTTTATTTCTTTCCCACAAATTTTCACTTTCCTTGTTGAAATCAGCACCACGTTTCCAACAATAAGGTGATGACAACATCAAAAGGAATAAAAGAGGGAATTCATTAGGAGGAAATGGTGATGGGAAGAGTTAAATTCCATCATGATGATTGTTGTGCTTTAAATAATTCCACACTTTCATAGATCTCAAATGACTAGCTCATTTTGGAGGTTTGGGGTCCTTTGGATTAAGCTAGAAATAAGGAAGTTTGGGGGGGTTCTAATGTAAGAATCCTTTTTGTTTTTTCAAACCTAGAAGTTAGTTTCACTTTACCTATGGTCGAATAGTGATTTGGTGACCACAAATAAATTTTTGTCAAAAATTTCAAACAAGGTAGTACCCATGGTCGAACATGTCATCATATCATTTGATGTCATGATGTGATGTGACATATGTGACATGAGAAAAATAAATCATGACATGAAACACAATGTGATCATGTGACATGAAATGTAATGTGAAACATGACATCACCTAACGTTAAATATTTTTGGAAGGATTTTTTGAAAATTCACCACACTTGCATATAATGTTGATTTGGTGTGATTTTTGTGCCATCTAGTGTTTGGAGAGAACGGTTACATGTGTGCAAACATGCAAAAAATTTGGAGGCCAAAGGCTGATTTTCCATTTTGGATTAATTTCCATTAAATATTTGGGAATTCACATCTCACATAAATAGAGGCGAAATCATGTGTTGTGAGCAATGCTAGTGAATTTTTAAGGATGAACACTATTCATGTGGAAAATTTCAAGATGTATGTGACAAAAAAATTTAAGGATTTTTTCAAGGCATGGGGGGCGGGGGGTGTGGCCATCATTCTTGTGCTAAACATGTGGGAAATTAACATTGTGTTATAGTTTCCATTATTATACCTCATAGGTGGAAAAGTGTTTCGCCATTAATAAACATAGAAAATTTGAATTCTTGTGCAAAGATCCCAAAACTAGAAATTTATGTTGTATGATTTGTGCATTTCCACTTGTTGTTTATGAATATGTTGGTCAAATTGTTATGTGATTTTAATAGATAAGGGGATTTACCAAGGGATGTGCCATTTGACTATGACTAGGGGTTGAACCCACTTTTTAGGTTGATGACCCCTTTAAATAATTTATGTTTATTATTCAATGTTAAATCATATTTGAAAGGTTATGTGTTTTTATCATTGTATTGAGCATGGGGGTTGTGATTGGTGTGATTAATGGTTGGGCATGGGAAAAGGTTACCACTTCATTTTGATCATTGAATAGGTCCTATTTAACATTTGGTTTGATTAGACATATGGATTAGGTTTTAAACTAGGGTTAGGTTATATTGGGATGTGAAATTATGGATATTTTTGGATCTGATCACTAGGTTGTCCTATTGTTTGTTATTGTGATGAGATTGGGTTGATGACCAATAAACCACCTTGTTGTGTTTTAAGTGTTCCTAAATGTTATTGGCTTTACGAAATGTTTTTTTTGGTGCAAATGCCTTAACCATATGTGTACAACATCCTCATGTTTATGTGATGGGAATTATGGTTTAAGGGGTTGGTTAAACTACAATAGGTTGAACATCCCTTTAGGTTTAATATAAGCATAACATGTTGAATAAACTTTGGATACTAGAAGTCTCAAGTTGGATACCGAAATTAGGGTTAATGTTCACAATGAAAAGGGCATATGATCCAAGGACATGGCACATGGTTATTATCATTAATGGTATTACTAATTTGGGGTGTAATTCAAACCACCCACACCACTTTCATCATCATTTGGGGGGAATCTTCATATGTTCACCTTTGAGTTCGATCACCACACCATTGTTGTGGGATATCAATGACATTTATGGGGCCACTAGGAGGTTTCATTAATATTTGGGGGTGGTTGGCACCACAAAGGATGATTTCATCTTGGGGGTTGAAAGTTTAATTATTTTTAAAAAAAATTTAACAATTAATGTGATACAAAATAGATGCGTAATCCCCAATCATTCACGCCTTTGATGGCATGGAAAGGTTTGTTCCACCATTTGGAAAGGTTTGTCTATAAATGATTACCATGAGTTCAGGTGTGCCCATGAAGTTCATATTGAGGAATGATGATTATATTGTTCATCCAACAAATGTCTATCGCCAAAATATATATGGCCCCAACACCCACTTTTGCTTTGGGTTTGATTTCAACAACTTTTAATAGTATTTTGACCAATGGGGGCAAGAATGCCAGTGGTTATGGAATCACTGGAAGTGGGGTAGCTGTTGGGAGTGGTGGTATCAATCCTTCAATTAATACATTGGGTTTGTTGTCAACATTTAATTTGGCCTTTTTAAAAATTGTGAAAGAATTACTAAGGCTTTGGATAAAAAAGCTATGAAGTTTACAAAACTTCCAATGTAAGTTACATGAAAGCTTAGGAGAAGCCTATGCACAAATGCATAGATTGATTATAATGATGCAAGGTGTTACCAAAGCCTAAGCAATTTTGTTTTGGTGTGGGATCTAAGGTAAAAAAATACATGGCTTAGTCACAATGGACATGTTCAGGATGACTTGTTTAAAATAATTGAGAGGTTTTTTGATGTTTGTCCAAAATGAGTTTTTTTCTTACCAAAATTTTTAGTAAAAAAAATTAAGAATTTTAGTAATGCCTTTTGGGTTCACCCTTCTAGTTGATTTTTGTTGCCT
The DNA here is from genome assembly GCA_963921925.1 of Sphagnum tenellum. NCBI lineage: Eukaryota > Viridiplantae > Streptophyta > Sphagnopsida > Sphagnales > Sphagnaceae > Sphagnum > Sphagnum tenellum. Next base: position 13,702,085 of record OY998155.1, read on the forward strand.
TATGGACAACATTAAGATCTTAAACTTCCCTTTTGATTTTGGTTCCTTTTGCTCATCCTTTTTGTAGGAGATTTTGGATGAGGATGTTCATCATGTTGATGCGTTCCTTAGGTTAAAGGATGTCCATGTAGTATTTGAAGTCCTTTCTTGATGTTTTGCTCAAAAACCTTTCTATTTGTTTTGTTGTTTTCCTTATCTTTCGGGTTTTCAAAATAAACTTGCCACTTTTAATTCAACTTTGTTGAGAAGTTTTTAAAGGCTTTTGGGTCCAAGTTGTTTTGAGTGCCTTCAAGCTTCTTTAGTCGAATGACAAGTTTGTCTCCCCATTTTTAGTGGAAAATTAAACCTCATTTTTGCATAAAACATAATTCCATTAACCTATTTGGGGAATTGGGCTATTGTTGCATTCATCATTGCCTTTAAGTTCATGTTGAACTTTCACCAATTCTTATTTGAGGTTATAATAGTGAACAACTTAGGTTCATTATCCTTCTAGGCCCATTTGAAGTTGGCTTGGGAATTTTTTCCTTTAGTGGAAATGACATGCGTACCCTTTTTTAAGCAATTGACAAAGAGAGGAATATATCAACTTCATGAAAATATTTCATAGATATTGTATGACCATTTTTTTTTAGCATCATCTTTAATTTGTTTTCTAATTCACATCAACCACACTTGAGATCTTATGCAAAGCGAATTGGAGATGTGTGGTTGTCTGCTCATCCAATGATCCTTTTTTTTGTTTAACTTCAAAAGTTTTTTCCACTACATTCCACATTCAGTTGGGCTTCCCCCATCCCTTACATTTGTGATCAACCTTTGGATCCTATGGGGATGCACCTTCTTCATTGTGTCGATGGTGGTGAGAAAATGATTTCCTATGATGTTGTGCATGTTGACTTTATTTCTATTGTGAAGGATGCATGATTTCACATTTTACGTGAGTAGACCCATGTTTTTTCATTGTTTAGTTTTAAATTTTGAGTTGGTGGGTCAACATTATGGTTTTGGTGAATGGTGTTCGAATGTTGGTTGACATCGTCATAGCTAACCCCATTCAAATATGTTTGGTTTTGTGACTAGCTCTATTTCGTGGGGTTGGCGTTACAACTGCAACTCAAGCTAAAGATGACCTATATTGTGATCAATATCAACAAACTGATTTTTCCTCTAATCATAAAGGTCTTGAATGTTTGCATTAGTAAGCCAACAATTTTTTTCATTAATGTGCCAACAAGACATGAAGCATGAAGAGCTTTAGAAGCCCTCCTATTTTTTGTTTTGGGTTTAGAGGTTTTAGGTAGAAGGTGTTGATGATGTTGCAACAAGTGCATGCGATCTCTATTTCAAAATGTGTTGTTATTATTGGCAAGGGTTCTTATAGGATAAATGTTATAACATCTCCCCCCTTCATCTGTGATATGCTCCTTGTGAAGAGAGGTTTGAGTCCTTGATTTGTTCATCTTCCCCTTGTGATACGCCCCAGTTGGTGGTTTCTTCTTTTGACATGAACTTGGGTCCATCCATCTTGTACCCTTTTTCTCCCCTTTTGTTGCTGGGTGCTTTGTTTTGTTGACGTTTGGCAGGTTTTCATCAACACACCTTGCTTCATTCATACATACATAGATAGATGTGCAAACCAAGAATGGCAGAAGCTTTACAACTTTTTTGAAAAAAAATTTAGAGCAACTCCAATGGTCCTCAGTATGTAAACCTCCTCCTCAGTATGCAGCCGTGCAAATTACAATTGGAGGAAGAAAAGTCAAAACATGTGTCTCGGATTGGCTCACAAAAAATGGTTCTGGCTCAGCATGTTTGCTCAGTTTGATGAGGCTGATCAAAAAGACACAGCAAAGCACAAACACCTGCTGTTGATTGCCTAGAATGATAGGTTGATTGGTCCAGGTGGGTTGCTATTAGTACCTAGTCTCGTACTTGTTTGCAGTCCCAGTTTTAGTTTATGGGTTGGATTAGAAAAGAAAAGAGAGCTCTTAAATCTTAAGTTTCCCCCAAAATCCCACCCAATTCCCCCCCACCCATCCGCCCCTTTCAATCCTTTTGTGGCTGTTTGTTTCAGGGGAGTTGTGTTGCCAGGAGCAATGGCTGTTGCTGTTGCACCCACCACCAGTCACGCTCACCTCTCGTCGCAGTTCTCGTCGTCGTCGTCGTCACATGTACGCTTGTGTGCTAGCCTCTGGAGTAACGCAGGTGGTGGCTGTGGAGGTGAAGAAGAGTCGTCCAGGCGTGGGGAGGTGGGGTTGTGTAGCTTTAGTCCTTGGCAAGGACTATTATTGTGTGGGAATTCGCAGTGTTCTCGCCTGGAGCGACAATGGTGCTTTGATATCACAAGGTTTTGCTGCTCCCCTCTTCTTCTTCTTCGCCTGGGGAAATCTTTCACTCTTCTCGATTGTTGTTGTTGTTGTTGTTGTTGTTTTTTGGGGGGGGAGGGGTTCTTTGGCTGGTCTTTATTTCACGCAAACATATTGAGGACGGAATAAGTACTCCGCTTTGTCTGGCTGCTTGCCATTTCGATTCGGTTTTTTTGGCCGTTGTTTGTTGCCATTTTGTACAACAGCGTGGATCTCGCGAATTGAGAAGCAGCCAGATAACTTATGTTGCAGAACCTGGAATTCGAAACTTGGCAACAAATCTGAATCTCTTAGTTTGCCATGTTTTTTTAACCTCTCGGTTTCTCAGCAGATGGCTTCTTGTTGCAAAACCCTCGTTCAACAACGTGAACTGAACGTTGTTTGATCAGCTGATGGTAGTTGATCAGGAGAGATTTGACCTAAGACTCTCTGCCTGTGAGGTTTCAGGCAACAGAGGAAAGTGGATGGAGCGACGTCCCCTTCAGCCTGTGCTGTCCCCAGGCCTCCAAGAATCGCTGCCCAAAAGCCAAGCTTGTTGACCAACCCCTGTCTGGAGACAAAGACCAGTCCCTCTCTCAAATTTTGGGTACTTACTGCATCAACCTCAGAGGAGCTTCTTGCAGCAGCCACATTGAGGGCCCAGGTGTTCTACGTGTACCCTCAGCTTGTTGAGAAGTATACAGAAGGTGTGGAGGCAGTCAAGGAGCGGGTTGCTCACAATTTTCAAGTAGCAGATCTGCTGAAGACAAGAACAAAATCAGAATTCAATCGGGTATTTAGAACTAGCCTTCTTCTTCAGCAGTATACTTTAAGTTTGCTGCAATGCACCTAAATCCCCTTTACTTGCAGCAAAAAGCTAAATGCATCTGCTCTCTTGAAGCCTTGTTGAAGCTATAGATTCCTTTCTAGTTTGTGTTTCAGATGGGGATGAAATGACTGAGAAGCAACTGTGATTGGAAATTGGTTGCAGGAGATCAGAATTCAGGCTCTAGGCATGCGGGTGAAGTGCTTACTAGCTGTCTGTGAGCGATCTGCACTGGATTCTTTTCTTCTTTCAGCACCTGGGGTAGGAATTCCTGATACAGCAATGCGATCTCTTTTGGCGCCCCCAGAGCTCAGTTCAATGGAAGTTGGGAATTCAAATGCTTTGGTTGCCATTGGCACCTTGGACATCCAAGTAAGGCATCAAACCATTGTGTTTCTTTTGGTCTCCCTGAGCTCAGTTCAATGGAAGTTGGGAAGTCAAATGCTTTGATTGCCATGGCACCTTGGACATCCAAGTGAAGGCATCAAACTGTTTTGTTTGAGTCTTGCTGCAGATCAAGACTTTGGCTGCTGTAGCCTGGTATTATGTTATCAATCCCCTTCTACGAGGCCCAGTCAGTAGTGGGCCATGCCTTTCTACATCTGGAAAATAGTTGGGCTAAAGCTTTTACTCCAGAGCTTTACATCACTGGTCACTGTCTTGAAACAATAAATTCTGGGGCAGAGTACTGCACTAATTGGAGAGAAGAAACATACCTTGAGTTCAGCATAGTATCTGAGTGTAATTAGGACAAGGTGGATTGCTGATAGGGGAGGATGGGATATCAAGGATGGAACAGGGACACAACCTACTGCAGATGTGAACCTTGTCACCTTCCAGCTGTATTCTGTAGCCCACTCGGGCAAACAGCAGAAGCAGGTGGGTGTAATGGCCCATAACCTTCTCAGTGCCTAAAATAACTCTGAGAACTGATTCTAGTTTGATGGGATCTCTTTAGGTTCTCATGACAATTTCCATGCTGTCCATCCAAGGAGGGACAGTGTCAGTGTTCATCAGATCCTTCCCAGAACCTGTAGGCTAGCTGGGTCTTCCTACCCCAAGGTTATGTATCTAGTTCTTGGGTGTTTTTGGGGAAGGTCCTGGATGTAGCTCTCTTAAGAACCAGCCTACAACAGCCATCTTAAGAGTGGGGAAAGCAGTCTTGAGCTTTTGGAGTTCTCAACAGTGTTCTGGAACACTTAGAAAATTTTGAGCTATGTTCAAGCAATACTGTCTTTTGATCAGCGGTTGAATCTGTCCTCTTAGCACTCAATGTTCTGTTAGGACTCCCATCAATATACCAGCAGACATGATAGATATAAGCAATTCTAGAAATGTGGGCTCTGTGTTGCTGGGCAGATTAGTAAGGCAAAGACTTTGGACGATGTTTTACCTTTAGAGGTGGAGAGCACATTGGAGCAAGGCTACATCTTCAATTTGTGTGTGGTTAAGAGAGCACGTCAACAAGGTGTTGCAAAAGCACTTATGCAGGCAGCTTTGCAGGTACTCAGACACTCCAAATGCTTTGATTAGTGTTCTGGAAACTCTTTGGTCATTTCTGTTGGAAGCCTGAATAATTTGTAAGTGTGGACTATTTCCAAATTGACAAATTTTGTACTCTGCTTGATTGGGTCACAATTGTTTAAAATAAAATATTAACCTCTCAACTTGAAGTCTTGCAACTTCTTAAGCAAGTTCTTACTTGTCTGGCTTGAATGTCATAGTCACAGTACTATGTTGACCATAATTGAGAGAGTTGTTTGTCATCATTTCTTTGTCTCTTGAGTGCTAGCCAACATCATGACTTAGACTTCCCATGATGTTTGTAATTGGTTTGCCTAGAATTTGGGCAGATCACTATACACTTATCTACACACAGTGTCAGGAGCTAATGAGGTTACCAAGCAGTGATAGCAGCTTGTCACTGCTATTCATGATATAGGTGATGGTCTGATTCTCTGTGAGGGACACTTATAGATTATGACTACTTGTTGTGTTAGTCTTGGTTTTGGTGGAACTGACAGAATAGTACAAAGTGTTGTGGAGTTTTCTCCGTATTCTCATAGATATCATTAGTTTCTCTATAAAGGTTCTTTGTTCTTCTAAATCTGAATTTTAATGTCCACTTTTGCTTTCAGCAGGGCAGACAATTTTGAAAAGCAGACACTGGTGTTTTTCTGCTTCAAGACAATTGTCACTGTTCCCGATGATCCTTCTGGGTTGAAATGATTGCATGCATTCACTTGCTTCTCTAGATGGCTTGTACATTCTAATGATTTGGGGAGCATGTCTGTGCTTATGTGTATCTCCTGCAGGTGGCAAAGCAGATGCATTTGAGGATTCTGTACGTGCATGTGGAAGCTAATAATCCACCAGCTTTAGCCCTGTACAAAGGACTAGGATATTCCCTGGAGCAGGAGGAATCTGTAGAGGTAGAAACCAGATTAAATAGGCCCCGGAGACTACTGCTAAGCTTTTGGGTGACCTAGATCTCCAGAATGTTGTAAAATAGGGCTCATATTTGGTGGGCAACAGGGCTAGCTTGTAACTGTAGTAGGCTACACATTGAAACACAGAATGATAACACTCCAGAGTTGATTGATGCTTCAGAGCCCATGTTCTTTGAATGAGACCACGAATCTCTCTTCAGCTTGTAAACATCATGCAACACCAAAGAAATTACAAAAACTAGTGGAAAATTGAATCAAGCTGTTGACAAAGAGAGACTAGGATAAGCTAGGTACCAGGTACCAGTGGCATGAAGTCAAAACCTTGAAGATCTCTCTACTCTCGAGGACAACTGCCCTGGTGTATCAAATGAATTTACCTGCTGCTAATTTTTGTGTGATGAATGGTTTTGGTTGTTCTTATAGAAAGGAAGAGTGACATGCAAAAATTAGAACAATGGTGGACATCATCCATGTTAACCATATTTGTCAAGAGAATGTGTAACTCATTACTTGCATCCAAGGCCAGAGCGAACCTGCACACTATGCAAGATGGACGGTATGCGGACTGGAAATATTTCTTTTCCTTGTACTCTTGTCCCATTAGCTAATTGCATTGGATTAGCTTATGTACTAACAAAGTGTTGGGCAGGTACCTGGCTTGGCTAGCGAGAACCACCGGTTCCAGTTCCAGTTAGTAAAAATGGAACCAGAGCTGGGTTTGAATTTTAGAACTGGTTAGTAGCCGAATATGCGTCTTGATATTCAAAAATTTCCTTGTAAAATTATGTATCCATGGCAATTTTCCATTCATTGTTGATTATGTATTTGTCGGTTTTCAAATTCATGGTAACCTTCACAAAAGCACACACATCATCTATAGCATTTTTCACATCTTATTTGTGCAAAGACAAAGATATGCAAACATTGAACTTGCAGTTCTTTAAAGAACTTTGCCCATTACGGTGCAACTTGCTTGAAACAAAAACCAACATTCACATCATCACAAAACCACCCAAACCCCACACACATAGAACCCAAAAAAAATTTGACATCTCCCAACAACTTGATTAGCAACTTTTATTCTTATTGAGCTCCATAAACTAGTCCATAAATATCCATATAATATTCAAATGTGGACATACAAAAATTAGGGTCAAGGTTAGATGAAAAGAAAAAAGACAATAAGAACTAATAACTAAGGTTGAAGGTTTAGATCAATCGTCTAATCTTTGTCAAGTTGTAGCCCTTTAAAGTATTCAACTTCTTTAATCAATTAATGATTATCCTTGACTAAAACACTTTTAGCCTTCATATAATTTTTTAGGTTTGCATTTTTGGTGTACAATTCAACCACGGGACATCAAACTAGTTTTTTGTCATTGGGATAATCTAACCCAAATTTTCCATTTGTAGGTACCAATGCTTCATAATTGTCATCAAGACACCAACTAAGCTAAATATTCTTTTTGTTTGAATTTGAGATTTGGGGATCCCAAGAATTTACTTGGCAAGGAAACCTACATTCAAAAAAAGATCCTCATGGATTTGCACCAAGCTAATGAATTTGCACACAGACATGGTCACGAAGATTATCTCTTCATTTAGACCATGTCCATGCACATGTCTTCATTCACATGGTGCAATTTTTTTTAATGCAAAAAACATAAAATCCCACAAGTTGTGGACTTTTGAAATTGAAAAATTGGGGTGTGACGCCAACTGCAATTAGGCCAATGGACTTTAATTTGGTTCAATGATGGATTTATAACTTGTTTAAGGAATTGGTTTCAAGGTGGAAATGTATTAATAAAAACAATGCATCATATAAATTGGAGATATTACATTATGGACTTTTGACTATTGAAAAAACACACTCTTTTCTTAAAATTCCATAGAATTAAAAAACAAAGGTCTTTTGAGTTTAAATTTTGCAAACTTATATAATTCATTAACCTCTACAATGCACAAAACACATATGGAATTTTTTTTGCTAACAATGGATAAATTTTGTCATTACATGTGTTAACACTATGCATATTGTAAAGCTTGCAAAATGAACTTTGGGCCAAGTTTTTTTTTGCCAAATTTGGTCCACCCAACCATGCCAAAACCCAAGGGTCCTACCACCTTCATAGCCTCATGCCACATGTTCCTTTTCAAGAGCTGAAATTCAACATCAAATTTATCAAATGTTTCTCCCCAGCAAGGTCACACATACATTCACCACAAGATTTAAATAAGGACTATTAGCTTTAGCAATGGCCCACATTTGGGCTTTTGGGATTTAGTGTTGCAAACTTGTATTTCTACCTCCCATAACATAATAAAATAACTTGTTTAAATTTTAATGTCTCTTCAAACATTATAACTTTGCTAGCAAACCTTATTTTGACAAGAGTTTTCAACTTCTTGTGTTATTTCCCACTTGCAATGTAAGCCTTTTGGTGAAACTTTAAAAACTACTTTTGATGCTAAAAGGTGTTTTAAGTGAAAAATTTGAACTTTATTTGCTACTTTTCCCAACTATTACCGTAGTCCTTCACCTAGGGTTGCTATATCAATGTAGCAAGTATTATTAGTATGAGACTTGCACGTATGATTCTTAGGGGGTTTTTGGCCAAGATGAAACTTTTACTAGATCGATATATGACTACTTGCCTCAATGCATTTTATTTTTTGTCGAAAATGGTAGCTATGTCGTACATTCAAAATATCATTTTTTTCATTAATTTTTTTTCATTCTTGCCATTGCTTCCTTGATTTTTTTGCCCATGTAATTATTTTTTGCAAACTAATTTAAGTTTTTTTCACTCAATAGAGTCAAACCCATAAAAACCTTATCATCATTTGTTGCATATTGGCATGCTTTAAACATCATAGCCCAAAGCAAGTACCTTCATAAATTTGTAGCAACTTCAAAGGCTCACAATCAATAATAAATTATAATGCTATAACCATAAATCCCAAGTTGTTACCTTCATTTTTTGCAAAAACAATCACATGGTGTAGTGTAGCTACCGAGTGGATGTGTGAATGTGAACAAAGAGCATGTGAATGTGGCTATAGTGAGCATGAAGGAATCTCTTGGATATATTCTTACCACATGGCAAAAAAATTTGTGACACCCATACAAAAGATGTTTGTCACATTGGCAATATATTTTTGCCATGCATATAAATGTTTTGTCTATGTTGCAAAGTATTCCCATCAACATGAATAGAATATTCCAATTAAGGGAATATTGACAATATTCCTTTTACTTTGTTTAGGGTTAAAAGGAGGCAATTAGACCCCCCAATATAATGTATATTTAACTAACAAATTTAGTATGATATGTGATTTCTTACACAATGAAACATGATTCCTAATTACCAAATCTATGAATAAACATTAATCCAATTGTTTAGTAGATTAAAACATACTAAATTCAAAAATAATAACATTTGGCACAAAGCACATAACATTATGTTGAGTATTACAATGAACATTACTTTTACATTTTGGTGTCATTATTGATTAATACTCCTACCTACGTAAAAGCAGGTGAATGACCCAACAAGTGATGAACTTCATCGCAACTCCAAGTCGGGAAATGAATGAGATTTTCAAATTGGTCACAAAACATTACATACTTCAATACATAGTACATATGTTTACATGGCACCCATTTCCGCGTGTTTCCCCAATGAGCTTGAAACCCAATGATTTTGCAACATTATGTTATGTACAATGGATTTTACATAATCCCAATGCACTAAAAGTGTTGGTGAATTTTAATTGTGTCAATGTTGTATGGAGCAAGTGAATTCTAGGATTATCATGTCATAGGTGTTGATGAATGTGCTTGAAAGGTGCAATGCATGATGGTGAAGAGCTCCTACATGATGGTTGTGATCATTGGGAATAGGAGGTGGCAAGGATAGAGATAATGACAAGATTAGGGTTTAAGGATTCTACAAAATGGAGATTATGCCAATTGTCACTACGCAACAATATGGTCCAAGTTTGGGGCCCGGTTTTACAATGGGGTGGCTATTGTAGGTCCCCCTTGCATGTCGCCTTTTGGTTGGGAGTTTCAAAACTAACCATTATGCATAAATAGGTGGGCATTAGGGGGGGAAAAAAACCCCTAGAAATTGGTAATTAGGGCTATTGGTTAAACAAAGCAAATTGATACTAGGGCAGGTTTAAAAAAAATAAAAAATAAAAAACCCAATTATACTTTAACCTTGGGGAGTTTGAAAAAAAAAAATTCACAATAACCCTACCAATTGGGTTATAAAAAAAATTAGGAAGTAGTAGCCAACACATTAGCAAATCTTGATGTAGTTCACCATCACATATAACTTGCCACATTTTTGCAGTGTACTCTGACTAGATCTAAGGTACAGATACATTACAATACTTGTATCCTAAAGTTCATCATCCCCTATTGTAGGGTTTAGGGTTTGCAAAGGGACATCAAGAAAGAAGGTCCTTCTTCCCTATGAGCTCACAAGGTGGGTGTGTCTGGAGTACTATCTATGCCAGGCACAAAGGCACACATGCACAAATTGTGCTAGCCCATGGGTAATTTGGTAATATATATGTATGCTTTCTGAATCTTAAATCCTAAACAAACCCTAAAAAAAAGCCCTAAACCCTAACCCTAAAAAGCTTTTTAATTTTTAATTTTTTTATTGCAACAGAACAGTCCACTACAATGAGAAATGAATGAAAATGGAGAATGAAAGGACAAAGGTCCTGTTTCATGTCCTGTCTTAAACTCCCATGACATGACTAAGGGCTGATGTCCTGCTTGTACTATCATGCCATCTTCAGCATTTCTTTTTCTTATTTGTTGTAATTTTTGTCTGCTTTCTCATTACCAGATGTCATTCAACCTTCGACCGACCGGGGTCGTTCTGTACTAGTTAACCCTAGTACCTGGGCCAGTTGCCAATTTGACACTAATTATATTATTTTCAGAAATGTTGAAATAAAACGAAAGTGACAACCAAAAATTGTTTTAAAAAATAGTGTCCATTGCAACACTCAAGATGATGCCATGTGTTTCACTTTAAGGTCAAAATTTGTGCCAATTGTTATTGTTTTATTTGATATGTTTTGATTTGTTAAAGGATTGGATTATTGTTGATTCATAAATTTGGTACGTATGAATCATTTTCACTATGTGAGAAACCACACATCACATTGAATGTGTTATTTAAATACTAACTTGCACAACACTACATAATTATATGGTTTAAATATGCCTTCTTATTCTTATTCCTAATCAAAAATTAAAACAATAATATTTTCATGATTAAAATATTCCATATACATAGAAGGAATAAATTTGCCCTGTAGACAAATTATTTTATATACACATTACTAGGAAATGTAGTTCTAGCCACTACACATTCCACTCATTTTCTAGTGGATTGGACCGATTCCATTATAATAACATTTTGCCCAACTTAGTGGAATTTGCAAGGGTTTAGGGGGCGTATGGCAATAATTAGTGGAATCCTAATAGATTAGTCTAGTATAATGGCATGAACTACCCAAGACAAGGGGGTGAGTGGATTATTCCCTATGATCTTTGAGTGAAATACATATTGATGTTCTAATGATTACATAGTGATTTTCTTGTGACGACTTGACCTATTGTTCTAGTGGATGTATATTGATCTTCTAGTAATTGCATTAATTGATATCAAAGAGATCAATGCAATCAAGTTAAGTATTATAATACCATAATCTTAGAGTTATTTTAGTGATTTACAATTCAACTTGGCCTTTTGATTACATTTTCAAAATCAAAATTCAATTGATGTTTTAGGTGATGTTGTCATGGCGTTTAACAACCACGACACTTATCACCAAAATATTTCGATCTAAACTAAGAAAATCAATATCAAACCCAACTTGACTTATCAAGCTAAACCCTATAAAAAAAAGGTATAGTCTAGGGCATGAACTTTAATTGACATAGGAAGCTATGTTGAGCAACTAATTTGAGGATTATATTAGTAAGTTTGCACCTTTCACAACTTTCTTGGGTCTCTTCAAGTTTTTAAAAATGCGCTCCTTGACTAATACATAATTCTTGTTTGTCCTATTGTTGAGATCCTCCTCCTCTCTACCCAATTCCTTTTAATCATGGAGTGTTTTGAATGACCTTTGGAATTTTTAACAAATTATTTAGAACATTATTTTGACAAAAGACTTGGAAGGAAATTATGGCCTATATAATCACTAAGAGTTATGCCACTAGAGCTAAAAATTTTGCCATTAAAGCATGTGCCATTTAGCCTATGCACCACTCAATAACACCAAGGCCTACATCATTCAACTTCTTTCACTAAGATTTAGGTCTACATCAGAATTCAGAAATAAATTAAAAATAAATTCAGAAATATCCAGACTTTTGTGAACTTGATTTTATAAATCTGGTGATTTTTTAAAAAATTCCTTTTTGAATTATGGTGAACAGAAAACCCAAAAAACCATTTACAAAAAATAAAAATAAAATTACAATTTTCGCCAAGTGGTGATATATATATATGCCAAAAACAAACATTGGTACATAGGTAACCATTAGGTTGGTTTGCTTTGGGACAAGAATACAATGGAAAATATCATAATTGAAATTAAGAATGTGACTATCAAAGGAAAAGGAATGATAGGAGGCCGGATGGGTTGTTCATGATGTCGTTCAATTCCTAAACCCTAAACCGTCAAAGTAAAATACATGATGCCACAAAGCTCAAGGAAAACTAAATTTTGTGAATTACTGAAATTTGAATGAAGACTTGTTCTATTATTTTTGAATATTATTTTATGAAATCAAAAAAAGGAACTAAGGTGGAAAAAAGATAATAATAATAAAATGTGACATTAAAATCCTCTAGATTTGTGGGTCACAAAATATTCTTCAAAATCTTAATAACATATATTAACATGATGTCAAAATATAACATAAAAATACAACAAGTCTTCATCCATTACAAACATTGCGCTAGTGTGCCAATTCGCATGTATTTTGGGAAAGGATAGATTACCTCTAGGTTTCTTAAGTGATAATGGTGGTAAAGAACCAATGTTGGCTAGTTTTGAGGTTTGAGTAGAATTTGAATCTGCATTTGGTTCTTAGAACCCACCATAAAACTCATACTGCACAAAGTTCCCACCTTAAGATTCAAATCTAGACTCAACACAAGAAAAGCTAAGGTCGACTAAACCCTAAACCCTAGGGTCGTATGACCTTTTATGCATGGCTTGAGTCTAAAGTTTAAATAAGGCTCACATGTAAGGTCTAAAATGTAATTAATAATTGAGCTTTTTGCAGTTTATAGGAGGAGCCCTTCCTTTGGGCAGCTTCAAATGTTTCTTCATTAAAAGGTCGGGCATTGCACATAAGATTAAAATTGGGTGCTCGTTGCTAGCTTTGTAGGTTCTTACATTACAATTTTTGTGACAATGCATATGGAATAAAACTATGGTGTTGTTTGTTGTTAGACCAAAAGTGATGATTTCTTTTCAAGTTTATGGCCTTTGAAACTTTGAGGGAGTCACATTTCCCTCAGTTCTTAAGCTTTTTGAATGATTTAAAGGGCTATGGCTGCACTCTCTTATGATCTACACTTGTTTAAATTTTTTTATAAAATTTTTATTAAAAAAATCACTATTGAAGAAGTGGAATACTTTTAATATTTCTAGTGTTCAATCCCCAACTTGGTTATCCTAATTACTTGTAATAACATAAATTTTACTCAAGCATAGTGAGGTGATGCCTTGTTTTGAGAGTGCAAAGTGCACACTTTTATTTTAGGAGTACCAACAGTTTAATTTTTTTAATGATGTGAAGAAGCTCATTGCAAAAACAAAAAAATTGTGTGCACCCTCACTTAGCTAATAAAAAATGAATCACACACAATACACATTATATTTCCATAAAAAAATTCTTGGGAACATTTGGGAAGTTAAGGGAACTTGATAGAACGCACATGGGAACCATTTGAGAACTTAGTAGAAACTCCAAATTCCAAAAATTTGAAAATCATTTAGAAATCCATTTTGGACTCATCCCCAAGAATAAGTCAGTTCTGAAGGTTCTTATAAAAGTTGGACCTATTGGACTTAGATTTTTTGTTTAAGAAAATATGATTCATCCCCAAAAACTAACAAGTTTGAATTTTTGAGAATATTCAAAAAAATGAAATCGAAAGTTCGTCCGTTAAAAAATAATAATTAAACCTAGACCCAACATTTTTTTTGTAGAATTTGCCAACATTATAAAGAACCTCATTAATTTTGGGTGTTGTAATGAAATGCAAACATTGGGTATGTTCATTAGTTCCCAAGAATAAAAATGGCATGCTATGAATTTCAAGATGGGACCAAGACAAGTTCTTAGGTTGAACTCACATATGTGTCAATGAAGGGCATTCAAGGCTTCAAATTTTAAGGCCTGGTAGTAGGATCCATGTAGTGCTGGAACAAAGCCTTGGACTAGAGCATGCTATTATTAGGCTATTATTGGATCATGCTATATTATAATTACATCATTTTGTTAGGTCATTTTTTTTTCAACAAGTCTTCTTCAAGGTTCCAAAAGCCTTGATGGTAATATGTTCACCCATGAGTATAACTTGATGTTCAATTGTTAGTATGATCCATGTTAATTAGTTCGGGGTGCCTTCGGAGTTTAGATTTTTTTTTTTTGGGTTGCAATGAGCCTCTTTCATTGGCCCATCACAAAAAAGTTCTCAAACTTTGGAGACTCCCCATTATAAATATATTCACTCCAAACATACAAATATATAACCATTAATACTCACCCACCTATATAGGATCCAAAGGGGCCAATGTTGTGCAAATCATATGGGACAAAGTGAGATGCTATTGTGAACACGTTGTGGAAAACATTTGGGAACTTGGGGAACATGTTGGGATCACATTGGGAACTTGGTAGGAACACATTAAGAACATATTAGGAACAACACAAATCCAAAAAAATACAACCTCAACGTTTTTTTTTAAGGAATTAGAAAAAAATTAGTTTAAATACCGATCATTCCTTCAAAGATTTAGCCAAATTTGGCTATAAACCAAATATGAAACACAAATCTTTAATCAACTTTCTGTATTCATGGCTATGCATTGAAAACCAAATATAAAAATCTTGGGATTATCATTATTATTATTATTATTGCAATTCCTCATCGGATGAGCATAATTTCTATTCCCAATTGCCACCTATTTTGACCTAGGTTAATGCCAAGGGCATGAATTGTCGGACATACCTAGTACCTTGTGGGTACCTGTTCAGGCCACCATGATGAACATGCTATGTTTTTTTGGTCACTAGCTTGTTGGGTGGCCTCACACTAACATGAATAAGAAAGTTTTATTGCTCAAAAGGCTTGTTTTGCCAATCAATTATTGTTATGATCTACAAAATTTTAAGGTGGGAATAAGCTACAAAGTAAAAATAAAAATGGTTTTCACATATTTCTACAACTTAAATAATATTATGGTAAATTACAATCACAAAATTTCAAAATGTTCAAAAAATGAAGATTTTGCCCACTAATAATGTTGGCAAGTTATCATCATCATTGAAGCATTGCTAACAAGCTGTTAATCTCCAATGACAATAACCACCCCCTCCTTCCAAAATTCATCGCTTCCACCCCATTGTGTAAGCATTACATCTAGTTAAAGCCATCTTCATGCCCTCGTTGCAACTAGCTTCACATAGAAACCTTGTTTGCAACTTTCATGTGGAGTGAGCAACCATCATTGCAAAGATGACTCAAACATCATGAATAAATTTTAAGTTTAGGGTTTGTAGGTGTAATGATAATGGATAGGTACCTTATGTTTGAACAATGATAAATTAGGTAAATAGGTTGGGTTAGTTATTAGTAATTAGGTTAGGTAAATATAAGTTATAATTAAGGTATATCTATATATAAGTGTGTGTGAATGCACCTTACATGATGGATCCATTACAAGATATGTTACTACCAACATTGGCCAGTTCCTAAGTTCAAAGAGGAACTTCCAATTCAAGTCCATAAAATTTTCAAGGAACTTATTCTGTTTTGGTTTTTTTAATAAAAAAAAGGACCCAATTCCAGTTTCAATTCTTTAAATTTAACGGGCCATGTTGGTTCTGTTTTTTTAAATAAAAATTTTACTTATTTATTTAAAATTTTATTTAAAAATTTTAATAAATTTTTTAATTCAAATTAAGTTGGTTCTAGTTCTGGTTGCAAGATTCAAAACACCAAAATTTAGAAAACTCGAACATTTTACTCCAAAAACAAAAATTTATTACAAAGGTTTGAAAACAATAGAGTTATTCATAAAGTCACCCCCTTGTCTTCACCCTATCTTTTGGCCTTGCTTTCACCCCTTCTTATCCCCTCTTTCAATGGTATATGTGCAAAGCAAAGCAAAGCAAAGCAAAGCAAGCAAATTTTACTAAATCTCAGTATGAAATGCTGAAACTCAGCCATTTAATGCACAAGGTTCGAGAGCAATTATAGTAGTAGTACAGGTAAGGAGCAGAGGGTAGTTGTTGTCATTTGCATGTTCATAACCATGGCCATTGGATGACAAGTAACCAAAAGAAAATGGGCTAATGCTCACACGCGTGTGAGATGAACATTTATGGTTTCAAGGTGATATTTATTGTAATTTTGACATTAGTATGGTAGGTGCCCACAATTTTATGTGACAAGTGTGTTCTCAAGTTTCAAGCAATTGTAATGTAAACACACATTTTAAAGATTTTTTTTAAAAATCTTTACGTTTGTTGACATTAGTGTGTTACCCTTTTTTATGTGTGAAATAAACTTTGTTGTTTGAGCTTTCAAGGATTCAATGTGAAATATGTTTACCATATTTATCCACCATAGTTTAGCATTGTTGTTAGTTGTGATTAGTAGGTATATACACTATACTCCAATGTCAAACCAAGATAAACATCAAACATATTTTTTACACTGAAATAGTTGAAACAACATAAGTTTACATCACACATGTGTCACGAGACAAAGGCCTACAAATGTTTATGGTTTCAAGGTGTAATTTGACATTAGTGTGGTAGGTGCCCACAATTTTATGTGACAAGTGTGTTTTCAAGTTTCAAGCAATTGTATTGTAAAAAACACATTTTAAAGATTTTTTTTTAAAAATTTAGTTTGTTGACATTAGTGTGTCACCCTTTTTGATGTGTGAAATAAACTTTGTTGTTTGAGCTTTCAAGGATTCAATGTGAAATATGTTTACCATATTTATTCATCATAGTTTAGCATTGTTGTTAGTGGTGATTTTAGTAGGTATATACACTATATTCCAATGTCAAACCAAGATAAACATCAAACATAATTTTTTACATTGAAATGGTTGAAACAACAACACAAGTTTACATCACACATGTGTCACGAGACAAAGGCCTACAAATGTAAGAAAAACCATCTCTTGCTATATTAGTGAACTTATTCATAACCATTCATTATCGAACCGAATGGATGGTACATTGTTGGTTCATCATTTCACTAACTGTACATCCAAGGGCCCTTGGCCCCTAGTCAGAATATGTTACCCAATTAATTGGATCAGCCATCATCCAATTTGTTCTCATCCGAGAAAACTCTTGAAAGCAAGCTAAGGACCTTTGTGAAGATCTTCTAGTAATAGTCCATGTTGGCACCCAATACATCAATGCCTTTCTTCCCATCTCCCTAGAAGGCATTGATCTCAATGCCTCAATTGTTTTCTTTTTTGAGGTGGGACTAGTTGTTTAATCCTTGGCCTTTTGATTTCTTCTTTATCATTGTGCTTTTTTCTAAAAAAGGCTTTGGTTCACATTGATTCTAGTTCCTTTCCTTTTTCATAGTTTGTGACCTCTTGCCCTAGTGGCTTGTGGGTGTCTTTTGTCCTTTGAACTCTTAATTAACAAACAAATTAAACGGCTTCAACATTCCAATTTCAAAATGTGTAAACCTTATTTTTTTAAAACCCTAAACCTATCTTTTTTAGCATTATTTCTGATGGGATGTTTGATGTCCATCAATTTTACATCCTTTCATGTTCAAATCTAAGTTTTGACATTTAGCTCATGGTTTGATTAATTCTATTCAAGTTTTGTCTATCATTGACAACCTTTTTCCCACGTTACGAATTTGAGTTGAATTGCCCCATCTTTTAGTCACATGCCTCATCCCATTGATCCTTTAGGTATTCATTTATTGCGATGTTCATATGGTAATGAACACATAGGGACACGTGACACCTTTCATGATGTTTTTGCATCCATTACAAAGGAAGCTAGTTTTTCGTGTGATTCAAGAACAAATTGCATGTTCTTTTTTCTTCCACTCTTTAAACATGAAGATGCAAGGCCAATGTTGTCCTTTCCAAAGATGGGTCAAAAAACCCCTTGCAAAAATTGTCATAGCCAATCCCACACATGTAGATTTTTTGGACCTTGCATTTTTTACACAAGGTTTTGCAACATCAAAGGTAGCCAAAACAAAGGAACAAAGTTACGAGATCATCGCCTTGCAAAATCATTTCCTTTCCCTAGCAATAGAAATCTTTGATTATTTACATCAACAATCTAACAATTTTTACAATTTTGTGCCAACAATGTGTGGCCCTAAAAGTCCATTGCTCTCGGTCCTTACCACTTTTTTTAGATAAAAGGTCTCAATTGCATTCCAAAAGTTGTAGGCCATCACAATCCTAAGTCAAATAGTTCAAAAGGTTGGCTACCTATGCTAGATAGTGAACAATTGCAAATCTTGCCTTTCACTAAATAGAGAACCATGACATTTTTCTTTTTATTTTTTGCCTCCTTTTGTCCCTTTATTTTGGTTTTCTTTTTTCCTTGGAAGAAACTCTTGTAAGTTTGCATCATTTTGGAATAAATTGATTGCCATGAATAAACAATCAATGAAACCTACAAAAAGACCAATTGCGACTCATGAAGCACAAAATATTGGCGGAATTAAGACATGTTGAACACTAGTAGTCAAGGCCAAAAAAACTTGAGGTCAACAATGAGAAATTTGAAGATTTTTTGCCTATTCTTTTGCTTCAAGTCATTAATAAAATCAATTTTTCTTGGGAAGGTGTGAGATTTCCTATGTGAAGTTGTTAATGCCAAGAAGTTGGAATTTTCATAAAGACAAAAATAAATAGAACCAAATAAAGATGGGACCAAAATGGAAAGAAACAAAATAAAGAAGAGAAAAAAATGGAGAAAGATTAAATGGGGCAAGGCGTTTCAAGAATTTCATTCAATCCTATGCAACAACATTGGCTCCAAGGGGTTGCACATTGGTTTTCCCAAGTTGATAGGTATTTTTTTTGCCCATGGGGTCATCAAGAGGCCAAAAATTGGTAGATTAAAATACTAATTTTTAATTTGGCTTTGATTTTTAATGTAAGACCCTTAGGACTAATTTCAATGGTTGCAATAGTTAGATTACTCAATCTAGGTTCAACCTTGGCCTCAACTACTTAGGAAAAAGGGCTTCAATGTGTTTGAAGGTTTGAAAATAACAATGTTTCATGAATTTTCCAAAAAAGAACAAGTTGTATCACCTTTCTTTAATGGTTATACATAGGCCAAAAAGGTATATTAAAAATTTAAAGTGCTAAAATTGAGCTTTAAAAAGATTTTCAATAGCCATAATTCAACAAAAAAATGAGAAAATACCAAATTTCTCTATATGGTTCAAGTTTGTAATTGAAAAAAAAGGAAAGATGTTTTAGAAAGTTTATTTTCATATTTTCTTGTAACTATATTTGGTTAAATCTTGTTATGAATCATTGCCATTTTGGTTATATCACAAAATTGACAAAAAAAAACCACTAAGAACAAGCTATTCATCATGTAATAGTTCTGGCCCTTATAACAAGTTCAAGGCAATGTTGGTTAGTCCTTGAATTTAAAGTGGTCTTAATTTTATTACTAGTCCACATCTTGTGTACTTGAACTAAAGTTATAAAACATAATATATGTTTAAAGATATATGTTTAATTTAGACTTGGATTGAAACAATCTTGTTTGAAGAAGATTTACTTTTGAACCTAATTGGGGTTTTCCATCTTGAAATGAACCACCTTAAAACTATTTTGTAAAGTTTAATGGAAAATTTGCAAGTTCAAATTATGATGAAAATGATGATGAAACATTGAGATTTAGGATTTTTTGTGAGAATGCTTGTTGTTTTGGAGCTATTCAATTGTATAGGATGTGACATGAGTTTTTTCTTTTGATTGTTCACCATTTTGTCACATGAAAAATTAGACTTTAAAGGTTTAAGTTATCATAATGTGATTTTATTTCATTACTTTTTTGTCGATAAAAAAGGAGAGAAAAAATAAATGTTGCCCAATGTTCAATAACTTTTCGTCATAACATGACATTTGTAAGTCCCTTGAATGTATTAGTGTTGCAAAACACCAAAGCTATTTGCAATGGAAAAAAATAATTCCTTTTGTTACTTCAAGCCCAACAATTCTAATCCAAAGTTGTTTAGTCCAACAACTCTACATATAATGTGATGTTGTTTGGCTACACTTGCTATTGAGGGATGGTAAAGACAATTAGTTTTAGAGAAATTAACTTGAGATGCAATCTCACTCAAAGGTGTTTCCAACGAGGGAAAGTGAATTCTTTCCTATCCAACACCTTTTTTTTCTTCCTTTCTATGATATGATGTTACTTTGATAAGCATTGATTTCTTTTGTATTCAAATATTCACCTTCACTCCAATATGACCATCTTATCATAATTGTTGTTATAATTTATAACCATCATCTATTGATTGTTATCTTATGCTTCATGTTCTATGGGACCAAATGCACCCAATTACAATATTAGCATTAGATGTTTCAGCATTTTTCCTTGAAAGCCAATTCTCTAGGACGATTGCACAAAAATTGGAAAACTTGCAATTGCTTGAAAATCTTCTTGTCAACCTTGTAGGTAGTTTGGTGGGATTGGCAAACAATTTCAAATTTTGAATATGGAAGGACCCAACATGTTTTCTTGAGAACACACAACATATACAAGAATTGTTTAAACCTCTTTCATCAATATGGAACAAAAACTAGGGTAAGAGGAGGGGATGAGAATGGGCATATTTGTATCTACAACACTAGCAAAAGCAAACTCATTGTATAGAACACGTGAGAAAGAGGGATTTTTTTAATCAAATGCTATGAAATAATTAAATATTCTACTAAAATCAAACATATTTTAAATATGTTCTCATAATTCCTTTTTCATTAGGAAACCAACTCTAGAGCTCATGAGAAAACCAAGCCAAAAAAAACCAGCTAAACCTGGTCCATATCAGTACCTAATGGTTAAAAAATTATCACAAACCACTAGGAACTATTTTTGGGGTCCAAAGAGGTGCTTTTTTCTATTGGGGACCCAAAAATTTGGTGATGAGGCCAATCCATATGGCACCTCCTCCTCCTCCTCCCCCCCCACCCAAGTGTTAGCACACCCATGAAAGAGGCTCTTGAGTTATGCCAGCTCCACCGAACTTAAAGGTGCATTCAAACTTGGTGTTTAAGGACTCTCGTATTAAGTCCCCCTAACACGAGGCTAGTCATTTAGAACCTAAACCTATTTACCACAAAGATTTTTTTTTAATGTTAAGTTAACCATTCACTTAATATTAAATAATCACCCATTTAACATTGGGTGGCCACCTAAGATGCCACATGGATGCCATCTAAGATGCCAACTAGATTTTCACTAACTTAACATTAGGTGTGAATGCACCCTAAAAGCATTGAAAATTGCAACTACTTAGGAAGCTAACTAGAAACTAAGAGAACAAATTACCTTGTAGGAGTGGAGTGAAGAGGCTATCCAGTTATGCCAGCTCCGGGCAGCACCCAAAAAAATAATTAATAATAAAAAATTTAATTAATTAGTTAATTAATTAAAACCCCTTTGGTTTAAGGACCGTTCAGTTGAGGCCAAGGGTCCTAAGCTAAGCGGGTACGGTTCGCCACCCGACGTAACGTGGCGGGCGACCCCTCGGCCGGGCTCTGAACCCCGTGACGTGCCTGCACTTCCTTCCCTTACATAGCTGCGTAAGCTTCTATGCTTTCTCGCTTGCTCGCTGGCTCTCGTCTCTCTCTCTCTCTCTCTCTCTCTCTCTCTCAGAGAGCTCTAGCATCTGTGGTTCAATCTCTAGTATCTGAGATTTTTTTGTGAGGCAAGAGAAAGAGGGTGTTGGGTGAATGAGTCCCGGAATCAGAGGTGGGAGGTGGGTTTTTGGTTTTACGTACTTGAGAGGAGAGTTTGTTGAGTTGAGTGAGTATTTAAAGATTGATCGTCTGTTTGGTTAGTTTAGATCGATGGCCGGAATATTGAAGAATAGGAACCCATTGGGTTTGACTTCCTTGAACCATGTTTCGCGCAACTGCGCGGATTTAAACAAGTCAGTGCAGTTTTATGAGATCGTGCTAGGGTTCGTGCCGATCAAGAGGCCTGGGTCGTTCGACTTTGATGGAGCTTGGTAAGACGCCGGCGCATGATGATGCATCAGTAATCGTTTGCAGCCCCTAGTGTTGTTTTAGGAATCTGCACAGCTTAAAAAACCCCAAGTGCTGCTGGTGTAGTTGCAGTTCGCACCACTACTTGCAGGGCTCGTTAATATTGCAGCTCCCCAAATTCTTTTCTAATTTCTTGAGACAACAATGAGATCAGGCTAAAGAATTTGTGAAAGCTTACTGCAAGTTTGGTACATTGTGTGATCATGGCTTTTTTGCTGCAGGCTGTATCATCCTTTCTGCAGGTTGGGTATTCACTTACTACAAGCGGAGAAGGAGGATATGGAAAATGCCATTCTTGCCGGCATCAATCGGGAGATAAATCCGCGGGATGACCACATTTCTTTTCAGGTACGGCATTCTCACGCACAAGTAATAATATTGTAAGATCTGAGAGTTGGATGTTGATCATTGGGCTTCTGAACTCAAGAGATCAGAAATTGCAGAGAGATCTAAAAGACACTGGGGACCTCGTCCTCCTCCGTTCGCTATGTTGCAGTGTGAGGATATTGTGCAGGTGGAGAATTCTCTACGAGAGAGGAATATTAAAAGCACACGACGGGTAGTGGAGGAGGGTGGAATCATGGTGGACCAGCTATTCTTCCATGACCCAGATGGATTTATGATTGAAATCTGCAACTGTGAGAAATTGCCTGTGGAGCCATTGGCCACCTCTGCTGCAGTCACAGCAGCAACATGCAGCAGCTTAAGAAGATGCTCTTCCTTGATCAAACCAGTTACAACAACAATTCCCATGGGCTACTGACACATTCACCCCAACACCTTCAAGCAGATTACAGAACCAGTGGTGAGCAATAAGATGTCATGTGTGTATGACAAGGAAATTCATTGTGAGTCAGACCCAGATAACACAAATGCACCAGATGAAAAAAAACTTCTATGCATGTGTAATGGGTACATTCTATTGCTAAGCAATGGCAGCTGTGGCAGCTGTAACATGTGTTAGAGTAGTTCTGGTACAGAGTACCAAGGTGTTATACTTGCTATGTAACTGGTTTTTGGAGTCTTTTTTTCCAAGTACTTATTTAGGGTTTGTTTTTGTACTAGGTGGGAGAGGTGGTGGTTCATTTGCTGGTTCCACTTTGCACTTCTGCAGAGTTCTAAACTTTGTGATGTAAATTGGTGGGAAACATTTGTAAATAAAAATCTCAACCAACACTGTGGAACACTGGTTGGGTTGTACACTTGCTCTGGAACAAGCCTTGATAGATAGAAAGAATCTTGCTTTAATCCAACTTACCACTTGATTGGTTTAGCATAATTGAGCTACCTAGATGGATCTAGACCCACCCAGGTGGGTCCCCTAGCATAGATTGATTGCCAGGTTTTGATGCCAGGTGTCTACCAGGTGCCTACATCAATATTACTTTCTAAAGTTAGGAGCATGCTAGCATGAAAAATAGATGTGCATATGAGTAATAACAATGAAATTATTAGTAAAAATATTTTTCAGCTAGCACTAAATATTGTTGTCAGCAATGATCATTTTTGTTTTATTTTGCAAGGTATCGAAATCACAATGTATTCGATGCATCATATCATCATGCATGCATTATGTTGTGTTATCATCATAAATGAATCCCATAATACATATATGTATTTTATAAGTAGTAGAGGTGGGAAAATTTTCAAAATTATATGGATAAAGAGATTGTCATGTTTTTGGGTTTATGGTCGTTGTAGGGTAGTTATTAATGTATCAAAAATATAAATTCACTATTCATCAACGACTAGTATATTGGTATTTTTGAAATTGACACCTAGCATACATTTCCCACCACTTTGGAATTGTAAGGTTCAAATTTAATATATGCCATGTGTTTCTTAATATATTATAGATTTGTTGGTACACTAAAAAAAAATTCAAAAAAATTCATTTGAAAGTTTTCATACATGCCTATACATAGCAAAGGTGAGAATTTGTTTTCAAAATTCATGGACAAAACGTTGCCATGTTTCTATGTCTATGGTTCTTGTAAGATTATTGTTAATGTCTCAAAAAATAAACTTTACATTATTCACACATTTGTAAACACTACATGCCATATATCACCATTTGTTTTCCACACATGACAAATGGATCGCTACATATCAAAAGTTGACATGTAGTCTATGTTTCCCACCATTTTTCAACCATAACCAATATTGCTATTTGATGAATGTTTTTCAATACATTTATTTATTCACACATTAATGATTTTTTGATACACTGAGGATTTGTTTCAATTGACAATTGGTGTGCACAAGCCTAAACATAGCAAAGGTGAAAACGTTTTTTCAAAATACATGAATAAAAAGTTGATATGTTTCTAGGTCTATGGTTACTATACGGTAATCATTAAAAAATACTAATAAAATAATCACCTTGTGTGAGCAATATTATCTATGTATCATCATTTTTCCACACATGACAAATATATGGCAACTAGCATCTAGTTTACAATTCCCAGCATATTTTTATTACAACCAATTGTTATTTACCACATTTTTTTGATACACTAAAGATTTTTTAAGATATTAAAAACATTATTTAAAAATTGACATGCACATGTGTCCAAACATAGTAAGGCAATTTGTTTTTCAAAATACATGGACAAAAGGTTTAGGGTTTAGGGTAAAATGTTATAATGTAAAATGTTTCCAAGTTTATAAATAGTGTAAAATAGTTTTTTATTTAGTCAAATAATAATAATATGTTAATGGCACATGATGTAATACATTCAATGTATTATCATTATTTTACATTTGATAAATAATGATTACATATGAAAATTTGACACTTAGTCTATATATGTTTCCCATCACTTTTTGATTGTAACCAATTGTTATCTGTCACTTGCATTTTTTGAAATTTGAAATTGTTGAACAAAACATCAAATCGGTATGTAGGCACTATATATTTCGAAAAAAATCATCATAATGGAATCTTGCTTCAAGAACCAATCCTAATTACCATTTGAACTTTTTTAATTTCCCATAATTAAATGTGTGAACCATTAATTAAATAATGGGTATTGCCCAAAGATCCTTTGATACATTGATGTACTAATACACTAATGCATTAATACAATGACATATTATTACATTAATACATAAATGCATCAATACATTGATATACTCATGTATTACATCCAAAACATAAATATTTTATTATGATACTTTTGATATATGACACTTCAAAATGTATGATGTAGAGAATTAGATATGAAAATACCACAAGTCCATGATTTACTTGAAAGTTTTACCGATTTGAATAATGTATTATATTATAAAATGTGCCATTATACAATATAATATTGAACTAGTTTTAATTCTAGGAGTGGCACCTTAGTGTATTACCTTGATCGTTAAAACTTTCATTAATAATTTCATGAAGGAAATTTCAATATATTAATGGATGGAAAATAGAATCCCACATGTACACTAATACATGTCACTATTGGATAAAAAAGTTAAGTTACATCAAATAGTGCATTGCCAAACTTAATTAACAATATTCAAGTTCACATAAACCAATGTTTAGTCCCCAAACAACTCAAGAGTATTAGGAATGATGATTACATCCATTTTGAATTGGGCACATTCATCACTAAATTGCCCCATACAAATAATCACAACTTTGTTTATCTTTCCTTTCATGCTCTTCAATGAGCTTTTGCAATTTTTGTTTTTTTGATAACTTAAAGGATCAAATGCGCCACTTTAGCATTCATTCAAGCTCTGATCCACAAATTCCATTCAAGAGTTGGTTTGTAAAGTTGAAATGTTGCATTTATGATGATAACAATATAATTTGCTTTGCAACATATTACATTATCTAAACTGATACATTATGATATTAAAGAAAAAAATTGAATACTACATTTTTAATTCAACAAATGTATTACATCATGTATTGTTCATATGTTTTATTGTTCAAATATTTAAAACACTACAACACTATTACATTGACATTTTAATATTGATGACCAAAATAGAACTTCTCAACCTACATGGAAACCTTAGAAAATTTTAGAAAATAATTCACAAACTGAATCATTTGAAAAAAAAATGATTCATAAATTTAGTATCAAATGTTGTGAATTATGAATAATGAATGGTATAAAGTTTGTATATTAAATGATCAAACGTCTCTCGAATGTACCACAACTATAATTTTTGTATAATATTATTATGTTCTCATTTGATCCAAACCCATATAATTTCATGAAAACATGATGTGGTTTATGAATGTTTATTCATGTGTCAAAATTATTTTCTTTTTCTTTTCTTGAATTGTTTTGTTTCATTTAATTTCATTGTATTTTTCTATTCTAGGGTACAACATTACTAACTTCACCATTCCTAAGGATCATTTTTTGAATTATGAAATTGATTATAAGGGTTAAGAAGTTTTTTTTAATATGTGCAAGCAATTGCACATTAATCCTAGTATAACAAAATACATTTTATACATTTTGCAAGTCTACCAAAAGGTTTTAAAACAAAATAAATTCAAAATAAATTCACACAATGAAAGTAATCAAAATATATGCCATGCATTGAACATATAAAGCTTTTCCACATCAATATAATGGATTACAATGTATCAATTTTATAATACATAGATCTAGTTACATCGATACAATAAAAACTTGAAACAAACAAATCATTAATATAAGGATCAAACAAACTTTCAAAAATTTCAATGGATTTGTGAACATGTAGCAAATGACCAAGTTCACAAATTGTGAATAATGTATAGGTGGGGAACAAGGAAAATCTTACAATAAATTTTGTTATCCCAATTTTTTCTATGTTTTGAATAGCAAAAACATTCTTTGATTTGATTGTTGTAAGAAATCACACAACTTGTTGCTACCTTTTACTTAACTATTAATTCCAATAACATGAATTGACTCAAGTTGTGAAAAATGAAACATGAATCAAGAAGTACAAATTTCCTATCAATAAACATGCAAATGCATTTAAACAAACATAACAAAATTGAACTTTACTTGTGATACATTGTATCATAGCCCCTTTTTCACCTCTTTCATCATGGTTATAAACCTAAACTCAAATTGGCTCCCATGTGCACAATATGGACTTGAGCTTGGGTTGGTTGTCATGTGCACAATGTGAACTTGAACTTGGGTTAGTTGCCATGTGCACAAAACATAGATGATCCAATGCCTATTCATAATGGAAATTTCACGATGATAAACAAACGTTTTCCATGTTGTGAATTCACTAACTTCCAAGGAGGAAAAAATGCAATATCTTACATTCAAGTTGCATTGTTAAAAATTAGTTATTTATTTGGTTAATACTTTTGAAATGATGGATGATCTTACATACTGAACAATGAAGGTGTTTTAAGAAAATCAACAATGAATATGAAAATACTTTATTAACATCACTCACCTTCACATGTTTATTGTTATTTGATTTTCAAGAATAACTTGAGTATTGGAACTAGTCCTACTCAAAGTGTGGTAGAAAAAAAGAATGGCATAAAGATGGAAGGAGGGAGAAGGAAAAAGAAAAGGTGTTCAAAAGTTGTTTTCTTGATCCTCTTTTGTATGAAACACTAGCTCATTTTATTTTTTCCTTGTCCTTGACTTTCCAACAAATAAGAAATTACATAAACACCCACCAATAACTAATGCAATAGTTCACAATAAAATACTTAGTTTGCAAACAAAATCTTTCACCCAAATCTTAAAGATTGAAAAACATTGCAACATAATCAATTTGTAAAAAAAATGAAAACAAAATCTAAAAAGTGCAAACCATAGCCACCTTTGAACCCTAAACAATGCATCATGGTCATGACATGAGGCATTTATGTTCCATGATTTTGCCGTAAATACCTAGATGACAACTAGTCATGCTCATGTACTAATACATAAATGTTTAATACATTACTAGCAGGATGCAAAGTCACCCATGGATTTCCTCAACAACAAAATTGTTTTTCATTGTTTTCCCATCCATTTTCACTTGTTTGAGATTTTTGCATAAGGCAAACCCCTGTTGAAAACACCAACCATCAAAACATGGCAGTCATTTTATGTTTGGGAGGTGTTTAATATGTGACCGTGCACATTAAAACTAGATGAAAAAAAGTCAAAACATGTAGTTTGGCTCAACAAAAGGGTTTTGGCAAGGCATTTTTGCATAGTTTCTTGAGGTTGGTAAAAGGCATAGTAAAGGTGTGCACCTACCAAAGAAAAGTGTACCAAATATGATATAGTTGATGCTCCTTCTTTATGATGGGCCAATCATAATGATTGGTCTAGGAGGTTTGCTCCTAGTACTCTCCCACCTATTTACAATCCTTGTTTTGTTTTATGAGTGGGGTCATAATAAATAAAGGACTAAACTTGGATGTGAGACTTTTTTTTGTAAGGTCACATACCAAAACTATTGGGGATGTTGTCACATAGCAAAAACAATGGTGTCACCTTTGTAAAGAACAATTGTAAAGCCCCAAGGTGGAGGCAATACGAAAGGGGGCCAAGGATAGGCATCTTAGATTTTGGGGACGTTCCCAACCTTGATTTTTGAACTTTTCTTTTGTTGACAAATTGGACAATTTGTATTATCTTCATGCCATCCATGTCATTTGTGCACATTCTTCATACATTTGATTTTTGACCGGTATAATTCATGGCACTACAATATATGTAGTTTTTCAAAATGCTTGACCTAGTTATAAAGAAAAGTGAAGTGTATAAAAATTAGACACACAATTTTTTTTGCACAATGTGATATAAGGAAAGTTGACCAAATTAAAAATGAGTGTGTAATGCCTTTAGTAATTAAAATAAAAGGAAAATTATTAAATCATTTCCAATCTAGATATATTAAATCATCAAGCAACATCTTAAAGTACCCAAACTTAGAAGGAAAGGAATTTATCAAGGCACGGTTCAATTCTTGGTGGTGTGTCACCATCATTATACTTGTAAATATCCATGAACCAAATCTAATTTATTTGGTAATAACATAAGAGCAATTTGGAATATTTGACAATAACAATTAAATGATCCTTGATTGTCCATGTTGATGAAAAATGAATCATTCAACATTGAACATAAATGAAGTGGAAGGTATAATACTTGAATTTTGGACTTTGACACTTCTAATCCTAAGAAATATTATTGGGGGACTTATATGTTTTGCATCACATACTCCCAATAAGTTCTCATCAATAAATAATGTTTTGTGAAAATCACATATGAATATTAGTGTTTTTTTCAATAAATTGCAAAGTAACTAATGGGGCCACATTTGAAGTTCATGTGGTGTTGAATAGGTTAAGACTAAGATGTGGTTGGAGTTTTGTTTAGCCTCACTAACGAATTAATTATTTGAACATGATTGCCATTAAAATGTGAAGGTGGAAATTCTAGGTTGGCCATCCTCTAAATTTAAAAATGAATTTTTTTGGTTATACTTGGAGTTAAATTAGAGGTTTTTGGTTATTCTTTTATTTCATTTGGAATTTTTTTAGTGATTTGCAAAAACATTTGTTGGAATATTTGTGTTAAATTGTAGAGCATGTGAATAAGCATTATGAAATGCATATTGCACACACAATGCAAATTACAAGGACGCTTAAACAAAAAACACAAACATCATATGAACATGTGTAATGCGAAAGTGGGTTGTCAAGCCAGTGTGAACATTGGAATGATCATGGGTTCTAGGCATAATTGATTCAGCCGACTTGTTATGACGGCGCCCCATGACTGCTGAATGGAGTGCATGGCTGTCTTCCTTCTGATGTGTGTGCTGCAAGTTACGTTGAGATGGCGGCTAGTATTGATGAAGGAACTGGCGATGGCGGCTAATGGAGGGAGCGTGATGGAACAAAATGGCTGCAAGCTTCTGCGAGAAGCCAACGGAGATCAGGGAAAGGCTAAATAGCTCCGAATCTGATGATTTTGGGGATTTTTCCTTTAGAAGCAGATAAACAGTCTTAGTTAGGGAAAGGAGATCAGAAGGTTAGTTTTAGGATGGCAAGGTAATTTTGGAAGAAGAAGATCAGTTGATCTCTAGTAGTAGGAGTGTGAGAGGACAGGGAGTTGATGGACATAGCAAGGAAGAGCTTTGTGGTGAGATGCTTTAGGTTGAACACCAGAACTTTCCGTTGCGACTGGGGATCGATCTAGCTTTCACTGCAGAGTAGCTCAGGAGAAACAGAGAGAGAGATTGAGACCAAGCAACACCAGATGTGGTGTTTTTGTGAACATTTTGGAGAGCGCTTGTGCTTTCGGAGAATGTAAATAATTTGCACTGTGATGAAAGTGTTTCCTCAGATGGTTTGGTGTGAGGTTTCCCATGTCTGTGTGTTGGTGCGCTCTCGAGTCATCATCTGGCAACTCGGGTGACAGAGAGATCTGAAGGTCTGTGTTTGTGAGGCAAGGTCAAGGAAAGGCACATGGGCACCAGGGTCCGCTGAAGTCAGTCCATGTGTCGGATGTTTTATGGACCCTCTCTTTTTGGTTACACATGCACTAGCAAACACAAGCTTGCGGGATAATTAAAGTTCAATTGAAACTTACCATTATAACATAAGTGAATTACAAAGTCAATTGAAGTTGATATACATTGACAACTTCAAGAAGATATGCAAAAATAAACCAAGAGCATCAGACTATGGAGCATTTGGGTAGAACACATTGACTGACGCGCTCCCAAGTCACGGGGTGAAACCCACTTGAGGGTTTCACAAGGTCAAGTTGCGGAAGTTGAGACTTGGAGGCACGCTCCCAGCTTCCAACTCTAGAAAGAGGTAGAGGGTCGAGTTGGGAGCCCAGGGATTAGACTAGGAAGAGGACTTAGTTGATCAAGCTAGAATCTGCATCAAAACAAACCACCCAAGTGGTTAGATCACTTTCCGAGACACCCTTTGGTGTTGGGACAAGCCACAGGCACTTCAGACCACAAGACTCACCACGGCCCGGACTCGGGGGATGCCACCACCATCCCCCATATAGTATACTCTGCGACACCCCGTGGGGGCTACATCCAAATGGCACAAATTCCCGGGACTCCCAAGTTGGAGTCCCGAAATCCACCCAAGTGTCCCGGTTCTGGACTCCCGGGACTTTGAGAGGCCGTAGCTCCTCGCTTTGACCTTGGATCGCAACAAGGTGTAAACCGAAGTTGTAGCCCTCGTCAAGATCTTTTCAATGACGTATCGCACTCCCGAATCGAACATCGAAAGCTGGTCGATTCCCGACTTTTACTGGTCGGGAGTCAAACTGGCAATTTGACTCCCGGCCCTTATTTTGCCCATAACTTGGGCTACAGATGTCCAAATCGAGAATGCAAGGGCATTTTCGATATTTACGTTTCAAGACCTTTCCAATGACACTAAGAACACTTCAATGCAAGGTGTTTTACCCTTTACTGTTGAGCTCTGAACATGCGGAAGTCTCGGAGGACTCCAAATCCCCAACTTTTCCAAGTGTTGGGCTTCACCCCCACACTTGGCCAAGTTAGGGTTGCGACATTGACATTATGGAAAGATAGGTCTTTAATTGTTGGTAAAAATTGATTATTAAATTCAATAAATATATAAACACAATCCAACACATTTCTACCTTCACAAATTAAATTGGCCCAACAATTGCACAAAAGAAAATATCACCTTAATCATCATAATGATATAAATGATGTATTATTCTCCAATACTTCAATGCATTCTGTTCATAGGAAATTTTGCAAATTATAAAATCATAATGCAAACATGGGCATAGTAGCAAATGGATAATGAACCTATTGTAAAGTTTTGACATCATAAAAGCCAAAGTAGAAAGGCATTTCTCATCCTCCATTGTGTACTATTTACACTAGCACAACCAATTCTATCAATCACATTTTCAAGGAAGTTGGAGACTAATATTTGAGATGATGTTACAATGCACCACACCTAGTAACACTAGTAGAAATCTTATCATTTGCAACCAATCACTATGTAATTGTGTGCAACTAGGTGTCGTTTGTAACTACATTAATTGTGTCCGCAACTACGAAATTGATATTGTATAAGTTTGCGCCATACAGTTGTGTGTGCAACTAACATGCAACTACTAGTGTACAAAATGGACATGTGCCAAAAAAATCATGGTTTAAGCTAATACACACCGATGTTAACATACTAAATATATCTACCTAGGTTATGTATATAGTAGTTTATAAAGCTTTGATATTAAAGTCAAACTCATGTTAACTAATGCTACCCAAGGCAAAACATTGGCTAAACTTAGGCTAAACTCACATTAATCAAGGTTAAACTAACCATGATTAAACTATCTTTGACTAAATTAATTTTGGTTAAATTAACTATGAAATTAAAATAACTTCAAATGGCTAAAATAATTATGGCAAAATTAGCTATGGCAAAACTAACTATGAGGTTAAACTAGCTTTGGCTAAAATAATTTTGGCTAAACTAAACATGGATAAATTAATTATGAAACTAAATTAATTTTTGTTAAATTAACCATGAATAAATTGATTTTAGCTAAACCAATGTTGGCTAAATTAACGATGGCTATGCTAAATATGGTTAAACTAACTAAAAATTTAAATTAACTAGGATGTTAAATTAAATTAATAATGGTAAAACTAACATGACTAAATTAAACATGGCTAAGTTAATTACTAAAATTAACCTTGTAGTTGATTCAACTATGGTTAGTTGAACCAAAATTGATTTACCATTTCTTATTTTAAAATAAATTATTTTTTAAAAAATAATCTATCCATCATTAAACCATGTGGTTAATTTAATCAAAATTTAGTTTAGCACAAAAATTATATTACATTATTAATCATTATAATTAATCATATACAATGATTTTAAAATTATCATTATTATACTTATAATAATATTATTATTATTACTTACTAATGATTTGACTATTTTTATTATAAATAATCAGATGATTTTATCCTTCAATAATTATTTTTTGATATTTGTTATATTGTGATTAACTATGATAATATACCTATGTCTAATAAGTTAGTTACACATACTAACTTACAAATTCTTATCCTAGGTTATGTAATTATATTATAGTATTATTAATTAATCATAAATAATATAATTAACTATAATATTGATTATTATAGAATGATAATCCTTTTTTCAATATTATTATTTAATCAATATTATTTAAAATTTCTAATTATGGTATTATATTTGTGGTTAATAGGTACATAGATTAACCTATGATTATTTATGATTATTTATTAATAGTGATTAAAATCAATAATATTGTTGAATATTATTTTTATTATTATCATCCTCGATTTTTTTTCAATATTATAATTTTAATTTATAATATAATATTAATTATGGTAATATATCTATGGCTAATAGGCGACATTCATTTGCCTATAAGTACTTTAGCCTAGGTTAGAAACTAACCTAATTTATTTATTAATTTAAATTAAGTAATAATAATATAATATTAATTATCATTAATTATTATAAATAATCATAATTATTATAAAGTTAAATACTAACATTAATATCTATTAACCAAATCATAATATTATCATTGTGTTATATTATTGTTACTTATTAAATTTTAATACTTATAATATAATTAATTTAGCTAGTAAGTAACTTAAGTTAATATGGTTATTTGCATATAATTACAAGTACATTGGTTGCATTTACAATTGAATTTTTTATCCCATATTTTTTGCTATGGATTCCAAGTGTGCACTCTATATAAGTAAATGCATTTGGCTTGTTCACAAACCAAATGCCAAATGCCATTTGGGATGGGCCAACGAAAGAAGCTCGACCTTAAAGCTAAACCCAAAAACAAAATTGGATTATTTTAAACCTACCTCCCTACCTCCCTACCTAATAAATAAATAAATAAATAATCAATGGGTTTTTTAGATTGCCACATGTCACCACATAATTGGCCTTCACAAATGGACATGTGTCAAAATCAAATTCACATTTTATTGGATGGCCAAGACATTATTAATTTATTAATAATGATGAATATTGAAATAATGTTTAAATGCCACGTGTCATCGTATAGGTGAGCTTCACAAATGAACATGTGTCACCATGGGCAACCTTTCTAGAATAATGAAACTATATAAAATATAAATTCATATCATATATATTATCCACATACATATTGTGATATGCAATTGTTAATGGTCTGCAACTTGTTTTATGCAACTATGGGGTCTAGAAGTTACATGTGTTACATGTAACTGAAAATTAGTTGCATACAACAGTTGCAAAATGACAATTTTCTTCTAATGTAAGAGGATTAGTGTCAAATGGGGGTGCCATACATGTCATTACATTTGACCTCATTATAAGTTTGAACACATCTTGTTGACAATCAAGGTCACTAGCATTAAGGAGTTCCTTGAGACCTTTATTTTTTGTCCATCCACCCATTAGGTTATATATAATAAAAAATTATTTTAATAACGTTAATGTGTTCGGTAAGTGATGCCTCATCAATTCAATTGCAACCAAG
The DNA here is from genome assembly GCA_963921925.1 of Sphagnum tenellum. NCBI lineage: Eukaryota > Viridiplantae > Streptophyta > Sphagnopsida > Sphagnales > Sphagnaceae > Sphagnum > Sphagnum tenellum. Next base: position 13,736,838 of record OY998155.1, read on the forward strand.
ATCAAAGATAAAAAATCCCAATAGCATCCATGGCATGTTGCAAATGCAATCATACATGGAATAGCTTACCTAGTGACATGCACATAAATTCATATGAATAGAAATGTCAAGGTGGTTTGAGGAAAGGTCTTCAACCTACTAGGCTATGATTCTAAATATTCATGTTTCTTTGCATCACATTTCTATTCAATGGATTTTAGAAAAATGTATGTTTTCCTCTTATGTCCTTTACAAGAAAAATTGAAATAAACAAACAAAAACTACATCATTGTATCAAACATGTACCCTCCACCAATGAAAATAACAAAGACAACATTGATAATACAACCCTTGGATGCTCCATCATATACAACTTGATCAAAACATCAAAAATATTTATTGGTTGTAGCAAAGAGAGGTAAGGATGGAGCAATTATAAATGTAATTATTCAAGTTGCAACCAGTTTTTTGTTTACACTTAGGAATTTGTAAACAACAAATATAAATGACAAAGTTCAATGGTGCATCAATGCACTTAACAAAAAATTTAAACAACAAAACAAAAACATCAAAGTCCCATGGTGCATTGATGCACTTAATATTTTTGCAACAACAAAACAAAAACAACAAGGTTCAACAATGCATCAATGTGATTAACAAAATTTGCTAACAACAAAATAGAAAGTACAAACTTCAGTGCTGCATTAATGCGCCAAGTAAATTTTGTAAAAATACAAAAAAAAATCATTTTGCATGTTGCTCATCAAGAAGTAAAAAAGTAAAAATAAAAATCCATCATCATCATCATGTGGTTCACATATTCAATCTTTCGTAGATCTTGGATACATGAAATTTTGATTGCATGTTGGAATTGTCATGAAATAGGATGAATTCTTTGAAATGCATTTTAAATTTCATTTCATAAGTTAAAACACGAAATTAAAACTTGAGAAAAATGTACATGAGAGTCCAAAAGATGGAAATTTTTGAAAAATTCAAACAATTTGGATTTTGACAAAAGGAGTTGCAACCAAAGGTGATGTAACCTTATAAGGTTGTATATATTTCCCCGAAAAATCCATCATCTCAAAAATTGGATTTATACAATTTACTAACCCCCATCCCAAAAGTCATACGTATTGAAATGAAAAAGATTATAATGACAATTTGATTGATCCTTCATATAATAAAAATGCTTACGATTATGATGACAATTTTGAAATATGTATAGAAGCATATAATGATGTCAACATAAATTAAAAATCTAAATTAACATCCAATTTACTACTTGACATTGTATATCATATGTGTCATTCAAGTGAATGAAAAAATATTTCTAAAATATCACAAATATTTGAATCTATGAAAAAATGTGATTTTCATAATTTCATGAATAAATCACAAATTAAAACTAGAACCCCGTGACCAAGGAAAAAGCTTTGGATTGGAAAATTTTATATTAATAAAAAATATAAAACATAGAAGGGCTATGTCGTGGTTTTTGCATGCAAGTATTTCAATTCAAAGCATGAGCATATATCACAATTGATCATCTTAGCAATGAGGTTCTTTGGTTGGCCCATCATTAGAATAAGTTATCAAAGTTTCTAGTCAAGACTCTCAAGATACAATTTAAATTTCCTATCCCATTAGGTCATAGATATAATATTCTAATGTGCAACTTCGAGCAAAAGATATGGTTTTGAGCATGGTGCTACAAAAAACATTCTTCTTCAAATTGAAAACAATTTCATATATTCATTTTAATTATTCATCATGTCCTTTTGATCTATTGTCACTTTTCATAAGTGTGTTGTTAATAAATGTATTTTTATAATCTTGAAACATCACATATTTCCGTCCATAAAGGGCACACTAGTAGCCCAATAAGGTATTGCAGACCCAAGTGAATGCATAATAATTGCCTAAAGTCATGGCCTAATAAATCCAAATCCATGATTACATCCATGGTAGTTATTGAGGACATTATGTGATTGTATGATTGGATAGCATATGATGGGAAAGTGTAGATCGAATTACCTACATGCATCTAGATAGCAAGGCATACAAAAAATTACCTATGTTACTTTAGGGTAATTATATATATAAAGTAGGTTAACTTAGGTAGCTAGGATAATCAAAAATTTAAGGACTAACCTAGGTATCATAAAATATTTATGTGAAAGTTACATAAAAAAACTCCTTTTTAAATATGGGGATCACTCATCAAAGTTCATAAGTTGTGCACAAGTATATATTTAGTTATTTGTAAATCCAAATTATATGAACTATTTTCCCATAAAGCAAGATGTAAACATGTGCATCAAGCTATGTGCTCTAGAACTTGTAGATGTGTCTTTTGTTAGGTGAACATTTCTTGGTTGGAAATTTTTTAAAACACTGTGGGAAAGGGGTTCAAGAACTTGCAAGTCTAATAAATGTTTCACTCGTGATAGAACTACATACAACATGTCATTTTTCTTCAAGTTTCTTTGGGACGAATGTAAGAGTGGTCCAAAAATAGTTCCTAAAAGGGTCAATCCTTGGCATTTGTCAATTACAAAAGCAAGGATGATGGGAATTTGTTTAATAGAAACAATGAAATTCCAATTTAGAAGTTTGACAAATACATCTTGTTCCAATATTGGGCGGATGCCAATAATGCCAAGTGGAAATTCAAGATCTAAAACTTGGTCATGGCCAAGCAATTTTATGAAGACTATTTCAAGTAATGTGGATGAAACAAGTATTGTGTACCCAAAATTTTCATCAATGACTTGGTGATGTGTAGTTGCAATTTTTGACAACCAGTATCCAATGACATGACCCAAGGTGCCATTAGCGACTTCCTTGGGTCTAGAGTTGTTTTTTGTGCACATGATAGGCATTCCTATTGCAAGTTCCAAAATCATTGGTAGATGACTTGTTTTGTCATTGCATAAGTTGTTGAAGCTTTGATGCTTAGAAATAGAAAGATTTAAACAACGACCCTTGGTGAGGGAACATGGAATTGTATCGGTGGAGATTCCCTTTGCATGGCAAATAGTAGTGCACATGAATGCACAAGTGATAGAAAGGAAGAAAAAGATCAAAGACTAGAATGTTGCAACTATGAGCCATACTACAGTCACTCACCACTTGAAGTACATGTTATCAATACCCACTTTGTACAATTGGGGGCATGTTTTTAATCTTGAGGCACTAACATCTTATGTATCCATGTAAGGGCATGAATAGGTGTGGATCATTAATGATTTGATAAAATTGAACTTAACAAGAGTTCAATCAGAAATGTCAATAGAACATGAGTTCACTATACAACCTTCAATGAAACCTAGATGTGCAACTATAAATTTACAATAGAAATTGAGATTTGAATGATGTCTACAATTATAAATTTAAGTGCAAAGGTGTTAGCATCACAAACTTATCAGCCACAATAACTAAAAAAGTAATGAAAAAAACATTGTATAATGACTAAAACCAATCATTAGAAAAGCCTTGGCTTGAAAATCCAGTGTATAGAGTGAACCAAAATTGCATGAACGTGAATGCCATATTCTTGTAGAAAAAATAAACCACCGTTCACTACTACCAAAGTGGGGTGCAATTTATTAGCTTCAATAACTATGGGACCTTAAAAATGAAATAACTTCATTGCATTTTCCTGATTTCACTATAATCCTCATTATGTAGACATCATGGCATTGTTAATTAACATAATTCATTATTACAATTTACTATAATTAATAGGTCTATTTATATGTTTTTTAAAATATTTTATTTATGTTACTTTATGATATATTCTATATTATTTTAAGCTACTTTAGTTATTCTAACTTATATTTTATGCTATTATAGGATATTATAAAATTAAATTATTTCGAGTATACTAACTTATATATATATATATAAAAGATAAAAATAACTTAGAATAGAAAATAATAAACTATGAAAAATAATTTTAAATACCTTCTAATATATTAAATACCAATAGCTTATGATATTATAACATAGAATATCAAACAATAATTTATAATACAATAATCACCAATAATTGTAATACAAAATATAATAACCAACAAAAACTTATAATACAATAACCATTAATAAACATTAATAAAATAGCCATCAATAACCACCAATAAAATAACCACCAATGGCTTACAACGAAATAACCACCAATAACCATTAATATAATAGCCACCAATAGCCATTAATATAATAACGACCAATAGCCATTAACATAATAACCACCAATAGCCATTAATATAATAACGACCAATAGCCATTAACATAATAACCACCAATAGCCATTAATATAATAACGACCAATAGCCATTAACATAATAACCACCAATAGCCATTAATATAATAACGACCAATAGCCATTAACATAATAACCACCAATAGCCATTAATATAATCACGACCAATAGCCATTAACATAATAACCACCAATAGCCATTAATATAATAACGACCAATAGCCATTAACATAATAGCCATTAATATAATAACCATTAATAAACACCAATATCCATCAATAGAGTACCCACTAATAATCATTAATAGAATAGTCACCGATATGCATTAATAAAATAATCACCAATAAGCATTAACAGAATAATCACCAATAAGCATTAATATAATAGCCATCGATAAACATTAATAAAATAGTCATCAATAGGCATTAACATAATAACCACCAATAGCCATTAATAGAACAACCACTAATAATCATTAATAGAACAACCGCCAATAGTCATTAATAGAACACCATTAATAAAATAGTCACCATTAGCCACTAATAGAAAAACCACCAATAGTCATTAATAGAATAGCCACCAATAGCCAATAATAGAATAACCACTAATAGTCACCCACTAATAGGCATTAATAGAATAATCACCAATAGCCATTAATAAAACAATCACCAATGGGCATTAACAGAATAGCCACCAATAACCATTAATAAAATAACCACCAATACAATAATTACTAATGGCCATTAATAGAATAACCACCAATAGCATTAATAAAAAAACAACCAATAACCATATATTATAATTGCATAGGATTGCCAAAATAATCTAAGGTGAAATAATTTATAATAAACAAAAATACTTTAATGTGAGATAATTTATAATAACTTATAATTGTTAATAATAACATAAGGTGAAATAACTTTCAATAGCCAAAAGTAACTTCTAATAACTACAAGTAGTCTAATTAAAATAATTTACAATAGCAAAAAAAAACATAGAATAGCCAAAAAAAACTTATAATAACTAAAAATAGCCTAAGGTGAAATAAGCGAAAATAACCAAAAGTAATTTAGAATAACCAAAAGTAACCTAGGGTGAAATAACAAAAAAATAACCAAAAATAATTGAGAATAACCATAAATGACCATAAATAATGTAGGGTGAAATAATTTAAATTAATGAAAAATATTCATATAATAATTAAAAGTAGCTTAAGATAGGTATGTTATTATTTTTTTAAAAATATTCATTTACCAATTTTTATTTTTTCAAAAGAATGGCCATTAAAATGTTATTGAATAATGATATTCAACTTTTTTTTTGTTCAAATGATTTTAAATTTTCAAAAGGAAATAAATGTAATTATGTACATTATTGATTTTTTTTAAAAAGTAAACTTGAATCATTTTATTTGAACAAAATCTCAATAAGATATGAATTTTCAAATTTTATGTTTTTGTAATGTTTAAAATGAAATATTTGATAAATAAAATGTAATGTAACATATTATTACAATTAGTGGGGTGGTTTGATGGTAAAAGTGTTTGCTTCCATTCCAAAGGTCAAAGGATCAAACCTCATGGGCGATGTTGTGTGTGGTCAACAATGGTATGTTGACCGAATATTCTTCTATCGAATTCTTATAATAGGTGCCTATGTTGATTATGTGGCCTACCTACCTACTTAGGTTTGGTTTTTAACCTAGCATAAGTAGTGACACTTGTCAATAAATAATAAGCTTTAAAAATCATGAAATTATCAATAATATTATATAATTAAATAATTAAATTTTAATTATTTCCATATTTGTTAGTTAATTAATTAGCAAGTGAATGGTTTGGTAAATTTGTCTTTCAGTTGAAAGTAACCTTGTTTCATTAGGTACTAATGAAATAGGTCATTGTTCATAACAACTGATCCCTGTTCACTAAGGGGTTAAATAATTTCACTAGGTAAAATGTCCAAATTCACTCAAAATCTAGTGAAACCCAAAGTGAACTAGGACACATTTCCTAGTAGTGATTTGTCAACTAATTCCTTTAGTTGAATGTAAATAAATAAGAGGAAAATAAGCCAACAAAAGGAAGATTAAATGTGGCCATGCCCACCTTAGTAATTCAAATGTATGATCATCTCGCATGGACCAAAAGCAAGTTTGTTAAAAATTAAAATTGTGCAATGACAAAATCACTAGCCACAACAACTTGCATCCCTTCCTATCCACAAATTCCAACTCCAATGTGGGCAACTTGGATCATGCTAACATCATTGGCCCCATCACCAATGTTTAAAATTATCTTCTTAACATCATTTTTTTATCAAGGTGGTGACTTGCAAACAACCAATTCTACTGAAGCATTTGAATTAGAAAAATATTACCATTGGATTCAATCCAACAAGACAATTTTTGTGTTGTTAGAAAAATGAAACATGTTTGCCGCAAGAAGAGAACTTCACTTCATAGACAACCATTTAAAAAACTACATCTACTTCTATTCACAGATCCACATATTGGAATGTTTCACCGAAACCACATCATGATGTTTACTTGAACTTTTTGCAATGGTGACACACAACAACACACTATTACCTTGCACATCATAAACAACTTAAAGAATGTCTTTCAAAGTTTTTTTGGATCCAATGCATATATGAGACACCTTCCATCAATCATTAATGCCAAATCCATTTCAAATGCCCCTTGTTCAACCTTTTTACATTCTAAAAGTTTCCAGAGGAGGACCCAACACTCCATGAACCACCATTCATTTGATATATTAATTTTTTCATGATAATTTCATAGGTGCTATCAATTACCAAAAACACCTCACCTTGAAACTTGTATAACAACATGTATCAAAATGTGACTGTCCTATCATATATTTATCTAAATGAGATGAGACACTAACTTTGTCTTCTAGATCTCAAATTATATTGACATTTGAGTTGAGGATGAATTGTTTCATGTCATGACCGAGCAAGTTGCAAGTTACAAGACAACCCCCCAATATTTCAAGATATGTCTTGCTTCCTTTTTATTAGTCCCACATTGTACCATCTAATGCCAATCAATACTTCTAAGTCTACACCCCAATCCAAGCATGTAGTCATTTGTAATGTTCTTTCATATTAAATAACAACCACTATGTAAATATTCTTATTTTTACTACACATTTGCCCTCAACCAAGCAATGAAGAAATTCATGCAAAAGTTGGTTCACACCATATCTAATATTGATAATAGTTCCTATTTTGTTTCCTACTAACACCCAAATTTTGATTCTAGCTTTGCTAAAGGTTTCAATGTAGGTAGGAATTCGACTTCTTGAATTTTATCTTCAATTGCAATGCACCCAAACAAAATCAATTTTTTTTCAATAAGTTCTCCAACCCAAAATAACCATAGCAGCATATTAGCATTCAGGGCAAATAATGCTCACACATTGCCTACAAACAAATCATAATCACTTGCAAGTGTAAGAAATATGATGAAGTCTTCTTGTGAAAAGTTGTTCACCTCATCAAGTTTCTTCTCCATGTTTCATAAGGCTAACTTGGCTTGAATAAATTTCTCATACCAAGTTTCATACATTTGAACATCTAATGCATGATATGCCAAAAACAATGTTTGAAGCCCATCAACCCCAAACTTCTCAAAATGATCATGTGTAACCTTTTTGTAAAGATATAACTCAACATCAGCCATCCTCTCATAGATCATTGTATCAACACCTTGTAGGAAAGCCAAAAATACTATGAAAATTAGAGAATTAGTTACATTTATACCATACACATTAACTAACTAAATGATTTTACACCTCTGGAGCTGGTGTGATTGAAATCCTCTTCCCAACACCACATGTATTACTTCATCACAAAGGTGGGTTCTATGCCTCTTTGAAGCATCATTTTCTTTATAGGTCACCTATCGCAAGACTATTTTTGACCTAGGATGCTTAGCTTCATAGTTCATATGGAAATTGGGTGTATTCACTTTAACTATGTTGCAACTGCTAATGGATTGCCACCAATTTTCAAGATTACATCAAATTCAAAGGTAGGTGAACTTACTTTACAATATAAAACCAACTAGCCATTAGGATAATGATAGATAATATAGTGGCGTTTTCTTGTGCTTCTCCAAGGACACCACAAAAAAAAATCAAAAATTAAAAAGAAGGAAGATTCCACATCAATACTTTTGATATACATCTTTGAAGCATGTTCCCAAAATTCTTTTGAACAACCAACAAATTTATGTCAGGCTATTTCATCATTTTAATCGTGACATGGCTAACACTAAGGCACAAACAAAGGGACTTTTGTATACACTGGAGCCTTGGGAACATAAGCCTTAGTTGAAACATCATATATATTAATTCACTTGGTCTATCAGTCTATGACAGGGCTTGGGAAGGGGCAGGCCGGGCACGGACTAGGCACGGGCACGGGCACATGCAGGAACTGGGCACGGGCACGAGCACAGGCGGGACTAAGCACGAACTGGGCACGGGACTAGGCACGGATTGGGCACGGGCACGGTCACGGGCGGGACTGGGCATGGACGGATTGTGTCTGAACGTCACGAATACCCACTAATATGCAATAATACACCTTCGATTAATTCTAGCTAGCCCACTCTTATCAACACATTTATGGAAAAATCACCCCCACATGTGCTTCCCACACTTTAACTACTATTGGTTACCGCTTGCCAAACCAACTCAAAATAAAACCATCTTATATATTAAAGCAACAATGATGTCTGTCTGTGTGGGCAATGCATGGAAGATTCTTCTAGTCACTGCCCGTTCTTTGTCTGTGGTGACAAACAGGGCAGGGCAAGGCGACCAGGGCAACTGCTGCAAGGGGCCGAACATCTAATCAAACAAAAATATAATTTTAAAAAAAATTTATTTTCATTATTGAACATATTTTTAAAATAAAATATTTTTGAAAAAGAAAAAAGAAAATAAATACATAAATACATAAAAATAGAAAAAAATGAAGATAGACAAAATAATAATAGAAAAACTAAAAACATGAAACAAACATAAACAAAAAAAAAGTAAAAACGAAAAAACTATAAAAAAGGAATGGAAACAAATGAAACAAAGAAAGGCAAATATAGTAAAATAATTTTAAAAGAAAAAAATTTCCAAAAATGAAGAAACCAAGTAATGAGTAAAAAATAAGAAAAAATAAAACTTATAAATATTGAAGAAAAACCCTACTTGAAAAAGAATGAAATGTGTTTTCTTTCTCCAAATTTCAAACTTGCATCCAAATAAAAAAATATATAAAAGTGAAAAAGAAACACTTTATTTTTATTATACAAAATAATAATAAAAATAAAAAACACATAAAAATATATAAATAAAAAAGTTAAAAGTTTCTAAAAAAACTAAAACATGAACCAAGTTTAAAGAAACCGGGGGACTTCACAGTGGCCGAAGGTCACAAGCACCCACTTGTAAGAACAATAACTATACTATAACAAGTTATGTACAAAGTGTGAAAGGTGACAATACATAGAACCATGCATATGCCAAACTTCATTTGTCATTAGATGGAAAAATTTGGTAACATGTGCACAATTGATAACATCCATCATATCTCAAACCACATGGTGGATGGCACATAATGGCCTTAGGCATAAAAAAAGAAACCAAAAGTATTAGTTGTAATAACTAGAGCAACTTCATCAAGAGATGCTGCCTAATACACAATATTATTTGGAATCTCCTCACCTTTCGTTAAGACAATGTGACAAATTGCCAAACATCTGAAAATTTCTTACCAACAATCAAACAAATAATCAAAAGTTGGCAACAAAAAAAATTATGCATAAAAGATGGATAATCAAACAATATGATGCAAGGATAGATGTAAATATAGGTGTTGGCCATATGTAAATCCTAGGCCAGAATGCATTTGCACAAGATTCTTGAAAACATCCAATAAATTATCCAAATGCTTTCATTGCACATCTCAACATAAAGTTTTCATATGGTCAATTCTTCAAACACCTTAGAACAATGTGATTGAGTTGCATTTAAATATCGGAAACACATCATTACCTTGAAAACATTTGGATTTGGTTCATGTTGCCATTGCCCGCTCATAAGTTTTTTGTCAACAAAGTTGAATTTCTTTTCCTTAATTGCATCATTCGCTCGTGGAATCTACAAACAAAAAACATGTTCATGGACCTTCAAACAAAAAATTCCTTGCAAACAATTTAGTGAAAGCAAATTTCAACCCATAATTAACTAGAAAAACACGTTGCAACAATTCATATGCGTGTCTCTGCTTCATAATTTTTTTCTCCCAAGTATTTTTACTCATCAAAAAATATGTTTAGAAATTGTAAAGAAATAAACACAATAACACTTAATGTTTTTTTAATGTTAGTTGCAGAAAACCAAAAAAAACATGACAAGAATGAATATAGCCATAATTTGCTATAATAGTCTATGCCTATTAAAGCGGATGATTTCAATCTAGCACAAACCAATTACTGAGAGAAAAAACAAAATTTCACCAAGTAATCAAAAGGTGTCAATTTTTTTTTTTAGGAATTGAAGGAAAGAAACAGGTAAAGAGGATATTTTCAAGAGGTGTTTTGAATGTGTTTTTTCAAAAATTAAGGTGCACAAATATACGAAACTCAAAATCATAGACTCTACATATCCACAAAATAGTCGAATCTTTAAAAAAATCCTAACCTCAAAATTTGTATTAAAAAGATTGAATTCACTACATAAATATCATTCAAATGTAAAATTTCCATCAATGAATGTTAATTTTAATAATGTGATTTCCCATAAAACCATAAATAACACATTTTATTTTATTTTTATTTGAAAAAAAATTCCACACATGAATGCAACATTTAACTTTTACAAATAAAATGATGACCGATATTTACAATCCCATTTTACTTGAAATTCAACTTGGAATGAGAGTTCTTCATATATTCAATTTTGAACAAACCAAAGCATTTGATGAATTCATAATTGATCCATTGTCCCATTTTTTTCAAAAACAAAAATAATTATATATAGATCACAGTGTTGTTAAAATTGGAAAAAGTCACATAATTAAAGCTATATAGAAATGTTTTTTTTTCTTTTGCAAGACATGCTAAAAATTGTAGTTTTCATAACAAATGCCATTTTATTAATAGGTAGATCTACAAACATATTTTAATAGATTCATTGATTACTCAAATTTTTTATTCTTGAAATATTAAAAATATGACTAAAATCTCTTCAAGAATTCACTATTTAATAATTGAAGAGATATCAATGGTAGGTTGCAACATGTTAGTAAAAATACATCTTAAATTACAAAAAAAATAAAATTCACCACTTCAATTTTTGGTGGATTAAATATTATATTCTTAAAAGACTTTGTGTAATTCCCACATGTAAGCAACACACCTTTATATACACCTAATATTAGACCAAATTCATCTTTCACAAACCAAAAATATGTATTAGGGAAAGTGTGGGAAAAATTCATAATACCGAATAATGCTTTTAACCCAACAAATGCAACCAAAAAAAATAATGATATAGTCAATTACTTAATAATTTACAAAAAAGAAAAAAAATCTATGAATGATTTTTGTTAACTAGTTAAATCAACATTTCTATTGAAATTTAAAATTAACTTATTTGAACAACCTTGGAGTGAAGCTACATACAAATTGTTCCTTGCAAGGAATTAAAAGATGTGATTAACCACCATATGATTGGATATTATTTTCTTAAAGGTTTTATTTTTCACAATCATGTAGCAAAAGATACATATAAAAATAGACATTTGCTTGAAAACATACAATTCAACATAAGGAAATATGCTCCAAGCTCTAACACTAATAATTTATATCCATTTAAAAAGTTATATAAAGGCATGAAAGCAATGTTCACAAAAATCTTATATTGTAAAATTGGACTTATAAATGGGACAATTTATATAGTTCATGAAATTGTAATAGATAATTCTACAAATTTAAAAACTTTCAATTTTCATAAACCCTTTTTATACATAATAGTGGATTTTAGCACATTCATTAATAACCATTATAAGTTTAAAAGACATATATATTGATGGATATACAAAGAACATCATTCCTATAGTCCCTATTTTTCGAATTTTTACTTATCAATATGATGTCGATGGACCTATAGTTTTTCCAAAAATTCTATCAAACATGATCAAATTCATATTCTTAAGTTTATAAATATTTGAACACAAGTAATAAATAAATTTTCAGAAATTTAGCAAAATGATGAATAATTGAATTTATGCCAAAATCGTTCATGTACTACATTATATAAATTGAAGGCATTCAAAATGTTAATTTTCAAGATGGCGTTATGCAATACACACTTTAATAAAATAATTATGAAAACATAAATAAAAGTGACATTCACATTAGTAAAAATGTAAAATCATCAATAAATTAATTTATATATAAATTTAAAAAAATCAAAGTTAATATTGGCATGAAGATATATTATTGTTTACAAGTGATGAAAGACCACTTATGGACAAATACAACATGGTTAGGATCACAACACATGAATTTTGCAATGAAAATATCATATGAAACCAAGTTACAACATCAAGGTTATGAAATTTGTCAATACTCAATATATCATGGAAGTAACAAATTTGGAAAAAGCAACCTCCAATATCTTCACATAAATATGAACCACTAAATTATAACATCTTTAGACCTTACAAGCAAATACATGCAATGTAATTTATATCATTGAAAAACTATTCATGACAAAAAAAGCTAAGTGAATTAAAGAATATTCAACACTTGGACTACACATATGCAAATGTGTTGTGACAACTTGATCAATCATCATGTGGGTTATTAGTCATTGCTTTTGTTGTTGACATTGCATTCAACTTAGATGTACAAATTTCAAATTACATAGTTAATTAAATAAGAAAACACTTGAGAAATTGTTTTAACGTGAAATATATATATAACTTCTTTCCCAAAAATACCACAAACATATATAAAACATTGAATTCCAATACTAAAGCAAACCATGATTTTATTTCAACACAACAACAAATTACCTATAAAATAAATAAAATAAATATTTTTTTCTAATGCTAAAAATATTGCATTTTATCAACTAATATATATTTTCCCTTGTTAATCATATGTATCAATTAAATTTCTAACTCAATTTGATCTATTATAAGTTGATTTTTTTTCTACTAATCATAGACCAGATCATTAATTACATGTTTATAAAAAATTGTAAAACAATTAATGTTGTTGCTTACCACAATTAACCTTTTAACTCTTATTATAAGTTGTTTCAATTATTTTGGATAAAGAAACATATAATCACTTATGATAATCCAACAAAAAAATCATAATGACAATAAAACTCACATGAAAACCAAATTCAAATAGGAAAACTCCCTTCAATTTCTCTTCATATATTTATTGTGAATATGTAAACAATAAAACATGTTTGGATACACAAATTTGTAGGCACATGTAAGATTGTTGTCTATGATAGAGACTATCAAATCCATACAATGAAACCAAATTAACAAATGTATGTTTATAGTATAATTCACTAATAAATTATTTCGCAACCTCCATTCCCAAATTACATCTTTTTTTAAAATATAAAGACTAATACTATTTCTTTCCTTGCACTTCTTCAAGGTCCTTTCATTGGGTTTGATATCTAGGGTCTTTGTAAAAATCAATTCACCTTATTTGAATTCTTTCTCCTTCATTTTAGTTAATGAAAACAAGGGGCCATTTACAAGCAACTACGGTGGCCACGAACAAAAAACAAGACATGACAAAAACCATGATGATATTGTTACTTAACCTCTTCCCTTTTCCCCGAAAATATACTTTTATCACAATGCAAATGTTGATAGTTCCAATTCATTGAAATAAAAATAAATTCACAAAATTTTTTTTTGGGTTTCTTAGAAATTATTCAACTACACCAAAAGATTTAAATTTCACTCTTCTTATAAAACAAGTTGTCACTTTTTTAAGGCAATCCCAAGAAAATCGTCTCTTACCTCTCACCATATTTTACATGATCGCTTATACCCACCATATTTTGTTAAGTCCTCTTATGCATAATCGCTTGTGCCCACCTACTTCATAATTTTTTAAAAAAAAACATTACCAACAATAGTTATTGTGAATAGCCATGCAAACTCACCCACATGCATAAATTCCAATGATGAGTAATCAAAACTAGTGGATTTTTTGGAATCTTTTGTATGGTCAACCATGGACTATTCCAAAGACAATTTCAAAAACAACTATTTCATTTCTTTCTTAATAACTACTTCCTCTTGTTATTAACTTTCTTAATAACTATCTCCCACATTTCCTAATAATTACATCCATTTTCTAACTATTTCATTTTTTCTCCCTATCCACCAACATGGATATGAAATAACCAGATTAACATGCGTACTTTCATGTCCATGAAATGTATATTAATTTAAGTTAAATTTGACATTGACACAAATAATGATGAATTATTGAAAACCATATGAAAACATAAATATAAAAAAATTGATCGTCATTGGTAGTGCGCATCAACGCAAAGTTGAAATAGTGGATAATTTCAACAAGTGATGTGTTATCATGGGTCTTTAACTCATAACTAACATTGATAAAAAATTTACAATATCCTTGTAATTCAACATTCTACCAATGTGTTTATTGAATTTCAAAAATTTAACTTCATAAACACCCATATACTCATTCGTGCACATAAATGGTTATGCGAAATAATGTGCAACCTTAGGGAATAAACATCACCTCCACCTAGTGTTAAATCAATTTGGTAAATTAATGCTATTTTTTTTTTCATTTTTGAATGCATTCACACATGTAAAATTAAGTAGCATTGTTGATGATATGGCATCCTTGTTGATAGATAATGTTAACTTGGTGTTAACATGACGCACCCCCAAATTCCTTGAAAGATTCAAATGCAAGTCAATAATGAAAGAAAAAGGAATTGGGGTACATGTCCTAGTTCGCAACATTTCGAGGGTAAAAGAGGCGTGTTAGAGTTCCGAGATGGGGATTAGGATGAATGACAAGCAAGTCAACTATTCACACGAACCTACACAAACCAAACAACAAGTTAGTTAATGCATAGTTTGAGCACTTTTGATGCACGAACATACACGAATTCATAAAACTCACCATGGCCCAAACTTGGGGAAGCCATCAACTTCTCTTTTATATTATTCTCTATGATTAGCCATAAGGGTTGCACCAAAATGCCATTTTGTCCTAGGACTCCCAAGTTGGGAGTTTCGAAATTCTTGGAATTTCCAAAATTAGGACTCTTAGCACTTTTGAAACTTGTAACTTCTTGTACAGAATTCTGATTGAGGTGAGGTCTATAGAAAAGTTATAGTCCTTGTTAAGCGCTTTTCAATGATATGTAACACGTCATTTGCACACATGTAAATCAAAGTGATTTCTAACTTTTAGTGGTCAAAAATCAAATTGGCATTTTAACTCCTGACCTTTCTTTTAATCATAACTTATGTTATAAGTATTCAAATGGTCATGCAAGCCCATTTTATACATCTATGTTTCAAGAGCTTTCCAATGGTATAAGGAACTTTTCAATCCAGTGAATTTTGACCTTTAAAATCATTTTCCAAAAATTTAGGACTTAGTAGGGACTTCAATTCCCAAAGTGATAGTTCTTTTGGGAGTGTGAGGGTTCATTCTTTCATAGTCTCTCACACTCTCACATTCCCAAGAATTTGAATGTGATTTATCAATTACACTTTCACCACACACCCTTTTCCATTCTTTTGCTTTACTCACGAGCCCAAAGTTAAGGTCGTGACATAACATTTGTGATAGTTAACATTCAAGCTCAGTCCAAAGCTTAGGTTTTGAAAGCTTAACCAATGTTATATAACACAATTTTAATTTTAAATCTAAGTCAATATTTATTACATTCTATTTTAAATGTGACAATCTTGATTATAATAATCAATTTTGATTTTGACCACTAACCATTATCATGAATCATAATAGTGTAAATCCATCATGGCCAAATAAGTTATTTTACTTTTCGAAACTTTAATTTAGCTTTAAACTAACTTAGGTGTGAATGGACAACAAAGTTGTTAATTAAAATTTTAGATTAATGTTAATTTTAACATAGATATTTTTCTTTATGAAGTTATCTTAATGTTAAGTTACCTAATACTATAAGCCCCAACATTAAGTAAGAACGATGAAATTTTATTTGAGTGGCCCTATATGTAACATCCATTGTGAAAATTACAAATTGTGCAAAATTTTAATTCATCTACCAACCCTCATTCATGAAAATGCCAAAGTGTGTAAATAATAAATGGCGTTATTTGTTTATATACTTTCATTACTAAATTTGTGATAACATGCAATACCTTCACTTGTCTCTGCACCTTCATTAATGCTCATGAAATAATGAGCAAATATTTTTATTTGGCTATATCTTTTTATTGATGAAAATGTCATAATGTGTAATGCTTACAATTAATTATGCATTATTTCAATTACAATTTCATTGTGTACAATAAAAGAACATGTAATATTCACATGTTCTATCTATTATACATAATATGAACATTTTAAAAAAAAATTTATGGTCAAAACAAATTAAACATATATTAATGACTCCATATTTTTGTTAATGTATGTGAAAGTGAGAAGCAACATGTGATTAATAAATAGGTAGGTAGTTACACATAGGCAGTGGTTAGTAGGTAGGTAGGGGCAAATATTCGGTTAATAATTAAACATGGGCATGTAGGTAACAAATACAATGGGCAACATTCAATATTTAAGTAAAGGCCAATAGATGATTAGTAGGTCGGTAAGGTATAGGGTTTAAAGTAAACTAATGCAAATAGGTGATTATTGGGTAGGGCTCTTTGTACAAGAAGGCATTAGTTTACCCTAAACCCTACCTAATACATTAGTCTACCCTGAACCCTAAACCCTACCTACATACGGATCATCTATTTGCAAAATAGGTGGTTATTGTGTAGGGTTTAGGGTTTAGGGCTTAAACCCTGGGCTCTACCCAAAGAAGATTAAAAGTAACTAAGTGATGAGTAAAAACTAACCGTGTGATTAGCCATAGGATAGGAGACGAATAGAAAAGTGTTTCTTGTCCCACTCACCAGCCATCCATCCATCCATCCATTGGCCATAGATGGTAATTTGTAATGGGCAATATCTATCATGAAGGTAAGGGGTTTTGGAGCTGGAACCCTAACCCTAATTAGGGCGGCGCTTTTGTCACTGCTCTACACTGATGTTGTCCATTTGTGTCGTAGAGAGAGAGATTCGAGAGTTGCTCACCAAATTGAGCACCTCCTGGTTTCGTCGTTTTGCCTGCTTGCTGTACGAAGCTCTCATCTGTTCCTTGCACAGCTTCTGTTTTTTCTGGCCCCTCTTTTCGTCTTTGGAGTGGATTTCCCTTCTGTTTTTTTTAAATTTTTTTCTGTTTTTCTCCCTTTTTTCTGCGTGGGAGTGGATTGCAAGGAAGAAAGGGGGGAGTTGCGATGTCGGACGAGGAGAATAAGGACGAGAAGGAATTGGACCTGAGTTCCCAAGATGTGGTGACCAAGTACAAATGTGCTGCTGAAATTGCTAACAGTGAGAAGACACTTTCATTTTGCCCTAATTAGTAATCTTGTCCGCATTTTGTAGTTGAGTAAATTCAAACCTCTCATAATCCCTGAGTCTATTGGCTCTGGTTTGAAATTTGATTTCGATTCTCGTCTCGCAGCATCGTGACATGAGAAGGTTTCACCTCGGTGTGGGAAACAAAGAGATAAGCTGAGTGGAATGCAAGAGTTTGTCACATAATCTCTGGCATTTGGAACTTGATGTATTGTGGTATGATAATTGTTTAACATCCCTTTCCGTAGTAATGACTCTCTGGTTGGCCGAAATCATGGCTCCAGATGTGGAAGATCTGCTGATACAGACGCCCCAAAAATGTTTGGTATATTCATTTTCAAAATTGTATTGGAAAAATGTGGAACATGAAACTGTTTGACTAAAACCTATCCGTTTGAACTCAGAGCTGAATGTCTCTACAGATGCTGTGTCCTTTTTAGAAAATGTCTTAATTATTTCCATGTGCATTGAGAGCTGAACGGGAGATTTGAGAAGAAGGAATGAATAAGATGTTGAAAGGGACGCTTGGTATGAATGTGGATGAGCAGAGGCATTGCAAACAGTGGTATCAGAATGCAAGCCAGGGGTGAAGGTGGTGGACCTATGTGAGAAGGGTGATGCATTGATTCAAGAGTAAGATTCAGTGTTCCCTCTACCCCTGCCCTCAACTATAGCTTATTCTTTTTTCCCTTACCTCTACTCTGAACCTTTCTTCTTGGATTGCTGTCCAATCAACTTGGGGATTCCACAATGTTGTGCTGCTGCTTTTAGAATTAAAAAAAATTATTCCATATTTTCTGGAGGTCCTCAAATCCATAAAAGGAGTTCATTTGAGTTGTGCTTTGCTCAATGCAAGAATTGAAGAATTCGTTTCTCAGGATTCCTGAATGCAATGGGTTTGTGTTGGCAGTCATACGGCACTCATGTTCAAAAACTCAAAAAAAAAGATTGAGAAGGGCGTTGCATTTCCAACCTGTATTTCAATCAACAACACAGTCTGCCATTTTTCACCTTTGGCAGGTGATGAGACGGTTCTTGCAGCCGATGACATTGTCAAAATGTAAGCATTCGTCATCACCATCTTCCTTTTGTAATGTCTGGAATTACTAACTGTTGTCCATATCAAGAGCAAAAAGACGCCTCTTCGCTCTTGAGTTCACTGTTCAGAAACTTATTCAGACTTTTTCATTGAGAGAATGAGGGATGGACAATAATCCATTGGTTTGAACTCTTTGAAACCAGTAATACCATTGGATTTTGTTGCCTTTATATTTCTCCTTCCTGATAGTAGGTGGAAGGAAACATGTGACTTTAAATTAAATTGCTTGTACAGTGGATTGGGAAGGGTATGGAGAATGGGCTGATTTTTTTTGCTGAATAATGGGTGACAGAGATCTGGGCTGTCACATTGATGGGTTTGTAGCAGTCGTAGCACACACACACATGCTTTGTGATGGCCCTGTTAAGGGCAGAGCTGCAGATGTGCTGATGGCCTGTCATACAGCAGCAGAAGTAGCCCTTCGACTTGTTAGGCCTGGCAGAAAGGTATAAATGCTCATCTCCAATTTGGACTCTTTATATCTGATGAGTCTCTTCTAGTATTTGGAGGTGTCTGGCCAAGTGGATTGGCCATATGCTTTTTCTTGCCCTTACACTTGCAGGGCAATGGCTTGTGAATCTGGAATTGAAGCACACCATAACAAATGAGGGTGTTGAGCAGAATAAGGAGGTGACTGAGGCAATACAGAAAGTGGCAGCAGCATATGACTGCAAGATTGCAGAGGGTGTATTGAGCCATCAAATGAAACAGTTTGTGATTGATGCAAACAAAGTGATTCTCAGTGTGGCCAACTCGGAAACACGTGTTGACGACGCAGAGTTTGAGGAAAATGAGGTGTATGCCATTGATGTTGTCACCAGCACTGGGGAGGGCAAGGTCTGTACATGACCTCTTGTCTGCATCTCCATGATCTGAACTTTGTAGTATCTCTTTTAGGAAAAAAAGAATGTGAAATGTGCTTACATGAAAACTGGGGATTAAAACACATGGTACCCACGAGGTTCTGTGTTTTTAGCTCACTGTACTTCACTGCTTGGTGTTCCCAACTTGATTTTCTGCTTTTTGTGGGATGGTTATAGCCACGGTTGCTTGATGAAAAGCAAACAACTATATATAAGAGAGCTGTTGACAAGAGCTACCATCTTAAGATGAAGGCATCCCGGTTTATCTTCAGCGAAATCAACACGAAGTTCCCTATAATGCCATTTACTGCAAGGTGTAACATTCTCTTACTCTCCCTGTAGATGATAGATGAACTAAGTGCTAGCTGACATCGTGACTAAGCTTCCCACCACTTCTGCAATAAGGTTTATTGTGAAGCTTTCTCTGCCATCTCATAAGTATGGTGTCCAATCAACTGTGCCACATGCTCCTAGAAATGCTGTTTTGCTGGAGGCTTATGGTGATTCGTATGGATGGATGCAGGGCATTGGAGGAGAAGCGAGCTCGGCTTGGACTTGTGGAGTGTGTCAATCATGATCTTTTACAGCCTTACCCTGTTCTCCATGAAAAGCCTGGTCAGTCTGAGGCCAATTCTAAACTAATTATCTGGTTCTTTTGAATTTTGCAGACACCCTGTGCCCCCTTTCTGACTCACATGTTATCCTAAGGCCTCTCCTTCAACTGGAAAGGAGTTTTTTACACTTGCAATGTTTCTCTTGTTTCTCTGTCAGCCCTTTGTCTTATGAGTGGTTGTAATTCAGCTTAAGAGGCTTTAATTCAGTTGTACGTAGCTCTTTCTTCTGTTGGAAAGAAAATGTGTAAAACTTTTATCACAATTCAGACAAAGGCATCAGGATTTTTGGTACTTAAGCTGATGTGGCATTTCCACTATGAAAGGTATATTGGCCCCCAATTGTAGTAGAATTCACTACATTTTTTGCTGTCTGATCTTCATGAGGGTTAATGGCGACTGAAATGAGATCATGCAGGGGACTTTGTGGCGCACATCAAGTTCACAGTCTTGTTGATGCCAAATGGGTCAGATCGCATCACTGGCCACAGCCTTCAGGAACTTCAGCCCTTGAAGGTGCCTGAGGACCCAGAGATCAAAACCTGGTTGGCAATGGCCACCAAGGCAAAGAAGAAGGGTGGTGGCAAGAAAAAGAAAGGTGCTCATCTGCTCATTTAATTGTCCACTTGATGCAGTATGCAGCCCCTTGCTCTTTGCATTTGTTGAACATTGTGACTCATCTCGATTTAAGGGTAACCATTTCAGGAAAAGGCAATTGGGGTGTAAAAAATGATTACCACTATGGAAATTGATGAGTTTTTAGGTTTGTGGAAAACAGGCAAGAAGGGTGAGGATCAGGCAGAAGGCCAAGATGAGGCCATGGATATTGCAGCTGGAGAAGGTGAGAAGATGGACACCACATAGGTGTTGGGGTTGATTTTCCTCATCATGATCAACAATGTACTGATTAAACTTCACACACATTAGGGCCAACCTAAACAGAACTTGGCCAAGTAGCTGTTTGCTAGACTTGGTTCCCTGTTTGTGCCACAGAGTAAAGCATTGATTGAGCAAAGTCCCCTGAAATTACCATGTGCCAATACAGTTTTGTGGAAATGTTGGGGTGCTTTCAGCATTGGGATAAGTGATTATGCCTGGTTTAAAGTTTGTGCCAACTATTCAAACAGAACCACAATCCTTTTGCAAAAGGACCTGTAATGTCCCCCCAATTCAACTCCTGGCATAGTGCAATTGTATTGAGTATGATGTAAGATAGTTTTGCAGTTGACTTGGTTTTTATAGGTGGAGTTGAATGCGGAAGGACTTCTGATGGAAGACTCTCCTTGCAAACTAGTGGGTTTCAGTTTTTAGTACAATTCTGCCCTGAGCCATTGCGCACTAACTTTGCATAAAGCAGGAGGAAGATTATGATCATCCACATAAATCATGAGGTCGCCACCCCTCCAGGTGGTGGATGTGCATTATGTCTACTATTCAGGTGCAGAAGTCATCTTACACTAGTTTCAGTGCAGAACGTAGCAGTAGACACCTTGCACATTATGCCTCTGTAATCAGAAGAGGCAATATCCACGAATAAGGTGCCCTCCCCTGATACTGGAAAGAAACAGCCAGGGTCACAATGGAAACATTAGAGGATATTGGTGGTCCCTTTGGCATGGGGGATATGTCATTTTCATGGAGTTGCACTGGTCCTGGTGCACCTTATTTATCAAAGGAGAAGTACCACAAACCCGTGTCTCATATCCACCACTATTAGAGATTAAATAACTAGAACCAGACTGGAAGGGAATAACTGGCAACAGCTATTAACCCAAAAACCAAGTATATAACATCCATCTGACCCAGAGAAATTTTCAACTATGGTTAGGATTTTTGTAGTTTGTAAAAATGGCATTTGCCTTCCCATAGTATCATCTATCCAATTTGCAACATCTGTATTTGCAATATTGCTTTCTTCCTTTCTGCATTTCCTTTCAACACTACGTGAGCTTTACTCTTAATGTCCTTTTAATTTTCTATCAACAGTAGCCCCCTAAGAGAATATTGGAGAGCAGTTTAAACAATCTTGAAGGAAAGACCAGAATTTCAAATCATGAAGGCACCTGATTTCGAGAATCGGGATATAACTTCAACAATTTCATGAGATGGGCACATTGTTGCACACCTGTCATTTCCACTCTGGTTGGAGACAAGATTATGGGACAAACCATTAAGCCCATGCATTTTGTCGTGCCCAACTTGTAACACCATGTTCTGGTGATATCCAACCTACATTTCAAAGCAACTGATTCACCAAGAAATATGCTGGTGTAACACGTCAACAGTGTCTTATGGCAGTTTAAGAGCATATCAATCTGAGAAAAAACTGAAGCACCAACCCCATTCAGGTGGGTTTGTCCTGCACTACAACAGTGGGTGGAAATCATCCATCCTCAATCACCACCAATGACTGCAGAAGGGTCCAATAATACTTGCATAAATCTATCTATCAACACAGAAGTTCAACCATGTCCTTACATAAAAGGTTCCTTGGTGGTACCAAGGACCTGTAGAAGGCAGACATGAAATAAAACTTGTTTAGTGTAACTGATAGCTAGTTCTAATCACAAGGCATCAAGGGATGCTTTGAAACAAAAAACATATTCTGTGATTGTTATAGTACCTTAGCCTTCTTCTCCAAACTCGCGAGTGAATCTCTCTTGGACTTCAAGATCACTCTTGCTCACTGTTGGTCTTTGCTTTGCCAAGACTTTGTCAAAATCACCCTTCATAATGGGTGGTGGTAAAATCTACAATACAAGATTCATCCATAGAAAATGAAAACAAGAGCCAAGAACATGATGTTACTACTGAGGCTCTACATGTTACTATAGCGTGATGTGGAACTACAGATTGTACAGATAGCAAGAACAGCATTTGGGCTTCAGACAAAAGAAAAAAAACTGAAAAGACCAAAATCTAGACCTCTTGAGTTCCACCTAATAACTATGTTCTCTTGATCTTTGCCCATCATCAATGCAGTTCCAAACATCCTTATTATGCAAGGTTTGCAGGAAGATATGCTCTGACCTATAGAAACACTTCTTTTGGGCTTTGAGAGCTAGACCATTTGATACACACACAACAACAACAAAATGGTCCCAATATACTATGAATAAATAAAAACTTTGCACCATTCCAGGGTTGATAGGTTTTTCACCTTAGCTGCAAGGCCTGCAGAAGCAAGCTCAATCATGGTGGTCTGCTTTGCATTAGGTTCTCGAGGCCCACAAGGCATCCACATCTCCTCACCTTCTTTAGTTGTCACTTTTTTGAAATGCATTGCATCCTGGGTTTTTCGTACAGGTTCAAACAAGACATCTTTCACCTGAAAGCACATCCATGTTCTCATCCATTAACCTTCATCAGATTCTCATCCATTCATCAACATCTGCAGGCTTAGTCAGACCTCCAACAAACTTGAGGTTGAAAAACATAGTAACAACTTCGTCAGCAGTTAAGCAATTTAGAATCCTCTGCAATTCATGTCAATTGCACAGCATTGCACCATCTTCACTGGCATAGGTAGGTTCCAGTGTTCAAGGAATTACACCTTCCTTGCTTGGGAATCCTGGAAAAAGTTAATGTTTTGAGGGTAAAAAATGACGCTCATATTTGAAATTGCAGGTTTCAGTCATTGCATTTCTTAGCTCTCATTTATTTACTATAGTGTTTGCAGCAATTGTGGTGTTAGGACAATAACTGGCTCATCCTGATGTTCCCTTTAATTACAGCCAAGAAAACATCACTGGTTTTGTATGTCTTTGTTGACCATATAGATAGAGAGGAAACATGCATTCTTGCAAAGCAGAATATTAGGTCCATCACTTACAGCAACAGCAACATCTGAACCTGAGAAACCATCTGTCTTTCTTGCCAAATCCTCAAAGTCTTTCTCTGACAAATTATGGGGTGTATCTCCCAGGTGAACCTGAAACATTTGAGCAGTGAGATGTCAAGAAAATTTCAATAAAAATTCCAATTACAGCATGCTCCTTACAACTCCTGACTGAATACCCAAATTGTGGGCTTCATGCTTCAATTAAAACTTTGACTATTGATGATATCTTTCAACTGATGGGAGCACATTCTCCCAAAGCCTGTAACAACATAAAAGCTAATCTTACATTGGGAAATCTATAAAAAAGACAGTACCAGTTGAGCACTCTACCTTGAACATGTGTTGTCGAGCTTTGAGATCAGGTAGAGGAATGTAAATACGCTTGTCAAAACGACGTCTCACTGCCTGCCTTGCCAGTATCCATGTTAGATATATATCCATGTTTGATATAACCTTATCACAGAACCCTCATTTGTTCCTCTCATCATCAATGACCTCTCTTTCCCCTCTACCTCATATTTGAAAGTAACCGCCATGATATGATGACACTGAAGTCATGCCAGTAGACATACATACTCTTATGAACACTTCAGAAATCCTTGGGCCACTTGCAGAAATCTGCTCCCAAACAAAGAGGTGTATCTCTGTAATTTACATTTATCACTTCTGTCTCAGAGAGAAAACCTTACCTGATCTAAGGAGTAAGGGGTGTTGGTTGCAGCTAGAACCAGAACCTTTGTGTCCTGGTTTCCCACGCCCTGCCAAACACAAATATCAACTGCAAAGAATCAATCCAAAAATCTCAGGTATAGCAAGAACCACTGTAGCACTGGCTGGTACTGACAGCTTTCAGAATCTTGACTTGAAAGGCTCATTCAGTGTTTAAAAAACTGAGAAGTAAAGGTTCTGAACTTTTGAAACTCATAGCAGTGGAATCACAACTGACAGCTTAGTGTCTCTGATTTGGAAACTGAACCTGCAACACATTCTCTTCATCCTAACCATCAATACTCAAATGTGGTAACAAGTATCTCAAACCTTTCTATAAGCCATCAGGGTTCCTTTACTGGAGAGCCTTTGAAGCAACCTAAAGAACCAAACAACCAAATGCAACACCCTGCCAAACAAGAGTACAATTTACCTGAACCAAACTACTGTTCCTAACATGTATATTCTTTTATCAATCTCACTTTTAGTGCACAGAGCAGTGCTAGTACACTGAGAAAACCACAATGACCAGCAGAAACCTATATCAGGATGCTCATAAACAAAGACAAAATATCTGGCAATAGAATCAAGCAGAGCAGGATGGATGACCTGCATTTGCACCAACAACTCGGTCTTGATACGGCGGGAGGCCTCACTCTCATTTCCTTCGCCACGTGTACCACAAAGAGAGTCAATTTCATCAATGAAAATGATTGATGGTGCAGCCTCACGAGCCATCTGAAATAGGTTTGCTACTAGCTTCTCACTCTCCCCCATCCACTTTGAGACCAAATCAGATGAAGAAATACTGCAGCCCAATGTTGAAAACACAGTCAAGACATTCCTGCATCCTGTCCTTAAAACTGTAACACAATAATTCAACATGCACCCTCAAAACTGCTGGTAAGTATCTTGATCCAATTATCACCCAAGCTCATCACAATTCAACCAGATGGTGTCAAGCACTTCATGCAGAATTTAGGGTTGCACATGTCATCACATTGACATGTTACACAATGAAATTGCACTTGCTCTTGTGTCAAAACCCTCACAAGGAGGCTGCAACTTTTGTATCAGGAAAATTTGAGTTTGGCAATTCAACTGAAGAACATTGCCGATTGAAGAAGGAAATTGAGATTGAAGATGACCTGAAGAAAGTGGAGTCAGCTTCAGTGGCGACTGCTTTTGCTAAGTATGATTTCCCAGTTCCTGGAGGCCCATAGAGAAGAAAAGCTCGCCACGGTCTTCGCTTCCCTGTATTCACAGATGAAAATAAAACATATTGTTACAGGACACATCCTATAATGAGACACTACAAGTTTGTCACACAGCAATGAATTCAATTACAGATCCACAACAGACATCAGTTATAGTGGAATGACTAATTACTTCCTTCCTAGAGCTACTGTAGATTCAAAACCTTCAGTTCTCAGAGACTTAATTCATGTTCCATAACTACTTGTGCAACCCTAAAACTGTTGTGGCAACAACTGTATGAAAGCAATCAATTGGTAGTTATAATCTCTGTGTTGAGGCAAATGCAAGGTAAGAATTTCCTGTGTCACATGCGCATCAACTTTAACTTTTGAAACTATCTAAAAGAGCTGGAGACCTCCAACAGAACTGACATAGTCAAAACTAGGGTTCAGAAAAGATTCTGTAAGTCAAAGAGATCCCCCACTGAGAGGTAAGTTCTCTGTAAGTCCAATAGGGCAAAAGCCCATTGACATGACAGAATGGGAACTTGAGTGTGAGGTGAAGAGGCCAAAAAACATAACTGTAAAGATGCACGGTTCAAAGCTCTTGAAGAATTGATAGATGAGGAAGAGGCACCTGTGAAGAATTGCGGAAATTTGACAGGAAGAATGACAGCCTCCTGAAGAGCTTGCTTCGCACTTTCCAGGCCAGCAACATCCCCCCATTTGACATTAGGCTTCTCGCGGATGATAGCCGAATTGAGTCCTAATCTCAGCTTCGCTTGCTCAGGATCTTCACCATCACCTCCATCTCCTCCCCCGCCGTCCTTGGACCCTGGTTTCGACTTAGGTTTGGCAACCAAGGCACCATCCCCATTCACGGTCGGCCCCTGCCCACTTCCTTCGTCCAGCACGGCCCTAATCTCTTCAGCCCTGCGGAGATACTCAGTGAATTTCTGCGTGATAGCTTCCTTGATCTTGGGATTCTTTTCGTACTTGAGATGCGTCTTGAAATACTCTAAAGCATTCATGTAAAGCGGGAAAGCCTTGGCATAATTTCCTGCATTGTCCTCCGTTACTGCTTGTCTGACGAATTCAATCGCCTGTTCCTTGAAATTGCTGTACATGGCTTCCAAAAAACCGAGCTCCAAAACGTGGCGCCCTTCTCGTTCTTGGCAAAGAACGGCGCCTCTTTTTTTGACCTCGACGTATGCAAGCCAGTAAAATCAGAGACCCTGAAAAGGCGACCACGGTCTAGGTTAATCACAGAAACTCCAAAGCCCTCAAAACGATCTACCTGTTCCCCATGCCGTCACGAACTGTCTGGCCCACAAAGGTCAAAGCAGCAGCAGGAAAGCTAGACGCATCCTCCCCGACTTCCGGGAGATACAAACCAAGAGCTTTGAAGAGAGAGAGAGAGAGAGTGAGAGAGAGAGAGAGAGAGGACAAATGAAAAACTTAGGACAAGGAATTAATTTACTAAGAAGAAAACACTTGAGAGAGAGAAGAGAGTGTCTCTGGTGCGTTCCGGGCCACAAGTTAGACACACAAAAGAAGCGCGAGGGAGGAATAGAAGAGAAGGAGGCGCGAGCGAGCGTGCAGCAGCGTCGCGGACGAGGAAAAAGGAAGGAAAGCGCAAACCCACTCTACTCACATCCGCAACTCTCCCCTTTCGTGCGAGAAAGACGAAGCCCTGATGATTAGTAACCTAGCTCTCGTGATTAGTAACCTACGAACTTTGTAATCACCTTCATCGCGGCCTACTCATTCACGCTAAGTGAGCCTGATTAGTGGCCTGATTAGTGACTGATTACTGATATGTGTCTAAGTTTGTCGGCAACCAAGGTCCGGTCCGGTCCGGTCCGGTCCGATCCGGTCCGCTCGAGTCCGGTCCGGTATAGACGAACCAGATTGCGGTTCCGGTCCGGTTTGGACGAACCCGATTGCGGTTCCGGTCCGGCTTAGGCAGTGACGAGATCAGTCAACTGGATTTAGTGACTAGTAATTTACCGCGTCAATTATGAATTTACTAAAGCCAAGGTGACTTTTGGACCGGTGCTACAAGGACCGCCCCAGGACACATAGCCCGGTCTAAAAACCCCGTGGTCACTTAGCCCGCTTCCGGAATTTAAACCGGGCTGTGACCCACCCTCCTACCTATCCTCTATTTTTTCATTGGCTAAACTTTTATCCGATAGGCAAAAGCAATTATCTTTTCTTGGTTAAACCTTTGCTTCTTAACAAAAGCTATATTTTTTTATGGCTAAACTTCTATCTCTTGGCAAACCCCCCCCCCCCCCCCCCTTTTTTTTTGGCCTAATTCAACTTGTATCTCTCAACAAAATCTTTTTAATTCCAAACTAAACAAAATTTCTCTACTTCCTAATTAAACCTTTATTTCTTGACAAAAACTTCTTGACTAGACCTCTACCTCTTGACAAAACCAATTTTCTCCTTTGGGCCAAATTTTTTTATCTTTTGACAAAACTTCTTTACTTATTAACTAAACTACTACCTCTTAACAAAACCTTTATTTTTTCTTGGCTAAACTCCTATCTTTCAACAAAACTACTATCTTCATTTGGCTTAACTTCCACCTCTTAGCAAAACCTTTTTATTTTCTAACTAGAAACCTCTAACTCTTGGCAAAACCAATATTCTTTTTTGGCTAAACTTCCACCTTTTGACAAAACATTTTTACTTATTAGTTAAACCACTAACTCTTAACAAAACCTTTACATTTGCTTAACTATTTTTTTCTTTCAGAATTTTTTTTAATTGGCTAAACTTCCACCTCTGCCAAAACCCATGTATCTTGGCAAAATTCATATCTTTTATTGATTAAATTTCTTTAGCAAAACTTTTTTACATCCTAGTTAAATCTTCACCTTTTGGCAATACCAATATTGTTTATGGGTTAAACTTGTACTTTTTCACAAAAACTTTTATATTTTTTAGTTAAATCGCTACCTTATTGGTGTCAATCACACATAAAAGAATCCTATTTAGGTCCCATGGAAGGTAATGCTTATTGTTAATGAAGGTATTACAAAAATCAATGCATTCAAGGTTGAATGGAACTTCAACACACATTGTTGGTCCAAGTTTACTTTAGGTGGACCCTGACCCCAAAATGCTATGCCCACATTGGTATTATGCCAAAATTGTATGTCAAACATAACGCATTTAATATATGCGTATAAACGAATTTTGAATTGGGAAAACATGTAAATATGCATATACTACATAATTAACTAATACAACAATGGACATTTCAAGACCCATATGCATGTATTGCATAGTTGACCCAAAAAACCATTGAAGAATTGGGTATGTGATGTGATATTGTAAGACAACACTGTTGCGAAATGTAGTTTAACAATTATGCATGTGAGTACTAGATGGTTAGCCAAAAAAACCAATGAAAATTTTGGAAGGTTGATGCCAATATTACAAGGTCAAAACACTATACAATGCAATATGAAATACCCATATGTAAGTATTGCATGTCCAAACAAAAGTTATGTTTATTGTTAATTTTTCATATTCTTTGTTTGATTAAACAACAAAATTTGAGTTTGTAAAAAACAATATTTACATTAATTAATGCAAACTTTGAAATAAACTTGAAATTCAAATTTTCACTAGGATTTGTTGGAAACCATTTGCATGCCACTTGTTGCCAAAATATCAAACATGGCATAAACTAACCTTTAACTTCTATATACACATAAGTTGCATGCAACATGCACCAAACCATGAGAATTGCATCCAAAAAAATGCAAATCAACAAGTCCATGCTAATACAAAAGGAGAAGTAATGATATGATATTCCTTCTCCACATAAGATCCCTTTCTATCACTAACATCTCCATCTATAATGTCATGAACTTGGTAGTAAACAAAAGACATAATTTTAAAAATAAATAGCAAAAAGCACACAAACAAGAAAAAAACAATTGAATAAAAATGAGGGAAAAAAAAATCAAAACAAACAAATTCACCTTAGAAACTCCCAAACTTTGTTGCATTGTTGTAGCAAGTGTCATTGGTCCAAACCCACCTCCACATTGCGTTGTGATTTTGTTTCAAACCAAAGCTCTCAACCTTTACAACAAGTTATGATCTTTCTCCGAATCCATTTCTTGTTCCAAACGAAACTTCCCAACACACGCATGTGCTCTCTCTCACTTTCTAAACCCCTTTCTTACTCCAAACTAAAGTTTCAAACATACAATCTCCAAACCCTTTTCTTGCTCCAAATTGAACATCTCAACACACATGAAAGAGAAGAAAAAACAAGGAGAAAGAGAAAAACAAGAAAAAGAAGGAGGAGGAGCAAAGAAAAAAAAGAAAAAATGGCAAGGGATAAGAAAGTAAGATGAACAAGGAGAAAAAAAACAAAGGAAGAGGAGTACTTTGAGAAAGATAAGGAAAAGAAAAATAGAGGAAGAGGAGTAAGGAGAAAGAGAAAACAAAAAAACAAAGGAAGAGGAGTAAGAGAAAGAAAAAAATCAAGAAGAAAGAGAAACAGAGCTAGGAAAAGGAGAAGAAATAACAACTTAGAAAAAAATAAAATATCAAGAAAGGGGCGATAGGTTTGTGGGGGTGGGAATAAAAGAGGGGGCAACAAGGAAGTGCTTGGAAATTTAGAAAAATAGAACTTCATCCAATTGATGAAACTCACGAAATATGGGTTTTGTTGGACTAGTGCATTGGTGGGTGATGGGTCATTGCAACCAACCTAATGGATTTTAAAGTGTTTCTGGATAGGATTGAGTTTTAGGCATACATATAGAATATTATACCCACCATCGGGGTGACATGAGAATGATAAGGAGACTCATCAACCTTTTTTATAATAATCAATGTCCTTGTCAATAAACTAACATAATAGTTTGTAAACATAATATGCAATTTACAAATTTATTTATTTTTTAATGACAAAATTTTAGAAAATTAATGACTATTATGTATTCTTTGTGATTTTTTTTTTATCCACGTTTAATTTATTTTTTGTCAATTATCCTTGTAATGACCATTTACAAACATTTACATTTTGCACACCACCTATGGGCATACATAATAAGGTTGTGTAATGAACCATTCAATGTAACAATAAAAAAATTGGAGCAATGCATGGAAACATAAAAGTGAATATTGGAAAGGAAATTTTAATGCATTTTATCATACATACATAATTAGAAAAAAACATTTACAAGATTACAATTCAAAAGATTGCATCTTCAATGTTTTTTTTAAACTTTAAAACCCATAACTAGCCCAAAAAATAATTTCAAAATTGTTTCACATAAAAATCTAAAATTGATCTCGCTTTGAATCTAGAACTGATGGGCATCATAAAACTTAGAATTGTTAACTTAAAGAAGAAACAATTTGAAAAATTAAACCTAACCCCTAAACCAATGGATTTTAATTTTTTTAATATTTTAAGAACTCAAATAAGGTTGATCTTTGAGTCTGATTTTCAACTTGGTAAAAACTAATTGATTTAACCTTGATACCTAGGGTAGTTATAGGGTTGACCCTTGGGTCCAATGTTCAACTTAGTAAAAACTAAAAATTTAGTAATTTGTGAATGAAGATTTGAACTCAATATCTCTTCGAAGTCAAAAAACACCTTTGCCATTAGGCCACACACCTTCAAACATGAACAATTTGCATATGATAATTTTGATTTAAAGTTTCAACTTGTTAATGTTTTTTTGGAAATATTCATGTGTCTTTCGTTTCCTATCCAACTTCCAAATTCCTCTATGGAATAGGAGTTTAAAAGATTATGAGGAATCAATTTTTATCTT
This sequence comes from Sphagnum tenellum, assembly GCA_963921925.1. Classification (NCBI taxonomy): domain Eukaryota; kingdom Viridiplantae; phylum Streptophyta; class Sphagnopsida; order Sphagnales; family Sphagnaceae; genus Sphagnum; species Sphagnum tenellum. Next base: position 13,768,958 of record OY998155.1, read on the forward strand.
TGCAAATCATTTTTTCTCTAAGAAGGGTGCATTAATCCTTCTCTTTGACCTTAATGACCTGCATGTGCTTAAAGAAATCACCTCTTTATTGAGAGTTACCACTTCACCATAAAGGTAAAATGCGTGGTCACCAACTCATTTCCATTTATCAACATTGAGGATAGGAGTCAACATGTATATTCCCATTTCAACACTATTTATTGTTTCTCTTCATTCTTATTGCCAACAATTTAATTTATCTTAAATTATTTGTGTAGACTCTTGTTAACATGGCTATCCTTCTTGTCTCTGATGATTTCCATCTTTTCATGCCTCCTCCTAGTGTAACTTCTTTTGGGATTTTTATGTTGAAGGAAGATGTTATGTACAACTGGATTTTGAAGACATTAATAACCATCTCTACCTTTAATGCATGATTCCAAAGGAATCAAAGAGATTCATGTTCTTACCTTGCAAACTTCGGTCAAAGCATCTTTTTCCCAAAATTATTTTGCTATGCATTTCATGGACTTTGCCACAAGTGAACTTTCTTGTATTTTCACTTTTGAATTGTATAATTTCATAATATTTCTAACATTAGGACTCCATTCCTTTTACATGTAATATTGTTTGTGTTTGTGAACGCATTGCTAGGCATTATATCCTTGCACTTGAGGCTAATCATCTAGTGTGTGGAAAGGCACTTCTTCCATTGGTGAAGGAAAAAAAATCATAGCAGAACAAGAAGCATGGTTACAATTTGGATCCTCATTCACCAATGAAGAAGAAATTAAAAGAATTTGGATTGTGAATAAGTTTTTATTTTATTTTTAAAGTATCCACATTTATTTCAATTATTGGTTTTGATTGTTTTCATGTTATTTCATGCAAACACATGTTTTCTTCTCCTCAAGTTAAGAATGTACCATTCTTTGCGCACAAAGAGTTCTTGCCTAATCCATCTATCAGCCATGTTTTGCCTTCATATGCTAAGGTTCAAGTAGTAGTTATGGCTAGTATAAACTTGTTATATCCATCATATGAAACCTTTGGCATTGATTGAGATGTTCAAACATGCATAAATTACTTGGCTTCGAATGGGTAGTTATTAGTTTTGAGATCCATATTTTATTTTTTGAACTTGGGGGTGGATAACTTGGTTATCCAAGATATTTTATGGTTGAGTGGAAAATTCATCTTCTTTTGTTTCTAGGTTCAATTATTGGTTTTCCTTTTCCGACCTCTTTGTTGCATTTTCCCACTAATTTTCATTGGTTTCTAGATGTTTTGTATATATTTTTGGACATTAATTTCTCACTTCATAAACTAACAAACATTTGTGTCCTTTCCAAATTCAAAATAATTTGAAAATAAACCTAGTCAACATCCCTTTTACTAAAACTACAATAGATGAATCCTAGTGGATGTAGAAGATTTTATGCTTAAATCTTTGTCTTTAGTGTATCTTTTAGCATTGTAACCTTAGATGCTATCATTTGGCACCAATTATCTATGGCTTGTGCTGAAGAATTAGGATATGAAATTTCATAATTGTTTCTTCATCCCAATTGTGTAAGATAAAAATTTAACAATCTCCTATGAATTTCTCAATGGCAACTTTGTAAACTCACAACATTGCAATTACCATGTGCCCTAAGCCCTAGGAAAATTGTTGGCAATTTTGTTTGTAGCTCAATAAGTTGTTAAAGAAGGAAAATTGATTCAAGAAAAATTCTTCAATGCAACCAACTTCTCTATAGTAGTCGAATTAAATGTTTTTTAAAACAATTTTTTTTGTGCGTGATTACATTGTAACCAACTTACACCCAAATGTTAATAGCTAACAAAAACATGTGTGTTTGGGGGTTTTTAATCACTTGGTAATGGGTGTTCATTCATCCTCATCATCAAAGTAAGCACTTAAAAATATGGAATTGAAAAAACTTGCTTCCTTTAGTGGATTACTCTAGATATTGTTATGGATGTCCATTTTATGTTTTGATCCATGATGTTGGAGCTTGTCTACTACCCACCTCTATTTAAAAACATCTTGACCACGTTTCTATAAAATGTTATAGGTGGTCAATTTGTCATAGGTTGCAAGGATTTCATCAATTCCAATTTCTAACGTTGTTCCATAAACTAGTCCAAAAGTTTGGAAACCTTGTGCTTCAGAAGCTACACTCCCTCCTTCAACAATAAACCATGGACAATGTAACATTCAACTAAAACTCAACCTTTTAAAACAACAACACATGTGCCAAAATGCACTCTTTAAGAAATGCAAAGTACATCATGGAAAATTGGCCTTGTCTTACTGCATCAACAATTGTCACAACCAACATGCAAACTAAAGCTTATAATGTGGTGTTAACACACACACTTGCCAACTTCCAAGCTGTAACTTATCCTCAAGTATAATTTTGCGTACAATTCTTAGCATATAAATACATTTAGTTCAACGTAAGGAGATTTCAAAACATTATCAATTTGTCTTTGAATTCTTGGATTTGTTAACTTCTATCATGATTAGTGTTTATGATTCATTGGTTTCTTCTTCTTCCTTGTCACTTATAATAATGATCAAAACATTTTTTTCTAACAACGTTTTTCCGTTGCATTCAATCTAATTTTTGCTCTTGTTTTTTTTCAAGGTATTAGTGGGTGCCCGTGACCTTCGGACACTGTGAAGTCGCCTGGTTCCCCATCCATGTCCTGAAAATCATGTGCCAAAATAATTCCAGGTCCTAGATCATGTGAAGTCCCCTGTGTGAAATCCAGGTCCCAAAATTGAGATCCCACATCCTGAAAATCACGTCCTAAAAGTTTTCAAGTTTCGGTCTTGGAAACCGCGAGTGTGAAAATCCAGGCCCCAAAGTTGAGATCCCAAATCCTGAAAACCATGTCCTGAAAACCATATCTTAAAATTTCCCAGGCCCCAAAGTTGAGATCCCAAGTCCTGAAAACCATGTCCTATTTCCTAGGTCTTTTTGGGGTCTTGGAAACTCGGAGTGCAAACTCATGTCCTGAAAATCATGTCCAAAAAATTTCCAGGTTTGGATCTTGGAAACCCACACCGTCTACGTCCCAAAACTAAAATCTCACGTCCTAAAAATCATGTCTTTAAAAATTCCATGTCTAGGTTTTGGTGAACCCCCCCCCCAGTGCAAGCAAACTTCAAGTGGCCAAAAACGAGACAGTTAAGAGCGCCCTGTTCAGTGTGTTCAAATGAATTATTTTTGGGGAACGGGCAATGACTGGAAGAATCTTCCAGGCACTGCCTACACAAACAGACAGACAGACATTGTTGCTTTAATATATAGGATGAAAGTAGAAACTATTTGCAACATGCTTCATAAAATCTTTCGTTGCATTTGAATGACTACATGACTATAGACTTTTTTTGGGGCTTTTTGGGCTCTTTGGGATTTTTTTAAAAAAAATTTATGTTTCTTCATTTTATTTTTTTCCAAATATCATCTCTTCGCCAATAAATGGCAATAGATGGTTTGTGGGTTTCCTATCATTGTCATTTATCACTTCATGACTTGTGTTAAACCTCTACAGTGTTACATATTCACACATTTATTATCCCTACAGAGAACTTTTTTTATTTTCACATTGAACAATGTTTCACAAATATCCATAAACTACATAAAGAATTCTATAAACATATCTACAATTTTTGTTATGAAATTGATATCAATATGCTTGCATAGCTACTTGCATTGTGTGGGCACTTGATCCAAGTTATGGACACTTGATTGAAGAGTTCACTCCAACCTTTCAAGCAAAGGAAATCGACTTTAGTTGCATATTTCAAAATTAGGTAACCAACACATTTTTTATATTATAACTTCCAATAACTATTTGGAGCATACTATTGCACTTATTTTTAATAATGTTTGGCATTAAAGGACTTTTTTTTTTTGTTCGCACAAATAAAGGTCTAGTTTCAATCCCTTTTGTTACTCTTGACAATTTTGAATGTTTAGAGTTTTCTTTCACTATATAACTATGACAAATATGTTTTGCTTTAACTTAGTTTTTTATTAAATTTAAGTACTACTACCGTTGAATATCGCTTGAACCTTCAACTAATAGGTTTGAGGTTGTTATTAGTTTGTTGTACAAATGATCCAAACTCATTAATATTGATTGTTATTTCTTATTCAATTGACCTCATGAAAAATAAACAAGTTGTAATTAGACACCCATACATATTTTGCACTAGCTAAAAACATGCATTTCATTACTATTAATGCATTACATGGCCTTGTTGAAGACAATCCTTTCTATCTCCCAAAATTTATCACCTTCCTTTGATTCTAGGATCCTATTAATGTTGGTGACCTTGTATTTGGTAGTATTTAAGGCAGCTTTCCACATTTGAAGTTGGTTCGTCCTCTTTCAATCAATGTAAAACAATGCAAAATGTTATAAATGTGTTGTTTCCCTAACTTTAAATCTATTGCCTATTGCTAACAAATTGGATACCTATTGCTTAATCAAATTAAGTATATCATGCATGTCATCAATTGATGACAACAACACAAATGTTAGGTAGGTACAAGGATGAGTGGGTAGGTCGATAAGTATTGTGGGTGAATATGTAGGTAACTGACATGTTGGTTATTAGTCTATAGGTAAGGCAAGATGGAAGGCAATATATAGTTGAAGGAAAAGAATTAAAGAAAAGGTTAGCACACATTGTTTTGAGCATGGTACTATGATGATTAACATAGGTTCAAGAACTAGATGAAAAATCCCACCCCATCTAGTGGATAGAATTGCCAACTTGGTGCACTAGAAAGTGTTGGTTCATTGTAGCCCATTAGGTTAGATCTTTTACTAGGTTTAAGTTACCTTAAGTTTTCCTAGGTCAAGACTAGGAATAGGTTTTCCCACGCCTAGACCTATCAAGTGGGTCTTGTGGCAAGTTTTCTCCCATTCATAACCATCAAGTCATGTACCAAAACCCAAGTTGAAAACCTAAACATGTCAAATATCACCTAGGGTGCTACTTAATGTCAAATACCCAAAATTTTAAACATCAAATTTGAAATATTTGGTTCATTAAGAACCAAGTCTTTTTTTAATTAATTTTGTAATACTTGGTAGGTTATATGAATAACCCCCAAGTTCGATTCCTAGGGGCCTAGGAATAGGGTGTCTACGGTTAATTAGGGTTTAAGGTCTTAGGGTGGAGGTGGGTATAGGATCTAATTTTGTTTAAATGTTTGAGCTTTTTAATGAACCTTGTTGATTTTTTTTGGCCTATGAATTTTTTTTAAAATATTAAAAAATTTAAGGTGAAAGCATGAAAAAAAGAGCTAAATAGTGTGTGGATAATCCTTAAAACCATTTTTTGAAAATTTGAATACTCACCATGGGAACATTGTATACAAAAAAAACATAGAACGAAAAAAAATAATTTATACTTTCAAAATTGCAACTACATAATTTTCATGAAAATTCACCATGTTTCAAGTGTCTTCTCTTAATGTTTAAGATGATCAAGAAAAACATGTGGACATGTGGTTTTTTTGTATCAAAAATATTTTTCCTTTATTGAATGTTCACCAAATTGTTTCAATTTTTTTGTGAACTTTAATATATTCCACAAGAATGGATCCATTTGTTCAAAAAATTCAAAAATAAAAATACATATACCTTCTTAGACTTTAATATTTGAATGTTTTTAAACACTATTATAGTTTTGAATTTGTAATCGTGGTTCAAAGTAAAGTTATAGATTTGACTATAATGTAAGGCTTGATGCAAAAACAATTGAATTTTTATTATGTTATATGTAATATTTGGCCTCAAATTTGATATTTAGTTAAAAAAATTGTGTGAAAAATGCAATATAATCTAATAGAAAACTACCACTTGGAAAATGCAATTAACTTTGACGTGTAATCGATCTTAATGAACTAAAATGAGTTTTGAAAAAACTAGTTGTGCATGAAGAAAAATAAAAATAAAATAGAACAAGACATGACTTTATTTTATTTCAAAACGTGAAAAATCTTCTTGATTCTTAAATGTTTTTAAAAATAGAAAATCAAACTAGGTGATTATGAAAAAAGTTAATAATTGCCCAACATTAATTCTAGCCCACAAACTTGAGGATTCTAGCAATGGAAAAAATATGTTTTCTTTCTATTTGGTTGGCTAGGAAAAAATTGTCATTCTAGTGTAACAATGGTTAGAAACTTATGTTCTTCTTTACGCCACCAAGATAAAACTCATTTGTAACTTTTTGCATCAACCAGATAGAAAAAAATCCAATAAGTTCTAGATCATTTGTCATATTCACACAATACAAGATAAATAAATTTTATTGTCCAATTCACTTGGAAAAAGAAAAGAAAAAACACAAATTGTGTTTTAGAATAACACTTAATTTATCTTAGGAAATGTTATTAAATTCCTCAAACATACATTGTGTTTTCCAACAAAAATTATCATTGTAGACCATCACTTATCAACCATATGCAATCATGTTGGTTTCTTAAAAAAAATGTGAATCCTTTTGGTCTCATCATCTTGGGAGATGCATGCTACTAATTATTGCCACACGTTGTGAAAAATTCAAAAAATTGGAATTACTTGTCCAAATATTGAAATTACCAAAAGATATGGCTCATATAAATCCTTGTAAAAGATGGAAGAAGATTTGCCATATTTTCATAAACGTTGTTTGATCAACCTATCAACCTTTATCCCCATGGAACTATTCAACCAATAATCACTCTCACAAATGATAATAGGCAACACTTTCAATGACTTGAGCAACATTTTAAAATGATGAAACCAACACTTAAAAATGAGTGATGCCAATATGCAAGGAAGCTCACACAATATGTCATAGGATATAACTCCAATGGCATTTGAGGTCAATAAAACATTTACTCATAAGCTTTTGTATGAAAGTCAAATGGTACAACTAGTATTGCATAGGACGGAATAGAAAATTCAAATTGAAAGGATTATCAAATGATGCCAAAATCAAAGAAATTGAAGGTTGAAAAAAATTAATATCAATATTAAATTATCGTCAATTCCCTTTGAAAAAAAACTTTCACATTGATTGTGTGCACCAATACATATTAGTGTTCCATGCATTTTAATCTTCTCATATGTTTGTTACATCTTATTTTAGGCAACTTGCTTGTGAGACATCAAATATTACCAAAATACAAATAAAAATAAAAATCATTTGGCTATCATCATGTTTTAGGAGTTCAAAATGATGTCACCAATGGCTTGTAAAAGAAAATGTGATCTAAAATTTGCATTAATCCATTTTGACAATTGGTTGAACTAGGTGCAAAAGTTAAAACAACAAATAGTTATGTGCTTTATTTTTTTAGGTTGACAATGGAATAAACCCACCTTGTGAGTTGAATGTCTACACTTTTTTTAATTTTGTGGAGTTTTAGGACTTTTGAGCCAAGGTTTAAGGGACTAATCTTGTCCAAATCGAATGATTTATAAGTCATTGAAAAGATCTCATTGAAAAATTACAAAAAAAAAACTTATTTTGCATAAGCCGTGTTCATTTGACAAGTTGGGATGGAAAATTTCCAAAATTGATGCTTGATCACTCAATCAAGCCATCTTTTGCAAAGACCAATGAAATGATGTGAGATTGGAAAGCTTGACATGCATGACATTGAAAATGGTATGTGTATAGGCTGGCTACCAATGTTATGTGATTAATTGAATTTCTAAAGTACCATTGATTTCAGTTTTTTTTTTGAAATATTTAAAATATTCAAAGAATTTTGAATTCCAATTCTTTGAAGAAAAATCAAAATCCAATAAAATCTGGTCTAAGTTATTTCAAAAACCTTTAAAAAAAAAAAAAAACTTCCTGTCTCTATGAAAGAACTGGTAAAGTTTTTTTTATCTTGGGCGAACAAGCACCCAGATTGATGATACCTTTACCTTTTTTTAAAGTGAGGTCTTAAGCTTGGTCGACATATTAAGCCCTAAAAAAAAAATGTTAAGAATATGAACTCAGAGACGCCGATTTAGTCATAAAAACCTCTCTTTTTATTTCTCTTTGTATTTTTGAGGGATCTTCCCCAGCAGCAGAAGATCCCTAGCGAGTTTTTTTTTGTGGCGGTGGAGATCCTGCTATATTTCTATGTTCCCATGTTCCCATGAAAAGATTTTTTTTGGATGGGACAGATCAGGAAAATTCAAAAACACAAGGAGGAAAGAGACAGGTCAGAAAAATTCAGGAAAATTCAAAAACACAAGGAGGAAAGAGACAGATCAGGAAAATTAAAAAATAACAAGAAAAAAAAAGGAAAGAATGAAGGAAAGAAAAAGAAGAGATTTTGCCATACATGGAGGTTCCCATACTCGTGTGTTCTCCATTGGTCACAAACGCCCCCCTTGGGCTACTGCCCTGGTGCAACTCTCTCCCTCACCATGGTCCCAACTTAACCCTTACCATGAGTTTCAAACCTTTCTCGCTTCCATGCACTCTTCAATCACAATTAGGGCACGGCAATAGGGCACGACAACAACACACTGGCAGCGGCGAGTATACACAGAGTGTGTGTGAGAGAGAGAGAGAGAGAGAGAGAGAGAGGACAAGAAAGCAATCGAGAACATTTGTCGTAGTGATATACAGAAACGAAAACTAGGGGAGTTGTTGTAGAGCCACAGAGAGAGAGACGGAGAGAGGCCAAGAAGTCGCGGGTCAGTGTAGATGGCTGTGATGATATAAGAAGAGAGGAAAAACCAAAAACAAAAAAACGAGAGATCTGAAGTACTGATATGCTGCAATAGGGTTTAGTAGAAACCAGACTCGTTTAGATTAGAATATCAGCCAGCAAGTAGCAGCGATGCCACCCAAGCCAGCGGCGGCGAAGGGGGGGAAGGAGAAGAGCAAAGCCGACCTGGCCAAGAAGCAGAAGTTGGTTGAGGATAAGACCTTCGGGCTTAAGAATAAGAACAAGAGCAAGAATGTGCAGAAATTCGTGCAGAGCCTCACTCAGTCTGTGCAGCCCAATCCCAAGCAGACGGATGCGAAAGCTGCTTTGAAGGTTTCCTTTTACCGCCATTTTTTTTGTTTTTTTGTTTTTTTGGGGTCTGTTTAGATCTGGAATCGCAAGCTTGATGTGTTACTGTGTCAGTTCTAGGCTTGTGTAGCGACTGCCGGACTTTTGTGTTGGGTATTTCTGCTCCTTTATCTACTGTTTGATGTCCTAGGAGTTAAGTGAGGCCAAAGCTGTTGTTTATTTGGTGAAACTTATTGTATTTCAGCTTGTTGTGTTAGAATTCTGCGAGTGTTAAAAACCCTGGGCCCGTGGCTTGTTTCTCCTGAGTGTGTATCTGTCTGTGTGGTTAGTGACTGTTACATGTTGTGCACAAATCTCTCATCCTACTCTGAGTAGGAGTGGTTTCTCTATTGAAATTCGACAATCTGTAGTAGCTAAAGGGGTTGTATGCATGCAGAAGAAGAAGGAAGAAGAGAGTGCAAGGGAGAAGGAGTTAAGTGAGCTCTTTAAAGTGGCCATCAGTCAGCCAAAGGTTCCACTTGGTATGCTTATTGGGTTTCCTCTAGTGCTGATTTTTGGCTCTTGTGCAAATTCCTTAATACCATCCTTCTCATTTGTACAGGGTGGTTTCTGTGCAAGATGTCGAACTGTGTGTTAGAGTAAATGCTCAAAATTCAATGTGGATAATGGTACCCTGTGACAGGTGTTGATCCAAAGTCAATTGTGTGTGAGTTCTTCAGACATGGACAATGTGCAAAAGGTTTCAAGTGCAAATTCTCCCACGATCTTAGTGTTGAGAGGAAGGGAGAGAAGATTGATATCTACAGCGATCAACGGGATGGAGATGCTGGTGTGTTTCATCAAGCTATGTACATCAATCCATATAGCAAGGGGAATTTGAGATTACTTTTTTGAGCTTTAGAGGGGCAAATGTACACATGCACATTCCTCATTTTCTTGTGAATTTGGCAGAGACCATGGATGATTGGGACCAAGAAAAGCTTGAGAAAGTGGTGGAATCCAAGGGCATGGAGTACAGCAACAACAAACCTACAGAAATTGTGCGACTTTTCTTTCAATTTTTAAAAAAAATTTGTGTGTGAGCTGTTTTTTCTATACTGAAATGCATTGCTTGCCCAGCAAACAGTTATATCTGGTTAGTCTGTGCATTGCCATGTGGGAGTATGTTTCAGCTGGAAATTTAGCAATGTCAGAAGTTCACAGAAGTAAGGAAACTGGTTTTCAGAGTTGATACCTGAGCTTGGTGCTCAGCTTAGTTTGTTCAAGGAAGATCACTGCAACCAGTGACAGCAGGCACCTGAAATGAAGTCGATTTAGTGAAGAATGTCAACCTGATTCTCTGATATAGATAAATGTAATGTATCCTATTTGATTCAGTAGAGTTCTGTGGAAATCTATGCATAAATGGTCAGGTGGACAATCAGATGTTTCCCACAATTTTTTGTGATCTTCAGTCCAGGGAATCCATATATCCTGAGATTATTATCCTACAAGTAAGAAGAATTGGGTAAGAGTCCTTATTGCAGGTGTACTTACTGAATATAACCAATAATGACCTCTTGATAGTATCATCTTGGAACTGCTGTCCTTATCCCTGATCCATTATATTGATTGAGCAGAAAATATAGTATTCCAGATGTCTGTCAGCCTTCTTGTGTTTGTGGACACATAGTGCCAATGCTCAGTTTATTGAAGTCACCAGAAATACCCTGATGCCAAATGTGGTAGGGTTTTGCACAGACCATAATTATGTAGTTTAAACTTGCTTTTACCTTGTTTCAGTAATTGCATGAACTCATTGTCAATTTTAAGGTGAACCTGGTGTAGGTTTGCAAGCATTTCCTGGATGCTGTGGAGAAGAAGCAGTATGGTTGGTTCTGGGTGTGTCCTAATGGTGGCAAGGATTGTCATTACCGACATGCACTGCCTCCTGGCTATATTCTCAAGTCACAAATGAAGGCCTTGCTGGAAGAGGAGGGTGAGAAGATGAGTATTGAGGAAGAAATTGAGCAGCAGGTTTCATTCTGATTTCTCACCTGATTATTCATTATCTGGTGTCTGAAATGTAGTAGAGTTCCATGTGCACAAGCTTATGCTATTGTGTGTAAGGTAAACTGTGTCTCCTGTTGTAGCCCTTGATGTATGTCACTGACTTTTCCCTCACTTTTACCTTCTGAATGGTTCTTCTGATTGCAGTTGGGTTTGGCTGTTCTCATTACTCTCTCCCTTTGCAGTGTTTTTTTTCTGACACAGTGACTGAAGGAGCCTGACTCAAAGTGTATGCAGAGGTCAGCTACAAAGAGTTCAACACCAATGACAACAGAGCTTTTTCTACAGTGGAAGAGAGAGAAACAGGAACAGAAAGAGGCTGAACTTTCTGAGAAAAAAGCTGAAAGGGCCAAGAATGATCGTATGAGGTATGCTGATAGTTCTAATATTGAGTCCAATTCTCTGTATTTTTGCACAAGCAAATGACATTATCTCACCCTGTAGATTGCAATGCAGTTAGTGGTTATTTGTCATTACCTTGCAAAATGAAATGTCTGGCTGTAGAGATTTATACAGTTGTTACCGATATCAAGGGATTCTTACCAGTGGAAAGTCACTGAGCTAATGCAGCAAAGAGTGGGTTTGAGGTTTAATCATCTGTAGCAGCAGATCACAGGGTTTGTTTTCCAGGTCCAGATCAGTGGACCATACTTTCTGAGGCTTTCCTTTCTTGACAGATGTTTCAGTATATTCAATGTTAATGAATGTGGTCTGGAATAGTGGGCGGGAGCTTTTTCTGGCAGATGCAAGTCTGTTCGTGGATGACGCAGAAGCATTTGATCACTATGAACGAGAGGAGCAAGAGGTTTTGAGTTCTCAGCCTTCAACACCTCATGAGGAGGTATTAAATGTGTGCCATTCCAGGAGACCATTCAATTATTGCTGCAATTCCTTGTAGAGAGCAGATGATGAGAGTAGATAAGCTGCTTCAATCTCATGCATTCATCAATATGGGGCAAGTTCAAGCAAAAGATTTGACTTGGAAGGACCTATTTTGTGTATCTAGTCACAGCGAGACCCTTCATCTCACCTCTTTGACATGAGTGCTTGAGAGAGAAGATAACAGGGAATTGTCTGGTGCAGGCCAAGGAAAGTAGCAGCATGGATGGAGCAGGTATGACTGAAGATGATGAGAAATTACTTGCAGAGGATGATGATGAGTTGGATCTTGATGACGATGAGTTAGATGAGCTGGAGGCCAGTGTTTCCAAAACCTCCTTACATGACATATGAGAGTATGTTTGCCTCTCTTAGCTAGTCCACATGTCTCGCAATGTGAGAAAAAACTCCAACAAGGGTGGCAGAAACTGCCAGTGTAAGGTAGCCAATGTTAGTAGATCCATTGGTATTTCTCTATGAGTTTTCATCTCATGGAGAGATTAACCCTGGGGGTTGTCTCTGTTATTAGAACTTGAACCTTCTATGAAGTCATGCCCACTGCAATAATTATGTCATGTGATTCTTAGAGTTCCCAAATGCAGAGGCATATATGTAGAGATTCAGCAAGAGTTCAAATGGCAAACGGAGACCTGTCCTTGACATTCTCAGTGTTGTGGAACTGATAAGTAGCTTGGCATAATCTTAAGCTGACAAGGCCTTGAGGAAAGCCATGGGCTTCACTCCCTTCTGCCATTGGATCTCTTGCAAAGTAACTTGCTGAGCAAATGCTGCAGATTTTTATTGAAATCTTACCATCATGAATCTTTGAATGTTCCATGCCTGTTGTCTGCAGCCAAAGTCAAGCAGCACCCACTAGGGCACCATGCAGGATGGATGGTATGTGGACAGGAAACACTTTTTCAATGTTTTCTTGTTTCACAACTAACCATGGTGGTTAGCTATGTACTAAACCATGCACTTAGTAGCCACTGAGTGCCTTGCCTAATCACATAGTAACCACGAATATTATCGAGCTACTAGCCTATGATACTTACAAATTACATAGGTAGTGGAAGTAGGGGGCCTTATAGGATACATTACCAAAGTGGAAACCTGGTAATTCAGCTGTGGTACACAAGTCCACAGTTGAGTCATAATGGGTTTCCATTGGATGGGGCACAGGTTTGTTCCAGTTCATTCTGGCACTGTATGGGGGGTATAAACAAAAGAATTCTGAGCAGCTTTGCAGAGAATAGCAGCAGCTTTGTTCTTCTGTTCTCATTTTTTCCAGCTGCTCTGCTCTGGGCATACCTCTGTTGCCATGATGTGCTCATCATTGCTGATGTTTCTAATTCAAATTCTGGAAGTGTCTATGCACATATGTAGGAATCTTGGTCATGAGAATCAGTTTTGTGAAGCAGTCTGCAGGTAGCAAGAGGACTTGGGGGTAGATGGCGTTGTGATAGAATTGAATTGGATTGGAGGCAGAGTGCAATGAGGAGGAAGAGGAGGATTTAGAGCCCAGCTTTGTTTAATTTCTTTGGGTTTTGAGAATTGCTGTGACAAAACCTGGGGAGGAAGCAAATCAGGAGGCTGAGGTCTGGATGCTTTCTGGAGAAAAAGCTAGAGTGACAGATTTTTCAGAATGCTCATTTTTGAAGAGACTGAAAAAGGAATGAAGCTTGCGAACAAAGAAAAATCAAATTTGACTTTGATCTGACCTGTAAACAAAAGATGGTTGGGGTTGTAAGACTTTCAACTGTGGAACAGATGATCTGTGGCTTGCACCTGAGTCATGTGAGACTCCTATGTATTATATAACAAGCAATTACTCACCATTTTCTCATATAAGTCATAGTCCTTAACTAGTGCTCATCTGTTTCAGGCAAGAATCCATGCTAAACTGCTTCAATGGTCTTTCTCTTCCTCCCACATCATTTGGCATATACTTCTTTCTCCATTGAATACAAAAGTGTAGAGCAAAAGTGGGTTTCAGAAGATATTCCCAATGTGGGTTTGTGCACACCCAGTGATCTTTAACAAGGAGAAAAGCATAACATCACTGTCAACCGCCAGCCTTCATGCAGGGAGTAAAGTGGGGCAGTTACACAACACATTCAATCGAGTCACTGCATGGTTAGGAGTATTTCCTGGCAAATCTTCACCAAAGATGTGAATCAACTCTGTAAACCATACTTTCCTTTCTATTGACTGCTAGAACATATCAATCAAGTAGGGACACTGTTTTGTTCTCCTTAATACACAGCTGAATTAAATCTCTTTGTAAAGTTCTTAACAACTCTTGATATACCCCCATTGCATAGCTGACCTAAAACCTCTCTATACAGCTTTTTATGTCTCTTTCACAAATAATATGCAGAACAGATTCACCTCCACTATCTGGGGCATACATGATAATGTGTTCAATTTATTGCACCAAATGAGTTTACTAGCTTATACATGCTTTGATTGGAAAAAAAGAAGCAAGTAGCCACAAATAGAGCTCAAGATGCAATCAGATGTTCTTAAGCTTCTCTGAAGTTTGGAAGGGAAAGGAACACAGGACTACAAACACAAAAGGATGCTTACTAGTGGCAAGATCCTTAAATGCCATCAGTACATTACTATCTCTGCTCTATCTGGTTCTTGTCTGGACCCTTACCAATATACAATCCACCATATGACTGCAAGCCTCTCAGTTCACAATAAGCTTTTATCCAAGTAAGAAAACAAACTCTTGTAAGCCACAAAGTCTTCCACAAGCCCACCAGAATGTCTTGCAAGCCTGTTTCTGTATGCCCAGAGTACATCTCATGTTCAGAACATGCAATCTACACAATAGTCATTACAACAAGTTGTCATTAGGAGAGAGCATCATTGACTGTGGTCACGATAATATCAGAGAAACAAATACCTCAGTGAATTTTACTTGGATAACCAGAATTATATCTCCTACCCTTGCAAAAAAGCCTTAATCCAAGTGCTAACCCAACAAGAAATCCCAATCCATCACCAAAAGGAGTAACTCAAATTGGAGTGACTTTTATGCCAGAATCACCAAACAATACAACTACCATATAAATGAAACTGCAGAGATACCTCCACAACAACAATTTGAATGTACCTTGACAATGAGTGCAGTCATAACATTATGAGAGTTGGTGACAAAGTGTCAGACTATCTCACCTTCATCACAAGTAGCTGCAACAAGCTGCCATCAATAGCCACCGACTTCACCAGCTTCTGACAGTGTATGTAGACAAGTATATAATAATCCAACCAAAATTTCAGTCAAACCATTATACAAAATCTGCATCCTGAATTTCTGTCACATTTCCAGAAGCAAAAGCAAGATATGGTCATGATGTTGGCTTGCACTTCAGAGACACAGCTAGTCCCAATAGTCAATAGTATCACCATTCAAGCTGCAGAATTGAGCTAATACCTCTTCCACACTACATTGAGTAACTAACACATCCTCAAGGAGACTAGATGTTGGCTTACTAAACAGTCTTCAAAGAAAGATGCCATGTACAACTTATACTTCCTCAAAGAATAACTATGATAACTCTCAAAGACGCTAGAAATTGGGTCACAAGCAACAACTTCTAGGTTGCATGGGAATGTTGGGGTGGTAGGTTGGTAAACAAACAAACAAGGCAACAAGAAATATAAAACAAGATCAGCAGCATAATGGTCTAGTTGGCTACCCAAATGTTGCACAATGATAGAATGAAAAATATCAAAGCGCCCTGTTCAAAATGGCACATAGAGCCTTGCTATTTAAACAACACAGATAGTAGGACCTAGTCTACCTGAAAAATAGATTGAATGTGGCCACCGATCCTCCTCTAGTCCATCTTGCTCCCACAAAAAGCTCTATGTCTTCATTAACCTCAAATATCACAATCAGCTTTACTTGCAACCACTATGCACCCCATGCCCCGATGCTGCAGCTCTGACTGAATAATGGCTACCTATTTCACTTATCTTTCACATCAGATCACTGTATGACAACATTCTTGGGACATCATCCAATCTCCTAGTTTGTCTGCATGGCCTCTGCATGATAATTTTCCAAATCAGCATCAAGATCCTCCACACTCATCTCTGCAGCCAAAGATCCTCTACCACGTCCAGTGCCCCGACCTCTTCCTCGTCCCTGGTATGTGTTGGGACCATGTCTGCTTCCCACATTCCCATGCCCACGAGCTGCAGGACTGCATAGACAACAAAAGTTCTTTTACTACCAGGAATTATCATTGACCATAATTTCTGTGTAATGGTTCAATGTTCCATAGAAAGTCAATACCTTGAAGAAAACAAGCCACATAAAGCTCTACACAACTTGCAAGACCAATATTAAACCTCTAACTTGAGAAACTTCTCCCTCTTCTTTCCATCACTACTTTGACTGCCAGCAACTTGTACCTCATCTTTCAGCTATCAACAAACACTATAGATTGACTGCACTCAGTGGACAGCCCTGTAACAGGAATCTGACAACCTTAGGCACATTCAGGATCCTCTATTACCAACTCAGACATTGCTTCCAGGTGTCTCCCAATGTTTTTAGACAATGGCAAAATTTCCTCAAATGTCAAACCTCTACCCAATCTGCACCCATACATGAATCCATAAGCCAGACAAAGGCACATACACTGCCATGACAAGAGGTTGCCTTTGGCCATCATTGACAGAAACTGCTCCATTTGAAACTCGGATTGTAGTTGCTGGGACAGGAGTAGTCAGATTGGTACCAATGAGCTCAATTTTCATAGGTTTCCCATCCAGCTGGACATTGTTATATCTCTTCAATGCAGCAATAGCATCAGCTTTCCTAGAAAGCACCACCTCTGCTGTACCCTGAGGTTTAATGCACATGACAGACCAAAGATAAGACTAGTCAGCTTGATTGTAAATTACAAAAATTGCCCTGCTAATGTCAACATGAAAAGCAGCACATATAATATGCAGATTCATAGCAAGATGAGGTGTCTGATGAGAAGCTCCTTTCATTGATCTATGTCTGCTATTCCTAGTGGCTGTATCATGATATCTATGCACAAATAACCCTCATGAATATCAAGAAATCTCCATACTCACAATTAAGTGAGCCAGGACCAGGCAGTAAGAAATACACAGAAGGAAAGAACTAGAATGAAAAGAACAATAAAACTAGCTGTATGAACAGCAGTGACTACCCAATGACTTCATCAGCTCCCTGCAGTGTGTATAGGCTAGTGTAACCGGTAGCCTGCCTACTGGGGGTTTCAGTCACAAGTCTGGAAGCAAAGGGAAGACTCAGCCATGATCCTGGCCAACACCCTAAACCACAGAAGGGAAAATGCACAAGAAGACTCACAAAATCCAAGGAGTCACAAGAGAACCCATTAGAAGTATCGTTTAGTTCACGAGATGTTTTAGAGTATATCTATGCACAAATCATAAGCTCAATTTGAAGACAATTCATGCAACCCTGCTAGGCATTCATGTAGAGGGAAGACAAAAAGGACAAAACATGTGCCTACACACAAACACTGCACACATCACAGAAGACCACCAAGGACCTAATTTAGAGAGAGAAAAGTCAAACTGTGCATACTCTTAGTAACTAACCTTAGATCTACCACTGCGGTCATAGTTGATGGAGCAACGCTTCAGATCCCCTACTTCTGAGAACAGCTCCTGCTAGCAGAAACAGGGTTCATAAGGAATAGTTGAAAATATGAAAAGCCCTCCAAATAAGTACTAAGAAATTGTCATCCATCTGCAGGCCAATCCTTTGTGAAATAGTTAGGAATGGGCAATCTTGAGCAACAACTCACCCAAGATTATGCCCCTGTCATCAGACATGTCCAGGTGGTACATAAGAATAGTCATCCTATGAGCTGTATGGGGCCAAGTGAAGGTTTTCATGCAGACTTCTGAGAGACCTTGAAGATAGTGAATGCAGGGTTGGAAAGGAAATAGATTGATGAAGTTGCAGAGAAATCTCCACAACAACAATTAAAGGCAACACGACAATGAGTGCAGTCATAACCTCATGAGAGTCGCTCACAAAGTGACAGACCATCACCTTCATCACAAATGGCAGTGACTAGCTGCCATGACTACCCACTGAGTTCATCAGCTCCCAACAGTGGGTGTAGATAAGCATATAATAATCTTCCCAAAAACTTGGACAAACCATTATACACAATCTGCATCCTGAGTTTCTATTGCCTTTCCGGAAGCAATTGGAAGACTCAGATGTGATGTTGTAAATAATCCAACATGCCTTCAGCATTTCTTCAACTCAACTGAGGAACATAACTGTGATTGTCACACAAACTCTGGAGCTGTACCCAGTACTTTTGACACAGAGTTCAAAAATTCTTTACAGGCTATATGAAACTCCAATTGAGGAATGAAAGAGGTACATAACAACTAGTTTTTGGGCCTGCAGCGATTTGGATACTAATTCAAGTATTGAGAAATGTTTGGCTAGTGATGAGACTGACCTTTATGTCATCATTGGAGACTCCATAATCAAGATTGGAGATGTAAAGCTTAGTCCCTATTTCAATTCCAAGTGACCTTGAGGATGGTGCAACAGCTGTGGCATCATTGTACAAATCATGCTGCCATGCAGAATCTGTTGGTGCACGGTGCACAGGCTGTCATCACCACCAAATCACAAGAGTACACGCAAGTTACATGGTTATCAGCACAAGCATATTCACAGACCAACATCCATGGTCACAGAAAGTTACAGAGATTGATTGGCCAGGCAGAAGAGCAGAAGGTGCAGCCACATTGCCAAACCTTCAGGTCAATTTGCATACTTCCACCATGTGTGTGAAATGGCAGATGCTCAGTACTGGAGTTATGTGAGTGTGAACTATCTGGTCTAGGTCTTTTCAAAGGTAAAAAGTCAACAAGTCATCTACAGTGTAGTGACTTCAAGGCTCCTTAAGCCCTAGGAGGGAAAAGAAAGTAAACAGGGTGTCATATTTACAACCTCTAAAAGGAGACAGTAGCTGTAATGGTGAAGACAAAGGCTGTGACTAGAAGACATAGCCAAACACCATATCCATTCTATGGTATTACATAGCCTGTCAAAGGTCTTGGATGCATTCTCAGCTTCACTACACACTTTGGAAGAAATAAAGTAAATGCTCTTGGAGCATGGTCTATTTCAATAAGCTGATGCAGGCTTCTTCTATTACCTATATTTGCTTCTGACAAAGTAAAACTCTGACAAAAGGGGTAAGCACTCAAGATTAACCTGAAGGGCTGAACCAAGATACCAACTGCAGACACCGAATCATTCTTCTTGCTCTCCTTTCCTCACAAGCAAGAACAGTGAAGGCAATATATACTGCATCGTTTTCCTTGTTATAGTCATTTCTTGTTAGTGCTACAGACTGCTGTGTAATTTTTCTCCTTCATTTGTTCATAACCTACAGTTATAGTCTAAACAAAGCCATTTTTTTCTCTCAAACAGCCAAGAATGGCTAGGGATACTGTGGCCTCTAATCCTAGCTTCTTCATCATCTAATCAAGACTATCAATTATGGTCAGGGTTGAGCCAATGCAACATTATTTCTCTCCTCACCATTTGTTGTCATTAAATGGCCAACCTCGGCTAGGGTTTCCATGCCTCCTCTATGTGTGTGCCTGGTTACATTTTCTGTAATCACACAAGAATAGTGAGATTTCAAAGAATCTCCATGACATTACTTTGAAGGTAACACAACAAAGGGTGCAATCATAACCTTCTGAGAGCCACTCGTAAACTGTCAGACCCCCTTCATCACAGATAGCAGTGACAAGGTGCCATGACTACCTGCTAACTTCACCAGCTCAGACTGTGGGTGAAGACAAGTACTACATATTTGGCACAAATTTTAGTGGAAACTATTTTAAAACATCTGTGTACTGAGTTTCTGTCGCATTTCCAAAAGACAACAGCAAGACTCAGTCATCATGTTGGCTAGCACTCAAAAAGACATTGTTAATTGAAAAAGTCAATAGTATCTTCATTCAAACTGCAACAAGCTTGTGAGGGTGAGCTTCATTTCATTTTAGCCTGTCCCTGTGCAAGCAAGCATCTAAGCCGAGGTATAGAGAGGCCTACACATAGGGTGTGCATACACAAAGAGGAGGGAATACTGCCAGATGCTTGCCTTGGCTGTGGCGTATGGCCTTGGCTAGGTCTATGCCACAGCACAATTCTTCTTTTTCTGCTTTCCTTTTCGCCAACATAAACAAGATATGTTAGGACTGAGAGACTGCATGGAATGAAGAAACCTGCAAAGACACGCTGGAGTACCTTCTTCGATTGTTTGCTCCCCTTTTTTCTTCTTTGACAAAACAAACAAGATTGAATGGATCAACAACATGAAAGGGACAATGTAGCAGCTCAACATTCCTGGCAAACATGGATTACGATTAAGGCTCTGCACTGTCCTTTCATACTTTTTCTTTTCTTTTCTTTCCTTCATTTTAATCACCCGACAACGACATGTAGGGTTCCAGCTACTCCTTTCTCAGCACGAACAAAGAATGGCTAGGATTTGAGAAAGCGAGGATGCAAATAAACTAAAATCGGCTACACTGTGGGGCAAGTCCAAACGCCGTTGCAATCTTCTTCTTCGATTCCTTGTATCTGCTTACCTTGGCTGTGGCGTAAGGAGTAGGCCGAGCAGCCGATCGCGTGACTTGCCTCCTCGCAGGCCCCGTGGTGCCACCACCACCAGACACCGCGGCATTGTTGCCCGCTCCCCCTCGCACTCCGCCGCCTCGGCCTGCTCTACCCCCCACTCCACCTCCACGGCCCACCAGCTTGTTGTTCTTGATAAGATCATCCAGGGACATGTCCAAGGCGCTCGTCATAGCTCCTCGTCCTCCTCCTTCCCGACCTCAAACTCGGCCGTATCCCACCCTCATGAAACCGCCGGCTGAAAACCCTCCGCCAAAGGAGAAACCCTAATACTCTGAACACTTGCGGGAAGCAAGAATCGACAAAGCCAATCGAGACCTAAAACAGGGCTAATAGATACGTACCTAGGCATGTGTAGATTTTGGGTGCGCCCATCCAATTGATGGGTTGTATTGAAATCTACCCATCTACTCGTTGTTGGGTTTTTTCTCAAAATATGAATGTTGGGTAACTGATTTAATCATGTCTCTATATCATTTTATTTTTTAAGGGTTGTCATTTGCCTTTTTGCATCAAGAGGTTTCGTATCACTATGAAATGTAAAAAACAATGCATATGATTTTTTTCAAATGAAATTTGTTTGATAAACATAGAAATAATTAGCTCCAATTTTTTCAAATCTTATTAAAATGAGATTTGAAAATTTATGCAATAATTGATTAAAATAAAATCTATCCATTTTTAAATTAATATAAAATTCGTTTTTGAGATATAAATGTTTATTTATTTGTTTGATGTTATTTTTAAAACTTTAATAAGGTTTTGATGAAGATTTAAAAACAAAAATCATAATGAAATTAATTTTAAAATGTTTTTTGTTATATTGTTGGTGCCTTTTATGTTATAAAAATTTATTATTGCCCTAAGATAGTAAACATGCATGTATGATTTTAGGTTTTAACAAGCATGCACGAGGCAAACACAATTTGTTTATAAAGTTGGGTGCGGTACAATGGGGTTTATAGGTGAAAATTTAAGGAGAGCAACGGGGTTAAGGTTTTTTTTTTTTTTTTTCTTTTCACATAGGTTTGTTTTTATTATGGGCTTTCAATGGGTATAAGGAGTGGATAAATAATTAAATTGAAAGAATTACAAGTTGGAAGTGGAGCTTTAAGAAAAGGGGATGAAGGGTTTTAATTTTTTAATTTTTTTTCCAAAAGGGTTTTGTTTTGGTGAGGAGGGGAGGATGGGGTAATTCCACCCCTTGTTAAAGTAGGTGTTTTTTAAGGGATCAGGACAAGTGAATTGTTTTTTGGATGGGGACTAACCCTAAGTTTTGTTTTTTTAGGTAGCACAAGATGGAGAAGTTTGGTTGTTTTTCAAAGTAAGAAGATGGAATTATTTTTTTTTGGTGGTATGGGATGGGGTGGTTGGAGAAAGGGGGTGAGTATATATTCTTTTTATCTTTTTATCTTTTGTGATATGGTGATTTAATGAAGTTTAAAGAAAATATTTTATATAAATTAATTATTATCTTTTCTTTGGGAATGGAACAATTTCAACCAAAATTTTTTGATAAAAAAAACAAAATTTATTTTGCTGA
Organism: Sphagnum tenellum; assembly: GCA_963921925.1. Taxonomy (NCBI): domain Eukaryota; kingdom Viridiplantae; phylum Streptophyta; class Sphagnopsida; order Sphagnales; family Sphagnaceae; genus Sphagnum; species Sphagnum tenellum. The sequence goes on from OY998155.1 coordinate 13,791,159, forward strand.
AAATTAAACACTTAATACATCTAACCAAAAAAGGGGGAGGGGAATCGATTTTGAATTTTTTGTGTGTTTAATTTTTTTATTTACATGATAAACAAAAGTTGATTTTTAACAAATAATAATAATGTATTTGAATGAAAAAAAATAATAATGGTCAAATAATGGAGAATTTTTAAAAAGTTTATGTATCAATATCTTTCAAATTTAAGTTGAAATATTTAAAGTTTGAGTGTAAGCATGAGGTGCATAATTAAAAATTCATAAAATGCCAAGGGTATTGATGTCTTATTCATTAGTAGACCGCAATCTAGCCACCACACCATGGTTCATCAATATCCATGGTTAATGGTAAATGTTTATCATAATCAAAGTTATTGAAAGTCAATAACTAAAATTTATAAGATGCCAAGGGTATTGATGTCTTATTCATTAGTAGACAATAATCTAGCCATCAAACCATGATTCATCAATATCCATGATTAATGATTAATGTTTATCATAATCAAAGTTATTGAAAATCAATAATTAAAATTCATAAAATGCCAAGGGTATTGTTGTTTTGTTCATTATTAGACCATAATTTAACCACCAAACCATAAATATGATCCTTTATTTTTAAACCAAAATCAACCATAATCAAAATTACTTAAAGTCAATACAAAATAGAAAAAGGTTTAGGGTTAGGTTTAAAGTTAGGTTCAAGGTTTAAATTAGGTCTTTTGTCCCATATAAATATAACATTTTATGTTTGTTGTTTTTTTTTTCCACAACAACAATGTGTTTGGTTTAAGCTTTCATCATTTGTTGATTATTTTTTATTTCCTTTGCAAGTCTGTGTTTCTACACATGATGTATTCCCAAGTGTGTGTTTTTGCAATTCTTGGTTTTGCCAAATGCTACTTCATTTGTTAGTTGTCAAATTCATTTTGGTAAATGAAGGTAGACTAATTGTTGTAGTGGATGATTTGGATTTTAGAATTAATTTTTTTACATTTGAAGCGAATGTGTTCAATAGGTATGGGACCTTTGATCGAATTGCAAATAGGAGCATATAAGATCCAAGTTATGCATATTTGCATTGTGATTTGTTAGATAAGGTAACTTTGACCATAATCACTTTGAAGGTGAAATCATTTCATATAGAAATGCATGAACAACATTTACAAAAAACATGTTTGTGAATGTGAATTTTTTAAAAAATTGAAATAAAATCCAAAAAGGGTTTTGAAAAAGGTGACATGCATGTTGTCATTACAATTGAATCCACAACCATTGTGTCATCAATTCCTTCATTCCAACCTAAAATAATTCCCATGTTTTTCCACATGGATTTCATTAAAAAGTTCAGAAGTTCTATTTTGAAATGGAGGTCTGCTCCCATTGTTATCATCAGCGTGGGTGTAAAGGGAATAAGGGATAACAAAGATGAAAAACAATTGTTGATTGCAGATAGAAAAGGTGAATTTGACTAAAAAGTTATTACTCTTGGGAATAATTTCCTAATAGAATATGAAAAACTACTTAAGGTGTACAATGGAAGCCAATATGTTATTGTTTTAATAAAAAATGTGACAACAACATCAAAAGGAGATCAATATTTGAAGGTACAATAGGAAATAATTTTAACAAAGGTTGTTGACGAAGCTAATGAAGTTCACCTTTTGCAATTGCACAACAAATTAAATCAAATGTTCAATTTGTATTCAAAAAGTAGATTCCTTTCCATTCCTTTGCATCATTCAATGGTTTTTTTCAAAATTTACACATAAAACATCAAATAGAAACTAATGTTCATTTCATGATCAATTATATTACAAAAGATAGTGAACAGTATAAAAATCATATAGTGAAAAAAAAAAATTCAAAATGTTTTTTTTTAATGTTGAAAAAAATTGGGTATTCATTTATTTTTTTAAGGTGGTCCATCCAATGGTTTTTAATACTTTATATGCAAGCCACTTGGTGACCACTAGATGCTTCTTGGTAGTCCTCTTTGGCGCACCCTCAAGCTCCTTGATGGACTCAACTACGAGTCCAAAGGTGATGACAACAAAAGGAAAATGAGTTGTGGCACATTACCTAGCTCGCAACATTTTCAAGGGTAGAGGGGTGTGTTGGAGCTCTGAGATGGGACTAGGAGCGACAAATGAGTCAATTATTCATGTAGACCTGCACAAACGAAATAACAAGTTGATTAGTGCGTAGTTGCATTATTTTTGGTGCATGGACAAATTATGGGCAAACACAAATTCATAAGACTCACCACAACCCAAATTTAGGGGAAGCCAATGTTTTCCCCCTTATAGTATTCATTATCCTTAGCCACGGGACTAGCACCCAAATGTCATTTTGTTCCAAGATTCCCAAATGGGAATCCCGTAATTCCCAAAATTAGGATTCTCACAACTTTGGGGGCCCATAAATTTGTGTGTAGACCTATGATTGAAATGAATTATGAAGAAAGTTGTAGCCCTTATCGAGATCTTTCCAACAATATGTGGCACGCCACTTGCACGTAAGGAAATTGGAGTGATTATCAACTTTTAGTAGTGAAAAATCAAATTGCCAATTTAACTCCCGACCTTCCTCTTGGCCATAATTTTGTTTTAACTACTAAAATGGTTCATGTAAGCCCATTTTAAACATCTTCATTTCAAAAGCTTTCCAATGATATAAGGAACTATTCATTTCAATGAGTTTTGACCCTTGTAATCACTCTATGAAAAATTTGGGAATCCATCGAGACTCTAACTCCCAAAGTGGGAGTTCATTTGGGAGTGTGAGCTCATTTGAAAGTGTGGAAGTTCATTTCTTCGCACTTTCTTACATTCATGAGAGCATGAGATGTGACTTTGGGCTTCACTCTTTATTCACACCTTTGCAAGCCCTTGCCTTGGTTGCAAGCCCAAGGCTAATGTTATAACAAAAGGTGTTTGTTTTGGTTGTGCCTTTTCCAAGGTTTGCTAATATGCCACTCCCAATGAAAACGCGATTTGGGCTTGTAACTAGTGAATATCAATGTTATTTAAAATTTATAATTCAAGCTTATATATGACATGGTTAGAAAAATATATGATAGGTAAGGTGCAATGGACAAAAACTTATTTAGATGTAGGTTCATGGCATGAAAGTTGATTATATTAAAAAAAATGAAGTTTGTTTGGAAAGTTGTGATGTTTTAGTAAGTCCAATAATTTTAGGTTGCATTTAATGTATGTTACAACTAAGAAACATTAACTTTGTAAAATATATTTACAAACAACATAGATTTGGGCCTTTACAAAAATCATGATGTTGATATTAATGTTTGATTTCAATTTGAAAGAAATGTGTCTTTTGTGAATAATGATGTGGGAAGAGACCACAATTTAAGAACAATATATGATTTTGAAATCGTAATCCCCCTTTTGGCCTTTTTTTACTAGGAAGTCCTTTGACTTGTGATAGATCAAACAATAAGTTTTATTGCCCGACAACCTCCATGGTTTGGTGATGTGTTGTGTGGGACAATCAATATATGACATTACAATTGAGCATGTAGCTTTCTACTCCTAATTAAATTTTCTTTCATTTTTTTGCTTGTGAGTTTCCATTCCCAACTAGAAACTATAACTTTTTGTTATATGTTGAATAAGCAAACATTGGTTTTTAGTTTCATGTTTCCACATAGAAGAAAATATTGAAAAAGGATTGGGTAGGTGGGTTCTATAATCTTATACCTTTGACATAATGTTTGGATTAACCAAACTAACAAACAAAGATGTGCATGACAAAAGTTATGTGTCATATTTATTTATATTTGATTATAACTAGGAAATGAGAATTTTTGTTTTTTGAAAGTTAGAATTGGTTTTAGAATGGAATAAAAGTCCATTGAAATAACAAATTAAAGTTAGTTTCCAATTGTCGTGCACTTGATTCATTAGATTTTGGGTATGTTAGTAGTTATTTAAAAACCAAATGGATCCTTTTTGTTGTTGGAATTTTGAAACTTGGATTTGTAGATGTTGATTTGGAACTCATAATTTAAATCAATTTTTGTTGGTTGCCAAATTTGGCCAAATAAGCCTTATTTTGGTTTAGAAGGAAATGTAACGATGGAATCTAATAATGATTTTAGGGATTGTGAGGCCAATTTGTTGGAGGAGATGGAAAAGGAATTTCGAAACCACTTGGAGGAGTTTGTTGATTTGATGATGTGACAAAAAATGATTTCTAGATTACATTATGTGTGGCAATTCCAAGTTTGGTAAAGCATATTCATTTTTTTCGTTGTGTTGTTTGTTTGGATTATCTTGTGTCATATGATTAAGTTTGGAGGTGATGATCAAACATTTCACCATTTGTTTGATTTTTAAAGTAAGTGGTTTTCAAGTTTGTCAATGTGTCAAAGGTTATCCATCCCGTACCAATCAATTTGAAAATGATGATACATGTGAGAAAAAATAATCAAGGATTATTGTCCATGTTTGTTTAGGGTTTAAGGTTTGAGGAATATGATGTTTTGGTGGGTCAATAGACATGAACATCATGTCAATCTTAAATATTGATTGAAATTTGATCCACAAAGGCTTTACAAGACTTGTGTGTATGTTGAAAATTAAATTTCAAAATAGATCTAGGAATATTAAAGAGGTGTTTGTTCTATAAATTTTGGAGGCACAAATTCAACAAAGTTAGTTGTTGTGAAATAATTGTCAAGTTGGTCCTAAACATTAAGAGTTTTTGGATGGTTCACATGATGAATCGTGTGTTTGCAAATTATGTGTGCATATGCAAGTTATTTTTTGTGCATCTTAAATCCTAACCACTTTTATTTGGAAAGGATAAAATGCAATGGCGATGTTTTTGTAAAAATACAATTTGAATCTAAAATGTACACCTTTTTCTTCATATTGAACTAAAATTACACACACACTTTCACAACTTTTACCCTAAAACAAGATATATGATGGGTGGGGTACTTGGACCCTACAAGTTCGGTGATAATTATTGTTAAAGGCAAAATTATAGGATGTGTGGTATTGATTATCATTTGTAGTTTGATAATTATGCATTATTGATAAAAAGTTGGAAGGACTATAAAATCTTAGTATGTGTTTTTTTTTTCTTCAGATTTATGTAGTCTCACTAAGGAGGATCCCCAAAAAGCTATAACATAATATGACAAAGTGTTAGAGTGGACTCTAAATTTTCTTAAGGATTCGTGATATAGTTCACAACCTAGTAAATAGTAAGATGTACTACCTAGGTCTAAGTCTCTAGAAATTATTATTATTATTATTATTATTATTGTTATTTCCCAAAAAATAGTAAATAGGAAACCTCGAACACAATATTTTATCATGTTATTTTTGTTGTCTCCAAAAAAAATTGGCCACAAAAAAGAAAAAAACACTCATTTCCTAATTGTGATGAGATCATGTTAATATAGTATAATAATACTATGTCAATTAACGTATTGATGAACAAGTGCAAATTTGAATAATGATAATTAATAGTTGATTTTATTGGCCTTAACTAAGAAGGCAAGGATATTGTGTTTAGGTTCATTATAGAGTATATCGTAGCTTGAGGGATTTTGGCCCTTAGGTAATAAATAATAGGTCTATTTTTATACAAGGATTTTTGAAAGATGATATTTTGGCTCATGTTGAAAATTGAGAAATTTAGTTAGAGAGTTATAATATCTTGAAGGATTTTGGTTTCTTTTAGAGGATTTTTTTGAAGATTATATGATTTTTTGCATGGTGAAAATATTTGAGTTTCCATAATTCTTTCTTTTCCCTTAAGGATACTTCTTAATGGAAATGGCAAGGCCACACACTATGACACACCCCTTGTTGTTGGTGTCTATGCTATCTCCAAGTTTGAAAATACATTAAAAATATGTTGAGTACAAAACAATTATATAATGATATAGTCATGATTAAAGTGCATACATGCTTGTTAGTAGCTTTTGTTGAAATCCTACCAATTTTCAAAAAATGAATCAATTAATCAATTAATTAATTTTTGGGTCAATATGAGGCTCTCTATATGGCTATAAGATTAATTCTCTTGAAATTTCAGATATATTTTTCTTATTAAATTTCTCCAAAACTTAGGCACTTTTTAAAAAAATTAATTAATTAATTATTGATGAAACTTGCATGTCCTTGGTAAGGTACACTGAAAATTTATTTATTATAATATGTATTATATATATAGTTTATTATTATTATTTTCCACCTAACTTTTGTAATTTTGTCTGATTTATAAGCTTTCTTGCAGGCTCTGAGAGCTTTGCAGCATGTGCAATTGCAATATTTTAATTGGCAGGCTGTGACAGATTTTTGTCTGTGAACTAAATGTGAAAGCGGCTGTACGCCTTCATGGATGAGATAGATAGAGGAGTCATCCATCCATTGATAGAGCGGTGTGGGAAGAGCTTTTTGTTGCAGCCTTTTTTTGGGTGGCTATTTTCCCGTGGACGATCGCCACTTTGGCTACATTTCCCATGGACGATCGTCACTTTGGTTAAATCTTCCTATGGATGATCGCCACTTTGGTTAAATCTTCCTACGGATGATCGCCACTTTGGCTATATTATAAAATTGACCAAGAACACATTGATTTGTTTTTACAATATTGCAAAAATATTTACGGCGATTAGTGCTAGGGAAGAGAGAGAGAGAGAGAGGAAGGAAGAAGAGAGCGGGAGAAAATGAGAGAAGTCGTGATCTGAAGTGTGAGCGTTGTTGCTTGCAGAAGAGTTTGGTTTTGTTGCTTCTTTCTTCCTCTCCTTAGCCGTGTCTTTCCAGCCGTTACCTGGGACTCTTTGGTGCTCCGTTCTACAGCCGCGATCCTCCTCTTCCGGTGGACTTCATCCGCTTCGCATTTGGTACAGCGGATCTTTCTAAAGGAGCAGCTATAAAACTTTTCTACTCCTTGACATCCAGATCTGGCTTCTTCGCGGCCAGGAGTTGCTCGGATTACTACGATTGCTTATCTTTTGTTCTTGTAAGATCTTCACAAAGAGGGATCTTACTTTTTTTTGTTTTTATTTTTGTATTTGTGTTTATGTTTTTGATGCATTTGGTTGTGAGAGAGGAGAGGGACGGAAGGACGGCAAGTGGAGAGGGGGGTTGTTTTGTATTTGGAGGGTGTTGGTGCCTGTGTGTTGTGTGAGGTGCGTGCAGGTAGCGCGGCGGCTGTTCTAGTAGCTATATGTATGTTGAACAAATCTTGTATCCATTGTTGACTGGATGTGAACTAAAATAGGAGAAAGAAAGGGAGGGATAGGAGCAGGAGGTTTGTGTAACTTGTAGGAGCAGGCTTTTTTTTGGGTACCTGAGTGAGATCAGGAACCAGTATAGGCGGTCTGAGACTCTTAAAACTGTGAATGTGGTCGCGGATGCTCTAGAGGGCTCCATTTTCTCGCGTCTTCAAGATCCTTTGTAGTCATTAGATCTTTCTGCGCAGGGGAGTCCGATGGGGGGACAATCTCTCATTTACAGCTTCGTGGCAAGCGGCACAAATGTACTCGCAGAGTACACAGCTTTCAACGGGAACTTCAGTACGATAGCTGTGCAGTGCCTGCAGAAGCTGCCCGCCAACAACAACAAGTTCACTTACACCTGTGATCGCCACACGTTCAACTACCTCGTTGATGATGGCTACAGTACGTTTTCGCTCTCTCTCTCTCTCTCTCTCTCTCTCTCTCTCTCTCTCTCACACACACACACACACACACTCTCGATCCTCCTGGTCCCTCGGCGATTCTGGCAAGACCACTCTGCGAATGCTGAATGTACCGTTGTAGTTCCTCAAGCCATACGCCCTGAAATTAGACTGCAGAGGAAAATAAACATTACTATCGTGTTTCTTTTCCTTTCTCATGTTTTCTCTGCCCCGTCGGAAATCGAGGATCATCTGCTCTGAGAACTGTTCTGGGGCTGTACACATTCCTGGGTCGTGGCAGCAGAATGCAAAGACGAGATCTCCTAAACAGCGACATTACCAGTCACTTGCTTAGTATGTTCCTGCAGTCCAAAAGTGAGTATTGGTCACTTCATGATATCACATTAGATGTTCCCTGAGCAGATCCTGAAGTCTACATTTAATTGTGCGTGCATTTGTGATTCAGACAAAGAGATCTGACTGTTGTCTTGCATGCCAAGCTCTGGGATTGCATGGAGCAAGATAATATCATGGCAAAGTAGTGTTCTTCGCATTCAGGGTTAAGGTTGGTGTCTTGGCAGGGCTGGATATCAGCAGTTTCTTCCTTGGATGGAATAGTTGTAGATTTAGTGTCTGATCTGAACTTAAACGAGTGAGTTGCTTAGATCTCTTGTGTAATGCCGGCCTTAGGAAAGAACAAGAATTCAGCCCTCCTGTCCATGTTGACTGCTTGATATGATGTGTCTATTTCGTAAATAGTTTCAGGCAATTAATAGTGTAGAACCTTGTCTTGGGTGTCCAGTGAATACTTCCCCATGAGGATAAACTATGGGCATCTCCATTGGTGCTCAGTATGTGACCCTGCACTGGAAATCTTGGATAATGTACAGCAGTTAAATCCAGGGGATTCTCTGGAAGACTTCTGTGACCTTGAAAAAATGTGCAGCTTTCAGAGCCCTGGAACAGTCTAATAAACAGTCAATTCATATTTATTGACTGCTCCCTGTTTTTGATTGGCTAGATAGTTTCATTGGTCCAGGTGGGTTGCCATTAGTAGTCTCCCACCTTTTTGTAGTCCCAGTTTCAGTTTTATGGGGTGGGGTTGGAAAAAAGTAAGTAACAAAAACTTGGATGTGAGAATTATGTTTTCAGGGTCACATACTGCACCACTGGAGATGCTCTATGAACATGATATGTGCCATTGCATATGGTTTTCCTGGCATGATCTGGTATTGTGGTCTTAGTATGGGAATTTTCCTTTCAAAGTGAGGTCAAGTTTTTATATTTGGCAGTGAATTTTGCTTCAGTTTCAAGATGACCTAGATCATCATCATTTTCCTCACACATGCCAACCAATTTGAGCTTATGGAGGACATGCTTATATGTTTGATCAAAGTTCCATTAATTTGCCTGTTTTTCCTTTCTAGCTATGTTTTTTTGTGCAAAAAAGTGACTATGTCTCAAAGATTAGCTGAAAGTGTGGAAGAGATGCCTTGCTTTGGTGTGGAGTGTCAACATTTATTTATTCTGGTATCTTGTTTGTTCTGATTTCATTAAGCATGGCAATTGAAATTCAGACTGCATAAGAATAAATGTGCCTGATTTGGTGAATGCATCCATTGGTATGTTATGGGAGTATGTTGATAGGTTTGTGTGTTGGAAATGGCCTGCAGCATATCTGGTTGTTGCTGATGAAGAGTTTGGTAGGCAAATTCCATTTGCATTCCTGGATCGTGTCAAGGAAGACTTCAAGCGTCGTTACCTTTCTGGGAATGGAGCTGTCACACCTGCTGTAGGCAAGGAATTTGGGTAAGTATCCAGACAGATGGTAACTGACTGGCAATGGGTTTGTGTCTGCAACTAGCTTCTGCAATCCTTTATTGTGCCTCTCATGCTTAAGCTTCTTTGTCATCCTCACTACCAGAGCTTTTTGGTCAGTTCCAACCTGTTTATTTTGGATTTGATTCAGACCACAGCTGAAAGAGCACATGCAGTATTGTGTGGAGCACCCTGAGGAGATGAACAAGATCTCCAAGATCAAATCCCAAGTGGCTGAGGTGAAAGGAATCATGATGGACAACATTGAGAAGGTACATTCCATTTTCATTCCTTCACTAGTGACATTGCAGCACTGTATGAATCATACAAATTTTCAAGCATATGTTTAACATCTGTTGGTTGCATCTCTTGATCAAACCATCAGCTTGGCTGGAGATGATGTTAATTATGTGCACTTTGTCACCTTTTTACAGGTTCTTGACCGTGGGGAGAAGATTGAACTTCTGGTTGATAAGACAGAAAATCTCCGATCTCAGGTCTCTATAGTGTCTCTATGTCATGGATAGGCTGCTTTTCACCATCTAATTCTCAACCTTGCATTCTGGACCTTAAGGACCAACCTGTGTTGTTTTGATCTAATTCATTACAAGTAGTTTTCAAATATGGTTATATCTTCGCTGGTTTGAGAAGGATGATGTGTTTGGATTGCAGGCTGATAACTTCCAGCGACAAGGGAAGCAACTGCGCCGCAAGATGTGGTTCCAAAACTTCAAAGTGAAACTAATTGTTCTGGCAATCATCATTGTTGTCATCCTCATCATTTATCTGTCTATCTGCCATGGCTTTATCTGTCATTCTGGCAGATCAAATGGAACCTGAAATCTTCCCTGCGTAGGCAATTCCACATGTAGCATCTTGCCTGCATGGGAAGCAATTTGACATTTCCAAGTACTATAATTGCTTAAGATCCCCCCCTTTTTTTAGCATCTCTGAAGGTGCCATTTTCCTCCTCCCATTTCCATTTCTCTTTGCAGAATTCCATTTCCAGCTTCTGTACAGGACTTGGATTTGAGGGTTCAGCCAATGTTTGGTATTGTTTAGGTGGAGGATAATGTTTCTGAAAGAGGGCACCTAGGTCCACAGCATAGTGGGAGAGCAGAATCACCCTTGCTCTTATGGAGTTAGTTGCTAGCTTTGATTCTCTACAGGCTGTTCACCCTGGCATCTATGGCTAAGGTAATCAAGTTGGCCACTTTAGTTTTGGACATGTGTGCATTGTGGGTTAAATTCCTAAGAAGAAGTATTTTGGACATTAAAAGTTGGCACGTGTGCCTTGAATGTATTTTCTTGATGTTCTGATGCTATCCCCATACACATGCCAGTGTTATTGTGCATGTGCAGTCAGGAGTTGAGAACTAATGAGTTGGAACACTTTTAGCAGCATGATAGTTTGTACAGCCAGGTATGCTTTTTACGCTTTCGTACAATCTATCCTCTTCATTCTGCACACATTTCAAAATGTTGTCGATACATCTTCCTTGCATGTCTATAACTGTACTGTTTTGGGCATTCATTTTTGATCCATATTAATGGGTGACCTTTCTTGGCTGGTGTGGAAGAGACTTGCCTGCTGCATGAAAAGGTCCTGTATATTCCTCAGCCTCTGGTCTGGGAGAAGCGGTTTTTGCTCTTGCATGATATCCTGGTTGTGGTATTTTATGTGTGCTACATATATGTGTGTATGTTTGTGTATACAGTATATATGTGTACACGGGTATTCATGTGTTAATGTAAATATTCATGAGAGTTTTATATCCATGTATACTAGTGTGGCCTGAACACTTGGCCCAAGTGTTACCACATCCTCAACTGATTTTTCCTTCCAAAACCTGGTTTTTTGGAATTTAGTTGAGTTTTCAGCAGCAGAAATCAATTGAAAATCAATATCTCCCACTTTCTGGAACCAAATAAATTCCATTAAATCCAAGATCTTGTCAACAACACCAAAAGCACATTCCAATACCTCTAAAGTTTTCAGCTAGGATTCAATATAATCTTCAGTGAAGAAATCATTCAATATCAAAAAACTTTTGAGTCCAATTGTCATGGAACTGAGCCCATGCACCCCTCAATGAAAGCTTTCTGAAGACACCAAGAACATGCTGTGAAGCATCCTGCTTTGGTGGATCTCATAACTACAAAACAAATCAAACTACCTTCCTTCATAAATAGATATATATATGTACATATTCTTGCCTGTGCATCTCAGTAGACAACTGAGCAGAAGCAGTTAAGCGGCAAGCCGGATTTTTGAGAATGTGTTCATTATTAAGTTCTCAACAAGGTGAAACTTCTGCAAGTTTGTGAACACAAGTTCAAGTCAAGTTGTGCTAGGGCTCATGGCTTTTGAATGTGAACTTTGATTGAGGAGTTTCAAAACTTTTGAAAGTTGGAGCTTTCGAAAAGACATTATAATGTCTTATCACATGCTTTATTTGAAGGTCATTTGACTCTGTTTCAAAAAAATTAATAATTGAAATTTAGATTGCTAGTTTGATTCTTAACACTTTTAGAAAATCATAACTTGAGCTTCATATTTCCAAATGGAAAATGTGAGCTAATTTTCAACGTCTACACTTGAAGAGCTTTGATAAGCTTTTATTGTGATGTGAACATCAACATGTCAACATGAAATATATGATGAAAATAAATACTTTAAAAATTTGTTTAAACTATTCAATAATCATGTACTTCCATTACGAAATCACATCATGACACTATTGTTCATTATAGATGGTACATTGGAACTTTTGAAAGGAACATTTTAAATCAATGTCATGTCTTTACATTTAAAATAAAAGCATTACAAAATGAAATGGAACTACTTGTGTTTGCCTAGCATATAATACGAGTATTAACATTGAAAAACATGCAAGTTGGGTCTGTCCTTAAGTCAATAATTGTGGCTTTATATCACAACTAGCTTGGTATTGGGACATGAATTAATCTCAGGTGTAATTGTGTTATATTTGTTAACCTCTAGGTATAAATAAAAAGAACTAAAACCAAGACTAGTCTAGGTATGTTCAAAAGTTGATAGTAGATACTAGTCCAACATTAATAATCATGAAATTAAATAATGTGAATTTGATTATATAGTTTCACATGTAATTAATATAACAAAACATATTGTAATTAAATTTATGCCCTAAAATAAAATTTTCTTTATTTTTTGAAAAAATAATTCCAATAAAATTATATATACCTAAATAAATGATGAAATTAAACAATCAGATGGAATTTTTTACTTTACATTTTAATTTAAAATAAAAATAAAAATGATATAATGTCTATACATTGCATTATTAAAGGCATTATAATATTCAATGTAAATATCAAACTAAAAAATTAATAAAATTAAACAATGAAACGAAAGACATGTGAAGTCAACATTATTATGAATTAAAATAATTACATGAAAATATTTTAATGTGAAAATTTTAAAACATACATTTGTTTATATTTATGCAATCACATTATTTATCATCAAGTGATGTTGTGGTTGAGTGATTAAGGATTTATCTTGTGGTTGTGGAGGTGGAAAGTTCAAATATCATTTGTGACATCCTATAGTTATTATGAATCCTAGATTCATATACCAATTTGGCAACGGAAAAAAAAAAAAAAAAAACACATATATACACTATACACACACATGTATTCATAAGGTCTAATGATGAATTGCAAGTCCAAATAGCATGGTGACCTATACAGTTTAGTCACATTATATTATATATGAAATTTTAAAAGTGAATTTTTTTAAAGGAGTCCAAGTAGTGGGTCCAACCATCAACACATTGTGATGACATGATTGAATCTAACATAATTTTATTAGTATTATTATTAGACTACAAAATAAATTTAAATAGGTTTTCACAATATTCTTATTCTTGCCATGTTGATTAGCCTTTTAGTCAACATAGATAGATATCATACATTGGAGCTTTTTTGTCACCATCAATCAGTTGATGGCATAAATGACTAATTAGTATTTTTTTGATTAAGTTTAAAATTGTCTAGTGTTTGAAATGATTGAAATTCTAGTTATAAAAAATAGGGTAAAAAAAGACAAGATATGTTGTAATGATTTTCATTTGGAAAAATTGGGATTTGTTGGCAGTCAAAAGAGTGGGAATGCAACTTAAGATCTTGCGAGTTGTTTCCTTTTGACTTTCATAGTGAGTTTTATTTCCTTTGGTTCATGCCATGCTTTTGGCTTACTTAGTTTAGCTTGCCTTGTTTTGCCTCACCCTTTGGTCACAATCCCCAAGCTAAAGTCATGACATTAAGAATGTAAGAATTGACGATTGTTGGAGGAGTAAGCCTTCAACATCATGGGTCAAAAATGCTTTCAACACTTGATGACATCATAAGAAATTGGATACAATGAAGCTGTATGAAGATTTGCAGGTGGAAGACCCCAAAATACTGGATTAATTGCCTTGTAGATGGCAAAGGAGAATGATGACCTCCACCAATAATTCTAAGTTTGCCTTCCAGATTGCTTTTGGTTTTCTTTTCTGTCCTAATCTATTTTTCTTTGGTTTTCTACGTTGTTAAAATCTATTTTGTTGTTTCTGTGTGTTCTGACTCTTTTTTTGCAGCATTCTGCTAGCCAAGTGATAAGATCGAGAAGAGACAAATGTTATTCTTGATGGTATATTTGTTTTTAAAGTTCAACAATCAAACAGACACTATTTGTTACCAAGTGAGGTCCAATTATGAATGCTGCAATTTATAGATAAAATGTAGCTGGTTTTGAGAGAGACACAAAGAAATCAGACTTCTTAAGATAAAGAACAGTCCTGATAGTCCAGCTTGTGCAACTCCAGAATTGGAGAACCAATGTTGCAGGGATAGAAGCCACAGGTAAAGTCCAGAAAGGAAGAAGCCTCAGAAGTGAAAAAGCTCAATGTGAAGATATGAGAGGAGGTGATTATCAACAACATCAAAGTCTGGAATGCAAAGGGGCAAAGCATGACTAGGAACAGAAAATCTGGGATTCTGGAGAAAGAATTTACATCAGACTGCCTTTCATATTTACAGCCAGAATTGACTTCATCTCCCTTGAAAATATGTGATGACACGCCCACCTGAAGTAAGATGGTGTTCCTGGGTCTAGAAGTACAAAACTGGGTAAACCCCATGTCACATCATGTGGTTGTAGTTCACCTTTTGGATCATAGTGCCTAGTTTGGGGAGTCACAGACAAACCTCTAGGTTGAAAACATAAAGTCAGTAGTCTCACCATCTCTTGGTATGGTACATCGCAGTCTATGATCAGCAAAGTCAAGGTGATGACAATTGAAAAGGCTTTGGCATCCCATCTCAAAATCCCAGTGCTGTAGCAACTTTTGCATACTCATTGAAACTCAGTTACATCAACTTAATCGGAATCACCTTCCTGTTTGCCAAGAGTGCTTGGATTTTCAATGTCTAACTTGCGAGTCTGGCGATTGAAGAGGTCAGCAATATCTGAAGGTGAGCTTGCAGTCTCAGGGATCTTGTCCATTCTCACTGAAATGAATCGAGGAAAGCGCATGGAGATCCCACGAGTTGGATGAACAAGACCGATTCCTGCCTGATGCACAGGTGATATTGTAAGATCTGCATACAGTTGAAAGGGAGATAGCAGAAACCCCAGTTAAACTTTTGTGGATCTGGTCCAAGAATGAGTAACAGTTTGATCTCAATGAAAAGGGATAGGAGACACTATGAGGACCTTACCGGCACCAGCAATCTCCCAAACCACTTTAGTAGAAAACCACACATCACATTCCTCCCCTGTTTGATAGTAAACTGGCTTCCTTGGTAGCAAATGTCCCTCAGAAAAAAATAATTTAGTCTGTCATCCAAAGAAAAACCCTTCTATTAGATGCAACCTCTTGTTTAAGTTGAACATCACAAGGAATGTCAAAACAGCAATCATTCCCTTTCCGAAACAGTCTCTTTGGCCACAACTGCAGTTCATGAAAACAGTGGATAGATACTGTTGCCCTCAGTATTTCACAGTGAGATGACCCACCTCTTTATAAAAAGCATCAGAGAAACCTGACATAACACGACAGACACTCTGATACTCCTCACGGTCAGGGTCGTAGCATGCCAACAAGTATGGGCTGTACCTGCAACCACTCCAGCAGGAGACTTTTATACTGTCAGGTGACCACTTTCATCAGTCTTAAAACCAAACCTGCAAAAGCTTGGTTCAACCTCTATTTGTTAGGAACAAGTTGTATACCATATTTTCATCTCATGAAACTTTGCAACCTGCTACTATATCAGGATTCTCTACAGTATTAGAGTCACTTGCCAGCCAGCTTTGCGGCCGTTGCCATGCCATGCTCCTATGGGCACTAGATCCAAAGTATCATGTAATCCTTCCACATAGTCTCTCTTTACCTGTAATAACCCAGTGAAGTTTGCTGGTTATTAAGTGAAGGAAATTAGCTCAATGAAGTGCAACACATGAAAGTAGAAATAGCAAGCAAATAGCTGTTCCCAACATCACATGAGATCCTCAACTGATATGGGCCACATAGGACTGTACCTTCAGCCAGGAATCTGATCTCTTGGAAGCCATGTAAGTGGCATCATCATCAAGAGACTTTCCCATGAGCCCTTCACAAGAGGAAGCCAATGCCTCCTCAAAAAATGAAGTCAACCTCTGCAAAGTTGTTTCAGAGTCTGGCTGAGCGTCAGCTGCTTCCACCTTCATCAATACCAAGAGAGGCAGTTACAACAGAGGTAATGCACATATAGATTTGCGACTTGGGACTGAGAAATTGGAAGAACTCAGTCAGAAACAACAAGGAAACTGGATGCTGACAGTACTTCTTATCAGATGCTTAAGGACTCTTTTGCTGTTGAGAGGGATGAACTCACTGTGATCTCACTGGCATAACAAAAATATCCAGACCTCACATTGGGAAACAGTTCCTGCATGCCTGCAATGCAGCAGATGAAGTGAGGGTGGGTCAATAAACCAAACTACAACTGTCTTGGCACTTGTTGAGAAAAATTATACCAAACCAGATTGTGAAACTTTCAATCAAGGTGACTACAACAGGGCTGTTGAACTACAATACGACTTGAAACTATGTAACATGACACAAGTTACGTGCATTTTCCTGAGTTCTTACATTTCCGTCTTTTTCGCAGAGGATTCTTTACAAGCCTACATCACAGAAAACCAAAGAGTACATGAATGGGATTAGACTCCTACCATGATACTAGAAAACTGAGGCTATTCACAAGATTGTCAGAATCTCAAGACAAGAACGAGACAAAGGTATTTACAATATCTGTCCATGAAATTGCAGAGAAGTCTCCAAAACAATAATTTAAACATAACATGACAATGAGTGCAGTCATAACCTTACAAGAGTTGCTCACAAAGTGTCAGACAATCACCTTCATTATAAATAGCACTGCCATGACTACCCACTGACTTCATCAGCTTTGCACAGTGGATGTAGATAAGTATATGAAAATTTGTCCAGGAAGGTACTTACAATTCACCATTGGCAAACATGAGGTCAAACAAGAAAACACAAACAGAGACCTGTCCACAGCCATACTCAGCTTCAGTCCACAAGGATGGGAGGGAGAGACAAGAGTGGCAGGAGATGATGGCTGACTAAATATGTGACAATATATCTCTACATACCTTTAAGCATGGAAGTGTTACAGAAACAGAACCTACAAGAGTCATTTGTGAAAATAGAGCACACCAAAACAATATAATCAGCCTCACCTTGATATTTTGGACATTGATGATGCCTCCATCCCGAGTACCCCTTTCTCGAGTGCTCAAATGTTGGAAAGCCATCAGCTTGTTCCCATTCTCCCTGTTGACAGCTACCACCTGCAATTCAAAAGCCCTTCACCCAACTATGACATGGACTTGTGGAGAGACAGAAAGCCAGAGAATGGACAACAGCTCAGAAAGCCAATGGCCCAATCAAAATCAGAAGTCATCAGAAAGAGAAAGCAAGGTGTCCATTGTCACCTCAGCATCAATGATGAAAGAACTTGTTTGGGGCTGCATAGCTGCTCGAACAATATCTGCAACATCTGGGAAACGCGAGGTGGAGTCATCACCATTACGGGAAAATATTTGAACTGATCCATCAGGCTGCAGGTGAATCTGTGCTCGCTGCCCATCATACCTGCAAATAAGGGGTCATGAGATTGCAGAGAAATGTCCACAACAATGCTTTGTGGATAACACAACAATGAGTACAGTTGTAACCTTATGAGAGTCACTTACAAAGTGTTACTATCACCTTCATTGTGAATAGCAGCGACAAGCTGCCATGACTATCCACTGACTTCATCAGTTCCTAACAGTGGTGTAGATAAGTATATATTAATCAGCCCAAAATTTTGGGCAAACCATCATGCAAGTTTATCTGCATTGAGAGTTTCTATCACTTTTCTGGAAGCAGCAGGAAGACTCAGTCATGATGTTGGCAAGCACTCAAGAGACATGGCCAATAAAAAAAGTCAGTAGTATCCTCATTCACAGTGCAGCCTTCTTGTGAGGGCAAGGCTTGTAACAGTACAACCATACAATCATATGTAGTTTAGTACAGAACAAATGGCTCCATACAATCAATAAGCAAAAAGAAAACTCAAGCTCTGCTTAGCCCATATTCCAAGAAGGAAGTCAGAGTCAAATGGCACGAGACCTCCCAGAAAGATATTAAGATAATGTCAGGTTTCACAAATCAAAGATTTAAGAAAATCATGGGCCAGTCTACTCATATGTCAGATATCTCAAAGTCAAGCAATGATCAAGCACACAGACATTGGTGATATTGAATTGCCTCTTCCATTGGATGACAAGCTTGGTGACTCTCAATTGTTGCTATGTTAAAACTGGTGAGGGAGTTCAAGTGAGTGACAAATTACTTGTATTCACAGCTGAAGGCTTTCCCCTGAAATCGTTTTACCACCTCTGAGATGCCATTAGTGATCCTGCCATGTGGTCCAGTCATTAGTTAGTAAGTAAGGCCCTGAAAGGAGAAGTACAACATGGCAATGACAGATACAAGATACACACAGATAACAGGTGATGAGATAGAGGCACATACTTTGCAAGCATTGGCTTGATGGGAGTCCCCAAAGACACTCTCACAGTTGAAGCCAATGACTCGGTTCCTTCACTAATCAACATGGGAACCAGCAAGTCCTGCATGTGCAAGGGCCAAAGATGAACTTCACGTTACTGTGCAAAATTGGTGCTAATCTCTCCACAAATCCAGAGTTCAATAAAGCTTTGTAACACAAAGATATAGGTTGTATCATGCATCCGATCACAGACCAGATTTGGAAGAAAGTTGTATGCCTCTACAACTGCTGATGCTGCTTCCTGTGTAATCACCAGAGTAATGCTCAGAACATAAACATCACATATGGCCAACTATAATTTCACAATAAGATGAAATCAAACTCAACTACCAAAGGAGGGATAGTTAATGGGTATGCCATTCTGAATCACTCTTTGTCAAGTGCATAGGGTGATACCTCCCATGCAGACCAAGAGAATCAGAACCCAGGAACTCAACAAAATCAGTTGGTGTACTGACCATAGGGCTGTCTTTTCGACACTATCAACTCTTCACATCTCTTGGAGACCCACAGCTAAACAATATTTGTAGTCTGACTCCAAAATCCCATTCTACCAATGAGAGGAGACACAAAAATCTTACAACCAAAAGCCTTGTGACAAGTGACAGCATTGGTGGATTTTACTAAAGCAAGAAGCTAACCTGAAGCTTTGCCTTCAAACTGGCCTGGGCTTTGTCTACAGGAAGATCTGAGGGAAGACTGCGATGAAAGACAACAGCCTGAGCCAAAGCAGGTAGCATCGTTCCCATTGTTGCACCTATCCTCATGTTTTGCACCTGGAATGTTTCAGAAGCTTAAAGACCCTGGGTACCCTTGGCCCCTAAATTGTGGCTTGGGGTCTTTGGAAAACATTTCAGATGACAATACAAATCTTTGAGCAAGAACAGGGAGAACATGAACAATAGTAATCTGCAAGTGCATTCACATGAAGTCATGTAAAGAGAAAAGGTACATTGAGTTAAAATCTCATCCCTGACCAGTCCATGGAACAGTACAAGTAAATGAGACAAACCCATAAGAGAAGGCTAAGTAAATCAGCAATCCGGGGCTTGCAGCATAATACTGCATATATCTCCTACTTAGATGCATAAGAATCTTACCAATGTGCGTACAATGTACTTGGTCTCCTTCTCCCTACAAGCTCGAATAAGTTCAAGTACTAAAGCCTTTTTGCGAGCTCCACTTCCACTTCCTGTCTCTTTGCTGCACACTAAATAGTTACTGAAAAAGTCTGCAATTTGCTTTCACATCTTCTCTAACTAAATTTTCTGCACACTTAACATAGGCAGCTGCATACGACTCCTTCAGACTAAACTTTACCCAATAAGATTCTACATTGCTATTCCCACATACCTTTGGCCACAGCACAGGCAACGACACACATGATAAATCCTAGAAGGTCTTTCAAAAGGATATACTTGCTCCCTCAGTTACCAAACACACTGACAAGATACCAGATTACTCTACATGGAACTGACAATATGAGAAGGTCTTGTGTACCTTATTTGATGCAGGGTGGAAAAAACTTGACGGATGCGGAGAGCTGGTGGTGGCCTCAACATGGACTGGTTCTGCCGACATGACTGTGCAACATCACCTAGTAACATCCTACCATTGAATTGCATGTGAAGAATATTCTACAATCCACAAAATGACCTATTCACTTCTCTCTGTTTGGGAACAAATTTTCAACTGGGTGTAGAAAAATAAGATGAATCCTGAAATCTATAGCAAGTGGATATGCAAAGAAAACACAAAGAAGACAAAGCTGCATCTCTCCTCCTGACATGAATATCATCTGAACCTTTTTTCTTCTTGATGAAGAAAAAGTAAATTTGCAACCTACCAAGGTCCCCCATGATGTTATACATCTCTCTCAACTTTGCTCTTTGGGTTCCAGTTGCGTCACTAATTGCAGCCGCTACTGTGCTGCCTCCAATATTGAGATCCTTCAGACAATTCAAAGCAAAGATAAAGCTACCACAACAAGTTAAGCACGCTACATAGCAGTCTAAAGACAATTCATTCTCAAATCAACCACTGACACAAGGTTTAAGGAAAACTACTGTGCCAGGAAGAAAACTCCATCAGCAAATATGCCAAGAGAGGCTTACAGTGTTCTCAAAACCAGGAGCAATACCATTGGTTGCAAGATAGATGGCAGGGAGTACATCCTCTGGTGATAAAGCCAATAAACTGTACAAGCAAAAAATGTACACGAAGTCAGTAGAGCAGGTAACCAAGCATTTGCATGTAAAAGTGTAAAGAGTCATAAAAGTGATGGAGAAAACTTGAATACACTTTATTCTAGATGATTCAAACCTGCTGAAACATTTGCTAAATCTGATCACATGCACAAAGTGTACATCAAGAAATGCACAACTGGTCACAAAGATATGTATCCCAATCTCTGGATATTGACATGGAGATCTGCAATCCCAGATTCTGCTAATACAGGATAGAAGCACACCTCCGGAACATGTTGCAAAGCATATCAAGAGTCCTCAGGCGCCCACTTTCCTGCTCCACCAAATCAAAGGTACGTGCCAGGTGGAGATAAGGAGCAGGCTCCCCCATCCTCCAGCAGGCTGCAAGATAAGGATCGATCAAAAATATGAGATGCTCCTGCTCTGCATTTCTTATTCTAACGAAATCTGATGTTACATGTGCGTCTCCCCCAGGTGTTCAAAAGTTCCACCCACATAACCTTGACTATTGACAGGATTTCTTGGCTGATAGATCCACTGAGTCAACTTGTTCCTACATTCTGAGAGTTATGTGCTCCACCTTCTTTTCCAAGGATATCCATATAATCACAGAAGGAAGAATGGTCAGCTAATTTGTGACATGCCAAGGAGAGATGGACCAATTGACAATAGTATACAAGGCTCAAAATGATTACAAACCATGTGCTATTGGATTGTATTTGCCTACTGGCAAAGCAATAGAGCCACCTGGCTTCTGCTCTGAGGCTGGATCACTTGTTGGGTGAACATGTGATTGCACCTTGGACATTGAGCACATGATCTCAGTTGAATTGCCACAAGAACTTGCTAAGCCTGCTCCCATATCTACAGTAGTTAGCCTGTCTTTGCCACCCTCTACTTCTGATGACAATGCCACTCTCTGTTGATCATCTTCACTGGTTGCATCAATATCCCGAGTGCTTTCAGAAATAATAGGAACACATGGTGGAGATTGTCCTCTTTCAGAGCCCAGATTTTCCCTGTAGTATAAATCTAAGGCCATGCCTACATCTCCACTTGCATTTTGAAGAAATACTTGAGCAGCTTCTTTGGTTATGTTCCCAGCCAGGACTGACAGGAGCTGGTCCACTTTGTCATTACACTCGCCCACGTCTTTCTCAGTGCTTGGCAAAGACTTGCCAACAATTTCCTCAACTGGAGAGGTCACAACATCAACTATGTCACCATCTCGTCTACTTGGATCAACTTCTGTCAAGATATTTGGTCTTTGCACTGCCTGGGGGCTGTCCTTGCCTCCAGTCAAGCTGACTGACTGAATCTCTTCGATTTGGGTGCTGCTAACCTGATTGTCAACACCTAAATCATTTATGCTTGGAGTAAACTTTGGGGCTACTTTCTCAAAAAAGTTCAGGATTGTTGGCTGCAACCCTTGCTTTCTCCTTTGAGGTGGAAGAGCCACTGGTGCTTTTGACTTACTTGTTCCAGTTCTAGTAGAGGAACGTGAGTGGGATTTAGTGTTAGAATTTGAAACCTTGGATAATTTTTTTGTTGCCACCTTCTTTCCGTTTTGGCTATCTTTAGGGCTTGCTGATGGTGTTAACCATACCTGGCTTCTCTCAAAAGACTCAATACTCTGGCTCTCTGCTACAGCTACACTTCTATTATCTTCCCTAAAACTCAAAGAAATTCCTAAAGATACTCCAGTTTCCGTTGCTTGGCCAGTAACTCCAGCATCATCTTGCATGGATTCTTGTTCATAATACCGAGAGACTGCCACATTCACATCCCCTTTGGCTTGCTCTAGCAGCATATCAATCTGAGCATCACTAAGGCAAATCGGAAGGATCACCTTCAGCTGGTCCTTCTTTTCTTCGTGAGACAACCTGCTAGATGGTACTCCCAAATCCATTAAACTTGTCTCTGGAGTTCGCAATCCAACCCCAATTCGACTATCAATAGCCATGGCAGACACAGTACATTTGCCACTTTCTTGAGTCTTCTGTTCAGGAATTGTGCCTGAACCTGTTTAGCACATTCCAGAAGGATAATCATATACACAGATCCAGAACAAGGAGCAGGCACTGCAGAGGTTACAAGGAATTAAAAAACACAATGATAGCTAGCAGCATTTCAGTTATTTAATAAACCCTAAACCCTACACTCTCTGACACTATCCCAACACTCACTTACTATGTAAGAGACAAAACAGCTAGGGCTTTACTTTTACCAAATAATCATAGTCTAACCTCTTTGAATCACCAGGTCATTTTGAGTCCTTTCTCCTCCAGTCCCTGCACTGAGTTCTTCATTGTCCCGGCGACGTTTTTTTGCTCCTCTTCCAAATGCTGCTTTAGGTGGCAGCTGATAGCTTGTCTCTGCACCTAGATCAGAAGGTGAAAGACCAAAAGCCAAGAATTATAAAGAGACTTATGCCTCTCTCACTTGCCAAAGAAAGAAAGATTTATGACAGCTCAATCAACAAACAAAAAAAGACCAAATGAAAGTAAGTATGCATGTCCACCTCTTCCTACTTTAGAGGTCAAAATTAACTTACCATTCTCTGGGCAGTTCTGAACTTTATTTGCAGAATCTGCTTTTGTTCCACCTGCTCCAACAGCCTTGCTTGCAGAATCTCCGCCCCCAAGAGAGCAGGCTTCCAGATCAGCTTGCTCTCTCTTCCCATTGTTGCTTTCTTTGATAACTGCCTTCTGACTGAATCCTCTCAAAAACTTTTTCTTGCTAGCTGTTTCATCTACTAGGTTTCGAAAGTGCATTCGCATTGCGGCCACTGCTTTGCCCTCCATCCCCTTCCCTTCAAGCCCAACAGTGGGAATGATCTCTTTAGGCCTAAGAAAGGCAATAAATTCTCTAAGTTCATCATAATTCGAATGCTCACTGTAGGGCACTAAGTGAATCTCACAGGCACCTTTTCTCTTCACAGAAAACACCTTCTTTTTTATTTCATAAGTCCAACCAGTTGGGACAAAGCCAACCACTCGACTGAACCCCGAATCTGTCAGGAGGTTTTCCATATTGCCAAAATTTGGTCGAAAATAGGGCCAAGTCTCCCCCAGAAAATTCCATCCCACAACATGGACATTCGTTGCTGATGGATCTGTTGTAAAAACCCCGATATTCTCCAGATTCAAACACTTGAGAATTGAGAGCTTTCTCTCATTGACATACAACAAACAATTGCACTGCTTTGCAACTGCTGTAAGAATTTTCTCCTTCCCAATCACATAGGTTGATATCAGAAAAAGGGTGGTAGATCTGTCAACAGACACCATTTGAGAAATCTCTCTTCTGTAGGAATCTTCACTGGCAGGAGCACTTTCATCAAAGCCATCAACCTCTTCAGGCCTTTCCTGCTCTTCTTCTCCATCATTGCTCAAATCTCTGTCAACTTCTCTACTAGCATACTCCAAGGCATGAAGGGTAGTCTCAGATGCCCTCGTGTTCTTGTTATCTGCTTCATTTCCATTGATCGATTTCACCTCAGAGTCCATCCTTTCACTATCACCTCCTCCTTGCATCATCAATCTATGGATAGTCTCTGCCACATACTGCACAGACTCGCTTTGGCTGGGAAAGACGAATTTAGGGTTACAGTAGGTGGTGTCCAGAAAGACGGCATCGGCTCCCACGAATTCGCACAGAGGAGATGATACCTGTTTCATGGAGTGCGAGAAACGCATGTCACCGGTATGAACATAACGACGAAATTCCTTAGAGGAGCAGCCCCTGCCGCCCGTCTTCTTCTCAAGCAAGGCGAGGGCGTCGTCGTCGTCGTCGTCGTCTTCTTCTTCAACAGGCACTCGGAAAAGGAACTGTACAGCACCGGGGCAGTGATTTGCATCCACCAGAATCACGTCAACACCATCAATGCAGAAATTCTCATTCATGGCGAGCGAGACCACAAGCGAATCCGGTACTTTCAACGACAAACGAAGCAAGGAAGCGGTAATCTCCGAGCAGAAGATGAGTCCCTTGTTCCACAGAGGAGTGATTCCAGTGTAATGGTCACTATGGAAATGTGACAAGAAATACGCCACTGCAAAAGGACCAGCTACTCGGAATCCATCAACAATGAACCTCGTTCCCGGGATACGCTTGGTGGTTGGAAAATTGGGTGGGAAACTGGGAAGAAGAAGAGGAAGAAGAGGAAGAAGTGGCTTCTCTTCTTCCTTCTCCTGGCCCATGTCCGTTGTTTTCTGCGATGGTAAGTTTTTGATCTCAGCAGCTGCTACTACAGAAGACTCCGATCCTTCGCCAAATTCCGCCAGCGCCCCCAAGCGCTCCAACGCTGCTCGATATCGCTCACGCGAATTGATAATTCTGCTCCCGGACATGACTGCCGCCATTGTTGCTGCATTTGCAAAAGTCGCAAACGAGAGCGCAGTAGCAACAGTGAAGAAGAACAAGAAGAAGACGAAGAAGCTCTGCAACGCAATTGCACCACAAGGTACTGTGTGACTTCAGGTAGGTACAAAAATTAGTACCTTACCCAGATTTGGGTAACCCTAATTTCAGGGGCTGGTAGGTACTAAACGCAGTGTCACTAGTCTTAAAAATGGCAATTCCAACCCGTTTTATTATATATAAATATAAAAGTGGCGAATTTGAGGGATTTTTTCCAAAAAAAAAAATTCACAAGACTAACTAACTAACTAAATAAATAAATAAATAATCTTTTGATAAATTCAACTTTCTGATATGAAATCTTCAAAATTAATTAATTTTCCTATTCTACAGAAATATGTGTGTTGGACTGCAGTATATTCTTAAATACCTGCTAGAACTTGTTATTAGAAAAATACGGCGATTTGAAGAATCGCCAATAAAATAATTATTAAAAAAAAGAAGCACCGTGCGATCCAACACTACTACGTTCCCGAGAGAGTTCTCACTGCGTTCCCCAAGCGGCAGGTCTGCAGCAGTCAAGCTGTGGACGGTGTCGCGTGTTCTGCGTCTTGTGCTTCGCTAAAGGGTTTTTTTCGGTCGGTCCTGCATCTCGCAAATCCCTGTTGCCGCAAATCGTTTGAAGCAGCAGCACCAACACAGCAGCTATGGCGCCGGAGAATTCCAAGGACAGCCACGCGATGGATCAAGATGTCCAACCTCCGCCATCCAAGTTGCTTCCCAAGGAAGCTAAGAAGAAGAAGGAGGAAAAGAAAGACGAGGATCTGGTATGATGATGATGATGATGATGATGTGCTTCTCCACTTGCTGTTACTCTCTCGTTTAGTTTTTGTAAACTCCAGGACTTAATTTTCAGGCGGGTTCTTCTTCTTTGGTCATAGTAAGCACGCAAGCTCTTTGCAGCTGCGGAATCGCGTCAAGACCTAATCTGTAGTGGAAAGACTGTTTATTTGCGTATCTATAAGATCGGCCGCCATCCTATTTTGAACTTGAGTTTCAGAATTGCTTTAGAGATGTGTTGCGGGTTTTAGAGTTGGATTTCTCCAAGACTGATTGATTGATGAAGGTTTTCAGTTTGCCAGGAAGATTTAGGTTTAGGGTTATTGTGTGAGTCAAAAGGTGTTACCTCATCGTCAAGCACATGAGACCAGACGTTTTCGTTTGCTGCTGAATTGTTTTCCCCCTTTTCACTAAGATTGTCTGATGATGCCCTAAGTCTTTTTTGTTTATTATTCTGTCCTTCATAGACTCTTGTGATTGGCAATTGAGGTTTTTTGCCGCATGTGCTACCCTGAGTTCTAAGTTCATGCTTTTTGTCACTGAAGTTCTGTGTGACCAACTTGCAGTCAGAGGAGGACCTTGCCCTTAAGCAACAACTTGAGCTCTATGTGGAGAGAGTGCAGGATGGAGACCCTGCAATTCAAAAAATGGCACTTGAAGCCATGAGGTATGCAGTTCAACATCCCTTTACATTTGGTCGGTGTCCTGCAGCTCTTTTGAGTCCATGCAATGCAGCACTCTATAACACACCTATTTGAGAGTTCATGCTGAGAGAAAGACGAAGTAGTTGACTTCTTTTTTGAGGATCATCTTCTGATACAATCTCAAATTTGTAGTTCTGAGAACGCAAAAGGTGTCTGTAATTTCTGGATTAGGGCACTCATATCTGTGTGGGAAAAAATTTCAGGCAAGAAATCAGGACAGCTACAAGCTCAATGACATCTGTTCCTAAGCCATTGAAGTTTCTTAGACCACATTATGGCACACTGAAGAGTTATTATGAAAAGATGGTTGATTCAGAGCTGAAGGTAGTTTGCCTTCGAAATTACTCTTGCTGTTTCTGTGATGGGATCTCTAGCTTGATTCAATAATATGGATTAAACTGTTGTCCTTTATGTTTGTTCATCAATGCATTGGGAATTTTGTTGATTCAGAGCTGAAGGTAGTATGCCTTTGAAATGACTCTTCCTGTTTCTCTGATGGGATCTCTAGCTTGACTCGATAATATGGATAGACTGTTGTCTTCTATGTTTGTTCATCGATGCATTGGGAATTTTGTTGATTCAGAGCTGAAGGTAGTTTGCCTTTGAAATGACTCTTCCTGTTTCTCTGATGCGATCTCTGGCCTGACTCAATGAATATGGATGAGACTATTGGCTTCTATGATTATTTAATCAATGCATTTCGAATTTTGTGACAGAAGTTCTTGTGGGGCTGATGAGTATTTTCTGTGCTTGGCAGAGATACCTGGCAGATGTCATCTCGGTGCTTGCCCTCACCATGTCAGAAGATGGGGATAGAGTAAGTTGTCCTTATCAAGTGCTCTTTCTTTTTGCCTGTTTGACATCTGCTCAAACAGTTTCTCCTATTCTATCTTCGGGCCAAGATTTGAGTAGTGCAGACATTGTTTCACTATTCCACCTCAATACTTTGACAAAGAGCATGTGTCTCCATTAATGTCTTGGCTACAATTTATGATGAATAAAGGAATCATTGCTTTAGAGTAGTGTGGCTATAACTGTACTTACTGCTAATGTGCTCTTTCCTTTGCAGGAAAGCTTGCGCTTTAGATTGCAGGGGTCAATTGGAGATATAGGTTCTTGGGGCCATGAATATGTCCGGTGAGATCTTTTTGACTTAGTATCTTTTCTCTGTTTGATTGGCGACCTATTCAAGATTTCCTTTTTATTATTCAAGAAGGTGTTCTGCAGTTACGATCTCACTCACATCTTCAATGAGCTGGATCAGCAGTCCCTGGGAACTTCTTGTATGTTTTATCTTTATCTCTGATAGTACCAGGTCTTGACTTACTGGCCGTGAGGAGATGCTTGTTAGGTTGCTCAACAGAACAATAGTTTGGTCATCTTCATAACTTGCAATTCAATCTCTTCTCCTCAGGAACTTGGCTGGAGAGATAGGCAATGAGTTTCAGCAACGTCAGGTACTTCTTTTATCAGTAGGGCTTTGGATTTTACTGTTAGATTTTTCTTAATGGTGTGCAGAAATAACTTGGCTGCTATAAGGTTTTGTGTTGCTTAGTGTATTCTCTCCAAACTCATTACACTTCCTGTACATGCTGTAGTGATTAAATTCTTTTGTCCCAACACTGCAGACTGATGAGCAACCTGTGGATGATCTTATGGATTTAGTAAAGCAGATTGTTCCATTTCATGTGAAGGTATGAAGGGTCCACTTTCACATGTGACAAATGTTGTGTATGAACTTTGCAGTTGCTTGTGGTGAGAAGATAGAGTAAGCTGTTATGTAATCACCTATTTCTGGAGCTGTCTTTATTAGATTTATGTCTGTTTTCTCCATGGTCTTGTTTGGGAGTTTTAGTACAGTGGCGGTACTTTCTGGTCTCTCTCACAATGTGTATTTTTGAAAAATTGCAGCATAATGCAGAACCAGAGGCAGTGGATCTTCTTATGGAGGTATGGAAGCACACCTTGTTTAGTCAGAATATCCTGTCTTTTGAAGGACGAAACTGTTATTGTCCTTAAGAATGGACTCCATATCAGGGGAGGGTTGTCTTGGTGTTTTCATTTCTGGTCTTCTTTCAGTATGGTGATATTGTCTCAGAGTGATGCTTAGGGATTCAACAGTACTCAGGCTTGCCCTTGCAGACCAGGAAGTGGTTCTTTGTCAAGCTGGCTGCAGCTGCCACATGCACACACACACATACACACTCTCAGCATCTCTGTGTTTGCTAGATTTTTCTCCTGCTGTGAGTGTGCAACTGCTTAATATGTGCTCTAAGTAAGAGGTTGAGCATTGGATCTTTTTGATCAACTTTCTTGTTGCACTTTCTTTTATAGGTTGAAAACCTGGAGCTTTTGACACAGCACATTGATAAAGGCAATTATAAGCGTACCTGCTCCTACTTAACCAGCTTTGCCAGGTCTATTGCCCACCACCTAGTTGGCAGTCTTCTTTTGCAATTGAACAATTTAACTCCAGTTTGTTTTCCCTGTGTCATGTATTCCAGAATAAACCATGTTTTTTCCTGCAAGAGTGTGGAATTATTGTTTTGTTCAGCATTTGCTATTGCAGCAGTTGATGAAGAAATATATAAGATGTGGTTGTTTGTGCAGTTATGTCCCAGAACCTGATGATACATTGGTGCTTGACATTGCCTACCAACTGTATTGCAAGTTTGAGAAGTATCCTGATGCCTTGCGTGTGGCATTGCGAATGGACAACACTCAGGTATTAAAAGAGCAGGGGCTGTCTTCATTTTAGTTATCACTTCACAATTTTTTTTGTTGGAGTCTGTTGTTCAGAACCTTGGCAGCTGTTTCTTGGCAATGAACCTTGGAAATGGGTCCTAAGACTACCACTTGGAGGTGGAAATTTCATGTTGATGTCAAGCAGAGGTCTTATTGCTCACTTTGGTTATTACTGTTTGCTTGGTGGATTGGCTGAAATTAAGGTCAAGGCCTGGTGTTGTTCAGCACACAGCCTCAGTCAATAGCATACAGTGCACTATCTAACCATATGGGTGTTGCTTGAGGTTTCCCTGAACTTTAGATGAAGGGTCAGCTTGCAGATTTGTGTGCCAACTTGAGTGCTGTATTGCTCACATGGTTGTGCTTATGATGCAGTATGTGAAATCTACATTTGCAGCATGTAAAGATTTGTTGGAGAAGCAGCAGCTGTGCTACATATTAGCCCGACAGGTAAACTTATGCCCTCAACCCTCTTGTTCTGTGGTGTATTCCAGCCATCAACATGGCAAGTTGTGTGGTTCAAGAAAGAAGGATGTTGCCCAAGGATGTTGCAGTGGCCATCTCTATGAGTTCAACAAGCTATCACTCAAGTTTATGGTTGGATTTGGTGATACGCAATAATAGGTTACATGACAAATGGAACCCATAGGATTGTGTGCACTTGTGCAGGGGGTATTGTTGGAGCTGGATGAGGAACTGGCAGACAATGACGAGCAACGAGAGCTTCTTCAGGAGCTGATTAGCAACAGCAAGCTGAGTGAGGGCTACCTTACACTTGCTCGTGACCTTGATGTCATGGAACCCAAAACACCAGATGATATCTACAAGGTACTCAGATCCATCCTCACCCAGTAGAATTCTCAAGAAGTCTTTTATCAGTTAGTTTGCTGATATCTGCAACTGCAGTGAGTGTATATGCAAATTTAATGGTGGTCTCACATTATCTGTCAGTTGATTCAGCCCCTTGTTTAGAACATGAAAAAGTTGGCTATTGATAACATTCGTTTCTCTTGTAAGCTAATAAGGGATCCAGACCATGGCTATATGTTCTTGGTATTGTTGTTGTGCAGGCACATCTTGTAGATGGACGGGCAAGTGCGGGTGCAAGTGTAGATTCTGCCAGGCAGAATCTGGCTGCCACTTTTGTCAATGCATTTGTCAATGCAGGCTTTGGACAAGTAACAGTCCTATTACTTCACTGTGTCCTTGGTCTTGTTGGTATCAGTTAACTAGGTTTTTTAGATGTTCTCTCAAGTCTCTATGTGTTTCTCCCTTTTTGACCTTGGTCCACTGAGGATGTTCATAACTTGACAACAGTGACTATGGTAATCTGTTTGTACTTGCAGCTTCAAATTGTCATTCTGGAGTTTTTTCTGCAGTTTCATAGATATATTTGCAAAATCTTCTCTGATGTGTTATTTTTTCCACTAGCAGACATCCTGGTAGATAATGTGTAAGTTCTGCTAGGCTGGTGTTGTTTAACAGTTCACTAACACACTTGCAGGACAAGTTGATGACTGCTCCATCAATGGATTCATCAACAGGCAGCAGCTCTGGCAGCTGGCTCTTCAAGAACAAGGAGCATGGGAAGGCAAGTGCTGCAGCTAGCTTGGTAAGTTTCTGATTCCCTATCTTCTGTGACTCTACAAGGAACAATGCACAATGTTGCCTGAGAGGTTTTTAGCCCTCAGTTTCTCATTTTTTTTGCCATACTTCTAGTTGCTGCAGGAAAATGGTTGCATCAAAATTTGGGTGTCTGGCACTTCTGATTGATCAAATTGGTGGCTGGCCTTGTGTGTGCTCAGGGGCTTATTGTGTTATGGGATGTTGATGGTGGTCTGGCACTTGTCGACAAGTATCTGTATAGCAATGACAACCATGTGGTTGCAGGGGCCCTCTTAGCTGTTGGCATTATGAACTGTGGCGTCCACAATGATTGTGACCCGGTGTGCCCTTACTCTTATCTTGCTGAGTTCTACAGCATACTACACTTAGTTTGCTTTTTTGATATGCTTTTCTTGTAGGTTCAATTCTATCTTTGTTCCCATTTGATGAGCCAACACTGTTTGAGGGTGCCCAATGCTGTCTCTTGTGCACTTGAAATCCTGAGTCACTTTATTGGAATGCAGGCATATGCACTGTTGTTTGAATCTGTCAACAAGGAGGACCCAACAATTCGAATTGGTGCAATCATGGGTCTTGGGTTAGCATATGCTGGCTCTCAGAAAGAGGAGGTTGGATCTATGTCTATGTCCTTGGTGGGGTATCGGAGGAATGTTTGAGATTGTATGAAGTTAATTTGTTTGATGAATGTGGTGAAAGTGTTTGAAGTAGTGCTCATGTGAATCTTGAGGCAACCACATAAGAGGTCTCCTGCAATCAAAGTTGAAGGGTCAACATTGAAATATCATAGTCTCTTATTGGGTGTTTGTCATGAATCCTGCATGCAGAATTCAGACAATGAAAATTACTTTGTTTCATGTAGTTAACATCATTGTTTACACAGGCATTGCACAGACTCTGTTGTGAATTTCTCTGGGTAAACATGAAGGAGTTGTCTGGTCTCAGGTGCTGGATCTGTTGACACCAATAGTGCAAGACTCCAAGGTGGGGATTGAAGTGGCAGGCTTTGCTGCCATGGCACTTGGTCTTGTCTATGTGGGCTCATGTAATGAAGATGTGGCACAATCAATTGTTCTTGCCTTGATGAACCGTAGTGAGGCAGAGCTTGGGGAGCCCCTGGCCCGCTTCCTTTGCCTTGGCCTTAGTCTTCTCTACCTTGGCAAGCAGGTATGTGTGCCACTCTGTTTTCCTTGTGGTTGCTTTTAGTTAGTAATGTCATACTAACAGAATTAAAGAGCTTATCATCAAAACCTGGGGTGACTATCCCATCATGGTAGCATGATCTATATCATCCACACTTGTGTACTGAGAGTAGCTCCATTGCAGGTCAATAACATGGTATGTAGTATGGAAGGCTTGAGCTGATGAACTGTTATGAGAAGCACTGCAGGATGCAGTGGATGCAACCATGGAGGTGGCTAAGACATTCCATGAAAAGATATCCAAATATTGCCAGGTCACACTGGATTCATGTGCCTATGCAGGCACAGGCAATGTACTCAAGGTACTATCATGCATCTGCCTTGCTGGGATAAAAACTTATGACTGTCAGGGAGGCAAAACCATCTTATGACACTCAGAAGCATGCACCTTATCTGAGGTCCTTTTTGTGCCATGCGCAAATGCAAATCCTCCCCTCACTGTGGTCTGAAAGAGGGTGTTGACATAATAGATGCACTATTGCAGAAAGGACTGTAATTGTTCCAATGGAAGCTGGAATATTCATCATACCAAATTAGGCAAAACCAGAACCAACTATGGTTAATTCAGAGCTCTGAGAGCAAGTGGAACCAAACTGCAGAAGAAGACATGGTCACAAAACTGAGACAGTTGAGGTCTAGCTGAGGACATCCTTAACACACAATTAAGGTCTAGGGACTGAAAGCTTTTCTGGATTTTTCAGAGCATCAACTGTTGAGTGGTCTTAGACAGTTGATGCAAGGCAAATGATCTTTTTTTCTGTAGAACCTTTCATTTAGAGGACCAGGGAGATGGAGAAAAAGTGGGAATATAGTTTTCTAAACTAATTGTGTGTTCTTATAGGTGCAAGCATTGCTAAGCTTGTGTGCAGACCATTTAGAGAAGGGAGATAGCCATCAAGCACCTGCAGTACTGGGCATAGCACTTGTTGCTATGGCTGAAGAACTTGGGCTAGACATGGCTATACGGTCCTTGGAACATCTTTTACAGTATGGTGAACAGAATATTCGCCGGGCAGTACCCCTTGCACTAGGCATTCTTTCAGTTTCAAATCCCAAGGTATTTTCAATGTGCCCTTGTAGTTTATGGGCATTTCTTGCAAGCTTTAGTGAAGTAGTTGTCTTTCTGACTAGTGGATGTGATGCAAGCATTCATGGCTGAGAAGTAGTTTTAGTATATGTATATACAATTGAGGAGAGGATTCTGTTGCTGGCTTGTATCATCGGGTTAATTCTCTGATCAAGGTCCATACATAAGTGGTTGGTAAATGGGGCAATGCAGATAAGTGTGATGGATACACTGAGTCGACTTAGCCATGACACTGACTCTGAGGTTGCCATGGTATGTTAACTTAGCTTCAATCTGTTGACCTGGCAGTTTGCAGGTTCTTGTCTCATATTTAGTGCATTTTTTCCCTTCCCGTTAGATGTTCACAGCTTCAATGCCCCAACTGGGTAATATGTATGGAGGTTACAGATATTAGAGGTACTCTGATGCTGGATTAGGGGTCTGCTGGATTTTCATCACTCCCACTCACTTTCAGTTTTGTGGTGCAGGCGGCTACTGTATCATTGGGCCTAATAGGAGCTGGGACCAACAATGCTCGTATTGCGGGGATGCTCCGCAATCTGTCTAGCTATTACTACAAGGACCCAAGCCTTCTCTTCTGTGTACTGCTCCTATCCTATTTGCTGTGGCCTTTCTTTTTATTATATTTGGATTGACTGCATCTTTGCACATCTAATCTTTCTTTCCCTTTGTGTGAACTATTCTGCATCAATGCAGGTGAGAATTGCACAGGGTCTTGTGCACATGGGAAAAGGGTTGATGACTCTCAATCCCTACCATTCAGACCGCTTCTTGCTGTCCAAGTATGTTCAGACCACTTATTATTGTATTCGACTTCAATTGAAAAAACAGTATGGAAAGTATGGAATAAAATTGTAATATTGCATGCATATCCGTTTACTTGTCTACACCCACTGTTGGGAGCTGATAGAGTTAGTGGGGAGTTGTGGCATCTTGTCACAGCAATTCATGTTGAAGGGTTATAATCTGACACTTTGTGACAGTCATAAGCTTATGGCCGTATTCATTCTTGTAACATTAGTTCTGGTTTTGCTGGAACTAATAAAAT
This sequence comes from Sphagnum tenellum, assembly GCA_963921925.1. Taxonomy (NCBI): domain Eukaryota; kingdom Viridiplantae; phylum Streptophyta; class Sphagnopsida; order Sphagnales; family Sphagnaceae; genus Sphagnum; species Sphagnum tenellum. The sequence goes on from OY998155.1 coordinate 13,825,610, forward strand.
GATTTCCTTCAAAGTGATGTTGTGGAGTTTTCTACAATCTCAGACATAGAATTTGTTTCACTTACCTTCTTGATTTTGACATAATGGTGACGTGCTCTCTGTTGAGGATGTAACACAGAGTCTGTGGTGTGCAGTGTGGCACTGGCAGGGCTGATGTCTTTTTTGCATGGGAGCTTAGACATGAAATCTATCATTCTTGGCAAATACCACTATGTTTTGTATTTCCTTGTCTTGGCTATGCAGGTACTCTTACTCTTTCCTGAAACCACGTGCAGAGAATGCTGGCTCTGGTCTTGTTTCTGTAATTCAGTGAACTCTTCTCAGAAACTCTAGTGAGGGGCATTTCACTAGACCCAGAAAACTGTACACCCATTGTCAATCATTGTTTGTGGTATCAAGCTGTCTGGTGGATTCTTGTGGCACTTTTGTATTCTTGAATTTCTGTCATTTCCTTGTGAAGGGTAATTCCAAGCTTATTGATCATTGGTTGTGGGATGGCAGCCACGGATGCTCATAACTTTAGATGAAAATTTAAAGCCTCTTTCAGTACCTGTGCGGGTTGGCCAAGCAGTGGATGTAGTTGGTCAAGCAGGTCGCCCCAAAACCATTACTGGCTTCCAGACACACACAACACCAGTTCTTCTGGCTACTGGTGATCGAGCTGAGCTTGCCACAGAAAAGTAAGTTTGTCCTCCAGATCCAGATTTTGCAGTACAGCAAGTTGATGAACGGTAGTTCAGGGTTAGAGCTTTTGGAGAATACCTGGTTCTCATGGTATGTGTTGTTGCTGACAGGTACATCCCGTTGTCGTCTGTGCTCGAGGGCTTTGTAATTCTAAAGCTTAATCCAGACTACCAGCAAGACCACTTGAGTAGCTGAGTGGGGGAACTTAACTCCCAATTTTGTCTGGTGTTTGCTTATAGATGGTCATTGCTCTCAAGCACATCAAACTTTTCCAACTTTGCTGTAAAGCTCCCTTTTGTACTGCTGCAAAGTGCTCATGTCATGTTGAGATTGTGAAACTGCATTGCCCCTACACTTCCATGCTTGTTATGCATGGATGCACTTAGTGTACGTAGAAGGAATATAACAGCACACCGCTGAAAAATGATTTATTATATGTCCTGACAGCAACTATGCTCACACTGGTCGAGAGTTGAGAGAGTTGCTTTCAAGGATGTCTATCCAGCCAGCAGAAACGAAGTTGTGGCAAATTTGCAGTTCATACAAAGGCTTCATTGCATCTGTGGTATCATTTGAATATCATACCAAACTCTCTTCTGCATATACTCCATCTTCTGTCCTGCACAGTCACATCAACCTGAAAGAAGATTTTGCAAAAGAAGAGTGAGTTTGCAAAGTACAAATGCCTGTGATTCATGAAATCTTCACTTTTATAAGCAGAAGTTCCATTTGGTTTTTTCTTTCTGCTTAGGCTGTTTAAGTGCTTCCTGGTTTTTCCTTACAGAACTGCAGTGCTGTGCACATCTACCTTCGACTCTGACCTCTAGCCAAATTTGCCTAAGTCGTCCTCTTGTGGATGATCACTAGCCCTGCTTCCAACATGCCTCCCCTCTGACTTGTAGCTAAATTTGGCTGGACTGTTTTCTGGAGAAAAAATGGGCACTGGATTTCTTCTCACGGAATGAGGAAAGTTGAAGAAGATGCCATATTTAGACAATAATAAGTTCTGACAGGTCTCTCTGACCTGTAGCTAAATCTGGCGAAGTTCCCTTGTGGACGATCGTGAACCCACCACCTACCTCACAAAAAATCCGAGGAAGAAAAAAATATTAAAAACACACTGATGCTCACAACGCTCATGTTGGAGATTGAATGAGGATACTCAAAAGAACTACTTGTTTGGATAAATGCTGGCTGGCTCTGCTGTGAAGAAGTTGTACATAATGCTACTGCTCTGATTGACAAGAGAAACAAAGTTCTTGAGAGAGAAAGAAGAAAACAAATCCAAGTTGCGTTTGGAGAAGGGACGGAGGGAGTTACATTGTCACTTGTGGAGAAGTGCACTTGCTCGTCCGCACTGCGAGAAGGACGGCATGCTAAACCAGTCTGAGAAGGGACAGAGGGAGTTACATTGTCACTTGTGGAGAAGTGCACTTGCTCGTCCGCACTGCGAGAAGGACGGCATGCAAAACCAGTCTCGTGCACTGCGAGCTTTGTGCACTGACTGACTCGCGATATCCGTGCTTGCTTATATAGGTCCTCCACTGGTGCCTTTCAAGAGCCTCGGTGTTGCTACAATCGTTGCAATGTACGTGATGGCTGGATGCAAAGATATTATGGCAGTTTCTTGGTGTCGTGCGTCTGGATTTTGTGATGCGAAGTAATGCCTTCTGTGCGACCCTGGTGATGTGAAGTTTTTCCGACCCCCTCTCTGCGAGGAGTCTGGGAGTTTTAGATTCCGTGTTTTTAGTTTCTGACTGCAATCATCATGTCGGAGTCCTTAAGTCGGGATGTAGGAGAAATCAATGCGACTGCAAGAGGAGGCAGGAGGAAGAACAAACCTGTTGCGGGAAGAGAGTGTAACAGCTTGAGTAGGCTGTGGTGGCTTTGCTGTATCTCGGGAGGATCATCGAAGGGAGATGAGAAGCTGTTGGAGCTGCGAAGACGAGCTGTGGTGGAGACTGTTGGTCGAACTAGCAGAATTGGACACGAAGAAGAAGGAAACCGCGTTTCGTCGCCGAGAATGTGCGGTTTAGTGTTAGTGACGAGCCGACGGAGACATGTTTCTGCCGGTTTAGCAGGGTCTTGTGTAGGAAACTGCTTTGCTGTAGGATGCTGTTGTCCTCTGGTCATCTTGCGTCTTTTGGCGCAGGTTTTTGTACACGTTCCTCACAATTTCGTTCGAAAGGTGGCGACGGCTTGCAAACACAAGCTCCGACAATCCAAGCGTAGTACTAGAGCTTGTTCTCATTCTGCAAAGGAACCTGACAACGTCGACACTTCTGATTATTTCAGTGCTGCTACTTCAGTGTGCGAGGGCACAGAACTGGAAGAGGTCGTGGGTTCTCGGTCTGACCTGTTAGCGCCATCGACTGCTCCAACAGCAGCAGAGAGGTGTCATGAGCGAGAGGTCTGGCTCGAATATTTCCATACAGTCACTGTCGACTTCGGTTTTCAACAACTTCCGAAATCCAGTTGCTGCTCACTACGAAGATGTTCGTCGAAATAATGCCGAAGAAAACATTTCGGACTATATCCGTGGTCGAGGAAAGCCAACATCATCCTCTAATTTTTTTCTCGCATTCCTACACGATTTTGTTTAAAGATTTCTGTAGTCTCTTGAGATTTCCTGGCGCTTTTGAAGAAGATTCTTGTAGAAAGCTAGTCTAGCAAGAATTGATTATTACAGCCACTGTTTTCTTTTCGTTCTTTCTTTCTTTTATTTGGCTTGCAATTCCGAGAAAGCAAAGGCAACAGCAGCAAATCAAAGTACCTTAAAAGGTTTGCTGTTCATCCCTGTTCGATTTGTCCTCCCTTCGACACATTGTTCGCAAAACATTTGGTACTCAACCTTGTTCAACTCGATTTTTCATTCGAAACTGAATACTATTGTGCGCTAAAAGATTTGTTATTAATCCTCGATCAATTCTTCCTTCAACACATATTTTTTCGCAAAAGATTTGGCTGATCAACCATCTTCTTCGATTCGAATTTTTCCTTTGATTTTGCTGTTAATTCTTCTTTGATTTCTGATTTGGATTTTCTCTCGTTCTGTCGTCTGAGTTTGATCTCTCTACCTCTCTCTCTCTCTCTACTACTCAATTGCGCAAAAGAGCTCCAACTGCAAGCTCCCCTCTTGTTCGTCACTCTTGTGGAGGCAGAAGAGGTTTTCTCACAAAAGCAAGTCTGAAAGCGAAAAAACACACAAGCGGGGAGAAAAAAAAGCACTCTCGGTGGGACTCGAACCCACAATCCCCTGATTAGAAGTCAGATGCCTTATCCATTAGGCCACGAGAGCCAACTAGCAAGTAAAATTGCAATCGCGTGATTTAATAGTATTTAATTTTCTCAGCTCTATTTCCTTCGCCCTTAGCGTGTATTTAAGTGGTGTCTTTTATTGCCTCAAGCTAATGGACTTGCATGTGTAAATTTTGGGTGCACCCATCCAATTGATGGGTTGTTTTGAAATCTACCCATCTATTTGTTGGGTTTCTTTTCAAAATATGAATGTTGGGTAACTGATTTAATCATTTTTTTATATGATTTTTTTTTCTTTTTGGGTTGTCACTTGCCTTTTTGTATCACGAGCTTTCATACCACTATGAAATGTAGAAAACAATTCATATGATTAATTTTTCAAATGAATTTTTTTTTATAAACATACGAATAATTAGCTTCAATTCCTTTTGACTCTCATTAAAATGAGATTTCTAAAAAATTGATTTGAAATATTATGCAAGAATCGATTTAAATATAAACACATCAATTTTAATATAAACTTTGTGTTTGAAACACAAACGTTTTAAAATTAATTTGATGTTATTTTAAAAACTTCAATATGGCTTTGATGAAGATTTAATAACAAAAACCATAATGAAATTAACTTTTATTGGTTAATTTGTTTTCATTGTTGTCATTTTTTGTGTTATAAAAATTTACTATGCCTTAAGATAGTAAACATGCATGTATGAAACAAACACAACTAGTTGACCCTCTTTTGTATGCAAACAAGGGTTATAATATTATTGTATTAATGTAACAAGGGTTTTATGTGTAAGTGTGCAAAATAGAAATTACAATCAAAAAATTTGCATGATTTGGTTGTTTGATTTATTTATTTTGTTAGTTATCTTTACAATTAAATGGGTAATAGGGTTTGGTGTATTTGTAAGAATATTAGAGGAATGATTAAGATGTTAGAAAGGGATCATTCTTTTCAATGTTCAATAGAATAAGGTTGTTTGTAAGCATGAAGGTTATTATTTTTGGTGCATGAAATTGTTGGATTTGGTGGTTTGAATTTGTTTTCTTATGTATTTTGAATGAACTAAAAGCTTAATGTGTCATAACTATTTACAGAGGATTGATAAAGTTGAATGACAATTCAATTTATTTTCCTAAGGTTTTACTCTCCAAGACAATAACAACAATCATATAAACTTGTAACATTGATATAAGCATATATTACAAAATGTAATAAAGAGAAAAATAAAATAAATCTAACGCTGGTAGAATTTATTTGCGGGTGAATTTTGAAGGTAGATTGTTGACATGTCAATTTCTAATTTGTCTATCAAATCAGTCCAAACATTTACCTATTTGTGAAAACACCCAAATATTTCAATTGCTAGAGGAAGGAATTGATTGGTGGGGTGTTAGTTACGGTAATTCTTTTATTTTTGGCTTGAGCTGCATTGAAAGTAATGAATCCTTGAGTTGTGCAAAATCAATGAAATGGATTTGCATGTGTTGGGTCAATTATAACAACGTCAACTAATTTGCAAATTCCATCTTTGGTGAACATAATGTCAACTCATCAACAAAAAGAATTGAATGTGGTTAAAGGAAGTGCATGTAGTTGTTCTTATCCCTTGTGGAAACCAACATTTTACGCAATGGCAACAAAAGTGTCGCAAACTACATCATGGGTCCTCTTGTGCTCGTTGCCATGGGCACAATGTAAAAGGTGGATACCCATAAGGTCAATGAATATGTGCACACACATTGAAGGAGGCCTGGAATTGAAGGATGTGATAGTCTAAAACACATTCAAAGTGATGTGGAAAAACTTGTGGAAGATAATCAAAAGGTTGGAAAGATTGGTCAAACTATAAGCCAAATGTTCACCCTAGGGCCAAAACATGATAAAATTTGAGCACAATTGGCCTCAAGTATCATATCAAAAATCATGGATAGGTCAAAGAAATGTTCATATGTATAGGATACATTAGAGGGGGTCAATGATGTGAATGTCATTTGTAAATGCAATGGTATACTCAAGAATGACAAAAGCCAAAATGGAAGGACCAAGAAGATATAATGCCAAAACCCAAGCCTAAACTAATGCAAATGGGTTGGGAATAAAGAAGGGTATTGGGTCAATAAGGCCATGTAGGTTTAGATTAGATGGAGTACATGCCTAATAAGAACGTTGGTGATGGGTTAACCGTTGAAGGGCAAATTGATGCCCACATGTGAAACAAAAGGCTTTAGGTGAACGTTGTAGGCATGTTGGGGGGATGGGGGTAGGTTGGGTTTTGATCATGGGCAATTATAAAGGTTGAAAAAATGGAAGGTAGAAAAGATTATGCATGTGTATTATTTAAAAGGATTGGAAAATTATTGGGTTGAGGTTCCACATTCACACAAAAGGTTGAGGGTTGATAGGGGGAATTAGTGGGTGGTGTGTGGTTTATTAAAATGGTATGGGGGATTGGTGGGTGGTGCATGGTTTACAGAGGAAAGGGGTGGAAAATAGGGTTGTGCTAGTTGTGTGAAAGGGAATATGGACGATTTGAATTACAAGGTTTGATAGACATGATGAACTAAGGGACATGAGACATTTTGTGCACTTGAAAAAAAAGGTTTATTAGAAGCACAATTACAAATAAGGCTCACATTGTAAAGATTACCTATTTCAACATGGTACTTTTAAACTCATAAAGCCATCTACATAAAACTAGACAAATCAAAACAAAATAAATAAACAACCATCACAAATAAGCAAGTCATATTTCAAGGGATAGTTAAATATTAATTTTGCCATAACCTTGGACACCATCGTTCTTACTTTACTGGGTTTAACAAAACCTATAAACTTTTGAAAATTGTTGTGCAAGGATTACAAGCCCAAAAACTTTTAATCTTTTTTTTTTTTGAGTATTCAATTAAAATAACACTTAACTTCAATAACAAGAAAAACACTTTAGATCTTTTGCTTAAAAAAAACCCAAAAACTATATTATTGATGAATGAGTATCCATTATGTATTCACATGTTCACACTTGCAACAATTTTTTTTTTGCTTCTATCTATTTTATTTCTTCCTTTGTTATTTCTCTAGAACTATGAGAACTATGATAAAATCTAAGATTGTAGCAAAGTCTCTCTCTTTGTGATAATTTGTAGGTAATAACCATATTCTCAATGATAAATATATTTGTGAACGTGACAAAAACATTAAAAAAAGGACCCAACACAAAACAAAACCCAAAGAAAACACACACACATATTTTCAAGCTTCTAATTGGCCCTCTCTTGTGATGCAGAATTTATCCCTCATTTTTTGGTCCAACTCCAAGAGGCCTACGCAACTTTTCATCCATCTACAAGAAGGCTATGAACGTTTTCATTCATTTATAAGAAGATTATGAAACTCTACTCTAGATAGCATTTATGGAGAGGGGCGCTATCCATTCTCTCCATAAATGCTATCTAGTCCATAGTAAATGAACTTTGATCTTCTACGATGATTCATGGCCCTTGTCTTTGACATGGATTTTGCACATTACTTGGTTTCTTTCCTCTATAGCTTCACTTGTGTGTCAATTCCGCATGTTCCCATTTCCTTTTTGTTGGCTCTGCCCTTCAGGGTAGAGAGATGCAGAGAGATTGGCATGTATGCACCCAGAAATGGGCCAAAGTTTTGGTATCCCTACATTGGAGGATCATGTGTACCACTTGGGGGCATAACTAAAGAATCCACTTGGGCTTCCCACAATGCTAACCACCATGTGTTTCCAATTTACTATGCTGAATATGCCATTCAAAGGGCAGAGTCATTATCAGACAAGCCACTTGTTGATTCTGGCTGTGGAACCAATGTAGGTTTCATGGTCTGAATGTAGACTAAGATTCACAAGCAACAAAATTCGTGTTGAAACAAAGAGATGTGAACTCTGCTCCGTGTTGCAAAATCTGTTGTTGCTTGTCATCAAATTTCAGTAAGGGAAGAAATCAACTACCTCCACACAAATCCTTCTGTCTTCCTTTCTGTTCTAGTGCTTCAGCCTTGATTTATGTCTGCAAGAACCACATGCAGGAACTAAGCAGCATGTTCAGCATGTAGCCATATTCACAGTGATTTTGTAAGACTGAAGCTCTAATCTCATACTTTGAAACAGAAAAAATTCTTGGATACCTCCTTGTTTGCTATAGGAACTCTATAAGAAACTTGGATCAGACCATATGTATGAAATGTGATGCCTAAGAGATTCCCGACACAATTTGCATGAGTTTAGGACTCCTAACATGCACACAACATGGACACAAATTAAGCCAATTATCAAGCTAGTGCTAAGCTTGCAGCTGGAAACTATTGTTGCCTGGACAATAATAGGTCCTTAAGCTTTTGCATCCTTCCATGCTGGGAAGGTGTGATATGATGCCATGTCTGGTTATGAAAGTATTTTTAGTGTGCAAACATTTGTTTTCCTTCTGCTGACAAATCGCACAGCAAATGTTTCGCAGAATGCATTTTGTTGGAGTTGAGCAAAATTAGTTCCCAAGTGCGTTGAGAAAAGCTGTTTGCAGTAGGAGCTAGAAACATTGGGCAAAACTTCAGTGAAAGTGGACTTGCTTTTCTGTGAGTGCACATCAGCTTGGATGTCAGTGCTGAATAAGCATTTTTTCTTACCTGTGAAAGACAACTCAGAACAGATTTGTGGCTGGCTTGTGGCTGGAATTTCAATCAATGTCAGGTACTATCAGGGTTGAGAACCAAGCCAAAAGAAAAACACCCCCTAGTTTTGCCAGATTGGAAGAGCTTGAAGGAAGACTGGATATTGATATCCTGAACTTTCTACACTGGAAGGCAGGTGCTTATGGCATTGAATCCAGTATCAGATAAGTAGTCATCATGGCTGGGCTCCTGGAATTGCTTAATGGAGCCGAGAATGAAGTCTACAAATTGCATGTGAATCAATATTGCATTCTCAGCTGTATATCAATATTGTAGAAGATTTCAAGGCAGATGAAATCAATGTTCTTAAGAGCAGAATTGAGCCTGATGATGGCCAAGCCTCCAGAGTATGCAAGCAATTGAGAGGAAGGGTTTTATTGATGCAATCAAGATTCGCCAATGCAGCTGCAAAATGTGTTTAAATTTTAGCATCAAATTTGATAACATGACATCAAATACCAACACACCCAGAGAATAGTTTTTTTGGGTCCTCTCTTTTTCTTCCTGGAGGTAATAAAAAATGAGGCAGGTGCTCTCAAACAAAAGGTACAAAAGTTCTTGCTATTGTGACTTCCAGTAGGCTCATCAAAATGAAAAAATGAACATTCAATGTTGTTAAGTGCACCCCAATTCTGTGATGGCCCTTGAATTGAATTGCTAGAGGGAGAGCAATCTTGTGTCCTGAAGTCGATGGATGGAAATCATCATCAGCAATGCCTATTTTCCCCCAAACAGATAACCCAGTGATGACCCACCACCTGGTTCTGCGTGGACCCTTGTTGATGGTCGATCCTAGACAAAACAACAAACAACAACATCAAGGGGAACAAAAGTAATGACATTCCATTAACAATCTGAAAGCACTTATCTTAGGTGAACTCTCATGGTACTCATGGTCCTAGTAGTGAGCCTTGGTCCTCAATAGATTTCCAAGAGGAAGTTTAGACTCCAAATTTCCCTCAAGAAATTTGACTACATTGTAATGTGAGACAATAATGCAGAGCCTTCTTATTTGATATTGCAACAAGATAACAAAATGATTCATGGCACCAATACACCCAATTTAAGTAAATGTGAAAATTATTGCTTCTTGATGAAGAGACTCCTCATGCATAAAAACATGTGAGCTTTTTCCTTTTTGTCTTTGGCCTTCTTGGGGTCTATCTAGCAGTTGATTGATTGTTAAGTACTTCTTACAGTAATGAAGTTGCCAGAGTTTTGACCATCAGCTCGATGATAGTTGTTAGAGTTTCGATCTGATCTGATCTGTTGTGGCCCCATGTATAGTGAAGTTGCATCATTGCTTTCAGCAACTTTGACAGGCAGTGGAGCAACAAGATCAGGATTGTCATCTGATGATAATGAGCTTCTCCTTGCTAATGACTTCCTCGCAGCCTGTTGATCCTTAGTTGTTGTGTGATTAATAAGATGTGAAGGAGTTAGCATTGTTTCAAGCTTTGGTTGAGGAGGCTCAGGAGACCCAAATAGATAGCCTAATGAGCTTTGTCCTCCTCCACTGCTCACACCGCGTGCCATTCTGCACAGATTCTTCACTGGAAGTTGAAACTTGAGAATAATTCTTGGATTCAAGTATCCACAAAATCTCGTATGAAGAAGACTACTTTGTTTTTTGCAGGGATGCTCTGAGGATAAATTCTTGGCTGAAGTTCGGTACACTGTGAGGATGAGATTGAATGAGCCAAAACCACTGTGAAAGGTACTAAAATCTCACACTGGATCTAATGCTGGTTTGATCTTCACTTCCAAAATATTTGAATTCAAGTAAACCAAAACTTGTTTTTTGCTGAAAATTTTGGTTGAAGTTCGCCGCAATGGAGGATTGAGATTCCAAAGAAACTGCAAACTCTACAAGAACCTCACTCTAAAACTAGGCCGGTTTGATCTTCAACTGAAATATTTGGATTCAAGTAGACCCAATCTTGAATGAACAAAACCTTTTCTCAGATGTTCTAGAGATAAAAATTTGTGACTAAATTTTAGTACACTTTGGTGGACAAGATTCCAAAGCAACTACAGAAGGTCACAAAGTCTAACACTGGAACTATGCTGGTTTGGATGACTCTCTCTCTCTCTCTCTCTCTCTCTCTCTCTCTCAATTGTCTTTTCACAGTCGAGGAGTCTAACAATTTCCTGCACTTCTCTTCACAATCTGAAGAAATACAAAGCAGTTAGATTTCCAAACTAGAAAACTGAACATGAGGAGGATATAGATATGAGAGAGAAAAGATGTGAGGAGGAGAAGAGAAAAAGGAACTGCCATTCTCCTTTTCAACTGCCCACTCTTTCTTCCCCTCTTTTCAAAACGCTTCCTTCACACTAACCACCACCTCAAATCCAGCAGCTTTTGAAAGGGCACAGGAAATAAAAATTCTGCCCAAAGAGAGGATTCATGGGCAGTCTGAAAATGTTTTTTCTTAAAATTTCAGAATCATAAAGCACCTGCACTTTTTTTTCCTTCATATTTTCAGGTCACTCCCCAGCTTGAATCTGTCCTGTTTGAGTTTCTCGCACTTACCTCAGACTCACCTCAGACTTTACCTTTGTCTTATTGGATGTTCCAAAATTCGGAAGGCCCTATAAAGGAAGGCCCCCATAGCAGAACCTTCTCCTATACTTGAGTCCTTTTGCCAAAATAATTGCTGTTGATGTACCATTTACAAAGTAGGGCTGGACTCGGATAGTATTGCCACATCCTAGGGCCCTTATTTTGAGAATGCCCCTACCCTGGGGGTGTCCCCTCTACACAAAACTGCCAAGTGCATTTATAGTTATATTGAAATCAACATTTGCACATCAGTCAAACAAATTACCTTCCATATTTTCATTACTGTGATCCGAGCAACCTTCTACTGCGTCTGTCTTCCCTCCAAAAATCTTCTCTGCAACATCTTCTCCTTCAACCTTCCGAATTTTTTCCCTCCAACCATACTTATATAACCTTGCACCAGTGATTTTCTCGGCATTGGGTTGCAATATGCCATAGACAAGCCATTCAGGCTTTTCTCAGCTAACCCATTGATGACTGAGTGTTCTTCTAATGATGTACACAACACTTTGGAATTAAGCTTGCTGCAAAAAGTGGAATGTAACTAAGTGTTAGTCCGTGTTGCAGGATTAAAATCCTCCTCTATCTAATCTCTTCGATAACAAGCAAAATCTCAGAAGGAAGGTGGGAGCCCTGCAGCTCTCAAACTCAGGCAAATTTTCCAGATTTGGGATTTTACAAGTTTTGTGATTTTCTTTGAAGCAACCTTGCCTGCAAAGTTTCTGAAGAACTTGATGAGAAATATGCTTCAAGCCATGCAGTGAACTGTTAGACTTCTAACATCTTGGAGTACTCCCAAACTCCAGTATGTACACCTGGTGTTTCCTTCAACCCACAGATTTTTGTACCTGAGTTACTGTCAAAACCACCATTATAATTGTCAGAAGCTGCTCAATTGTAACATTGTTAAGGAAGATAATATCATGGTTTTTCAATCAGCATTTCCTTCAGTGGGCTTCACTTACTTGTGTTATAGTTCTCCTTCATGCTGTGAAAGCTTGAATCGTCCATGGATGGTATGATGATTCTTCAGAAGTGATTCTATCTAAGGATTGGAGAGTGCCTTCTTACCACCCAGTTTCAACTTATGTGGTCATTGCACAGCCGTGTCACCTAGCCATTTTCTCCCCATCATCAAGCATGGCAATCATTGACCATGAATCACAGGTCTTCATTGGGGGGAACATAGCCAAAACTCTGAAAGACAGTTTGCACATGACCTTTCTGCTTCAGGTGGTGTTTAATCTGAAGGGTTCTAGAGGCAACATCTAACAGCCAAATATGGTGTCACATGAGAAACTCAGGTGACCCTCTTATTTCCCAAGTGGATAATTTGAGCAACACCTTTCAGCATTACACAGCAGGTATCACCTAAAATAATTATTTTCTAGAGATAGGTGCTCTCTTGCTACATGGCAGGTACAGTAGCAAAAACAGCTTATGAGATGAGATGCCTCAATCAGGTTCTACCTCTCAGAACTTTCATTCCTCTCAGTGATGAACACATGAGAAAAAATCCAGTTTCAAGAACCTCTGATACTGCAGGTGAATATCAGGCTATCAAATTACCCTTTCAGTCAAGTTTTCTTACACCTCCACTAGGAGGATTCCATGTACAAACCAAGCACAACTAGTTCTGAATTTGCTGTGTTCTGAACTGATGGAGAGCATACTACATGCCCAATCTACATACTAGGAGATAGGAGGTATAAACAAAGTGAAAAAGAGTCATCTATCACTTTTTCTCACGGTACATTTCAGGCTCAAAGTTGGTTTCTTTGGCAGGTTTTGCCATCTCAATACCAACAAAAATAACTATGAAGACGGCAGTATAGATAAACAAGTATTCATGCTGCAATCACCAAAGCACATTGAAACCACAATGTAAGAAACAGCTCTTTGAGATGGGTCCACTAACAAAATATTCTCCTCAAGATTCATTGTCCAAGACTTAGCAAAAAAACTGTAATTTGATCCTGCATTCACTTCATACACAAAACAAATGCTTTTACACTCAGTTTTCAAGACTAGTGACAACATTCAAAGGGTGAGAATCAATGCCCTGCAGATGTTGAGAGTTAGGGTCTAGATAACCCAGGTCAGGCTTCTGTACTTATATTGATCTGCTTCTTACTTTGAAGGTCTGTTAACCAAACACCCAGTTGGTCTGCTGTAAGGATGATGTTTCACCTACCACTACAGGTTCTGTTTGTGAAAGGATGTGACTTCAAGAACATACCGGAATATTGGCAGTCCATCCTGCAATGAGGCCAGGAATGAAGAGCCAAGACATTGCACCTGCACATGTATTTTATCTTAAAAACTGATCGCTGATGATCACAGGATCCCAAAAATGTTTGAGAATTGCACTCTGCAGAGGAAATGAAAGAAGAACTCTTGCAGAGGCTGTTGCAGAACACCTAAATGGATAACATGTGTCAAGAAAAGGAGCTTACCTTGACCACCAGTTGGTGCTCCACTTGACTCCATTACTTCATTGATGCCCTCCATGAAGGTGCCTAAACATAGGAAATGTCAAAGAATGACTAAAATTGCATAGAGTTCCTATACCATTACCTGATACCAAAACATCCTCCTGTCTAGTTCAGTTCAACAATTGGATCCAGAGGGACAGGTTACCATTCTGTAGACATGGAGGGGGAATGCTTCCAGACATCCCCTCAAATTCACTGGTTACAGTCACCTTGGTCTCAAATGTAGACTTCTGCTACTGTGTTAAGGAGAAAGGGATGAGGCACATACAGAAGATCTACAGGATATAATGTGCAATGGATGAGCACAATTACCCTATGTAGATTTTTTTAGATACCATTTGGTAGGAGTTTCTATTATGTTAGCTTAAGCAGTGACCTAAGACAACCTCCACATCAGATTTGTGGAGTGTTAGGTCTGCAGATTGGATCTTAGATTGCCATCAGGTAGGGCAGATTTTTCCCACCAGATTAGCAGCAGCTTGCAAAACTTCTCACTGGAATTTCATGTTTGAAGCAGCATTTTGGCATTCAGCTCACCACTTCCCACTTTAGGGATAAGCACTAGACGGATTCTTGCATATTTTTGCACATGATTCATTTATGGATACACTTATGGGAACAACAATTGTGGAGGCTATTCTTCATCCTTGTCACACAATGTCTCTCTTACACTCTGTTCAAATTTCCATATAAACTCAACAGCATGAAGAAATTTGCTGCACCATTGCTAACTCAAAGAAGGAACCTGTCATTCATGATCGTGTACATATATGTATACCCTTCAAACTCGTCAAATTTTCCCAGGAGGTAGATGTTGTCAAGTTTATATAGCAAATCACACACACAAAGAGAATTTTGCTCATGTTTTCTTAATCTACTATTGAGAGAACCTCATGACAATGGGTTGAATTTTATAGACATACCATCGTCACCCTCATGCCATGAGTGTGCTCCATCAGCCTTTCCCCATGGAAACTCATCATCCTGCATGGACCCGGCAAGTTTCATCGACAAAAATCGGCAAATCTCAAGCCTCACAAAATGGTGTGCCTATGGACAACAACCAAGAAATGCAATATATTCTTTCTCAAAAGCATGATTATGGAACATTTGTAGAGAGAACCTCAACCTTGATTAGCCACCTTAAGAGAGCCGTATACTGTAATAGGCAGTCCAGTTTGGTGGTAATTAATTTTGGCAAACAAAATTCTGAACTTCTGAGAAATTATTAAAACATACTGACAGCTGATTAACAAGTAAAATATATATCATAATCAATGTTTTTATTTTTCATCATTTAGATATCAAAATGTTGGTGAAATTTAACCAAAAAATAGCAAAATTAGTCGAATTTACACTAGAAAAACAAAATTTTCACAACCTCTTTGTCCTAGACTGATGAAATTTCGTTAGAAAAAAAAACACTGATTGAGCAGAAATTCTAGGAGACGATAATACATTAAATCTTCGATATTAAACTGTCGAACCTGTTACACTAGTACGGCATAAATGTTCGAATGTCATGAAGCCAGGGGCAAAGATCTTGGATTTTAAGTTACAAAACAGAACTCTGGATGGGAAAAAATCTAAGAAAATAGGAACAAAAACCGTCACAATAATATGCTGCCTAAAATCCAGTAAAAAATGGTGCATCAGAATGTCTTTTGTTACAAGCCAGTATCCTGGAAACATAAGCTGGTTGAGATGTTCCACCTATGTTCTGTGACGTTTCAGAACATACAGAAAGAGGGGGGAAATTCTTTTTTGAATCACATACCTACTACTCCTGTGAATATTTTTCCAGGAGTGCAAACCTGTGGAAATAATGGTCTAACAGTGAGACACATGATCTAGGAGAGTAAGCAAAATTTCCAAACGGGGAAAGAAAAATAAAAAATAAAAATAACCTTGAATTTATGAGGGGGAGATAGGAGAGTCCTACCCTTAATTCTGACCCTGCAGTTGCATTGACATCGTAATCATCTTCTTGCAAATCCGGCTCCACTCCGGTGTTACCGGCTGCTCTTCTTCTGAATGCCAAATTTCGCCGCGCAAATGTGCAACTTGTTCGCATCTGTTGCCATCCTACGACTGCTCTTCCCTCTACATCACAACTCTTGATCCTAATGGAGAGAGGTAGCACTGCAGAACAACATACCATTGCCGCCATTGGAAAATCCTTTTGCAAATCGCGTCACTTCGTCTTCCCCTCTCTCTCTCTCTCTCTCTCTCTCTCTCTCTCTCTCCGTCTCTTCTCTTCTTCACAGTGGATAGCTCTCTTCTGCCAAACCACGAGAGTCTCATATTCGAGGTCCCGAGGTCGGCGAGATCGAGCTCGGTTCTGATTCGTCGATTCGATGTCCGGCACTTGCATGGTGGGACATCGTTTTCTTCAGGACGACATCTGGATCTCGACTTTCTTTTCTTTTTCTTTTTCTTTTCTTGTCTTTTCTTTTGGGAACAATGATATATTTATTTATTTAGTTATTTAGTTATTTTTGGAGGGCGAAATTTTTGCAACTTGGCGAATTTTTTTTCAGAAAATGAAGAAAAAAATCAAGATTTTGTGATTTTTCACTATTTTTTGAAATAAAAATAATTAAAATTATCCACTTATAGACCTAGGCTATTCCTAGGTAGCCATTTGTACTAGCAATTTTACAGGCCACTAAGAATTTGGAGGGGGGGAAAAAAAAAAAAACAACTCCTTTTTTGGGGGTTTGGAAATTATCCAAAAATTCAATTGGCATTCTTTTTGGCAAAATTTTGTCAATTGTGCAAATCCTACAAAAATTACATAGTAGCCATATTTTGTTTGAAAAAAAACTGAAATTGCCATATTTAGATGACAAGTTGTAACGTGTTGTTCAAAAGACATAGTCAGAATCCTTACCTTTTTCAATGTCATCTCCGACCTATAGCCAAATTTGGCTAAAACACCTATTAGTAGATGATCAACTATGTGGATGATAAAAAGATATTGACATTATACCATATGCCTTAAAGTCTACACAACCTCACAATGCATACTCTATGATAGGTTGTGTATAACTATCTCACTCCTTTCATAATAGCTACTTCCTATCCTTATAACTATTTCATTCTTTTCCCAATAACTATTTCACTCCTTTTCCTTATCCAACGACATGGATATGTCACAAAGTTCCTAGGCCACAATTGGCAATAAAAGACACATGATTATCACCTCACAATGCTTACATGTCACATGTATTACATTGAAAATATTATTGCAACATTATAACTACATTTAACATGACGATATTAATGATGCACAATATTGATGTTTCCTAATATAATACATGTAACCCACGATTTCTATGCATGGTTGAAAATTTGCAATTTGTGTGCCATGGTGATGGAAGGTTTAATATTGCATAGAAGTCATGCACCACTAGAAAATAAGCAATACCATATGACAATAAATGGTATTTGGTTTTTACATTACATCTATGCCAATTTTGTATTGTTTTCACTACCATTTATTTTGTGCCAATTTCATATAGTTTTCCTTTCTATTTATTTTATGTCTCAAATGTGTTTTTATTGTTTTTTTATTTTTGAGGTTGAAGGTGTTTTTGCTCTTTGAGAGGTTGAAGGTTTTTGTTTCTTCTCTTGAAGGTTGGAGGTTCTTATTTTTACTCTTAAAAATGTTAAAGGTTTTTGTTTTTTGTTCTTGGAGGTTGAAGGTTATTGTTTTTGTTCGTAAAAAGGTTGAAGGTTTTTGCTCTTACTTTTGAATGTTGGAGGTTTTTGTTGTTTCTTTTAAATGTTGAAAGTTATTGTTCATACTTTTGGATGTTGAAGGTCTTTACTTTTACTGTTTGATGTTAAAGGTTATTGTTCTTATTCTTAGATGTTCAAAGTTTTTACTTTTGGTTTTAGATGTTGAAAGTTCTTGTTCTTACTCTTGGATAATGAAGGTTCTTACTTTTGTTATTTTTATGTTATAGGGTTGAACTTTCATTATTTTCAATCCATCGACGTCAAAATTATGTATACAAGTTTTTTTATAAAAAATACCTAAAAATATAATTCAATTCATCTGATTATAAGCATAATATTTGATTCTATTTACAAGTGTACAAATTATAGTTTAATTTGTATCAATGTTATGTACATTGCATTTTACTAACAAATAAGTTACATATTAGTGATAATATAATTGTAAACTAATTTTATTCAAATTGAGCAAATTATTTACATATTTTTGACATTACAATGTTATGATATGTTACTAATTTCATTTCACATGTGGAATCAAATATTATAACATGATGGATTTTAAGTAGAATGTGCATTGAATAAATCGCATGGCTTAAGTTTCATTTCAACAAAAATAGGATTAAACATTCATTTATGAAACATAGTGTTTTAAATGACAATATTTGATTGTTGTGGGTCATCATTTTTATGATTTAACCTTTCTTTTAAATAGAGAAACATGTTTGTTATATATAGCTTGGGCATTATATTTAGATTCATATTTAAATTTTTTTTGTTTTAGACATTTAATAATTTATTTTAATATATTTTTCAACATGGAATGTAAATGTATTTAAAGTTTCAAATCCATTTCATTTTTATAAATAATGTGTCCAATGCAATTCAACAATATCTATTATAATTAGACAACATGATAATGGTTGTGTGAAATTTAAATAATTACATTATAAGTTGCAATTTAATTGTTTAGTACTACTAAAATCAACTACCATACAATTGCTTTGAAACCCAAATTTAAACACCTAGTTACAAATTAGTCACTAAATCTTTTATCTTCATTTCATCTTTAGTTGCAAAAGATAGGAACAAAATTCATTACTCAAAGGGATGAATGAAATAATAAAAGATATTTGTTGAGCTTATTATAAAATAGTTGTAAATGAGTTGCAAAGGATTGCGATAGAATTCTTTCACATCAAATGGATGAATGAAATAATGAAAGAATATATTTGTTGAATTAATTGTAAAATAGTTGTAGATCAGTTATAAAATATATGAATAAAATTCATTCCTCAAATGGATGAATGAAACAATTAAAAATTGTAGTTGTCAAACTAATTGTAAAATAATTGTAAAAAAGTTACAAAAGGTATCAACATACGTCATTTGTCAACAAATGGATGAAATGCCATGTTGGCATTTCGTTTGTCACGTTGGAATGTGTGTGGGAATTTGACATGGAAATTAGTTGCAAAAAAGTTGCATATAGTTGCATGTGAATTGCATCGTATATGCAATATTGGATATGACATAAGGTGTCCATTGCAATTGTTGCAACTTGTCCAATAACATTCAAGGTTGTATAAATACCATGAGTTTTAAGTATCCATTGCAATTGGAAAACTTAATTGCAAGCCCAATATTTAAACCCTATATTTTCTCATAATGCATGGAAGTTTTCATATGCCCACTATCAAACAATACTACAAAATGTGGGTGCAATTCACTAGTCCTCATTCACTAGACCAGTGAATTATTACTTTCCAACTAGTCCCCATTCACTAAAACCAGTAAATTCATTATTTTCCAACTAGTCTTCGTTTATTAAAACTAGTGAATTCATTACTTTCCAACTAGATGCCAATTACTAAAACCAATGACTTCACTCAAAATGCAATCACTTGATGTACAAAGACACCTTTTGTTATAATGAAGAATGTTTTTTTAAAAACCTCTTAATTACAAGTGAATTTCAAGTTAATTATGATGTAATTAAGAATGAACTAAAAGTTAACTATAAATGAATTAAAAAATCATTATGAATTGACTAAAAGTTAATTGAAAATGAATTAGAAGTAAACTATTAATTAATTAAACATAAATTATGAATTAATTAAAAATGAATTTGAAGTTAATTAAAAGTGAACTAGGAGTTAACTATAAATGAATTATGAATTGATTATGATTTAACTATAAGTGAGCTAAAAAATAACTATGAATTGATTATGAATTAATTGAATCAACTAAAAGTAGATTATGAATTAACTAGAATTAAACTATGAGTTAATTAAAAATGAACTTGAAGTTAACTAAAGGTGAATTGAGACTTAATTATGAATCGTGGATGAAAATCCTTATGAATGAACTCCATTTGTCATGTGAAAATGGTGTTTGGAACATAGAATGGTTGGATCCCAATGTAATAATAGCATTAGAAGGTTTATAATTCAACTCTTTGTTTAAAACCATTCAATCAACAACATTCAATCGAATAGTGTATAACCATTTGTTCAATTATAATGAGCACCAAAGAATGTCACAAAATCTTGAAGAAAGCATTTCATGGATGTGGTTTCTAGTAGAAACTAACTAGTCCTTTTACATGCAACATTTGTAACCAATTATGCACTTATTGCCTTGTTTTTGAAATGGGCATGCAAAAGGCACCTCCAAAATGTTGTTGGAAACTATCACTGCCTTTCATCAAGTTTAATGAGTGAATGCCCTCTCACGAAAATTGATTTTGGAGTATAACACAATGAGAAAACAATAGATCACAACAAGGGAAAAGTTGGTGCAAAAAAAACATGTATGAAACAAGAATTTATCATATCTTGTCCCAATATTTTTCAATTTAGAAAGTTAATGTTTAAATTTCTTGAAGTTTTAGTTGATTGTAAAGTAGGTAGAAAGGTAATTGTGTATTCTATTTCAAGTAATTCAAGTAGAAATTTGATGTACAATATACTTCAATGTCGTAATATTATAAATTTCATTTATTGTTTCAATGTTAATTTCTGAATTCTCTTCCTCTCTACCAAATTTTCTTGTGCATCTTTTATTGGGATTGATAGGTTGCTTGTCACACATTGAAATGCCTTTTTGGAGAAAATTTCCAAATGCTATGAATTTGATACAAAATCACACTATTTTTACATTATGAATATGTAGATCTATAGGTGCAACATGGATTTCATGTTGTGTTAATTGAAACAAAAACATTGTGTCAACAATGTTGTAGCAATATTTATTGCAATGACACATTCATTATAACACTTAAATTGTGTGTTTTGATATTCAAAGATTGCACAATTCATGCAATCAATATTCATGATGAAGTTGTATTGTTTTTTAATGTATGGTCTTTGCATGGAATTAAGATTACATGCATTTGAATGTGAATAATGAACAATCCACACATAAATTGTGTGTGTTGTAATTGTGCAAAAATTAATACATTGACATATGAACTCAAGAAAATCCAAAAGTTGCATAATAATCAATAAAAAGTTATGGCCTCAGAACTTTTTGATATATGAAAAGACAAATTAAGATGTGGTTTTTCATGTCAATCATATTTATATTAATTCAAATTAAATTTGACATTGAAATAAATAATGATGAATTATTGAAAATCATATGAAAACATAAGAAGAATAAATTGATTGTCATTAGTAGTGCACAATAATGTGGAGCCCAAATATATACACACACATGCATATAAATACCTATGATAACATGTTCCACAACCACAAAGTTAACACTGAACAACATATGGTCCACATCACATAACAACAAAGTTAAAACCTCGTACATATGATGCACAAGTTTTTGATAGTCATAATTAAAGTCTAATGGGTTATTAAAAAGGACTTTGTTTTGTCCTTATTTAACTTTTGAAAATGTAAGAGATCATGGTTCAAAGTTTGACATTTTCAATTCCCACTTTGTTGATTTTAGACATGACAATTTTGTCTTTGTAAAACATTTTGACAATTAAAAAATAAAATAGTGCATAAGTTACTAAGTATTGTGATAATATGGGTAAATTTTAGTAGATTTAAGTCTATTTTTTCAAGTTATTCTGAATATTTGAAATAAAAGATACAATGTTAAGATTTTGGTAATACACTGGTTATAAAGATTTACAAAATATCTTAATAATATCATATTGTTGTAAAATTTCATTTACCCCTATTTGTTTATGCTAAGTAAAAGAAAAATCAACAAAATATAATAAACATTCACATTCAAAGAGATCTACATCATAATAATTTGGGCTTTAATAGCATGAGTAATTGAAAATATCTAGCTAAAGAAATTGAATGAAAATTAAGATTTAGTTTTAAAAAGAAATATCAATTATTTCATGCAAAATGAATGTGAAATCAAAATTTTGTTCAAGAGGCAACAAAGAGCTACCTCATAAAGTTCTTTCCTTTTGATGTGTCTTGGCTTAATTGTTCTTTGAGAGTTTAGAATTGCCAACATTTTTTCATATGCAGGCAATTAAAGAACCCAATATGATTTTTCCTTTAAAATTTTAAGAACCACCCAAGATTAGTTAACAATGACAACAACTAATTCTTAACAAAAATTGTGCTAGAAATAGAATACCTAGATCACATATTGTAGATAGAATAGGGAAAATTCTTTCATGTGTATGATTTCATATTTTTGTGTCCACAAATTTCAATGCCCAAAAAATTAACGATTTGTCTGGAGAATCGATTGATATCACAATTTTCAACACAATTTGTAAAATAAATTTTTGTTTAAGGACTGATATCACACGGACAATTATTTTTTACTCATATGAAACAAATGTTATACAAAGGAAATTCAAATTGTCAACTTCGTTGATCATTGATTTTTTTGGATGACTCAATGGAATCTTCTCTCATTCAAGGAAGTTTTGAATGTGACAACTAATTCAAAATACACGAGCATGAAGAATTATATTGGACATCCTTCAACCCTTTAATTTGGGTTTATTTTTCTTTTTGATTCAATCCATTGATATTGGATTTTGTTGATGGCAAATAAACAAACAACAATAATATTTTCACAACCTTCTATTTTTTAGTTTTTGATTTCAAGATGGAATGCCACAAGTATGAAGAAAAACACAATTCTTATCAATAGTTGTGCCCAACTCATTTCCATAGATACAAAAGGATGTTTTTGTCAAAATACTAGAGGAAATTGCATTCAAATTGAGTAATTTGATATATATTTTCATATTTCATAAGAATATTATGTTATTATACTATGGGGACAAATCCCAAGCTACCCAAGGATGTTTCAAATAACATTTTTATTCATAATATTTAATAGAATGAATCGTACTAACTAATTTTAGTGATTATGATTCATTGGAGTTAATGTAGGTAGAGAAACATTAGGTTCCATAAATCATCATTTTAGATGACAATTTCAAATTGGAATTTTTTTGGTACATTCCCAAGTAAAGAGGAATGGAAAGGTGGTTTTTTTTGGATTTGTTGTCCTTTCAAAGTTGTTTTTTTCCAACACCATAATCATGATCACTAGATTCTCAATACCTTTTACATCAATTTACATCCTATTTCTCTTAAATTAAATTTGAATTAGATATAATTTTTTCATTGAATCCGATGTATTTGAATTAAAATTTAAAAATTTGAATTAAATTGATATAACATGCAATGTCATTCAATATTTTCATTTGAATGGAGCTTAATTAATTTCCAAAAAATCAATTCATTTTTTCCATCAATTGATCATCATTAGTATTTTTGACCTATGTTCAGTACACTAAAGTTTCTCAAACTTTGTATACACAATATATTATAAACTTAATATTTAGCACCATAATGATTTGACAACAATTGAAAAGGTTTGGACTTTATTTTCTTGCATTTATGTGTAAAAATATGATTATAAACTTCTCGAAACTTCTTTTGTATATACTTTGATTGTGATTTCACTCATTGAAAATATTGCAAATTTTGTTTATGAATATGTCGTTGAATGAAAAACCTAAGTTTGAAGATACATAGATCTAAGAAAACACCTTTCCATCTCCTCTTTATTTGGGAATCAACTAATTATAGTTTTATAATTGTCCAAAGGAAGACTTATGAAATCATAAGTTATGTTATCGAAATTGGTTTTAATGAATTATCATCACTAGTTCAAAATGGGTTAATGGTCGTTGATCCTCATGAGTTAACTCAATGGAATTGGTTAAAAATTAATACCTTTTTAAAAAAAAATTAAACATTATTCAATTAGGGAAAAATGCTAACCATAGACCGACTTTATCCTTTTCCAATGCTTGATAATAATGAATTTATAAATTGAAAATCAATAAAAAGCGTTTAATACTTCATTAATTATCAAAGATCATTTTAGTGATAATCGCGATAGGCAAATATGCTTTGTATTCTATTGAAGAAGTAGAAAACTAAACTCGAAAGCTTAATTTCATTCCTACACCCAACGTTTATATCAAGATTCATAAGATAAAAATTTAAAAAATATTTAAAAATATAAATAAATAAACAAATAAATAAATAAATAAATAAATGTTCATTTACTAGAGTACCTTAAATTACACAAAATTCCAGATGACCAAAAAAAAAGGAGAACTTTCATGTGGAAATACCTAGAATCTTAGTGCTTTAATTTCGCCAAAATTTGGCCTGAAAAATATGATTTCGACCTATACAAAGGATTTTTCCATGGAAAAAAATGGGCTTGAACTCGCCAGATTTCAAAAATAAAATAAAATTCCAAATTGTTGATAAGTTCCAGTAGCTAGCCAGGAACATAAAAAATTCAGGGTTTTTATTTTTCCACTTTCATTTCCAGTATGTAGCCAAATATGGCTAAATCATCTTATGGACGATCGCCACTTCAGCTTCAAATCACAAAATTGAAAAAAAGAAAAAGAAAAAGAAAAAGACCCTGATGCCCTATATGTAACAGGGAACCGGCGTTTCGCCGGGTGAGTAAAAGAGTTTACCGGCAGCGGGAGGAGTAAAAGTTACATGGAAAGGGGGGGCGAGGCGGGCGGGAAACCGGCGAAGTCGTGAGTCACGGGAACCGGTGAGCCAGCTTCTAGTACCTTCCTTGTAGTGCGACCCGGCCCGCGTTTGGCCGCCCCTGCCTGCCCCGCCCGCCCGCCCGCCCGCCCGCCTCCTTCTAGCACCTTCCAAGACTTGCCCCTTTTTTTGTCTGGTGCTGCTGCAGAGCTCCTCCTCTGGCGCTCGTCGTTCTCGCTCGCAGTCTGCGACCCTCGTCGTCGTCGTCGTCCTCCCCCTCTATCATCGCATCCTTCCGATTGTGTTGCTCGGCGTCAGTGACAATTCTTCCATGCCTGCTGCCTGTTTTCGAAGGTGAGAGAGTTTTTCCCTCTGCTGCTACTTTTTGGCCGTCATTTTTCCATTCCTTTTTGCAATTTCCTGCTGCTGTCTGTCAGATTATTGCACTAGGTCTTATTGTGCGTCCTGCTGCTGCTGCTGCTGCTCCACCTCCTCCTCCTGAGAAGTTTTGCAATTCTTATTACATGAATGAATCTGGATTTAGGTGTTTTTTCTGTCCGCTACCTCCTCCTTCTCCTACGGCCGCCTCTGCTGTTTCCAAATGTAGTGAAAGACGTTGTAACTGGCGGTTTTTTCAGAATGCTAATAATAGTGCTTGTGTTGCTGAAAAATGGAGCCAGTTGTTTTAGACGATGTAGCAGTAGCACCTCACACGTCCTTAATTGTGTGAGGAACTACTGCTCTGTCTTGGAAAATCATCGGTAAATCATTGTGTTGGCCAAGGAGCTTTTGAATATGTAGGTTGGCAAAAGAAGAAGAAGAAGCAGAAAAAGAATTTAGTTGCGCTTTGTACATAATGATGATATGAGACGGAGAAGAAGAAGAATTTAGTTGTACTTTTTACATAATGATCAGATGAGATTTGGATATAGTTTACAATCCCTGAAGAATTCATCAGTTTCTGTGATTAGAATGTGTGATTCAGTCTGTGATTTGTATCATTAGAGAAGGTTCGATTGATGTACTGAAATATGGGCAAGGGGGATTTGATCTGCAGCTATTATTCTAATTTTCCTCTGATCTGTTTTAGGTCATAGATTTGTTGTCAAATACCATCTAGGTTGTCCTCCATACATGTCTTTTGTTTTGTAGCACACATGCAGCTGTAAGGTTGGAGAGCTTTATTAGTTTAGTAATGCTAATTTTCTTTTTGATTACTGGGTTTCAGGGTTTTGTTGAGTTAGCCATGGCGGATGAGGCAAAGGCAAAAGGCAATGCAGCTTTCTCTGCAGGGAAGTTTGAAGAAGCTATAGAGTACTTTGCAGAAGCAATTGAACTATCACCTGATAACCATGTGCTTTACTCCAATCGCTCTGCTGCATATGCATCCCTCCACAAGTACCAGGATGCCCTCAAAGATGCCAAGAAGACTGTGGAGCTAAAGAGTGATTGGGCTAAAGGTTACAGCCGATTGGGTGCTGCCTATGTTGGTTTAGGCCAGCTTGATGATGCCATCAATTCTTACAAACAAGGCTTGAAGCACGAACCTGCAAATGAAGCCCTTAAGTCTGGGTTGGCTGATGCACAAGCTTCAAGGGCCAGGTCACGTCCTTCTCCTCCATCTGGTGCTTCTCCATTTGGTAATATGTTTTCAAGTCCTGATGTGTGGGCCAAAATTCAAGCAGACCCACAAACTCGACCATATCTCCAGCAGCCTGACTTTGTGGCCAAGCTACGGGAAGCACAGCGGGACCCAAGCAGTGTGTCACGCCATATTAGTGACCCTCGTATGATGCAAGTGATTGGCTTACTTCTGGGCATCAACCTACAGACAACAGAAAGGGATCGGGCACCACCTTTTGAGGGTAATAGTTCAGAGTCTTCAGAGAGAAACTCAAAACCAGAATTTAAGACTGATCAAAGTGCAGGGGCAGATCCAGAACCAGAACCCAAACCAGAACCAATGGATATTCCTGATGAAGAGAAAGAGAAAAAAGCTCAGAAAGCACAAGCAGCACAGGAGAAGGAGGCCGGAAATGCTGCTTACAAGAAAAAGGAGTTCGAGACTGCAGTTGAGCACTACAGCCGTGCTATAGAGCTAGATGATGAAGACATTTCTTACATTACAAATCGGGCTGCAGTATATTTGGAAATGGGGAAGGTGCTGTTACTTTTCCTTGGCTTTGAAGCTCTCTGGTAAATGTGTCTTGCTTTGGTACATGCACAAATCTGACACATTTCTCATTTCCTTTCTGTTCAAAGGAGGTTCATAAAGTGGTTTGACTGACTTGGTGTTTGTTTTCTTGTGGACAGTACGAGGAGTGCATAGTCGATTGTGATCAGGCAGTAGAGAAGGGGAGACTGCTGCATGCAGACTACAAAATGATCGCTAGGGCTTTAACAAGGAAAGGCACAGCCTATGCAAAAGTGGCTAAGAGCTCAAAGGATTACGAGCCTGCCATTGAGGCCTTCAACAAGGCACTCACCGAGCATCGGAATCCAGACACGTTGAAAAAACTGAATGATGCTGAGAGAGCAAAGAAGGATCTTGAACAGCAAGAATATTATGACCCATCAATTGCTGATGAAGAGAGGGAAAAAGGTGAAGTCCAATTTCATCCTGAGATCAAAGCTCCACATTTAGACCTACATAGGTTTGTGCAGGTTTAATTGGATTGATGTGACAATCAGTAATACTGAATGGTATCATGGAGTTTTTGCAGGGAATGAACTTTTCAAGAATGCACAGTATCCAGAAGCTGTGAAGCATTATTCTGAAGCCATCAAAAGAAATCCTGCAGATGCCAAGGCATGCACTCTGCAACTAACTTCTACCTTTCATGTGGGAGGGCTGTACTGACTGTTGAGTAGTAACTTCTGCCAACCTCATTTGCAGCTACTTCTGTTTGAATGCTGGCATTGATTTCATGCCATCTTGTTGTTGACCAGGCATACAGCAATAGGGCGGCATGCTATACAAAGCTAGGGGCTTTCCCAGAAGGTCTGAAGGATGCCAACAAATGCATTGAGTTGGATCCTTCATTTGCAAAGGGGTACTCACGGAAGGGTACAATTCAATTTTTCATGAAAGAATATGACAAAGCTCTGGAAACCTACCAGGTTTGTTCCTTGCTTCACACTTGGCTTCTACATTCACCAGCTCAGTCTTCCTTGTAGGTTCTTACCAAGTCAGGAAGTAAGGAGCTGGCAAGTTAATGGCAATGTGGTACACTGCTTTGTATGCTCATGCCTAGAGTTATGTGTATCTGTTTGTGTAAGTTGTAAGTGATTGATTTTCAATATTGTCATTTTCCCTGACAACTGGGTGCTATTGGTACAGACTGGTCTGAAATACAATGAAGGTAATCAAGAACTGATGGATGGAGCTCGCAGGTATGTTTGTGTGCATATATATGCCTTTCTCAATTCCTCTTCTAATTTTAATGTGAATAATTTGGAAGTGGGGATGTGCTTGAACAGAAACTTATAATAAATGTTAACTTGAAGGAGAAGTAGGTTGTTTTGTCGACTTTGTGAGGGTGGCCATTGATTGAAATTCCTGCTTATTGTATTGCAGTCCATTTTGTCAGGATGGTAATCACAATAGGCAGCTTGTACTAACTTTCATGACCATGTTGGCAGGTGTATTGAGCAAATTAACAAAGTGACGAGAGGTGACATTAGTGCAGAGGACCTGAAGGAAAAACAGGTCTGTAAGTCTTTCTCTTGAAGTAGTCTTTGCTCAGAGACTAATCTTATTGTTTGCAATTAGCTCTGACTTCTCTTTGTTGTCATGTTTTCTTGCTACTATTTGAATTGTCCTTGATTTGTCATGAATTGATTCTGGTGGCCTCCATTGATGGCTGCTTATGTGGTGTTGCATCCTACTCATAATATGTTGTGTCTACTCAGGCAAAAGCAATGCAAGATCCTGAAATCCAAGGCATCCTGTCAGATCCAATTATGCGACAGGCAAGTATAGTGTGGACTTGAAATTACAATATTTTCTTAGCTTAATGTGTTAATCTCACATTAACATGCAGTTGGCATACGACTCTTTTTCTTGCAATGTCTCTAGTATAAATTAACTGTCTAGACACCTTGTGCAAAGAAGGAAAGTAGCCACATTTCTACTAACGAGCTCTGAAGGTCGGTCTCATTGATGCTTTTGGATTATGTTTCCTAGAGCAAGCAAATGTTTGGTGTCTGTTCTGTGTACATGGCAACCAGCATCCAAACAGCTGTAAACCTGAAGTTGAAAGAATGCTAAAGGTTACAGCTGCTTGGGTGCTAATGAATGCTGAAGCAGATAAGTGACCAGAGCGAAATGTTGGGTGAAACACAGGTCTTGACAGATTTCCAGGAAAATCCTAAGGCTGCACAGGAGCATATGAAGAATCCAATGGTGATGGGGAGAATCCAAAAGCTGGTTAGTGCAGGGATTGTGCAAGTGCGCTAATGTTTACCACCATGTACCGAACTTGGCCAAATTTTTATTTCTCTGTCTCCAGTAGTCAGTCAGTCACACTTTTGCTTTTTGGTCATAGGGCAGTTACTGTAGTTTGGCTTATTATATATTCCTTTCCAGATTGCAGCATCTGCAGAGCCTTAATGCTTTTCACGAATAGGCGTGAGGGCTTTGAAAGATTTTGTGAAGGGTGTTTTTGGCTGGGGTGGTATGCAAGCAGCTCACAAAAAACTTTTGACACTTGTTTAAACTGTTCTGACTATTGCTGCTGTACAAGTTTACTGCTGCATGATTTAGTTTATGACCTGCCTTGCTGCACCTGCAAGAAGTTCAGAGATGAAATGGCCTTTTATTCATGTGCATATACATACTTCAGAGAGGGAAGTAAAGTCGGCTGCAGTTTGGTTTTGTTAATTTGAAGAAAAATCTGCACATGGAGCAGCAGTGAGTTTGCTAAATTTTATAAACACTGGATGATGAATGTTATTAGATAAATGTTAAATAATTTGGTTAAATGAATGTTAATTAATAGTGGTAAATAGTACTCATGCAAACCAAGATTAGCCCTTCTAAATGGATAAAATCTTAAAATCGGTGGAATCTCTATTTGTCGAAACCTCAAATTAAGTTTTATTATATTCATGGTGCTAAAGGTTACAGCTGCTTGAGCCTTGTAGATTTGGTCTAGATCTACTTTTAGAGGTAGATTCTAGATCAATTTTGGGTGTTTTCTTGTGATGGAATCTTAACTTGGATTTGCTGCAACAAAATAAGGAACATGAAATTTGATTGAATTTACATGAGAAAATCAATTAGAAATTTGTTGTTTGATTCTTCAAATTGATTAGAGATGGGAGAGCTCAATCATATGCAAAACAGAAATGGTTGCGGATTTTTGTTGATCACACAAAGATAAAAGATTGGAAAGTAAAAATCTCCTTCTGTTTTATTGCATCAAAGATTGAGACGTGAATTGAATTGACGAAAAGAAATTGCTGCTTTCAACAGTTCATTTAAGATGGGTTGTGATCACACCTGAAAAACCTTGCAGATTTTTTTTGCAAAAAAAACCTTATCACATCAAGAGTTTTGTAGATTGGTTGATCCCCCACCAAAAGCTTGCAGATTGTTATTGCAAAAACAGTTTCCACATCAAGAGTTTTTTTGCAGATTGTTGTAGATTATTGATCACACCAAGAGTTTGCAAAATCTTGTGTTGATCATCACATCAAGAGTTTGCAGATTCTTATTAATCACAACAATGACAGCAAATGAAGTAGTAGAGAGCTAAGTCTTTTGTTTTGCAGCAATATAGAGAGACAATGAAATCAAACTTTACAAAGGAATCTGTGGTTTGAATATAGATCAGTTGGGAATGGGATTTGTGATCTTGCATTCAAGTTTTATATAAGATTGTGAATCAAAAAAGACCTCACTCTGTGATCTACTGGGTGTGTGTGTTTTTTTGGGCAACAAAGATATATAGGTGATGTTACAAGGGATTTTGGATGTTGTTTTGATAGAGTAACTTTGATATGAACTGGGAGTGATTACATGGATAGTGAAGTTTTTTGAGGCAAAAACAAACAAAGAAACAAGCAAGCCGAAAAAGTCTATAGAAGAAGTTTGCCTTTTGACAAATCAAGAGAGCTCTTTCCATTTGAAGAAAATCAAGACTTTCTCACAATATGCCCAATTCCTCACTTGGGACTCTTGGATTACATTTCTGCAAACAGGCAGTTCTTGTCAACAGACATACCAGTTGAAATCTCCTATTGTTTGTCTGTTTGTTCTCCTTTCAGTAGGAACGACAAGTGTTCAGTGTAAAATTGTAAATGCTTTGAACACATAGAAAGAAGAAGGTCTCTTCAGTGAGGCTTCAATTATTCACAAGAAAATTGTTCAAAGGAGTTGGGTTTTGTGCCCATGAATGCTGCTGGTAATCTGTTACCACAGACTTCACAAAAGAAAGGGTGTGAATTCTCTTCAACTAGTACTACTACTGGCTGCAGACATTGGTGCAACCCTAGTCCATGTGTGACAACAAATTCCTCGCAATGCAAAGCAACAGAAATCAATCGATTCGATCAGCCTCTGCTGCAGCAACATTCAAAACCTATTCAATATTTCAGCAAGTTTGCAAATTATGTTGAAGTAAGCTTGTGGTGTTGCAAAACCCTATACTTCCCAAAACAATAACTCTAAACACCAAGCTCACAACAAAGTCTTGCAAACAAATGCACAAGTTATAATGCATACTCTTGTCATAGCTTACCAGTTTGTGTTTGTCTTCATTGACCAGTAGGGATGGATTTTTCTATGTGCCTGATGTTGTGATCTGTCTACTTTGTGTTCCATAGTGGAATCGTCCTCCTCCAAGAATACCATCCTCTCTTCGAGCGTTAAATTCCTCACAAAGTTATCAGCCAACTTTTAAGCAATGTCGACATCCTGTACTCGTGCCTGATACCTTGCAGCCCACAGGAGTCCCTTCTAGAGAATCTCAGGTTTAAAACCCCCACATTCATCATGTCTTGTTCTAATTACAAATGTGTGCCTATTATTTTTTTTGTTTTAAGCAATTGTGAACACTTCCAATAGGATGGTCTGAGCATCCCATTCTGAGCTGCACTAGAGGTTGCAAACTGATTTGCATTGGACTTTCTTCTTCTTGCAGTCCCCTTGGAAACCTTCGATTCGTAAGGTTAGCACCGCTTGTGCAAGAGGAGGTAGTACATCAGCAATCTCTCAATCCTGGAAACCGAGTGTGAAGCAAGGGAATTCCAGATGCAGCTCAAGGGACTTCAGTGAGGTTTCCTGGCGTCCATGCATTCGTTGCTACAATGGTGTGGGTGCAAAACCCACACCTGAAATACAATATCGCTCGAGCATTCGATGCTTCAATGGGCTTCCAAATTGTGAAACGAAGCAACCTGATTTTCGTCCACATTCTCGAATCCATCTTAACCAAGAGACCCAGGAGCCTGTTTGGCACCCACACAAAGGTAGAGGCACTGTCAAACCCCCAGATGAATGGTTGCCTCCCTTTCGGGTCACTACTCCTCAAGCTGAATTGACAAATCAGGTTCCTTCAAGTCAAATGTCACAACCATCTAGCAATGTACCAAAGCCTTTGTTGAACGAAGATGCAACACTAGCTCCACGGTCATCTGGGATGCAAACACCTCCATCAAGGCACAGAAACTCAACTTGCCAACCCAATGAATCACTCATGTAATTTTCTACAATCAGAAGACCCCAACATTTGCACCTATTCCAAGCTCCCATCCACTCAAACTCTGGTTTTCTTTTTTGGAGTTTGCCCACAACCTGAGTTTTATCTAACAAATTGATTGTTTGGTTACCAGTCCCGAGGATTTGTCTCATGCAGAGGATGACAAGGACATTCTCAGAGCACAAGAACAGTCAGAAACCCTGGCAGAGAGAGAAAGTGGTAAACTAAAACTCCAAGAAGAGAGGCAAATGGAAGAAAGATGGTTGAAGTCATATTTGAGGTCTGAACCCAAGTTCAAAGAGGAGGAATCGGGTGGTGGTGGTATTTACCAAGGAGAAGATAGAAGAAGACCTTCCACTTGTTGGAACTGAATAAAACTCGAAAACCATTGTGCAATCAAAGAAGTGATGCTCAATGCCCAAATGCCAATATATTGTCCATTTTTCCACAATCACTTTGTTGGACTAACATTGATATCAAAGAGCAATCAATTGCAAACATAGCAGTCCATGCACCATGAATACAGCAAGCACAGTTAAAATCTGCAAGAAGAGAACATCTCCTTTGTGGAAATCACATTTCCTGTGCAGAACCTAGAACTTATGCACATGAATTAGAATGTTGGTGATCCGAGGGTTTTGATGGGGTTCTACTTAATCTACCCATGTTGATCAACACGGTAATCAACATCTGCAAAATCAATCCACACATTAATTGCGTTGTACAATAATGTCATTGAAGATCTATTTGCATTTGAGCTTAAAGATCTTTTGGAGAACAGCCTCATAGCTGTTGCTAGCCTACAAGGATTCATGCATTTGACTCCTGTAAAAGCTTCCCACCCATATGTTCAATCAATCGTTGCAAAATGGAAAACATGATGACCCACCCAATCCACATACTCTTTAGCCAGGGTGGAGCTTTTTATCTAGATCATGATTTGACTAGATGATCTTGATGATTCACTTCTAGAGCTCCATGAGAAACCAAGGATATCGGGAAGATCCCAAGGTCTAATGTATAGAGACTGTTTGCTTCTTTATAGATCGAACTTTTCACTTGATTCTACAACAAGACATAGAAGAAAGCTAGAATATAATTTTTTTAGGTGGTTGATGAAGCTTCCAATTCAGAGGCGACATGAATTGTTCTTTCAGAGCTCTTTCAAGATGTTTTTCCATGATATAATTGTGTTGCCAAGTATTGTGCAAGCATAGTAAAATGCCTTGCATCATCAACCTACGTAGTGATCCGTGGAGATTGATTTACTTGAACTTGCACCGTGAGTTTCAAAATGAGAATTTCTACCAAGATCTATCTTTCCCAAAATGCTTTGCATGACCAATTGGTGAATGAACAAACCCTTAAAATGTTTTACTTAAAGAGAAGTGGGATCTCGTGATGACATTCTTGAGCATGTTGTTGTCCTCTTGAAGGCAACTAATTTTGTTTTGACTACAAACTCATGTATCAAGCTTGGAGAATTTGCACTTACGAACATGATAGTTAAAATTGCATTCATGGAAGGACAATATGTCTTCAACACATTATGGTCCTCTTGAAATTAGCTAATTTTGTTTTAACTATGAAATGTATAATTGCATTTACAAACAAGGTTAAATTTTCCTTCATGGGAAGACAAGATGTTAGGTTCCTTGAATCATTGAAATCATGTTTTGATTTCACAATCACAAAGAACTTAACAACGCATTGGAAGAATGAGCCATGATAGTAGTACAACAACAATAAAATTGATGTTGCGGAACCAAAGGAGAACAAACCTAGTTTTATTTCATAGAGTTAACATCCTTCAAATTTACATTTATGTTCTAATTTTTATTTTGTAGATCATGCAAAAGATATTGAACTCTCAACTCCAAAAATTAAGGAAGAGATTGAAAATCAAGATCAAATTGGAAAAACTTTGACAATGTCACAAAAGATTGTGAAGTGACCATGAATGTAGGTAGAAATATGTCAGTTGAGTGCATGACTTTGATTTATGGAATCCACCTTGTATGTCATTGCATTTAAAATGTAGCACGCAATTATGGATTTATGTGTAATGGATTACAAAATTATATGTTAGGTTCAAAGGGGTTATGTTGTTCGAAGGCATGACAACAAGGGTGTGGCCCTAAGTTCCCAAGCCTAGGGAACAATATAACCCATGTAATGTGGCCTACCCTCATTCAACATTTTTAAAATGGACCTAATTTGAATCTACCACCTTTGACACACTTATAGATTTGAAGAATGTTTGCAAATGCAAGGGTAAGAGGATATATTGGGTTGTGTAAAGCATTTACAAACACACAAAGAAAATTAGTTCAAGGGATCTTAATGTAACTTCTTCATATAAAACATTTCAAAGTTTTTTTTTTTGGTTTGTTGAAAACACATTTTTGCATGCAAAACTTTCATCCTTCAAATTAAAATACCTTCAATGATGTTATCATTGGATGAAATAGGTAGTAGTTACAATTCCATGTAGAAGGAGCACAACAACTTTGGGCTCTAAATATATATATATGTGAGTTTGATGAAAGGCCTTCCTTGAAACCTTTCCCAATGCTTTGTTTTCCTCCAAGCCTTTGTTGGTTTTGCCCATAGGAAAAAGATTATGCATTGGTTTAAGATTTGGGCACAAAAAATTGGCTTGAATTTCACCCATTGTGTGAGTGACATCTGAAATCTTATTTGTGCATATGATGGATGGGCATGCTATTCCATCGAAGGGGATGCATATAAATGAGAAGTTTTTAAAACTAATGATGAAAATTTTTGGTTTGAAGTTTGAACGTCATTAAAGGGAAAAACATTGCATTATGAACTACTTGTTTAGTAACATGAGCTTGACAAAAAGGCCATCATGAAAGGGAATCAATTTGTCAAAAGTATTGAATGTCCTAAAAAAAAATTCATAGACATGATCATAACTCAATAAAATTGAAAATAAGTCGGTGCAATCATAATCAAATGAGCCAATGGTGACAAATGACTCAACCACAAATGGACCTTTTTTTGAACATTTTGAATTTTTCATAAATTTTTTTTTTGATAACATGTTTTTAAAAATATTTTCAATCCCCCCAAATGAATTATGTTACTTGCATTACCTCTTTTTGAATAAATATGAAAATTTTAAAACTGTACAAATTTTGCTATATTCTATGTTTCTGTTTCTTAGAATGATTATAATTTCAAATCATGTTAAATTACGATAATTATCTAAATTTAAAATTTTTAATATTATATGTCACAACTTTGTTCATATGTCATACACATTACAACTCATTTACATCTAGCAAATGATTTTCGAAATTTGAGCATTTTGAAATTTAAAAAAATCAATTACCACAAATTTTAATTCATGAATGCTTTTCATATGTGGATAGTAGGTTATCATCATTTAAAAGAATTATCATTAAAAAAAATTTATTAAAAGAATCCTTAGCCTAATGTTTTATAAAATTGGTTTTGGGGTGTTAAAGTTCAAAATTGTTTTAGTAAAACCAAAAATTTGGTCATCCAACATGGTTTTTGGCTTATGTGATTGCGATTGCACCTAAGCTTAAGTTGAAAAGAATATTTGATTTTCATCATTGTGGGAATCATTAGCTCTTTCACACCTTAGGTCCTCTTATGAATTTTTCATAGAGATTTCCTTGTGTCCATTCATAACATTTCACTTCTTTTGAGAAGGACTTGAAAAATATTTTCACCATGAATTGTGCAAACCAAGTGTGTTCACATAATAGCTTCAATAATTTGAGATTTTATAATTTTTGCAATTGGTGGCACAATCTTCTTATGTGAAAAGTTTTAGGTGGGTGGTTTTGGTTGTTGATATCAAAACATTTTGTTTTTTACACATGTGATTGTGTTTTCATTTGTAGTATCTTTCGATGTTTTAATCTTGTCTAATTGTCACCTCTATAGAAGTTTACATAACCTTTCCTTAGCTTCCATCAATTTATTATAGATCTTTTGGCTTCAAGTATTTCATAACATTGAAAGCAATGGGATTGTTGAAACTCACCAAATTTTCAAATGTACATAAGTGATAAACGTTTGCTTATGTTTTATGTGGATTTAATGGAGGATTGCCAACTTGATTCTCCAACATTGTTAGTTATAATTCAATTGGTTTCCTTTGATAAAATTGTTCCCAATTTTTATGGAATTATCTACATGAGTTGAAACTAGTGATTTCTACATGGAAATTATCTTATGGAATGACAATTCATTGGTATTTTTATTTTATTTTAAAATTTTCTTTCAATGGTGGACCTTATGGCTAGTAGGGGAAATTCCCATTCATTAAATTCTTCCCTTGTTTTTTTTTGTAAAAATAAAATACATGTAACACAACCCATGAAGTTAATAATTGATATTTTGATTTTGATTTGAAAAAAAAAAGGTTTTTTGAATAGTGGGCCTTATGAGCTTTAGGGGAAATTTTGTCATACATTCTTCCCTTGTTTCTTTTTCTAGAAATAAAATATATGTAAAACAACCTTTCAACTTTAATTTGCATAATTGAAAAGAAGATTTTATTTATGTATTTATTTATTATCACAACTATCATGAGAAAGAATATTTCATGCCATTTCAACAACCCCAACAAAGCAAAGCAAGCATAGTCCCTCCTTTTCTTGAACTAATTAATTAATTAGGTATATGTTTACTCACTTGATCTTGTGTTTTTATTTTGTGACAATTTTTTGCATCTTGGTGAACTGAAAAAGTCAAATGAGATTTTAAAAATAATAATAATAATAAATTCCCTCTTTTTAAAGAAAAATCCACAAACTTTTTAAAAATTTGGATTTTTTTTTGCAATGCTCTTGGGTACTATTGGAAAGTAAAATATAAATAAATAAATATTGGAAAGCCTTAGATGAATAGGACGGGTGCATTGAGTTTGTTTCAAAAAAATTCAACCTATGGTGGAGAAGTAATTGAATATCAAAGAAAAAAAACATTTATTGAAAATTTATTTCAATAAAATCTATAAATTATAGGGAAATTTGGGTGTGCTCCTAGGATTTAATGAAGGTGATTTGAAAATTTTAAGAAATTAAATTAAATTAAATTAAAGAACAGAAAAAGAGCTAAGGTATGACAAAAAAAATTAAATTTTCATTAATTTTTTCCATTGAAAACTAAATTAAATTTATTCATAAAAAATTGGAAGGAAAAATTAGTTGGGTAACCGAGCCCCTGTTCACATTGTGGCCAACGGCAACAGGCCACACTAGTTAGTATTCTTATGTGAATGGATGGATGATTGAGTGGATGGATGGATGGATGGATGGATCGGGATCTCATTCTTTGATCTGAGCTTCCTGCGCTTTGCGCTTTGCTCCCTTTTGCTGCGATGCTCCCGTCGTCGTCGTCGGCGAGCGAGCGATGGCGAGGAGAGTGTTGATTACCTTCGATGTGGATGGCACACTCATGCAAAGTACGGGGCCGAGAAGTAATAGTCTCCACAAAAGAGCCTTCTCCGCGGCATTCCTCCAAGTATTCGGTGTGGAGGGTAGTATTGACGTGATCACGGTGAGTGCCTCTTTTGGGATTCTTGGTAATTTGTTCTTGTGTTTAATTTCCTTCGTCTTTCTTCGGTGGATGTCCTGATGCTGCAGTTTTTCTTGCATTGGTAACTCATGATTCTTGTTAAGGGGAGAATTCTGCACTCCGAGGAGAGTGAATTTTCCTCGGTGTGGCTACACCAGGGGATTAGGGTTAGGGTCAGGGTTAGTGACTTCTATGTGGCAATTGTCAAAGCAAACAAAATTACAAAACTGGTTGGGTTTGTAAAGTTGGTGCATGAAGCATCGATACAATCAGTGTATGGGGAGGGGATGATGGCTTGCAGCTTCATGGCATCACTGATCCTGTAGCCAGGGGGTTAGGGTTAGTGACTTCTATGTGGAAACTGTCAAAGCAAACAAAATTACACCACTGGTTGTGTTTGTAAGTTTGGTGCATGAGGCATGGATATGATCAGCGTATGGGGCGGGGATGATGGATTGCAGCATCATGGAAGCACTGATCCTTTGATAATTCTCAACACACTCGAGTACTATGGCATTCCTCAAGAGGTCATCTAGCTCATCCTGCAACTGAGAATGCAATAATAATTTTTCCATCCTGCATGTGCCAACTAAGAGTCTTGCAGTCAATGAATGAGTGGTAGACAGGATTTGGACATCAGAAGCTTATGTTTTTATATTGTGTGTGTGTGTGGTATATGGCAGACAGCAGCCCCCAAGCTTCCAGAGCTGAAGGCCAAAATGGTGGAGTATGCAAAGCAGCATTCTAGTGAGGTTGGTGAAGGGCTTGAGATTCTTCCAGGTGTCCTCCCCCTCCTTGATGCTCTCTCAAGACGAAACGATGTCATCATCGGATTGGTACACACCTTGTGGATTTTATGGCCTGCAAAAAAGAAATACAATATGTAATGCACTCCACATCCCTGCTTCTCCATTCAGCACATCAGTCTTTTTCAATGATATTGGGATGTGCAGGTGACAGGCAATCTGGAGGAAATAGGATGGCTCAAAATGGAAGCACTTGGTATACGCCAATTCTTTTCAGTTCCCAATTTTGGAGGGTTAGTAACATCTCCTGGTTTGGTGAGACATTTAAACAGTCTTGTTCATCTGACTCCTATGTGGGGTACCTTGTTAAGAATTGTACATACTGACCAAGAGAAAAAGAGAGTTGTAACAAAAGCATTCCCTTAGAAACAAATAAGGGTGGGTAATCCAGCAAGTAGGGATTTGGAGAAGAGATCTGGTAGGTGATGAAAGTTCTGTGAAATATTGCAGCTTTGGAAGCGATGATAGCAATCGTGGCGAACTTGTGAAAATTGCAGCATGTCGGGCCGAGCAAAGCTTTCCAGGAGGTTTCCGCTTGCATGCCCATGTTGGGGATACAGTATGTACATAATCTCCTACCTTTAATGTACTAGGTGACTATTTTGAGAGCCACCTGATCACATAGCAAGATCATATGAAAATTTGTACGCTTGTCTGTGTGCACCAAATGTTTGGGCTAGCATATTTTACTGTGTTGCATTATCTAAACAGGGGTTTGTGTGCCAGCATTCTTACTGTACTTCGACATTGAAACACTCATAGGGCTATCCATCTTGTTGAAGCAAGTATTAAATGTATGAGCTGCAGCCCAATGACATACAGGCAGCTGAATATGGGGGAGCTGTAGCAATTGGTGTATGCACTGGCATATTTTCTCGAGAGGTTTTGCACGAAGCCAGTCACAAGGAGAAGCCTGCCATCATCTTGGAGAATCTTACCAATATCCAAAACTTTCTTTCTGTCTGTGGGCTGCCTGAGGGGGACTTCTAGTGCCTGACATCACAATTACAGTTCTCCTGAAACATTTGCACTTCATTCGTATAGTTTTGGACATCTAGTCTTGTCTTATTCCTCCCATTCTATTATGGGATTGGGAGTTGGTGACATGCAGAAGGTAGCAATGTTACTTTAGTAGATTGGTTCCAAAGGAAGAGGACCGTCTGTGAGATGTCTTCTATAATCTATCATCAACCAGGTTAGTGACAATCGTTGTTCTGCAATAGTGCATGATTTTAACACAGGCAGTTGATTAGGGGGGCTAGATACAGTAGTCAGTTCCTAAAATTTTGGGTGTATTATTGTACTTATCTAGACTCACAATTGGAAGTTGATGAAGTCATTGAGCAGTCATGGCAGCTGATTTGAAGGTGATGGTCTGGCACTCATAAGGTTATAACTGCTGTCATTCTTGTTGTCTTAGTTTCTTGTTTTGGCAGAGTGGTTACCTTCAATGGTTTGTTGTGGAGTTTTTCTCTGCAATCTCACGCGCATGTTCCTGATTATGGTACAGATCTCCATATACTGTAGGTATGTGGAAACCTCACACTTTGTGCACTAATTGGGTCTTCCACTTGCCACTGCAATTCTGTGTTGAACAGTAGGATGAGGGACAGTCTGGGGGTCATCTGTGGGTATAAACAATACTGGACAGGTTGCTGCAAATGGGGTAGCATTAGCTGCAATTTGAATGGAGGTCACCGGGTGGGTGGGAGGAATTTCATGTCAACTCTGAAATGAGCAAATGATTTGGCAATTGTTGCCTGGTCCTTCAATTCTTATGCTCTTTCTTTTTTTTGAACTGCCGGGTTGTCATGCTGGGGTACAATTGTACACTTTGTGTAAGATAAAGGCACATGGTGGGGTATTCCCAAAATAAGGGCCGCAGGATGAAAGAGGTAGCTGAGTTCAGGCCTGCATTTTGGGGGATGGTCCTGACCTGCCCTTCTGCTTTTGTAAAGCACAAGGTGAACATTATCATGAACATAAAATATACATATAGCACAAGGCATAAGAGCAGGAGGGTTTTTACACAAACTCCTTAAGATTGGGAGGGTTCTTACATCTTTAAATGTGACATTTGGCGTCTTCTCTAAGAGAGTATTCTGTAAGGAAAGGTGCCTTCCAAATACACTTAGGAAATTCCTCCAATTGATTTAAGCATAACATAAACATAGGTTGAGACAATGTACATGAAATTCAAGGTTTTTAAATGATTTTGAACAACAAGGGCTAGGGATCAAGAAGGCAAAGTCTTGTTGCATGGCCTAAAATTGGGCAAGAAGGAAAATAAAAATGAGGTGTACTTAAGAATATGCTAGAATAGACCTTTGAAATAGATGATGGAGTAAATCACTTGCCTCATCTTTCGTACTTTCATTGCTTTTAA
Organism: Sphagnum tenellum; assembly: GCA_963921925.1. Taxonomy (NCBI): domain Eukaryota; kingdom Viridiplantae; phylum Streptophyta; class Sphagnopsida; order Sphagnales; family Sphagnaceae; genus Sphagnum; species Sphagnum tenellum. Next base: position 13,866,562 of record OY998155.1, read on the forward strand.
GTTCTAGTGTCTAATTACTTTTCATTGGTGTGCTTGAAGATCGATTCTTTCTCACCATAATGTCCAAGCTCCTTCTAATGTTAAGGTATATTATTGTAGACCCAAGTGAACACCTACATATTCCTTGCTTAAGAGCATGACCCATTCATTAATCACAATTTCTTAAACTTATTATACTAAATTGTCAAAAGGTTCCATGTTGCATGTGAACAAGGAAGCTTAGGGTATCTGCTAATAAGGTATGGTATTAGGAAGAACATCATTATAGATGGAAAGAAAGTAACAACAACTCACTCACTCACTCCATTATGATAGTACTCGAATGAAAGACATAGATCTCTGGAGGATTTCACTTGGCTACTTCTCGATCTCTCTCGTTGACTTTGAGTTTTCAAGGAATTTGAAGACATCTAAGTTTTTTCGAAAATCTGTATATCCATGTTTTGAAGAGATCTAGTATATTATAATAAATTCCATATCCATGTTCTGCATATTCTCTACTGGGCTACATTGCTGTATCCTACAATGAAGATCCTTGCAGCTAATGATTCAAATTGCATGGACACGTTATCAAAAGACTTGTAAGACATTGAGAATTTAATATACTAGCCTATCATGTTGGACGTGAGAAAAAGATAACAAGATCTAGATAGTTGTTATCATGGTGATGATAATCATCTTAAATGGCAAAACTAGTTGACTTGTTATACACGTGGTATTGGGTGGCAAATGTACAAAAAACAAATTACAAGTTCCTTAATAGTATTTACTTGACGTCAAGTGAGCGCCTTTAAATGGCAAAACTAGTTGACTTGCTATGCACATGGTATTGAGTGGCAAATGTACAAAAAACAAATTATAAGTTTGTTAATAGTATTTACCTGACTTCAAGTGAGCACCTTAAATGGCAAAACTAGTTGACTTGTTATACAAACGGTATTGGGTGGTAATGTACAAAAACAAGGGGTGTGTCATAATATGGCCTTGCCATTTACATCAAATAGTATCTTAAGGCAAAAGAAGAAAAATTATGAAAACTCAAATATTTAAGCATGCAAAAATGTAATCTTCAAGAAGTCCTCTAAAAGAAACAAAAATCCTTCAAGATATATTAATTCTATAACTAATCTCAAGTTTCAACACAAGCCAAAATATCATCTTTCAAAAATCCTCATATAAAAATAGACCTATTATTTATTACCTAAGGGCCTATAAAAATCCCTTAAGCTACTATACTCTATAATGCATCTAAACACAATATCCTTCTTGCCTTGGTAGGCAAGGCCAACAAAATATAAGTTCCTTAGTATTTACTTGATTTTTAAGTGAGCACCTTATGGACAAGTTTGGTCTGGCATGTATTTTCTTGTTAATTTCAAATCTTCCATGACTAGCCGAAACCCCACAAGCACTAAACATGTGCATTGAGCTCGCTTTTGCAATGCCTTTTTTTGTGTGTGAAGCCCAAGGCTTGTGGGCTTTGTCAGAGAATGGGTCCTGGGCAAGGTAGGGTTGAGCATGGGTGGGTCAGAGTGTTTGGTTAAAGTTCATGGCTTAGGGGCTTTGGTGAACGTAAAGGGCTCCAATTTATTTATTTATTTATTTGTTAGAAATTTCCCATGACACCCAATAGGTATTTTTATCACTAGAGAAAAAAGAAAATAAGTGGGAATGTTTCAAAAAATGAAATGCATGCTAGCATGAGCATTGCCTTTTTTAGGGAGAACATTGAAGTTTCTTTGGATTCTTGGTTTGATGATGTTTATAAAGACTTAGAATGTGTTGTAGCACTTGTGGAATTCAACAATTGCCATTGCAATTGCATGGATTCCCCGTTTGTCTACAATGCATATCCTACTAAACTACGAATGACACCACCCAAAGGCTTGTCACAAAGAATCTTCTTTGTGACTTGTTATGTTATTTGATTCTCCCTAAAATTGTGCTTTTTATGTTATAGGATTCTTCCTAAAATTGTGCATTTTGATAATACATTAAAATTATTTGATTATTCCTTACCAAGTTTTATAATACCAAAGTGTTGGTTTAAGAGAAACTTCAAAGTTGAGGCCATTAAAATGAAATCATGTGCGTATGTATTTTGGGTTTTTGGTGATGTGTGTTAGATAGATAATGCATTGATGCTTGAAATTTCTATGGGGAGTTCTATGAAGGAAATGTTGGTTTAGAAGGTTTAATAAAAGTTCTATAATCACTCATGGAAGATTTTGAAATCCTTCCACTTTCATATGTAGCATAAAAACCTACACGGTTCATTCATTTTACTAGAAAATATGGTGATTTTATAGAGACATGAAAGGCATGACATGTTGAGAAACAACTGCAAGAGGGTAAGTATACCACCTAGGTTCACTAATGGTTGGTTTGGGTGTCACAATGGGACTTTTTAGGGTTGTTCATGGTGCTCCAAACACACACCTAATGCTAGGTAGGGCATCAATTACATTTGAGGGAATTTGAATATTAGAAGAACCCCATTCTTACCATGGTGGTGGTATATTGGGGGGGAGCATTTCATCAATTGAGGCAATCTTTTGGACAATCATTATAAGCTCACATATATTTCTAAAACTTGAATCCCATCCTATTACAACTTTGCATATTGAAGCACCTTAAAAGATTGTAGCCTGCAATAATTATGATGTTTTTTTTAGGATTTAGGGTAGAGCTTTTCAACACCTTTAGATTTGTATTTTAACACAAAAAAAAAAAATTTAAAAATAAAAATAAAAATGATTTCAGTCTTACAAAGATGATTTAATGATGAAACTGACTCTAGGCTAAAGTATATATATATATTAAGATGCCCTCTAAAATAGACTAGTAGGAAATGCTCCTATTGCATTCCTTTAGGTGATCTGAAAGTTCTTGGAATAAATAAAAGTTGGTTTGGAACTTTAAATTGTTTGTTTGGACTTTAGAGGGAGGATGAGGCCCTCATAATTGCACCCACCCAGCCTGTTCTCTCCTTCCTGTTCATTGTCTGTCTTTTTGCTTTACAAAAACAATTGTTTTTTTTTTGTTCTTCATTTCCCATTTCTATTTCTTTATTTAGAATTTATTTTAATAAAAAATTAATATTTTAATTTAAAAATATAAAATAAAAATAATTTTAAATAATTTTAGATAATTTTAAATAATTTAAATTTTTCTTGAAGAAAAGTAATATGGTGGGGATGGGGGGCTCCAGAGAATGTTAGTAAGAAGAAGAGCACATTGGAGTCCAGTTCAGTGTCTGACTCTCCCCCAATGTTTTCTGAGCTTTGTACAGGTACTACTACTTACACTGGTGTACCATCATCATGTTAAACCCCCACTTTTAAAGAAGAATTCAGCTAAACCCTAAACCCTAAACCCTAAACCTGACACACACACACACACACTTCTGAAGCAGTCAGAGAAACTAGGCTAAGAAGATCCTTTTGAAAAATGGATGACCAATTCTCCTCTCTCTCTCTCAAAGCTTTACAGCTGGCTGGCTGGCTTCTTTTCAAAAAAACCCAAAACAAAAAAAGATCTCACAACATGATGAAATGAAAAACAAACATGGCCAAAAAAAAATGATGAAAAAAATGATGAAAATATTAAAGATGACAAAAAAAAGGAACTCTCTATTGCAAAAAAAGTTAAAGTGCAAAAAACATTCACACACACAATTTGGAAAGGAGGAAATAATACTAGATTAACCCAACTCATCTAATTTCAAGTTTAGGGGAGGTCTCCCACCACTCAAGAAATGTGAAGGGTATATATAATAATCTATACTACCACTTGGTGCTTGCTGGTTCACCTTGGTCACTTGTTAGTAAAAAGCATCTCCAGTGGTGCTCAATATGTGATTTGCACACAATGAAATTGGGATGAAGAAAAAGTCAAAACATGATGCTGGGTTGTTGTATGAGGAAAAAATGGTTTTTCGCTCATCAGAATTCCACAGCTTGCGGTGGCTGGTTAGAAAAAAACAGGCGTAACAAAGGTGTGCACCTGCAGAAAAGAGTGTAATAAATATGACTAGTGTGAACCCAGTGCATAATGCACCCCGTCGATCCCCCTCACACCCATTCGGTCCTTCGCATTTCTCACTCTGGTTCTAAACGATGACAAACTCTTTTGAGAATAGAAATTTCATGCAGCCAATGGAAGGCCCATATGATTTGATTTGCTGTTGCTCGCTGTTTCTGATTGGCTTCATCATAATGATTGGTCCAAGTGGTTTTTTTACTTTTAGTAGTTCCTCCTCACCTATTTGCTATATACAAGTTTCATTTTTAGGGGTTGTAGGGTTGCAAAAAACAAGTATATAAACTAAAACTTGGATGTGAAAAATATATTTGGAGGGTCACATATTGAGCACCACTGGAGATGCTCTAAGTAGGTAATCACCACCTATTATACTACTTACCTAGTTACGTATATCTCATTTTTAAACTGGAAAAAGCCACCAAGTTGTTAACCATTGTGTTTACCTTGGTGTTGCTTTTCTTACTAGGTACCTACTTTACTAACAAAACCCTACTAACCCTTGCCTACATACTAACCATCTATTTTGTTTGTTACCATAGACAAATAGACACCACAAAAAAACGGGCAGTGACTGAAAGAATCTTGTATTTACTTACCTACTAATAAATAATCACCTAATATATATACTATTAAACTATCTAACCATAGGGAACTTATTATCAACAAGAGTGGGTTACCAAATTCAAGTTGAAGGCCCAACTCAATATGAAAAGTGAGTTAAGGGTTCATCCATCCACAACCCCACTAGGTTTGTCAAGCTTCCAAAATGGATGATGGTGCATTGGGTAGGGCTATGTATCTGTTTTTTGTTCACTCTGAGAGGTCCTGAAATTAACGACCCCCCACATTGGGATCATGGTAAAAAAACCCCAAAACCCATTTAAATAGCAAATATTAGGACCCCAAAAGTTATAGATTTGGACTCAGGGACCCTCCTGGTTTAGTCTATGGTGATGATATTTATAAATATTTAGAAGCAATCTAGATGGGTTTTGGATGTAAAGGCCTTAGTAAGGGCCGGACTGATAAGGGAAAGTGCCTATGTAAGGGCCGTACTAAGGGCTTCGTCGCTGTGGCTGCTCCAGCCGCTGCTGCAGATGTGTCCGTCCCTTTGGCTTTCAAGAGCTCGAGGGGGAAGGAGCTTGCTCGCGCTGGAGCTGGAGCTGGAGATTGCTTGTGTGATGATGCTTTGTTAGTGAGCGAGCGGAGCTTCAAAAGGCGAGAAGGTGCTGGGAGGAGGAGAAGAAGAAAGAAAGAAAGAAAGAAGCTTCTGGTTGAGTATAGTTCCGGAGATGAGGATCTCAAGTGGGGTGGTGGTGTATTCGACAGAGCAGAAACGTCGGAAGAGACTTTTGTTGCAAGTTCAGCTCATTTGCCTTCTGCTCCTTGTTGTTCTCTCAGGTAAGGTCCTCGTTTTTTTTTTGCTTTGATTGAGCGTTTCTTCTTCCCCCACCCTTTTGTTTTTTGGGATTGATCTGGAAGTGCCGGATGTGACGGCAGCTGCAGCAGCAGCAGTAGAGGTCGAAATGCAGATCATCAACAACAACACTCCTCCTCCACAACTGTTTAAGTCGCTGAATGCAAAGTCATCAGGAGGAGGAGGAGGAGGAGCAGGAATCATGGAAGCGATAATGATGATGGAGAATGAAGAGGTGATCGACATGGCGATGATGTCCAGCACCCAAGCTCATGAATGGGTTGCACAGAGGATAATTCCTTATAATACAAACACAACCCGAATCACTGCCATAGCTGTGGGAAATGAGATCATTACCAACACTGATGATGATGCTGACCTCGACAGCAGCAGTGAAGATGACAAGAACCACCACCACCACCACCACTTGCAGTCCCTGTTCCTTCTGCCAGCCATGAGAAATCTTCATACAGCATTGGTGTCCTCAAAGCTTGACAAACAAATCAAGGTTTCGACATGCAACTCCATATTGCTTCTGCTAGACTCCTCCTCTTCTAGTAGTTCTTCTGATCCATCTCCAGCTGCAGCAGCAATGTTCAATCCTCCATCTCTGGCAACATTCAATCCTGGTAGTACTCACATGAGATTGTTAGAAGAGCTTTTGGATTTCTTGTCGACATCTCAGTCACCATTCATCATCAACCTTGATGTGTTTAGACTCTATGAAGAAGCAGCTGCTGCTGCTTCTAGAACTGAGGATCAACAACAACTGCCCAACAACATGGAGTTCTTTGTCTTTGAACCCAATTCTGCTCAGGGGCTTGATGATCCTGTCTCAAAGCTTCATTACAGTAATTTTTTGGATACTGTTTTGGACTCTTTGTTCTCAGCCATGGCAGCTCTGAACCAGACACATGATGAGATTCCTGTTGCAGTTGTTATGAATCCATGGCCTTCCGGTGACCGTCATGCCATTACTTTCAACCAAAACTTGTTGGACCATTTCTTCAACCACCAAGGCACACCCATGAAACCGAATGCAAACATTCAGATATTCATGGATGATGCTGATGATGGCATTCTGAGTTTGGCAACAACAAACCAGATTCAGCATCAACTGAGCTCAACAGCAGCTGCAAGAGGTCGCCCGAGACATCGCAGACTACAAGAGCAATGGTGTGTTGCAAAGCCGAATCAAGCTTCAACTACTTTACAAGGGGCATTGGACTGGGCTTGTGGTCCTTTACAAGGGCAAGGACAAGTGGACTGCTCACCCATTCAATCGACCGGGGCTTGCTACAACCCTAATACTCTTGAAGATCATTGTAACTGGGCCTTCAATTCTTACTACCTCCTACATAGCAATTTAGCAGACCCCTGTGATTTTGCTGGCTCTGCAGTTCTCACCACCATTGACCCAAGTAAGAAGATTTCTACTCCTGATTCTCTCGTCCCGCCCACTTCCCTTTCAAAGAAGTGGGATTCTTCTTTTTGTGTTTCTGTGATGTGTTTTCCAGTGTTTGGTCTGGTGGACTTTTGAACATGCCAGCCGTAGTGGTCCTGGTATTAGGGTCAAAGACTGATTTTTGGCTGGCATGCTCAGGAAGGTATATATATATATATATATATATACCTGATGTTGAAACTAGTGTAAAATTGGTACAAGGTTGGTATTACCTCAGTTCCCTACAACACTGCCAGGCACCAGCACAAAGCTGATATTGCCTCAAAGTCATACCAGCCAGATAGGGCCCCTTGCTACCAGTGTTGATACCATTGTGCTGGCGTATATGCACTAGACCAACACTGGTATATATTTTTGTGCAAATTACCAACAGGACTGGTCATTCTTTTGAAGAAAGTGTTTCTGATAGAAGTGTATGAGATGATAAGTATTAGTGTTAGAGATGGACCAGTGTTTGTTAGTTTCAAAAAGCCTGCAAGATAACCAACCACACATGGTGTAGTACTTCGAGAGATTCATGATGTATGTGCTTTTTTTGTGTAGCAATCACGGATCTTTTCTAAGGGTACTACTACATTCAAGCATTTTTTTTATCAAATGTTAACTGGTACCTACTCTGGATGTAGGTACAACTGGATGCATTTATACTGGAATTACAAGGTTAGTAAACCCTCTCTCTCTGATTTGATGCAAACAGATGTGGTGCTTGAATCCTTGATTTCACATCTTCTCAAAGAGCATCTCCATTGTTGCTCAGTATGTGTGGCCTTGCACTGAAAATCTTGGATGAGGTGCAGCAGTCATATATATCCAGTGGATCCACTCGAGGAAGACTGCTGTGACCCTGGAAAACTTGCTGAAGTTCTAACCATTAGTGGTTCTGTGAAAGCATGGAATGTGTGCAGGAGACATGTCCACTCTAGATGTTGTGATGATGGTTAGGTGGACCTCCATAGCTGTGCAATATGTAGAGATCAGTACAGTGATTATGATTGTTACATGATGTTTGTAGGTTGAATGGGTGCTTCGGCTTCTTATTGCTTGTAGAGTCTTTAGGCACTCGGTAAGGATTGCTGGGAGAATAACTCGCTGGAGTTGCTGACTTTGGTTTGCTGGGCAGCAGCTCTGGGAATTCAAGCACTGGGAGTGGGAACACAACAAGCACGGGTGGTGGCAATTTCAATAGCACTTCCAATGGCAACAGCACCACCACCACCAACAGCACCACCGGTGGTGGTGATGGTGGTGGTGGTGGTGGTGGCGGCATAACTACTGGCACTGGAAATCAAATTGAACAACAGCCATGGTTTTGGATTGCAGTGGTTGTTGCAATTATGTATATTTTCTCAGGCCAACAACAAGCTCTGTAAGCTTGCCAAAGGAGTTGGACAAGAGTGTGACAGAAACAATGGGGACAAAGGATTGGAGAGTACTGCAAGCAAACAATGGATTATTATACAAAAGAATGGGCAAGACCCGACAAGAGATCATCTCAAAAATACACTTATCGAAAATCTTTCTTAGTGACATTTTCTCTTGCAAACTAGGTTCAAAAGAATTGGAAAATTTTCAACTTGTTACTGGGGAGTTTTGTTCATTAGGAAGACTAAAAACAACCCTAGGTTTTTAAAAATCTCTTTCTTTCTGGGGGGAGCAGACGCTAACCCACCACCAGCAATTCTCTTTGAGAATTTCTTCCATGGTTGGTTTTCTGAGGTGCTCAAGGGGTGATGTGGTTAGTGGGGGGGGTTATTAGACACAAGTAAAAATGGTCATGACACCATGGATTTCCATGCAGATGGAGTGCATGTTGAGGTCATGGTACTTGATATGTAATTTGGTTGCAAAGGCTCATCATATTTGCTCTCGTGCCTAAACTACGTGTTTTGCATGGTTTTTTGCATTTCATTTATTCGCAACAAAAGAAAATACTTTGAAGCAACATCTCATCATGTTATTAGGGTTTAGGGTTTTTCTTTTTTTGCATTGAGTTGTATAATGTGGGTTAGAGGGCCATTGAGATCATGCTCATGGAGTTATAAGTGATAACTTTGTGGTATAAAGGGAGAATGATTTGGATAGAATGCACTTTTGTTTGTATGGTGTTTGGAATCGATCATTTAACCAAAGATCTTCTCTACATTTTTGAATGTGCAACAAAACCTAGTAAGTTTTCATATTTGAAATTCATGATATGAGGTTTTGTTGATGAATATATATGTGCACTTATATCTCTCATGATCTCCAAGTGTCGAGCATCACCCATTACCCTAATGGGTGGCACATTCACAAAATAAGTGAGTGCCCCCTTGGCTTGTTGGCTAATAAAGACCTACAAGAAATTGGGTGAGCAATTTGAAAAGCAAAATGCCTACATGAGAGTTTTGTTTTTCAAAAAGCCCACATTTTTTGCAAACCCAAAAAAAAAAAACACACTTTCGAATGTATCCTCCAAATACACTAAGAAATTTCAGGTTTTCTTTAGATAGTTGAAATTAAACTTTTATATATGTGTTGTACATTGTCTTATATTGTAGTACCTTTTCTGGTTTGGCAACAATTTTTTTGAAAATGTTTAATTTTTTTATAAAAATATAATCTGTTTGAAATGTCGAAATTTAAGGAAATTACAAAAATTGGTGCAAACCCAAGAGTCAATCTCCACCATTTTGGAGCATGTATTTAATAATAATTGACAAAAAATTTCTATCCAACAACTTTGTGGAACATTTATGTTTCTCCCATTTTTGCAAAACAGACACCTATAATTCATCCATAAACTCATCCATCACTTATTCATTCGTTCTGAGGACATCCAGTGGATCCGGTTGCGAGAGAGAGAGAGAGAGCGCGTCGAGAAAGCGAAGAAGCGAAGGCGAAGACAACCTTGTGAGGAATTGCAGGAGAAGGAAGAAGAAGAAGAAGAAGAAGAAGATTGTTTTTGAGGTTTTTTGCAGCAAGTTTCTGTCTTTTTATTTTCCCTTTCCTTAGTAGTAAAAAGTTCATATAGTTGAGCATTTTGAGAAAGCAAAGAGGGAGGAGGAGAATGGCGGTACTACTGCAGGAGGGTCTGGCACTAAGTAGTCGGACAACAACAACAACTACTACTACTACTACTCCTACTATTACCACCTTCTCCTCCTGCTGCAAGTTTTCCTCGTCTTTGTGGCATGGAATTATTAGGGCTCCTGGAGTTTTTGTGGCCTCAACAACAGGCAGTAGTAGGCGAAAGCTTGTGGTCAAGGCATCCTCGGGATCCGGAGCTACGAAGGTGAAGAATAGTAGGAGATATAATATCACATTGCTTCCTGGAGATGGAATCGGGCCTGAAATTATGCGAGTCGCAGTAGATGTGCTCAAAGCTGTTGGAACGCTAGAAGGTACAGGATGAAGAAGAAGATCTCTCATCATGTCGGGCAGCTCAGCTCAGCTCAGTTCTTCTTTAGCAGCTTCTTCTTCACCCATGATTATGTAGTAGCCTGCAGTAGCGTTTCAGTGGTGAAAGGACTTGGAGAGAGAACAGATTCTGCTGAAGAGCCTTAATCCTAAACCCAGCTTTTAGTTTTAGGGTTTGAAGGGATGATGCAATTGGAGAGCTGATTCTGCTCAAGAACTTTAAACCCTAAACCCCTCTTTTGTTTTTAGGGTTTGAAGTGGTGATGTAATAATTGCAGAGCTGGTTTTGTTGAAGAATTTGTTTTGACTTCTCATTAGTGCTGAACCTTAAACCCTAAACCTCTCCTTTGGTTTTTACAGGTATCCAATTTGAGTTCACGGAAAAGCTAGTAGGTGGAGCAGCAATCGATGCTGTGGGGGATCCACTACCAGAGGATACTCTCAAATCATGCAAGGAATCCGACTCTGTGCTCCTTGCAGCTATAGGCGGGTAGAATTTGAGGGACTCTTCATTGCTGGAATCTTCTCTCTCTCTCTTCTTATCTGTTGTCTTTTTTGTAAAAGGTCGGGGATTTTAGAGCAGGGGGTTTAGGGTTAGGGTTGAATGCATGTTCCCATGGTCAACATATATTTTGTCAGAATGCGTTTCACAGTGTTAAGAGAAAAAGAGGATGTGTTGTTTTACCCTTAACATGTTGACTGTTCAGTGAGTCAGGTTTTGTTTTTTTGTCATCATATTGGTCTGGTGCAGTGGGTTTGGTCCAGTGATCAGGATGTTGGATAGTAGCATACTCCAGAATCTTTTGCTGATGGAAATTACAATTACAGGTATAAATGGGACAAGAATCCTCGTGAATTAAAACCAGAGACAGGTCTACTGAAGCTCCGAGCAGGCTTGGGTGTGTTTGCAAACTTCCGGCCTGCAACTGTGTTTCCTCAGGTCCAGCTCTCCATTTTTTAACACTCTGTTTGTTCACTTTTTTAAAAACCTCTCATAATCTTTTGAAAAGTTCGGTTCTTAAGTCTGAGGGACTGAGTGTTTGATGTTTTGGCATGAGCAGTTAGTGGATGCATCACCACTCAAGAATGAAATTGCTGACTCAGTCGACATCATGGTTGTCCGTGAACTCATTGGGGGTTGGACCTTCTTTACCTTCAACAAAGATCTCAATGTCTATCATGATTGACATTCCCGAGCCTGCCTGTATACAGATTTTGGCATAGACCAAATTCATTTCATAAGCTACTGTTTTGTTAACCTAGCCTGTGTGTATCAAATTTCATAGTATTGTACCAAGAGCAAGATTTTCATGATCTTCTTATTTATGCTCAATAGTAAATGTTTAGTTACAATGTTAACTTAGTTTTTCCTTTGGCAGGGATCTATTTTGGAACACCCAGGGGATTTGGAACAACCATCAATGGGGATCGTACAGGCTTCAACACTGATATATATTCTGCTGAAGAGGTAAGGCAGATAATTTTGTACCAAGTGATTCCCCTCAAGACCATCTTTATGTTTCCAGTTGAAGCTGTCATTTGAGCTGGTAACATAGAGTTGAATAGAAGTTTTGATTTCAAAGGTTCAATTTTTTATATGCTATTTGAAGTTTTGGTGTGTTTTCTTGGGTATTTGACAGGTTGACCGCATTGCCAGAGTCGCTTTTGAGATGGCTCAGAAAAGACAACGCCAGCTATGCTCTGTGGACAAAGCTAATGTCCTTGAGGTAATAACAAGTAAACATTGCTCCAAATCGCAAAAGACTAAGCATGGCTGAATGTGTTACCTTTGAGTTCCACAAAAGCAGTGCTGTGAGAAAGATCACAATCTTGTTCCAAGAGTGTGTCTGCCTACAGGATACACTCAATGCTTGTTACTTGGCTGCAGGTGTCACAACTATGGCGAGAGCGGGTCACGGCAATAGGTGCTGAGTATCCGGATGTGAACTTAACACACATGTATGTAGATAATGCTGCCATGCAGCTCATTCGCAACCCCAAGCAGGTGAATTCTCTGTTTCCATGAACCACATTGAACCACCTTTTGGTTTCCAATCTGTATCTCAATCAAGATGATTGGTTCATGTCTTGTTGCACAGCAAAGTACCCACTTAATTAGACTGCTTGATCATATGGTGCTGTGAACTGATTCAGTTCAGAATTGATACTTCAAAGAGCAAGATTGAATAGCAGAGGTAGCAGGGTTTGTTTGAGGAGAAAATCTTACTCCATTTTGAAATGCCTATTTATCATTATCTCTTTCAATTGAACTGTTTTTGCAGTTTGACACAATAGTTACAAGCAACCTTTTTGGAGATATTCTATCCGATGAAGCTTCTATGATAACAGGCAGCATCGGAATGCTCCCATCAGCCAGCATCAGTGCATCTGTAAGTCTTGGTGGAAACTGGATATATGTGTTCTCAGCAATCCCCATGAGGTTTTGATTATATAAACCCAGTCTGTAATATGGTGTAAGCCTGTGATTGTTTGATCCCATTTCTTGGATCTCAGATTCTAGCTTGAAATGCTTGACTGGTATGAAATTGTTGATGATGGCAGGGTCCAGGACTTTATGAGCCAATTCATGGTTCTGCTCCAGATATTGCTGGTCAGGTTAGACTTTGAACCCTTGTTAGAGATACTGTTGTATCTTGATTACCACATGCATCATCCTTGGGTGATCAGTTGTGTTGGAAAGCCAGAAAGAAACTATGTGCCAGGTTTTTGATTTTGGAGTACAGGAGAGGCTTTTTGATTACTGGAACAGACTTCTATTGCTGATCAACTCCAGTCTTCACAAAACACAGCTGCAAAAATGTGTGTGGTCATTATTTGGGTTTTGTTTTTCTGTATTGGCAGAATGTAGGCATGGCCTGCACATTAGTATACAAGCCTGCACCTTGTGTTGAATCAAAGTTTGTTTGCAAACATCTTTTCTCCTAAATATTTCTCAGCTTCTTCTGTTTCTTCTCCCTCTTTCTTTTGTTTCTTTTGTGCAATTCCTTTTTTTCCTAGAGCATGTTCATAGTTTTGTTCTGTTTATGCTAAGTGTTTTAGCCATCATCATGAGTAGTCTTCCCATTGCTTCCAGACTTGTGATAGAAACTCTGCTGCTATGGGAGCCAGGGAAGTGAGTGGGAAGTTATGGTGGTCACCATGCTTTATGTAGACCTCTATATGCTGTGGGCTTAGATGCTTTGCTAGTACAGGGGCAAGCCAAAATGAAATCATGCTGTTGATGCACTGGTTTGTAGGATAAGGCAAATCCTTTGGCACAAGTGCTAAGTGTAGCAATGCTATTACGGTTTGGACTTGGGGAGGCAACTGCTGCTGACCGCATTGAAGCTGCAGTCATGGATGCCCTGCACAGAGGTTATCGCACTGGTGATATCATGTCAGACGGGAAGGTATGCACTTAAATCCCGTCCTTTGCATATGCAGATACACTGCATGGCCTCATAGACACTGCTTCAGAGCATCAGTAGATTTTACTCTTGAGTGGGCCAGGAGTTCTTACAAGAGTCTTTTCTCCCTCCAAGTTCCTGTTGACTATTGCTGCAAAATAGAAGAGTTTTGCCATCTCTGGGTTTTATTTTTTTGCACATTTCTGCTGGTTTTGTTGTGCAGACGCTGGTGGGTTGCTGTAAAATGGGAGAGATTTTGCTGGAAGCATTAGGAGTTCGAGCAACTGCTAGTTTGAAGTCTTGAGGGCAATCTCACCCTTGTCAATCCTGGAATGTGAACTTTATGAAGTTTAAGAAAGTGAGACTTCAATGTTTAGGTGGTGGTCAAAAGGTCCTGTTGAGATCCCTTGGGGTTCTAGGGTTTTGAGCAGTTTCTACAATTTCAACGTCAACTTACATATCACTACTAGATAACTATTGCACTTGAGCATTTCGGAACAGTCTTTGTTGTGCACCAAATTTTGCACTGTTCTATCCATCCGGATTTGAGTTGAGTGGGCCTGCCTTGTGTGAGATGTCAGGTCAGACATCCAGTTTGCTGGCAGTTTTGTTCATTCGTGCTGGTCTCATCTAAAGTGATGAATCTTTCATAAGCCAGCATACACAACAATCATTCTAGTGTAATGAGAGTGTAGCTACATTTTCTTTGATTTTATGTTTTTTGTTAACCTGAAATGCAATAAATTTGTCCTGGGCTATCACAGACTGTAGGGAAAGAGAAAGGAATGTCATTTACAGCGAGATAAAATTTTCAAGAATACGGTGGAGGCTTAGTATGCCATTCATCTTTGTTTGAATTATTCCAGAATGTGACACTAAGCCCTTCAGTATTTTATAATTGAAAAAACAACACTTCAAAAGTGTCATATTTTTTGTTCTTTCTTGAACATGTCATAGTAGAAATAATAGTGACTATTGATGAAGGTAGTTTGTTCGTTTTGATTGTTTGTCATGTTGGGACAACCGCAGTGCTCTGCACTATGCTCCTCGTACCGTTGGGAAGCCCTTGATGAGTAGGGGTGCACTAAGGTTGTTTTGAAATATTTAGAGCTATAGTACATAAGCTAATATGTGAGCTAGTGTGTGATACAACAGTGCCCCTTGATTGAACTAACCTTGACAAAGATTCACATGAGCATGCTCTCACAAATGGCTTTGACTCCTTTGTGCAAATCTGAGTCATTGGACACAAACTTCTAAGGTAGAACAGCCCACAACTGAAAACTTAAGGATTTCAAGACTTTTAGGTGCTTGAGTAGCTTGATTGACCAGTCTGAAGATGAATTGTAGAGCACCTCTTGGCGCTCCCAATGCTGTTTATTGCTGGTCATTCGAGTGAAAAATGAAGAAGACAACATGTCCCAAAGTCAGATACCCTTAGCTGCTTGAAAAAATAGCCAATACACAAAGGACTCCCTATGACTAAACACCTTTGATCTTATTCTCAAAATCAGGATTAATGAAAAGTACAAACCATGTGTTTTATAATCAAAATTGGATGAAGGGAAAAATCAGACCAAATTTTATGTAAAATTGTACATTAACCATCAATGGTCCAGGATCAAAAATTTCAAATAGGGTTTCACATCCACAGTGATTGGTGTTCCATTGTTCTCTAAACTTCAATCCCCACAACACTAACCCTAATCCCCCCAATGCTTGGAGGCGCCATGGGGCTTCCCACAACAATCTTTCTCATTTTCTCTAGTTGTTTCCACTAGTGTGATCTTCACCACTTGGAGGCACCATCGGGCTTCCCACAACAATGTCTCTCGTTTCTTCTGGTCAGCTCCCATCTAGTTTGGTCCTCAACACTTGGAGGCACCACAAGCTTTTCACAATGATTTCTCTCGTTTTTTCTAGCCGTTTCCCTATGGAACTCGAGATGTGCACTTGGAGCTAACCTTTTCGACCTCGTTCATGTGGTTGCTTTTACTTACAAGGTTTGATGTTGTTTGACTTGTTAATGCTTTGTATTTGCTCCATTGTCCGTGCTCATGTTTGCCTTGTGTGATGTAGTTATGGAGCACAATACTTGAACTAATCAAGGGAAAACAAAAGTTGTTTTATTTGTTGCAAGTCTAGTCATTCCCTTTTTGTCGCAACCCCGCTTTGGGCTAAGTGTGAGGATGAAACTCACACTCCCAAAAGTGAGAACTTGGAATCCTTCGAGACTCTAAAAAACTCAGAGCTTGATTGCAGGGGTTAAAACACCTCGCATTGGGGTGTTTTTTTATACCGTTGAAAAGGTCTTGAAGTTTACATGTCCAAAATGGCCTCGCATGAGCCATTTGGACATCTGCAACCTAAGTTATGAGCAAAAGAAGGGCCAAGAGTCAAACTGGCAGTTTGACTCCCAACCACTAAAAGTCAGGAATCAACCCGATTCCAAAGTCTGCAGGAGGAGTGCTACATGGTGTTGGAAAGCTGTCAAAGAGAGCTACAAGATTGCTTTAGACTTCATCCCAATCAGAGGTCTGAGCAAGAAGTTAGGGATGCCCAAAGTCTCGGGAGTCAAACCCGGGACAGTTTCGGGACTCCTCCTTGGGAGTCTCGGGAAAAAGTGTCATTCGGATGTAGCCCCCGCTGGGAGCTGCAGATAATACTATATGGGGGAAAGTGACGGCTTCCCCCGAGTCCGAGTCGTGGTGAGTCAAGTGAGTCCAAGGTCGCCCGTGGCTTGTCCCAACATCAAAAGGGTGCAGAATGAGTTCTAACCAACTTGTGGTTGGTTTTGGATGGAAGACCGTGTAACACGTTAATTGTCCCTCTTCCTAGTCTAATCCCGGGACTTCTAGCACGCCCCTCTTACCCCCTTTAGTGTTGAAAGTCAAGAGCGGCTCCAAGTTCCAATTCCTTCCGCATTTCCACATAGTTAGACCCTCAAGTGGGTCTACCAAGGAACTTGGGAGTGCGTCACTCTTTCTCCTCTCCTTGAACTTGAATCCTTCCCTTTCTTTCCTGAAGCTTGAACTATTACTACCCTAGTCTATCTCCTCGAGTTTGAGCTGTTGTTTTTTTGGTCTTTCTTTTTCCTCAAGTTCAAGTTGTTGCTACCCTAGTTTCTCTCTACTCAAGCTAGAGCTACAATGTTAATACCTTGGTCTCTCTCTTTGAGCCCGAATTTGAGTTGTTATTGCCCTAATCTCTTTCTCTTTGAATTTGTGCTAAATTATTTTATGAACCTTCCATCTCTCTCCTCTCTTTAGGCTCAAGCTTGACTACTTTGTGGTCTTTTTTCTCTCCTATCCTTAAGCTCAAGCTCAATTTCTACTTGATCCTTCCTTCTTTTTCTTCTCTTCGAGCTCAATTTGAATTGTTGTTCCCTTGTCTCTTTTTCCTCTCCTTTCCTCAAGTTGCCCTAATTCATCTCTTTCTCCCTCCTTTCCTTGAGTTTAAACTTGACTACTCCCTTTTTCTTTTTTTTTCAAATTCAACTTGAATTGTTGTTGCTACCTAGTTTCTTTTTTTTCTCTTTAAGCTTAAAATCGGACTACCTTATTCCTTCTCTTTCCTTTCTTCAAATTCAAGCTTAATGTTGCCTTGGTCCTCCTTTCTTTCTTTTCATTTCCTTTTTTCTCCTTGAACTGTTGTTGCCTTGGTTCCCTAGTTTTCTGATTCTTCTTCCCCCATAACCCCCTAATTTTTTTGAAGTATTATTCAAATATGTACCTTGTTGTAACATGCCCCTTTCTAAGCATCCTACACTTTGTCCTTGCCCTAGCCTCTTTCTAGGCGTATGTAAAAATGCTACAATTACCACTTGTATTCCTAGTTGGATTAGCTTTTCAAATGGCTTGAATGTTACAATGAAACCTTTTTCCTATTGCCTTGACATGTGCTATAAACCAGACTATACACTACTAGGAAATGTGTTTTAATTCATTCTGAGTTTCACTAAATTTTGAGTGAATTTGGACATTTTTTTACCTAGTGAAATTGTTTAAACCCCTAATGAATAGGGACCAATTGTTATGGACAATGACTTGTTTCACTAACACCTAGTGAAACAAGGTTAATCTCAAGTGAAATACAAATTTATCAAATCATTCACTTGTTAATTAATTAACTAACTAGCATGTAAATCAATTAAATTTTAATTATTTTATATATAATATTATTGATAATTTCATGATTTATATAATTTATTATTTATTGACACGTGTCACTACCTATGTGAAATTAAAAACTTAACTTAGGTAGAAAGGCAAGACATGTAATCAACCTAGGCACCTATTCTAGGAATTCGATAGAAAAATATTCAATCAACATACCATTGTTAACCATACACAACACTACCCATTAGGTTTGATCCCTTCACCTTTGGAATGGAGGCAAACACCTTTACCATCAAATCACCCCACTTGTTATGATAATTTGTTACATTACATTCTATTTATCAAATACTTCATTTAAAACATTATAAAAATATAAACTTTGAAAATTCATATTTTATTGAGATTTTGTTCAAATGAAATGATTCGATTTTTTATAAAAAAATTCAATAATGTACAAAATTACATTTATTTCCTTTTGAAAGTTTAAAATCGTTTGAACAAAAAAAAGTTGAATACCATTATTCAATAACATTTCGATGACCATTCTTTTGAAAAAAAACGGTTTAATAAATGGATTTTTTCTGTTAATATAATAATACTACTTATGTTAAAAAACTTTCAATTATAATATGACTATTTTTCATTAATTTCAATTATTTCACCCTAGATTATTTAAGGCTATTTATGGTTTTTTTCAATTACTTTTGGTTATTTTTTGTTATTTCACCCTACACTTCTTTTGGTTATTATAAATTACTTTTGGCTATTTTCACCTTAACCTATTTTTGGCTATTATAAGTTTTTTTGGTTATTCTATGTTATTTTTGGCTCTTGTAAATTATTTAAATTTAAACTATTTGCAGCTATTATAAATTATTTTGGCTATTGAAGGTTATTTCACCTTATGTTATTATTGGTAATTATAATTTATTATAGGTTATTTCACCTTATGGTATTATTGTCAATTTTAAATTATTATATGTTATTTCACCTTATGTTATTATTGCCAATTCTAAGTTATTATAGGCTATTTCACCTTATGTTATTATTGCCAATTCTAAGTTATGATAGGTTATTTCACCTTTGTTATTATTGCCAATTTTAGGTTATTATAGGCTATTTCACCTTATGGTATTATTGGCAATCCTGAGCAATTCTAATATATGGCTATTGGTTATTTTTTTATTAATTTTATTGTTGGTTATTAATGGCTACTAGTACATTTTGGTTATTAATTTGTTTTAGTGGTTATTCTATTAATAGTTATTGGTGGTTATTATAATGGTGGTTATTGGTGGTTATTATAATGGTGGTTATTGGTGGTTATTTTATTAGTGGCTATTTGTGGTTATTCCATTGGTGGCTATTGGTGTCTAATCTATTTATGACTATTGATGGCTATTTTATTAATGGTTATTAGTGGGTATTCTACTAATGGCTATTGATGGGCATTTTATTAATGGCTATCAGTGATTATTCTATTAATATTTATTGGTGACTATTCTATTAATGCTTATTGGTGCCTATTTTATTAATGCCTATTGGTGGCTATTCTATTAATGGCTATTGGTTGTTATTCAGAATAACTAGCTTAAAATGATATATGATATATCATAAAGTAGCATAGATAAAATATTTTTTAAAACATATAAATAAACGTATTTACTATAGTAAATTATAATAGTGAATTATGTTAATCGGTAATGAAACATGATGTCTACATAGTGATATTATAGTGAAATAACTTTCACCAAGGTGAAATCAGTAAAATGTAATGAAGTTATTTCATTTTTAAGGTCCCATAGCGATTTAAACTAATAAATTACACCCCACTTTGGTAGTAGTGATATTAAAGGATACTTTTGCTTCTTTCAACCTGCTTCTCTACTATTCATTTTACAACATTTAGTAACTTGGTTGTTCACCCATACTTTCGTTCCTCTCTCTCCTTTCTTTTGGCTTCTCTAATGTGTATTGCAACTTCTTTCTTTATAACCTTTTGTCGCATAATCTCCAAGTATTCAATTGTAATCACAACAAGTGACTTGTTATAATCAACTAATAGTTTTGTCCCTTTTATTTTCTTTGCAAATAACCTCAGTAATGACAACAAATGTGGAAAATGGAAAGGTGTTGGAATAGTAAAACTTTGAAGATGTGAGACTTCATATGGAAAAACTTGAGTAGAATCAGCTACGTTTATAGCTCTTCCATTACTTTGATCTGATGTTCTTATTGTTGAAAGCCCAACTTCATTTTTAGGTTGTTCCACATAGAACCTTAATCTTTATTCTCTGATTACATCAAAATTCTAGTCTCCCTTATCTATAACATTCTTGTCTGTTGCATCATGAAGATCTATAGTGCCCATGCTCATTAACTCACTAATAGTTGCATTCTTTCCCCATTGTGGGCTATGATTTCTTCCATCATCTGAGTTCCCAATGTCTTCATGTGTCCTTTCTTGTTATATACAAACTACTAGGTTTGGTCTTATCATCCATAGCCCTAGGATTTAATGGCCAAACCCCTATTGCCTTGAATGCACTCAATATGTTTTTCTTGAACAAGGATTGGTCAAGTGTTTTATCAACCCAACTAGCTAGTGTTACCTTGTCTTGCTTTAGATGATTATTTTTAACCATGTTATTATTTTTTTCTTTCCCAAAAGCAGATTTGAATGCCTTGAAACAACTCATGTTTAGAGGTTGTAATGCATGAGAGGTGTGGGTAGGTAAAATAACCATATTCAAGCCAAGTTTTGATGCCCATTTAAGATAAGTAAATGGTGATTAAATTGGGATATGCCACCAAGGATTGATTTGCTAAAAAATGAAAGAAACTCCTTGAACAAAAAACAAGTCTTCCATGCCTTTTTTTGCATGTTCCAAGCTTATAATCTTTGATGTAATTGTTTCTAAATTTTTCACCTCTAAAAATGGTGAATCCTAGTAAAAAACCTCATGCATCGTTGATAACAACATTTACAGTTAACCATTTTCGGGATTTAAGAATAGTTTTGAATACCTATTGTGATCTTCTTTTGGTTAACATTCTAGTTCTTGACCGTCACCCAACTTAGAAACATGTTTCATATGAACTCTCAATGTTAGTTACTAAGTACTTATGTTGATCATACAATGTTTAGAGGTTTCTATAAAGTGAGTTGTAGGATTCACTTGTGAGTCCCTAAGCTTTACAAACCTCCAATCCTTCTACAAGTTGAATTGTTAACTTTGGATGCCTATGCTTGAACCAATACCACCAAGAATGTCCAGGAATCCCATCCTTGAATGGTGTAAGGCAAATTTGTGTGAATTTTGCTACCATTAATTTGAATTAATGTAGTGTTATTCATAGCTCATAGTTTTGCATGTCAACGAACTATTGCTAGATCTTCTTCATGTTTTAACACACTTGGTGGCCCATGTTTCTTGGATCTTGTCTTACCAGTGAGGTGATTTGATAAGAATGTGAAGGGTATGTTATATGTTTGGATGGCCTTATATAGTGATGTGAAGCCATTTTCCACTACACCCATAGTCTCTTGTAAGGCTTCAATTGTCCACTTGTCACTTGCAATCTTGTTTGTTCTTGCTTATTTATGGCCAATATTTTGTGTAGATTTCAAAGGAACATTCTCATTGTCAACAATTTATTAATGAATGGCATTAATCCTCATTCTGCAAGGGACATTCAACATCATAGTTGATTAGATCCTCAAACCCTTAGCCTCCAAATGACTATTCATGTTTTGCCCCCAACAAAAAGACACCTTAGGTTTTCTTTAATTTAGACCAAGACCAAAGAAATTACGTTAGTTCTAGATATGTGTCAAAATCATGTTATAAAGTCTTGAAAGCTTCAAAGATTAATTTATAGGAATATGAAAAATATACCCAAATTAGATTCTCATCTATTTGTTATTGTGTAGGTTGTTGGCATGAATTTGAAATCACAATTCAAACAAGCTTGGGGGAACCTCCAAGATCCTATTCTTTTGCTAGTTTTTTATTGTTTTGGTATGTATGTAACCAACCATTGGTAGCATAAGAACGTCTTGTACCTTTCACTATAAAGCTTGTCTATAATAACAATCATTTGCACTCATCATTTGTCTCCTCTACTTTAACCTCTATGTTGGCATCCTCTTTTACTTTTTTCATTATTTTATCTAGTTGATATCTAAATTCAACATCACTCTTTCTCTTTGTGCATTGTTGATTAATTGATTTTGACAATTCTACAATGGGCTTAAATTGACACTCTATATTTAAAGCTTTATTATCATTCACTTGAGACCTTAACACTATTGCACTAGAACATAGAAGCTCCAAGAAACTTTGAATACCCTCTTCAACATACTTAGACATGTTGTCTTCTAAAAAACAATACAAAATCCCTTATTGCAAATGAATTTAAATTCATTCTAGAACTTAAAATTGTGCATGCTCAAGTTTTGGAAGGAAAAATATTGCAAAGTTGTTAAGACAGCATGGTATTCCAATATTTGTCCTTGGATTTTTTTCCTTTTTTGTCACCCCATAAGTAAATAACAAACATGCCATTACGGGTAAATCAAATCCCAGGGATTTATCCAATACTTATAACCAAAAATTAAAAGGCGAATTATTCCACATTATTTCAAAATTTCCCAAACAATTTTTTGAAACAATGGGTTAAGCCCAACCCCATTTCCAAACAATTTTCTTCACGCTATTAATGGGGTCCCCTTTTAATAGAATACAATTTTCTAAAATTCTAAGGGTTGTGCACACCCAATGTTTTTGCTCAATTGTGGTGGGGAAATTTTGTTTTAATAATGCATCCCTCTCTTGTGTAAGTACACCCACATTGGAAAATGGGTATGGCTAGCCCCTTTAAACCTGAAAAAAAATCTTCTTTAACAAGTGGGGTCCATTATCTTATAAATGTACATATATTTTTCCAATATGGACATGGTTACCCTTTAAACCATGCATAACCAATCTCCTACTATGGAGG
Source organism: Sphagnum tenellum (assembly GCA_963921925.1). NCBI lineage: Eukaryota > Viridiplantae > Streptophyta > Sphagnopsida > Sphagnales > Sphagnaceae > Sphagnum > Sphagnum tenellum. Next base: position 13,889,413 of record OY998155.1, read on the forward strand.
TAGCACTTAATAGGTCCATTTCTTTAAAAACTACACATGTTTTTGCACACGAGTATGCCCCACAAAAAATAGCAATAATGCCACAATGATGCTTATGAAACACTTTTTTTTATCGGGGGTTAAACTATTTCATAAGCAGTATTGGTGAAACTTCAAACAGAAACAAACAATCTCTACCACAAGAATTCAAATTACTTTGGATCTAGTTGTGGAAACTTTTGGTAATTTAATGGGTAGTATTTCATTTGTGAGTTGTCAGATAACAATGAACATCAAATTCTAAACACAAGAAAACAACACCATTTAGTCAGAGAAAAGAACCTGGAAGAACATATCCTTCATATAGTTAAATGGATTCATAAGATAATCCAATAAGCCAATAAAACAAGGAAAATTTAAGAATTGAAATTGAGAAGGCAAAACTACAACTCGAGTCCAATTAGAAAGAATACCAGAAATATCCACATCTAATCACTAATAATGTATTGTATGTATTTTTCAAAGGAAAAGTTGAAATGGTAACAATTTGGTATTTCTCTTAAGTGCCCGTGAACATCATGATCAAATCTTCCCATTGCTTTAGGAAAATGCAACCAAAACTCAAGAGAAACCTTGGTTTAGCCACCACAATATAAAGTACACCTATACATATGTCCTCACCAATGTTGGTTCAAGTTCTATCTTCATTTGATCAAGTAAATTGTTTCCATCTGTAATCTACTCTACTTTAACTACTTCTAGGAAGAAAAGTTTGCATATTGCCTTCTCTTCTAACTAGCTATGTAGTTATCAAAAGATTCAAAGAATATTTCTTGCCAAAATCAAAAACCCATTTGCATGAAAAGGGTTCACAAATAATCACACAATCTAAAGTGTCATATTGTAAGAATGAAGTGCAGTACGTCAGTCTTTCCTCCTTACCTGAATTCATGTGCTCCTTGACTCAGTTACCTTGATGTGCAGAGCTGACCGATTCAATGCAACAGAGAAGAAGCAGAAAATAATTTTAGAAGGTTGCAAAGAAAAACTCTCAATGGGACAGTGTGCTATCTATCCAAAGACTTCTTCAAAAGCAGACTCTCATGTATGTCATATGTCCTATTATTGTTCAGAGATTTCTAGCTATTGTGTACACTGCTTTGGTGTAATCCCCAAATGTAAATCTTCTCTCATCATCATCAAAGTACATGAGCTCATCAAAGTATAGGGGTCTTTTAGTCTTTACCTGTATTTTGGAAAAACCTTTTGAGTGCTCCTGAACCCCATGAAGAGTTAGTAAAACCCCACTTTGCTGCATATATGCAAAACAGATTGAAAATGAACTCTGAGTATATTGTTAATGGTTCCGGTTTTGTCCTTTATAGCTGTTTGAACTACGTCCCCTTTGACTAATGGGACTGCGTGCTCTAGGAGAAGTTGGACTGTGATTGCGTGCTTCGTCAATAGCTCGAGTCTCAACTGGAGCCCTTATTTGCTTTCCAGCCTTCTGACGTTTCTTCTGGTATGCAAGCCAGATCTGGAAAGACAGACCACCAAAGACCATACACACTCCACCCCATTGCTGCATGGAGAGACAGTTTTTGTTCCAGATTGAGGACATAAGAATGCTCATAAACTTACGTGTTGTGGTTACAGTTGTGTTTGTCAAAGCTCCAAAGTGGCTGATGGTTAGGAAGATGAAGTTTTGGCCAACTGCCCCACATATGCAAAACCAGAAAATGTCCCAGCTGACATCAGGGTTAGATACACAAAAGCTCAAGGCTGGATAACCACCTGCACCAGGCACCAAAAAAAGGAAGAGAGACATGTACAATGTGCCCCAGAAGTTCATGCCCATCATGATGTGCCATGCATTGACACCTGGGTACCTGTTACCTCCATAGCAACAAAGACAATAATTAGCTTCCTTCACAAAGTCCAAGGGCACAATAAAGCATGAAGCAAGCATGCTCCTGTGTGTGAGAATGAGAGAGACACAGAGGGACAGAGAGGACCTTGCAGTAAGGGAATCTTGACTGGCATTAGTGAATCCATCACATGCAAGGTTGATTAAGCACAGACTATAACCAAGGGGAGCATTGGGGATTGCAACTCTGCTTGGACTTGATGAGCTCTGCATCGCAAGGAGAAAACCATCCATTCATCACACCATGCTAATTTGGCTGGTGGTTTTGAAATGCCTGGATGTTACAGATATTGGAAGTGAAGGAAGGACCGGTCAGGCACTTACTTTGTTGAGAGCAAAAACAGATACACCACCTGCTACCAAGAATGTGCACAGATACTCCTGCAGAGTGTAGTGCACACCATACACAATCCCTCCCATCACCATTACTGCCATCCTCCCCACTCCCAAAGGATCATCAGGTACCTTCCTTGTCTCCCAAATTCAGCATTTTTGTTCTTTGGTCCTCCCATTGGAATCTTCATAGTAGAAGTACAAGTATAGTCAAATTGCATTGGCCTGGAAGAGTTTGAATTAGTAGAAGAAAGCAGTTTTCAAAGTTGCAGAATCTATTCAACTTGTTGCTGTTGTCTATAAAATGATGAAGGAAACCACAATACCTGGAACCATCTTGGAGGATTTGGCCAGAACCTGTCCATCACAAGGAGACAAGCAGCATATGATTCACAACACAATGGAACAACAAATTTACATAATAGGTAATCCCATTGGTGAGGCTACTAATATCCCAGTAGCCTGTCAGGACATTTTGAGAGTCTTTAACAACCCAATCTCAATAAGAGATGAGAAACAATAAGTCACAATCTGTAGCATCAGTCAGGGGCTGCTAAATTGGCAAGCTCTTTGCCTTGATGACACCGCTCAGGAACCTTGGAGTCTACAATGATTTTAAAGAACAAGGAAGTCCCAGCTCAATGCAGCAATGGAAGAAGCTGGCATGTTGGGGAGAATTTCCACACCTGTGCAGGATAGCTGATGTATCTCAAGGCAAGAATACCACAAGCAGGTCCTATGGTGTTGGACACACTGGGAGCACAGTAAGCCTTCAGGGGAGGTGGGTTTGACCGATACTGTCCTGGCCATATCCGGAGCACTGAATTGCAAGCCAAAACACTATGATGAGGCAGACAATGAACATATGACAGGTCAAATGTTGTATCAGAAACACAAACTTGAATTGTCAGGACTACAAGTTTTCTTTTGGTCCACTATACAATTCTGTATGTGTGAAGACTTGGATTCCATTTCACAAAAATGTGTTGAATTTATGTGTGTGATCTATGGAGAGGAAAATTCCAAGCAGCATATACCTAGTTGATGACAGATAGCTTTCTTAATAGGGGAAGTTGTATTTCCATTTTTTTTCCAAATGGTGTGCAATAAAATATAGGGTTCAACTGATTGAAAAAAAGAAGTTTATAATTTACTTAAATACAAACAGGGTGCTTAGAATTGGCTAATGAGAATGTATATTTTTATTATTTTATCATTTCATAGTGTGCCAAAAAATACCCCCATTAATTCGCATGTTTGATAAAATATACAAAGAGTAACTTCCCCGAGATTGCTTTCTTACTGGCAAAAGACCAAAGGAAGCACACTGCACATTGCATCAGGTTCAGGAAAGCGAGGTATTGAAATCTTTGCTCATCCTTCCCATACTTTTTGGTGGATCTGTACCACATACATACATGTACAAAGAAGCTCAAAATTAGTTTTGCCATGGCATAGAGGCATGGCTCTCATGAGGAGTGATTTAAGGGAAAATGTTGCAACCCTGCCTTCTCTTAGATCCTATTGAACAATTGGCCTTCCTCTTCATGCAATTTCACCAAGAGATAAAAATCTTGATCTTGAACCACTCTTGGTCTTGACCTGATCATCATCGATCCAAAATGTATAAATGGCATCAAACTCTTTGGTAGACCTCTCTGTTTCTGAGCTTGTTTCCGAGGATTTCTGCCTCTACTTTATCGTGCTTTCCATTTTGGCTGTCAGATCTGTGTGCTCCTGTGATACAGACAGCCTATTGCAGACAGAAGGAAAATGATGGAAAGAAATTTCCACTAATTTAAGAACCGCATAATAGAGGGGGGAGAGCACTACTGACATGTTCTCTTGAAGCAATCCCTGTGAGATGTAGGAAGCATAGATGGCCGCCACGCAGAGTAAGAACGTGGCCGTCTTCGATACATTTGACTCCTCCGACTTTGATGATGATGCTGGTGGCGGGGTGTCATTGCGGCTTGAAACATCACTCCTGGCCTTCCCGCCTATTCGTCCCTTGCCTCGCATCCAGCTTCTTCTCAAGTGTCACGGATTTAGATGTACTTGAATGTGTCGTCTATTCCTGTGCCGTCTTCTCCTTCTTCTTCTTCTTCTACTTTTACTGATGTGTGAAAGGCTCCTGGTGCTCCTCTACTACCACCGTTTTGCTCTGTGTATTTTCTCTATTATTTTAAATTTGCTTTCTCTCTAGCCTAGAGCGGCTAGAACTTTTGTTCCTCTCAACTTTTGTCTCGCAAGTTCACATCAATTTTCTTCGCTTTTCAACCTGATGCACAGTTAGATAGTTCCTCCTCCTCTTTCACGATCAACCACCGTTCCAACTGCTGCTGCTGCTGTTCCTGCACTAAATTAGTGCTATGTTCCGGCGTCAGTATCTCCTGGTGACTGCTATTATTCTTTTCTCGCGTCATCTTCCTCCTCCTCCTCGTCTGCCCTGCTGCGCTGCCAACGCTTTCTTCTTCAACCGGCGATCTGCAAACTCTCGGCCGCTGGCTCGCTCCTTGTTACTGCACGATTGATTGCCTCTCTCCCGTTGCGAACATTCTCTCTCCTCGCGCACAAGACGCCAACGGCCAACCGTCCGCAACGAAAGGTCACCACCTGCCTTCACCTGCCCCTTGCCCCTTTCTCACTAACTAGTTAACCCTAACTATCTACTAACACTTAACTTAACCCTTTTCCACCTTCTAGTTAACCAGTTAACCTCTAACTTAACCCTAACTAGCTACTAACTAATTATCTAACTAGCTATTGAGTATTAACTAATTATCTAACTACCTACTAATTACAAATTAATTATTTAACTAACTTACTAACTATCAACTAACCACTAATTATCAACCTACTAATTTTTAACTAACTAATTTGTATCTCATTTTGAAATCAATTCAACTCAATATGAATCCAACTCTTCTTCTTTTTTTTCTATCATTTTGTTGTTAACGACAGTGTGAAACAATGGGGAGCCCAAGTTTCCCAATGTTTTGAAATAGGCATATTTTGTGTTGAAGTTGCCAAGTACTATAGTATTAGTAGCATAGTTCAAAGGGGGATGATGCAAAGTACGTGTAATGTAAGCAACAAACATGTTTTGTTCCTCTTAAATGCAACAACAATTCCTTCAAGAGATGGATTTTAAGAGAGTCATTTGCATGTTGTAATGGGTGTAATGGGTAAGAACCACATGGCTATTCTTATTTGCTTAACCCCAAAGTAGTGAACAATTTGAGTGTTTGGTCACGGGTAATGTTTAGTGATAAGGTAGGTTACCTTATTGCCATGGCTTATATTGCTTTGAGAATGTCACTTCACTCATGGGCTTTTTACCCCTTCTAAAATTCCTAAAACATGAAGTGAACATTATCAAGAACCTAAAGTAGGGGGATCACAAGGCACACAAGGGTTCTTACACCTCCTCCTTAGAATGAGAGGGATTTATGCCTCTAACTAAGGGCAATATCACTTCCATCGTCAAGGAATAGGCATAAGATCCCTCTTGTTTCCTATGAGCGATAGTCACCTACATGAAATGCCTCTAAGAAATTTCTCTACGGCCCACTTTAGACAAGGGTTCAAGGAGTAAGCTCTAATGTAATCAAGCATTCCTATTGGTCAAGAGCTTTAAATTGGTTTCAAGGCCTTTAGATAGAGGTCTAGGACCAAGACAAATCAAATTGTGATTTAATTTACTAACACAACATCATTTTGGAAAGAAAATCAATTGATCTGGACCCAAAAAAGGAGCTTCAAGGAGAGCTCATGGTTTGGAGAACCAAAGTGTCAACTAGGGTCCAAGGTTGTTTATTTCTTTGTTTTCGTGTTTTTTTCATTGTTTTCTTTTATTATTGATTTGTTCAAATTCTATGAGAATGTAAGACATGCTATGGATTGAGGATACTGTGACAACTCCCCCATTTTTGACCATTTAAAAAGTTGACATGGCTCTTCTTGTGGATCCTTACAAGCTTTTTGTTAGAAAAATTGCATTTTCGACCTTTTCAAATGCATGAAATGAAGATGAATCAAAAGGTGTGGCAAAAAGAATGAAAAGTTGGAACATCAAATCTCACAAGTGAGGGGATTTGAATTTACAAAAGATGCCTAAACTAATATCCATTCGAAAGAAAAGCACCAAGGCAAAAGATAATTATGATGTTTTGTGCGTGTGTTCATCCATTGTCTTTAGTAAGATTTTTAAAAAAAAAAAGAGGAACAAAACCTCATCCATTGTGTGTAGTAAGAATTTTTTTTTTAAAAGTAAAAAATAAAAATAAAAAAAACAAAATTTAAGAAAAAAACCAAAAAAAAAAAAACTATGGAGGAAAGGAAGAAGAGAATAAATACCAAAGGTTAAGCTAATCCTCTCACATGCCAATCACAAATTTTTAATATTGAACCCTTGAATTGGTCCCCAAGCCTTTAGACACACTCATTGTACCTTAAGAAAAGAATGTTTTTTTCAACATGAAGAAAGGTCCAACTTAAGGTTCAATTTGTTTCAAATTAGTCCCTAGGATTTTAATCCTTGGACCCTTGTCTAAAGTGACCCTAAGTATTACAAGTAAGATAAAGCCCCAATACAAGGCCATTCTTAAATTAAGGGGTCTAAAGATGAGGTGGTTTGGGACTGTCCCTCATCATCAAGTGAGCTTTACCCATCATGAACTCCAAAATGAATGTGTCATCATGAACCTAAACATACATAGATCCCAATGCTATGAAGGGATGGTTCTTATGTTTACATCATAAAGTACAAAGTGAAGGTTATCATGAACATTACATGCAAAAGATCATCATCCCATGCAAATGTTACTTCTACCCTTGGGGGGGGGGGATTGCCATATTCCTCTATTGGGTTCTAGTATTTAGCCCAAAAAAATGTGAAGGAATCTTAAACTTTTTTACATCCATATCCTGTTCATAGCCAAATTTGGCTAAACTATATTATGCATGATCGCCAGTTCAGCTCCATCACAAATATGAAACGAAGAACCCAACTGTTGCTGTCGCGGTTCCTTGAAGTTTCTGTTCGAACGGTGAACCGCCGGGAACTTCTTATGGGAACGTGATTGATAACCGGGATGAGAACCGGGAAAACCCTAAATCAAAATGGGAGAGAGAATGAGAGAGAGAGACGGAGCACAAGAGGCGCGTCGGCGCTTCTTTTTTCCTCTCCTGTTGCGCGGAGATTGTTTGCACTTTCACTGCAGTGAAGCTTTCTTTGAGGAGATCTGAGGTAGAAGCTTTGATCTGTTGACGCTGCAACAGCAGCAGCAGTAGCAAAGATGCCGCCCAAGTTGGATCCCTCCCAAGTTGTGGAAGTTTATGTAAGAGTTACTGGTATGTATCGCGCCTCGCATTCTCTTTCTCTCCCTACTAAGATCTCTTTGCTCACGTGCCTCTGGAATTTGGTTTTTCTTGCTATCTGGTTTTCTTCAATGGTACAGAAGCAATGAGTTGAGAGAGTGCAAGTTTTTAGAAAGAAGTGAGTGAGTGAGTGAGTGAGTGCATATTAGGGTTTTTTGTATGAGGGTAACTAGTCCAAGGTCGGGCTTATTCAGATTTTTGCGCTGTTGATTTTATTGTGGACAGGAGGAGAGGTGGGTGCAGCCTCGTCGCTGGCTCCTAAAATCGGTCCGCTGGGACTTTCCCCTAAGAAGGTAGGAGAAGATATAGCCAAGGAAACTGCCAGAGACTGGAAAGGTCTCCGCGTGACTGTTAAGTTGACAGTGCAAAACAGACAGGTAACAAGACTCCCCCTTTCCCAATCTCCCAATTCCCATCACTCACTTTTGTTGCGAACTTGCTTTTCAGCAGTGCTTCTCATGTGATGAGAGCACACCCAGCATTTGGAGGATGCATTCCAAAGATGTGTCAAGGTCGTTGGACATTCACAAATGTTGTGAAATCCTTTTCATCAACCTGAACAGCATCTGTGAGTATCCTCTGATTCTGTTTGTTTTTGCACATGTATGCGTTCGTTGGCAGGCTAAAGTTGAGGTGGTGCCAAGTGCTGCAGCGTTGGTGATCAAATCTCTTAAAGAACCTGAGAGGGATCGTAAGAAGGTGAAGAATATTAAGCACAATGGCAACATTTCTCTTGATGATGTCACTGAGATTGCCAAAATCATGGCCCCCAGGTCTATGGCAAAGAGCTTGTCAGGAACGGTCAAGGAAATCCTTGGCACCTGTGTTTCTGTTGGCTGCACGGTTGATGGCAAAGACCCCAAAGACTTGCAGAAAGAAATTGATGAAGGCGAGGTAGAAATCCCAGAGTAGAGAGACAAAAAGACTCTAGTTCACTTTTGTCAGAATGTGGTTTTCTTATTCCCAGATTTCTATCACACTGGTTGTGAGCTTTTTTCCTACTTCCATAGTCTTTCTTGCAAATGTGTTAATTGCCAAAACATCTTTCCTGGCACTGACGAATATGAACATGATTGCAAGCAATTTCTTTGCAAGAAATATCAAATGACCCATTTTTCTTTGGCATTGAGTCTGAAAATAATTGCAAATGTTTTTGTGATGTAGATATATTAACTAAACTTCTTTTCTTTGGCATTGAAATTTATGATAATCATGAATGCAATTTTCTTCGCAAGTAACATATATAAATCTTTCACTTTTCTTTGTGTTTTTTTGTATCAGTAAACTAGCTTTTTGGTTCTTCCCTTCTGTTTGATTTTTTTCTTCCCAAGGTCTGCAAGTGTTTGTCTGGAAGAATTGTTGCTTTTGATTCGACAATCGAGTTTAAGTATTTTGACTTCATTCTAACTTACGAGATTGAAATTTTTTGCAGTTTCTTGGGAGTTTTATTTGTTTCTGGCATTGAGGGATATGAAGGTGGAAATTTCTTCTTTACAGTGAGGGATTTGTAAACATGACTTGCATGTTCTTTGTTTCTTTGTAAGAACGGGAACATTTTTCATTGAGCAGTGAGTGAGGAGTATGAATTGCAATTTCTTTCTGAGATGGTAATATAAAAAGTTAATGAGATCACCAAAAGATTATCAAAATGAACAGAACTAATAAATACAATGGGAAATGATTGCCTAATGTTCCTCCAAGAATCATACTCTGCGTGGTTAAGAAAATAAAGTTTTATGGTGCTTGATAAATAGGTTTGGGCCAATGCAACTTCCATTTGCCCACAAAAATCATTCTTATTTTGGGAAAACACAATTTTGCATCCAATATGGCTAGATTGAAAAAACCATCATCCAACTTTCCTAGTTGATTTTAATAATATACGTTGAGATGAAGCATAAATTGTATGAGGTCATCAAGGTTGAGACCTACACCTAATTTAAAAGAGATGTTTTTTGGTGGTTACAAATAAGGTTTGCTTCAAAATGTGTTCCATTTTATCTTTGGTGGTGAAACCCTTAATAATCTAATGTTAGGTATCTTTGGAACGAATAAAAAAGTTGATTATCATGATAAATCTAGTTTGGATTAAAAATCACCCATTACAAATCTTGGAAGTAAATGATATCTCAATGTCATGTACAAATGCAATTATAAGCCTTGCCCTTTCTTCCATCTTATATATAGTTGGCATTCATGTTATGTAAATGTTTTCCTAGGCATGACAAGAGCCCACAAATTACAAACTATATAACTCAAGAGCTTTTCAAAACTTGGAAAATTTGGATTCTTCACAAACACACCCACAAACAATTTTTTTCACTATTACAAAAAAGTCGGGTGTAATTTACTAGCTTAAATCACTGTGAGACCTTAAAAATGAAATAACTTCATTACATTTTATTGATTTCACCTTGATGAAAGTTATTTCACTATAATATCACTATGTAAACATCATATTTCATTATTAATTAATATAATTTATTATTATAATTTATTACAATAAATAGGTTTATTTCTATGCTGTGAACATAAGTCTTGTAGATGTTGTGAACATACTTGATCGCTACACTCAGAAAGATCATAGCAACAAACCATCATCTGAGAACATTCTAATGAACTTGTAAGCAAAACAGACAGTACAAAAATGAGAGACCATCAAACTGCAATGCACTCTTTGGTCTTCAATCTTTAATAGTGGTTAATGAAAATTTTGCACAAAGATTTGCAACCTACAGCAAATCTAGTGAGAAGTTCACTTGGCTATTTATGTTTCTCATCTACCACCTGGATTGTCGGATCTTGACTTAAGAACTCTATGAGCAACATAGAGAAAAGCTAAGCTAAAAAGCCCTAAAATTCAGGAATTGGGATGTCGACCCTCAGGATAGTTGGGACTTTAGTTATAGTCCCAGAACCCAGAACTCAGAGATCTGGAGGTCAAAAATCGAGGTCTGTATAGCTTCTGGACTTCATACATGTTAGAAAATCCAATGAAGAACCCGGTTTTGAGAAGACGCTTGATGAGGATGATGAGTGTTAGCGTCGAGAATCCTTGAGTGTTGAGCGAATGTTCTCTTTCTCATGCTTTGTTGCTGGACCGGGAATACTGCTCTCCTTCTTTTTGATTCCTCCTCCCAGTTGTTGTTGACTCGAGCTTGCACCTGAAACTCCGACATTTTGCTTCATCATTTCACCACTAGCAGCAGCAGCGGCAACAGGGTTTTGTCTTGACCTAAAGGAGTCTCCACCTGTAACAAGGGTGTTGTGTCGTGACCTCAATGGACTTGCTTGAGGACTCGCCAGTTTTGGTGGTTGATAATTACTGGGAAGCATTCGAGATGGGATGTTGTTGTGATTTGACCCTGAGTGTTGTTGCTGCACTTGTTGGGTATTAGGCAATGCGATGGGCGCCTGTGAGACAAACAGAGGAGCAGCGGCAGGAACTAATGAAGGGGTAGTAGTAGTAGGAGCAGTGGCTGAAGAAAGTATAGCTGGTGAGGCTGACACTACAACAGGATTCTCATCAGATGGAGGTTCTGATTCTCGTGGAACTTGAACTAGTTGTACAAGAGCTCGCCGCTGCAGCTTTCGTTTCGGTTTTGCTTGCTTTCCAGAAAGCTGAAGGACATCCAAAATCTTGTCAGTTCCAGTAAGAAATGTACTATCTTTCTACAATGTACTTTGAAAGTCAGTCATTAAAGATTTTGAAATGCACGTAACGGAAAGGAAAGGAAAGCAGTGAGGATATGAACCTTGATGTTTCCGACGTCAGCGAGTGGCCGACGCCTCGCTTGTACTTTTTCACCATCTTCTTCACCTGGGACCAATTGTTCCTCCTCTTGTAAGCCTCCTTGCCTCTCATCACCATTCCTCATCACGTCTTTGCAGGCTGTCTCAAGCAAACTAGCCGCTTGAGAAACCATAGCTCTCTCTGCCCTTCTTGCACCGGCCTCTACCTCATCCAGAATGCCAACATGAGATCGATGCTCCCCTTCCTCCCAGATCGGTGAGATTCCAATGGCGGAATCCCCTTGAGATGATCCCAGAGCTCCTGCCGCATCTGGCATCATCATAGATTCTCCTCCTCGGTTTGCGCATCGCTCCAATTTGCAACGACATTCAGGTCCACAAAGAGCACCCGCAGCCTTGCATGCACATTTCTTCGTTTTGCAGCCCGAACTTTGACTACAAGAACAGCATTGGCCATTCAAGGAGGCTGTTGGCTGTTGTTCTGTGAGCTGCGTGTTGTCGGCTGCGTGGTTTCTTGCAAATGAATCCATATCTCTCAAAGGCTTCTTGCTGGCTCCCTCACCATCACTACTACTTCCGCTTAATTTCCTCTTCACCAATGGCTTGTGTGCTGCTTCTTGAGCACCACTTGTCCCTGCCCGAATTTTGCGAGCCGCACGCATTCTCTGTACATCCAACCAATCCTCATCGGACTCGCCTTCAGAAAGCTCCAAGTCCGAATCCCATTCCTGGTCGCTTTCAAGTTGATTAGTCCACCGTGACCCCTGCAAAAGTACAGGCACGCAAAACTTCATCAGTCCAGTCTTCTTGTTCAAGGTTGTCGTTTTTCAGATTCATTTTGCAGGGTGCTCATGAGACAAAGGTGACCAGATCTAAAACAGCAGAGACAAAAACTTGCCTTCCGAAGTGAATAAGGGTATCCATCAGCCCCAGAATCAGAGTCCCCAGATGGATTCTCAGCAGATGATTGTCTCCGCTTCACGAGACCAGACATCTTCTGGATATAGTGCTTTATTCCAGCTTCACCAGCCTGCAAACACTTGCAAAATTAGCAACTGATTAGGCTCTCGGTACTGTGGAAAAACATCAGCCTATGTACCATGCTAAACACCCAAGCCTGTAGTACATTGCAAAACTCTGATCTCTGAGATCTCATCATTTTTTATTTTAAGAATGAGTCACACAGATTCAAGAATTTGCACCTACCACAACTGCAGCTGACCAGAGTGTATGTGAAAACAAACCTTGGTTTGTGCATCCAGGAGTGCAGCAACTTGTTGGTCTTTCTTGAGAAGTTCCTGGTCAAGCTCTTGCCTATGTGCTTCACTTTGTCTCAAGACATCTTCCAACTCTGCAAGCTTGTCCTTGAGTTCCTTGCCCTCTTCTTCGGTGTCTCGCAATTGACACCTGGTGTAACAAATGTCCAGCTCTAGTCAGGATACAGCTATCCCCAATGGACAAATTCATAAGAAAGGTCAGAAGCTCAAGCTCACAAAAGTAGACACCAACTAGAACTGACAGCATTATTTACATACCTGGATAGGGAAGCAACATTGAACATTAGGTGCAACAGGGTCTTAGCATCACCCATGGAGCGCAGGTTTTGCCATCGAGCCCGTCCATTGCAAGTTCTCTCACGTTCCTCAGCTTCAGAAAGCTGGACTGACATAGCCACGAGCGTACTGGAAGATGCCGTTAGTAAGCTTTCAAGCATGTTTATGCGATCAGTTCTTGCAGTAGAGGCAGCTGCCTTATCCATCGCGGCCCTGCACATTTTAATAGTTTCTTAGGGCAAAAGGTCCCCACTATGCACAGTAACCTCAGGATGCCTTGCCGTCATAGTTCATTATGGAATAGACTTGGCTGTGTACCTACAGGATCAATTACAAAGTGATGATTACAACAATCTGTCAAATAGCCCACAATATGACTGATCTGCAGGAAGATTTACCTTGATGTAGCATCATCATCAACATCACTTGACGACTTCTCTTCTTCTTGTCTAAGCTCTGCAACCTCCTTAGCCATAGCTGCCCGTCTGTGCGGCCACCAAAAGTTCTGTTAGGCCTTCACAAAACCTGTGAATCTCAAGAACTGCAAAAATAATCTGCGGGAGTGTTCCTGCTTACTCTTCCATTTGTTTTTCATATGCTGAGCGAACTTCATGAACACGGACAGCCACTTCCAGCTCCTGGTCCAGCCATTGCTGTAAACTTTTCTCATTCTGCACAAAAATCAAAACCCATAAGCCCTGTCTGCTTGCTTTGCAGTGAAGGACATTCTGATTATGTCATGCTCCTGTTGTGAAACAAACAGAAGAGTAATTTTCATGTTTGGCCAGAAGTTTTGGGTTTGTACCTGAGCACCAGAGCCATTGATGTTGGGAACTCCTGCAAGATTCATTCATGCCAAGATTAGTGCCATCTGCTTTTCTCTTCTAGAAGTAAAGTATTTTCTGGTCTCCAAGAGTACCTACAACAGATACATTAGAAGAAACAGATGACTTCACTACAAGCTAAATCCAGTTGAACATATAAAGGGAGGAACCACAAGGTCAGTGTTTCAGGACTGGATCCATTCTTTCCCTGCAACCTCAGCCACACAACAACAAACAGAGAAAGAGGGACACACCATTGGAAGCATGTTCTTTCGTAGATTTCCGTGCTTCTAGAACCTCCTTGAGACGCCGAGTGGCTGCAGCAGCCTCTTCTGACTTACGTTGCAGAACCTGCATCATAACATTTGAATTTCTATTGAGTTAGCACACTCTATTCGCAACTCTTTCCTTTTTATCTTGTGAACATATATATTAATGCTCATGCTTACATTCAGTTGTCGTATTCCCTCTTATCCATTCCATCACCACACAGCATGCCATTCCAGCAAGGGTGGATGGAGATACCATTTTCTGACGCTGATGCAGAGCCTGAAGTTTGTGCATCTCATACACATTTCGTCGGCCTTCCTTCCGAAGCTGCCATGCAAAATCCAAGAGCAGTTTTCCCAGTATGAGGATAGCCTGAGATAAGATAATGGACAATTGGATTCACAGGTTTTAAACTCCCTTTAAAGATTATGCATGGTCCAGGAGCAATGGACTCAATGAGCATAGTAACCCAGTTGCACCAACCTGCAGAACCTCCTTTTCTCTCTGCCCCTTCCATGCCCGGAACTGCTCTGACTCTTGCTTCATCTTTTGCTGCAATTGCACCTGTCAATTACAACTCAAACAAAGTTAGGACACCTTCCCCTTCAAACCTCATCCTAGTGCAAGGGTTGGCATATTAATTAGCAAGATCAAATTTACTTGTCTGCTAACATGTTTAATTGACAACTGCTGCCTTAAATATCCAGTCCATGGAGAGCCTGCTACCTTATGTGTTTTAATACGTTGAATTTCCTCCTGCAACCGCTTAGCGGCTTCATCACTACGTTGCTTTTGCCGAAGAAGTTGAGATTGATTCTCCTGCTTCTTTTTCAAGTCTGCAATCTGTGGCCAACAAGGACAGTGGTGATATCAATGTAATGTTGAAATAAATCATACAGGTATGGTAGTTAACTGCTCTTACTGTGCTGTTATTGATAGGAGAGTGGGTATTCATACCTGAGCCTCCAGCTGTTTCAGCTTGTTCTTGTATGTCTCCTGCAGCTTTTGTGCGTTTTCATCTGTTGTGGTTGCTAATGACTCAAGTTCGGCCATTAGTGAGTCTCTCTCCCCCTGCACAATCATAGTCACTCTCAAATATATAACAACTTTGAGCTTTAAAGCATGTGGCCAAGTCAGATGCATCCCAATATTGTCTTCCTGCTCTAAAGAGGAGGCTCCTCTAGGTTCACTATCTTCTATAGAGATATGAATGGATACCTTCCCATATGTAATGTAAGGGCACAGAAAATACCTGCAGTGATTTCTTCTCCTCCTCCAGTTCTAGGAGTTTCCTTTCAAAATGCTGCTTCAAGACTACTGTTTCAGGCTTGGCAAATGATTTCATCTCAGCCTGCAAGATCACTCCATTCATGTTTAGGTACATAAATTTAGCACAAAGCATGCTAGAAAGATGTGTAGTATAGGTGTAGTTGTACTTACCTCCTTTTGCTCAAGACGCTTGTTAAGCTCCTGCAGCTCTTTATCCAGATTTTCTTGCAACATTGTGTGCTCCCACTCCTTGGCCTCCGCCTCCGCCTCAGCTGCACCAGAAGCTTCACCTGCAAATAGTCACTTCACCAATTATGACGGGAGCACATTTTTAAACTTGAAAACAACTCATCCCCACTCCAAATCGAGCATGGACCCTGCAGAAATATCAGTTAATTGTATAATGTGCAATTCAGTATCTCAGAAATGATCCATTGTCACACTGACTGTGATGAAAACAGTGGAATCTCACTTGATGGCACTTCACCAACAGCCCCAAACTCTTCCTTTGAGCCATTGTTTCCCAGACAGTGGGATGAAAGACAAGAAAGTGGCCTAGATAAATTTATTGGCTGGACCCTTGAAGACTGCATTTGCTGCAACTGAACCTCCAGTTCCTGTATCTTTGTTACGTAATTCTTGAGCAAGTTGTCAGTCTGCACAACAAGGATCATCCTTCAGTACAAAACAGGGATGCAACTACATGCCTGTAGAATCCAGAACTCTAGGACAGACAAAAAGCCCTGATAAAGCCTCTAGGATAGATAAAGCCTTGATAAGGGCTCTTAGGTTGTCGAAGGGCCACCTTTACTTCATCTTCTCCATCTAGTTCATCGAAAGTCTTCCCAGCTCGCAGTTGGTCAAGTTTGAGCTGGAGCTTGTCTCTGTTAACCTACACACAAAGAACCAAGAATTGGCACCTATTCAGGATACTTGAAATTTTATCCCCTTAAAGCCTCTTGACCACTGTCCCAAGTTTCTCAAGTAAAATACCTGTGAATCCACCACCTTCTGTGTCACTTTGTCGAGCTGGATGCGAGAATCCTCCAGCTGTCTGTGAAGGTCTATATTGCTAGCCTCCAACCAGACAACCTTCTGTTTGAGCATCTGCACACTTTCAGAAAGCAGCTGCATTCAACTCCACAGGTTTGATAAAATCTTCTGAAAGAAAGAATTCAGCAGTATCTGAGGAACACACACCAACTTCTGCATCCCAGAAGAGAGTTTTTGGACTGCCAGCAACTTAATCAGAAGTTCAAAGTACACAATCTGTTGATTGACTAGCTCAACTTCTTGCTACAAGAATATTACTGGTGATATCACTAACTCTGCACCTGTATATCTGCAGAAGATGGACCTCCTGCACGTGCACACATAAGCTCTGCCTGTGCAATCTCCAGTTGCTGTCGAATGTGCTGCATCTCAGCAGCCATTGGATCCCGGTTGACCTGCAATACACAGCTCAGGGAAATTCATCTTTGCAGTCCAACTTAGAAGAACCATGAGAACAGAAACAGGCAAAGACTCCAGTTTCCAAGCAAAGACTTGTGAAGATGATGCAGATTTATTGGCAGATTACAGGAAAAAACCAACTTTAGGGTCATGATGTGGAACTATTGGAACAGAAAGTCCCCTTCAGCACATTACATATGAAACACCAAAACTCCAATTCACACAATGCAGCCAGAAGAAAGCATTGCCACTCTTGATTGGAAATACATACTGTGGGTTTGTTCTGGATGTTGCGAGCACGATTGGCATACTTGAGAGTATTCAGCGTCTCTTCAGCATTTGAATCTGCTGGACTCACACAAGCTACATTGCCCATTGAAGAAAATTTAGTAGAATTTCAGACAATATAGTACCAATGGGTCCTGCTTGAACAAATTGAAATCGTCGCTGGTATGTGGCAGGATTACACACACGAAGTACATGAATAATAGAATTTGGAAATAGTACTCACCTATCATAACTGTTCTGCTGTTACCACCCAAAGAATCCTGCAAGGATTTGCAATTCCCACATGAATACATACATAACTCCATTTTCTGCCTTGCAAGTCAAAGTAGCATAATAGCCCAAGGTCAAAGTGCCTGTGTTTGAGTTCTATGGGAGAAGTCTAATCTGGGAATTCCTAGATGAAAAGCATGGCAGACAGCGTGGGAAACAATCATTCCCAAAACTTGACTCACCTGCAAAAGTCGAGTCAGTTTACTGTCTCTGTACGGAACATGCCCCCCCTCTTTGCGCTTCTTGTCATCACCCAAAGCACTGATCACATTTCCAAGGGCTAGCAATCCCTTGTTAATGTGAATGCCTGCAAGAAAAGCAGAGAAGGTAAATGGATTTAGTTGAGATGGGAACAACCTCCTGGAAGCAATCAATCTGGAATTGAAATGGAGAATTGGAAGAGAAGAAATAAATGTACTTTCAAGCTCAAACCTTCTTTGAAACGGAGCCCATCAGCCCCTGTTCTTTTTGCGCGTTCTGAGCCAGCAAGATCAACAAGGTGGAGCTTTGCACACAGATAATCCTCTCCACAGTCCTCCATGAGAGCACTGCCTGTTGGAGCCATATCCCATTTGCGCCGCTGCTCTACTGTTATGGTGAAGATTGCATGTGATCGACTGAACAGACAACAACAGAACCAAAAACCAGATTATTAGCAATGCCCTACTGATTACCACACCATCTTGACTCCATGATCCTCACAAGAGGGTACACAAGACACTGACCTGGAGCTTGAATTCATGTTGGTGCTTCCTGTTGCACGACAGAGAGATCCTGTTTCCAAACAGGTTGCCATTTCATTCAAGCTATTGACATCAGACTCAGTCACACCAGCCAGGGTAATGCCCCCATTGCTTGTCTCTCTGATTTGTATTGGTGGTTTCATGGTTCCAATCTTTGATCCTCCTCCAAAGGGAGGTGCACTAGTGCCTCCACCATGTCCACCATTCACAATTTCTGTTGGAGGATTTGGGTCCAGAAGATCATGCACTTCCTCTTTCAATATCTGTAATACAAGGGTTTTTCAAGTCTGAGGATTTTTCATGAACAAACAGACCTGCAGTTTTGCCACACTCTGTGGGGAAAACCTGGTGCAAAGACCCTCTTCTGCAAAATACTTGCCTAGAGGATAGCAATTCAAATTGTCTCAACCAATGTCTGCTTACCTCGATGAAAGAAACCCGTAGTTGAAAATCAGATTTTGCCTTGAGGGTCTCAACCTTTCTGAAAATGGTTTCCATGACCTTAGGAATGACTCCCTCTGAGCTTCCTCCCACCTTGTATCCTGTTCCCATTGTGTATGTCTTCCCTGATCCTGTCTGCAGCTCTCCCACAAACATACATACAGATCAGTTGATGGATCTCTCTCATATTGAGAGGACCTCATTTTCGTGAAGAACTTATCTTCAGAGAAGCATTCCCAGGAGAGAGAGTTGGAGTGAGCATTTTTGACACAGGTATGTTGAGGATCATGCCTGTCCATAAGCCAGGACAGTTGCATTGTAGCCGTGAAACAAGCCATCGACGAGAGGTGCGACACAGCGGTCATAGATTTCAGCCAACGGTATGCCTGTGCTTCCAAAGACGTGGTCAAAAGTGAAAGAATGACTCCCAATTTGCACCTGCAAAACGAGATGGAGCTCTTCTCTCATCACCTTCTTCTTATATATTGGGCAAAATCTCGAAGAAGAGAAGCACAAAAAGACAACAGTTTCCCGCATTCAACACCTCAGAGAAGGATTACACAAAACAAGTGAAGAGAAGAAAGGAAAGAGAGATTCTCGAGAGGAGGAACAACCTGCGGTTCACGAGGCACTACCCTGATACAATCCTTGCAGCCTTGGCTGCGCTCCTGTGCGATGAGTGGCCTGATGTTGAGAGCAACTTGCACTGCCTGCGTTGCGGCTTCTTTGTCCATCGACTTCTCCATAGCGTTGTTGTCTCCCTCGAGCGTCGACGCCGAATCGTGGCTGTCACTTCTCTCCATCCCGTCTAGAGAGAGAAAAACAGGAGAGTACAAAGATGTTGCTATGTATCTAGAGAGTAGAAGTTCTCAAGATTGTGCTTCTTCTGCTGCTCTCTGTGTGAGAAGCCTCACTAGAGTGAAGAATTTGAGGCGCTGCCGCACTCTTTCCGCCCGCCAGACGTGGAAATACCGCCCGCGCTTCACTCTTTCAGCAACAGGGACGGACAATCCAGTCTACGAGCTGCCTGCGTGCCTCTACAGGCAATTCCTGCAATGCGACGAGAACTGGAACAAAAGAAGACTACTCATCTTTCACAATATGTTTGAAGCTCTCCTTTACACTTGAGCGTCGTCGCCCCGCCCTCCGCACCTCTCCTCACCTTCTTCACGTCCTCTAGCTAGCCTTTGCTTCTTCAAGTCGTAATGCTGCAACAAGTGTTACTCTCGCAAGAAAAACCTCGCTGAAATGGGAGCAAAATGCAACGCGGAATTGCATGCCCCGATTGAAAAACCTTCGTGACAAGAACCTTCGACCGTCTCTCTGCGCGACAGGCTCCAATTATAATACTGTGTCTTGGACCCTCCTGATCTCGCTCTCTCTCTCTCGATCTCGATCTTTGTGTGATCTACAATTCTTGATTTTTCACAATCTGTTTGTGCAGCAATCAGCTCTCCAACGAAAACAAGCTCTTACTCTCTTGTACGTCGACGTTACTTGCAAGCAACCTTGATGCGAAACTATGAAATCCAGCTGCCGTACTAAACTGACTCCGCTCACTCCGCTACTCTCCCCTCCCCTTACGACAATTTGTGACTTCTCTCTCTCTCTCTCTCTCTCTCTCTCTCTCTCTCATACACACACACACACACACAAACAGAGATGCAAACCGAGATCGCAACTGAAAAGGGGGAAAGAAAACGAAGAAAAGAAGGCGACCGCAGTTAGTAGTAAAGAGCCATGTGGAGACGAGACGAGAAGAGAAGAGAAGAAAGGAGGGCGCGTGTGAAGAGGAAAACCAGCAGCATCAGCGTCAAAAGGAAAAAGCAAGAGACCGAGAGAAGAAGCGAACATATAGGTGGTAGTAGTAGTAGTAGCGGGAAGGGAAGGAGGGTTCCCCTACTCACTTACATCCTAAAAGCCGTTGCGATGCATGGGGACATGGGCGATGGTGATGATTCTCCTCCTCCTCCTGCTACTACTACTGCTGCTGTGCTGCTGCTGCTGCTGATGATGATGATGGCGTTGGCAACGGCTCCTTTGTTCAAACTCTCGGCGGCAGCAGATCAGCAACCAGAGCAGTCGCAGCGAGCAGCCAGAAACTTTTACTGCCCGCTGCTGCTGCTGCAACCGCAACGGTCATCACGCGCTCCAACACGACAGAATACCAACAGAACATCGACAGACCATCGACAGAACATCAACAGAATTTCGACGGAGCATCAACAGAATTTCGACGGAGCATCAACAGAACATATCAACAGAACATCAACAGAAAATCTTTAAAACAGGTCTTTACATTAGGGTTTTTCATTCATCCACCACAGTCTCTCCTAACTTCGGCATCTTTCAATTTGGGTGTTTTTTTTCTTTTGGGGTACTTTGGTTTTTTTTTTTTTTTTTTCCTCGCGCCTCCAACACACGACAGAATACCAACAGAATATTAACAGCTCTTGGATTATTAGGGTTTCATTCATCCATCACACACCTCTCTCCTCCTCTCTTCATCATCTTTCAATTTAGGTTTTTCTTTCTTTGGGGTCTTTTTTTTCTTTTCTTTTTTTTCCTTTTTTTGTTGGGGGAAGGGGGATTTTTTTTCAGGTTTGCTGGTGGTGGTGGTGGTAATTTATTTCATTTTTGGAATTTCTGAATTTTTCAGAAATTATTTGTTTGAAATGTTGAAATTTAAGGAAATAACAAGGGAGGGAAATATATATCCACAAAAATTTGTGAAAATGCAAGAGCTTCTTGCTTCAAGCCAATCCACCATTGAAAAACAAGTATTCAAAAATAATTAAACAACATTTTCTTTGCATTATAATTTGATAAAAAATTATCTATGTTTCTTCCTATTTTTGCAAAAAAAAAGTGATTAATAAATATTCTAACAATTAGACTTGTGGTAGAGGTTCAAACCACACCCCCAAAAAAATCTATCAAAGAAGCTACATATATTTGTTGCCAAACTTCCATTATTTATTACTTGTATTGTTGAGATGGAATTTTAAAAATAAAATAATTATTCGGCACCCACCCCAATGCTGAACTTGCAAAAATTATTATGGTAAAGTATTTTTATTTTGGTGGGTTTGACTTAACTTATATTAGTTTTAGAAATGTTGATAATCTTATAAACATGGGATGGTATTACTAGACAATATAAGTATGGTAAAAAAATTCATACCATCATTACCATCATAATTTGGGGTTTAAGGTTTAGGGTTTAAGTTTAAGGTTTATCATGAGTTTTAAAACTTGTTGATTCATTTTGCATTTGTATGTGAATCCCGTATGTGAATCCCATAAATGTAAGGGGATCTCCAATTTGGAAATCAACATTATTTCCATGGATCATTCATGGATTAGGGTAGTACATGGGTAACTTTGCCAATTATTTATCAAATGATTAATTTTATTTTCAAAATTGAGCTTCTATATTTTTATTATTCTTATTTTAGATTTTCAAATAGATCCTAAATATATTTTCAAAACTTGACATGGATGAATGAATTTATATATCCTTTTTATATCTTTGTTCATTTGCCACCCAAATTTTTTTGGGCATTATCTTTGCATAAACTCAATTTCATGTTTTAGCTTCTTGATTTTCTTCTTCACTTCATGTGCAAAGGCCAATGTCTTTCTACATTAACGGTAGATTTGTTTACATTAAGTTATGGCTTGCAATACCTTGTGATTTAAAGGTAGATGTGGAAGAATTGAATTAAATCCTCCAATGATGATTGATAAACTCATGCAATGGCTATATTGATTACATTTATTTCAACCCATAACAAGAGACAAGAAGCACATTGCATTAGAAATAGAACTCCTACATGTAGAAGCTAAAGATAAACAAAAATATCCAATGGTAGAAGACAATACCCAAATGGTTGAGCTTGAAAGTTCAAAATTACATTGAATATTGACTTAACCCATTAAGTAAGAAGACACATAAGCAAACAAGTGTGGGGAAAACAAGGAAGCAAGTATGTCAACAAGTTTTAAGCATACATATGACCACCCATCATAACTAGACAATCAAAAAAATTAAAGGTAGCAAGATTCATGCCTTGCATTATTTATGAACGACTACAAACACTTGGTTTCTTTTTAGGTCAAGCTTGTATTATTGATTCATTGTTATAATCCAAAATTGAAAAAGAAATATAGACATGTAACAAAGTTGGGTATTGCATTTCAAAGAAATAAATATCTACCTACTCTAGATGTTTACCCAAAAGCAAGAGATAACCTTGTGAATTTGTTACAAAAGACAAGTGCAATTGGACAACCTTTACCATTTCAATTGTAAAACTTATACTACAAAAAATGACTAAAGTACTTGCACTAAAAATCATTCACAACAATCCTAAACATTTCAAGGTTACATGTGAATGGTAGCATCAATTTCTAAAACATTGCATGAATTGGACTTTTAAAGTTGGTAATACAACATCAAGCAAATTGTTCATGGATTGGATCATGCATGACAAATGCATGGCTTATAAAGTAGTTTAACTTGCCAAGATGCACAACATTCCACCATCCCTAGTTGTGAATACATATCAAATAGTCATATGTACTTAGGAAAGCAAATGCCCCACACACATTCAAATTCCTAACAATGAAAACAATAGGCAAATAATTACAATCATATATCCCTAACAAAAAACACTACTACCTTAAATTCAAGTAGTGTTTACAAGAACGGCTCATCATTATCATCCACAAAAATACAAGAAAAACATAATACCTTACAAAATGGTTTGGATTTGACATACAATGATAATCATTGGTCCAATATTGTGACCACTAAAAAATTTGAGCAAACAATCATGGAGCCCTATGTCAAAAAACATATTCAACAAATTAGTTTGTAAACCAACAAAAAAATGGTGCGATTGCTTGATTGTTGGGTATAGTTCATACAAGCAAAGGCTTTTTAGATTGGATGAAAGATAAGCACCTTAATTTCTTGTCATTTTTGTATCATATAATTGTACCAACTCACCTTATAACCAATTGATGTGATTTTTTGAAGGTCATTGAAGCATGCATTTAAAATTGCATTTCACAATTGGAATTTTCAAAGATACTAGGGGTAAAAGTATGATAAAGGCATAGATTTAAAATTATAATATGAAACCATCTTGCATTCCATTAAGTTTATAATACAAGTTGAATATGCAATTTCAAAAACTTAAATAAATTTTTTTTTAAATGTCTAGTAAGTAAACTTTAAACAAGTTGGTAAATTCTGGTGCATTCATGTTGTTAGGAATAATTGTACTTGCAACCACTACTTAAATTTGTTAAAAATATATTCTTTCAATTGATGCATTGATAGAATCTTGTAAATTTTTAACATAGATCCCTTCATTATGTATTTTGTTAAAATCCAAAGTAAAAGATAATGACAATAAAAACATGGGATGTAAAGCATGATCTTTATTTTGAACTAATGTTTTTGTTACTTAAAATAAAATTTGGTCTTGAATTTATTTCAAAATGACATTTCATGAGTTTTTTTTTAATTACATAATAATGTAATGAAACATGTTTTTGGTCATAACATTCTTTTTAAAATTGTGTCAACTTGTAAATCATAATTTTAACAATATTCTTGTTAATTGATCAATCATGTTATACCATGGTTAACTAGTTAAACTCAAGCCTTATAAGGATCTGTTTTTGTGATTTTTTTTTTTCATCATAACTTAAATGCACCCAATTATGATATAACTTACTTTCATGTTAGAAAGTTAATAAAGTATCATCTTTAATGTGCAAAAATTTGAAATTAAATAATACATCTTATTACACCATCAACTTGGGAGTACCAAAAATTCAATTAAAGTCTTACTTTCTTTTATGCGAAATCAATATGTCTAAAATTTGATTGCATTTTTAACAATCCTCTTATTATGCATATTTGTATGACTAGTGGGTGCCCGTGACCTTCGGCCACTATGAAGTCCCCCGGTTTCTTTAAACTTGGTTCATGTTTTAGTTTTTTTAAAAAACTTTTAACTCTTTATTTATTTATTTATGTGTTTTTTATTTTTATTATCATTTTGTATAATAAAAATAAAATGTTTCTTTTTCACTTTTATATATATATTTATTTGAATGCAAGTTTGAAGTTTGGAAAATGAAGACACACTTCATTCTTTTTCAAGTAGGGTTTTTCTTCAATATTTATAAGTTTTATTTTTTTATTTTTTTATTTTTGTATTTGGTTTCTTCATTTCTGGAAAAAAAAAATTTTAATATTTTTTTACTGTATTTCCCTTTCCTTGTTTCATTTTTTTCCATTCCTTTTTTATAGTTTTTGCGTTTTTACTTTTTTTTTGGTTTATGTTTGTTTCATGTTCTTATTTTTTTTATTCTTATTTTGTCTATCTTCAAATTTTTTGTTATGTATTTATTTATTTATTTTCTTTCTTTCTTTTTTCAAAAAGATTCTAGTTTTTTTAATATGTTCTATAATGAAAATAATTGCCCTGCCCTGCTCTGTTTCGAATTGGCGGTGCTAGAAGATAAAGGCCAGAAAGATAACGACATGCCCTGCCCTGCCCTGCCCTGCCCTATTTCGAATTGACGCTGCTAGAAAATAACGGCCAGTAACTGAAAATGTCTGCCCTGCCCTGCCTTGCCCTGCCCTGTTTCGAATTGGCGCTGCTAGAAAATAACGGCCAGTACCTGAAAATGTTTGCCCACCGTGCTTGACGCGCTCCCAAGTCACGGGGGTGAAACCCACTTGGGGTCTCACAAAGTCAAGTTGCGGAATTGAGACTTGGTAACACGCTCCCGGCTTCCAACTCTAAAAAGGGGTAGAGGGTCGAGTTGGGAGCCCCGGGATTAGACTAGGAAGAGATCAAGCTTTTAGATCACACGAACCTGCATCACAAACCAACACGGGTTGGTTAGAATCCATTTGCACTCTTTTGGTGTTGGGACAAGCCACGGGGACCCGGACTCACTTGGACTCACCACATCCTTGGCTCGGGAGTATGCCACCACCATACTCCCTATAGTATACTCTGCGCCACGTTGTGGGGGCTACACCCAAATGGCACAAATTCCCGGGACTCCCGAAATGGAGTCCCGAAGTTGTCCCGAAATCGTCCCGGCGGGACTCCCGGAACTTTGAACGGCCATAACTCCCGACTGCGGAGTTGGATCGCGACGAGGTCTGAACCAAAGTTGTAGCCCTCGTCGAGATCTTTCCAACGACGTATCGCACTCCCAATTCGGACTTCGGGAAGGGCGACATTCCCGACTTTTAGTGGTCGGGAGTCAAACTGCCAGTTTGACTCCCGGCCCTTCTTTTGCCCATAACTTGGGCGACAGATATCCAAATGGCCAATGCGAGGCCATTTTCGATATTTACGCTTCAAGACCTTTCCAATGACACCAAGAACACCCCAATGTGAGGTGTTTTGGGTCCTGCTGTCGAGCTCTGAACATTCGGGAGTCCCGGAGGACCCCAAATCCCACTTTTTCCAAGTGTTGGGCTTCACCCCCACACTTGGCCAAAGTAGGGTTGCGACATTGCTCTGCCTTGCCCTACCCTGCCCTGTTTGTCAAACAGACAGAGACAGACACTGTAGCTTTATTATTTGTATGATTTTTTATTTTTAAATATATCATATTGATCATTGAAAAAATATATATTACAATTTTTGTTATATTAAAGCTTATTATATGGTTCTTTTCACTTAAATATACAAGCATCACATATTGGGCTATTAGTTCACCATTTTTTCACATGTTATAAATAGAGTGGGTCTGGCTCTAGAATTTAGAATTGGACATATATTGGAATGGTTATATATTTATTGGACAAAGGTGGGAGTCATGAAATTTATAATAAAGTTTTAAAAGGATGAGACAAAACTAGACTTACAAAAAGCTTGGGAAACATCTTTTTTGAATTGTGGTTATGGAAACTAACATTTGTGACACCTTTGTCTACCACAATATATTTCAATATTGAAGAACATAATGAAAATGTTGACATCAATACTAATCATATAAATCCAACTTAAAAAATCATGGATTTTTGTTTACAAGGGTGAAAGCACATTATGGTAACTCCCTTTGGGGCAGTTTTGGGTTTAATATTATGGTATTTACAATATAATTGTTCCAAAAGCATGGTACATTTAATTTTGGGCATCAATTTTGATTTTTGGACCTTACAACAATCATTTTTATAAAATTAATGTTATGTAATATTGTTTTGAAAATAATAATAAATTTCATTATTTATATTGAAACATCCGTGAATATATTTTATGATATACATTGGTATAATTGGACCACAATCTCATTTTCACTCCGCTAACTTCAAGGCTTCATTAGTCAATAAAATAATTAATTTTGGTTAAATTAAAAAATGGCCCGTCTAGTTATGCTATCATCTTTTCTATGGATGTGATTTCTCGTTAAATTTTCAATTTACCACACACTTTTTGCATTTTTGCTCAAAAAAATCATTTTTAATATGAAAATCTACAAATCAATCACACGGTATCCAAACATGGTTCATATTATGTGAAATAACATGAGTCAAAGTACCTTCAACTTTCATAAAGACTAAAAATCATTTAATTGTTTTTTGAAATATATTTGTGTTTACGAATACAAAAATACATTACATTTGTTTCCACAAATATATTCTAATATATTATTTTATAAAATGAAATGAAATCATTTTTTTTAAAAATCTTTTGTTTGGGTTATATTCTAACATAATATGCAAAAAAATTGTGAATTTTTTTTCAAACTTTGAGGTGAGATACATTCAAACATGCACATCCTTGGAAAGCAATACAATATGACACCCCAAAAGGGGTCAACCGTGTGCTTTCACCCACAAACATCTTGATTACAAGCTTAAAAAATGAACAATCATTCAAATAAAAAAAGTTCCAAGATCTAGTTAGGAAACAAAAGGACATAAACAAATATGTAAACTTTTCGAATGATTAGATAGACTTGTAATACTAAACAAATGGTCCACATTGTTGGTAACAACTCCTGCATTTTCCTATTAAGACATGAAGATTCAAAAGTTGAAGTTAACGTCACATTTTGAATGTGTAATGGAGAGGTATTTTATTACTTATCTAAACATCACATGAATGTTTGAATGAAATATTTAAACATAAGACTTCAAACCCTAATAATTGTAAGTGCATACACACAATGCATTCGTATCTAAAGCATAGTTTTTCAAACAAAATGTAAATCATTTGTGATTTTTCAATATTCTAAAACTTTTCACAAAGAAAAAAACAATACAACATGATATCAATCAAGTTGTTATTTCAAACAACATTGATGTAAATTGCAAGTGCAAGTTATGAGTATGTCCAATGTTTCCATAACCAATACAAAACATAAAGATAAAGAGGGATTACTAGTTTTCAACATCACACAATAGCAATCCTAAAAGCCTTTAAAAATAGAGAAAAAACATTTTAAGGTGAACCATAAACAACACATGAGGAGTCCCTTAATAATACATTTTTGTAATGTATTTTGACAATGCAAAAAATGTTTGAAGAAAATAATCATTTCCACACATTGAAAAATAAATAAATTGTGCATTTCATAAACATCTTAAAATACAAAAAATTGAAAAAAATAATATGAATGTTGTAAAAAAAAAGTTCAAAAGGTCTTCATTAGAAAATTTCTTTAAAAAGTCCTTAGAATTTTGTGCCATGTTGAAAAGGTTTAGTAACCCCTATTTTGAATGTATGTATGACAATTATGGTCTTTGAAGATTACTAAATGAATCCATTCTTACAAATATTAGAATTTGTGTATTATTACACTACAAGCCATGAAGTTAAAAAATACCCCACTTGAAATGTTCATATTATTTTGATTTAGTGTGTTTGTTTTAAAAAGTAAATGTTGTTAAAATTGTTAAAGCATCTCCAATGGTTGTTGAAAAAGGACCCCGATGCAACTTTATAGATGAATGTTTCATCATTGTAGCATGAAAAAAAAACCCTTGACCAAAAACATGTTAGATGGAACGGGTTTACCAAGCATTCTATCATGATGAATTAATACCTTTGAATGACCAACCATAGTCATCAATATTAAGTTGATTATTGTTCATTGCCTAACACATAATTGGTCCAAGTGTTGTTCAAATTGTTAAGAAACCAAATAGAATGTAAACTATGGTGTTTATAGGCGGGAAAGGTACAACACTTCAAATAAAAGTGAGATGTTATTTTTTAGTGATATCAAGCAATTTCCAAAGGAATTGTTGGAGATGTTTTTACATTGAATCCCTTTAAGATAATTGTTGTAACACATGGATGCATCACGCACTTTAACATGTAGAAGTGCAAAAAAGCTACTCCATTATAAAAATTTACGGACATTGTAATCTACAACCACCCAAATGTTCTTGACCATGAACC
Organism: Sphagnum tenellum; assembly: GCA_963921925.1. NCBI lineage: Eukaryota > Viridiplantae > Streptophyta > Sphagnopsida > Sphagnales > Sphagnaceae > Sphagnum > Sphagnum tenellum. The sequence continues at coordinate 13,918,351 of OY998155.1, forward strand.
TCCTAAAGCCATTAATTTTACAATTTGCATTGTCACACACATTTGTTTTAAAAAATGAATTAGTTTTAAGTTTGTTTTGCTAACATCACCCTTTTCAAAATAAACTACACCTATAAATCATTACAACATTCACTTATATGACCAATAACACAATACACAACATAAACTCTGGCAATGTAAAAAGCTTATCACACAAAAACATTTACATATGAGACACTCATAATTGAAATGAGAACTATCATGGTTTTCAAGTTGGTTTTTTACCTTAATAACCACTAGGCATCACCATTAATTGTACACACACTAAAACCCACGCATTTTTATTTTCATTTCAATGAAAAACACACTTGATAAGTACATTAGTACCTAAGCAACTTTGAACTAGGCAGCTTTGGCATAAATTAAATTATTTTCAACTTTGCTAAAAAAATCAGAAAAAATCAGCTCTTTTTTTCAAAATTTTCAAAAACACTTTCAAGTTGCTAGTTAATTTTGAACCAAATACCTACCTGAAAATTAGTTACTCTACATCCATTTGACCATGAATGCAATGAAATATTTTAAAAATAATATCAAATTTAATTACATATTACAAATATGCCAAAATTTTCAAGATTAAAAAGGTAGTTGCCAAACCAAAACTTCTAGATTAAATTAATTGTTTGCAAAATAATTGCTAAAATTGCCCATGTATTATGGTATCCTATAAATACAATATGAAAATTGCCAACGGTTTTAGGAAAAACCCAAAGGTTTTAAAGATCTAAATTTAAGGTCCTACTTAATCTTAAAGCAGGTAATATGCAATCCCTTTTTTTATTGGTTGTGGGTGCTTCCCAAAATGGGTCCATATGAAAAATCATGTTTTTATTTCAATGGATCACTTTGATTAACATCGTTTTCAATGTCAATGTATAATGTGTTGGTACCAACACCTTACTGTGATAAAGGTTTCCCATTAATTCATGTATATATAGTAATGTCCAAATTTTTGGGCAAAGAATATGCAACATACTAGGGAGGTAAATTGGAAAATATCTTGAATGCACATTCTTGCATGCACACTAATCTCTCTCATTGTTCAAATATAATAAATTCAATAACCAGCTTGTGAAAACCATTGGAAATAATTTATTGTTTTTACATTTGTGGGACCCAATAATTTGAAAACCCAATTTATTTATTTATTTCATACCTTTGATAGTTTTCATCAAACCATATTTTTAATTGAAATAACCAAGCTTGTCCTTACAATTCTATGAAAAATTTGAAATCACTAATTTTCACAAAATAATGAAAATTGCCCAACATTAGTTAGGTTCAAATTTTATGCAAAAATTGAGCTCTTGGTCAAAAGAAGATCTAAAGCAAACATTGGTGTGATGGTTGAAGAATATCTAAATGAACATTGGTGTGATTACATGACATTATATTGTGGGACTTTGAACACAATAGTACAAAAATGGGGGTGCAATTCACTTTCATTGGTTTAAATTACTATGAGACCTTAAAAGTGAAATAAGTTCACTACACATTATTGATTTCACCTTAGTTAAAATTAATTGACTATAAGGTCATTAAGTAAACGTCATGTTCATTACTAGCTACTATAATTCACTATTATAATTTACTATGGTGTGTTTATTTTATGTTGTTGTTTTCAATATTTTAAATTATTAGAAGTTATAACTTAAGTTATTATACCTTAGGTTATACCCTAAGTTTTTATAGGTTATCTTATTTTTAAATATCATAGATTATGTCTTAACTTATTATATGTTACTTCAAGTTATACCTTAAGGTATTCAAGTCATTTTTTTATATGTTCGTGTAGGTTATTTTATCCTAAGGTATAATATTTAAAATAACTTAAAATAAAAAATAACATATAACAAATTTGTGTATAATAACTTAAGGTGGATTAACCTAGGGTGAAGTAATTTTACATAACGAATAATAATTTCAATACAATAATTTAAAATAACCAAAGATGGCCTATGATAAAATAATCAATAATAGCCTAAAATAACTTGCAATAAAATAATTTAAAATAACATAAAATAATTTGTGGTATAATAACCTTAAATAACCAATAATAACCTAGATTAGAATAATTTAAAATGGCCAACAACAATTAAGAATAACATATTATAAAACAGTCTAAAATAACTAAGAATACCCTAAAACAATTAAGAATAACTTAAAATAGAATAACCAATTATAACTTACAATAGAAAAATCAATAATAGCCTATGGTAAATAACCTATAATAACTAGTAATAGTTTATGATAGAATTTATGGTAAATAATTTATAATAACCAATAATAACATATGATATAATAACCAACAATAACCTATTGTAAATGACCAAAAAAAAAAGCCACTATTAAATTATGATAAATAACTTAAAATATCCAAAATAATATATGGTAAAATAACATAAAATAGCAAGTAATAGCCTACGATAAAATAACCAAAAATAATCAATGATAAATATGATATAATAACCAACAATAATGTATGATAGACTAACCAAAAATGGTCTAAGGTAAAATAACTTATGATAGCCAACAATAGTTTATGATAAAATAACCAAAAACATCCTATGGTAAAATAATTTAAAATAACCAACAATAATTTATGATACGATAACCAAAAAAAACCTTGGATAAAATAGCCAACAACATAATAACATGTGATAAATAGCCTATAATAGCCAATGATATTTTACGATAAAAAAACCAAAAATGACTTTGGGTAAAATATCTTAAAATAACGAATTATAGCCTATGGTTCATAACTTAGAATAACCAACAATAACCTTTTATAGAATAGCTAACAATATAATAACAAAAATAACTTAAAATAACCAATGATAGCCGATGGTAAAATAACGTAAACTAATAAAAAATAACCTATGATATAATAACCTATGGTAATATAACCAAAAATTGCAAATAATAGCTTATGATTTATTTTTTTTTTTAAAATGTGATAATAAAAAAATGTCAATCATTTAAATAATGGTTCAATGGTTAATGACTTGTTTTTTAAACATGGAAGTGAGAGAAGGTGAAAGGTTGAACCTTCACAATTGCACCTTAGGTTGTGGGTTAGGTTTTTTATTTAGGTTAAATAGCCTAGTGAAGGTTCTCAGGTGCCTAGCTTTGGTTTGAAATCAATTGTTAATGAATTAATTATTGACGTTTAATTATTAATGAAAATTTTATTAATGATTTAACTAACACTAAATTTGATTAACTATTGGTGAATTCAATTAATTATTAATGAATTTCCATGTCTGTAACAAATGGTCCATGTTTATGAAAAGGATAGACATTTTCACCTTGGTATTTGTCCAATTTCAATCAAAATTTAATCAAACAGATAATGAACTTGGATGCATATTGGTGCAATGACATTTGGTGTCACATCATTATTTAGTATTTTTTGAATTATTGGCACACTTGCACTATAATTAAGGTTTATTGATTCAATTATATTATGATTTAAAACATTCATTTTTAAAAACATTTTATCTAGTTTTTTTTTGAATTTTTTGAAAATACAAATTATTACTTTAATTATTGTCAAGGTTGCCCATATACTATAACCTTGAAATAAAATATGAACATTAAAAAGATTTATCATAATGAAAGGAAATAAATAACATGAGGAACACATATATTGATATAAAACATTAAGTACAACAAAATGTGTTCTTGTACACCAAGTGTTTTCACTTGGTCCCACTAAACATGATCTAGTGATGTAGTGAATTCATTGATTCACTAAACATGGAGTACTAAACTACACCCACATTTTGTAATATTGATTTGACAAAATTACCCTAGCTAGGCAAGCCTAGGTTTAAGCAAAACAACATCTTTGATTGAATTACTCATGAAAAGACACCATTATTTGACTTTTTTTATCTCCAAGATATATTTGACTTTCTTTTTCAAATTCTTTGTTTCTTGTAGTCATCTCCTTTCTTTCAAAGTCATCTTGAACCATCTTCTCTTCGTCTTTCAACTTCCTAGACAACAATTTTTTATTTTTTTTTCAAAATTGTATACAAAAAAAAAGCTTTTGGGTAAATCATGAACTAAACAAAAGTTGAAACTCTCTTTAGTAAAAGTCAATTTATGAAGCATTATTTGGTAAGAAATATTATTGCATGCACATGTGGAATAAAGGTTCTTCTTGGAAAATGTTTCATTACATCACCTTATGAAGCCTTCTATGAAGTGGTAAATATATAGTACATAAAGGATAAATAAATAAAAATAATATTATATGAATGGAATTGTCTCTCATCTTCCAAAGCTCACATTGCCAAGATATTTGCAATTAAACACATTTAGGATATATGTAGTCATTCCCATGGTACCATGTATATGAGTATATTACTTGAATAGTGGACATGTAAGCTTTGTATGTGAAAATCAAAATCAAGATCAATGTACCAATTTTTTTTTGTCTTGATCTATTTGTTGTTGGTCATGTCCATCTTCTTTGTGTGGTCTTTAATTCTATTGGGACATTGTTTGACATAGTTGAAGTGGTGAAGAGAGTATTCAACATTGAATTCGCAAAACCTCCTAACTTAGAAGGGAAGAATGGATTGATAATTTTCTACACAATTTCAGTAGACACTAATACTTAGTGAGATGAAAAGTAATTTGAATCATAAAGCATAAAAGCCAAAATCTGGTAGAAAAATTGTTGGAAATTAAATATGATATCATACGCAAATATTGGCCTAATTGAAAATTAAAATGGGAAATAATTTAAAGTCATGGTTGATTGCTTCACAAAACTAGTAGTTTAGGTTATAGATTTGCAATTTTTTGAGGTTTTTAATAATGTGCATGTTGTTGCATATATATTCATGTTAAATTTCCAAAACCAAAATTGAACACACATCTTGATATTTTTTTAAAGTTGGTGGGGTAAACCTATCCTTGGGTGGTAGCACTAGGAATTATCTCAAAGAATGGTTAAAGGATCATAAACAAACAAATCATTTTCATGAGCCTTGATTTTGAATGTTTTCACAATTATAAATTAGTTTTTTCTTATGTTTATCAATTGTATGCACTAATATATGTCTTGAAGTTTATTTTGAAATTCAAAAATGTTAAAAAATTATATTCCTCATTAAAATGGCGCTTTCAAAAATTGATACCTTTAACTTTGAAAATTCATAACTAAATTGCACTTATTCAAGTAATTGTGTAACAAAAACTTTAAAAAAGAATGATTTTTGAATTATTTAAAAATGATAACTTCTAAGAAAATTCTCAAAACATGTTTTGAATTTATGTTTCTCAAACTTTTTCTAAATGCAATGAACATCAAAATAAACAATATTCTAAAAAATTGCCATTGCTTGTGATTTATGTGATTGAACGATTATAGGTGTAGCTGAAATAAACAACAATTGTTTTTGGGTCTAATTGAAAAGAATACAATGTGTTGTAGTGTTAATCCAACCAATAAGTTTTCATTCTTTTTAATCAATTATTTTTAATTATAAAAATTACACAATCTCTTGCCATGTAGTTTGTTGAATCTATTTGTTTCTAAGACAATCATATGTCAACTAAGAACAAATTTGTAGCCAATTTAATAAAAAATTTAAACATTTAAAAAATTACAAAATGCTTAAAACACAAGTGACAAACCCCAAGTTTGGGCAAAAGACAAGGTGAGGTGCAAGTTTTGTTTCATTTGTTCAAAAATGCACGAATGAGCCCAAAGATGATATTCACTCGAGGGAGATGATGCATGAAAGATTGTTCAGTTCCAGGGTGTGAAATTGAGGTTTCCACAACCAAATATAAGTTTAGTGTGAGAGAGAAACTCATGAGAGATTTTTCAAAAGCTGAATAAAAGCTAAGCATGAGCATGAGAATGAAAGAGAACCCACCTGAAAGGTTTTCAAAAGCTAAAAAAAGCCCAAACGTGAGAAAGAAACGCATAAATGTGAAAGTTCTACGTGTGAAGTTCTTGGCATGGGAGAGGTTGAAAGTTTGAGAGGAAAGAAACTCCAAACTGAAGAGAGGTTTTCAGCAAGAGACATAAGGTTTTTGGCGGAGGAGTTCAACATTTCCAGATTCAACATTTTAAGAGGAAAGCCTGAACTGGGCAATACTTTGAAGGTGTTGACAGCATGCATAACAAAGGATAAGGGTGTCGAAAGGGTTGTGTTACAAAGTGATGAGGTTCTAACATGCCTCAAGGCAACAAATGACCATGCAATGTGAAAATATACTCAAAAGGTGACAATCACTAATGAATGTTACAACAAGTCCCTCATTCCACTCCTCTCCTAGCCAGTAATGACCATGACAACCATGTTCTATTGTAAATAGATGAACAATTTTGGTTTTCTGGATTCAAAATGTTTCATCAAGCTCCTTCATTATTCATTGCTAACTATATTACGCACCTTGCATCTGTTGACAAACAGTTGGAATAGCTTCTTGAGCAATTTGAACTTCGATTTGACCAAAAAATTTGTGCACCTTATGAACTTGCAAATGGTCCTGCACCACGTAGCCCTCTGCTGGATCCACAGATATCAACACAAGAGTGGACAACATATCTTGTGTTAACTGAAGAGGCTGTCAGTGGCAAATATACTCTTCACGTATGACTCATATTGGGGCTTTTGACAAGCTCACCAGGATAATGGAATGGTCCTATTTGATCCAGTATAGGAATCACTAGGTGACAATTGTTCTGCTCCTCAGTGGGTAGACATACTGTGCCAAAGCAGATGGAAACTCAAGTTTACATGGAAAGCAAATCAGAAATACCAATTGTCAAGTTGAGAGTTGCAGAAGTGAGAACATAGCACAACAGGGAATAATAGCGGAAGATTGCTAATTCAAATGATCAACAGAACTCTCCTCAAAATGAAGCATTAAAGCAAAAAGACCAGAACTTTGTGCATTGCATGTTCCAAACTCACTAGCTTTCTTACCTTCCAAATGCAGTAGAGGTTTGGCTACGTAGGACAAGACACTGTATACAGTATCCACCATTCAACAGTTGTGAGTGGGGAGGGAAGCTGCAGCCAACCATTCACATGAAACAAACAGTTGTGATATTGATTTAGTGACAAAACCCCTAAGACATGCTCAAGCTGAAGGAAGGAGGACTATATGCACACACCCAAGGAAAATTCAACCTTGTAAAGAAAATTCAAACACTCAGCACAGGAGCAACCAGACTTGCCCCACAAACAAACAGTGGGCTTGGGGTGGGTGAATCCAGAAACTAGGAAAGTGAAAAGAAGACTAAAAGGAAATGCTCTTCAAGTATAATTGTTCACAGACAAAACTGAACCACAACCCTATAGCTGTACACAGGAGGAACCTGTAAAACTGAACACCTCTTACCTAGCAAAGAAGAGGAAACTGAGCCAAAAGCCTAGTAAAATTTGAATAGTCTGGCCCAAACTTAATTTGGCTCTAGACAATAGTAGCATCTACAGATTTAAATGTTGCTGAGCTTCTTGACCCTGGCTAAAACCCTTTTCAGCTGGTGCCTTTTGACAGTTTTTCCTTCAACTCTCCAGCAGAGAGTGAGGTCACAACTTTTTTGCACAGTGATAGGTTGTAGTACATACCAGGATTCCTCAGATGTGCACTGAGAATCATTCAATAAACCTGTGATTCCACTGACCTCATCTGCATCAAGCTTAGATTGAGTGAAGTGAAATATGGTGTGAGAATATCACTCCTGTAAGAAGATCTAGAGTGGAGAAGGAAGGTACATAGGGGCTGATAATAGGTTCTCTGCATTAAAAACTCTGAGGAGTGGGACAAAGTTAGACAAGGCATCAAGAAATCAGTAATTATTTAAAGGGAAGGCTGGAGAGGGGAAACTTCTCAAGGAGGCAGGTCATATACTGCTAATGAAATATCAAAAGAGGGCAGGGAGGCTGATTATCAGCTCTCTGCAAAGCTCTGACGAGTGGGACAAAGTTAGACAAGGCATAAGGAAATCAGCGACATTTAAAGGGAAGGCTGGAGAGTGGAAACTTCTCAAGGAGGCGGTCACATACTGCTAATGAAATATCAAAAGAGGACAGGGATTACTTTTGACAGGGTGGAGAAAGGCTATCCATGAGTTGTCTTGCACTAGATTGCATGTGAGATGGACACCTGGTGTACCACTGCTATGAAAATCTCAAAATAGAGCATTGAGAAATTATTGACTGAGAAAGAGCTCCAGAGAGGCTGGTTACAGGCTTTCGGAATCTTAACTTGTTTAAGATCAAATATGCTAGAAGTACCACAGAATTGAGAGTCTGGAAAAAGGCCAGAGACATAGAATGGAAATTGACACAACTCATGACTCTACTCATGTTCTACTTGATGAGAGCTTATGATCTTGAAGCTCAGGGCATGGTTTAGGTAGAACAAAGGAGGAAGACCCTGCTACTTCTGAGCAGTTCCAACAAGGCCTTCCTGGAACCACATCAAGAGCAATGTTGATGAGGCAAATGCGTTGGAAAGGGGCCTCCTGTAAGCCCAGTAGCTCACCTGCCTGCATGATATTTTCACCAACAACATTCTGTATCCATATCCTTTCCACAAGAGGGTAGGCCTGGGGATTCCACTTGTCATCTGGATGCTCTCCAGAAAATCCTGAAAATACAATGGCCTTCTCTGTGTTGAACATCTGAATGTTTGATATTGAAACATTTGCTATGTAGCCTCCACGGCCTGTTGTCGTCTTCATCCAGATGCCTGACTTGGAATTAGATATTACCACATCTTCTACCTGCAACCCTGCAAGATGTTACTCCCTGGATCTTTGCACGAACAATCACAAGAACATGAAGCATACCTAAATAGACAGTCAAAATTTATCTGATATCAGTGGACTGCAAGCCATGGGGCTTTTCTGGTTACAACAAAAAGAACGAATAAAACAACTACCCACATTTGCAAAAAAAGTGTTGAAACTCTTGCTTTCATGTCAGATGACAGAACTGTTGGCAAACCACAGACATTAGAAGACACTTCTGAGTGGTTGACAAAATCAGACATGGTGAATGCCAACCTTAATATTTGAGACTCCACCAGACATTTCACTTCCAATAGCAAACCCAGCACCAGTTGGAGCTGATGAGAACACATGTCGAATCCAAATGTTGGAGCTTGGCCACTTGTATGCCATTCCATATTCATCCCATCCACTTTTTATAGAGAGAGCATCACCACCTGTGCTGATATTGCAGTCCTCGATACAAACATTCGTGCAAGAATCTGTCACGCACATTTTGGTCATCAGAATCTGACAAACCTATTGTTTGTGGATACAAACATGAGATCATGACAGTCCTGTCACTTATCAAAGCTCCGTATGATGATTGGAGTAGGTGAGAACTGAGAATGAGCCACAGCAAAGAAAGAATTCTGCTTTTTTCAGATTGTGCCAACAGAAAACTTTGAGTATCAAATAAACAAGATAAAAGATATTATATCTCCAACTTGCAAGAACCTGTGGCCTCTCAATATCTTTCTGACACCCAAGATACATACCAGTAACAACACCATCTGTGTTTGGGGAGTCCCCTGGAGCCCATATAGTCAAATTTCTAATGGTGAGATTGCTGGAGACACATCCAATCGCCAAGTAACATGTATCAGGAGACAGAAGCACTCATACTTAATGGGAGGATTCTTACAAAAGCAGCAAAGTGATTATATTTAAGATAGAACAAGCTCATAGATGAAGGAAATGTCCAAGATAGAATCTGATCCAATGTCAGTTCAAGAAATCTGGGAGAAAATTCACATAGTGACAGATAAGTGTGTGTTGAAATCTTCAAGTATAGTAAAGAAGCAATCACAGACACAAGGATTCAGAAGAATAGGCATTGAGGCACCTTTAAGTCACACTACCTGCAATAGACTGGATGTAGTGTCCAGAATGGGGAATTCAGGAAAGTGAGGTTTGAAATAAGGATGTTTGTGGAGTTTATCAGTTCCACCAAGTGGCCACGTGTATAGTCCAATGTTTGATTGTGCAACATGTCCCACCACACCCATCCCTGCCCGTCTATGGTCCCATTTTCACCTGTGAATGCAGGGCAACAGAAGGCAAAACTGAGCCCCATCCATACCGCAGCCCACCGCAAAATCCCCGAATGTGTTAGTTGCAGTCATCCATGCCACCTCGAATTTCCAAATTTGTCAGATAAGGCCTCATTTGATCACATGTTTCTCCTTGTTTAAAAAGCAAGAGTTCACGAAAGATTGAATTCCTCTTGTCAATCCACTTCACCATGGATATCTCTCTTAGCTGTTATCTACAACACCTTCAGCTCAATGCTTCTCGGGTGTGTGCTTATTTGCATAATGTCAATTGGCAAGTTTGCCACATACAGATGTCCCTTCCAAATACTCTACCCTCCTTTACTAGGTCCATCATCTGTTGCACCTCTTGCTTACTGCAATATTATTACCTTCAGAGACTATACACATTGCCAGTGAATGTCAATGCCATCAACATCAGGTTTGACACTAGCAAGTGAGGTTTTCAGAACAGAGTTCGAGATTGCCCTGATCAGCATGGTATAGCAAGGGTGATTGAGTGAAGGCTGCAGCACCCTCTATCACAAGCAACAAAAAGAGTACGATGCCTACAACAATGCCACTGTAAAATCTAGTTACATGCTCAAATCTGAGGGTATGGAAAGGCAATCAGTCAATACACCACTGGATCAGCTTGCTGACTTATGTCACCTGTGATAACAACATCTGAAAGGTTCTCTCCATGGATAACACTATTATGTCGTCCTCCTGGAAGCTCACAGCCCCGACCATATGAAGGCAAACTGTCAATGATGGGAAATGTCTGTGGGTCCTGACATGTCAAAACCATTGAGCAAGAGTCAGGCACTATGAAACTTCCATACAGATCTTCGTAAAATGTATCCAAGTGATAAAACAAACACTTCTACTGAAAGGCACATGTGAAATGCTCCACATGAAGGCACAAGCTCACATAACTAAGGAAGTTTAACAGCTTCCTCTCAATAGTGACACATTTGGAAATGCTAAATCACTGGGTTTGCCTGAGCTCATCCTTAAGAGTTCAAAGTCCTTCACTCTTAAAAAAAGATAATTTGGGAGCAGAAAAGCTACAGATCTGCAAACAACAATCTGCTAACAGATATGAATTTAGCGGTTACAAAGAAAGCAAGCCTCATTGAACTATTATTCCCAGAAGCAAGTTTCAGAAACAATTAGTTTGATGCTAGCATGGGAAGCTGAATGTACAGACTGTTTAGCAACATTAAACAAACCATCAACAGCTCCCCAACACTGAAAGAAATACCGGTAAAAGGTGCAACAAACATACCTGAGACGCTAGAATTGTAGCTCCTTGATCCAAGTACAAAGTAAGATGGCTGATTAGACTGATGCTACCTGTCAGCCACTGCCCTTGAGGGATGTACAGCTGTGCTCCTCCCTTGTCAGCAAAAGTTCGGAGATAGAAAATTGCATTCTCAAAAGCATGAGTGTTCAGGAACTTGCCGTCACCAACAGCACCAAATTCTGTGATAGACACAGTGTGTGGCCGGGCATCTCTGGCCCTTACACCCAGTGTACAACTTTCCTACACCAGACAACATGGATACAATTAGCCTACAGGGAGAAATGGTGCATTTAGTAGTTGATAGCAACACTGTAAAGACTCTCTCAATGACTATCTGCTTAGCATGTGCCAGACATAAAACCTTCCTTCAGTGCACAAAGAATTGCCAACGTAGGAGGAACCAGACATGTTTCAGCCAAATCTTCTGATTGAGAACATAAGCATCATTCACACACAGGTCTAAGCCTGTGAGCCAGACCTCCCCTGTTGAAAATTCCCCACTGTGAAGATGTTGAAAAGTGAGGAATTGCGAGGGAAAACCTTCCTGCCAGGTTTCTGCCATGTTGCAGATGCCTCTGAGGGTCAAAACTACAGCACTTCTCAAGATGAGTGCTGCAAATGGATATATCTCTGAGATCCTCACAACTCCATCTGCACCTACAAGTGCCTGAATTTTAATTGCAAGACATGCTCTGTGTTTTTTCTCTAGCATGAAATTTTATCATTCTTGCTCTCAGATTGGTCTCAGATTGGTCTTAGAATGAACTTTCATAGAAATGTGCAATTACTAGGCTTTTTTATTGGGTTTTCTCGACCACACAGGAACAGGATGTTGAGCCAGAATACTTACATTAGTGATGTCAAAGATATCGTCCTTGCAACCTGAGTCAATGATAAAATCCGTTAAGCTATCCTCTGAAGTATGTCCATGCTGATGTCCAGTCACAAGGAGCAGCAGCACAGAGAGCAAGAAAACCTGGGGCACTGGGTTACTACCCCTCATCTCCAACCTTCCTCCTCCTTGATGAAAAAGGGATCTCTTCCTAACATACAGGATGTTTCTCCCCACTCTCTGCACAGACACCTACCTCTCCCCAATGGCTACCTCCGCACGGATTTTCTGTGCCCTGTTTACTTGCGATTGCAGTTTCTGAGGTTAGAGGATCAAAGTTACGATAGATAGACTGCGTGCCTCCGGTCAGAAAAATGAGCGAAGAGAATGAGAAAGGGGACAGAGGAGCCAACTGCAAGCCCGTTGTTCTTTTTCCTCTACTGCAGGAGAATACAGACTTGAAGGAAGGTTTGTAGACCAGATCCGGCAGCAACTGTCCTGTCAAAACAGTGCATCCGATCAGTCAGAGATGAGGACCTCCTTGCAATCCTGAAAGAAAACAAAATAAAAACCCGGCAGAAGAACTCTAGAACTCTTCACTCCCGGAAAACAAAAACAACGACAAAAAACAGAAATCGGATTTTCCGCCAAAGTCTGATCCAGGCGCAAAAAGCACCAAAACTCTGATTACGAATAACCTCTTATTTCAACAAGCCTGTCTGTAGTAATAGTAGTTCTTCTATTACACCCGAACGTTCCGTAACGCTGTTATAGTGTTCGCAGGAGGGGGGCAAAAAAAAACAACTCCCTTTCGAGACCAACGACAGTATTATGACACTGTAACCAGCAACAATAGAACAAGAAGAGAAGAAGTGGCAGATGGAAGAGAAATATTCCAGGAGCTGTTCTCCGCGCTGTTGGCAAGAGAATCCCAGATATTAGGACAAGGAAACAGGGGAAGGCAAATCCAAACCAAACCAAACCTCTCTATTACAGACTGCCGCTTCTTCTCCTCTTCCTGCTGTCTGGCTGGCTGCCTTGGCTGGCTCCTCCTGCTCATCCAGCTGTTGATGGCACTGCAGAAGAACCGAATGGCAGCGGGACAGAAGAGGAGCAGCAACAGCAACAGGAGCAACAGGAGCAGCAGCAGCAGCAGATCTCATAGAGCTTCGCCGGACATCATCCATCATTCATTCCGACTTCATCAGACATCATCCATCTCTCCCGGTGAGAACCATCGTAGATCAGCCATTAGTCATCGCAGGATCAACCCGTATCATCCATCATTCATTCATCGGAGATCATCTGACATTCATCGGAGATTATCCATCATTCCTCCGCAAAGTATGGGTTTTCCTTCGTCGCTTTTTTTTCTTTTCTCTTTTTCTTTTTCTTTTTTTCAAAATTTCCTTTTCTGCCTCCTCTAAAAACCAACACTTAAATTTTCAATTACTTTTTATAAAAATTTATCTCGAAGATTTTTCTTTCAAAAAAATCCCTTTGAAAAAGGATTAAGAGAATTTCCGGACAGCAGATTTTAATTATTTTTTCTTTTCTTTTCTTTTTTCTTTTTGTTTTTTTTCCGGGGACTAGTGGCGACCAAAAAAAAAAAAGCCAGTGCAACTCATACAAAGGATTTTTGTGGAAAAAAACAGCACCAACCTCGCCAGATTTCAAGGATTTTTTTTTCTGAAATTTCCATATTTATTAGACCATAGGTTCCAGCCTCCAGCAAGTTGTGGAAATATAGTAGCAAGATTTTTAAATTTGTCTACGCTCCTCTCTAACTGGTAGCCAAATTTCATTAATTCCACTTGTGGATGAATTGCCAGTATGGCTACATCAAAATACCCGAGAAGAAGCCCAAAAAAACAAAAAACAAAAACAAAAAGGAGAGAGAGAGAGAGAAAATTCTCTTCAAGCAAAATGTACCCAAAATAAAATATTGGGAATTTTTATTTATTCGTTTATTTGTTTTCCCTTTGCAATTGGTGTACACAATTTTCTCTTGAGAACTTGGGTTACTCAGGATGCACTTTGCATACTTATTTATCAAATTCTGTTGAAATCCTGGAAATTTTAATTTTAAATTGTCAAGCCTTTTATTCTGAAATAAACAAATAAATAAATAAATAAATTTTCGACAAAGAGGTGTCATATTATGTCAAGGCCAAAAAAATGTTTTTTTTTCCCCTAAAACAAATCTGCATTTTAAAACCTCAACAGACATTTTTTGTTTAACAATTGATTATTTATAATGAAATTTGCAAAGAAATCATGCCTTGTAATTATGTCCAACATATTTTAAAAGATAATTAGTTCCCCAAAAAAAGAATTCACATGAAAATTATTGATTTTTCTAAAACATTACATATATCAATAAATATCAAAAATTACATAATCTGGTAAGTCACCCTGTTTTTGGGCCCTATTTTGACCCTCTGATCCCCCCTTTTCATCCTCAATTTTGAGTGCAGCTGGAAGATGAGCGAAAATGAGGAAAGATTTGCAGGATTTTGATTTCTGACAAGACTCTATTGGATGAAGGTTGTGAATGCAAAAACTGGGCATGAAAAAACTCAAGACCTGAGAGTGAAAAAGTTCTGTGAGGGTTAATTCAATTTAGGTGATGAAAACAGTTTGGTCTCCCCCCCTTTCCTCCTCCTTTTTTTTTGGTTCCCTCTTTTCTTCCTGTGTACTCCTGGAGTCCTTTACGTCCTGACTTTTGATTTCATCCCGAGTTTCACGCGGCACAACACAAAAACCGGCGCCGAGTAGTATTCCCAGTTCTAGGTACTTTACGAACAACTTGTGCACGGGTTGTGAACCCGCGATTTATTTGTATCATCTTCGCATGTGCTATGCTCTGCCCGGGTCAGATGGTAAAAAAAGAAGATCGTGATTTGTCTTCCACGTCAGTGATTTGTCTCCCACGCCATTTTTTTTCAAACCCACAGCTGACAAATGGCTGGATGCCAACTGTTGACTGCCATCTGTCCAAAAGAGCCCCACCACCCAAAGTGTAGTCTGAAACAGGGTTTTCTTGCGGCCACCTTTTTCTCAAAAAGGTGAAAAATTAGGGTTTCTTTTTGTTTTTGTGTGTGACAACCTTTTTCCTCAAAAAGACTAAAAATCAGGGTGTTTTTTTGGGGGCTTTCTAGTTACCAAATTAAGGGGCCTAGGTTCAAACTCCAAACCGACATTTTGGTTGAAATGTCTTCCACTAGTGGGCAAGCCTTAATACCCATCATAAAGCAAGAGATGAACCATATCATAAGCTTTAACACGTAGATAGATCACAAAGGAACAACAAAAATCCAATAAAAGATCTACGGCTGCAACCATCCCAAGGGAGACAAAAAGGGAAAGTCAAAGAAAGGCCAAAAGAAGCATAGCCCATAGGGCCCAAAAAGAGGGAAAGAGCTAGTCTCTCTCGTGATAGGAAGTCATTTCACCCATGGCCCCTCAAATCTTGTCTGTAAACAAATCGTGAGATCTAATAATAGTGGGAGGTTTAGAATAAGCATCGTCGCCAACCCAATTTTATTCTCTATACTAGAAGTTAAAACATGTTTAAAAGCAATACTAACATGTTGCCAAAAAAATGGAATGCAAACAAACAAGGATAAAACACCTTTCAATCATCTATCATGAAAAAGACAAACAAATTCCCTAATGAAACAATCCATATCATGATCGAATGCGATGTGCACCTCCATAGCCATCAAAATAAAATGGTGCCCCTCCTTAAACCCTATATACTTGCGGATCTCAGCAATGGCGTTAAGTTTCACAATTGCACCTATTGGCTGACTATTAACACTCAAAGCCACCATCTCCCACAACGAATCAATAACCACCGTATCAAAAACGAAAATCTAGTCCTCTTGAATCATGTAGAGATTGGCTTGTAATGAAACTCATGACATAAGGGCATACCATTGCTCTCTCCATAAGCATGTCCATTTTTTTGAACAAAGACATACATGATGTCTCAAATGACATCATGTGTGGTTATCCACTAATCTCAAAATGGGCAACGAGTTAAATGCGTGCCAAATGTAACTTGTGTCCATGCTCACATGTGAAAAAACTAGTTTGCCAAAGGTTAAATCAAATCGAAGCAAAAATGCAACACTAAGGTGAAAGTAAAATATGCGATGCAAAACATATGAATAAGCGGCCTAACAATCAACCATAGCCATGCCCCCTTGCCCAAACAAGAACGAATACAAGCTTTAGATGCTGAGGAAATGGAATCATCCTCCAAAATAAACTTAAGGGATATATTGTGGTGGATCACAAAGGTGGCACAAGTGAAAAGTATCCTACAATCTTTTATAAACAAAGTGTGTCTTGTTTGTGAAAAGGTGTTATTGATGAATGTATGGTGCCCACCATATAGGTATTTAAAGAATTTTCTCGAAATGTACAAGTGCAAGGATTTTAAAGTCTGAAAATCATCAACCTCATTTTTGTTTTAGCAAAGATTAAACAATAGCAACAAACTAAATGTAATTCAATCTTTAGTTGCAAAAAATACACATGCTTGTTAGTGACATCAACATGAAACTAAATTTATTTTTCCTTTTATCTTCCAATTATGATGATTGTGTTAGGGATGGTTTGGATATTAATTTTTATATATAATTTGGTGTGGTGGAGTTGTTGACACTTCCACTTAACAGTGGAAAATCTTATTTGTATCATTTTTAATTTTGTTTTCGATGGTTTTCATTTGGGAAAGAAGGATAATCATTCTTGAGAAATAATTATGTTTTATAGGGTTATATTTTGTATGTTATGTGTTGAATGCCTACCCCCCTTCTCCTTACACCCTCTTTGGGGTTATGTTCCCCTAAAAAATGGTTGTGTTCCTTGAAATATATATTTGTGTTTGTCATGGAATGATTTTTCTTAAGACAAATGTGTTGAATTTGCCCCTTAGGTCGTGTTTCCTAGGAAAATGTTTTTTATTGAAATAAATGTATTGAATTGCCCCTTGGGTCGATGTTCATGGGGAATGCCTTTCATTGGGATCAAATGTGTTGAGTTGCCCCCTAAGGTTGTGTTATTCATGGCAATGTTTTTCATTTGGATAAATGTGTCGAATTTGCACCTTTAGGTTGTGTTTGTTGTGGAAATATTTTTATCCATGACAAATATGTTGCACTATTTTGGAAAATAGTTGTGTTGTTTTGACAAATGGTTCATGGGCAAATGTTATCTTAAAGAATGGCCTTTCCATGCATTGAGCTAGTGACAAAAGATTTTTAAATGAAAAAAATGAGATGACACATTCATCCATTGTGTAGTTTTTTTAAATTCTAAAGCCTTGTGATGTTTTTGGATGTTTTCCTTATGGAAGCTTAACCAAGGTCTTTGAGGAAAACATTGTCCCTATTTGTTTTCTCCCCCAAGGAAACTTGGTTAGAGTAATTTTTCTTTGCTTGACAACTTGACCAATGGATTGGGTAAAGTTGTACACATAAAGGATTCCAAAAGCCATTCTTTTCCTTGAATGGTTACCTTATATGAACATTTGGAAAAAAACAATCCATGAGAACCATATAGGGAAAAAGATTTGAACTCAAAATATATTGTTAAAAAGGTGGTTTTCAACCATTGCATCACGTGCCTTTATTTGAAAAATGAGAGGAATGAACCATAATTAATGTGTTTATTGTAATTGCGGTACAATTTTAAAGATTAAATGAACCTTTTTACAATCAAATGGGAATTTTCCCTGTAACAACATTGAATTCATTGTTCATGTTTAATGTTTAATATTATTTTCTTATGTGAAGATTTCCAAGATTTTTATTGACATTTGAGAATTTCATATTTTCATAGATGGTGAATTGAATGTAAACAATGTTTTTATTTAACATTGTTATGGTGATGGTTACTTCTAAAGTTTGAACTTATGTTGATTAGTTTTTTAATTCTAAGAAGGAGTCTCTAGTTTTATTCTCCTCCCTCCCAAATTAAAACCATCAATTCTAGTTTTTGATCTATTTCTTCTAGCTAATTTTCCTCAATTAAACAATTTGATCAATTATAGAACATTCAATTTCAAGGTAATTGGTTTAAGGTATTTTCAAAGAATTATAAATTTATATTACACAAGTCATATTATTAGTCTCAATTAATGTGTGGACCTTTACATTATGTGTCAAAACTTAAGCACCAAAATTGCCTCCAAAAGGTAATAAAATTGTTGTGTCGATAAATAAAATTACCAAATGTCACCAATCATTTCAAGAGTTTAAGAATGTTAATTTAAAAATTGGATTTGTACAATGATCCATGGAAGTTAAGTTTCAAACATAACATAATTGTATCAAAAATTTAAGGATTGAAGTCAATAGTTTATTTCCTAACATGTTTTCTTAAGGGTGAATATCCATAAAATGTTGATTACTCTTCATGTACAAATGTGCACTTCTACAAATTATGCCACAACATTTATATGAAACTTTGCAAAACCTTGCACACCTCTTACTAATTTTGTTTATTTGAACATTTTCTTTTGTGTGAACATGCACATGCATTTTTTTTTGAAACTTTTTAAGCAAACCAAATATCATACTAAAGAAATAAGTGAAATAGAAAAAGAATACCAAAAATTTGTAACATGTTTTGCACACCCAATTGATTTTTCACATGACTTTAAAACTTTAATTATGTGGTTCAACATTTTAGGCACTACTAGGAGATGTGGGCCAAGTTCACCTTGTATTTCACTAGGATTTTGAGTGAACTAGGACAGATTCACTGTATGAAATCATGGTAAAACATGTTAACCCCTAGTGATCGGGGACCGGTCAAGAGGACAGGTCAATTAAGCTAGTGAAAAAATATGACAAAAAGTGATGCCCAAATTATAGGTGGAAATTACACCTATTAGTTAAATCAACCTACAACACTAGTAAATTAAGAGGTTTTTTCCACCAAGTGTGGTTAGTTAATTTAAATTGTTTTTTCATATTGTGTTTAGTTAATTTAGGAGAGTTTTTTCACAAATTATGGTTGGTGAATTTAGGGAGATTTTTCCATATGTTAACCATTAAATATGGGTGATTAATTCCATAGTATTTTCATCTTGTAATTTCCATGTGTCCATCTAAGAACTCAAGATGACAAGTAAAGAAACATGCATATAAACTTGTAAGGTTTGATGATCCTTGTTTGAACTTTTAGTGTGCTTACAATTTATACAAATGAAGAATCACCAGTACCCTTGGATGACATTTTGTTGCCCTAGACTACCTAGACACACCACATCAATAAATTTATGACAATGGACAATTTGAGTGAAACAAATTTGGTGAAGGGCTCTTAGAAGCAATGATTCCATCACTTGAGTGCTACTACCAGATCCCTGCAAACAAAAAAACATAGAAGCAAAACTTCTCCCATCCCCAAATCAAATCTACGACTTCAATGAAGCAAATCTTTGGAACTACCTGACAACCATGATTGGAAAGAGATTCAGATCCATCCTGAACCACACCCTGCTCATTCTCCTAGAGATCAGGGACTAAGGTATGTGAACTGCTGATGGGCTCTTGGCCACCATCTTGCATCCCACCATCCATGGCAGGCTTAGCCCATACTAATTTGCAGTCCTCTAAATGGTAACAAAAGCATATGATTATCCAAAGACTTGAACTCATTCTCATACTGGTTCTGAAGACATACTCTTATTGAACTTTAACACAGTTTCAGACTAGCTGTTTGAACACAACACATGACCTCGGTTGTTGTGTAGGTCATATAATTGGAATCACAGCTAACAAAGCATTTGTCCCTCTAAGTGGTGGAGGCTGAGGTATGCAATCTCTTCAGCTGCTTGCACACAACACATGATATTAATTTGCTTGTAGGTTCATGTGAATGGAATCACAACTGATCCAACATTATGGTTTTGGTCTGCAAAGATTATGCAATCTGCTGAAGAGATTGCATATGTCATGCTTTTGCAGACCAAAAAGACAAAATGCTTGATCTGATCAGCTACAATTCCAATTACCTCAGTCCTCACGATCAGATAGACAATGCACCGCAGTTAACTCGCCAAAGCATGCACAAGAAGGAAAACCAAAGCACAGATCCAGAATTCTGTATCCTGGAGACGGAAAACCAAAGCACAGATTCAAAATTCTGTATCCTGGAGACCTTGTTTCAGGGAAAAGGGATCAGTCCTGTAGCATATATCATCAGAGCTCTGACGGGTTTCCAAGGACTCAAAAAGTTTTATAGTTAGATCAGCATTATTACAAATCTGCAGACCTCCTCATCAGAAGATTGGAATTTGGGCTTATCAAATAATTCATCATGATAGTCATCAGCAGGCATGAAGAATTGGGTAGCATGAAGGCTCATGTATGAAGCTGGCATGTGAATCACAAAGCCCTGCAAATGCAAATCACACAAAGAAACCATCCTCATGTACATGTGCTTTTGCAGAAGAACAAACATATACACAGATGTCAGAAAACCCTAAAAACCTAGAAAATTATAGAATTGCATGGCAACAGGAAGAAAACAATCTGGAGAGAAAGCACACATACCTCCAGCACTATTTTCACTTGAAGTTTGTGATTCCTGAACTACAAGCCACAGGGCACATACAATTCACTTGTTTCTAGCACTAAGCTCAGAACTTTGACTGCCCAAACCTCGTAAGGTTGTTTCCTCACCACTTCAACAGGCAACCCATGGCCAAAAAGCTGCACATTCTTGTCATCCATGAAGAAGCTGCTGCTTTGCGTGTCCTCTTCCCCCAGCAGGCCTTTCAACAGACTACAACATCTATCTCTTGCAGCAAGCTCGGTGCCCAAGGTTGTTGTCTGCTTCTTCAATCCCCAAAGCTGGAGATTGAATTCCCCATTTCTGCAGCGGTCGAGAAGCTCTTCATCCTCCTTTGCCCTAAACCCTAAACCATCATGTTGCTTCTTGGGTTTCTTTTGCTTGGATGATGGAATCTCCCTCAAGGGTGCTCGCTTTCTTCTACCCCCGTTTGTGCAGTGCTGCTTGCAGTACTCCAGAATCCAAGCGTAGATATCGTCTTCTCTCCATCTCATGAGTACGACTTCCTCACTGCTTCCTGGAACCAAGAACATGAGAGCTCCAAGTTGAAGTTGTCTCTTGTGAATGAAACTCTGCAGGCTTCTTGCGCGCATCTGTCATGTTTGAGATCGGCATCGAAGAAAGAGCCTACCACGGGATCTGACAAGTCCTTGAACCATCCGCGGACCAAGCATTTGTTCTATAGCAACACACGGTAAGCTTGAGGATGGTACTTCCAAAGAAACCTCTTCCCACAGAGCAGCTGCTGCTACAACTCCTCATCCTCATCGCCTGGAGGAGGATTCTCCACCGCCTTCTTCTTCTTCACCCGTCCTTTGAAGATCCTCTCATACGTGATGTCATCAAACCAAGAATGAAGAGGAAGAGGCTTGCGCTGTGCTAAAGCCACAACAGCAGCAACTTTGACATTGTGAGGAACAGGAGGGATCTGTTGCAACGACGCGACGATGATCGAGTCGTTCTCGTCGCTGATGTCTTCGTCGTCGTCGTAACAATTGGCGATCCATTGCAACACGCTCTTCACATCCCGCAGCTTCACAATCCCAAGATGCATCAAATCCTCTCTATCGAGCTCCAAAAGAAGCTCACCGTCCACGGAATTCTCCCTGAAAATTCTCTCGTACTTCGGAGATTGCAGGAAAGTTGCCATGTGCTCTGCCACCTGCGCCACAGACCATGTCTCCACTTCCCTCCTCGCCGATTGCATTTCCATCTCTCGCTGCTGTTGTTCCGCGCCTCCCTCTTCTCTCCCACAATTCACTTAACCCTAAGAACTTTCTTCTCTCTCTTGTTTTCAAGTTCAAAAACCAAGTCTCACAAACTCCTAGGAAGTTGACATAGTACTCAGGCCCCACCGACGAGGACACAATGGCATGATTCTCGTCAATTATTTCCTCCAAATTGCCCACGCTCATGGGAGATCCCCTCGGGTCGTCCACCTTGGACCGATCCTCTTCATTTTTATCTTCCTGCGGCTTCAAACGCTCATGACCCACCACAAACTCCTCCTCCAACAGCAGGTAATCCTTCACGCGATTCCTTCAGAAGCCGAAGCTTGCACTTGGTGGCAGGTGTGAACCACGGGCAAGCGAGCGGCTGCTTCGGGTCCCTGAAGCCAAAGCTTACACTTGGTGGCAGGCGTGAAACACGGGCAAGCGAGCAGCTGCTTCGGGTCCCTGAAGCCGAAGCTTGCACTTGGTGGCAGGTGTGAACCACGGGCAAGCGAGCGGTTGCTTCGGGTCCCTTTTGCTCCCGCTACTTCTTGCCGACGCAGGTTGGCGATGCCGCAGGCTCGTACTTCTTCTCCTTCTTATTGTTAGCATCACCTTTCCGATCCCCTGTACCTCCTTGCTTGCTCGGCAACCCCCCCCCCCCCCCATTATCCTTGACCCATTGTTCCTCCTCCTGCTCAGTCTATTTGCTCTGTTCCAATTTTCAATAACTACAATTCAGTCACAAACCTGTGAACACAACCCCAGAACACAGAACACACACACCATGAAACACGAGCGAAGTGGCGGAAAAAGCTTGAAGAGGAAGAAGAAGAATGGCCTCTACGCGCGCTGCTTCTATCACCCTAAACATGAAGGCCATGTTCCCGATGCGTTCTGAGATAATGAAATTCCCACCGCTACGTACATGCGCAGGAAAAACCCTCCTCGTGTTGGTCGTTCTCTACTTCTAATGCGAACGATTTCCATGTTCCCTATGCCCGTGTACCTCGTTTTGAACCAACCAGATTGTGAAGCTCAATTGGAGTTTGAATTTCGACACAATTGAACTAGACCGGTTAATCATGTTTGGAAATAATGTTATGTTTTCACCAGACAATTTTTGGGTTTGAAATGTGATAAACAATCTAAGTACCTAATGTGCACAAGAAAGTCAAGCCATTATTTCCACCGCATCCATAATTTTTCCCTCCCCAAAAGCAAGAGTAAAAATGTAGGTGGAAATAATCATCAAACGCATGATCAATGCTTGGAATGGGAATATACAGATAAAATATGTCACATTTAACTAATTAATTTACTAATGCCCTGAACCCAATTAACTATAAAATTTTCAATAATTATTTTAATAATGTTAAAGAAACAAACCTAGTAAACAAACTTCACCCTTAGTAAACATGTATACCATATAGTGAACCATTTTCACCAATGAAGGTAAAAGCAGTGAAATTATAGTGAACTTAATTCACTTTTATGGTTCCACAGTGAAATAGTCTAGTGAACTACACCACACTTTCCTCGTAGTGAGGATTTGTAATATTAACCTACTAGATCAATCAAAAAGTAAACCCAAATAAATATCCATTTCAAAATCCATACATGCAACAACATAACGTCTATAGTAATCTAAAAACAAAGTTCAAACTACATGGAATTGAATAAAAAACAAAAACAAAACACAATGAAACACAAATGTTTTTCTCCATTAGAATCCTATTCTATCTCCTTTCATGAGCTTTTTTTCATCCTCAAAAGACCCACTCAATGTTCTAACTATCACAAATTCATAATTCTCCCCATAAGTCCTTAATTTCCTGCCATGAACATGAACTCAAATTCTCAACTAGTCCTAACCACTCAACCCTATGTTGCCACTTTGTTCTACAATGACATTTCCTCTTGTTCATTCTATCCAATGATGACAATACAATTATATCCATTGTGTCCAATGATAACACCATAGTTTTATCCACTATGTCCAATAGTCATAAAACAATTTTGCCACAACACTTTTGCATTGTGTAGTGTCCAAAGCAAGTACCTATTTTCAATCTTCAAAACAACTAGAAAGGCCCTTGGTGAGATCAACTATGTTTTTTAACTTTGAATTCAAGCACAATGGGTTCATTTGTTGACATTTTACATCCACCTACTAGTGCCACCAATACAAGCAACATTATGATTCAAATGTTCAACAATTGCAATATCATGTTACTTCATAACTAGATGGACTTCATATGTAGTTTATTTTGTTCTCCCTTTTATATGCATAAAGTTGTGTCCCTTTAAAGTTCATGATAGAAACATACATAATTATAGTTTTAAAAATTCACATAATTGCAACATGGTTTAATAACAAACAATATCAAAGACAATATCAAATACTATGATATAGGAACATTATACAAGCATGATAGTAAAACACCCATGAAAATGACTACAAACTTCAATTTCAATATCACTTGAAACACTTCGATTGCATGTTTTCATTGTAAGTAAGATTAATGGTGATAATGTTATGGTTGATTGCCATGGCTAGGAACACCATTGATGTGTTTAGAACAAAAAATTGTTTTCATTTTTCAATGGATAAAGTGTGTAGGTGATGTTGAAGACTTTGTAGTTAGTTCCTTGGAATAAGAAAAACATTGTTAATGCTATCACGTTGGTAATGTTAGTCAAATTATTGCAATAGGTGTGGATATTAATAGTTCATGGGTACATGAGATTTGGGCTCACACTGCTTGCACATGGAATCATACCATAAAATATTTTTAAGGTTGAAACATTAACTTTTAAGAATTTACTTTGACAAAAAATTCTTTATTACACAATGGTCATTCATTCTCAAGATCAAATTCTTTCAATGCAATCACACATACCTTGTCACCACATATTTCCCTTATGAATTCACGATGTGTTGAAGATGTATACCTCACATTCACCATAACATGCAATGGTATCCTCCAATATTGACATTTGGGCAACCCACATTTTAAACTTCAAACAAGTATTTTGGTGAAAATAACACTCACAATATTATAACCTTATAAACCAGAACTTTGAAATTATACATTGAAATTGTTGGCATAAATATTCACATGTTAGTACCATAGGTTTGGTTTGAAAGTGGGTATTTTTTTCACTTTGTTCCACTAGTGTGATTCTAGCATTGGTTCCAATTCAATGTAAGACTTGTTGTTATGCTACCTTGTTAAAAATATAATAATATACTTGAACATGCAACAAAAAAACAAAATTGACCAACATTAATTTCAACCAAACCTTAAATCTATTTGTCATGAAAGGTGCAAATGGGATAAGATGAACCATGTTTGTTTGCTTAAGGGACTACTTTTGGGAGAATATTTTTAAAAGTATTTTTTTAAGTTTCAAAAAATTCAAAAAAATATATAAGAAAGATTTCAAGATATATGTAATTTTCAAAAGTTTTGAAGTTTATTATAAGTCATTTAATTGCTAAAAAACGCACGTTACAATGTTTAATGAATGTTTTTTAGAGCTTTTTATTGATTGGATATTATTTTAATTAAGTCACTCAACCGTTAATCACTGTGTGAATGACATGTGGACATTCATTTGCTCATATAAGATGATGGATGGGCAGTTTCCATCATGCATCTAGATGAAAAATTCTAATCAATTAACTATTCAATTCAAAAATACATTTATAAATCATTTAATCCACATTAATTTATGGTGGTAACGCCGAATGGGCATGAAACAATGGATCGTGGGGTTAAAGTTATGTTGGATCTACATCCAAAATGCATGGTATTATAAGTGTATGTTTGAAATGCATTTAATTCAGTACTTCAAGCATCCATTTTTCAAGAGTTGCAATCTTTTACTAACACCTTGGATCATTTTTTCCCATTTGTTCGTTGATTTTATGCATGCCCATCTCCATTATATTTCTTGGAGACTTCTTGGCACGAGGATCTCACTGTCATTTCAGTCGAATTTGGTACATGACATGGGAATCCTTTGGGAGGAATGTTGTTTGTACTAACTCATTTTCTTGCTCTCTCTCCTACTGTAGTAACCCACCCTACTTGTGTTTTTCCTTTGTTGGAAGATGATATGTACATAGTTGGTCCTGCTTCGGATGTGTTACCTATTTTCTTACAATTATAGGAAAATTTTGGCGCATTAGGACTTTTAGTACAACCAACAAAATGTATCATCTAATTTCCATAGGGGTTAGATTAATTTATATCATTTCTTCCAAAAAAATTTACACCTGAATCCAACCTTTGTATTTTAGGCGTTCTAGTGGAGTTTTTGCCATTTGTGGAATCCTTCATATCAAAGGTGCTTTAAGAAGACCTTAGCATGATCGTTAACCTTCCTATTTTCGCAGATCTTAAAGTAGCTTTTGCGATGTTTTCATTTTGTTATGCTCAATGACTAAATTACGTATTGTATTTCCATCACCAAATATTTTACAATATTATACCAAGTTTGATGTTCATACCATAGCTGTTTGAAAAGCTATTAGGGTCAAGAACCTTTAGCATCATTGTAGCCCATGATATGTTTCAAGATACCATTGCAACTATCACATCAAAAAAGGGAGTTCATGTATAGAAAGAGGTTTCTCACCTTTTCCATTGCCACACACAAAAATGAATGGATATTGTCATTATTAGAGATAATTTTTGAACCTTGGCAAACAAGGTCATTACCGATTCAACTCGTATAGATTTGGTGCAACATGCTTTGATGATGACAACACATGTAACGACAATTGCCACTCAAGATAAGGCATGATCCTACATAGAACAAATGCCATGAATTGATTCCATTCCCCTTACCATAGAGACCTACAATTGTTTCCATCCTTGTTTTGATTCCTTTTTGACTTTTTTTGTACATGCTTATATAGCTCACCATCAACAAACCTCCTTGGTACCTTTGATATTTATATCTCATTATAGGTAATGAGTGTTGATAGCCCTACAATGTGCACTAGTCATCGCAATTATTCAACGAGTTGCCATGTTTAATCATAATTTTGCATCTCTTCCACACATACCAATTCATGCACCTCCATCACTAGTTAATTTGTGGCATAGAATGCCCTTTTAGCATTATGTCTTCGACTTAATTACTATTGTTTTGATAGTCTTGGTTTTCCTTTCATGTGTTTACATTTGCATTGACATGCCTTGTACTTTTTGTGGATGGCCTTCCATCTTTGTTTATATATATAAACATGTTTTCCACTTCATCATTGTACATGACCTCAAGCATGGGTGACTATGGATAAGGAACATTTTTTGGGCTCCCCCTTCCCCAAGGTTTTAAACCCTAAAAGAGCCTAAAACATGTTCCTTAGCATGCATAAAAAACTTTCACAATTTGGGAATGTTACAAAAATGGAGGGTCTTTACGGAAAAAAAAAATGTTTCTTGCATTTTCCTAAAGAAAGTTTCAAATTTTGGGAACATTACAAACTTGGGAAGGTCCTTTCATAGCAAATTAGGATTTAGAAAGAAAACCTTAAAAATTTCAAAGCCTCAAAAATAAGTATTTAAAAAAAACGCCTAGATATTCCAAAATCTCAGAGACAATTGTGTAAAAAAACAGAAAAAACTAAAAAGAAAAATGAGAGTTGGGAGTTGTTTTTTCAACTTTGTGATATAACCAAAGTGACCATTGTCAATAATCTGGTTGTTATTAGAATATCAAAGCAGAAAAAAATCTTCACATATTTTTGGGTAACTCATTGATCTATTTATAGAAATTTAGTTATTTTTAAATATTTAAAAATAATAATTTGGGAATTCTTTCTCAAATTTTGGTGACGTTGAATTTGCAAAAAAAAAATTTGAATTTTCAAATACAATGAAAATTGAAGTTGGTGGGATGTACTTAACATACACCCCAAGGCCACAAAATTAACACACGTGAAGAAAAAAATTAGGGTAAAAAGCTTTGAATTTTGCACTTTTGTAAAACGCCACCTTTTTGGCTCTCGTTGTCAAACCGGTAGTTTGGTCTTCTCTTTCCCTATCTTTCATGCGTGTGTTTCTCTCCGTATGTTGTGTTGTTTTTTTATTTTCTTTTAGCATCACTCACACAGGTAGCATAAAAAAAAAAATCTTTAGTATCGTTCGCACATGATGCGCCAAATTTTGCTTTTCTTTGGCATTGTTCATACATGACAATGCACTAAATGTTGTTTATGTGAGTAAAATTGTTATGATGTGCATGATCTCTAGAAGGAGGATTTTACAACAACTTTCGAAGAATAGTGTGTGATAAGCTTTGAGTGCGGTGAGCCTTGCAATGAAATCTCGCCTTGTGTGGACCCATGGCTAGCAGTGTGATGAAGATCTCTGATCACGCATTGTTGTTCTTAAAAGGTCCATGCATGCTTGGGAGCGTGAGAGGAAAAGCTTATAAAACCATATTAAAAGCTTGGAAGGCCAGATAAAAAACTTGGAAGACGAGAATATAAGCTTGGAAGGTGTGGATAAAAGCCTAGAATGCTAGATCAAAAACCTCGAAGCTTGGCAGATTTATCGGGAAACTTGTGCAGAACTAAATTCCATGATTTGGGGTAGGCCATTTCTTCTTGGCATAGTCGGCAAGCTTTTTCAATGGTGTCTGCGAAGACAACCGAGTGTGAAGAGTTCGAGCAACCTATTCTGGAAACGGAGGAGGTCATCGACTATGCGACGAGCATTTACATATTTATGTATGTCGCCTCCAAATTTTGCAAGGTTTGCATATTCTTGCATTAACAAATGAAATGAGAATGTTGCCCATTTTCAAATTGTCGATGGACTCATTGATGTAATTTAGCATTGTCAATATCTATTAGCGAGGTATCCATTGTTGTAGGTGCAATTCCCCAAGCATGCTTTGGCAATCAACCATTTCGAACTCTTAAGAGCTGTATTTAATTTTTAATTTTGTGCATTCTATAACCAGTTTGTGAAGATTGCCACACTTACTCAAAGTTATAGAACAATCACGGTGTGGCATGCCAATCACTCTCATCACTTTGAATATTTCAACAATGTATTCAACAATGCCCTAGTTGTCCTTGTTACTGGCACATTAAGAAGTGAGTACCATCTGGATGGTACAAATGGTTCTCTTGAGCATCACATATTAATGTACACCAAGAAGAAGAAGACATCACCACAAAGCATCCTGAAATTGCAAGTGTGGGCCTAAAACTATAACACATAAATACAATTTCTTACTCATTGAGGCTTTGTTTTTTGGTCTCTACCTCTTAGTGTTTGTAGTTGCTTTAGTCTAAAGTGGTGACGTTCCTATGACTACAACATATTCTATAAAGTGTCACAGAGTCAGCATATATTTGAAAGGACAGTGTAGTATGGTAATACTTTTGGCCAAGTTTTGCACTTTGAAAAATTCATGTGCACGGGAACATGGGATTAGCTACTAAAGGATTTGCAAGAAGTTTTATTTCCTTTGAGTTTGACCACTTCATGCTGATCACTAGTGCAATTTTTCTTCTGAAAAATGTCAACTATTGCCCCAGATTTGAAATTGAGCTTCTCCTGGGAAAGACCTTGGTATGCCTTTCTTTCATCAAGTTTGAGGACAAAAAAACGGTTCTTGAATTCTTTTTAACTTGCACATGAACCAAGTTCAATAAACATGTGTTGATTCACATTGGAATTCCGCTGAGAGAATTTATTTGTTTTGTGTTTGTGGGTGTGCTTGGTCCCCAGAAAGCAAATTGGTTTTGTACAAATTCCCTTCCAGATGAATTGGGAATGAGTACATACACTTCCTAGTGAGAAAGTCAGGTCATTGAAGCTAAACAATGATGAGCTTCCCACCCAATTGCTGGTTTTTTATCATGAGTTTCTCTACATTTTTTCTCATTGCAACCTACAAGGAGCATCCTCATTGCGACCTTTCAGTCAAAAATTCTTTATGTTATTGGCAAGTTGTTAAACTGGTTGCCTCTCATGTGATCATGCTTACAAGGACATACACTTTGTCAATGAAAGATGTATGTGGTGAAAGGTAACATGTTTCAAGTGCTACATTGGAGGTCATCACTATAATGGGCAATGCAATCCCATTTCACTAGGTCCCTCTTCCCATGTTAACACATCAACTACACAAGTTGTATGTGCATTGTGATGTTGGTGTAGCTTCTAATGATGACAGCCCTCTCTTTCACCTAGTGTTCTTAGTTGCAATTCATCCACTTGGGTATACAACATTCAGAAGTCACAAAACATCTACCAATCACCCGTGTGTGTTTCTCAACCATTTTATATCAATTATAAATTTTGGGTGGTCATGATACAAAAAGTTTGGGTCTTACCATCCATGCATAAAAAATATCCAGTGTGGCCTTGAAAAGAGAATGACTGTACAATGATGGTTGTATTGGGAGTGCTCTTTGATACTTTTACAATTCAATGGTATTCTGTTTGGAGGGTGTCAGAATCTATATCCATTTCTTTTGCAGCGCCTATGATTTGAGTTGGGTGATAGATGTTCCATGGAATTTACAACATAAATGCTACTTGCCCCACCACCTACACCGCATTTGATCACTGCTCATAATTGTGGGTAATGAGTTCAAAGATACATGCAACTACCTATTTCTCTTGTGTATCTTGTGTTGGTATTTTAAGTTTAGATTGTGGACAGTGGGTGAGTAATAATGATGCATGTTAACTAACAAGTTTTTTGAATCTTGTATTTTAACATGTAATATTGTTGTAGTTTCCATTGAATATTTTGAGCAGTCATTGAGTTTAAACCTTGATACCTCACATGGTAGAGGTTGCATTAAAGACCTTATTTCAATCAAAGGATGGTAATGCCAAAGGAATTCCTTTGCTAATGTGAAAGGATAAATGTGGTGTTGCTTCACACATGGTTTCAATGTTACAACATCACTGCACTGCCTCTATTTTTAGTGCAATTTAGGCATTTGGAGCACATCCTTTTTGACCCAACACCTCTACTTGTTTCACAATGAATAGTACACATGAATCTATGAGTTTTAGAAACGACCCATGTCTGTTATGTAATTGTAGAAACTATAAATTCGGGATTTTGATTGGCTCATATAACACATCAGGGAAATGGGTGAGCCCTATGTGGATACTTTTTGTGGGCAACAGGAGCAGCAACCCTAACAAATTTATTTCTTAAGTCTATAAATGCGATTTTTTCTTATTTACTATTGTTGTGTTTTTTTTTAATCTTTTTTTGCAGTATGATGCAGCGACAATTTTCCAAGTTTTTCTGGTGGAAGTGCACCTAATAATTTCTCCTTGGCATTCCCAGGTGTGACCAATTCCCTCTCCCTCATGGAACTTTTACAAGCTTGCTACATTGTCTAACACATGAAGTAAGAATCATTGGTACAATGTTGAACATGCATTAGGGTGAGCTGAAATTTCATGTTCAAGTGTTGTTTGTCTGTGAGGTAGATAACATTTCCCAAACTATCTTGTCTTCATTTAGCACTCATATCCAAAGAACTTGTTTTGTTATGTCAGGCTCTACTATTGAATGACCTTACAACTGATTGGGATCTGCAAAGATGCAGAATATCTAGAGGTTCATTTCACAGTATGTATGTCCACAAGATTTTACCTTCCCATATTGTTCAGAATGTAGTCTCTCACTATGCTATTGAGATATGGATGCTCTTATGGCTTTTGTGCTTGGATAGATATTTGATACAAGTCACAAGTGTGTGCGCAATTTGAACAGACTTTTTTCGCTATGTTGTTGTATAAATGGTGGTCTTTTTGTGAAAATTATTTGTACAATACAGTGATTGGAATACAATTTGTTAGCTATTGAAAGTTAGTCCTATTCCTATTGGCAAAAACTTTGGTATGAAGGTGGTAATTAGATTGACAACAAATCTAACAAGCAACAAGGAGTTCTATACAAATGGCTGTGATTTTTTCAAGTAGGTAAGCAATTTGACTTCACTTGTACACTTGGCTTTCAATTGGTTTTATGGGTGATTTTTCTTACAAAATTTGCATCTCTGGTTAAACATTAATTTCATCTCACAATTTTATTAAAAGAAATACATGTAGTAAATTTTCATAGGGTTGAAATTTCAAATGCATGTTGATTAACTAGTGACAATGTCTAGACTTGAAAAATTGTTTTATTCGTGCCTAAAAACTCATTAAAAAAATGGTTCTAGGTTCAAACCCACTAGTGTATAGGTGAAAGTCCTACTATCTATCTGCCCTTCCTTGACTTGGGGGTGCTAATAGCTTGTCAGGTCAAGGTAACTACATTCTTTTGTCCACAACAACAGAAATATGAAGCCTTTGCATACAAATTGATGGCATTTAAAGATCACTAACATGAAATCAACAATGGTAAACATAGATCATGAATAAGGTGCAAACCAAGGTTGGGCATATACTAGGCCAAAAACCTATTATCAATTTATAGCAGGCCTAGTTTCAAAGACCACCAAACTAGTATGACCTCAACAATACAATCCCCATACCCATGCCTGCATGGTAGGAATACTTCACATTAGGTATTTGCTTGGTACAACCTATCATAATCCTAACTCCATACCAACATTATGCAAATCTCAATACCAAGTATATAACTTCTTCATACTAGCTAAAAATCAACCTTGGACCCTAGTATTAGATGAAGTCAAGACAAGGCTAGTATGAAAGTTTAACATAAGATCCAATATCAGCACAAGCTAGTATGAATTTTTTAAATAGAAGAGCCGACACAAATACCAACTAGTATGTTAAAAAAATAATACCCACCAAATGCACATGTGCAAACCTAGTGGATGGAGATCACAAGACCAAGATGGGGTTTGCCATCATCAAAGAAATAAATGCTAACATTGTAACATGAAAACAAAAAACATGAATTGAAAAGTTGAAATATATAAATATATAAAACATAGACTATTTTTGTTCAAACTTTCTTGAAGCAACCCTTCTCCAAGAATCAAGGGCCATTCATCCCAATTGTTCACAATGTGTGATAATAATGAGAAAAATATTTGATGTCATTAGAAGAAAATTGGGTTTTTGTAACCAACCAATTTGTGACTAGTTACGACTATTTGACATTTGCAACTATTGTTGGTTATATCTCCAATTACTTTTTGCATTTGGTCTTGCTTGCAACTATTCTATGACTAACTTGTGACTAAAGGATTTTTTCATCCTTTCATTTGGACAGTTTTCAACACAATTTCCATCCAAGAAGACCCCTCTACCTACCATTAGTTACAAATATCACCAAATGAGTTGTAGCCTTATGGGTATTCCAGATGTATTATACATTTTTCAGCATTTGGCTTTTCAAGGGACTAGGACACAGATAGAGTTATGGAGAAAATAGTCTCCTCAAGTTTCACTAGGTGTTCCAACTCAGAATAAGGCATTTCATCTTGCAGTTAACAAGGTGGAGAGTTGGCCTTCACCCATCCAGAGGCAATTGCAAAAATATCAAGTGAAGGGTGATGAAGAGGAAGGGCAAACACAAGAATCAAAAATTGCAAGTATAGCAAGTTATACTACTATGCCAGATTCTGCTCCAACCCATATACCATATTGTTCCTGCACTAGAATGAATCAACAATGCTACAGATGGGGTAGTGGTGGATGGCAATCAACTTGTTGCACAACCCTCCTTTCAATACACCCCTTGCCAATGAACCCCAAAAAGAATGGTTCTCAAGTAGTAGGGAGGAAGATGAGTGTTGGAGCTTTTGATAAGCTTCTAAAGAAGCTAAAATTGGAAGGTGTTGATGTAAACTATTATGTTGACCTCAAAGATCATTGGGCAAAACATGGTATTAACCGCTATGTCACATTGCGGTAAAATGGCTTGTCTCAAGGATTCTATCATTGACTGGTCTTGCTTTCATGTGAACAAATGATTAACACAACAATGGATTTCTGTGACAAAAACCTTAGTTTGAAGAAGATAAGTAGTTGGTACCAAACATTCAAGAAAGTGCAAATTCTGTTGATTATTTGTACATATACTTTGTCATCATCACTTCCTATTGCTCTTGTGATTAATGTGTGTTTTTGTATCTCTTAACAACTTTGTAAGCACATTTTGTTGAAACTCATAATCCTTTGTCTCATTTTTTTTGGGTGTGTTTATATGTTCTTAATCTTCCCATGTTCTTTTCCCTTTCTGTCTGTCTATGTTTCTTTGTTTGGTTTTTGTTGTGGGGTTTATTACTAGCCAATAATATGGTTGAGTCTGCTCGTTGCTTCTAGAAGTGCAACGGAAACTCAATTCACAGGAGGCCATTTGTCACCGGCCTTTACCCATTGTAGGGAGCTGATGAGGTCAGTGGGGAACTTGTGATAATTAAGTCATTATCATACATACTACTATTGATGGTCCTTGAACAGGTGTGAGACTGGCACTTTTGTTCATACCGCTATGTGTTTTTCATTTTTTGTTTTGTTTTTTGTCTCCCCTTGTTTGGTTTTTTTTGTGGCTTATTAACGAAGTGTTAGCCTTGTTGTTTTCTTTTTTATCATGAGAATGGAGATTTCTCTATTCTTATGAAAGATATTTATTACATCACAAGTAACATCAAGGATTCATTGGCTTCCTTTACCCCAACTTCCAGACTGATAGCATATATAGCTAGTAGGTTATGGGGAAGATCATTTATGGGTATATAGTTGCTGGATCTTATGCTTAATAAAGTTCTTGCCATTGGGTTGGTCTTGGCACCCTTGTGCTAGGTCCTAAGAAGGAAACATGCCATGGTTTTGTCATTTATTTTTTACACCTAGTGGCTTGATTGAGGTTTGACATTGTTTTGTAATTAATCTATTATTGCTTGAATATTTAGGTTAGTTAAATGGAACTTTGATCTTACATGGGCTATCAAATCCTATAATGGCTTTTGCAATTTGTGTATGAAAACAGCTTAATTGAGCATCACATTGGACTTCCACCTAGCAATATGGGGAAGATCACATACATTGCTCTATAAGGTCAGTACACATTGCAAGTTCAACTTTGGATTCAGAATGTGAAATCTTCGGTTTTGTGTGCACATGTGTGTATTTGTTTTTTATAGTCAATGGTTAGTTGAGATTTAAGAAGGTTGTTTGGATTTGTACATGACCTTGCATGACCTTTTTCTGCAAATTGCACCTACATGCAAGATGAAATTTTGGAATTGGAATTTCAAGGATGGAAGAAGTTTACTATGCTCCAAGTATATTTAGTGGACATTGTTGGTAGTTTGTATTAAAAAGGAACCTTTTTGCTAGGTTGAGTTCACCTTCATCATAAACCTCAATGTCAAGGTCCTTTCTCTGCCCAATTATCAATTGGTCAGTTCATTAACATGACAAGTTTTCAATAGATTGTGGATTCAAACCCATTGATATTCTTGCATGGGAAAATGTCATAAAATCAAGATAATTATAGCATTGTCTCATAAGAGAAAGGCATATGAGCCCTATGTCTGTTGATTGCATGTAGAACGCACCTATGTGTTTTTGTGATCATAACCCTCATGTTCCTCTTCTTGATATATTTGGTCAAAAAATTTGACAACAAATCAAGAGATAAATCCTCATTGATTTCAATGTTCTTGTTGTAGACCATGCAACCAGGTTGGCAAGGTTGATTTGATAAAATAGGTTACGGTTAGAGGCTTATTCATGGCTTCCTAGAGTATGAGTGTGAAAGATGGGGAGGCCCTGAATCCAACATGGGTGGATGCCTAGGTGCAGATAGAATTGATCAAAGTGGGTGGTACAGAGAATAAGAAATGTAGAGGCAAACTAATGGAGGTCCTAATGATGGGGAATTTACTCCCAACTCAATGGATATTATATGAAAAACCAGTCAGGTCCAAAGCTCAATGGCATTGACAACCATGGACACAAGAACATGGCCTCTAGACCTTGGAGATGAGTCATGTCCTGCTTGATTAAGTAATGGAGATGATTAAATGAAGGATTGGAAGGGATGAAGGTCCCCTTAAGGTTCTAGGCCAAAACCCTAGTCCTTTGGGTCATATATGCAAGGAATTGAGAACTGCCAAAATGCTAATGAGGAAGATTATGTCTGGGAAGGTCTCACACCACATGCTCAAAAGCAATGAGTAGGCAGTGGAAATTCACGAATGGATGATTAGGATCCTAGGGATAGGAATATGGGGACAATTTAGATGTATGGATTACATTCTCTTAGAGTTTCTGATTTGGGTTAGCAAAGTCCTAGAGGCACTCCTTAGTCTCAATAGTTCTCATCATCTATAGATAATCAATTGGTGTTCCACTAGGTGAGTTTGTAGTAAAATGATGAATGTTTTAGTCAATTAGTATGGTTTCATGTATTTGTTAGTTTTCTTGCAAAAGTCATCCATGTAGAATTCCCTTGTTTGTAACTATTTGTCCCAATTAGCAACATGCCATTACATTCATCCAATGTACCACCTTTTTCCACCACACCCCTAATCCCTTCAACTTGCAGAGGAAGTGTGATAGCAGGCCCCTTTGGTATCAAGCAACCACATAACAATTCACCTTCTACATTAGATTCAAATGTGACCTTCTAGCAAAGTGAAAGGTAGCCTAGCCTTGGTTTTCACTATGTGCCAAATTAGATGCATCACATGCTGCAACACATATGGGAAGTCTACTTACTTTAGACTCTTGCCAATGCACACATTTGATTAGATATAAAAGTTTTTGCAACAACAAAAGTAGGGTGTTGTGCTTCAACATCAACATTCAATGGATTTTTTTGGGCCAAACATTCTAGCAACGAAAAAAGTGGAGGTGCCAATGATGCAGAGGATCTTTTTTGGAGGGGAAATTAGGTGCAAGTACTAGCCTAGTCACATTAAGAAGATTTTTTTTTTGAAGTTGTCATATTTTCAAAAAACAATTCAACATATTGCCAAAATATAAGAGGAATCCTATATTTTCTCTGCTTTGATGCACTCAAGGGTTCCACGACATGACAACAATGTTGTTTGTAAACTTCAATAACTTTTGGGTTTTTGGTTCCCACTTCACCTCAACTTTTGGTAAATTCTTAAATGAGTTGTATCTTGCAAGGGGTCTTGGATGCCCTTTTTCCTTTAGTGCTTCGGGGTATATGTACTTTACTTAGTGCATTTGAGTATTGAAAGACTGTGATTAGTCAAACACTTTCCAAGGTAACTGTTTGCCACTTGTGGGTTATATATTCATACACTACATTTGCTAAAGGCAGTCATGAAGTTCATCTTAGCTGTTTTTTTTTGAAAATTACCAATATTGTGATCATTCTTGATTAGGTCTTTGCTAAAAACACTTGGCGATTCTAACATGTGGACTATTGGCAGTATTCAAATTCACATAAATTATCTATGTTGATTATAAAAAATGTGGGAATAAGATGGTTGAGGTTAGAAACTCACATCATTCATATGACCCATGTTATGTTAGTTCCATGTTCTACAACTAGAAAAGATGCCTTGGAGATGTACAATTCATGACAGGTTGTCTATCATTGCTAAGGAATGTAGGTAGTTATGGATTTCCCACAGCTTACCTTGTCCTTACCAGATGGTCACGTGGAGTCTGTGATGAAGGCTCAATCTACACATGTTATAAAATTTTATAATTTTTTGCCTGCTTCTACAAAGCTACTACTTATTGTGGAAACTATGTACAATTTTACCTTCTAATATATAGTTTGGATCATGAAATACCTCATTGTACTAAATTCATTATGTTACTAAATAAATAAATTATGTTATTTGACCATGCATTATAGTGGTTGAAAACATATGAGACATGGGATACAACATTAGTATGGTGGTTAACTCCACCAAAGTGCAGACAACCTCTTGTCTCGTGGTGTGAAATTTTTACGAGCTTTGTGGGAGACATTGGTAGTTGAAAAAGTAAGGTGTGTTATAGCCTTACCTTTCTCTTGTGTCAAGTTCTAATTGCATGACCAAAACACATGTGAAAAATAATTAAGTAATGTGTTTGAAATGTGTTATGTTTTGTGGTTGTGATGTTAATGCCCAAGTAGGTGTGTTAAATCAAGGACCACATCATTCCTTATCAAATCCATAATATTGTGCAGTATATTTGGATTGATGAAATGTGAATTAGTTGGTTTCTTTTCATCTATAAAAATCTCATTGTTGAAAACAAAAAGCTATTACCTATGAAAAAAGGTGTATACATATAAAAATATAGTTTTTTCTAGGGTTGTTTTCTTCTTGAGGATCTAAAATCCATGTACTATGCTTCAATTAACTGCTTTCAACCTTATGTATCAGCACATGTTAACA
Organism: Sphagnum tenellum; assembly: GCA_963921925.1. Taxonomy (NCBI): domain Eukaryota; kingdom Viridiplantae; phylum Streptophyta; class Sphagnopsida; order Sphagnales; family Sphagnaceae; genus Sphagnum; species Sphagnum tenellum. Next base: position 13,956,756 of record OY998155.1, read on the forward strand.
TTAGCTCTATGCATGTTCATGGCATTTAGTGGTTACCATTCATGATGAATGTGATGGTTTGACACCCATAAGATCACAATTACTCCTATAGTGGTTGTTTACTTCTAAAGTTTGTAGGAATTGTATACCTTCAAATTGTTGTTTTGGAATTTCTTGCACAATTTCATATGTGTGTTTTTGTGTAGTGCCTAGTTGATGTCAACATTGGACTTCTTATTAATGCTGTGCTTGAAGGATATGGAAAGGGGTAGGAAACATCAACCACTACATTCTATCATGATAAAGGGTAGAATCAATAGATACCTTCAACATGACTATTGTGGAGTTTCCTCTTCAATATCATGGATGTATGTTAGTATGAAGTTTGTGGTATGTTTGGAACTAAGTTGAGTATATATGTGGTGGTAATGTTGTAACTTCATTTAAGGACTTGAAGAGCAAGGACAATGAATAATTTGATTGTGGACAATTGAATTTGGGAATAAAAATTGTGGCACATGAACTTAACATTTTGCCAATTTAGTGTCTTGTGAAGGTAGTAGTAGATTCAGTTTTCTTTTGCATTGGCCAACACAGGGGCAACCTTGATAGAAATCGAACCCTTTCTAGAGCTCATAACAACATCATGGATGTCATGTGCACAAGTTGATACTCAACAGACTTTTCCTCCCCCATGAAGTGCATGCAACTCTAACATACTCGTAAAAAAATCTGAAATCCTCGACAACATGTGAAACACCTAATGTTAGCCATCAATTTTAATTTCAAAATTAGGAACACGCAACAAGTCATGGGTGGCACATGAATCTGTGCTCAATTCTCGAATACATGTGATGGAGTGCTTCATACTATAATTTCATAATGTGCAATGTGCATACCTTTTAACATTGAACAATTGGGGACACTTGTTTTAAGTTCAACTTCAACATCCACAAAACATTTTATTCTTAAAAGCCCAAGCCAACACCTATTGTTTATGTGAACCCTACCATTTCCTTGGCATTTTTCTTGTTTTAAGTTTGGTTTGAAAAGCTACAAAACACATTATTCTTAAAAGCCCAAGCCAACACCTATTGTTTGTGCAAACCCAACCACTTCTTGGCATTTTTCCATACTGTACTAAAGACATGGAAAGACTTCACATAGATGAATTTTGTAACCTATCCAAATTAACAAATGTTTCCATGAAAGAGAAAAATTAGACGTTATCGAGTGCCATGAGTGCTAGACAATGTGAACATGAACTTACATTAGCTGAAAACAATGGAGTTGTGGACATTGTTGAGACCACATAGTTGAACCCTTATGAACAAACACGAGCTCAACGTATTGCTAAGCTCCAAGTACGACTAGCTCCATTGGAACGTCAGGCTGCTAAACTGTGAGCTCATAGCATCCTCTCCTTACTTTTGTAGACACATGTGTGGTTTTGAAATGCAGGTTTGTTGCAAACATGTGTGCTAATGATTATGTATGGTAGACTTGTTCCACTATAAGATCAAATGCAGAGAGGTTGAAAATCTACAAGGTGGGTGGAAGATATGATGCTTTCAAGTCATATTGGGGTGTGGGTGGGACCTACCAAATAGGTAAGTACTTCCATTAGGTTTTGTGTCACATAATGATGTGTTTGCATCCTTAAGGCCAGTGCATTGCCCTTTCACTTATGTTCTTGTTAGTTTGGAGTTTGTATCTTTCACACATTATTTGCATAGTAGTGGAGTTTGTATCTATCACATATTACTTGCACAGTAATATCTGTATATATATGATATAACATAAGTCAACAATTAGGAGCTTTGAAACATAAATGTTGGGTACTTTGTTGAAGTTCTTTGCATACACCAAGCAATTAGTCTAATAGCAGTTGTGAACAATGTTAACCATAGTTCAAGTATTTAAAGATTGTGGCATTCATTATAGGTAGAAGACTCCACATAAGAAGAAGGTTAAGCAACATCTTGTGGATAGAACAACGTCACAACCACGTAGGAAGAGTGGTAGGATTGCTGCAAGACCACAAGCAAACATGGTAGAAGGGGGATCATTAATGTCTACATCGAAAAGCAAACGTGACACTAGTAGTAATGAAGAGCAGTTTGAAGAACAACCCAATAGCACTAGCTCTGAACGACAACAACAAATTGTTCTACTCAAAGAAGGGGTCCATAACTTGCAAAATGCGTCCTCAAATATAAAGGAAGTGAAAAACCTTGGAAATAAACAAATGGCAACAAGGACACCAAACTAGGTTTAAAGCAAAATCTTTTTTTCATTATTTCATGCAACTAGTTTGTTTTCAGAAGTTGTTGCTAGGCTAAGAACCAATGCTTCTCTAGATTAAGTGGTCAAGATTGTTTATTAGTTTGTTTTCCAAAGAACTAATGTTTGTCCAAATTAAGTGGTCAAGATTGTTTACTAATTGTTTTTCGAAATTGTTGGTAGGTCAAGAACCAATGCTTGTCTAGATTAAGTGGTCAAGACTGTTTATTGGTTTGTGTTCTGAAATTGTTGGTAGGTCAAGAACCAATGCTTGTCTAGATTAAGTGGTCAAGACTGTTTATTGGTTTGTGTTCTGAAATTGTTGGTAGGTCAAGAACCAATGCTTGTCCAGATTAAGTGGTCAAGATTGTTTAATGGTTTGTTTTTTGAAGTTGTTGGTAGGTCAATAACTAATGCTTGTCCAAATTAAGTGGTCAAGATTGTTTACTAGTTTGTTTTCCAAAGTTGTTGGTAGGTCAAAAACTAATGTTTGTCCAAATTAAGTGGTCAAGACCGTTTACTGATTTGTTTTCCAAAGTTGTTGGTAGGTCAATAACCAATGCTTGTCTAGATTAAGTGGTCAAATCTATTTAATGGTTTGTTTTCTGAAGTTGTTGGTAGGTCAAGAATTAATGTTTGTCCAGATTAAGTGGTCAAGATTATTTATTGGTTTGTTTTCCAAAGTTGTTGGCAGGTCAAAAACCAATGTTTGTATAGATTAAGTGGTCAAGATTATTTATTGGTTTGTTTTCCAAAGTTGTTGGTAGGTCAAAAACTAATGTTTGTTTAGATTAAGTGGTCAAGATTATTTACTGGTTTGTTTTCCAAAGTTGTTGGCAGGTCAAAAACCAATGTTTGTCCAGATTAAGTGGTCAAGATTGTTTACTTTTTCCCTAACCAAGAGAATTTAGATGATTGCAATCTTATATATTTTGCAACTTGATTTTGTAAGATTTTTTTGCCAATTAATTTGTCCCAATGTCCTTATCTTCATTCCACGCAGCAAATGACTATGTGTTTTCATGCAATGATTACAAAATGTATATATGCCATCAACACTACAAGAAATGGAATTTTTTTTGTGGTAATGAACAACATTTAATTTGCACCCCATGTCAGAACTTAGGGTTTCACATTAATGGTTTGTCCGTCTTAATTGTTTAAGGATGAAACTTTCAAGATATCACTACCCTATTTGAATAGTCATTAGGTACAATGGGGATTAAAAGACCATTTACTTCTTGCACTCTCCTAGCAGATCGGAAAATGGTGTGGATTTTTTAATGGAATAAACCAATGGATCCACATTATATCATAAAATGTCTATAGGACCATTTCAGTTTGTTCTATGGTTTTGCCCAGTGAGAGAAATGACATTCAATTTCAGCACTGCCATACATTCTTTGAATCATGTATGGGAGTGTTATATTGTTGGCAGGTCTGTTAATCGGGGCTGAAAATTTTGACACCCAATGGGCTATAGCCTACTAGGATTATTGTTTATTTTCTATGCCTTGTTTTGAGTTTGCTTGTGGAATGTTTGCAGTTGGAAAGCCTAAAAGAGCAACATGATTTTAGGTCTGTAGCATGTTCACTGGTTCACAATTAGTCTCATACTTCAATCTTGGTTTAATCTAAATAAAAAGTTTTATTTTTGGCCAAAGATTAGTTACGTGCTTAATACTAGACATAGGAAATGCTTGGGGATTGTTAATGTCAATAAGTAGTTTGAATAGTTTATAATGGGGTAAGGATAGAAAAAGAACCATTCTTTAGCTAGTTAGGTTTTACTTATAGAATTACATCGACACAATTGATGCCAACCAATTATTTCAAATACTATGAATCCAAGTTTGTTTCTTATGTATTGAATGTCTTGATTATTGGAAGTTGCCTAGGTGTAGGATACATATGTTTTCAAATTATTGACATGGGATTAAGTACCATGATTGAAAGCAGAGAGCAAATTCAAAGAAAGGTTGTACAACTAGTCCTTCACAACCTGGTCAAAGGGGGGTGGAAAGTTGCACTCCACATCAAGTAGAAGAATATAGCAAACGTAATGCACAAGGTGGGCCACCTCTAGGATATGGTGGGCAACAACGGAAATTAGTTGATAGACAAGTAGAGTCTATGCCACCACTTGGGCACTATGGACACCTAGGGTAATGGGCAAGGGGACAATCAAACTACCCACCACTACCACGTGGGCACTATAAGCACCAAGAGAAGTGGGTTGTTGGCTACCAAGGACAGTGGAATAACTATTGTGAAGGGATGGCAACAAACCACCATGGCCATGTAAATTGGGATGGGCCTGGTGGTTGTTATAGGGGTTCCATACATGCCGGATGGGCTAATGGGTTTAGTGTAGGCGAAACTAACACTCAAGGGGCAAAAATGCCTAAAAATAGGGAGGAGCTACAATAACCATCTAGTAGGTCAAAGGCTAACATTAAAACACAACAACATGTGGCAAAGAAAACCATAGAATTTGAAGCAAAAGAGCGAAAGAGGAAAGGATTGCCACCTTACAAAGTGGAGCTGACAAAGCATGGCAAAATTGATGGGTCATGCGATGGTAAGAATGATTAGGATAATGCAATGTGGGGTCTTCCAGCTTGTATCCTAAATATGGCTATTGTTAAAGTGGGTGAACAAAACCTTGTGGACATGGTTAAGCTTCACAATTAACTTGATAATTTATTTGAATATATCCATCACGAGTTGAGTGCCCATGGCTTTAGGGATTGTGTCAAACAATTCATGAAGTTTGAAAGATCCCGACTTAAAAAAGATATCAAAAGGATGGGCAGACTGGATGCCCTATTGGTGTGGATGTAGACCAATGGGCAACACTTGTTAAATATTGGGAAGAATGCAACACACAAAAAAAGACCTCCCAACTAACAGGTGTAAGAAGCAAAGTGAGAAAATTAAGCAAATATGATCGTGGTGGAAAAGCTGTTGTTAAAGCCAAATTGGTATGTGTTTGTTTAAACTTTATATTTTTGCCTTTGAAGATGTGTATAAATTGTTGACAATAAGCATATGATTCATAGAGGACATAATTCCCTACCCCTAGAGCTTTATGGATGCATTTTTTTGGGTTGTAGAAAAAGGTTGCACATTGAAACCCATCATTATTTGAGGTGGCAGTTGCAGAGCTAGCCTCAGTTGGCACAAATGGAAACCCGGCGAGTTCCCACAAATACATATGGATGCATTCTTGTAGTTGTATTAGGGGATAAATTATAATCAATCTTTGAATTATGGTTCAATGGATGAATGTTTTCAAACCCACAAATTTATGAAAAAACATAGGTAAGTGCATTTTCATTCAACTACAATTGTCATCAACTTAGGTATATTACAAGCAAATTTTGGTAAACTTGATTGAAATGTTGGTCATCCTTATAATCTTGCATTACAAGGTTTGCTCTATATTTCTTGTTTTAGATCCAAAATAATGGTGGCAAAAACCCCCAAATTGCCATGTTTTCTACAATCTTGATCATTGTCTAATTCTAGATTCTCTGTGTGCCCATATATATTCCATTACAGATTTTTTGTGTAAAATGCAGAAGAACTTGACCTTAATAAGCAATAGATTGGATTGATGTAATTACGTGTGCAATAGTGTTAGCACAAACCTTGACATTAAAGACTTTTAATGTAGCAATGGTCCTAGGTTGGTTCTTTGTGTGTTGAAGGTTACATTTTGCCATGGCCATGATGGTGCTCTATAATCAATGATGTTTGTTGAACTAGGTTGTAATTATGTTGGGGAGTGTATGCAAATTTGGCAGGATTCCAACTCAACCATTTTCTCCTCACAAAATGTAGCAATTGAAACAAAATTATTGGAAATCTTAGAGGCATGCAACTCAGATGCTCAGGGAACTGAACAATTAAATGCTCGTGTGGAGTTGTTCATGACAAAATTGTTGGCACAATCAAATGCTGGAATGTTAGGTGCAAGTTTGACAAATCAAAGAGGCATGGCAGGAACTACTAAACTTGCCACACACACCGTAGAAGTGCAGACAACCACAAAGTGTACAAAGCTTGGAGATGGGCATGGTATTGAATGCCCTATAGAAATGCAAGCATCCATAAATCCTACTAGACTTTTGAAAGGGCATGCCATTTAAAACAAGGGTAGAACTAGACATGGGGATATTGGCCATATTACAAAAGTGCACATCTAAACTTCCCATCACTGATGAAAATTAGACATCACTATAATTGTATGGTGTGGCATGCCAAAACTAGAGAATAGTCAACATTGACAAATATGTTGGAATGAAGGAATTTGGGGGGGGGGGGAGACATTTGGGTGGATTTTAGGCTAAAAAGAAGAAGACCACACTTGTAGCACAAGTTGGTGTTAGCACTCGGGCACAATCTGGTGCATGTAAAGTCACACACACGCAAGAAGAGGTGAGATTAAAAAAATTTGATGTTATGGGTGGCAAGAATATAATTAGAATAGTCACAAAAGGCTAAATTCTATAATTATGCCTTGATCCAATTTTATTATAAAAATAATGAACATGTTGATTTGGGTGTGCAGTTTGAGATAGGGGATTCAGTTGCATCGATAAATCCTACCAAATAAGACATTGTTGCAACATGTATGATATTAGGGATTGGTGGGTAGACATGTTTCCACCATGGCACCCCTATTGAAGATGGGTGGTTTTGGGTGCAACTTATTAAAATTATGGAGGGCAAAGATTTCATTCCCTTGCTAATCACGAATAAAAAATGATGATCCACCACAATTGATGCTAAAAGATGTAATGGGCACCAATTTGGTATGGAAAGGCCAATTTTTGCAAACGAACAAATGAGTAGTTGTTGTAAACTATTGTCCTTGCTTCTAGGGATTTTTTATTGGGTTTAATACTAATGTAAGCAAATTTTGGTGTATTTCACTCATCACAAGGACTTAGCTTGGATGATTGAAATATTTTTTCTCTTCAAATACATTTTATCAGCCTCAAGACCTAATTGGTTACATGTGTTTTGTTTTTTATTTGGGATCGAGGTTGGGGCTTTGCTATGATATAATATATATTTAATCAATTTAGTTTACACTTAAGGCCTTCTCTGGTTCCATCTTTGTTTTGAAATGTGATTAACAACCCTAGTTAGCATTAACTATTAGTTTTCCATGCACAAGTTATTATGGGAATAACCTATTTTGTCCAATATTGTCAAAGGTGGTAATCCTTACTCTTTTGCAGAAATTGATGTAAATTCATAGGTGTTGATGCATGATGGGCAAAGCCTAGTTAAGATTGGTGGACAAACCGGTGCCCCTATGGTTGGTGTAAGGTCCCAACTTTCAACTCTTTATGTGCATGTAATTTCAACCATTTTTTGCAATTGTTGCAAATGGTTATTTTAAACTCAACCTTGAATAAATAACTAATGTGGAGCATGGAGTTGTTGGAGGTTTCAGCCCAAGTCAACATTAATGGTGGTGAGTTTGATCTAATCCTATTCCATCATTAAATGCATCATATCCTCTTAAATGAATCCTTTTAACATCCCATCTAGATGAATCACCTCTTGATTATTATATGAGTAAGATCTGATCAAATGTCCATGTTATGTGACGGATTAAAGTCATGGGAACAATTTATAGGTTTACATAGTAAGCATGTCGAGGATGATGTGGATGATCGCATTGTGCCATGGGAAAGAAGATGTGAAGTTGAAGTTTGAAAAAAAACAAAACAACTTCAAGTAAAACTCACGCATGGGGCCACTATGGAGCTCACATGTGGCCAATTACAGAGTTCTTCATGGGATGTGGAGCAAGTTGTGAGGAAACAACCTAATGGGCAAAGGCTATGAGAGAAATATTTGGGCATTCTATATGTACCTATCTCTTATATAAGTTGAGTTTTACCCCATGTAAGAGTTCAAAACATTCAAAATGGGATTAAGTCTAGGATGTTTACATAACCAATTTTTGAATGTTAACATGAGAGTTGATGAAATCAAGGTTAATATGAAAGTTCTGAACCTTAAGACAATTTGTGATTATGGGTCACATGTATCTTTAGGAGAATGTTGGAATGCTAATGTGGAATAGGTTTTAACTAATGCTTTGGCTACATGCAGTGCTTACATGATTTCAAATGCCCTTACCATTAATGCTCACCTTGGCTACTTGTATAACTTCTCCTCAACATGTACTAGGGTTACATATTACTTTGTAACTCCTGCACTTTTAAGTAGCCCATTATCAATCTTGTGCAAATTGTGAAGGTCTAGCCATCACTCAATTCACACCTTCACATTAGACATCACATAATTCCAACTCTAATGGGGAGAGGGGTTCTTCACTAGGTCATCGACTAGTTATACATATTGCAGGAGTGTTGGGGGGTTTCATGTGTCTTCCAAGAATTTAGCTTATAAGAGAATGAACCTTTTTTTTGGGTAGCTGGAAAGGTCCAACATTTGAAGGATGCCAAAGCCCTAGCATGAAGATGCACATGAAGCCACATGTATGTTTGTTGTTACATGTATAAGTGATGTGTTCTAAACTGACAAACTATGGACATTTGAATCCATTTTATGCAGATGCTTACAAAGTGAAGGCTACATCAGGATACCCCTACCTGGTCCACATTGGGAGTTCATTCATGAATTTTGGGCTTTATTTTGCATTTGCAAACCATTCACTTGTATTAGTGCGAACCAACTATGGCTATGTCTAAGCTTTTACAGTGGATGTTATTGTGCAACCAAGCCAGTCAGTGGATGTTTTTATTACAACAAACCACATCTTTTGAGAGTTTTACATGGCAAGTATTCCTTTTTCTATGGCTTCCTATTCCACAATAAGCTCCCAAATCCTACACAATGATGCCTTCTACCCTCTCCAAATTTTGCTATAAACCATGGGTTTGTTGTGTAGGCCCCAGGGGACTGGAGCTTTTGGGCAAAGAAGGGGATTGCTAATTTGCCCCAATAAACAGTGGTCTATCCACTTGAGCCAAAATGAAAACAGTAGCCCATATGATTTGAGTGACACCATGTTATAGTCTACTCACTTGTTAAACACAAATTTTAACATAAACCTCGCCTTTCTCACTGCAAATAACTTGGACCTACAAAAGACCCAAGAAAGGATTTACAAAAAAATTCACAACCATTTTCTTGTAGGTCCCTTACCCCTTAACTCCTACAATTACACTTTTCAATACAATGTAAACTCACATGTACAGACAATCAACAAAATTTACAAATCTACAATGGGTCTTGTATGTGTGCATTTTATTTGGGGTTTCCATGGTGCAAATGATAAATCGTTTTTTGTACATATAATAAAAAAACACATGTGTGTTGTTTCATTTGCTTTGGTTGTCAACAATCATTTTGTGTTTCATTCTATGTTGAAATTGTCCAATGTTTTTGTACATTGCTTGTTTACTATGTAGGTTGAGATGCATGCAGACCATATCCAACTTATCTTTCTACAAAATTAGCTTCCTTATCTGAGCGAGCAAAAAAGGTGACGTGATTGGGAACCCCGAATTGAATTGGGAATGTAACCATTGATGTTCCCCCCCTAGTAGAGACTTTCCTCACCCTATCATTGTAGCAACTCTTGGTATTGTCCAAGTTGGATGATTAAACTTTTATCTTCTTATGTAGGCTTGCAATGGGTGAATGAGTTATTATCTTAATTGCATTGGACATCCTTTCATCAGTGTGACCAATGGCGATGAGTGATGAAATTAGTGTTCATTTTTAAGCACTTTGTTCAGTATAAAATGGATCATGATTCTTGTGTTTTCTTACAATCATAGGTTTTATGGGGTCTTATAAGAAATTGGTTAAGAAAAAACACTTCCTAGTAGTGAAATGGTTCATCTCGTACTCCAAATACACATAGGTATGCTTTTAACAATAAGTAACCATCCACAGTTTCATAGTCAATCAAAAACTTGACCCAATGCATCAAACACATTCCAAGAGAATATGACATTTTGCACACGGCAATATTTTCCTCATTACAATTGTAAACATACCACAAAGGTTGTGTGGACTTTCTGTAATGGGGGACTCTCTTAATTGGATGATTAGATTGGCCATATTGGATCATGATCAAGTTTTTTTCTTTTTATAAGCATCGAAGGATTTCATGAGAACTTTGATGCGGATTTCAATACAGTTTGAGCAAAGGCATTGAGGTTTTATAACATGATGACGATCTGAATGAAATTGTGCAGGTAAATAAAACATCTTAACTTTTTGTAAATTATTGTTTATTGACATGAACTACAATCTTCATTACATATAACACAAAGGAAAATCACGAGAGGTGTGGAAATAATGCCTCCTATTGTTTCCTTTACATGTTTCTGTTTGTTTACATTTTGAAAAAACAATAAGGTAAAAGTGGCTTTGAATGCAAAGCGAGTACACTAACTAACGTTCTCACTATTGTTTATAGCTTGTTGGAAGATGTTTTGGCAAAGACAAACAAGATTACATTTGAAGTCATTAAATTGTTGCCAAAAGATTGTTTGGCCCATAATGCTTACAACATGTAATGAAATGAGACTTTCTTGATGTGGGTTCATTGCTCCTCCTTGGCTATATTAACACTATGAAGTGCCAGAATCCATCATCAGTTTATTTGAACGAGATTTTTTTTACCTTTTGAACAAATATTTTTGCAATCTAACATTTTTTCTAAAGTCATACCCAATGGAGATTGAAGATGATGGGACAAAACTAAATATGGTATTGATAGTCCACATGTTTTGACTTTGTTCCTAATGTAACAAATATATATGGTTTTTCCGGTGGATACAGTAGTTATGACAACTTCTATCCATTTTATAAATATGTTTGGATGATGAAGAGTACGGGAAGAGTAAAGCTGCATTGGTCACCCTTTGTAATTCAAATTGGTAGTAGTGACCTCACATAAACTACACCAGAGGTTAATGATGTTGGAGTTGGTGAAGGCCCCATAGAAGGAGGTGGGGATAGGGATGACTCAAATGAAAATTTTGTGATGTGGAGAAGTTGGATGTTGTATAAGATGGAGTTGATTAGGCTTCAAGTGAAGTACATGATGAATGTTTTTGGGAAGAAGAGCTCAAAGTTCTTATTAGTGGTGGGGTTCTTATGGAACTCAAAGGGGAGGTAAGCTTCATTAAGTTTAGTAGGTTGGCGTGGTGATTGAAGCACTAGTGATGTTTAGACACAAAAATTGATGTTGTATTATATTTTGTTGCAACTAAAAATGATTTCAGTAAGAAATCTTCTAAAAGGTGTCTTGCCAAAGGGCAACTATGGCATGTATTTGTGGGTGCAAAGGAGTAACAAATGCATGGTCATTACCAATCACATTTTACACAACAAGTAGATGTCGAAATTGTGGCTAATGGCATTGAAGATCTTCTACTATGAATAATAATGGTTTAGCTCTTTGTCAATAATCTATTAGTATCTCCAATTCAAATTGAAAAAGTGAAGATGTTCCCCACTACAAAACCTACATTTTTATGTATGTAGTTCTATTTTTATGATTAAAAATATACTAAACTAATTAGGTTCCTTTAGTTACATGTGATGAATGTTATAAGTTGTTGCATATATACATTGTTGTCAATAGATATTTGAGGAGTAGTGTGACGATTTTTACAAGTAGTATTTCCCAAGAATGTTTCTTAGGCATTTAACACTTGGCGAGGATGGTTTGAATATATTGCGACACCTTTTCATGGCATATGGTTGACACAATCCAACTATTGGATATTGTTAGGTATCATTGGTGTAAAATTTAAAATCTTCTTATTTGATTGTTTTGAATTTTAGATGGCAATGAAATGTTTGTAGCTTTTGTAGTTAGTTTTCAAACATATTTACATTTTTCCCTTGTTGCAATAACTCAAAAAATTTCATTTGCCAAATATAAGACAATGTACATGTCATTTAATTTAAAGACTTTATTAACTTCTCTCAATAAATGTCATTTAAGTTGATTCATATTATCATATTTGTGCAGGCCATGAGCTTTCTTGTAGCTTTTCTACTCCTTTTGATGCTAGAGGAAAATGTTTTTTGGTGAACTTGTGATGGTTGAAGTTTTTGCTTTCCTTTGAGTTCTGAAGAAAATTTGATTTCTTAGTAATTATAATGCAAATATGTTAAAATGTCATCCCTCCAAGGATTTCTCCAAGGAATGGAAAGGTGGAAATGATATATGTTTTCTAGTTGATGGTAGAAAATCTTGAGTTGATGCATGAATCATCAAAGCACAAATGGTTTGCCCTTGCTTTGCGATCAAATGGTAGTTATCATTGAGCTGGTACCAACCTTGCAAGATTGCATTTGTTTAAATGGTTGTAGGTTAACTTCAACTTGTTTTTATATTATATCCAAGACTTTGGCTAGTTCAATCAATAACCACAAGATTTAACAGATGAAGTTGTCAAATGCTTAACACAATTTTATATCAAGTTTTATGATGTAAAGGTAAGTCTTCATGTTTATGGACTTGTTTGGAGGGGAATGTGTGTTGGCACTTATACATCTAAATGGTGATGTATGTTTGTTCCTAAATGGTGATATTTTATTTGTGTAAGGTTATTCATGCAAGAAAGAAAATTTGCATTTCAACCCTAACGATTCAACTATGGAGCCTAAGTTGTCTCAAAACATGCAAATTGTAGTCACATCAATTCCAACAAGTTGCTGGTGCCATCATTGTGTTTATATGTGGATCATCTAGTTATTCAAGTTAAGTATTATTGACTACATTAATGTAGGAACCCATGTTCAATACAAAACTTAAGGTGAGTGTGTTCACTAAGTTTTTATTAGCTCAATGGTAAGCATTTTCCATGTCCATTTTGTGTGTGATTAGTGAGCCATGGTAACCCTAACCTTAGAACATTGTTAATTAAACCCTAAAATGATAACCTCAGTTCAAAATGTTAAACCAGGGTCCATTATTCCTTTTCAATAATTTTATTTTTTTGGTGATTTAACATTGCCATATGGCATGTTTCTATTCCTTGATCTTTATAATATGTGGCATATTTGAAATTTCCATTCAAATAATAATGCAACACATGTCAAGATCCTCATTCTTAACATCTAATGATTGGGATATGTTTAGAATTCTTTAATAAATATTTAAATGTCATGATGCTCATAATGAAACACATGGCACATTTAGCCAAACACAAAAGATGTGGCCATTTCTTGGCCATAAGATGTAGAAAATTTCAGATCATCTAATATCACGATTTGGGAAAATTAAACCTTTTAATCAAATGCCACGTTTGTAAATAACAAACATAGGATTGGATGGTCCAAATATGTTTTTGGTTTGTACATCAATTAGTTCCCCAAATACTAGAAAACGTGCCATGTGGCAAACTCCCATTAATTAATCCAAAAAAAAAACATGGCCACTCCCTACCCATAAGATCAAGAAAAACTTTATTTTACATTGTCTTACCACATATGACAATCCCAACGTATTGAATCCAATGGCTTGGATAAATCTGGAAGGATTTTAAAAACATAATTTAAGCATTTCAATAATTAACATGTGTATCCACATGGTTGGAGTTTGGATCCACCAAAATAGTTGCAACTTATAGTCGCAAAATGATGCCCCATATACATCATGTATATACAGGCCCCATCGGATGAAACAAAATATATTAAATTTAATCTTCATCTACCATTTGATGATGTCATCTTGATGTCATGTTTCATGCAAGTATTTGTCGTCTGTGACTTGTTTTAGGCGACTATTAGATAATTAATTGTAAAATGTCTCTTTCGACTAAAAAGTAGTCATAAACATCAGTTGTAAATCAAGTTTTTCCTTCTCGTGTATTGAAGCAAAACAAATAACAATTTCTTGAAATCACATTGCTTGAATTTGATTCAATACAAGTATGAGATTTCTTGCTTTCTTTCCTTTTTAAATCCTAACCCAATAGTCACAGAGGGTCTATAAACATTGCAAATACTAGGTAGCAACCACGAAAAGTCTACATGCATTGTATATAATAGGCAACAACAATAGGAGGTATGCATGTTATTATGGGTCCTTTTCAAGTCTATGAAAGATGGTAGTCGTTGAAAGACGATAGATATTGCATAATGGTAGGTAGATAAAAAACAATCCCACCTTCAAGTCTTTCCATTTTTCTTGTTATTTATTTTCTGGTAGCCCTCTCCTTGTTAGTAATTAGGTTGCTAGATCTCATTATTGTATAACTATCTATGGACAAAATTTCATTAGTACCAATACTTGTATAAATTTTTGGTGCAAAATATAAGGTATAAATCTTCCAATGGCAAATTGACAAATATAAGCTTTGAAAGGGGTTTTGTGCACCCTACAAGACTAGTGAAATTAACATTACAAATTCAAGTGTGGGATGCACTAAGCTTAACTTTTATGAAATTGATTGTTAATAATTTTAAAAGTGTTAGTTCCTTCCATATAGTAGTGAAACATACTTGTAATTTTCTTCAAAACTTGTTTGTCCACTTATAAGACAAGTTCATCATGATTTGCAATCAGTAGGTGGTTTTGTCAACGTGTGCTTCATGATACGCTACACTCATCCAAACCCCCAAAAAATTAAACTTAGAAAAATTTATATTCATGCCATTTAAGTAGTCATTTTAAAACTAATCATTATTTTGCAGGACTGCAACTCTAATTCAAAAGTTTTTGTGCAAACCAAAACTTAAAATTTGAATAAATGGCTTATCAATTTGGATTTACCAATATTCATATTTGTACAATAACAACACTTTTCACAATTACAATGACTTTCCAATTGCCAAACATAAACATATTCATTCAAAATTTGTGGCTTTTCTAACATTCGATGCCTTTTTTGGCTCCTTTGATTACGTTTTTACCCATGTCCTATTTAGGGGGAACTAAGCATAACCATCACATGTCTAAAATGTCAAATGCCTTGTTTTTTTGAAAAGCAAGGTCCCTTGTAAGGTTATTTGCCATTTTCCTTTGATTCCACACCTTGAGAGAATGTATAAATGGTCAAAGTTGGGGGAGCTAATGTTTTGACATAGTGCAAACATAAGCAATGATGGGTCAGTTTGTTTGGTGTGTGATTCAAAATCTTGGAAGCACATTGATAGCATTTGGCCTGACTTTGCAATGGATCTTTGCAACATTAGATTATGTTTACCCCTTGACAGGGTGATCCCTTGTGCAAACTTGTCAACAAACCATTCTACATGGCCAATACTTCTCCTCAACTATAACTTACCACCATGGTTGACAACCAAATGGCTATTTGTGATGTTATCCTTGTTGATTCCAAAGAAAGATTCGATGACAAATGATAACATAAATGTGTATCTAGAATCATTGGTTGAAGAGTTAGAGACCTTATGGAGATTGGACCATTGGTGTGACTAGGATAGATGGGTTTCAAACATTTTTGCTAAGGGCCATATGTATGTGGAACATACATGATTACCCCACATATGGCTTATTTGTGGGATGTCAGGTGAAAGGGCTACATGGCATGCCATTTATGTGGTCCAAACGTGGACACATGACGTTCCTCCCATTTGAAGAAGAACATGTACCTTAGACATCAAAAATACGCTGATAGACAACCATCCATATTAGAAAGACTGCTATGCATTTAGTGGTCAAACTGAACAGATATCGGCACCAACTTGAGTTTCTGCAACTGAATTTGTGAAGAGGGTAGAGCAACAAGAGGAATGGTTGAATAGGATAATTCAAGTTTGATATGATAAGGATGATCTTGTCCATGTTCATGGTGTCAAATGGATTTTTTTTTTGGTTACTACCATATTGGGTCCCAAGCTCCCAATTTAGTTGTCTAATTTTTTCTTACTTTTGAAAACCCCATACATAAAATTACTAAGGGCAAGATGCATTATTTATTTTGAATGTAATTGAATATTTGTTGCCCCTTGTAATCATTTTCATGAATTTGATTATACTATATTACATGGACATTGATAGTTATAACAAAAGATGTCATTACAGGCTAAGTGATTTCATTAGATTTTGAGTGAAATCACTAGTTGCAATGAACGGGACCTAATGGGGATGTAGTGAATTCACTAGTTTAGTGAATAGGGATTAATTAACCGCACCCACATTTGTAATAGTGCTACCTAGCTTTTGCAAGTTTTAACCTTAGGAATTCAATTTCCAATTTAGGTCTTTTAGCATATGAGGTTTGCCTACCTTGGTATTTTAAGATGTAACATGTTTTAAAATCTCTTTTGATGAGTTGGGAATAGTTGTGTGGTAGCTTGGGCATATTCAAAATGTGATGCCTCCTCATTATTTAATCCAATCTCATGCGAAATGGAAATGACATTGTTACATTCACCTAAGGTGTTTTGTTGTAGGAATTCCTAGGTTCAAGTTAATCCTAGTAACTTTGATTTGAGGCATTTGATTTGGTGGAAACCCCCATATTTGTTGTGTAAAAGGCTAGTTTTCCATCATTTAATTATTATGGGGTTGATGTGGGTTAAGAAAAATGGTTTAATTTTGAAGCAATCATGGGGTATTTTTCAAGTACTTAATGATGTGTTTATTGTTTCTATAATCAAAGTTGGTTGCAAATTCAAAAAAATTATGCATTTTTTGTGTCTACTATGAATTCATGCCATGAGCGAGACCTTTGGGTGGTTGCAAGTTAGAGTGGTTCATTGTCAATGAATGCAACATTCCAAAAAGTCCATATTTGAACATCAAAATGAAAAAAACCCTAAAAACCCAATGTTAAATGTGAATTATGTGATGATTAATGACACAACAACACATTTTGGGTTTTGTAATTAGCCTTTACACTACATATTAGTTAAAAAACATAGGTAACTAGTGATTAGTGAATTGGTAAACCCATAGTGTTTCAGCCATTTAGTCGCAATGGACATTAATCAAAACCTTATTGTTTCAATGACTATGATTTTAAAAAATTCTTAGAATAATGAAATTCCATGTCATCATTAACCTTGGTATGACATGTAAAGTGCATGCCATTTCAACTTAAGCATTTTTTTCAATTATGTGATACAAAAGATGCTTTGATGGATGGCTAACATGTGTCAAAAATTTATAAACACACTATGAATTATTACACATGACCAAAAGTCAACTAAAGTTAACTTAGTTAGGCAGGCAACCTAGCCTAGGTCACTTAGCCAAAAGTCAACCTAATTTAATTTAGTTAGGCTAGTTACATATGTTACGCAACCTAGGCTAAATGGTTTAGATTAATTTTAAACATCGAACTACTAGGCCAAGAAGCTTAAACTAGATCATTGAACCTAAGCCAACTGGCGTAGGTATCATAGGTTGCAAGAGCAAAAAATTGAACCCCTCATTTTCAATTTGGGGTTCAAGTCTTCATCCATTGCACGACCACTTTTTTTGTACTAATTTATTTAACACATAATTATTCAAAATTTTAAACCTTGAATTAACTAAGTTGAGCTAGGTCAACCTACCTACTACCTACCAACCTAGCTTAAACCTATACCTCCCTAGGTTGACTTGAAATGAATTAGTTTGTCAACCTATATTACTTATTAACTTAACTTAAGTTAACTTGGGCATTCTTAAACTAAAAAAACAAATTAACCTAAGATAATTATGTCATATCTAGTCACATCTAATTGAATAAACTTGAAATGATCACAAACTTGATAAAATGTCTTGTAAATGAAGGTACCCATGTTGACTTAACAAAAAACCTAAAGTTAGGAACCTAGGCAAGTCTACCTAGGTTAATTTATTAGTAGGGTAATTTATTTTAGGTATATTTAAACATACAAGATGTGGTAAATTTTTTTAGGTCTAGTTAAGTAACTTAAAAAGTAGCCTATATTACAAAGTAGGTTTTTATTAAATAGCCTACATACATAGGTTTATTTAATAGGCATGCATGCCACATGGCACTTATATAATTTACATGGCACATAGGTTTAAACATAGGCCATGTGGCACCTAGGTGTAAACATATGCCATATGGCATTTAACTTATTTAAGTCTACACATATGCCACGTGCCATTTTTAAGCCTAACCTAGGTGATCACCTAGGCTAAACCTATACTTAAGCCATGTGGCACCTAAGCTAGGTCTAGACCTATGCTTAGACTTAAGCCACATGGCATTTATTAAAAGCATCATACTGTTTTTGGGTTTAATTATGGTTGAGCCATATTGATTGGCTCATCCTAAAATGCAATTTCATTTTAATTTGTAGATTATGCTTATAAGGCATTTCATTTTGTAGTTGACAAAGTTAAAACGGGAGGCAAAACATATGGGATTAATGTTGTAATTGCATCCTAGTTGCAAGTAGTTATTACAGCTATTTGGGCTATTAGTGACTACTTAGACTAACCTACTACTTTTAACATAACCAACAACTTATTAACCTAACCTATTAATTAAGACATTTTATGATGTGGCATTTTATTTAATCATGTTGACATGTGGTGTGGAAAAAAGGGTTAATTAAATGCCACCTTGCATGGCTTAAGTTTAGCCTATGTGCCATGTGGCATGTCTTAGCATAACCTAGGTGCCATGTGGCATGTCATATATAGTTGCCACATGGCATGGCCTAAACCTTGCCTAATTGCCATATGGCATGTCTTAAACCTAGCGTATGTGTGATGTGGCATGGCTAGTTTAGTGTAAATGCCATATTAAGTGCCATATGGCATTGCTAGGCCTAACATATGTGCCATGTGGCATGGCATAACTTAACCTAGGTGACGCATGGCATGGCGTAGGTTAGCTTAAGTGCCATGTGGCATGGTAAAGTTTTGCCTAGGTGCCACGTGGCATGGCTAAGTTTAGCTTTGGTGTCATGTGGCATGGCATAGGCCTAGCCCATGTGCCATGTGGCATGGCCTGGGCCTAGCATATGTATCCTATTGCATGTCTTATCCTAACTTAGCTTAGGTGCCACATGGCATGGCTAAGGTTAGGCTAGGTGCCATGTGCCATGTTATATGTTCCATGTGACATGGCTTAGGCCTAGTATATGTGCAATTCGACATGTTTTATGTTGTGCTTAGATGCCATGTGGGATGGTTTAGACCTAGTCTATGTGCCACATGGCATGGCCTAGGCCTAACATATGTGACATGTCCTATGCCTTGCCTAAATACTACATGGCATGGCCTAGACCTAACATATGTGCCATGTGGCATGTCTTAGCCTTGGTTAGGTCTCACATGGCATGGCTTGAACTTAACATAGATGCCATGTGGCATGGTTTAGGCCTAATATAAGCGCCATGTCACATGGCCTAAGCTTAACCTATGTTCCACATGTCATGTCCAAGCATGTATGTAGATGTAAACAATGCCACATAGCACCAAGCCTAGGCTAAGTACCACGTGGCCTAGGCTTATAGGTAGGTAGGTATATATATCTAGGTACATATTTGTTAGTTAAGTAGGCTAGATACCTTATACAACTAACATGTGACTATCTTGGTTACATATGCAACTAAGTGTATATACAATGTTGTAAAAAATACAAATACATTATAAAAAATAACATAATTTAAGGATGATTTAGGTCACAGTCACAACTTAATTGAAAAGAAAACCAAATCTCATCAAAATTTGAAAAGTAGTTGCATAGGCAACCATTTGTAGTTGTAGGCAACATTTGGTTACATGTAATTGCATAGAAATGGGTTGCAAATAATATGATTTATAGTAGTGATGGAAAATTGAATCTTTATTAATCCCAAAGGACAACAATATTTTCAACTAGCTAATAAATGAGATTAATTCATCAAATTAATGACATGAATCATGATGTTAAGAAATAGGATTACATCATCTTGCTGGCATATAACATCCCATGTCATCATCATGGGAGATTGAGTTGTTATTAGTCATAAAGGTGGATGGTTTTTGCAATTAATTAACTAATGAGCAAAAATTGAAAAATAATATGATATTTACCATAAAAACCAATAAGTGGTCATGTATATTGATTATAGTTGCAAAACCATGATGCCATGTGGCATGTTGATGTCTTTTGCCATTACTTAGTGATTGTTTTGACTAAATAGTTATAAATGTAGTTGAAAAAAACAATAGTCATTTTTGTGTCAAGTTCAAAAGACAATATTTGTTGTAATGAAGCTAAAGTTTTGGACTTGCATTTTGATGCAAAAAACTACATTTATGGATTAGACATCATTTTTAACATAGCGACTAACCAATAAATGCTTCATTCTATCCAAAGTAGTGTATGAGTCATCATGTTGATTAATAGTCAAATATTTTATTACCATCACAATGTGAAAACATTTTTGAAAAGACTACTCCTATTTGACTATAGTCAATTAAAAAGTTGTTTATGCCATTTTCTAATCGTTTCTCCCATTGTAGTCAAATAGGACAAATCATAAAAGACATGTTTTGGCATGTGGAATGCCACATCATCATGTTGTGGGACTAAAAATTGTTATTTTATTCACAAAATTCATGGTATTTTTAATTAACTAATTTTAATTTATTTAAAACATATTATTACAATTTCAAGAATAATAACATATCTATCCCAAAAAACCCACTAATTGTCATATTAATTACAATTGCAAATAACATATCTATCCCAAAAAACCCACTAATTGTCATATTAATTACAATTGCAAAACCATGACATCAAATCACATCTCAATGACCTTTGCAATTACATAGTGATTTTTGTGACTAAGTAGTTACCCTTGTAGTAAAAAAGGATAGTAGTTGTTTATTTAACCAATCAAAAAGCCATAATGTGTTGTTGTACGAATTAATAAAATGTAAATGAAAAAGAGCTCAATGAAACAATTCTTTGACATAATGTTAGGAAAAAACATCAATTCAACAAAAAATGATTGAAATAGGGACTTTTAAAAATAATGTTTAAATTTGGTCAAAAGTTTATAATTATTTGTTGTTTTAAAACTTTGCAATTATTTTGGAATTCATTTTTGTTTTTTAAACATGTATCACACATTGAATCCTTATAAAACATTCTAAAATGATATGATATTAAAAATGTATCATTATATGTTTGGTGTATATATATTTAGTTTTAATCATTATGTACACATTATTATTCAAGTTGGCAATTCTAATCCACAAATGTTTTTGTCACATTGATGTTTTTACCATGTTTTCGTGAGATTTGAATAAAGTAGATTATGTATAAAATCTAGTCATTAGTAGAAAAACAATTTTTTGTGACATGTCTTATGCAATTAAAAGTGTCATATGCAACTAAAAAATATTATATGCAACTAGTTCTTAATTGCACACAACATCTTTAATTACATAAAACAAATTACAAAAAATTTCTTCTAGTGAATGTGATGCGAAAAGTGAACCACCCTATTTTGCAACTACTCTTTTGTGAGCTTGAGCTTATAGGAGTACAAAATATTTTCCTAACTTCAATTTCCTAGTAACTTTCTTCACGATGATGGACTCCATTTATTACAAGCATTTCTTTGGATTTTATTGCTTCAATTTAATCACTTTTGTGAAACCATCATGTTCAATTTGAAAACCAACACCATTAACAACCACTTACCTTTGTTTCATTTTGTTCAAGCATCTTCCTTGTTGAATTTTTTCTCCAACATTTGGTTGTTGTTTGCTTTTTAGACCAATTATTTTCATTATATAAATTTTCCAAGCCAAAAATGTCCATCAGCCCTAGGAAACACATGGTTATTTGAGTATTTGGGCCCATTTATCTCAAGTGATCATTATCAAGGACACAATTGGGAAAAAATTTAACAATAAACTTGACATCAAACAAATTTGCAAGGTAAAACAATAATTGCATCTTTGACTAGAGTTCACAAAAGTGGAAAAACAAAATGTTTTGAAACCTTTTAATATACTATCTCGTAGGAAGGTGCACTAGGATCTTCCTATGAACACAAATTAATGCAATAGTTATTCATCAAGCTTAGAGGCCCTTTACATTCCTTGGACCATGTTTAGAAGTCACAAACATTTATAGACATCCCATAAAACATTCATAGGTGATCCTTAGGACTTATAAGTTTTGATGAATAAACACATATTAAATTTTATGTCTTTTGAAAGTTGTAGGAAACTTCTAAAAGGCTCTTTCTAAATATTACATCTACATTAGGTTTTATTTTATATGATTAAAAAAATCCTTTACAACCATGTTTCCTTGGGGAAGTTGCAAATTGGGTGAGTTCCTTGGGCAACTTGGTTGGGGCTATCGTTTAATCCCCTTCTCAAAGAAGTTGCAACTTGGATGGGTTTTCTTTTTGGCGACTTGGTTGGGACTATCATCTATTTATTTATTTTTAATAAGGAAGTTGCAACTTTTGGGGGAATCTAGCTTGAAGAAGTGGTTCAAGAGTTTTTTTGTTTTTTGGTTTTGTTTGTGGAGGAAAAGAAGAATTTGGGAAAATAATTCAACCATCAACCTTTGGGTTGAAAAGAGGATTCTATTCATTGCATCACATTTTTTTCCTTGAGAATATTGTGCAAGAAGAATAATTAAATTGTTAATCATAATTCAAGTACCATTAAAACAAAATTGAAAATATATTCCTAATGGGCATTGTCTTATAATTGTGTCAAACCAGTGTTGCATTGAATTTGTTGTGCTCATTTAGTGTTTGCCAAAACAATGCCTAGGAGGTACCATTTTCAATTGATTGTTTGAAAATTTGATTAAATTATTATTGATCATTGCCAAGGTTCCCTCTACATTAGAACTTGAAAGCCTATGGTCATTAAAATTTTAGGAAAAGCCATTTCAAAGTTTGAATGCAAAGGTTGAAGGGACCAATGAAATGGATGAAAAATTGAACATTATGTGCACTATGGATAATGATTCATGGTACAATGGACTTGGTGTTACGCCCACCTCAAATAAGTGGGATTGGCACCAAGTTCATTAGATCATGAGCTCAAAGGACCATGATTGGTCAAATTTTGATCATGCAAACTCATATTTTGTTAATAACTTTTTTGAATGGTGGGTCGAACATTTGTTAGACCAAGAGCCCAAAAAGCCTTGATTAATCTACAATTTTTTTGTCATAAAAATTTCTCAAAAAAATGTAATAGAATTATTGAAGATGGGCACAAAGCTTTAATGCCCATGGTCTAGAAAAACTATAATTGGTTGAAATTTTTACATTTTTTTCTCAAAAAATTCAATGATAAAACAAATAAAAAGGCAGGCAAAAAGAAGTGATGATTGGTCGAATTTATTTAAACATACATTTTCCTCTTCTATGATCCATGGTGATTGTACTTGTTGAAATGAAGAAAATGAAAGAAAATGAAGAAAGAAGAAATGGAAGGAAAGTGATTAAATTTTAAAAAGAAAATGAACCCTAAACCAATAGTAAGAAAAATAAAAATATAATACCAAGTTAAAAAATCAGAATTTGAATAAAATAATTATATTAGCTTTTTTTTGGCTTTGCTATCATATGTTGACTCCTCAACAAAGTCTATTTTCACTTTACATTACTACACTAGATTATAGCCTTCAAATAGTGTGAAAATGGGTTTGCGGAAGTAAAAATGGCCTCTATATTTGTTCTTTGAAGAAATAGAGCCTTCAAACAGTATAAAAACTGGGTTTATGGCTGTAAATTTGCACATTACAAAAAGGCTATATATTAAAAATGGAAAGTGCTAAAAAATCAAGTGCTTTTTTGAGATTTTCAGTAGCCATAAATAATTTGACCAAAATTGAAGAAAAATTGCCAGATTTCTATACACACAGTTCAAGTATGTTGTAGCAAAAAACAAAGGCTAGAAGGGTGTTTTTAAATTCTAAAAAAAAAAAACTTTCATATTGAGCTTGCAGCCAAAATTGGCTAAATCTTCCTATGGATTATCACGATTTTGGCTACATCACAAAATGGACCCACAAAAACCCAAAAAAAAACCACTGACCAAGTTTTTTTTCCCCCTCCCTTTTTAGGGTTTAGGGTTGGTGTTAAATTTGTAATTGTGTGAAAAGAAAGACTGGGTTGAGACACTTGACACATAGGGTTTAGTGTTTACTCTTCGTGCCATCAAACTCTGAAGCTTCTTCTTTCTTTAAGTGTGTGTGGATTTGTACTGTGGATTTGTGTACTGTTGTTGGCACCAGAAGAATCACAACAATCTGCTGCTGAAAGAATAGGAAAAACTTACATCACTCATGTAATCAATCCAAGTGTAGTAATCAAACTCCCCCCCCCCCCAAAAAATGCTACTAGCCTTTGAAGATGATCAACAGCTGTGGCCTTCAAAGCTGCTGCTGAAAACCTCTTTGAAGATGATCAACAGCTATGGCCTTCAAAGCTGCTGCTGGAAACCTCTTTGAAGATGATCAACAGCTATGGCCTTCAAATCTGCTGCTGAAAACCGCTTTGAAGATGATCAACAGCTATGGCCTTCAAATCTGCTGCTGAAAACCTCTTTGAAGATGATCAACAGCTATGGCCTTCAAATCTGCTGCTGAAAACCTTCGAAGTGATGAACAGCTATGGCCTTCAAATCTGCTGCTGCTGCTACTGCTGCAGTGCTGCTGCAGCATTATCTAGAAATTAAGTGATGAAGAAGATCATCAATTCCACAAAATGTGCAATGCACCAGTTTGACTGTTTTGTTTGCCAGTGTCTGTTTTAAGAGAAGAGAGAAACAACAGATATAGTCCTCCTGACTCCTCCCCCTCTCCCTCTCTTGTTTGAGAAGTAGTGGGTCATTGAATGAAATGGTGGAATGTTATACTTGATTGTTGTTAACTCTTTTCCATTAATCACTTTACAACGGATGTGTTGGGTTTAGTTATTGTTGCAGGGAGAGAAGGCTGGGGGGGGGGGGGGGGGGGAGGCTGGAGGAGGAAGGGAGGAAGAGAGAAGAAAGAGGGCATGCTTGGTTTGGTTTGTTGTCATTACTTGTTGTCTGTCACTTTGAATATAAAGTGTGTTGTTGATAGCAAAAGTGTTAACTTAAATTTAAAAAAAAGCTTCACTCACTTTGGGTTTTGAATTTATATCCCCATTATTCCTCCACATGGGCTTCTTCCTTCAATGCTTAATAGCCAAATTTTCAATTTGGTTGAAACTTATTGAACACCAACAACAACAACAATAAATCGTCCCATTTTAAAAGAGTCTCTCAACTCAAACTCAATGAACCCAACAAACAAACCCCATTTGAAATTAGACTCTCTCTCTCTCTCTCCACTTTATAACTCAATGAAGTCAGAAACCCTATAATTTGAAAGAAACTCAAAACAATCTCTCTCTTCTCTCCTTTTGGGGCTTTTATCACCTTTAACTTCAACTTTTTAGCTTGAGAAGACCCACAATGAATTAATAATATCTCTCCTACTTTGGGGTAATTTTAACTTAGTTTATGAATTAAGATAGGTAATGGGTGAGCTACAAACACCACCTTATGGGTAGTGGTAGGTTAGTACCAATCAAAAGAGGAGGTTTAGGGTTTAGGTAGGGGGCAGCCCAGCCCGATTAACCTAGGCCAAAAAAAAGGAGTGCTGATATGCTGCAACACACACAATTAGGAAAAGATTTTACAGGCATCCAATGATGTGAGCCACAACTAGTAAAACATGCCCAAGTTTTTCTTTCCCTCCCTTTTTAGGGTTTAGTGTTGGTGTTAAAAGAGGCCCAAGATTTGGTTTTTTTTTCCCCAGTTAGGGTTTAGGGTTTGGTGTTGCCTCTCTCAGCCTGGCTCTCCTGAATGACTTGACTCAAAGGAGAGAGAGAGAGAGTGAGTGAGTTGAGACCCTCTTTTTAGTGGTATCTGCAAGGTAAGGAAATTTTATTAAATCTCTTATATACATATCACTATGTAATGTTCAGTTTCCTTTAGGCTTTTTTAACCACCTGCAAAGCCAGCCAGCCAGCCAGCAAGCAAGCAAAGCTTCATACTGGCCAACTGAAGTGAGTCAGAGCTAATTGGCAACTACTACTACTAGTGCAGCTACTACTTCCCAGGTAATTCATTCATTCATTCATTCATTCATTCACTACCCCTCCCCCCACCCTTATTCAATTCTCCACTCAACCCATAATGGGGCACAGATTTCGAGGAAGATTTACTCTAGCCCCAATACTACTGCAATTTTTTTCTTGGGAGGGTTTCAAGTTGAATGCTCCATCTTCCTCCCAAACCCAATTGGCCCAACTAGGTTGTCTTGATTAGTCTTTTTTTTAAAACTGGTAAGAAAACCCCTACTAAATAACTAACAGACTCTTAATAATTTTTGGGTAGGTCCATATATATATATATATATATTTGGAGTATTTTAATGAATTTAGCAGTTGGAGGCTTGATGAGTGTTATATAACCTATTAATTAATTAAATAATTAATTAACTTCTGATCACATTTTTCTTGGTGACCTAATTAGGTACCAAGTTTCAGAAAGCCCAACTAAATGATTCTGTAGTTAATAAGGACATGGTCAGATGATCAGACCCACTACTACTGCTACTACTACCACCATCACCACCACCCCCCCACACCTTTTAGGCTTTGAGGCATTGTTCTTCTCCTCAACTTTGCATAGTGTGTTATAAATGAAGGCTAACAACATTTCCATAGTTAATAATAGATAATGTTTAATAAAAACCTGCCAAACTTTATTATTACCTACATAAAAGTAAAACAACAAATGAAAAAACAAGAAGAAGAAGAAGAAGAAGAAGAGAAGTAAATGACAATTTTTAAAAAATAAAAAGAATGTGATCTTTTGAGTCAATTGCTAAGTTCCAAATCTTAGCAAACTGAAGGCCAGGTTACAATCTTCATTGTTGAACTGTAAATAAAGAAAGGGTTTTTTAAATTATAGGGTTTATTCAAGACCCATTTTACAGACACAAAAGAAAAAGCTAAGTCCAAACTAAAACCTAAAGCACAATGACCAATGAAAAATTCTTCATTAACCAGAGTTAAGAAATTAACCAGAGTGAACCCAACAAGCCCACCACCACAAGCCCACCACCACAAGCTCACACCATGAGGGATGGATGATGGTGTATTATGTGACCCAGCACACATGTGTGAGTGAGTGCACCATCCATCATCCATTGGAAACCCCAGTTTGACCAGTGTTGGGTGGGTTTGTACTAGGCTGGAACCCTGGTATGTAGACTGGTACTGCCCATGGTAGCAAAGAATTACTGACCAGACTAGTGTGACCGCATCCGAGTTACTTAACTAAGGTTTCATCTCGGTGACCTATCCTATAAACCCTCCTACTTCCCCCTTCACACTACCTAGGTAATCACTTAGGTAGGTAGGTAGGTAGGTAGGTAGGTAACATATGATATATGTAGGTATGTCACTTGGTGGCTACTAGGTAAATGGATGCATATGGATGGTTGGTACATAAGGGACATGCCAAATACAATCAAAAATGATTTTCTGTCCACATCCATCATCCATCCTCCATTGGCTGCCGAAGGGTTGCTGTTCAGTGTGGCAATGGATAAGATGGATGGATGGGATGTATGTATGTACGCATTTTTTTTTTAAATTTTAAAATCTTAACCTGAAAACCCTAAACCCCATATATGAATAATATTTTGAAACAAACCCAAGACATAAAAAATAGAGGAATGATACCAAACTCAATATATTTTGGTAACTCATTTATTTGCCTTGCCTACCAAGGCAAGGATAATGTGTTTAGATTCGTTGTAGAGTATAGTAGCTTAAGGGATTTTGGCCCCCAGGTAATAATAATATTAGGTCTATTTTTATATGAGGATTTTTGAAACGCGATATTTTGGCTTGAGATTAGTTAAAGAGTTATATTATGTTGAAGGATTTTGGTTTCTTTTTTTAGAGGCTTTTTTTGAAGATTATATGTTTGAAATGTTGAAATTTAAGGAAATTACAAAAGAGGATTTTTAAAAAGTAAATAAAATTGATCTCATATGTTAGAAATTTAGAGTCCAGGAACCTCTCAAAGAAGCTGCCTATAATTTAGTGATTGCCGAATTTTGGCAAGTTTCAACCTGAAATTTTTTATTTCAACTCTTGGCCTATTCAAAGGATCTTTTATGAAAAAAATGGCCCAAATTTGTCAGATTTTTATGATACGTTTCCACTAGGTAGCCAAGAATGTAAACGGATTTTGGTTTTTTTCTAGTTTCATATCTAATTTGCCACTGAATAAATCATCTTATAGATGATCACTACTTCAAAAATTAACACCATCTACCCTAAAAATTGAAACGTGATCAAGAAATTAAGCACTAACTTACATTGTACACATATTAATTGCAAACTTACATTTACCTTAGGGTGCATAGAGTTCAAAGTTATGTTGGGGTCTTTTTAGGGTTTGGGTTCATATTCATCACTACCATCACCACATTATGCTTTGTAGCCAAAATTCAGGGGAAAAAAAGAAGAAAAAAAACCATAAGGTTCCTTCAAGGTAGCAAAAAAAAAAACATAAAAGGATACTTAATTTTTTTGGACATGCATATGTGGTTCATATGGCTAAATCTTCTTATGGATGATTGCCATTTAAAAACATAGTTTGTACAAAAATGCCAAAGTAAATCAATTGTGACACATCCAACTGGGCCCATTCATTCCTTTGTCTTTGCCCAACAACAAAAAAATATTCATCCTGGAGAGTTCCCCAAATCCCCACCTCCCCCCAACCCCCCCCCCTCCATTTATTTTGGGGGATCAATTTGAGGGTGAAAGGGGGTTTAGAGAGAAAACTAGGGACCAAAGACAGGGGGAATCTACAGATAATTCTCTTATGCATCCATTATTCTGAAATAACAGCAGATCCAAACTCCCATGACTGTTGAAATTGGGTTGCAAGAAAGAGTTTATGAAGAGAGAGGAGTAGGTCATCTCATGCTGAGTTCCAAGTTCCTTATATGGGTGTTGGTCCTTTGTATGGGTGACTTTAAAATAACTCTAATGGAAGTGCCTTTGTATGAACTAACAAGCTCACCACCTTAGCCTACTTTTTAAACTATTAACTTGCTCCTATTTGTCCACTAACCTACCTATGTAGTTAAATAAACCCACCGAGGTTGTGATGCTACTATGATATAGGAAGGTACTACCTATGCATGCATTGTGTAGTCACCCCAAACATTTTCTTCTACCAATAAACCTTTTTATGAAAATACATGAAACATCATTCATGCCGTACTTGCATACAATGGATCAATCATAATGTGATGGTGGACTTAAATGATGGTGGACCAAGCTTTTACAATATTTCATATGGGGTCATGATGAAGTGGGGCATCTATTGTAAAACTTGGATGAAACACTATTTAAGTCTTTGTAATTTTGACATGTGAAAAATTAAAAATAACATCAATTATTCCAGATAGATGAATGAATGAATGCATGTATTGCATTTGGTGGACCAAATAAGGTTGAAGTAAGTTTGAAGTGATGTAGAATAAGTTTTTGCAATATTTGCATGTTGAAACCTTGCGATGCACCAATGGGGCCCCTTGGTGAAACAACATAATATAATTATATGCATGTGTTGCAATACATTTCCAACTTGATGTTATTGTGTTGGTGTTGCATCATATGAAAAATGAAGGTTTATCCACATGATGAAGATATTACATTGTTGATCATGCTAAGAATGACTTTAAACCTTCACTAAGAATGAAGGTGTTATTGATTTTACTATGGCCACAATCAATGTTTTTCTCTTGTAGATAATGTATCGTTCATTTGGTTTTATGGTTAATGTAAATCGTTCATGGTGGATGAGAGTATTCTATGGAATGGTACATGTTAAGTATGTGCAATATGGCACATGGTGATCAAGATTCACAATTTGAGAGTGAAATTTTTTGATTTGGAAAATAAATTGGGTGGAATGTTACATCCATGAATTCATGGAAATACAAAAACATACAAAAATGTTCAAATGACCACATTCCAAAACTATTGGTGAGATGTTAGAAAACCTCACCACAAGTTTAATAACAATGGTTTAACATTATGTTTTAAAGTGCACCCTTGCTCAAAAGGAAATGAATCGTCAAAGATGCCCATGTTCATTTAATAGGTTGTCACAATTTTTATGGCTTTCACTGAATGGTGATGGGTGAAAAGTTGGTGGTGTTGAAGTGCAAACCAAATTGCATTTCTTCTTTCTTTCTAGTTGCCCTTGCTAGATTCCAATGTTTAGTTTTGAAAAGCACATGCAACTCTTAACAACTTTATGTAAACAACCTTGTTTGGATGAATTATTTTAACAAGGTTGTCATCCTTCTCAATCCGTGAGATACATTACACATAATGAACCCCACGCAAAAATGTTAATGAATTTTAACAACTTGTCAAAAAGTTGACCACACCAACAAAGGTCGTCAAGCTTCTTACAAGCATTGCACATTAACATGAAATTGATACCGTTTAAATTTTTTTTGCTTGATCAATTATCTTTGTTCTTCATTTGTTACAACATTCATTTTCTGTTGATTGATGTTAAGTAATGCCTTTCGTTAATTTTTAGGTTTCCTTAAACCCTAAACCCTCGTTCATTGATATTGTTTTCCTTAACTCTTCTTCTTCTACTTATCCTTTTCCTTTTCCTTTCAGGTGGGTCATAAGATTTTTATTTTATCTCAGCCATGGTAGCACACCATAAAAAAAAACCAACAGGTTCCCCCCAATAAAACACAATTTAGAAAAAAAACTTGGGGGGAAAGCTTTAAGCTTCTAAGGAATGGCAATAGAAATATTGTCATATGCTTGAAATGAAACAGGGCCTAGTGATTTTAACAATTTCCCCAAACTATTTATTGATTAGTTAAACTATAAAACCCCTATAAATAATATTGATTAGTTAAACTACAAACCCCTATAAGTAATATTGATTAACTAAACCTAAACCCCTACAAATAATATTGATTAGTTAAACCTGAACCCCTAAAAATAATAAGCTAAATTCACTAACCCCAATGCCTAGGGTTTTTGACACTGGTGACAAATTGACAATAAATTTCAAAGACTTTTTTTGGGTAACCCTAATAATCCTGTGCAAGTGGGAAGTAATTAAGGATCAAGTCTTATTATTGTAAGTTTATTTATGGTAATAGTTTTAGGAAAGAAAAAGGAGAGATGAATGAATGAATTAATTAATTAATTCCACACAATTTATTGTTTACTATTTTCAGGATTCATTCATTCATTTTGATTTCTCTGGGCATTGGGCAGTTCCACTATCTTAAGGATTAAAACTCAACAAAAAGAACCCAAGAAAGAAGAGAAATTCATAGGAATGAGTAAATGAAGAAGCCAAAAAACCACTTGTATTAATTAGCCAGAAATCCTGTTTATTAGCCAGGAAAACCTAATAAATAAATTAAATTTTAAAAAAAAATTTAAAAGAAAAGAGATAAGAAGAAGAGGTAGATAATAGATACCAGTGCATACAGAAAATGCATGGAGAAACAAAAACACTTATTTGCAAATTCATTAAAAGAAAATTTACAGGTCCTTTTTTTTTTTTCAACTACAGGAAATTTATAATCCGAAAAAAAAAAAAAAAAATCCCTAAGAAAGAAGTAGAAACCACAGAGATGAATTGCAAAATAACATTATAATAGAAATGTAATAATAAAATAAAAACTTGAAACTTAAATTAAACTAAATATTTTTAAAAATTGTCAGATTTTCTATATTTGGTTTTCATTATATAGCAGTTCTTTTTTTTTTTTTTTTTTTTTGGGTTGCTTTCCAATTTTGTGATGTAGCAGCTGAGGTGGTGATCATCTAGAAGGCAATTTAGTCAAATTTGGCTATTAAAAATATGAAAGAAAAAAGAAAAAAAATTATTTTATTTTTGGTGGGCTACCTACTTGACACAGTGAACCATGTATAGAATTTTTTTTTAATTTTTCGGGTGGAATTTTGTTTCAGAAATTTGGAGTTTTTCTTTTTGGGGTCAAAAAAAAAAAAAAAACATTGAGTTTTTACAAGATGAAATCAAACCCTAGTTTAAAACTCCAAATCAAACCCTAAACCCTAAAAACCCTAAAAACCCTAGTTTAGGGCTCAGTTCTTTTTTTAAAAATCATTTAGTTTTGTTTTAGGGTTTCCAACTCTGAAAAGTCAGATCTGATTCCAGCTTGGTTGTTACTAATCGGGATTCGGCAACAAATTGCTGAATAAATTAATTAAACTTTTAATCTTAACTTCGGCATTTGGTTTTTTTAATTCTGAGATTTTTAGCAGGTTATAGAGTTACCTGTAAAGTCAGACAAATTAGGGGGCAAGAACGGCCAGTTTCGGCATAATAGGGCATCAAACGCAGGAACTGGGAATGAAAATTTTACAAAAGGAAAGACCTGGACCAAAACTAGTTCTTCCACCAATTTTAGTGGTAAACTGAGTTTCAGCATTTCATACCCAAATTTAATAAAATTTTCCTTACTTTCTGGATACCACTGAAAGAGGGGTTGAAACAGAGGGTGACCTTTAGGGATAACTCTAATAGTTATAAAAAGTTATAAAGCCACTCTTGTTATGTTTATGGGACCGTTTAGTGTGTCTTAAGTAGAAAACTTGCAGACTCTTAATTTTTATATTAATTATAATTTTTTTGGCACAAGTTATATATATACATATATAATTTTATTTTGGAAAAAATTAAAAATATATAATTTATGCTTAAACCGTTCATGAACTATGATATATACCTACTATAAAAGTAGTAATGCCGTAATTTCACCAGTTTTCAAAAAATAGAATAAATTCTAAACTGGTCAGATTTCTACAACAGAGTTTCAGAACAGGGTAGCCAAAATGCAAATGATTCTTCAATTCCAAACGCGGTCCATAGCCAAATTTGGCTAAATCTTTATTTGAATCATCAATCACCAGTTTTGGTTATATCAAATAAAGTTGAACCAAATAAAAGCCTAAAAATTCTCTGTTTTTGTTTTGTTTCTAAATCGCCAGATTTTCTACAACAGGTTCTCTTCATTAAATATGATGTAGCTACAGAGGCAGTTTAGCCAATTTTGGCTTATAAAACACCTTAAGATACTTTTTAATGTAAAATGCCAAGGCCACAGTGTCACACACCCCTTGTTTTATTTTTTAATTTTTCTTTGCTTTCATATCTAGTGAGTAGCCAAATTTGGCTAAATTATTTTTCTGAATGATCGCCATTTTGGGTATATCACCAACCCCCCCCCCCCCCCCAAATTAAAATAAAAAATCATTAAAAGTGGGAATGATGAGAGCGAAGGTGGTGGGGGCATTTATTTATAGCGAGATTCAAAACTTGCACATGGCTGCTACTTACATTAAATCTAATTTAATTTTGGGTTGGCGGAATTACAATGAATTAGCCAAAAAATTCGGAGACTAGGTACCTAATTAGTTAATTAATTAATTGCCGCACCCCATGAAGCGCACTCCAAAATAGGATCTCGCATTTAATGAACACAATTAATGCCATCGCCAAAAGCTTACAAGTCATTTTGGACTCAGGATTTTGTGTACAAGTTAATTTTTGGTCAAATTGTGGCGATTTCATCCACAAGAAGATTTTAACCAAATTTGGATACAAGATTTTTTTTTTAATAAAAAAATGAAAGCAATTTTTTATTAGAAAAAAAGGAGAAAACAAACTTCTTTTATTTTTGGCTACAGATTTTGGAACCAAGTATGGAAATATGGCTCTATTAATTAATTTGTTTTTTGTAATTATGGCTTTTTCAAATCTCACAAAGCATTGGATTTTAGCACTTTTAAGTTGTAATATGCATCATTTTTGGCTATAGAGCGCCAGGAAAGTGAAATACGAATGGCGGCACTACCACTACCGCCGCTCTTGCTTAGCCTGCTGCCCCTTTGGCTTCCTGCTTCGTTGCGTTACTTTGCTTCTGTGCTTTGCTGCTCTGGTTCCTGTTGCAATCCTCGCCCCCTTGCTTGATTGCTTGCGATCGAGAGAGATAGAATTACGCCTGAATTCCAGCTCCATCTGTGGTTGTTTGCATCGCAAGTGCTTCCACACTACTCACAGCCATGAAAACTGCAGCAACTTGTTGTAATACTAGTGATCACAGGAGAGAAGTAATCCACACACACAGATATCTCTCTGAGAGATAGAGAGAGAGAGAGAGGTATATGTTTATATAGAGAGAGAGAATTATGCCGGATTTCCAGCTCCATCTGTGGTTTGCTTGCATCGCAAAGTCCTTCCACACTACTCACAGACATGAAGACTGCAGCAACTTGTTGTGACACTCGTGGTCACTCAGGAGAGAAGTAGTCCACACACAGATTTCTGAGGGATACCGAGACAGAGAATTCGGCTCAGTGATCGAAGTTCCGAGAGCGAAATAGCCGAAAGACACAGAGACACAGAAGAGTCAAGTCAAAGATAGAATTTAGCTGCCATTGATCAAAGTTCATAGAGGAGTAGTAAAATTTATACTCACTCAGACACAACACAGACAAAGAAATAGAAGCACAGGGAGAGAGACATACGCAGAGAGACAGAGCTACTGACAGAGTCGAGACGCTGAAGAGTTTAGCTATCAGAAAGAGAAATAGTCGAAAGGTAAACATAGAAGCGAAGAGACAGAGTCGAGATACAGAATTTGAGGAGGATTTCATTCTCTTTCACGAGAAAGAAAGTCATGGCTTTTGGTTGATTGCAAAGCGGCTGCAGTGGTGCTCTTCTTCTTGGGTTTTTGGTTTTGTTGTTGTTGTGGGTTTTTTATATGGGAGGGATAGAGAGTGAGTCAGGCGGAGAGAGAGAATGGGCGTTGATAGCAGCGCGGAGGGGTCGCCGTCGAGTGGAAGAAGTGTCGTCTTGCAATCAGCAGCAGCAGCTACGTTTCTTGGCCTCCATGTGCCGGATCTAGAGTTGTTCTATCCCAGCTGCACAATGAGTAACAACAGCAACTCTTCCTGCTCCTCCTCGAAACCTCGACATTTTTCTGCTTCTGCTTCTTCGCTCAGTCGTGAGCTGCCTGCGTTTTACTCTACAACTCCTGCTAGACACAGCTCTGCAAGCGCCAGCGCAGTCTCTCCAAATCGTAGATATGGGCGACGGATGATGCAGCACAATTCTTCCCGAGCAACAACAGCTCCAGTAGCTGCTGCAATATCTGAGATGCTGCTGCTGCAGAGCAGTGATGTGGGAAACAGTTTTCGTTCCGAGGATAGCCGCGATCGGGAGAGCTTAGCTCTTTGGGAAGAGAAAGGAGATTGTCAATTAGAAAGGTTAGGGAGAAAGTCGCGATGGGTGAAGAAGCTGGAAAACATCTCGCAAATAGTCGTGAGCAACAGCGGCAGCAACAACAACAAGCAAGGTGGAAGTCGGTCTCCCTGGAGAAACTCTTCTTCTTCGCCCATGCAGCAACACGCGCTCACTAGAGCCTTCGATAGTCCCCGCAGCTCCATCGACAGGAAGCTCCTCGGTCCAAGTCGCTCTCCGTGGAGAGATCTCGTGGGCAGCAGCAACACCGGTCGTTCTTCTAAAGCCAATACTGAAGGAGGAGCTTCAACCCATGATTCTCTTGTTCGCACTTCCTCCTGCTCTTCTCCCAGGATCAGTTCTGTCAGCTGCGACGTTCTAGAGTCCAAGTCTGTTGTCGTAGCTCAAGCTTCCCGTCTCGCTGCTGCTGCTGCGACTTGTGTTGAGACTGAAAGCCAAGAAAGAGATCCGCTCGAGCTGGGCTCGGAATTCCGGCAGCAGGAGCAGCAGTTTGACGTTGACGTCGCGGCGGTGGAGAAGAATCAAACTAACAATTCTCGACGACCATCATCGGCAATTGCTTGGGACATGTTGAACAAGTCTCCTGAACGCAGTCCTCTGCGCGCGGCAGCTGCAATTCCATTCAGCTGGGAAGAGGTACCTGGCAAGCCCAAGACAATTGCGGCAGCAACGGAAAGAGCATTGGCACGAAGGATGCAGAGTCCCATGAACACGAAGCAGCAAAAGAAGAAGTCGCGCTCTATGGACGAGAGCATGTTCAACGAAAGTCTTGCAAGAGTGCATGAAGAAGCAACAGCCGGTGCTGCTGATCACATTTGCCGCAGTCCTCTTGGCAGATCTTTTGTTGCATGTGCAGGGGATGGCGGCGATGACAGAAGCAGCTGCAAAAGCAGCCATCGCTTCTACTACTACCGAAGGACGACAAGCTCCAAGAAAAATTCCAGCTTCGATGATGCGCATTCCAGCGGTCGTCTAGAGACCACGGCAGGTGTGATCGACCTTGTTGCACCTTCTGCAGCGAAGTTCCTGGCATCGTCTTGGTCCCCAGCTTCTTCTACATCGCCTGTGCATCCTAGTAGCATGCTCAAGAAACCAGCGGCGGTGCCGTTCAAATGGGAAGAAGCTCCCGGGAAGCCTTTCAAGGAGGAAGAACCTCTAGCGACGACGACGACAGTCAAGGCTCCTCAGCCATTCCAGCTTCAGCTACCTCCTTGCCTTGCACCAGCAGCTTACCAAAAGCTGCAGCAAGGAGGAGGAGGGGGAGGATCCATTTCGCAGCAGGAGCTTCGAGAGCATTGCATCAACCATTCCATGAGTGCACCATTAGTTGGTTTCTACACCTCTTCTGCAGCAGCAGATCATCAAGGCGCCGCAGAAAGAGGAGGACAACACAGGAATTTACCTGCAAAGCACTTCCTCCCTCCTATTGCTGCAGCTGTTCTCTCTTCTTCTTCTTCTTCTGCAACAACAGAAGTCGCACAGTTTGGGCGAGATTCTTCTTCTTCATCACCCCAGCACAAATGGAGTTGGAGTCCAGTTTCTGACATTGCGTTGACGATGATTACACCCAAATTCATGAGAAAGCAACAGACCGTGAAGACACTGGTTTCTCGAACTCTTTCAGGATCTGTGTCGAGCTTCTTCCCAACAGAAGAACAACAACAGCAGCAGGAGCAACAACAACGTCCTGCTCATCCTCGAGGGATTAGTAGTGGAGAGTTCACGAGCATGATGATGCGAAAGCACACACAAGCTGCTGCTGCTTCTTCGCCCACAAGCACTCTGCATGGCCCTGATACTGATAGTCAGCTAGCATCGTCGTCCTTGAGTTCGGATCTGGATGCAAGAAGCTCTGGCAATGCTGCAAACCCTGGACAGATGTGCTCCAATTCGAACTCCACTGCCTCTGATGTTGATTCTTGCAGCTTCGAGTGTCGAGGAGACTTTGAAAGCAGCTCAAGCCCCAGGACTTCTTCAACTCTTCATTCTCCACCACATCCTCCTTTTGTGTCCTCCCCTCCTGACGACTGCTCTCCTCCATATCAGGATCTGTTTCTGCCCAACCATCACCACCCAGACAACAACCCTGTGACAAGATGTAGAGCTGGAGCTTTTGATTCCAGAGCTCCTGCTGCTGCTGCAGCTGGAGGCAGTAGTAGTCCAGCGCAAGCTCTCATTAAGCTTTGCAAGAGTGGAAGCCGCAAGCTGAAGTTCCTCCATCACCAAAAACTGGGGACAGTCCATAGCCCAGGAGAAGTCTGGTCTCCCACTCCTCTTGCAACGTACTATCAGTGGGAACCTTCTGCAGTAATGGAGGAAAGTGAAGCTCCAAAGAAGAGCTCCAAAGCAGCAGCAGCAACAGCATTGCTGCAGCAACAACAATACCTACCAGACTTGCAATGCTCAGATTTGCAACTACATCATGCAATTCATAAGTCTGAGAATCGTGATCATGAGCAATATTCAACAAGATTACCTTACACGATGCACTCGGATATCAAAAAGCAAATGCAGGTGGCATTAGCAGCAACAGGAGAAGCAATTGAGTCCAACCAATTGTCTCCCAACCCAGACTTCAATGCTCGTCTTGGTGTGAAGCCATTTTCTGCTTTGAGCTGTTCGCACTCCAACAATGAAGGTTTGACGTCACCAGCTTACACAGCCACACTGGAGCTTCTCTCCCCTGCTGCCACTGCTGCAACAACTACAACAACCATTGTGACTAGGAAATCAAAGAAGAAGAAGCTGCGCCTGAAATCCAAAGTGCGTACTAAATGGTCCAATTCTGCTCCCAAAGTGCACGTCCGTGCCCGCTTCCTTGTAAGCTTTCTTTCTCTGACCCCTTGTTGCACAACCTCCTTCACTAAGGTCCTCCTCCAATCTCCTTGAACCTTTATCTCTCTACCAATGTTGCAAACCTTCCATCACTTCACCTCCATCTTTTCACCCATGTTGCAAACCTTCCATATATGTTCACGGATTTTGCAAACCTTTCCATCTCTTCACCCACATCGCAAACCTTCCATATCTTCATCCATTTTGTAAACCATTCCATTCCTAAACCCTAAACCCTTCACCCATGTTGCAAGCGTTCCATCTATTCACCCATCTTTGCACAACCTCGATCTCAAATCACTCCTCCTAGCTCATGTTGCAAGACCTCCCTTCTCATCCACTTTGTGAAATCCCTCCATCAGCTCCTAATCCCATTTTGCAAAACTTCCTTTTTCCTCACCAATGTTGCAAAAGACTCCATCTCACCTCCTCGTCCTGTTTTGTAAGAAGCTCCTTCTTAACACTCTTATTCTCCTAGCCTGTTTTGCAAAACTTTCTTTGGAGCATTTTGTAACAATTTTTAATTTTTCAACAATTTCATGCTTTTCTTTTTTTGCAACAAATTTGTGCATATTTGTTGCAACAATTTCTCATTGCAATTGGAGATCAATGCAATGAAATAGTAAATTTTAGAGATTGATGAAGAAGCTGCTGCAATGAAATATTTGAAGTGATTTTGTGAGATGCACAGGTGTTGGTGTGCAATGCTATCAAGAAAATGCTCTCAAGGACAT
This sequence comes from Sphagnum tenellum, assembly GCA_963921925.1. NCBI lineage: Eukaryota > Viridiplantae > Streptophyta > Sphagnopsida > Sphagnales > Sphagnaceae > Sphagnum > Sphagnum tenellum. The sequence goes on from OY998155.1 coordinate 13,995,921, forward strand.
GCCCAAAGCAGAAACGACAACAACAAAAGACTGTGCTTGTGTCAGAATCCAAGCTCCTGTACCATGTTGACTACACTCTCTCTCCAACTAACTTCCATCTCTCCAAGGTACAAGCTACTTCCAATTTTATTTTTTCTGTGTATTTTTCCTTCTTCTCCAATGATGCAAAACTCATCAATCTCCTCTTGCCATAATGCTACAATGTCTTTTTTGTTTTCCAGTTTAAATTAAGCTCATAATTTGAGAAATGAAATACCAGGTTCATAATCGTCACCAAATGTGTTTTGGGTTCAGTTTCATTTGTAGCAAAGGGTTTTTTGAGTTTGGATCTGTCGCAAACTGAAGAATGGCAGTTTGGGTTAAGCTAATGAATGAGCACATGTAGTAATTTTCCAAATTTGTTTGAAACTATAACTGCCTTCTTTTGGTATGCATTGTATCTGAAATTTCTGTTCATCTGGTTTTTGCAGCTTAATTGAAACCACAATGCAAATGGGTTGTGAATTCTTTGCAATTTTTGAAAGCCAGAAACCATAGTTGTTGTTGATCCTGTTTTGGATGCTGTTTTTCTTTTGAGTTTTTGAGTTTTTGTTTGTCAACACAGATGTGTTTGCTGCAAGTCTAAAAGTGCCAGACATGCACCTCTACTTCATATCACATGGAAGAATGACACTGGATTCTTCTCTTTTTCTGTTCTGTGGACAACTTTAGGTTTGTTCTCAGCTGTTGACGTTAGCTTTATATGTTTCTTCCATGTATCCAAGGGATATGCAAGAACAACATTTCAGTTGCACCTGATGATGTCCAATACTAGGTGATCCAAGTGCAAAAATAGAATTTTCTCCCTTCAATGAATGATCCCACACTCTTGGACAAATGACCCATCTCAAAAAAATCTCTTCAACAGTTGATTGATTGATTGATCCTCTTATCACTCATCCCTTTTTTTGCTCAAATGAGTGATCTCTATCAAAAAAATTCTACTGAAATGATCCATCTGAAATCATTTGTTGAATTATCCCTTTTCATCATCTCTTAAACGTTTTCTTATTACTATCCAACAGCTCATCCTTGGATTGTATCATCTTGCCTGAAGGAATGTGTTTCAGGGAAATAGTCTTCATATTTCTTTATTCAAGTCCTTCCTTTCAGTTGCATTTTGTGGAAAAACCTGTGCCTAAACATTTGGAGATTCTAGGAAGAATTACAGGCTAAAGCTCTCTTTGTGTTGTCCATAGATACTTTACATAAAGTTTTTGCCATGTGAACAACTTGTCGCTAATGACCATCATAACTCCAAATCCTTCATACCTTGACAGCCAGAGCACTGTTGAATACATTGCTGAAAGTGATGAGGGTAATTGGCATGCCACACCGTGATTGCTCTATAACTTTGAGTATTTGGCAATCTTCACAAACTGGTTACAAAATGCACGGAATTAAAAATTGTATGCAGCTCTTAATAGCTGGAAATTGCTGATTGCCAAAGCTTGCTTGGGGAATTACGCCTGCAGCAATGGATACCTGGCTAAAAAATCTCGACAATGCTCAATTGCGTCAACCAGTTCGTCGACAGTTTGAAAATGGGCAGCATTCTCGTTCCGCTCGTCAATGCAGGAATCTGCAAACCTTGCAAAATCTGGACGCGACATATGTAAATAGCTAGATGCTCGTCGCACAGCCGATGACCTCCTCCGTTTCCAGAAGAGGTTGCTCGAACTCTTCGCACGCGGTTGCTTTCGGAGACACCACTGAAAAAGCTCCCCGACTGTGCCAAGAAGAAATGGCCTACCCCAAATCATGGAATCCGATTCCGCCATAAATCTGCCACGCTTCGAGGATTTTGATCTGGCCTTCCAGGCTTATATTCTCGCCATCCAAGTTCTTCATTTGGCCTTCCAAGCTTTTAATATGGCCTTCTAAGCTTTTAATGTGGCCTTTGAAGCTTACATTCTCGCCTTCCAAATTCTTCATCTGGCCTTCCAACCTTTTCCTCTCGCGCTCCTAAGCATGCATGGACCTTTCAAGAAGAACAATGCGTGATCGGAAATCTGCATCACCACCGCTAGCCATGGGGCCAACAAGGCCAGATTTCACCGCAAAGCTCACCGCACTCAAAGCTAATCACACACTGTTGTTCGAAAGCTGCTGCAAGATCCTCCTTCTGGAATTCATGCACATCTGTAATAGCTATGAGTCGGAAAATGACAACCCAGCAACAAATTTCCAGTTGTCATCAGTTACAACCTCAGGAGAAATGATTGCAAGACAAGCAGATTTTGACGATGTCTCCTCCCAAGATGTCTCAACATGTCCTGTTTCCAGATGTATTGATCAAGGAGAAGCTGTACAAGAAGCGAGCTTGAGAGACAATAAGTCTCCAGATGTTTCAGTGAATGCTCCTCGATTGGACCTGATACCAGAATTCAATTTGAAAGATTCAAATGACCTGATGAGAGATGCAAGACGATTGAAACCTTCTGACCTCAACTTGAGGCTGCTGGAGACACAGAAGATGTCATTCAACCAAACAAGACCAACCACCACATCTTGTAGCTATGACATCTCTGAAGATACTAGGTCTTTGAACATGGAAGGTACTAGTTTTCATATCCCAGAAGAAGGTACTAGTGTTCATATCGCGTGTGTTAATTTTGTGGCCTTGGGGTGTACGTTAAGTACATCCCACCGGCCTCAATTTTCATTGTGTTTGAAAATTCAAAATTTTCTTTTTGCAAATTCAACATCACCAAAATTTGAGAAAGAATTCCCAAATTATTATTTTTAAATATTTAAAAATAACCAAATTTCTATAAATAGATCAATGAGTTACCCAAAAATCTGTAAAGATTTTTTTCTGCTTTGATATTCTAATAACAGCCAGATTATTGACAATGGTCACTTTGGTTATATCACAAAGTTGAAAAAACAACTCCCAACTCCCATCTCTCTCTTCAGTTTTTTATGTTTTTTTTTCTGCAGTTGTATGTGAGATTTTGGAATATCTAGGTTTTTGTTTTGGGCTTTTGTCCTTGGGTCTAGACAATTACCATCTAATAGCTTTTGTGCTTGGGTCTAGAGTTTTACATTAACTTCTTAAAATGATTCATTAACTTCTATTAAATGATAATTACCATTTAATTGGTCAAGTTTATTAATGGCAATTATCATTTAATAGAAGTTAATGAAACGTGACTATAAACTAAACATAAAACACAAATCTTGAATCATCCTTCAATGTTTTTTGGCTACTTCCTAGAAAACCAAATGTATCAAAGAGGCAATTTTGGGTTTAAAAGCCTTCAAAAACTTCTTTTTTTGCACTTTTGGCTACATATACTCTGAAAAGAAACTTATTTCTGAATCTTTGAAATTTTTTCAGTTTTCTTTCTAGATCTTAATTTGCTGTGAAAGGACCTTCCCAAGTTTCTATATGTTCCCAAAATTTGAAAATCTCTTTAGGAAAAAACAAGGAACATTTTGTTTTTCTGTAAGGACCTTCCACTTTTGTAACATTCTCAAATTGTGAAAGTTTTTTATGTAGGCTAAGGAACATTTCTTAGGCTCTTTTAGGGTTTGAGACCTAGGGAAAGGGGGAGCCCAAAAAATGTTCCTTATCCATAATCACCCATGCTTGAGGTCATGTACAATGATGAAGTGGAAGACTTGTATATACATATAAACAAAGATGGAAGTCTATTCATAAAAAATACAAAGCATGTCAATGCAAATGTAAACACACGAAAGGAAAACCAAGACCATCAAAATTATTGTAATGAAGTCAAAAATGTAATGTTAAAAGGGCATCCTATGCCACAAATCAGCTAGTGATGAAGGTGCACTAATTAGTATGTGCGGAAGAGATGAAAAAATGTGATTAAACATGGCGGCCCGTTGAAGAATCGCAATGACTTGTGCACATTGTAGGGCTATTGACATTCATTGCCTATGATGATATATAAATATCAAAGGTACCAAGGAGGTATGTTGATGGTGAGTTATATATATATAAATGTACACAAAAAGTCAAAAAGGAATCCAAACAAGGATGGAGACAACCATAGGTCTCTATGGCAAGGGGAATGAAATCATTTCATGGTGCTCACTCTATGTAGGATCATGCCTTATCTTGAGTGGCAATTGTTGTTACATGTGTTGTCGTCATCAGCATGTTACACCAAATCTCTACAAATTGAATCGATAATGACAATGTTTGCTAGGGTTTGAAAACTACCTCTAATAATGATAATTTCCATTCATTTTCATGTGTGGCAAAGGAAAAGGTGAGAAACCTCTTTCTGTACATGAATCCCCTTTTTTGATGTGATAGTTGTAACGGTATCTCGAAACATATCATGGGCTACAATGCATTCACTTTCGCATGGGCAACATAACAAATGAATACCCAAATCATCAATGGTATGACCACACTAGCATCATGAAAGATGCGGAACTATAGGATGTGGTATACTAAGATGAATATGGAATGTTGTAAAAAAATGGGTGGAGGATGAACGGAATGAAAGGGTGTTAGGATGAACTAATAATTAAGCCCTTGCTGCTAGATTTACACAAGAGTGAAGATGTGTTTGCATAACATCTGAAAGAGCATCTACTAAAAGCAAAGTAAATTCCTACTCGTGTAGTTGGTCCATCAAAGAAGATTACATTTGAGGATATGATTACACTGCTAGACTTTCAAAAGGTAAGGCATGTGATCGGACGACCTCAGGTAACATTGCACGGGTATCCCATAGTGTGACCTAAAAGGAATAAATACTAATTTCTACATGTGCCAATGCATCAAGAAAAGTAAAGTGATCATCTTGTTGGAAACAAGATACTAGTGTAGGATTAATCAAAGTCCAACATCCTAAAAAGGCAAGGCAGCACATTAAACCGTTAAAGGAAGGCTTAATCCCCCTAAAAAAGGAAGAAAAATGACTTGATGACAAGCCTAGTGGCCCATTGTGGTGCTAAAGGATTTTGACCCTAATAGTTTTTTTAACATAGTTATGGTATGAACATCAGACTTGGCATAATGTTGTAAAATACCTGGTGATGGAAATACAATATGTTTAAAGTAATTTAGTTGTTGGGCATAACAAAATGAAAACATCTCAAAAACTACTTTAAGATCTATGAACATAAGAAGGTTAATGATCATGTTAAGGTCCTCCTAGAGTGTTGATGATGTGAAAGATTCCAAAAATCGCAAAAAATCCATTAGAATACCTCAAATATGAAACAAATTTAGGTGTAAAAAAACTTGGAAGAAATGATATAACTAGTCTAACCCCTGCGGAGATCAAGTGACACACTTTGTTGGTTGCACTAAAAGTCCTAATGCGCTAAACTCTTCTTGTAATCATAAAAAAATAGGGAACACATACGAAGTAGGACCAACTATGTACATATCATCTGCTAACAAAAGAAAAATACAAGTAGGGTGGGTTATTACATTAGGACAAAAAATGCAAAGATGAATTAATGCAAACAACATTCCTCCCAATGGATCCTCATGTCATGTACCAAATTCAAATGAAATAATAGTGAGATCCCCATGCCAAGAAACATCCAAGAAATATAGTGGAGATGGTCATGCATAAAACCATTGAACAAATGGGAAAAGTTGATCCAAGATGTCAATAGGAAACCGTAACTCTTGAAAAATGGATGCTTGAAATATTAAATTAAACACATTTCAAACATCCACATGTAACACCACCCATTCTAAATGTAGATCCAACATAACTTTAACCCGTGAACCATTGTCTCATGCCACTTGGCGTTACCACCCCAAATTAGTGTGGATTAAAATGTTTTACAAATGAATCTTTGAATTGAATAGCTAATTGATTAGACGACTAATTGATAAATCACCTTTCCAATCGCGATGGGTCGAACGTCTCCAACTTATTTCTCCAAAGCCAATAATAACGATGCAACAAACAAGTGTGATACTAATGGAGGAACATGACCACAAGCAATATACCTACATATCTCGAAAAAAAAATCAAAACCACTAGCAAAATCGTTAGGGACAAAACAATCTTGCAAAATCTTGTACACCATACCCAAAGGATCGTTGGATGAAAAATGTGGATAGTGTGTCAAAACAAAAAGAAATCCCTCTCTATCCAAAATAAAATATGTTTTTGGATGAAAATCTTTGATAAAAGGGGGGAGGTCAACTTTAACCAATGGATGAAGTTGGTTCAGGGTTGTTATGGTCTCAACTCATGGGGTTGCAAGAGTGCTAGGAGTCAATATGTGCATTGTTCAAACATATTTCACTATGTGAGCAAATGCTTGTACGTGACACAATCATGCTGGTGGAGGTGGAGTAGGATTTAATGTCATTTTTGAAAATCTTTGGGAAGCCAATGCTTTTGCTCTAATTATGTGGTTTTCTTGTAATGTCTCTTAGTCCTTTGGCATGTATTGATGCAAACATGCGCACGTCTCTTGATGGCCTTTCTCACCACCTTAACATGGTGGAAACTATACACTAAGAATGGAAAAGCAAAAATACATGCCATGTTGCTATGTTAAATGGATCAATGGTCAACCGAATTAAAGGGATGCGTAAAACATGATGAACCTCGACACAAAAAGCATATGGAATATGATGGTATGAATGGGGGTATGGTAAATCAAGATAGAAAGCATTAATGATATCTAATGATGCAATCCATGTCCAAGCCAAAGAAGGAGGAAAAGACAATAATGTCAAAGGCATCAACACCCCGAAAGTTGATGACTACATGTGTGTGGTGCATGATGTTTGGTAATGTGCTCAACTTGCTCTTATTACATATAATCGACTATAACTAGGACAAGGAACACGTGGATGTTGTTGATGGGATAGACGGCTCTTAGTATAAGTACAGATGATGAAGGAATAGTTCGTGGCTAATGACGTAAAAAAGGTATGAAATGTGTTGACAAACTAAGTGTAATTAAAGGGATTGGATGAGGCAAAACAAATTTGTTGGGGATCATTGGGTGAAGGAGTGGAATTGTGTCATGATGATCCATACAAGTCATCATGATATCAAAATCATGTTGTGATATCTCTCAACATTTTGATGATTGTGAAATGGCAAAGTTTGCCATGGCTATATGCATTAATTAACAAGGGTTATTGTTACTTGGACAAAGGTAAATGAAAACAATGGTTCTCTTGACAAAGGATTATGGTTAGCAACCCTAAGAGCGACTTTAGTACTAGACGGAGGTTTGGGTGACGTTTCTAATACCTTGAACCTACAAAGGCCATAAAACTTTAAATCTTAGAAACATTATTATATATTTTATTCTTTTTTTCATCCCCCTCATGCAAACTTCACGAAAAGCCTCAAAACAAAAATAGGTAATTGGAAAAATTAGGCTTTAAAGCAAGCAAGGAGAACCTTGATTTTAATGCTCAAGGTGTTATGTTGACCTTCCCTAGCGGGTGGAGGCGTCGACGTTTTTCAAACCATTGCAAATGGTGTGTGCGATTAGTTGGTTGTTCACATGTTTTTATAATACTTGCAAAAGGATGAACATGTCAGGAAAAAATGTTGTATGTTGTGCTACAAGCTCTAGCAAGTTTTTATATGTACCTCTCTACCTACCTACCTAGTTTTACAATAAAAAAAAGCAGCCCCAAAAAAAATCTTCATCATTGCCAACTTCCCTCCCGGGAGCAAGAATCTAACCATTGTCATGTCATTTACATGTCACTTACTACAACAAACTACGTAGAGTCTCTCCTTGTCTCCTCATAGCAACAAAGGTTTTGTTGCATGCCTAATTACCAATGGTGCAACTACCAGATTGATTTGCACCAATCTTTTATGTGTATAAAACAAGGTGTTAAATGTAAACCATTTTGATAATTTTGACCCCTCCCCTTGGCCTATTGGTTATGGGACAAATGTCAAAATTCTTGAAAGGGTATACATTTAGACCTTTCACCTACATAAAGAAGTTGTTGTGCGATCCCATATCCCAAAACTCTTGACAAAATGCCTGATTTTTTCATGATTTTTTTAATAATAAAGTTGGACACTTACAAACTAATAAAGCCATGTTGATTAGTTAATGGGATCTTAGGATTTTGTAAGCATCTTATGTAAGGCTACAATGTTGATGAAAGGTTAACAAAACCTAATTAAATGAGAACATGCAACAAAAGGGGAGAAAAAGGAACATGAAGAAAAGACCCAAGGCCTAGAAGGCAAACAAAACCCAAAAAAAAGGGAAGACCACCAAGAGGAAAGGGAACAAATCATATTTTAGATCCTCCCCCACTCACACTCGAAGCATCAAAAGGTAATGCCTCAAAAGTAAGAAAAATATACACTATTGTGGCAATTCTTACATGTATGTATTTGAAAATATAAATATCTCTTACTATGTTGCACCACTTATTTGTGACCAATGATATACCCTCATTAAATAACAATTTCAAGGTGAACATAATTTCATTTTTTTAGACCACAAAAATGGTAGTTATCCCATTTTGATGTGGCATATAAATGCAAATTCCTTGTTATATAACAACTTTAGAGAAGATCTTTAATGTTATTTGACGACATTTTATCAAGATCAATTTTTTTGGCTAATCAATTTCATGTAAGATCCCTAGTCAAGCCGGATTGTAATGTGAGAACCCTAGTTAAATAGAAACTACCATAGTACTTCATTTGGTTTGGCATCACAATGTTTGATAATTTATGTTTTTTGGGTCATAAGCATCTAATATTATGAATATTACATGTTTTACATTTAATTCTTCTGTTTTCTTAAATTATATGTGTAATCAAATATATATGTTTGCATAAATAGGTCTTGCAATATAATACAAATATTATTATTTTCCTTTTTATAAATTTTTTTGCACTTTTTAAAGTTTAAACATAGTAAATGAAATATTTTTGAAATTTGTAAGCATTACAAAAAATAATTATTAATGCATAATCAACCTATGTATTATGATATTCATAAGCATTGTGTTTATACCTTAGTTATTAATGCTAAGGAAAGTTTTATAGCTGGGCATTTAGCCTTCTGATCTAAGGTGGAGTTCATGCCAAATATAAGTACAAAAGACAACAATAAGTTCAACCATCAAAAATGATAGTTCAATGTTACAAAGGAAGAAGGGGTTTGTAAGGCTAGAAATCAACACGTAGTTAACCCTACCTATTAACATTTTTTAAGAAGATTACATTGTTTGCAATGTAATTGGCACTTGTCACTTAAAGAAATTTCAAAATCAAGATTAGAAATGGGGGGACTTCCATAGCAATCATTTTTTCCTTGTGCAAGTTAACATAAAAATGATAACATTTTTCATAATCCCATTGTTGTTTCAAGGTCATGCAAAACATTTTCATTTTGATACAATGCAACTCTTTGCATCAATAAAATCCAACAATTTGTGGCTTTTTTACAAGTATGTCAATTCCTAGTTTTTTTTCAAACCTATGTACATGTGCATCCTAAACTCAAGTTCACCAACAAAAATCCTAGATTCACCCAAAGCTTGGTCCACAAGTATAGAAGATCAAATGCGTTATCTTTTAGATAAATTCTCAATTTAGTTGCAAAAGGACATGGCAATCTCAAATTAATTTAGTTGTAAACACTCACTATCTTTTTATGACTTCCATTTAGTTTTTGTGCTATAGATTTAAGAAATAATGATATTCTTGCATTCTTACATCATTAGCAAAACCAATATATTATATATGGTCCATTCACAGTTGGGGTAGACAAAAGGAATGTTTTGCCCCAAAATCAATCTCCAAACACTACTTGAAGTGACCATTACATTTATGAAATTAAAAATAAATAAAAATCATTAAATGTTTACATAGTTTTTAATTAAAATAGTGGTGATTTTTTGTGATTTGGATGATTAAAACATGGCCTTAAATGTCTTAAAAGATGGCTCAAAAACTATGTCCCACTATGTAGTTTTATCAAAAAAAATCTAACAAGATTAACAATATTTGTTCAAATTCCTCCACATTTTAACCACAAATAAAATAAAGTATGTTCTATATGATAACATATATTTTTAATATGATAAATAACTAAATTTTGTGGGATTGATGCTAGAATCTTGGGATTTTTCATTAAAAAAATTGCATAAATAAGGACAATCAAATTAATCTTTTAAATTAAAAATTTACTTTCCAAAGGTTTGGAAAGAAGTATAAGAAATGTGGGTCCAAAAAGTAGGCATTATTTGATGTTTTTAATAGGGTTTTGGCATTTTCAGTAAGAGTATCTCACTTTGGAATTTAAAATAATATACATTCCTTTTTGGTTTATACTTGAACAAGACATTCAAAATTTGTTCAATTGATTTGAACCATTTATTATAACACTTATTGGTTGAAGCCTAAACATACATATGCCCCTTTCATCCTTTAACATTTAAAAACATTCATTTTGTTAAGTCCTTATTTTAGGACTTAGGATATAAATGGGTGTTATGGTTCTTGTTGTGCTACCCCAATTAGGAATGCACCCTATAATTAAGATGAACGATTGCATTGTAAAAATATTTTTTTTGCCATAAGCTTTCACTTGCAATTCTTGATTTATCTTTTAATTTCACACCTACAACTAAGAAAAGATCAACCAAAAGCTTGAATTTTGTGAGGAGAACATTGTAGAAAAACATACATTATAATTCTTCCATTTGTGTTACAAAATAAATTCAATTATGTGTTGAGAACACTATTGGATAACTCCATTGACCCACCTTTTGACACCATGAATGGTGGCCTCAAAATGATAAAAACACTAAGTTATAAAGCCTAATCTTAGGATTGCATAATTGTTGTTACAAACAAACATGTAATTCACTTGGACCTCTAACCCTATTTCTAAATAGGAGGTGAACATCCCATGCACATGTTACCTTCCTTATTATGAAATGCACGATATCATCATCTAATGTAGATGTTATTACCTTAACCCCTTAAGGCCCATGGCCAATCTTCAACTTTTGGTTTTTTTTTTTCCCACTAAAACTTGCTAAATTTTGAATTACTCACAAGAAAAAGAACTTTTGCAAACTTCACCATTGAACTAGGTGTTTGACTACATTAATCACTAATTCACAAAAATTGAAAATAATCCACTCTATGGATTTCGAGGAAATGATGTTAGATAAAAAGAATGACCATGTTTGATTTTGTTTCGGAAGGGTGTATTTTTTGTCCCTTGGGTTTTGAGGGGTTAACTTGCATAAATCATCATATGCATTGAGATAGTTAGCTAAACTTAACTATCTAATATGTCACAGGTTCAAAAAAGAAGAAACATGCAACACAAATGTCTAAAATAATTATAAATGATAAGATGTTGATACCATGTTTTGTTTTTTTCAAAATTTTGAAATAAATGGGTTGGTGATCTTACATACAATAATGACATCTTCAACTTCCTTTCCCTTAGTTTGGGTATATAGACATTGTTAACCATTACTCATGCCAACCTTGATACATATCATTACAACAAATCGAGGTTTGTCAAGATGTTCAAGTTGACTACTTAGTTCTTTTTAACTATGACAAATGTACAACTTGACTAGGTGTCTACAAAGCCCCTCACACTTGTCACTCTTGACTATACAACTTGACTATTTTGGACCTTTTGATTTAGGGGTCAATTGTGACATTTGGTCAATTTGGACCAAAAATGACCATGGTTAGTTAAGATGGACAATTTTATAGTCAAGTTGGACAATAAAAGGTATAATCCAAACTACTATTTAGAATGTTCTTTATGTTTTTAAAATAATATTGCATTTTTTTACAAAAATTAAGAACATTAAATGGACTTGTACATGTTTTGATCAATAACAAGATGTGACAAGCATATGGTTTTCAAAGTTCACAACTTAACAATTGAGTTCTTGTGTGATATTATGACCTCCACTAAACAATTGGTAGCAAATTAATTGGCGAAGGTAATTTTGTGTGAGATCCACATTAAATTGATGGGCATACATTGTTCTTGGCCCCATATTAATCAATTTTACTAAGATAATGACCATTGATATATGCACATGTGCTGAAACAAACTTAAATAGGTACAAAATGTGAATGACATCAACCCATGAAGTGCACATGCATGGTAGCTAGCCAAAACAAAATTCATACAAGTCTACATACAATGGTTGGATCACTATGATAATTGCAAAATGTATGAGATTCAAAATAATAATTCAACTTACAAACAAGTTTTCTTCCTTGATTCATGTTGAAAGGATACATGAGAATGAAACACAAAAAATCAAATCCAATAACACGAGCTTATGTGTCCAATTACATAATGGATGGAAAATCCAATATTGTCCAAATTGCAATCAATCTAAATGTCCTTTAATAGATTAATCAATCATCTTATGAATGCTTGGATATATCATTACAAATGAAAAAAAATTTGATTTCCAAGTTGGCACATGTCATCAAAGCCCTAACAACTATAACATTTTATGTAGCCTTGCCATACATTCCAAACTTATGAAATCATCTTCATGAACTAGTCGAAAAGTTGATTGATGTTGCACCTATTTCAGCACTTGCATATGGCCAATATTCAAGTGTTTTAGTATATATCAAAGACCAATAGCTGGTAGTATAATGTAACTCATTAAAAAATCACAATATTGTAACCAATAAACTTGTAAGCATGTGCTTTGAACAAACGACACTAATTTTTACAACCATGAATATAATCTTGCTTACAACTTATGAAAAAGAAGAATATTTGTCACCTTCATCATCATTTTTTCCATTAGAAACAATCACCATTTCTTTAGCAACAACTTGGGTGGGAGTGATCAATTCACCAATTCATCAATTTGTTGTGTTTATGGGAAGAGCAACCACATCATTCATTGGAACAAACATTCTTAAACTTGCGTGATCTGCATTGTTTCCCAAGTTAAACAAAACAAGTTCAACATTAACTTTCGAATGTACACAATCCTTTGCCTTCTTGGTTCTTAGTGCAACATGACCTTCCACTTGGGTGCCCTTCAATCATCTACAATTTTTTTTTCAATATGCATTGGAAAAATAAAAGATTAGGTTGACATAGGAATGTGACATTTAAAGTTCATTAGAATGAACCCATAACCATCACCTTTGATGTTTGCATTAAGGCCTTCGTAGGTTGCGACCACCCAATTATAAAGTAACACAATGGTTTGGAATTGCCCATAATTCAACTCCAAATTTTCTTTGATCCACCCAACATATTTGAGTGATGTCATTGTTAGGTTTTGATCATTCAAATGAGACAAACATTCTTGTTGAAATGAGACAAACATTCTTGCTGAAATGAGACAAACTTTCTTGTTGAAAATTTGACGTTAACAAATGTATTTTTGCACTTGCAACTTGTAGGTGATTGTTAAATGCATACATGGAACAATAAGATGTACCCAAGTTAGAGGGTGGGGTACTTATTGATTTCACATCATTTAGAACATCTTCACTCTTTGTAATTGCCTTTGCAACATCATTAGGGAACTTGCTTCAAATGGAGGCAATTCAACCATGGTGTTTTGTAGACCAATCTCCTATTACGTGTTCTTCTTGCATTATGTGCAAATGCCTTTATCTCTTGGGTCCTTTATTGTTGAACGACACATACCTCTTGCATATAATAAATAATGAACTTAAATTATCATTTTCATTACAAACTAAGTTATGTGACATAGACATTCATTTAAGGACACCTAAAAAAAAATCCTTATAGTTTTAAGACATTTGAATAAAAATCAAGCCCAACATATTTGTAAATTTAATTTTGAATTCAATGGAACCATGGACATTAATTGCCATTGTATTATATCCCTAAATTAAACAAGTTGCCTATAACAATACTATACAATGTATGGTTGTGATTGTAATTTGCACAAAGAATCAAACCACAAATATGAATAGAACCTATGAAAAAACTAGTCCTAAGTAAGTAAAGCTATGACACATTCTCACTTGCACTATGCATGCATTATTGATGCATTGTGTAGAATGAATGTGTCATAGCTTAATGGGCAACATTCATTCTATGCACATGCCCATTTTCTTCAAGAACCTTGTCATGCATGGTAGGCTTTTCCTTATCATCCCATATTTTTTGTCTTGTGGACTTGACCTCTTGGATATACTCTATGCAAAACCCTAAAGCCTCTTCAATGGAGTTTCTTGTTGCCATGCTCCCCTATGGCCTTCCAAGTTTCTCATATATCCCTTTAAAGCCTTCATATAACACTCGTTGGGTACATCCACCTTGTGTGGATTAGGCAATAGAGCTTTAGTTCTTCTATAATGTAGATGACCAAATGGGCATCACATCAAAAGTAGATGGGGGAAACACTTTTTCTAAAGTTGACATGATTTCTTCTACTTCTACCTTTAGCATTTCCATAGTCATGGGGTTAATCACCTTTGCACAAATCTTCTTAAAAAACCAGTTTAGGTTAATAATAGACTTTCTTACTTCTTCTTACATCAATGTGCAAAGGCAAAGAGGTAGTGCTTGTTGCATCAATAGTGATGGCACTTAAGGCCCTTTAGCTTTCCATCCCTAGTTGTTAGTAAGTAGAAGTAACATAGGTTTTTGCATGCAAATAATAACAAGCAGTATGCTGGCATAGTTACATACCGACATCAATTGTTATATACAATATGGATGTGGGCAAATCGACACACATATAACATACCAAACTTGTTGGTTTGCAAATACACACCGATTGTAATATCCAAAGGAATAGAGCTAAAGAGGAATAGAAAGTATGCCAACATGAAAGCCAATGATGACTAGAGCTTTCTTGGCATAAAACTAGTGGTAATTGCTTTGCAGTTAGTATATAATGACATTAGGAATTGTTAGTTTGTTACAAGAAGATTGTTAGCCCAAACATAAAAGAGGGAGAAAAGAAATGAACATGGACATTCAAAGGGAAGAGATGGACCTCTTGTACTATGATATTATGACAATGGAAATATATTGAGTTTGTTTGTGAAAAAGGTCTCCTTAAAAAAAGAGTTTGTCTCAATGAGTTCCCTTTTATGACTCTTGTTCCTTGGCTTTTGGGCACTTGGTGTTTAAAAGGATGTAATGTGAAACAACTTCATGGCTAAACATGACTTGCAAAAAAGATTAGCTAATATTTGGTGACTATGTTATGGAATCTTAATAATCAAAAGAGAACATGAGTTGGGTAGAGGTTTATGAATATGATTTGGGATTTTGTTTGTTATGAACACTAATTACCATCATTGAAAATGAACAAGGAAGAATTGGTGCTAACATAAGAAAAGACTAGGAGGGTACAAAGTCTTCATCCATACATAAAGCAAGATAAACATATTATATGCATTACATGCGTTTTTCTAAATAATAATGATACATTAATTACAACTTTATCATTTATATGGACAAGTATATAGGGGGACTAATTTATTAAAATTGATATAACCACCCAATATGCAAAATGACATAATTTGCCATTCCAACTTGGGTGTAATTTTAGTTTTGGTGTAAATCCTTTCCAACCCTTGGGAAACAAAATGATTCAAAATTTCACATGTGACAACCTCTTATTTCATGAGTGGGATTCTTAAAAGAAAAAAGAAAACCCTAGCTATCTAATGGATGAAAAACACTCATCTATTATCAAACCAGGCTTTTATTCATATTTAAACCTAATTTCCATCATTAATCCAATTTCCCACTAACCTATTCACTCTAATGGAGGTTAGGAAATCATCCACAAGGAGCAAGCTTGACCCCCATCATCTTGTCAAAATACTTACAATTGTTCATCTAGAAATAGTTCTCATTTTGAACCATTATTCCTCCAATCCCATAAACCTCATCACATGGTTGGCGTTAGGAATTCATCCACAAGGAGAGAGCTTGACCCCATCATCTTCTCCATATAATTTTGAGACAAATGTTCATCCAGAAAAAAACTTGTCAAGTTTATTCACTATTCATCCAATCCCATGAAGCTGATCGCATGATTGGGGCTAGGAGTTCATCCATGAGGAGAGAGCTTGACCCCATCATCTTCTCCTAATACTTTAGAGACAATTTTTCATGCAGAAAAAAACTTGTCAATTTTATTCATTCATCCAATCCCATGAAGCTGATCGCATGATTGGGGCTAGGAGTTCATCCATGAGGAGAGAGCTCGACCCCATCATCTTCTCCTAATACTTTAGAGACAATTTTTCATGCAGAAAAAAACTTGTCAATTATATTCATTCATCCAATCCCATGAAGCTGATCACATGATTGGGGCTAGGAGTTCATCCATGAGGAGAGAGCTCGACCCCATCATCTTCTCCTAATACTTTAGAGACAATTGTTCATGCAGAAAAAACTTGTCAATTTTATTCATTCATCCAATCCCATGAAGCTGATCACATGATTGGGCCTAGGAGTTCATCCACAAGGAGAGAGTTTGAACCCATCATCTTCTCCAAATACTTTAGAGGCAATTGTTCATCCAGAAAAAAAGTTGTCAATTTTATTCATTCATCCAATCCCATGAACCTGATCACATGATTGGGGCTAGAATTCATCCACGAGGAGAGAGCTTGAACCCATCATCTTCTCCAAATACTTTAGAGACAATTGTTCATCCAGAAAATAAAACTTGGTCAATTTTAATTCATTATTCATCCAATCCCATGGACCTCATCACATGATTGGGTCAAGAAATTCATCCATGAGGATGGTTAGCCATGTTCATAATGCCCTTCTTCGTGAGAAGCTTGCTGCTCCCGCCGCATGCTCTCGGCAATGGCGGTAGTGTCGCACAGAAGCTTCCTTCCTCGAATGATGCTGCGTTTGTCTCTCGTGAGATTTGTCGCTCGCCTCCGATCCCTCTCTCTCTCTTGCAGGTAGAAAATCGCATGTGCTGCGCACGAACGCGAAGGATGCGAGGCGCGGAGCACAGTAAGAAAGGAATGGATTTGATGAAGGGGAGGAGAGAAACCCAGCTTGGGTGAAAGGCACAAAAACACAGAGAGAGAGAGAGAGAGAGAGAAATCCGGAGAGACAGAGGAAGGGGAGGGAAAGTCTGGAGTGAGTTATGGGGAGTAGTGGTGATGGACTGTTGGAGAAGCAAGAGCAACAAGACGAGGCGCTGCTGTCCAGTCTCGGCGTGACGTCGGCGAATGCGGAGGATATTGAGAGGACACTTCTGGCTCAGGTTCGTGTGGGGTTTTTGGTCTGGGTTGGATTTGTCAGTTGCGGGAAGATGGTTTTTGTGTTATGGTTCCAGGCTTTGTGTGTATTTGGGCGATTGGGTTTGTTGCTAAAATTGTGAAGATCGTGGATCTAAAGGGGTGCTAGAGAGAATTGGGGTTGTAGGAGTAGTGGGTTTGGGGAGGATGGAAGAACAGGGGTGGTAGATAGAAGGTATTGAAGGGAGGATTTAGGGTTTACGTGAAGAATGTGTTTTCATTGCGAGCAGGTGAAGCTGAAGGTGCAGAATGGGGGTTGTGGAGTAGTGGGTTATGTGAGGATGGAAGAACTGGGGAGCCGGGGTTAAGTGGAGGTTTTTAAGGAAGGATTTAGGTTTACAGGAAAAGAAATTGTGTTTTGGATGTGACCAGGTGAAGCAGAAGGTTCGGATTAGTGAGATTGAATCGGGGAAGCAAGAGAAAGGGGAAGATGGAGAGGAGGAAGAAGAAGAAGATGGGGGGGTTGCTGAAGTTGTGGATGTGGATGGATTGAGTATTGGGTTGTCGGACCGACGGATTCGTTTGCAGCGGAGCTTGGCAGCTTTGGATCGGGAAATTGCTGCAGTTGCTGATGGTGCGTATGTGTTTGAGCAAGGGTTTGCTGAGGAAGAGGAGAATAATGCAGTGGGCAGCTTGGAGCAGGATGCAGCTGGTCGTCAGAAGGGCAAGGGAGTTTTGCAAGGACTCCGGGTGAATACAGAAGCTGTGAATAATGGAGTGGCACTGCACCGAGCTTTAGCTAATGATCGATTGAAGAGCTTGCTTAGGAAAAGAAAACAACTTTCTGTAGAACTTGAAGCCCTAGAACCTAGTGATGAAGATGAGGACAGGTTGCGTAGTCTAGTGGCAGAAGCCACAGGAAATTCTCGAGTTGTGCAAGCTAGGAGGAGTGAGGTTGAAGTGGTTATATTACCATCTGCAAGCAAAAGCACTGCAAAAAAGAAGAAGGCAGTCTCGTTCCTTGGTGATGACAATTTGGATGCAGCTTTGGACGATGCAGCTTCAGGGTTAGTAGAAACTGTAAGCATAAGCTTCCACACCAGTATTGCTCTCACCTATTGACAGTGCTTGGTTAGATTGTGCCTTCACCACAACACAAGCTAAGAGTGCAAGTAAAAATGCTGCAATGTTTTTGTATCATGTATTGCTTCAAACAAAACAGAGCTGCTGAAGAAGGACAATTTCAGGGTTTGAAGCTCATGGAATTTTGTATTGCCTGGAGCTTGAACATTGGAATTGTTGTTTTGTGAAGATTGTTTTCGGTGGTGGGAATATGGGGGGGTTTTTGTGACCAGGCAAAAGTACCTTGGCTTTGCAGGAACGTGACAGATTGATACGCACTGGCAAGCTTACGCCTTTTCACCAAGTGAAAGGCTTTGAGCGTCGTGTTCAAAGTGTTGAATCGAGATCTGATGCACGCATTCTAAGCACAAACAGGGAGGAGGATGAGCATCGCAGTAGACAATCCATTGCTAAAGTAGCTGCTTCATTGGCTGCCATTGCTGAATCTAGGCCATCCACTCAATTGCTTGATGCATCCCAGCTGCCTGACTTGGAACCTCCAACACGTGAATTCAGACGGTTACGGACACCTCTCAAGAGCCAAGCTGGCAAAGATGAAGATGGGGAGAAAACCAAAGTCCAAAAAAAGAGAGAAAAGAGGAGGAGAGGTAGACCACTGCCTGAGAAAAAGTGGAGAATGAGACAGGATCTTTCAAGTGATGAGACTACAGAGGTTGAAGAAGAGGATGGTAACAACAGCTCCTCTTCTCTTGCATTCTTTCGTCTTGGTTGCTGATTGGATGGTTAGATGACAGTGTTTGCTTCCTTGTGAAATTCTCTTGTTTGTGCTTTTTTAGAGACTGGGGCATGGAATCAATTAGAGCTAGTATTGAGGATGTGGTTCCTGTTCTCAATCTGTGCACCTTTGCCAAGTTTAGGTCAAGGAAATGTGTAACCATGGACTGCTACTATCTTCCAGAGAGCTGGACAGAGGATGAGGATGGCCACCCAAAGAAACGGTCTCAGGCACACCTTCATGTGAAAGCAGAGAACATTGAAGAAGGCTCCGCAGAGGAAGCAATCATTGAGGTTGAGGATGTAGTACTTGATGGTGGGCTCAAGGTACCAGCAACAGTTTATGACAAACTCTTTGACTATCAGAAGACTGCGGTGAAGTGGATGTGGGAATTGCATTGTCAAAAGGCAGGCGGAATCATAGGTGATGAAATGGGCCTTGGAAAAACAATTCAAGTGATTGCATTTCTTGCAGGTCTACACAACAGTGGCATGTATACACCGAGTATTGTGATATGCCCTGTCACACTTCTTCAGCAGTGGAGGCGAGAAGTGCGGAAGTGGTATCCTGCTTTAAGTGTGGAGGTTTTGCATGACTCAGCAGCTGTGCTGTCACGAACAAAGGGATGCAAAGCAAAGAATGTCAAAGCCAAGGGAGGATCAGATCAGGAGTATGAAGATGATGAAACTGATGAAAGCGAAGGGGAGGAGAAGAGAGGTGTGGCAATACGTAAAGAGAACAGGTGGGATGCAATGATTGACAAAGTGGTGGGCTCAGACTCTGGCTTGTTGATCACAACTTATGAACAGTTGAGGATTGTTAGAGAGAAGTTGTTGGATATCAACTGGGGTTATGCAGTTTTGGATGAGGGGCACCGGATACGCAACCCAGATGCAGAGATAACCTTGGTTTGCAAGCAATTGCAAACTGTACATCGTATCATTATGACGGGTGCGCCAATTCAGAACAAGCTTACAGAGCTGTGGTCACTCTTTGACTTTGTATTTCCGGGAAAGTTAGGGGTCTTGCCTGTATTTCAGTCTCAGTTTGCTCTGCCTATCGCCATTGGTGGCTATGCAAATGCCACCCCACTACAGGTATCAACAGCATATCGATGTGCAGTGGTGCTTCGTGACCTAATAATGCCCTACATGCTGCGGCGAATGAAGTCAGATGTGGATGCACAGCTTACCAAGAAAACCGAGCATGTCTTGTTTTGTAGTCTAACTGATGATCAGCGTGCAGCATATCGAGCATTTCTTGCCAGTTCAGAAGTTGAGCAAATTTTCAATGGAAACCGAAACTCACTGTATGGAATTGACATATTACGGAAGATTTGTAATCATCCTGATCTTTTGGAGAGAGAGCACAGTTGCCAACATCCTGACTATGGCAATCCAGAGCGAAGTGGAAAGCTCAAAGTATTGGTGCAGGTTCTTGATTTGTGGAACACTCAAGGCCATCGGGTACTCCTATTCACACAAACACAGCAGATGCTGGATATCATAGAAAACTATGTAATCTCCAAGGGCTTTGTATATCGTCGAATGGATGGATCCACACCTATCAAGCAGCGGATGTCTTTGATAGATGAGTTCAATGAGGGTGCTCATGTGTTCATCTTCATTCTGACTACAAAGGTGGGAGGCCTTGGAACTAATCTTATAGGTGCCAACCGTGTTGTTATCTTTGATCCTGATTGGAATCCATCTACAGATATTCAGGTATGCCATCTCTGTGACATACAAATTGAAGAGGATGGTGAAAATTGTCTTTCGCAAGTCTGTTTGGCAGCAGTGGTGGTTTTCACTATGGAATTTGAGTATCTCTGGTGGTGAGTGCTGTGCAGGCTAGGGAACGGGCTTGGCGTATTGGTCAGACACGGGATGTCACTATATATCGCCTTATAACTCGAGGAACAATTGAGGAGAAGATTTATCATAGACAGATCTACAAACATTTCTTGACCAACAAAATTCTTCGAGATCCACAGCAGCGGCGTTTCTTTAAAGCCAGGGATATGAGGGATCTTTTCACCCTCCAAGAAGATGTTCATGCCAGCAAGACCGAAACATCAACCCTGTTTGCAGAAGTTGGTGGAGATGTTCCACTGAGAAAAGATGGTGGATCTGTACAGACTATCAGAAATGTAGGAACAAGTAGGCAGGGAGCTAGAAAACATAGAGGACATGAGGGAAGGGGAGTAGATTTAAAGAGAGAATCAGTGGATGACTTGGATACAGGGGGCACAACCAAGGAACTTGCTGTAGATGAAGAGCCACAAGAAGATGAGTCCCGAATACTGAAGAGCTTATTTGAGGTCAATGGCATTCATGTAAGTTTCTGCATGGTTCCATGGTCCATTATTGTGTAATGTTGCTGCCTTGATATCAGATGCAGCTTTGTCAAATCATGAATTTCTTTGCTATCATGGATGTATCCTGTTGTACTTAGTTTAGTCCTATTTTAGTGTGTTATATAGGGTTGTGGAAGACCAGATGAATTGACATACCTGTGTGCATTATTTTTGTGTTGTGAGATAGTCAGCGATGGATCATGATGCAATCCTTGGAGTGCATGAGTCTGAGAAGGTCAAGATAGACCATGAGGCAAGCCAAATAGCAGAACGTGCAGCCATGGCATTGCGGCAGTCACGGCAGCTGCGCAGCATTGACAGTGTGCAAGTTCCCACTTGGACTGGCCGCTCTGGCAGTGCAGGTGCACCTGCAGCACATAGGCGCAGGTTTGGCTCCACTTCAAATGCCCGACTAGCTTCTTCATCTTCTGCAGCAAACCAGGCAAAGCCAAGTGATGGACAAGTTGCCGTCCGGTCTTCATTGGGGGGTCTTGCAGGAAGCTCAGCTGGCAAGGCTGTATCCTCTCAAGACCTTCTTGCTCGAATGCATCAGCGACATGTTGAATCATCAGGTACAACTTTCAGATAGCAAGCAATGAAGAAGGTGCTTATGTCATTTCGCAATTTTCTGTTTGCATGATTCTCATACTATTGATGAAGAGACTTGTTGAATGTCAGAATGTGTTTGCCTTATACTTTGAGTTGATGTACTTATGGGTTTTGTTGTATGTAGGTGCTGGGGAAGTACAAGGCTTTACCAGTACTGCCAGCAATGTTGGGGTAAGAGGACTCAGTTCCAGCAGATCAGCACGAAGGGTCCAGACATCTGCACAGCCAGAAGTCCTGATCCGGCAGCTGTGTACATTCTTACAGCAGCAGGGTGGGGTGGTGGCATCTGCTGATGTTGTTCAACATTTTAAGGACAGAATATCAACACAGGATGTAGCTTTGTTCCGGCAGCTTCTGAAGCAAATAGCAACTTTGCAAAAAGGAACAGGGGAGTCACATTGGGTTCTCAAACCAGAGTACCAAGACAAAACATAATGAATCTATTGTCTTCCGCCTTTTAGTCACAATTTGTTCAATTTTTATTCCTGTGGTGGTTATCTAAGGCTAACAGGTCATGAGTCCTATTGATCCCATTTCAAGGAGTTGGCAATATACATGGAAATGATGAAGGTAACAAGTATTAACTTAAACTGAAGTGAATTACATCAGGGATGATGAAGACACTTGGTGCACAAGAAAAGTCCTTTTTTGTGTGTGATCTACAAACAACTGGATTTTATTGACAATGGAAAAATTGTCCCTGACATCACAGAGTAGACACAACTGTAGTATTTGACATCAAAGTGAAAGGCACAGGATATATTGCTTGAAAAGCAGTGAAAACTTGGGTTGCCTTGTGACAATTTTCACGGGCAGTAAATATGATGATAATCTACTTATCAGCAGTCTTCCAAAATATTGTCAGAGTTTTAACTGTTCCAGTCCCAGCTTCCCTCCAAAGAGCCTTGAAACTGGGGTTCAGCAAATCATGATAGTGATGAATCACCATATATGAACTGTGCAAGCCTCTCCTTACATTAAACATTTGAATTGGAAAACTGATCTTCAAAAAACTTGACTATAGTGTTGAATCTTTGGAGCAATCCCTCACAACCTACATTCTATGGTGGCAACTCCAATTTCCCAACTTTTATAGAGCTTC
This sequence comes from Sphagnum tenellum, assembly GCA_963921925.1. NCBI lineage: Eukaryota > Viridiplantae > Streptophyta > Sphagnopsida > Sphagnales > Sphagnaceae > Sphagnum > Sphagnum tenellum. Next base: position 14,019,068 of record OY998155.1, read on the forward strand.
ATTCAATAAGTTCCTCTAGACTTCCTGCAGAAGAAGACAAAGTTTGTTGCCTGGTGTAGACTACATTGAAAACACATTACAGAATAACACATCAGTAAGTTGTAAGAGGAAGGAACACATGATCTGTCTGATAATCATGGTTCCATCCCCAGGACTTTAGACACTAGGTCTAAGATGAACATTTCATCTTCGACAGAAAGAAGACAAAAAAGAAACAGGGAGCTAGCAATACCTGCTAAATCAACTCATTGAATACCAACAACTAGCATGGATTACACTGCCTTCAAAGTGAAAATTAGTAAGGGAGCCAGAAATACATTACCATCACGCAAAAGTTAGCAAGGCCAGGGTCTTCATCACTTCAAGTCATATCTTGCATTGAAATTGCTTCACACTCTGCATTTACAGTACACTAAGAACCAAAGAGATGGTTTGCAAGAACACACAAAGTACTCAAAATTCTGACCCGTCGTGCATACAAAGTTAAAAAGACAAAAACATGAACCATGATAATGAACAATCATGAAGAATTTCATGCTGGTCAAAATCTATCAACTATCAAGAGCACATATCATGGACAACTGCAAGCTTTCCAAGATTTTTGGGGGAAATTTTGCTAAATATTGCTGTATACGTGAGCACATCACATAGTCTCTCTTTGTGAAGGTTTTGGAATCCGGGGAGGTGCTCCAAGTTTCTCTCTGATTAATTCATCATCATCCGACTCATCACTACCCTCTACTTCTCCATTCTCATTTGCAAGTCCACTCTGGTGTGCAGTGTCTGTTGCATCATGGGCTTCACCTACATTAGATTTTCAAAAGCAATGCTTGTCAGTGCTACAAACTTTATCAGCAAAGAAGTAAAACACCATACAGTAGAGCACCTTCTAATTTTAGTGCCCACAAAAAACTCCGTACAAAATTTTGACTTTCTGGCAACATCCAATTCCAAGAAGATCAACTGGGGATCCATCATAAGCCAAAATTGAAATCCAAACCCTAAGAAACCCTCACCTGGAGCAAGCCGGGACTTTTTTTGTTTTTGCTTCTCCTTTTTCTTCTGTCGCTTTGCTCGCTTCTTGGCAGTTCTTTCCTCAGCAGCACGGTTGCGCTCTTCTCGGCGTTTTTGAAACTCCTGCTCTGTTGTTCTTTGCAGATAATCAGCCTCCATCCGTGCAAGCCTGTCTTGCTCTCTCCGCCGCATTTGGCGATACTGGAAAAAAATCCCAAGGCTGTGTCTGATGAATCACAAGCTCTTCTATACCAACCAACACTTCAAAGGGAAGGAGATCCATCAGCTCCTGGAAAGGATTTTCATGCCACGAAAGATGGAAACTAAGTAAGATGGCAGAACATAATCAAACCTGATGAAAGTCGCCTGAACCTGAGCCCGCCGAGCTGCCTGAAGTGTTGCTAATACGCACAGGCACCTGTTCGCTAATTCGACGCAGCTTCACCTCCAAATCCTCGTCATCCCGCGGCCTCGTTGCTACCTCTCCCCCGCCAGTGTACTCCACAATCTCCCCTCCAGCTCCTCTTCCTCCTCCTTGCGCAACAGCCACAATCTGCGTGTTGTTACCATCTCCCCCCTCTGCCCCTGCCAGTGCCACAATCTGTGTGTTCCCATCTGTATAAGTCTGCGAGGTTGTGTACCTTGGCATTGCTTCTCTCTCTCTCTCTCTCTCTCTCTCTCTCTCTCTCTCAGACCTGCTGGATCGAACACTGTAAAGCCTGAACCCTAAACCTCAAGCCCTTAAACCTCGTCCCTAACGTTTCAAGCTATCCATCTCCAAGATTCTTCAATGTTCTCTCTCATCATCCTTGCAAGTACATACCCAAACGAGCAGCAGCACCATCAGCCCCTAGTGTTGAGAGGCTTCTTGCTACAAACATGCTGGTAACCAAACTCTCTCAGACAGCAGCATCCAGACGAGAAACCTCCCAAGCGTTTTTGGATTCTAACTGTGGGAGCGATAGCTCACTAAATCACTGCAGAAAACCGATTGACACGAAGGAATGTGGGCTCAAGGAGAACAATTGTTTTAAAGCTCCCTCCCCAGCATACACATTTCCAAAAGCACATCGTGCATCAACCAAATCGTTCTCTGCAGTCTCGAAACCTTGCAACCCTAAAACACCGGTGAAGACGTCGAACCCCTGCAACCCTAAAAACACGCCCAAGCAAGCAAGTGCTCTTGAGTCCTCTTCGTCGGCTCTGCTTCTAAGGGGGACCCTACGAAACGATGGGTAGTACGTAGGGTAATAAACATGCCTTCCACCGAACATTGTCCGGTAAACGAACAGCCCTTTTTACACCAGTTCTCATTTTGGTCCCGGATTTTCAGGAATTCCCACCACGTGTTAATGTGAGCAGGTTCCTCCCCTCACTTAACATTAAGCTATCAGCTATTTAACATTGCATGCCACCTAGGATGCCACCTAGATTTTCATTCAGCACTGACTTAAAATCAAGTGTGAAATGCACCATTAACTTTAGGGATAACTTTAATGGCTGTTTTTAGTTTTTACTACCTACTTACCTGCAGGTTGTTAGTAGGTAGGTAGTGAAAAAAGCAACTGAGTTAACCACCATGGTTAGCTAGATGGTGGTTATTTAGGGAACTGAAACCCAACGTAAAATTATCATCCATCCTTCATGGTGCACAGAATTCATCCAAAATCTTCCCTAAACGTTTTTCCACAAATTCATCCCAAAACTTCCGAGAAACTCTTCCCAGAATTCATCCAAAGAATTTCAAAACTTTCCACAGAACTCCTGCAAATCACATCCAATAAACTTTCCAAGACATATTTCCCACCGAAATTCATCCAAAAACTTTAACAAAACTTTTTCCACAGAAATTCATCCACAAACTCCCAGAAACTTTCCACATTTATTCATCCAAACTATCCAAAAAACCTTCCAAAAAACTTCCCAAAACTTTTCCACAGAAATTCATCCAAACACTTTCGAGGAGAGAATCCATCCACACGATCCACAAACTTCCAAAAAAATTCCCTGCAGAAATTCATCCAAACCATCCACAAACTTCCAGAAACTCTCCACAGAGTTCATCCAGATCTCTGCTTCAATGAGCGCCTCATACAGCAGCGCAGCGGCTCCTCCTGCGTTGCTGGTGCTTTGGTTTCTGCTTCGTTGCGATCGCTGCGGACAAGAAAGAAGAAGAGGAAGATCGCCACGGACAAGAAGGAAGAAAGGGGAAGAGGAGGAAGAGGAAGGAGGAGGAGGAGAAACAGGAGAGGGAGGTTGGACAGCAGGTTTTGGAAGAGATCTTGGGTTTATTGGATGCCGATGTGGGGACGGTGGGGGCTGTGGATGCCCCTAGACTGCTACAACAGGAGTTGTTGCGGAGGATCATTGTCTCTAAACTGGCGATCTTCTTCTTCTTCTTCTTCGCTTCTTTTGCTGCTGCCGCTGTTGCTCCTGGTGTTGTTGGCGACGGCTACTATCGCCCCCTGCTCTACATTCGTTGATGCTGTGCATATCTGCTGCACTAGGTTGGATCCAACGTATGTGAACTTGCAACCTTGCAGCTAGGCAAAGCGCAGGTAGGCGGGGGCTGTGGCGTCATCTTTAGCTTGGTTGAATTTGCGGTGAATGAGAGATGTTTCTTAAGAGTTTTTGCGTTTCTGCTGTTTCAGGTGCAGTCGGCTTCGCTGTGTTGCAGCCGGCCGGACGCTGGTGGTTGTAGGAGTGGAGTTCATAACGTAAGGAGATTTTGCGGGCCGTGTTCCGGTGGCGCTGGCGGTAGTAAGAATCTGGAATTGATCGTTCACAACAACTCCGAGAGGCAGTTGTTTTACTAATCTGAATTGTGCTTTGAATAGAATAGCGGAGATTTTTGCTTGGAATAAATAGGAATCTGCTCTCTTTTCGACCGAAACTGTAGTGGCTTGTAAGCCTTGATCCGAGCGTTTGCAAGAATTGACATTTGCCATAGCTTTCGGTTTGCCATTCAGAGCAGTTTTGGTGGCTCCTTCTTTTTTTAAGCTTACAGTGAGACACAGTGGATATGGGTTGGGTATATAGTGGTTCTCAGTTCATAAAGATTGCTTTCTCTTTCTTTTGTTTGCAGATTGATTGAATCTAGCAGTAGACTTGGTATGCCAAACCTGCCAAGACTGAGATGGCAAATAATTCAGTGCAAGATTTGGCATCACTTCCAAAGAAGAAGGCAGCATCAAATTCCTGGATGTTGCTTGATGTTAAGGGAGAGCCAATGTCGCTGGAAGTGGACAAGTATGCCATCATGCATCGAGTTGGCATCCATGCTCGCGACCTACGCATTCTGGATCCCCTCCTGTCATATCCATCTGCAATTCTGGGTCGTGAGCGTGCCATTGTCCTTAATCTTGAGGTGAGATCGGTCTTTTCCTCCACACCCACACTTATAAAGTTTATAAAAAATGGTACGGGCATCATATGCTCAGCAGCACAAGTGCCTCACTCTTCCCTGATATATATGGCTTAGTATCCATCAAGTCTGATGATTCACAGCATGTTAATGATGGGGGAGACTACCTCATTCAGTAAGTGAAGTGCAAAATATGATTTGACTATGACTCAGAAGTATGATCGGATGTTGTCCTCATTTTGATATGCTATGCCAATATGCTAAAAGAGTTCAATGGGGCAAGGATTTTTCTCTTGCCCTCATTTTGTATAGTGTTTTCAGTTCTCTGCTTCACCAGAGAGAGCATTGCTTTAAGAGCAGCTATGCAGGATAATTCCCATTGGGTATGATGTCACACTTATGCTTAACAGCATATTAGGGCTTCATGCAACCTTGCAATGTGTTATTGCAGGTTGTACTAGTGTTGAGAACTTCCAGGTATCTCTGAAGTGTCTAGCAGGACTGTATATCAGAGTTATACACTTGTGCACAATCACACCTGATACCTCTGTTGGGAGGAGGATCTTGGTTTTTATTGTTGAAGTCGTTTGTAGAATCTTCAAGTAAAGAATTCATTTGTCATTGTGTACTTACTTTGTCAATCTTGGTTTGAACAGCATATAAAGGCCATAATAACAGCAGAAGAGGTACACCTTCTCATTCTTACTTTCTTGACTTAATTTTGCACATTTCTTAGAGTTTGCAGGCATTTCCCAACTACTGCATTCCTGTAAGAGTTGACTTGATGACTAGTATCAGGGTCTTGCAATTGGCAGACATTTCTCATTAGCAATAGACCCACATTTTGGAGCACAAAGGCAAGCACAGAATGAATGTGTTCAGGGAATGTCAATATATCAGTCTCCATGTTCTGGAAGCAGAGAGCTGTCTCCTCATTGGGGTCTCCCCTGTATGCCAACTCTTTTGTGTTTCTAATACCATTCCTGTGAAGAAAATCTGAAACCTTCTCAGCAACAGTTTTTTTCTAACCAGTGCAAATGCCCATCATACCTCAAGGTTTAGTTTCATTAATGAACATATATTTTCTGTCCCATGTAGTTGCAGTGGTCAGCTTCTCTCTTGTTCCTGTATATGGAAAATTTATAAAGACTTTATAAGAGCCTATTCCAAGGTGGGCTATGAAGAAACTCAAATCTGTATTTGAACTAGGGGAGCCTGACAAAGGTTTACTGACAGAGGTTCTTTTTCAATCTTGCATGTTTGATATGTTATCTGATCTCAAGATGGGAAATTGTGGGGATCCTTGTGCAGGTCCTATTGCGAAACCCAAGAGATGAAAATGTAGTACCTTTCGTAGAAGAGCTGTGCAGGCGTCTGCCTGTGAATGGTGTTTCTGATCACTTGGGTTTGAACGAATATGAGGGTGAGGGTAAAGAGTTGGAGAAAATTGGCAAGGATAATTCTTGGAGTCCTCGAATCCAAGACCATAATGACAGTGTGCCAGGGTCAGATGGTGCGTTTACTGAGGAGCACAGATGTGTCATGTGTAGTTTTGAGCAAGAGTAAATTGATGCTAATGTGATTGTTTCAATACATCACATGTACAGAAGGTATGTTGAAGACAGTTTGCCCACAGGAATGGGCTCTATACTGTCTCCAGTATGAGGGAACAGAATAGAACATATTGATGTTGCAGTCTTGCTTAGATTGTGATTTTTCAACCTTTAGACGACTGATGAGTAGTCCTGGGGCTGTATCAGTACCACCATTTGAGTTCCGGGCACTCGAGGTGGCACTAGAAGCAATCTGCAGCTTCCTGGAGGCACGCACAAAAGATTTGGAGTCTACTGCTCACCCAGCTTTGGATGCATTAACAAAAAAGGCACGTATATAATTCCTCTGTACCCTTTTGTAAGGGTCAATGACCATGGCTGTACTGTGGGCAGAGACAACCCTTTTGCACCTGACTACAATGTAATGCAGGTGTCATTACATCTCACTGTACTGATATTTAATGTTTTGACAGTGATATGCTGTACTCTGTGTGCTACTGACATGTCAATTGATTTGTGTTTGCAGCCACTTTAATGTATCCTTGATGAATGTTTTAAGTTGCCTTGGCCACTTATGTTTGATTGAGGTTTGGAAGTGGCCTGCATGCAGGTCAGTAGTCGAAATCTGGACCAAGTGAGGAAAATGAAGAGTGCCATGACCAGGTTAACTGCCCGAGTGCAAAAGGTAGTGCTTGAATTTTGTGTTTGACATAGAGGTTTTGTATCAAGGAGTGTATCTGGCGGTGAACATGTAGAAGTTGTGAGTAGCATGGAAATCTTTGGGAATTTCCCTACTGTGACAACATGGGTTTCCTTATATCTCCCATCTTGCAGATTGATTTTGCTATATGTAGATGAGGTATTGCAGAAACTTGTAGTCCTAGATGTGAACATGAGCCAAGAGGATCCTGGAATACATGTGAAATGCATGAGGTGGCCACTATTTGTCACAGGTGAGGGATGAGCTTGAGCAGCTGCTAGATGATGATGATGATATGGCAGACCTTTTTCTTTCCCGCAAAGCACTTGGAGCTGTATCTCCAGCTGTAAGTTTGGCTGCACCTAACTGGGCACCAACATCTCCAACTGTTGGTTCTCGTGTATCGCGGGTGAGCAAAGCAAGCACAATTGCAAGCTATGCTCATGGGACTGGTACTGGGGCAGATGATGTTGAGGAGCTTGAGATGTTGCTTGAGGTGCGGCTGTCAAGAATGACATTCTCTTTGGTTACTTGGCTCTCTGATTGGTCACTAGAGGTTTATGATTTTTATGTCTTCTCATTTCTTTTATCTTCTGAGTTTCTTTGGTCACTTGATTTTTTTTGGCAGTATCTCTCTGTGATCACATTGTGATGCTATAGACTTTGGGTCTTTATTGCAGAGTATTTTCTTCTGTTTTGTTGTTCTCTGGAGCATGGGTTATTCTTACACAGCATATCCTTTCCTCTGTTTTCTTGCCTTATGCTATAATAACTGTGAGATATTATTCCTCAATATCTCTATACTAGCAGACTGGTGGTTGATGCAGCTAAGCATAAATGTACCTTCTCTTCTGTGAACTGCTTATGCATCATCATGGAGCTGCAATGGATGAGTTCTTCTCACCTCATTCAGTATCTGTTGAGAAAATTTTGGATGGCTAAATCTGATTTCTGGGATTTGCAGGCCTACTTCATGCAGATTGATGGAACTCTGAATAAACTCACTACAGTTGAGTGCTTTTATCTTTTTTGTCACAGTTTTAGTCCTTTGGACCAAAAAGTACTGTAATGCAGGAGTTTATGGATTTGTATAGAACCATTTTTGTGCAATTTGTGAAGTTATGCACAGGTGCACTTACTGTTGACAAGTCATTTCAGATCTCATGCATTGCATTGAAATTGTTTTCATGACTCTGCATTACAATGCCTGGAGCCAAATTTCCTGTTTCTGTCAACAGTTAAAAGGGGCATGATATGGGTTCAGCTGCACTGGTTATGAATGGCAGCTTGATGGCTTTTAAGTTTTGTATTCTGCTTGCAGCTACGTGAGTACATTGATGACACCGAGGATTACATCAATATCCAGGTGCTTGATCTTGAAACATTTGTGGCTTTTAAGGTATTGTCAGAATTTAGTGAAGACACTTCAATAATTTGCTGCTCCAAGAAGATTCCAAGCATTACCCTCATCTTATATAAAGATGGAGATTGTGATGTACTCATGAAGTGCATTTATGCTTCTAGGGGCTAATAGAAAACGGCTATGAGGCTTCTAATTGAAATGACTGCACACATTTCTTAATCGAGTCTCATGGTTTCACTGGATGATATGTCAATGGTAGGTTTATCTGTGGGCATTGTGGAAATGCAGATCAGCATCTGTAGAGCACATAAAATTTAAGGCAGCTGCATTCTGATCCTTAAAATGCACTATTCTGATCATTCCTTGTTTCCTTCTTTCTCATTACAGCTCGATAATCATAGAAATCAGCTTATACAGGTTTGTGCATCATTCTTTGAATCAAGCTCCCATTACTTTGCTGCATTTTGTGGTTTAGTATGCCCAAGACTGACATGTAATTTCTGCAGAATTAACTGTTTCCATTTGTATAATTAATCCTCCTTTTAGGGTGCACAGGAAACTCCTTTTCATTGGTGCTGCAATAACTTAGTCCTCTTATCTCCTGTGTTGAGTGACTTCAGATGTAGCAAGTATCGCATGTGTGGACTCTGCAAGAAAGATGAATGCACATAGCAATGTGTTTTTTATAGGAAGGTTGCAAGATGGTGAAGGGGTGAGGCTTTTGCCAAAGTGTGCTTTGGATGTCATGTCTATCCTGGAGAAACCTTGCATTCTAGACATATTCTAATGAGACATTTGTTTTGTGAACATGCAGTTGGAGCTGGTCCTGAGCTCAGCCACAGTTGTGGTAGCTGTTTATTCACTGGTGGCAGGCATTTTTGGCATGAATATTCCTTATATGTGGAATCAAAACCATTCTTACATTTTTAAATGGGTAAGCTGGAGATTCTCCTTTCATTAGTGTTCTCTGCAAGACTTTGGTTTGAAGAAGACATGTCCATCTCCAAATTTTCTGCAATTTGTTGACATCTGGACATTCCAGGTTTTTCCTATATGCCTTGTGAAGTATGCTGTGTTAAATTGTGACTATTCAAGGGCATTTTAAGGGTTTGATCTGTGAAGATATTTACTTATATTTATGTCACTATATGACAATTATAGGAGACTCACCGCATGTTTTCTGTGAGTATGACATGATGAGTATGTATGTTGTGTTTTAGGTGTGGTCAGTATAGATATATACTGTATTGTGGTTCAACATCAGACTTGTCTTATGTGAGGACCAAATGGTTGTAAATTTTGAATTTTTGGTGATGGGAACTTGGGGTGGATAACAGGTGGTGATAGTGTCAGGGATTGTGTGCGTGACCATCTTCATAGCAGTGTTGGGCTATGCACGCTACAAGCATCTGATTGGCACCTGAGACAAGTGTTGCATTAACAGCCTCTGTGTTTCATGGGATCCCTTGTTTTTCCTTGTTTTTTCAGCTCCAGGAATTGGAAATCACCACCGACACTAGTATTGATACTCACATAGGCAGTGAGTTTACAGAGTCAAATCATCGAGCTGTTTCCTAAGCTCTTGGATATAGTGAGAGATTTCTCTGACATGGCAAATGCTTTGTGCTGTATCTGCTTAGTGAAAGCTCTTAGCTACTGGCTTCATCATGGAGGACATGAGCTTTTCATCATGGATTGTTGGTGGTAGAGTAAAATTTGGCCCAAATGATTGTTTTCAACAGCTTTTCTAAGCCCACTTTTATTGTCTAATGTCCTTTATTTAAGTTCTCCATTTCTTCTGTCTAATGTTTTCCCTGTCTTTTTATTTTTAAACTTGGGCTCCACATTGCTATGCATTTACCCGGGATGAGTTTCCTTTCCTTCTTATTATGTTCCCATATGATGATCAATAATTCATCATTATTTATGTAAATGTCAAATGTAATTTCAATTAATATAAACATCATGGACATGAAAATGCACATGTTAATTTGCCTTTTGATATTAAAAGATAAGCGATAGTTATTTGGAAAGGAGTGTGGTACAGTAGTCTCCCATTTAAGTACGCAACTTGAACCTGCGTGGTTTGTGTGTATTTAGTTGGTAGATGCATATTTTAGATTTGTCGCTCTCAAACAGTGTGTGCATCACTACAATGTCGAAGAAACCAAACGAAAAGTGTCTCAATGAGCATTAATGGTTTAGAAAACAAAGTTATATTCTAGGGTTTCGACTTTCTTTATAAGCAGGTTTTCAACATTGAGGATCAACTGCTTCGCCTTGAAGTTCAAGCAGAAGCAGAGGAAACATTCAATGACCTTAAGAAATCGTTTGAATCATTTCAGAGCAAGATTCAAATGGTCGACCTCAAAGCCAAACGCAAAAAATTTCAAAACTTACATCAAATGACAATTAATGACAAGTTCAACTAATAAATCTTGAACCCTAATTTTTTTGCCAAAAAATGCGTACTTAAGCGAGAAACTACTATAGTTATAAGGATAAGAGGTAGTTGTTAAGAAGGAATCGAGGTGGTTAGGCCTAGAAATGAAATAATTATATTTGGAATTGTCTTTGGAATAGTAGGGATGATTATACAAAGAACTACGCAAAATCAATAAGGAGCTTACAAAAGACTATTAATTCCTTTGAATTCTTGTCATTGGAATGTTTTTGGTGGGCTTTTTGATTTTTGCCTCTTTTCCTCCCAAGGGCTTTACATGTTGTAAAAAGCATGTTGATGTTTTTTGAAAAAATAGTCATTGTGATATTCAACCACCCACCTACAATGAAATTGTCAATACTTTGTTGAATGTTACTCAAATCCCTAAATCTTGTAATTATGTATTTTAAATGTTATCTTATACGCCCAGGAACATATGTCTTATAAAGCTTATCTTTATTTGTCAAAATGTCATACAAAATGAAGTTATTTGTAAATTCAGGAAAAGATGTCATTGAAACCCCTTGTTCGATTAGTCACATAGGGGGTGAAAATTTTAAAAACCATGAAAAAAAAATACATTGGGCTTGAATGAGGTATGAAACTCAATTTAGCCCCAAATTGTAGAAGGTGTTTAGGAAAATAAAAGATGTCGAACTCAATTTAGCACCAAATTCCCCTCCCCCCTTGGGCTTGTACATAAATTTTGGTGAGTTCGATATTTGAGTTGAATACTTTCAAGCCCCATGGCTATGGCAATTTACAAACTTGCAACTCACCTTGATATCACATCCATTTGTCCTTTATCAAGTTTTTATGAAATGGTTCATAGAGGTTTGTAAGCTTTTCAAGAAGGTGGATGTCAAAGAATGTAAAAGGTTACATGGATGCTATGATGAATAAACATGACTCTTGGAGTTCAGATTGTGAGCAATAGTTAGCATAAAGTGAGATCTTTCACCAAGGTTAAAGTGATGATGTCCATGTTTGTTATGTCTCATTCTTCACCTTGTGTACCCACATATGAATCCACCTTTTTAATTTCCATTTGTTTTCTTCATTGCCATTTGTTTTTTCTCTTTTCCTTTTCACATAAAAATTTTCACATTTAATTTTGATGAATTCACAAACTTTGAAATTTCAATTGGGGTTAACATCAATGGGCCAAATGATTATCCTTTCTAACTCATTGTTCACAAGTAAAAGCATATCTGAATTTTCTTGATTCCCCAAAACTAGGTAACTTTTTCTACCATACCCTTTTCTGTAACTCCAATGTCCATTATCCTTGCAATCTTCCCATGAAAGTTGATTTTTAGCACTTCATTGCTTTGGTATAGGTTGAACCCCTTAAACAAGAGTTTGACCTTGATAGTTGTAATGTTAAATAAAAACTGCTTGTGTGACGTTCCCTAAATGTTCTTATGGTGAAGGGACTGGAAAGTTGATTTTTTTATATCCACCTCATCATGTGAATAAGGAGTTTCTTGTAAGCTTATCCAAGCAAGTTTATTTCTTGTTTAGTTTTTGAGTTGTGGCAGATGGAATTTGCATGTCATTTGACCAACCTTTCAAGGTAAGATTAAAATTTTGTATAAATATAACAATGAGTTTCTTTTAACACTATTAACTTACGCACCTTGATATGCAAAGTGGCCATACTTTGCTTTGTGGGCTAGGTAGGATTGCGATATGATAATGATCTATGTTTGACGACATGTTGAAAGGACCACATTTTTGTTAAAATTTTGCAACTGCCAATTTGACTACTTTGGTCAAGAAGGTTAACATGTCAACTTCAATAATCAGCCTCAATGATGACAAAGTTGTTTATATATTCTTTCATGCAACATTTGGATGTCTACTTGAAAAGGGCTTTGTGCATTTTAATACCACTTTAAAATTGTTGAATGCTAGTTTTAAAACTACTTGCTTTGGACCTGATTTGCTCATAGGACATCAATAATAATCTATTGTCTACAATAATTTTAACTACGTGAGTGTGCCTTGCACTCTATCGTCCCAATGACTTAGGTTCGCTATGCTTGTCGTTTAAACTAATGTTTACCATCACTAGTGATTTTTTTTTTTAGAACTAAAATGATTATCCTTGTTTGATAAATTTACATTTATCTTTGAATATTGAATATGATTTTCTTTCCTACCATCCTTGTAACTATCATCTGTAATTCACGCAAGTGTGCCCAAACCCCCTGGATAAAACAAGAAGTTATTTCTTAGAGCAACCCTCCCTAGTTCCAAACCTAGGAACGCACCTTCTCATATGAGCATTCAATATACACATAGGTTTGGGGAAAAGTTATGAGGTATTTATTTAGAATATCTCTTCAATCTTAGATAGGTCGTCTTTTGGGTTTGCAGTTTTTTGTTATGCTTGAAAGTTTATAGAAATGACTAATGCATCACTTCATGATATAATATAATATAATATTAATTAAGTGATACATAATCAATATAATATGTTCTTTTTCCATATTAAAGAGGCCACGCAATGAATAAATTATACTATTTTTTGATACAAAATTTTGCTAACACTATAATGTTGTTATTCAACACTTAATAATATCTAATAGTAGATGATTAAAATATTGTTCCATGTTTTTTATTTTTTTGAAGTTTAGTTTTGCCCTTTGGTAATTTTGGGAGAATTCAAAAGAAAAAAGGTTTTTCTTCTTTGTAAAAAATGATGAATAAAAAATTGGAGGGAAAGGGATGGAGGGGAGAAGAGCTATGTCAATATGGTGAAACCTTATTAAGGGTGTAACCAGGGGGCCAAAGAGAAAGATTTAACTGTGCCCTGACCATTTTGGCCCTTCACCCGAAAGCACAAAAAATAAACCAATAGCCTAGAAAAAAATAAAATTGGAGAAAGAAATATTTTTTTAAATTTTGATTTTTTAATTTAATATCTTTGAATTAAATGAGTTGCTAAAAAGCCTTGTGCAGATTTTTGCCAAAAGGTAGTTAGTTGATTGTTAATATGCTTAGGGATTTTTTTTTGTTTTATAATAATAAAAAGTATACAATAGACTTCAGAAGCTCATGTTCATATTGATCAATGTTCAAAATAGGAATTCGATCTAAATAACTTTTAATAGTTGTATAAATAACCACGATTTTTTTTTCAATAGGAATTGGGCTATATTGTGGTTGTTTGAAAACGTTCGTTAGCATGACCCCACAATTTAATAAATATTGAATAAAAACATCAAAGTTCGAACCAAATTGAGCAAAAGCAACTACTTCACAATATTGCGCCAATTATAATTTTAAGTTACCACATTTCCAAAAAGATTTGTCCATCTACAACGAAATTAACATTAGTAGTAATATAAGCAAACATGTCTCCAACTTGTGTTTCAATTTCGGGTAATGCAATCAAGTTACTTGCACAAGTTTGGTTTAACATTTTAATGGCTATTTCTAATAACGAAAATGTAAATAGAACACATATCTTCGGAATGCCTCACGACCTAGTGGTTGACATAACAATAATGACATTTGACAATGTGCCATTCATTGCTTACTTAGGTCATCATAAATAATTAAAGCGTGCATTCCATTATTTCGAAATATTCTCCCATAGCACAACCTGAATATGGTGCCAAAAATTGCAGAGGAGTAGGATTTGAAGTAATGGTTGCTACAATAATGTAATATTTTAAAACACCCACTTCTAAAAAAATCTTAACCAATTGTGCCAGGGCTAAACGTTTCTATTCAATTACTACATACACATAATACAATTTCACTATTTGAAGTGCCATGCACATTGATTTGCTTTTGGTTTAATATGGTATCAATAGCTATAGCAGTCTTTCCCATTTGTTTGTCTCTTATTATAAGTTTTCATTGACCATGACCTATAGCAACCAGACTATCTACTACTTTCAATCTTGTATGCATGGGTTCGTGCACAGATTTACGTGCAATAATCTTGGGGGCTTTAACTTCTACAAGTTTTAGTTCTGCAGCACTTAAAACACCTTTTCCATCGATAGGTACTCCTAACGCATCAACCACATGACCTAGCAAGACCTTTCCTACATGAACATCCACAATAAATCCATTGCGTTTGACAATATCTCCTTCTTTGATGGCGGTATCATTACCAAATATAAAAATTCTTACATTCTCATTTTTAAAATTAAAAACCATTCCTTTCACACCGCTAGCAAATTCAACCATTTCCCAAGCTTGGTAAACCATTGTGGTGATGAAGGAGGTTCTTTATCCAATTTTGAAAGGTCCATCATCCATGTTGTTTAATCAAGGTTTTTCCTTAAAACCTTCATATCTTGCTCAAATAAACTTTTATCAAGATTTGAAAAACTTCACCTTTCATTGTTCAAAGGTTGCAAAGATCATTCAATTCATATTTGGCATTACAATTGATGGATCAATCAGTAAAGTTCAAGCAAATGTTAAGGATAGCAAATAAAGATGTTGAGTAGTTGTAAATAGAAAAATCTTGGTGCAGTGAAGGTTAAGTTTTTCATAACACTTCATCTTTGACCCTTGCACTCAAAAGGCACACTAAGGATGAAAACTTAATATGTTGAGAGTTCAAATAAGGGGTGTTTTTCCTCCTTTATCACAAGTCTTTAATTTTTCTCTCAACAACCAAAACTTTGAAAACTTTAAAGGTGAAAAATTTGAAGAAAGGTTAGCGAATCCAAATAAAGGACAACATGAAGGTGGAATGATTATTTGAAAGGCTTCACAATAATAAACCATCTATTTAGGGCAATGAACTACTAAAACACATATTTTGTATGTCATTAGAATAAATTATTACAATGACTAATGTGATTAAACTATTTGTTTAGATGACATTTAAAGGCCCATAATATTTTTATGATTTTGTCTCCCCCTTACATATTGAGGGGTCAAGAAACAATTTACACATCTACATGTTTAAGGGGGGGTTCACAAACATCCATGCTTAAGAGGGTAACATGCTTACAAACCTATGAGAAGCCTATGCACCTACATGTTGAAAAGGCTTTCACTTAGGCACATTCTTAATGGCCTACACATTTAGATGTTTAAACCTATGTTTTCCATCCAAAATTTTGAATAGAAACTTCATTTCTATGTCCTTAGGTAACTTCAATTGTTGATTTAATTTTGATTAAAATTATGTAAATAACAATAATGTAATTATTTTTTTTGGTAATAGTGACAAAAGTTATGAAAATAAGGGACAAAGACATGGCCCAAACAATATTGGTATCAACATATTTCTCTAGGCAATGATAAACCATTTCATTAAGTAACACATTATTTCCAGCAAGCCATGGTGACTTACATCAATGGAATAAAAAACTTCATGGAACAATTGATACCAAATTGAATTCCTCCCCCATTTGAAAAAATCACAAGATTAATGCATATGTTTGATTTTGTGTGGGTTTTCCCTTCCCCATATTTGCCCATTTTATTGCAAACTAGATAATCATGGAGGCATTGGAGGAAGACAATTTTATCCACTTATGTGCATGAATTGTTTAAGATTCAATTAAAGTGTGTAAGGTTTTGAAAAAATAACTCCCAACATCCATCTAAGTACAATGGGGCTAAACTTTGTTGAAATGTGCATGCATTTGGTGTAAACATTTATGTTATTGTTTATTTGTTGGATGTTATTTTCAAATTTCATATGTTTTGACCTCGATGCTTATCAACATGTTGCTCTTGAAGCCTTCAATGTTCAACATCTTGAAGACCAAAAAACAATTGTGGTGAACTTTTTGAACTTAGTCTTCACCACCATGTTGATCTTGAAGTTTTCAATGTTCAACATCTTGAAGACCAAAAAACAATTGTGGTGAACTTGTTGAACTTAGTCTTCACCACCATGTTGATCTTGAAGTTTTCAATGTTCAACATCTTGAAGACCAAAAAACAATTGTGGTGAACTTGTTGAACTTAGTCTTCACCACCATGTTGATCTTGAAGTTTTCAATGTTCAACATCTTGAAGACCAAAAAACAATTGTGGTGAACTTGTTGAACTTAGTCTTCACCACCATGTTGATCTTGAAGTTTTCAATGTTCAACATCTTGAAGACCAAAAAACAATTGTGGTGAACTTTTTGAACTTAGTCTTCACCACCTCTTGGACAAACCATTCACAATTAGATTGAACATTCTTTTGAAAGTTGGATGGTTTAATGTCCAATCAAAAGTCTAGTAACCATTATTGAGCAATAGTTCTAACTTTTGAGAGTGATTTCCAAAGGCTTTTTCAATACCATTCATTCTTATGTGAACCTTTCACAAACTCCCTTGCACCAAGTTCAAAAATTCTTTGTGAATGAAAGCATAATTGGAAAAATACTTGCTTACACCCCAAATCTTAACATAGTTGGTCCTATCATTTGAATTGGATGTACTTGTTTTGTTGAGTTAATGTCGTCGTGGGGCGGGGTCATTCATGAAGGAACGGGACTAAGTGAGGCTATTTGAAGAATGCCCCCCAAACCCATGGGCAATAACCCAATGTAAGGCATGCAAGTAAACCAATTGTGAATTATATATATATATTTCAATTTTATTTATTTATTTATTTATTTTGTGTCATTAACTAACACAAATTTAATGACACAAATTTTAACTTGAAAAAATATGTTTGTACAATAAAAGAAAAACATACACAACACATATTTCAAAAGAAGTACCTTACAATTATTTTATTTTGGGTGATGAATTGTTTTTATTTTTTGCAAAGCATTTAGGAGAAAAATTAGTTTCAAAAGGTATCTAACTTGGGGTCTCATGAAATCAAATTTGGTGAACAACAAACTTTTGGCATTATAATTTTACTAGAAGGAATTTCCCGCCCATTCAAGGAGTTCTCATATCAATAATGTTTTTGTTTTTCCTCTAGATTTTTCCCAAAAAAAAAAAAAAACTACACAACAATAATGAACAAATAAATACACATATAACATTTATCCATACATCATTCACTAAAATTAATTTCATAATTTCCCATTAATTTTCAAATGAATTCAATTCAATTGTTGGTCACGATAAACAAAAAGTTTGTAATTTGGTTGTATTTTATATTGTTGATAAAAGATAATTTCTTTTCCCCCAATGATGGAGATTATATTAAGTGATAAAATTCCCACTTGGGAAAAAGAAAAAGAAAAGATGAGAGAAAGAAGGAACCGTTGAAAAAAAAATCACCATTCGGTAAATAAATACTTAAGAGTGGTAATTTCTTTTTTTAATTTTTTTTACTTCAGGGTAAAAAAAAGTGTTTTTGTTTCACGGAGATTTGAAAAACGTTGGCAGAAACGGAGGTACCCGGATCCGGATATCCGGGCAGAGATCCGCCCTGTTATTAAAAAAACTTTTTTTACTTCTGGTCAGAAAGTGTCGTTGCAGCAGACTGGCAGCAGAAATTTGAAAATCGTTGGCAGACTTGGAAAACATGGGAGGGGGGCGGGTATTGGAAATCATTAGAGTGCCCGGATATCCGGATACGACCCCCGGACTGTACGTGCTCTCTCTCTCTCTCTCTCTCTCCTTCCGGGTAGGAGTGAGAGCTGTTGATTGACTGAGTTTATTATACCCTGAGGTTCTATCGTCATACCCAACCAAGCGGCAAACAACCCAGCGAACAGTGGGAGCACTTGATTATACCCGGATTCTCTCCGGATATACCCTGACAGTTCTAGTAACACAGCCGGACCAAAGCGGTAACAAACCCACAGAACACGGGAGAGCCCCGATGGTTCTCAGGGTATATCCGATGGTTCTCAAAAATGTAATTTGGACAAAATGGCAACGAGCCCAGAACACGGGAAAAAGTTTGTATGGCCCCTCTGGATATACCCGAGGGTTCCCTGGAAAAGCGGTGACAAGCACAGAGAGCATGAGAACCGGTGGTTCTCAAGGGATACCCCAATAATTCTGTGAATGTACCAGTGTTGGGCGGCACTTAAATATACCCGAGGGGTCTATATTGTACCCGGAAAGTGGCGACAAACCGAGCACTTTACCCGAGGCTAGCAAAATATACCCGACGGTTCTCTACTGTCGCCGGGGAAAGCGGCAAGACACCAGTGGAGACGACGGAGAGGTGAGTCGGGGGCGGGGGGAAGAGAGAGACGAGAGACGGAACAAGCGGACGATTTGGTGCTTTTGGTGCAGCAGATCGCGGCGCTGGTGTGAGCAGATTGGCGACGGAAGTGGGGCTTGTGGTGTCAAAAATGTTGCTGAAGTTCTTGGAAACAAATGGGTTTGATTGGATTTGAAAGCATGGAGAAAGAAGAGTTGCAATAGCAGGAGGAGAAGGAGGTGGTGGAGGGGCGCGGAGTTTCAGGGTTTCTTTCTTGTAGTTTGAAGACGTGAGGCGAGGCGGTCGTGGGGAGTACCGAGGAGATGGAAATAGAGAGATCCAGCAGTCGAGCAGCAGATGTAGGAATAGTGTGTTTTGTTTTGCGTCCGGAAGTTAGGCGGTGTTTTCTTTTGAGGGGATGATGATGATGGAGTAGGTGGTATCATACAGCAAATAAAAGACGACGCCGGAAAGTTTAGATGTGGCAGAAGTGGGAGTTCATGAGGAGCTAGCAACGGCGAGGAAGGGAAGAAGAAGAAGAAGAAGGAGAAAAGCTAGTTTGCTGACTATTCTTCACCGGGAAGGTGATGCAGAACGGAGCATTGTGGCAGGGAGAGCGAGATTAGTGACACAAAAGGGCGCCCCGGGTGTGGAACTAACAAACAGTTGAGAGCAGGGAACGGAAAAAAGAAAAGAAGAATATGGCGCAAGAAAAGCCTCTACTGGCAGCTTGTGGAGGGGAGACAGTGAAATTGTTTGATGTATCAGAGAGAACAAGAGATCCTTGCACGTTTCAATACACTCCGGCACCGGGCTGTCAAGTCAATTGTGCTCGATGGAATCATACCAGTGAGCTTCTCCCTCTTTCTCTGTCTCTGCAGTTCCTAAAGCTGATAATGTGAGTTCTATCTTCAAGCATCTATATGGATGCTTGAAGAGCTTTGAACTGCAGTTTAGGTCTTTTGATCCAAACAAACAAAGAGCTCTCATTTTCTGTGGATATATTGGGTATGCTACATTTGATCTATGCATGACCATGTCCACCTGAAAGTCTATTAAACCAGACATAAAAGCTGGAAATCTTGTGCCTGTTAGGGTTTAGGTTTAGTTCATTCTGTGTGTGCCCATGTGAAGAGGGTCACATAACATGAGCTGAAAACATTGGTATACTGTGTGCAATCCCATTGGTGGCCTTCATTCTCTTCTTGCCCTTGTTGTCTTTGAAGCAAAACATTGACACGTGGATTAGGTTTTACTGCTTCTCATCATCATGCTCTTTTCCTTTTGTCAGATATGGTGGTTGCAAGTGCTGGGGAAGACCACAAAATATCACTATGGATGAAGGACCAGGTGGTAGCTGTTGTTCCTCAGCCTGGAGAGGAGGTTGATGATTTTATTGATGTGAGTGTGCCCTTCTGCCCCTCCTACCATTTCACCTTCTGACTGCCATCTCCTTTTAGTGAACAGCAATTGAAGTTCACAGTTCTCAACAAGCATTGTAAATTATATTAAAGCACTGATGTGAGGTTCTTCAGGATCAATATTCTACAAGTAGCATTGCTAGACCTCTGTGTGTCTAGTTGTACAGTCAGGACATGTTTTCCTGATGGCAGCATAGATTTGATGGTGACATATCTAAGTTCATGTTGTACTTAGCAGGTCTATGAAATCTGTAAGGAAATTCAGTGTTCAATAGTTGTTCATTAGCAAAGGAGTTTTTTTTACTAATTTTGGAGTTCTAATGTTGCTACTTTGATGCTAATGGATTTGCAGGAGTCAATCTTAGCCATATGCTTCAGCAGTAAAGGCTCTCGCTACCTTGGATCAGGTGGAACAGGAAAGATTGTTAGGGTCTGGGATTTGCAGCGAAAAAGATGCATAAAATGGCTGAAGGGCCACACCGACACAATTACTGGTGTCATGTATAATTGCAGGGATGAACATCTTGCATCTATTAGCCTCAAAGGTGACCTCATTGTACACAACCTTGCATCGGGGACCAGAGCTGTGGAGCTAAAAGATCCTCATGATCAGGTATGAGGATCACCAGCCTTAGTCCAGAGGATACTTGCACCCTCTGGGTGCGTTAATCTGAAGTTACTATAGCATGGAGAGTTATGGTGCTCTCTTCTTGTCTGCAGGAAATGACAAGTGAGTGGGCATGCTAATGCTTATATGGAGCAGGTTCTGAGAGTCATGGAGTATTCTCGATTGAGCAGGCATTTGTTGCTGACTGCTGGAGATGATGGCACAGTTCATTTGTGGGACTCCACTGCCCGCAGTCCCAAGGCAGGTCTCTTGCTTTTCTTTCTGTGGTTGTTATTTTTTGGGTCTGTCACTGCTGCTATTATGTTGATACAGTCTGGTTGTATGCTGTCAAACTTTTCCTGTACACTGTCTGTCTGCAAGACTTCCTTCCCATCCACCAGTCTGGTGGGGGGCCCAGGTGAGGATGTTATGTGTTTTCTGCATCTGGCATCTCTGTGTGTACCTGTTCTGATGTGATGTGATGTGATGTTTGTGTTGTGCTGCCCTGGTGAAGTGTAATGTTTTCTTTTGTTTTGCTGCAGTTGTCGTGGATCAAGCAACATTCAGCACCCACAACAGGCGTTTGTTTTTCACCTACCTCTGACAAGGTTGGTTTTGAAACTTCCTTTGTATTCTCCCAGGGTGGTTTAGGACAATTGCACAACCAACTGGTTTGAGTTTATGAAGAACATTGTGGAGGACTTTGCAATCTTGCTGTACTGAAGCAGTAAAGGAATTCATAGCTGTAGCACAGTTTTTCTTTTTTGCTAATGTCTTGGTGGATTTGGTCCATGTAGATTTGTGCAGCCTGGTCTCCACACTCATCTAAGTGGTCTTTGGTTAACTGCTTGCTTGTGTGCAATTCCTTACATGCTGTAAAGTGGAGCTAGGAAATACATCAACATTCAGACTACAGTCTGCACCCTAACAACATTTTGGGTACCTGGTGTCAGATGATAGTAAGCGTTGGATTGGACAAGAAGTTGTACATATATGATCCTGGTGTGAAGAAACCTGTGTACTCTGTGCCATATGATGCTCCTTTTTCATCATTGGCTTTCAGGGATGATGGGAACACCTTGGCTGTGGGGACCAACAGTGGCTGTGTTGTATTTTTTGACATGCGGGGTCGACCTCAACCATTCACCATTCTCCGAGCATACAGCTCCTCTGAGGTGAGAGATTGTGATTGTTAGTAGAAATCTTCTTCTCATGACAGCTTCTTGAATGATATGAACAGACACATTGTTTCAGGGGCTCTGCTGAGCTTTTTCTGCAGCAACTAAGCTGGATTTTGAAGTGTTATTTTGGTGGAATCTGGATGCTAGTGATGAGCATCAATATGGGCTTCTGCCTGGTGGGAAGAAACAGTGAATGTTGATGCCTCACTATAGAAGGTCAGGGGTTGTGCTTGTGCTTGTTGCTTTTTGAACAGCTTGACTGTGTGATGTGCATGCAGGCTGTAACAAGCTTGAGTTGGCAGTGCTCCAATCCCATAGCTGTAACTGGATCAAACTGCTCTTTGGAAGTTGCACTTTTGGGAACAAGTAGTGAGGATTCTGTGATAATGCCCGACCCCCTTCCTGCCTCAGGACTTGGGACACGAGGACGGATACCCGCTGCAGTGGGCTCCACCAAGCCATCCACTTGGGCAAGCTCCTTGCCTAACAATGACAACCCTTCTAATCGCATTGGTGCTTCAGGAATTGGTGGATCTTCAGTTGCTGGGGGAATCACAACACGGCCCAAATCAGCAGGTGGTGACATCACTCCATTTTCCAGTTCTCGAATATGGGCGAATGGGCCAATTTCTCGTCTTCAGACCCCTCGTACTACCTCTTTCTACAATGGGATTGATGATATGGAGGTGTTTTCTCCACTGGTTGATGTGCAACCGATAACACCATCGATCTCAAGTTTTTGGGACAGAGAAACCAGTGGGATTGAGTCTGCAGGAGAGAATACTGCTGTTGGGGGGGATAGCAGCTCAAGAAGATCAACATTTGGGTCCCCAGCATCAGCAGCTTTACGCCGTTTCCCAAGTATTGAAGATATGGAAAAGGAGCAACATAGGTTGTCATTGGGTTCTTCCCAGGTAATTGGTTTGTTAAATGCAGCTCTATTCTTCTTTGTGGTAAGGTTACAGTATGCTTATCCTAACTCTGATGTTTATATCCCAAGCTACAGAGCACCCTCTTGTCAACAAAGCTGGAAATTGTGGTCAGTTGGAAATTAATCGAATGTTTATACTCTCAAGCTCTTTTCTACATAAAATGGGACTGTCCGAACAATCCTGGCATTCTCCTTGATTTTCTCAACATCTTTCTGTTTCTTATAGATTATCAATGAGGTCTCACAGATACAGAAGGGTCTGCAGGATGGAACACAAAAAAGGACCTCCTTTGACTCACCTGCCACATCTACACCAGTATCAGGTGCATTAAGTAAGATGGAACGGTCTCCATCTCTCACGCCTCCAGAAGCATGGGGTGGTGAACCCTTGGAAAAGGGTTCTTTTCGACAACAACCACCCACCATGTCCAGGTACACATCCTTGGTTATAGATCTCATGTAGTAGGTGATTGCTCAGTCTTATGAAATTTTCATCTACTGCTGTATGGTACACTTTTAATTCAGGTTGCACTTGGTGAGAGACAATTGCTTCGTGTTATAGTTTTGATCAGCTTTCTGATATTGGCATCTTTTGACTGAACTGTATTTAATGGATAAAATGTCCAGATTTGCACTAGGCTCTGCACTCCGTGCTGCCTCTGCAATCCCAACCTCACGTCTTGATTCTCTTGCAACAACTGTGTCTGGAGCAACAGTGAGTAATGGGCAACCCCATGCTCGGTACACTGCAACACTTGAGCAGAATCTCCGTACCTTTCCATTGAGGGAAATGCCACCAAGGCCTTTGTTAGATCAGGATACACCTATTGCTGTGCCAAATGGTAGCTCAGGCATACATTCATCAGGCCCTGACCAGACCCTCCCAGACTCATTCTCAGGCTCTCCTGGGGAGCTGCCATCAGGTAGTAGTAGTGGAGGAACCTCACCAAGACAAAGATCATCAGATATACATAGGCGTTATGAAAGGGTGGAAGTTCCTGGAAGTGTTGATGGAAAAGGAGAGTTTGAGAATGGGGTTGCACCAAGATCAGATGCAGCTGTTTCAACCGGAGCTTCTTCACCAGGCTCAAATGTAAGCACCTAGGTTGCAGTTCCTTCAGTAGTTTTTGTTTATGATGTAGGTTCTCTTGCCTGTTTGGAGCTCCAATGCCCAGCAGTTCCATTTCAGCTGGTGCTGGACCATCCTGATCAGTATTGGTCACTTTGGTACTGAAAGTAATGTAAAACTGCATGATCACATCCATGGTTGTATCAACCTGGCAGGGCTATGTACAGGGAAGCATACAGAGAATTTCCCTTCCTCAAGAACCTGTGCAGCAGCAGGGGGGTGGGGCAACTTCATTTGCACTGCAACTAGTTCAAAGAGGCCTGGAAGAAACCCTTGGTTCAGTGCAACAAGCAATCCATGAAGATGTCCAAAATTTGCATTTAGAGCTCCTTCGTCAGTTCCACATCCAGCAGGTACTGTTCTGTCCCAGATGAATTTGCAAATTAATCACTTTGGCTACAAACTGGTGCTGGCATGATCCTTGAAAACTCAAATTACAAAGTGGTCCTGACTCGTGGAAATGCTCTTGACGTGTTTTGCAGATGGAAATGGCAAGTATGATGGATTTGTTGTTGGTGAAGCAGGCTGAGCAAATGGAGGAGATTAAGGCACTTCGGAGAGAAAACCAACAGCTTCGTGATCTTTACTGATTGTAGCAATTTTCTAAGCATCTGACCAATTAGTTAACTAATCCACAGCATCAACTAGCTTTATTTGGGGGGGGGGGAAACTGAACCTCTTTTTTGTGACCTGCTAATTGTGCTTCCTTCGAAGTCTTGCAGGAATATTTTTTGAAACTTTCTGCCAGTTGAGGTGCTTGCTAGAGAAATAATGCAACTGGGGAATTGCTTGTTCTTTTGGTGAACAGTCAAATAGTCACAATGTGAGTTCTGTGCTGTCAGAAGAAATGGTTTTACACAACTCTCTTACACATATACAAGGATGTCTTGGGCATCATCCAATGGGTGAAATCACCTAGGAGCTGCCTGTTCTTGGACATGGGAAGATTCCCACACCCCCAGGACCTTTGTTTTCCACCTGGTACTCAGTCTGTGGGCCTCAATCCAGGTAAGGTCCTCAGGCAGGAACCCCTCTCCCTACAAATATTTTAACTGAATGAAGATATGTAAGTACTGAAGTATTGAAGCTTGTTGCAGTGCTGTAGTGTAGATTGGTGTATTGCAGTGAACACCCACAAGAATAAGTATTGTGGAGGGCAAAAGCAGAGCTTTTATACAACCAGGAAAATGCATGATCATTGAAGAGGAGGTGGGCCCAACAATTCATTTTCAGGCCAAGTCGATCCAGAAAGTGCAAAGTTTTCATTCATGCCAGGAGCAACAGGTTGGTTGTTGAAAATATGTAGCATAATTTCTGGGTCTTGGAATCATCTTCTTCTGGGTTCTGAAAGTCCTTATCCTGGAAGTCTTTCTTTGACTACAAGGAAAAGTTAAAACCTTGTTTCTGGCTTTCTGAATTGTGAGTATGGGGATTTCTCAATTCTCATGAGAGCAATTAAATTGTGTTGGATTGGTTAGTGGATCCATAAACTCATGGATGCATTTTCTCTTTTGAAGATCTCTATTGAATAAATGAGCTATGTCAGAAAAGAGTTTTGAACAAAAAAGAAAGGCCAATCGATGATCATCCCTCCTTTTATAACTTAATCAAGGAGAAAACTTCTACAACAACTGTGTTAAGACAGTTGCTGTGGTGTTTTTTTAAAGCACAAGTTTGGGCTGGAATGTGTAGTAAAAAGAAACATATGTGAAGTGCCTTAGCTTTCACCTAACTTTAGTGTTGTTGGAAAAGAACTTGTATATTCTTTGGTTTTTTGAATGTCCTATTATAACAATGTCTCCTTAAAAACTTCTTCAGAATTCTACTGCAACAAGAAGTGTGACAATGTCAGGCTTGACCTTTGTTTATAAAAATAAACAATGAATGACACTCTTCACCTACACCCTGAATTTGGGCCTATACCAATGTTTATCATTCACCAGAATTGAGTTGATTCATTCCTTATCCCCATTTGTAAATGGGAAATTTTCAATAGTAAAAATTGAGAGAGATTATTTAAATGTAATCACTTGGGCCAATTATTGTTGTCAAGCCAATCATGGGCAGTTATTCTCTTACAAATCCTTTTTTGGGCCACTGTATCCTGAAACCAAAGTCAGATTTACACTATTTAAAGTTCATACATTATTCAAAGTACTGTGTGTACATGTCCCCTTTCTGCTGCCTGTGGAGATGCTCTGAACAACAAAACTGGTAAAAAGCAGATATCAAGTTTGCTTCTTTATGAAAAAAAGAAGTGGTTTCAAACGCATGTCTTTGTTCAGTTGCCTGATTGCAAAGTTTGTCAGTGACAGAAATGATGTCCTGAACAGGCAGATTCATAAATTTAGAGCAATCCTTTTGAAATTCATGTTAGTGATGAGTATCTGATATCTAGCTTTTTATGAGCGTAAACCTTGTTCCAACATTAGAGGTCTAAGCTGGAGAAGTTCACAAAATCTATCCAGCAGCTGTTGAACAGGATGATGGGCAGGAGAGTGGGAATTGCTATAGAAATAGCTGTCCTGTTTAGAAACCAACTCCATGTTTTCTCGGTTGTAATTTAATTCACTCTCTTACAAATCATGTGCAACTCAGTTGAACTGAGAATTTGTTGGCACAACAACAACAGGAGTAGCTCAGAAACCATTCAGAGTTCTCCATACCAGGTCTTCTCATGCAAAGCAACAGTCTGAAGCCGAGAGGACCAAAGAAATCTGCACCTCAGGTTCTTCAGTCCCACCATAATGGGTCAGTGGTTTTTTCATCAGGCACCCCCTCAAAAATCCTCAAGAGTGTGCAACTTTTCTCTCATGCCAATGTTCAGGTGCAAGTTAAGTTACCTCAAATGTTCTTGGCCAAAGTGAACCAGCAGAGCACACACCAGCACACCATGATGAAGGATGATGGATAGAAAGTGGTCAGGAGGCAGTTCTCTGTTGGGCTCCAGTTCCCTATAGCTAGCTAACCATGGTAGTTAGCTTTGTTGCGTCTTTTGGCTACCTACTGACTAGGTAACAACCCGATTGCAGGCTGCCAGTGGGTTAGTATCGAAAACAGCCATTACCTATGTTATATAACATCTACTTGCCTATTTATTGCTCACCTATTTTACTACCTATCTACCTATACATCGGACCTACTAACTTCGTACAGAATGGGTTACAAGGTGAAACCAGATATTGACTAAATTGATGTACATTCATGCACACCTCAGTCATACTTCGGTATTGAGTGGGTTGTGTGCACTGGTGGTTGGTTCACTTTGCACTGATGGTCTTTTGCCTTTTCTTTGAACCACTAGCATGCATTACCCTAGTCCCAACCTTCATTTTGGTGTTGGTGGTGGCCATTTATTGAATCCATGTTCTATTCAACCCATTGTTGAATCTGTGCATAAAAGAGTCTCTTGCAACAGAATGGGTAAAAATAGAGAAGGAAAGGCAACTACTACTGCCAGGGAGAAAACAAGAGTCAAAATTTGTGAAAAAGAAACTTGTCAGTAGGCAGGCAGGCAGGCAGCAAGGAAGCTTGGGGTCTGTTGTGCAAAGTCTGTATGTGTGTGTGCAGGTGTGGGGTATCTATCTATCTGCTGAAGTTAACCATGAGGAAGGAAGGAGGAAGACAAAGGTGGTTTGTTTAGGAGGAGTTTTGTCCTTTTATTGAGGAGGAT
Source organism: Sphagnum tenellum (assembly GCA_963921925.1). Lineage (NCBI taxonomy): Eukaryota > Viridiplantae > Streptophyta > Sphagnopsida > Sphagnales > Sphagnaceae > Sphagnum > Sphagnum tenellum. Next base: position 14,046,541 of record OY998155.1, read on the forward strand.
AAATTCTATTTGGGTTCCGTCAAAGCATTCAAAGTGCTCATTGTAAGATAGATAGATGGGAAATTTCTTTGTAAGCTTTCAACAAGTCATGAGCTTTACTCATGCCCTTCAACACACAACAACTACAACAACAACAACGAGATTGATGGAATTGCAATTGTGGTTTTGAGATTCTCTCCACTCACTTGTTGGGTCAATGACAAAAGGGGGAAATTTCCATCATGCATTGCATCTAGCAGATGATGATTCTCATTGCATCTTCTTTGCAAATGCTCAATTCTCATAAAGAATTTGACTTGTGTTTTTATCATGCTCTAGTTTTTCTGTGGAGAAGTACGAGTTGGGGGAAGGGAGGGGAGGGGGGTCATTCAGCACAAATTAGCACCTGAAATTCAGAATGAAACAGCCTTGGATGAGGTACTCCACCCCTGTTGTCTTGGATATAATAACTGCAGCCAAAAAAGAAGACCCCACCCCACCATATAAGTTGCCATGTCTCTTATCTAATAAGTTGCAACACCCCCTCTGGAATGAATGAATGGGTACAATATTTCTTGTTTCATGCTGAGGAGTTATGTGCCTGACCAATACCCCAGTTGTTTCAATCCACAGCACCCCAACAGACACACTAGGAGGTGTCATCAGCGCAGCAGCACCAGAGCCATTTTAAAGCCTTGTTCTTTTCAAGGGATGGGTGAGTGAGTATATTCGACTGTTGCATGGTCATCCTTGCTTCACTGAGGAAGGGGGCCTGCCACATTGTGTAGGCAGAAAACATCCACATTCTGATGGAAGATCACAAAACTGCCCCTGCCTCTTGAGCTGAAAGGGAAGAATGAAGACAAGTGTGTGCATGCCATTGTGCAAGAGGTCTGCCTGCCTCCACCCTTTGTCTTTCAAGCAAATAGGAATCATGTAAGGCGTATGGAGATCTCTTCTGTTGAGGGCATGGATTGAATGATTTGAGTGGCTTTTTTTCTGGGGTTGCATTTGTGCTCACTGTGATTCCGCCATGTCTTAGGACCCCCAGCACCTACATGAAAATGATGCAGGAGTTCTATGGGACATTTATATTATTTGAAAGAATGGAAGGTAACTGTGGGGACAAACTGCTATGCAAATAGAATAAGCACCATCCCTCCCACCATCAAGACCACATATGGCAATCTCTTCCAGATTTGCTCCTGAAATCAAACAAGCACACAGTGGTTACTCAAATCTTGATCAAAAGTATTTGACCTGCACATCAGGAAGACTATTTTAGGGTGGGAGGGGGGGGGGGGGGGGGGGCGAACTCTGTCAATTCCAACAACCTTCATTCACTCCTGTTTTGATGGACTAAGAGTAGTAGTGTAATCCAAAGCACAGTTGAGAAGTTTCTCAGATATCTACTTCAATGTTTGTTTAAGCAAAGAAGGAATTGGGGTAGGGGAAAGCTTGCCTTGAATATCAAATGGCCAACCAGCACCGATAACAATACATTGCTGCGCTTTGCCTGACCACAGGAAATATCATCAGTTTACAGATTTAAAGTAATAGCTTTGTCAAACATAATAGAGATTCCAGACTGAATTGTTCATTTGGCACAGCCTCATGCACTAGGTTGGTACTTCTTTGGCCATTTCCCTGCTGAGTATGTATTGTAGATAGGTTTATAAGGTAATTAGTACTAGTTCCAGTAATTTTGTTGATTTCATCAGTAGGGTATCTGACATGCTTTCAACGCCTATTACACTACCCAACATAAATGTGAAAAAATGATGTGAATAACAGATCAAACCGAAAGTTGATTATCCTGGCTAAACCCAGCAGTGTGTAGATTTCTTCATTTTTAGTACAAACAGTTGTGGAGATATGTAACAGAATTGCCAAGAAATGAAAATATTGCATTTATCTCACAGAATTGAGTGAAGGAGCTCAAGCTGGACACTCACAGCTATTGCATAGGAAACCAGCAAAGTCTCCAAGCTCTTCAAGTAGCAGATGATGGCAACACATTCACACATTGAAATTGTCAACATAGTTGGAAAGTGGTTGTATAAGTGCAAGAATGATGATGGGCTGTGTGTCCCACCCAGAATCCACCACAATATCCTAGTTCAGAATTCCAGAAGTGAAACAACTGGAGACAATTTGAACATACAACATGATAAATACAGCCAGGTTTGAAGGTTTGGAGAACTTGCTTTTTGTCCACAGAAATCACTGGCAGAATTCACCAGCAGAGTTCATCCATTGATATACACCATCAGAAAAACACAGTTCAATCCTATTGTGACTTGTGTTTGGAGATGCAGACCTGGTGAAAGCAAGATAAATAACTACAGGAATGGCCATCAAAATGCGTTGAAAAGCTGCAAACACAATAATCGATGGTGCAATGTGCATGCCCAGTTTGTCAACACTGCAAAAAAGCAAAAGAAATGCAACAGCTTGTTTCAGAGCACAGTAAATCTTTGAAGCCTTGTGCTTAAGAGGAATCCACCATTATCAATCAGCTTGGAAGCTTAAACTTCACAATCTGGAGTCTAGCCCTCTTTAAAACTTTGGGTAAAAATGAAACAGACTAGTATGCAAACACAAAAGACAAATTTACCTACCTATTGCTGACACTGAGCAAGCCTGCAACTCCAAGCATGAGAACACTACCCTCTTCTTTCTTCAAAGCCAGTACAGGATTCAGCACATGTCCCAAACTCAACCTGCCAATCACAACAGTGTTACAACAGCCTTCTTGAATGCAAAACATCTCCAAAAACTGTGATCTACACACACTCCATCACTATAGACCTTTTCATTTCCTTCTGGAACTTGCGTGAACCTATGAGCATAAGTCCAGATTTACATGGGACAATTATGTAGGGTTTACAGTGAACCCGGGAGCATAAGACCCACTTCACATGGGATGCTTATCTAGGGTTTGCAGTGAACCCATGGGCATAGGACCCACTTTTCATGGGATGATTATCTAGGGTTTGCTGTGAACCCATGAGCACAAGACCCACTTCACAGGGGATGATTATCTAGGGTACAGCTTTTGCACTGCTTCAACCAAGGATTTGATACATATTCAAGTTCTTGAGCACATTATTCTAGCTTGAAGCTCGCAATCATCTGAAACACTGGGTTAACTACAGAAGATGAACAAAGATGAGCAAAACCCATTGATCTCCTTGCTCAGGTTACAGGGTTATTGCAGCCTTCTTGAATGCAACACATCTCCAAAAACCCATGAGTATAAGACCCACTTTTACATGGGATGATTAGCTAGGGTTTGCTGTACAGCTTTTTGCACTGCTTCAACCAAGGATTTGATACATATTCATGTTCTTGAGCACATTATTATAGCTCAAAGCTCACAATTATCTAAAATGCTGAATTAACTAATACAGAAGATGAACAAAGATGACTCCTTGCTCCTTGGGTTACAGTTTCTCAAGCTGCAGTCTAAACTAGTTAGTTGCTCACAAAAATGCACAACAGAAGAAACTGAGCAATTTGCAGTTGATTCGGAACTGAAAGACATAGAAGATACATCTTAGATAAGAGAGACTGATGAACACACCCCGGAAAACAAAAAAACGCTGCTTGTGAACTGGGTACAACAGAAAAAGATTCTTCCTTACCAATCCACGGTTTTCCAAGTGCCGCCCTTGAGTAGTGTGAGTGATGGAAGAGGAGAGCTCTTCATATTCTCTTTATCTTCCGCACCCTTGAGAGATTGCTCGCTCTCGTCTTTCACGGCGCTGTTCTTAACGTCTTCCGGTACTACGCTTACAGGCCATGATGATGACTTCTTGTCATTGCTGCTGCTACCCTTCTTGAAGGTGGATGAGACTGCCGCCAGAGCCGGAATGAGCGAGATTAGGAAGGTTTCGGAGCGAGGAGGAGTAGGCGGCGGCAGCGGCGGCGGCGGCTTGATGGGTAATAGTCCTCCTCCTCCTTTCACTTTCTTCCACTCAACAACGTCGCTAGAAGAAGAAGACTGGTCGATGGCCAGCAAGTAACCGCCCACGGTGACGACAAGAACACCAAGCAAGCCTTGAGAACTGGGGGACTCGTGCACAACGACGTAACCAGTGAAAAGGAGAAGCACGGGGGTGAAGGCAAGGTAGGGAACAGTGACGGAAAGAGGCGAGACGTGCAAAGCTCTTTGATACATGTAGCCGATCAGCACTTTGATGCAAGCACCGCCGAACAAAACTCCCAGAAACAGATCCAGCTCGCTCATCTCCAGAAAGGCGTACACGTTGAACATCCCCGTTACGTAGACGATCAGCGACAGCACCGTCGCATCCAGCAGTCCTACCAGTCCCACAAGCTCCGCTGACGTGAATTTCTGTGACGCTAGTTTCCGACTTGCGTCTATACAACTGTGTCCGATCGCTGCCGCCACTGCATATGCAAATCCTTCCCACCTCATCTTGTCTTGCGTGCTGTTTCTCGTCCTTTCTCGTCCCCAGAGCGATGATCGGAGCTTCAAAGACTAACAACAACAACAACAATCGTTGCGAAATGCGATTGAGTGATTACTCGTCATCTTGTGATTAATCAAGAAGAAAAAGGAAAGGAAATAAAAAAACGTTTCTGTGAGGAAGAAAGAAAGAAAGAACAGGAGTTGTTTCCCAGCGAGTTTTCTTTGTTGTCAAGTGGTCCTCTTTGTGATGATGATTTTGATGATGCTGTTGTTGTTATACATACCAGCAAGAGTTGTAGTCTTCTTCTTCTTCTTTTTCTCCTGTGCAGCAGCAACGTTAGCGCGTGCAGCAATTTGCACCCGTTTGTTTCTTCAACTCCTTCTTGCATATGGAAAACGCTCTCTCCAATGCAGCAGCATCCCCCTCCTCCTCCTTTGCTGGCTGCTGCTGCTTGTTGCTGTTGCAAAACGGACAAAAATTTGTATCTCTTCCTCTCCTTCTTCTTCTTCTTCCGCTGTCCGTCTGTGCTCCAAATCCCGCATCCGTTGCATGTGTAGCGAAAAACAATCTTCTTCTTCTTCTTCCGCTGTCGGTATGTCTGTGTGTCTGTGCTACAAATCGAACACACGAGATTGTGAAGAGATGTCAATCAGATCTTCCCGTCATTACTACTGTTACGGCCGCACAAAAACTTCTTCAACATCTGGAAACAAAGCAGCAATGATCCTTATTAATTTGGAGCAAAAAACTGAATTTCTTCTTCTTCTTCTTCCGGCGTGTGTCTTTGTGTCCTACAAATGGAACATACGATATTGTGAAAGAGATATCAATCAGAACTTCTTCTTCGCGTCGTTACTATTATGACGGCCGGCAAAAAAAAAAAAACAACTTCCTCTCCAAAATGTGGAAACAAAGAAGCAATGATCCTTATTACGGCCGCACAAAAAACAACTTCTTCTCCAACAAAGCAATAATAACGAGATCCTCCTCCTTTTTACTCCCTCGTTCTTACAAGAACACTAATATAAATACAACTCTCTGTTTTTTCCTCTCCGATTGCTTCCGCTAGGTACTACTATTGCTGCAATATCCTTCGCAACCGGTTTCATTCAAAAGTCGATCCAATCAATAGGTATATCTGTTTTGCCGAAATTCGACCCCGCAAATTTCGCAAGCCACAACCTTCTCACCCTCGAACATGCAGCACAAGAAGAAGTACGCTCAACATTGCAACAATACTGTACGTAACCAGAAGGAGGAAGAAGAAGAAGAAGAAGAAGAAGAAGAAGCAGCAGCAGCAGAAGGAGGTTCTGTTTTTTATTTTCTTTTATTTAAATTTTCTGCGAAAAAATAACTTCTACAACTAGAGCTCTTGCATAGTGACTACTTGATTTTCTTTGTGCCAAATTGTCTGCACAAATTGCAAGGAAAATTTGAGAAGCCGAAGCAGAAGGGCGAAGACGAAGCGCAAGTCCGATACGCGTCGCGTGGGCGGGCGGGCGGGCGTGCGTTGGGAAGCGTGTAACGCTCGTCCAAGACTTCGTTCATCCACGAACGGATGAACAGATAAACGGATGAAAGTTGCGTGGTAACTCCCAAAAAGACAACGAAAAATGAAAAAGCGATTTTAAAAAGAAAATTACTAAAAAGATCTTTTTCCCCAAAAAAAGAGAAAAAGCTTTTTCTTGAGGTTTTTTATACAGTGTTGGACGGTTCTTTGAATTTCTAAGAACCACCGGTTCTGGTTCTTCACACGTTTCAGAACCAAAGAATCGGCAGGCAGTTCTGGTTCTTTAACCAAATACATTCAGATCAAAGACCCGCCGGTTCAAGCTGTATGGCAACCATCAAAGAACCGGCGGTTCTCATGAAAGAACCGCATGTTTCTCTTTTGTCTTACACTTTTTCAATGTTTTTTTTTTTTTTTTTTGGTTAGTTTGTATTTTGTTGTGAACAACTTCTTCCATGAATTGGATTTTTGTTGGCATTTTTTTTCTAGCAAATAAAAAATGAAAAATAAATTTAATGAAACAAAATGACATATAATAAAATTTACAAAAGTTTATTTCTTGAAAATATAAAATTGATTACAACAAATTTTTTTTTTTTTTTTTTTTGACACATTATATAAGAGACAAAATTGTTTAATGGGAAGCATGAGAGATAGAAAGCACCATTACATTGATATTATTATTTAGAGTTATATTTATGACATTATTTAGTGACATGAGTTTTTTAAATTAATTTTTTAAAATTATTATTTTTGTGTGTTTTACAATTGGTAATGCAACAAACAAAGAAATTGGAACAATCAAGTGAATTAGTGCCAAGTTTTTTGCACTTGAATTTCACCAATTATGGATGGAGCCCATAAGACAACAAAATTGGACAAAATACCTACAAAAGGCTTAATGAGTGGCTTACTATTGGGCTTATTATTATCCAAAAGAGAGAAAGAAAGAGAGAAAGGAAAATTTTTGTGAGTGTCCTTCATGGCAATAATTAAGCCACATGACCCCACAAATTCACCTTCCCTACAACAATTAATTGATTCTCCTTTTGCATATTGTGAAGTGTAAGGTTCCCATATAGTAATCTTTTGATTTATTTTCCCCAAAAATATATTTTAAAATAAAAATCTTTAAAGGCTTGGCTTATTTATTTTGGGTTGTTCAACTGTCAACCCTAAACCTAAACCCTAAAATCTAACCTAAACCCTAAAATCTTACCTAAACATGACAATAATGTAAAAATAATAACAATAATTTTGCATTATGCAATGGAATTATGAATACTCCTTTGCTTTTTAAAACAATTATCAATCCACAATGCAATAGTGGTTGCACACCTACACATCTTCTACCTTTTCCATTAGGGTTTAGGGTTTGGGGAAGGGGACCATGAGGAGGAGGAGTAGCACCCACCAACCAACCAACCACACCCCTCCTACCATTGCCTTTGCAATTGTGGTGGCTTTTGCACCTAAAAGCACAACACATGTATTATTGTGTGTTATGTAGGAATCAATATTTTATAATAACTTGACATTTGAGGGAGAAAATTTGCAAGACAATGGGAAATATGTGTAATTGACTAGATTTTGTGAACATGTTTTCATGGGCACATGTTTAAACAATTTTTAAAAAAAAATTAATAAATACTTTATTTTTTAAAAAATTTAATAAAAAAATTTCTATATCATGCATGCATGATGGAAAAATACTCTTTTTTAATTTTGACATTGGGTAGGTTATTATGGCTTCTTGTGTAAGACATAAATAATACAACAAACAAGTATACAAAGTAGAAAGTAATATGACATTTTGTATAATTGGGTGCAAAGTTCAAAACCCTTCTTTTGGTTTTAAAATGCATTTAGCTTTCACCTTTTAGTATTTTATTTTACAATTTATTTAGACCATATTTATGACATTAATTGTTTTTTTACATTTTCCACTTTAAAAACCTTTTTTTTTTTTTTTTTTTTTTTTTTTTTGGCCTTTTTGCATTTTTGCACACCATGGCTTGAATGATGCTCCTTACTATGACTTACATCATGGCTAAGTAGTCGAATAATCTATATATATATATTTGTGTTGTTGTTGCAATTTAAAGTTTGAATTAGAGAATGGGCAAAATATTTCCAAGGTTAAATTACCATGTTGGTTAAGCTTGAAACCTATACAACACACAAATTCAAATCTTTTGGGCCTTGTGTACCAAGGCAAGGATATTATTGTGTTTAGATTCATTATAGAGTATAGTAGCTTAAGGGATTTTTATAGGCCCCTAGGTAATATTTATAATAGGTCTATTTTTATATGAGGTTTTGAAAGATGATATTTTGGGTTGTGTTGAAACTTGAAAATAGTTATAGAGTTATAATTATCTTGAAGGATTTTGGTTTCTTTTAGAGGATTTTTTTGAAGATTATATTTTTGCATGGTGAAACATTTGAGTTTCCATAATTCTTCTTTTGCATTAAGATACTTTTTTAATGTAAATGGCAAGGCCAAAGTGTGACACGCCCCTTGTTTGTTTCTACCCCTTGTTTGTTTCTACTTGATTTCTATTCGAAGAATTCACAAATAGTTATTTCCATGAAGTCCCCAAAATGTTTTTCATATTTTGCCACCCATTTTCAGCGTCTCTTAAGGTCATAGTGCCACATTATGCATTGCACAAAACCAAATTCCATAGAACTCGATTTTGCCATCTGGTTGTGCATCAATGCCAATGAAGAAGCGAAACAAACACAAAGAATTGAGTGTAGTGATTAGAGAATTGTTGCAGCCAGAAATTGAACTTCCAGTGATGATGCATTTGTTGTTGCAACGTGAACTTGATTGATTTCCACTCTGGATCTTGGCAGACTTGGCTGCAGCTCCCACAGTACCATATATAATATCGTGACAATTTTGTGATGTAGCCACCACCACATTTGCCATCATTCGTATGAGGAATTAGCCAAAATTTGACGATGGGTCAGAGAGTTTCGAAAGTAGAAAATTTGAAGAATCCTGTATATGAGTGACACTAGATTTTTTTTGGGGGAGCTCACCAAAAGCGGCAAAAATTTGCGCCCCCACCCCCAAACAAACCGCTGATCTCAACACTGAAATATGCTACAAATATTGTACTAGCAGTTATGCCAAGTCTGCAAGCGACCCATTAAGACTAGGGGTGACATTGCTGACTAAAAAGAATGGAAGACAAACCTACACAAAGTGGACAACCCAAAGAGACTAAACATCTGGTGAAAAAATACTTTTCCTGATTCTTCTTCCAATCCAAAAGCGGAGCGCTGAGCTGAGCTGAGTTGAGCTGAGGATTCTTCTTTCAGCAGGTTGGATCCTTTGTGTTTCAACTAAATCCACTGTGGACATCGAGAAGCAAATCTTGGAGCTCTGGAAACGTAGCAAGCAAGAGCATCTCCAGAAGGCTATACGACAGCTGCTTTATACAAACAGTTGACTGCATGCATTCCCACCCCAAATCCCACTGAAGTAAGCCAAACCACAACATCAATTGCACAGCCCTTCCAACACCCAACTGATGCTACTTAAACAGGCAGAGAAAACCTTTGCAACCTTCTTTAGAAAACTGACATGCATTCTCTAGAATCATTTGATCTATTATACTCTGATTTCTCTCTCTCTTACTCAAGAGTAGAAACCATTCAACCCTATCACATTCTCCCTTGTCCAGCCCCAAGCATAGCATTTGACTTCTCTCCTGCAAATATGATCTATGTACAAAAATGGACAAAAAAAATCCTTCAAAAAAATTCCCATCCCACAGCATGATGACCCACCTGAGAAAAATTGTATATATCTGTGGCACACCGTGTGTACTGCTTTTTACCAATAAGATTCACCAGTGTTGCAGGTGCTCGATCTGCAAACCCATGGTCAAATTCCATTAGCAAAACCCAAACTTCTGTTCAAAACTATCACTTCCAACCTGCCAACAAATAGTTTCTCCAGTGAAAACACTTCTGCATATATATATAGCAAGTGGTAAACTGGCGTCTTGAGTTTTACCAAGAAGTATTTCACGAACAACCATGGCTCTCCGTAAAGCCTCAAGATGATGCTCAAATGAATTCACTGGCGCCTGTTGCTGCACCCTCTGACCTGCTTTCTTGGCTTCCTCCAATTCTACACCTCCTTTTGGAGCACCTGAATTTGTTGAAGAGCCATGCCGATTCGGATGCTTGGTAAGAAAGATACCATCTGGCCAGAGAGTCTGCAGCCATCGTTTATACATCAGACCCAAGGTGTTCAATTTTGTGATGTAGCCATATTGGTGGTCATATTAGCCAAATTTCTCTACAGGTCACAGAGGAAAGTAGAGAAATTTAAGAATCCTGCTTGGAACCTATTGTCTAAATACAGTGATTTCAGGAAACAAAAAACAGAAAAAAACACCTCAAAATCTGGCGACTTTGGCACATTTACTTCACAAAAATCCCTTGTATGAGTCCCACTACAAATGTTTTGTCACCAAATGGCAAAAATTTGCTGGGGAAAAATGCTGATGCTCTGTACTTACTTTTGATGATGAATTAATGATGGAAACTAGCAAAATCAGTTTTTCAACAAAAGTTTCTGCTCTCAGGTTTTCTGCAAAAGCCCACAAAAAAATGGAGCTTTGAAAGGAATAAAAAACAACTGGTGGTCGGTCACATAGAGAATCCACTGAGAACCATAAAGAGAGACATGGAAACTTGCCCTATGAACCCACTGAATTCCTCTTGCCACAACCTCTTCACTCCGCAGCCATTGGATTTTCTGAAGCAGCCAATCGTCAATTGCATCTCCCAACCCAACCTGTAAAATTTGCTTTGCCATCCACAACACTTGTCGTCTGGCAGAAAACAAAGGGGCAACAATTATCAGATTCATAATAGGGAAGTTTCTTTTTTTTGTCAATTTTGTCAAGTAGGTGGACTGGTGATCATCCACAAGACGAATGAACCAGATTTGGCTAGAGGTCAGACATGAGAGTACAAAGTCTTTTTGGAATCCTGCCTAGTTTTGGTGACCTACAGGAACTCAATGTCTAAAAAAGGCAACTTCTAACTTTTTTTCCTCAAAATGTGGTGAATTTTTTTTGTGATTTTCAATCAGTGCCCAGTGTTCACATTTGCATGTGTGTGCTGAACATATTTGCACAATATGAACTCGTGATATTGTCATAAAGAAAGAGAGGAGATTTGCACCTGATCCAACCACGCCCTTGGAGTTGAAAAATGGCATCCACAAGATTAAGCAATGGCACACTCACTTTTGGAGGCGACCACTGCACATCAAAAATCCCAACTCAATGAATCACTGAAATACTAAATAAATGCAGACATACTAGAAGATCAGCCTTCTGTAACCAATCTTGTGCAAGAGCAGAAAACAAAGAGGGTCAAACTTGCTGGTAGTCTCGACAGAGAGAGGCTGGTTAGATGGGATTATTTTTTTTAATTTTAAGGGAGGCAGCTACACTAACACAATTGACGCTCACCTCCTGAGGAATCACAAGTTCGTCCTCAACCAGTTCGGAGATGAAAGAGTCTACAGGTGAATGTCCCTCTGATAAAGCCCTATCAAAGTGTCTTCCAAAATACAGATTGTCTCTGTCATCCAGAGTTGGCAACCCAAATCGATGACTGGAAGGCTTTGAGCCATCAGCTTCATGGGTGTCCACATGCAAATCACTGTCAGACTGCCAATCACCAGACCCAAAGCCATGAAGACCACTATAGTCAGGTTCCATGTGATCTTCATCTTCTGAAAGTGAGGTTGCAAAAGTTTTTTCACCAGAGCCACCACTATCACAGAGAGAAAGAACTTGAGAGGGTCCTGAGAGCTTCAGATTCGAAGAACTCCCAGGAGTGATTGATGTTGTGGTGCTTTGGAGAAAACCTGAGGTAGTCACAGTCTGGCCCATAGTCATCTCCCCACTACCACTATTACCCAGAGGAAGTCGATACCGGAGCCCAACAGTGGTGGTCTTTAAAACCCCTTGAAGGTCATCTGAAACTCCTCGGATTTGACGAAACATATCGTCCATTGCATCATCCACATTCACTGCAACATCATAAGTTCACAACACCAAAACATTTGTACGAAAGAAGCATTACACTCTAGATTAGACTAAGAATATGTAGACCAAGAAGAATCACAACCCCATTTCAAACACAGCTGAAGAACAACTACTGCTGACACAGATAAAAAATTGGTAATTGGAAACAGAAGAAATCAGAAATGACTCACCAGCTAAAGTCTTCATCATGGATGGAGCAACTCCAAACGCATAGTGCTACAGAAGAAAAAAGACAAAAGAGAAAAATGGGTATGAGTATCAACTGCTTTTCCATCTCCCTATGTATGTACAGCCACATGCAGGTCCAGAAAGCTAAACAGTGATGTCAAACACCAGAAAACCAGTTTCCCTCAAGTGTCCGCCAAGGAGAGAAACAAAACCCACCTGTGAGTTCATGCTCAAAAAATCCCATACTTCATGAAGCTCTGCAATGCTTGGAATTGCCAGAAGATCCTGTTCAAGAGGATTCAAGAGCCCTTATAACCCTAAAAACTCAAACGACAACCACCCAGGGAAAAAAATGCACCCAAATCTTGTAGAACATGCATGAATGTTGATTTTGGAATACATGATGTTTTTACACGTTGGAATACTATTGTGAAATTCTGATAGTGAGTCTACAACGTGTGCAGTGATGAAGGAGGGTGGGACTGAAAACATACTCTCAAGTATTTGTCAAGAAGAACACAGCGTTCACGAACAAAGTCGTTGTCGAGACTTGATGTGAGAAATCTCTTTGGAGGAAGACTGAGAGAATAATTGGGCATGCCCTTTAAGCGCCTATGTAGCTGCTCAAAATTGCGAAACCTGCAATTACAACCCAGCAAACCATAAGGGCCCTGGAGACATGGATCTGTTCATGTCCAGAGAAAGTTGAGATAACCCAATTGCTTGTCCCAGTCCTGCTCATCATATCTGCCCCTTTGATGAACCTTCACATTCATGCATTCTCCACAGGTGGAAAACATGGAACCTGGAAAGAACCAAGACTCAAAAAAGGGCTAAAACTGTGGGTGCTGCACATTTTTTTGTTTCTGAAACTCAAAACTGTACACTGTACAATAGGAGTAGAAGTTATGCATCAGCAGATACAAAGAAAGCTACAACATGAATGGCTACCAGGATCTGTTCAGAAAGGTCGAATGAGTGCAACTTGAGGACCACTTACAATACCTTCTTTGGACTTGCCAAGTTCGGTTGTCAGAGTCTCCAACCCTGATAGCATATACTGTAAAAGTTTTCGATCCATCTTTCTCAAAATGAGCACCCATCACCTGCAACATCAACCCAAGATTGCCATTCTTGCAGTGTCATATCAGAAGACACAAAAAAAAAGAAAGAGAGAGAAAGGACTCGGGGTAAAACCCTAAACCCTAAACCAATTGGCACCACCCAGACCTCCAGGTAGTGCTAATTTTGTTGGGCAGTAGTGTCAAGCTAATCCTCTGAAAAAATTGGTTTGGGATCAGTGCATAGTCTTGCCTTGCAGTATAGCTTGTTCAGGGACATCCGAGATGTGAAGACAGTCGTTGGAACACCAGTCTTTGGCCTCAGAGACATTTCAGATTCATTTTCACTGTGTGCCCTGTTGACAACATTCTCCAGATGTGGGATGACACTCATGGCTGTTGTTGTTGGTCTTACTGAGGTCAAAATAGCTGCTGCCTCCTCTTCATGAGATCCTCCTTTGAGGTCATGCCATTTTTCAAGTCCTCCCTCATCACTCCTTGATCTGCGATGTGATGAATGCATCTTTGCCCTTCGATATCGCTGTTGACCAGAAGCCAGCCTCTCTCGGTTGTTGGAGAAACTTGATGAGTTCTGAGCTTTAGCTACAGTTTCATGCTGATTGCCGGTACCTTCCATAATAGGTAACCGAGAGCTACTTGAGATACTTGGCACCTGTTGCAGGTCCTCTGATAAGTGCAAAGGAGCTTGAAGCTCTTCTTCATCAGTGTCATGTAAAGAAAATCCTATCCCTGGCAGTCGCTGATCTCCACCTTCTGAAGTGTCAAAAGGCCGGCCCTCATATCTCTCAGCACTCCTATGGCCTTGCTTTATGTCCAAAAAGTCTGTTGAAGTGGTGGCAGTTGTGAGAAGCCGGTGTGATGAAACTGGAAGCTGCCCCCTGAGCTCAGGGCTCTTAGAGGTCCCTTCCATACTGGTCATGGGTTTTACTGCGACTTTTGATTCAGATAGAACAAGATGACCCACTTTTCCTCCAGGAGGCTGTAGTAGTAGATCTACAGCAGACTGGCTAACTGCTGAACCTAAAGAGGTCTTTGAGATCTCCCTCTTTTTGTAGTTCCTGCCTTTGGCCCATAAGTTGTCAAGGTGCTCTGGTGTCAGAGCTTGTGTTCGCCGCTGTGTCACAGCATCCAACACCTGAGCCCAGTCACTGTGAGTAACCGAACCCAACTCCCCATGGCCAGGCCCAGAACAAAGCTGCTGCTGCTGCTGCTGCTGCTCAGGGGTGTTGTTGGCTACCTGGAATTGCACTTCCACAATTAGTATTTTACACACCCAACACCTGAAACCTCACAAGTGCATATATACTTCACAGTTCTGCAAAGAAGAAACAAGATTTTAAATCCTGGTCTTCAAAACTACCCATAGTACAAAACTATCATGATTTCTTGCACGTGTGTAACTCGGCCTAACTTTCAACCACTGACTTTCATCACATGCTTCAATCAAAAGGTGTGAAATTTTTGCCTCTTTCAAAGGTTTTGTTGCATCAGAGGACTGCAGTTGTGTGACCAAGGCACTGAGGTATCCAGTTGAAGTTGAGAGTGCTCCTTTGGGTGGAGGCTGGATCACATTCTTAGTCTCCTCAACTAAACCCTCTAAGTTGCCAATTGCTGTCATCTCAAGGCCTGAGAGCGATGGCTTCCGTTGCAGGATGATCCGCTCGGGGAGATGTGATTTGACATCCTTACTGTTAGTCTCACCAGATGTTGATGAAGCTCGGTTGGCCTGGCCTGACTTCTCTTTTGAAGACAAGGCAAGTGACTCAATGAGCTCATTGATGAACCTGAATCCACATAATTACACATACAAATGTGACTATATCTTTCAGCAAAGCCCACTATAATAAGGCCCAAGGGGCCATAATGGTCTAGGATTTAGTGTAACCCTAAACTGTAAACCCCTAAACCCAGTATAAATATCTCCTTCGCTTCTTGTGATCTCTGCAGAACATTCACCAAAAGCCAATCCTGCTATTCCAGGGGTAAGAAGCAGCACCGGCAATAGGCACTCACTACTCACCCAGGGCTGGCAAAGTTGAGAGCAGGCAGTAGAACTGAGCATGTAAGCAACTCTCGGGCTATGCTTTTCAGCAACCGACAACGCAAGTCTTCACGCCTTAACACTAAAGCAACCACACCCCCCATCAGTCGTTTCAGTACCTGCAAAAATGGACATATGCAGAAGCAAGAAGTACCAGTCAGGAAAAAACTGTCAAAAGCTTAGGCAGTTGATTAATTCTCTACATGTGATTGCCTCTGCATTGTTGTAGCTGCATGCCCAAAAATTCAGAAAGGCTGAAGAGCAAGGGAGCAAAGGCAGAAAGGGTTGCTTACCTTGTACTCTGCTTCAGGGGAGATGAGGGCTGGGTGCAGTTCCCTAGCAACAAGCATAGCCTCCTTCAATTTCTCATCTCTCTCTTCTGTCGAGAGTGATGCCATCACATCAAGCCCTACGCTTGCTTTCATTCGACGAAAGAGCTCAAGATGGCTTCTTATTAAGTCCACCATATCCCTGCATCATCAATGCCACATTGTCAAAAGTCTGAGGGTCAATGTCACAAAGGTGCTCTTTGCTTATGCCTTGCACACGATCTCCTTGAATCCGTGCACTAGATGATGATTCACTAGTAATAAACTCAGATTAAAAAAGAATGTTGAGGTCCCCCCAAACTTACCTGGAAATAAGTTCCATAAGGTCCACACGCTTGACGCGACGGGCGAGTTCCCCAATCACATTATTGATCAAAAGCTGAAGCTCTTCAGGAAACTCATGATCAGGTGTAAGTGATGCATACCACAGATTTGTAACCCACTCATCAACCACAGATTTTGTCAGATCATCCACTGCAGCCTCGATTGATGGCGAGTCTATGTTATGTCGCCACCTGCCACATTACACATTTGGCACATTTAATCAACCCTGAACAACAACAATAACAACTAACTACCCTCAGCAAGTCTGGTGGCACCACAGCTTCAGAACCCTAATGACCGGTGGGTTGAACAAAATTCTCTTGGAAACAAGGAAAACTTCTACAGGTGACTGACATTGAGGTGCAAGTGTTTTTTCACTCACCTGTTTCTCACAAAGTTTGATGGTGCAGAGAGAACAGCAGGGTCATTAGGATGGAGTTGGGGGCGTAGCTGGGGTCGGGTAGGAGGTGGACCTTCTGGAGGTCTCCTTCGAATCTCAACTTCGAAAGAAAGGCGGCGCACCACAGCCAGGAAAAGGACTGCAATGGGTATATTGATCCAGATGGAGCTGCTTGTCACTGCAGAAGAATCGAATCCAACAAATCCACAACAATTATTAGACCAGTGTGGGACAGGTGGTCCAGACTCCAGACTCCAGACAGTATCACACAAAAGACTGACTTCACAGAGACACACCTGCTGCCACCAAAAGGACAGCAAAACTGCCAACACTAATGAGCACACTAGGGTTGAGCACACTCTATGTCTCTCACACTGTGAATACATCAATCACTTCAGACTGTAGAAGATCTGAACTGTAACTGAGGAAAATTTCTCAAATTGTAGGAGATTTCAGACGTAATAAATCATTCACAAGAGCCTAACAAAGAATTCCATGTGCCATATTCTTCTTCTAATTCAGAGATGGGTTGCTCCTCCTACTGTCTTCACCCACAAGAGTCCTGAAGAGAAAAGACCCCACACACAAGAGTACTGAAGAGAAAGACCCACCCACAAGAGGAACTGAAGAGAAAGACCCACAAGAGGGACTGAAGAGAGAAGCCTTACAGGACATGAAGTAGGCAAGGCAGACCACCAAGATTGCCCACAAAAGCGTCCGTCTTTTGGCTTCTTCCACCAAATCCTTCAAGGTCCCCATGGCAGTTTCCAACCCCAGCAGCAGGCACACAACCAGTTGGTCATAAGCAAAATTGTAAGTCAAGCTCCTCCCCCTCCTCCTCCTCCTCCTCCTCTTCTTCTTCTTCTTCGTCTGCCTTAGTAAGTGGCTTTTCCTGCTTCCTGCACTCGACACTACTACTACTGATGCAAGACATATTGTTTCTTTTCTTCCCCAACACTTCACGCATACAGAATGACTTCAGACAGAAGACGAGAGATGATGAAGATGTCTTGCGAGAGAGGGGGAAGAAGTGACGCTGCCGATTTCTCTCGTCCGTCAGTCAATCAGTCAGTCAGTCAGTTTGCTGCACATGCGCTGATCTGCTGCGTATCTTCCACGGCCGGTCGCCACTGGATCCACTTAGTGCCCATCTATCTTCTTCCCATTTGCAGTGTGTGTCTTCTCTTGTCCCCCGCGCGCGCGCCTCTCTTTCTCTCTCTCTCTCACTCAAATGCACGCCAAGTTCGCGCGCACGGAAGCCGCCTTTTCCATGTCCCTAGAAACTTGTGTTTTTACTCTAACTCTCCGTTTGTTTGTTTTGTTTGTTTGTCTTGTTTTTTTGGGTTTTGTCGCAAAAGTGTTTCTGAAGCTGGTGTAAAGGAAGAAGGATGGCGAACTTTTC
This sequence comes from Sphagnum tenellum, assembly GCA_963921925.1. NCBI lineage: Eukaryota > Viridiplantae > Streptophyta > Sphagnopsida > Sphagnales > Sphagnaceae > Sphagnum > Sphagnum tenellum. Next base: position 14,064,304 of record OY998155.1, read on the forward strand.
TGTCTCTGTCTCTGTCTCTCTGTGACACAGTTTGGTATAGAATTTGTGTTCCATCTTTTTTCTTCTCATTTTGCATTTCAAGTTTTTTGGGTGGAGTTTTTTTTCTCTACAATCACATTCACATCTAGATTCCACCATGGTCTCCAATTCTGCTTCTGTCTTGCAATCAACACCCATGTGAGATCTAGTTTCCCGTCTGCCTCCAATTCCTGTTTTTCTCTTTACATTCACATCTAGATTCCACCATGGTCGCCAATTCTGCTTCTGTCTTGCAATCAACACCCATCTGAGATCTAGTTTCCCATCTGTCTCCAATTCCTGTTTTTCTCTTTACATTCACATTCACATCTAGTTTTCACCATGGTCTCCAATTCTGCTTCTGTCTTGCAATCAACACCCATCTGAGATCTAGTTTCCCATCTGCCTCCTATTCCTGTTTTTCTCTTTACAATCACATTCACATCTAGTTTCCACCATGTCTCCAATTCTGCTTCTGTCTTGAAATCACATTGAGATCATCACCTTGAGATCTAGTTTCCCATCTGTCTCCAATTCCTGTTTTTCTCTTTACAATCACATTCACATCTAGTTTCCACCATGTCTCCAATTCTGCTTCTGTCTTGCAATCACATTGAGATCATCACCTTGAGATCTAGTTTTCCATCTGTCTCCAATTCCTGTTTTCTCTTTGCAATCACATTATTGTCCTTACATTGTTGTTCAGTGGAGTTTTCTTTTGCAATCACATTCAGAATCTAGTTTCCACCATGTGTCCAATGCCGTTTCTCTCTTGGCAATCAAACACACTGAGATCACAGTAAGAAGATCTAGTTTGTTGTTGGCTTTGCCTACCAAGGCAAGAAGGATATTGTGTTTAGATTCATTATAGAGTATAGTAGCTTAATGGATTTTGGAGACGGATGGGAAACTAGATCTCAGATGGGTGTTTTTGATAAAAGCTCATTCAGAAGCCCCTAGGTAGTAGTAGGTCTATTTTTATATGAGGATTTTGAAAGATGATATTTTGGTTTGTGTTGAAACTTGAGATTAGTTACAGAGTTATGATCTCTTGAAGGATTTTGGTTTCTTTTGGAGGGTTTTCTAGAAAACTCTACATTGAGATCTAGTTTCAATAGTTCATCTATGGAAATTATTTCAAAAAATTTAAATGGTTTTTTCCACAATTGAGTTTCATAAGGATTTGGAAGTTAAGCCCATTTCAATACATATCGTATTGGCATGATTAACTTCATAGGTGGTTTAATATACTTGGGACAAGAGGCTGGGGGGGATCACTAGTTTCTTTGCAAATCACATGATGGTCTAAAAAGTGAACGATATTTTATTTTATTTTATCTTTCGGGTCTTCATTAGAATGTTCTTGTTGTTACTTATGTTTGTCAAAAACCATTATAAAAAATGGTGGCATCACATCAAGCACAAGCAACCTCTATTTCAAGGTGTGCTGTAGATGAGAGCTCTTCTCAGCTAAGTTTTTCCTTTAGGTGTTCTTCCTCTCTCCTTATTTGACATGCTCCTTGCAACTTGAGGGTTTTGAGTACTTGATTTGTTCATATTTCCCTTGTTCTTTGCCCTTGTTGCCTAGAGTCGAATCCTTTCCTCTTGTCCATTCCTCTCTTCTTCTTTTTTTGTGGTGCTAAGTTTTATTAAAGCTTGGCAGGTTCTCATCGTTATAAACTTTTTACATTCACTAGTTTGAGATGCTAGTGGTTGTTCACTAGTTTAGGATATTGAAGAGATCTAGGTCAAATGGCATGAAAATTAAAGGAGAGCACTTTTGACATGCATGAATTCATATGCTTTATCTAACTTTTCATGTAGAGAAATGAGGTGGGATTTGAAATGTATCAAACCTTTTGGGGGTGAAGGGGGGAAAGGATAAAAGGTGAAAGAATTTGTCTATCAAAACTTTTAATTTATTGTAAGGAAATACAATGAAATTGTTCACCAATTTGCAAAGGAAAGTTTGTTGAAGCGGGATTTTAAAAATGAATGTCCACTTGTTTTAGAGGAGAGGGACGTTAGACAAATAAATTAATGTTCATTCTTTTATTATGAATGAGAGGTGGAGGAAAAGAAACATAAATGTTTACATTCCATAAAAGAATGCAATCGGAGGGGAAAACAATCATTCATTCAATCCAAAGAAGAAGCAAGTTTGAAGAGGAAAAAAATTCAAAACTCCACCCATTCCAAAGGAAGAAAAAGGTTGGGACAAAGAAAACAAAACAAAACAAAGTTCAGGCATTTTCTTTAAAGGAGAAAGAAGCTCATTTTGGAGATCAATAAATTTTGTGCATTTTCACACCATATGAGAGGGTTGTACCAAATACTCTGGCATAGGAGACCATTATTCTTCTACAGAGTTTTATGGGTGGGGTTGCTAAAAGGTGAATGACTAAACTTGGATGTGAAAAATATTTTTGAGCATCACATACTAAGCACCAATGGAGATGCTCTTACAATTGAGCTGCTGACATAGCTAAGTTCAATGTCCTCCTGCCAGTAGGTAGTCTGCAAAACATGACAATGAAGAAGATTCAAATTTTCTTGTGTGGGAGGAGGTTTCATAACGCCTCCCCCCCTCAACAAGCAACAAATTGATGATGTTCCATAACGCAGAGTCCAACTAAGATTTCATGAAAGATCATTTTTCACAGGAATCAGATTCTCATGTTATGTGGTAGTAGTTCTGACCAAGTACTTATTTTGCAAAGAGCTGTTTCATAACACATTTTCAGGTCACCAGGTGCAGTCTACCAATTTATTGGCCCTGCCTGTACTATAAGGAGCATCTCCATTGGTGCTCAGTATGTGACTCTGCAAAAATATTTGCCACTTCCAAGTTTTAGGTATTTACTTTTTTCCAACTCAACCCATAAAACTAAAACTGGGACTACAAATAGGTGGGAGATTACTAATAGCAACCCACCTGGACCAATCAAACATCTAGCCAAACAACAGCAAGCGTTCGGCTTTGCAGTGCTTTCCACCAATCTCAGCATTTCGTGCAAAATTGCAGGGCCAAAACCAATCTATAGAGCCAAACCACAGCATGTTTTGACTTTTCTTCATCCAATTTTCTTTGTGCACCAGTGGAGCTGCTGTTCTAATCAAATTTGAATTGAATTTTCAGGAACGCAACACAACACACTCTCTGAGGAACAACCCAATTTCGGGGAATAAGTCAGGCGTTGCCACTTTCCAGCACCCTTTCTTTACTCATCACTCATCAATTCAATTCCCACACTCTCGGGCTCCAGCTCTCTCTATGAATAAAATCGATTGGTGCTCCGAGTCCAAAACTTGTGGGTAACACACATTGCCCACCAAAATGTAACTTGAATGAGAACAAAATCGAAATAACTAGGAACCAATTTTTCCTGACCTTGACTCATCTCCTGGGTCCCTTGATATTTACATGTTAAAGGACCATGATATCCAGGGAGGGCCCTTTCTTCCAGAGAAATATCCACCTAAAACAAAGGATCAAAGGGGAATACAAGTTTGTTTGACAATCAAACCTCTCTGATGTGTCATGAGCCGCACTATAAAAGGAGCCAGCTTTGACATTTCATTCAGAGGGTCTACTGATACAATAGTGCCACCCTTGTAAAAGGTGAAATACAAAGATATTTCTATCCCACACAGTGTAGAATTGACAATTAAACCCTTCACAAGGTACTCCCTAGAAACACCCACACTACTCAATGTTCATGGTTACAGGTCCTTTTGGAGTGCCAGCAGCTCTTTTGTCTGCTGCTGTAAACCTTGGCAAGTTGAGAAGAGAGTTCACTCGTGTCACTCCTTCCAGGGCCGACCATTCTTGATCCTCTTCTGCATCCAACCAATCTGCCAAGCTATTTTTCTTCTGTGTTTCATTGCCCCCCATCTCCTTCCGTTCGTTTAATATCTCTCCCCCTTCTGCAGCACCTCCTGCACCCTTTGGTGGGTCTACTCTTACAGGCAGAGCAGTCTCTTGGACTTCCAGTTTTCCATCTTTCATCTCACGGGCTGTCTGTGGGCTGACACCTTTCACAGGGAGGTCAACTTGCTCATTGGTTACTGGGTCATAACTTTCAAAGAAGACATCACCATCTTCAGACAACACTGAAGATATATCCGCTCTTGAGAGGTGTCTAGAGATCAAAGCTGGGTCATTCAAGTGAAGACACACAACTGCACAGTCATCCACCTTTGATGTTGGGTACTTGAGTCTCCATACACGTACAGCTGACTCAACCAAAGCTTGGGCTGCTGTTGAGTGTGTGGGTGCTGAAGCTACTATATGTACCACCTCATCATTGCTTAGCACATCCCATATCTGCAAATGTAACATTGGAAATGTCAATTAATGGTGTGGTAAGATCCAAATAACTTACATGTGGAATGTTCATGGTATGCTATTGGACACAGTACTCAACTGCAACAAGCCAGCTTGCCAAAGCAAAGTAGAATACAGCAGAATACTGTAGTATTTTGTACACGTGCAGACGGACAGTCATAAGATACATGTCTTACTAACACCGACAAGAAACAAGGGCTTTTAACTATCAAGTGTGAGAGAAAGTTGAATGATAATTGATCATACCCCATCAGATGCAAGAACAATAAACAGGTCTCTGTCTGTCAACTGGCGATAAGATATTTCTGGGACAGAAATGACCCCGTAGTCTTTCAAGCAAAAGTCACCAAATGCTCTGGCCATGGCCAACCCTGGTGAGTCATCAAATGGCAACCACACCCTGAAAACTTCTGGCTCATCACCCAGTGCAAACACGCGACCCTTGTATTCCCTTATACGATCTGCTTCTTCTGTAAGTCAAAGCACACAATTCATTACGAAGAGGCCTTAAGAGGCTAAAACAGGGAAATGCATTCTTTACAGCACCATCTTTGCCTGAACCTGTCACGAGGAGTACCTTCTTATAGCAAAGGTTCCAACACAAGCATGAGACACACAGACAACCACCCCTGGGTTGTTAGCAATGTCAAGTTTTTAACTCTCAGTGAACAACTGCAAATAACTACAGCATGAAAAGCTTCAAGTAGGGTCCAACTTTTTCAATGTGAAAATGGAAAGGACATGTACGAGGCAAGTTGGGTTTCAAATCAACTGTCAACTGGATGGCCTTCAACACGCCATTCTCATCTCTGGTGCCCATGATTGCTCGAGAGTCTCCCACATTCCCAATCACAAGGTGTTTTCCCTACAATGAAAGAAGTGCACCAGCTTAAAAGACCAGGTTAGATGGAAACCTACCTCAACTCTTCACACCAAATCAACAAAAGCAAACACTACAATTTACACAAAATCCTTTAAATCAAAGCCCCAGTTCACATCAATCTGCATACATACAAAGTTTCCAAACCAATCTGACAAATACTGCAAGTTTTCTGTTACCTGCTTCAAGACTGTTACAGCTGTGGTGCCACTGCAGAAGCAGTCAATCAATGGATGTGATCGCAACTCTTTATCCATCACTCGATATGCTGTGAGATGTGCCTCCATCCAAGGCTGAAACATTGGGGGCTTCCTTACTACCTCATCATTGTGGTCTGGCAGGTTTTCCAACAGTGCATTCTCACTGAATTCAAATAGTGCAGTATCTCTATCAGAGTCCTCAGCATCACAAATTGCACTCTCATACATACTGCTCACATTTGAGCCACGGTCCATCTCTGCAGTGTCACATAGCTCTGCACTATCGTCTGATTCACTCTCTTTGCTATTATCCTTTGTTGCAGCCAGTTCTTCTTGCCAGTAATGGAGGAGTTTCGAGGGTAAAGAGTCTCTCACTCTCCTGGCAACAAGATGGCCATATGGACCATGGCCATCATATACCCCACAGTACACTGTATCTTCCATGGATGCAAAATCCTGCAAAAAGGAGGAGAAAGAACACAGAATTGTCAGCAATGGATAACAATGAGCTATGGTTCTAAATGCAATGGGGAGACTCATGTGGCCTCCCGTAGATACAAACATCCTTTTTGCTGGATGTGTGGGGAGCAAGCTCATCATCTCCATCACCAAGTCGTAGGCCACATGAGAATGACGGGATTCCAAGGCGCTTGCTGCATTCGGCCTATGGAAGAACCTCTGACAAAAAAACAAACCAAAATATAAAGAAAACAGGGGAAACAACAAACATGATTTCTACCTCCCATACAACCATGGCATCCTGGTTGGTTCCTTTCCGACCCTGTTGCGTGTAGATACAGGCGACGTTACTTGCACCATTGCTACATATTCTGCCAGGAAGCGAAGCCAAGAGTGCATCATTCTTGGCTTCTAATGTCAAAGTTTCCATGGCTTCCCTCCTTAGCTCCTTCTGCCTTTGTCTCTTTCCCTTGGCACGCTTGCGTATATTGCCAGCTGCTACCGCCTGCTGCGTTGTCGAGAGACAAGACCCCATGTTGTACACAACTCTGGTTTTCGCCCATCTCCTTTCCCCAATCCCCGCGGAAACAAACCCCCAGACCAAAACCAAAAAACGAACAAACAAACAACCAAACCCTCCCTCACAACTCACTCAGACACACACCTCAAATCTATCGGTCTCCCGCCTTCCACAAAGCAACAACACAAAGCACAACACGCGCGGCATCTTCCAAATCCCGACATTCCAAATCCTTCCTCAGGAAAGCCTTTGCAAGCTTTGCGAGTACACAACAGGCTAACTTAGGGTTTGGATTTTGGTGTCAAAGTTCCCGAAGCAAATGCACGAGAGAGAGAGAGAAAACAAAGAAAAGAGTGGACTTGTGTGCGGGGGGCTCGCTCGCTCGCGCGCGCGCTTAGTAGCGCCAGCCAGCGCCGAAGTACGCCAGAGAATACACCAACGTACGCCAGCAAGCACCAAAGTACGCTATTTTTAACTTTAAAAAAAACTGTGCAAGGTTTCCGTTGGTAGGCAATGGAAGGAAATGGATTCAAAGGCATGATGGAAGGAAATGGATTCAAAGGCATGATGGAAGGAAGGAAGGAAGGATGAATGGATGGATGGATGGATGGACAATGCCCTATACCCCCTTTGAACCACCCATGAATGAGCATGGTTTTGGTTGTTGTAAAAGCCTTGCTTGACAATATCGCCAAATCGGGAGTTGGTGCCATGATGGGTTTAGGGTTCATCACTAGGGCTTGTAAAGAGGGGAATTAATTTTTTGAGAATTCAAAAATTTGAGGAAGTTTTTAATTTAAAGGAAATAGTCTATCTTTCTCTTAAGACCTTATAATATACTAATGTGAACCCGGTGCATAATGCACCTGTCGAGCTCCGACCTTGCCATTTACATGAAAAAGGTATCTTAAGGCAAAAGAAGAAATATGGAAACTCAAATATGTTCGTCCGTTCGTCCGTCAGTGGGTACCCGCGACCTTCAGTCACTGTGAGGCGCCCTTGCATTGTTTTATTAAATTCGCCATTTTATTTATTTTTTTGCTATAGCCTGAATAGGATCGTCATCATTTAATGCTAATTAATGTTCGGGATCCTCGCCAATGGACCTACTTGAGAAATTTGCCCCAAACAAAAAAAAAAAAAAACCCTGGTATTAACCAATGTGGAGAAAAAGGCGGTGGGGGGGGGGTATTACATACCCTCCGGATATGTGGATTTGAACAATTCAGAACCAAAAATATTAAAAATTAAGTTCCGAGTATTTGAAAATTAGCAAAATAAAAAAGAGCCCCCAGTTTGGGTGGGTGAAAAAATTTCAAAGAACCGTCGGGTTCCAGACAATTCAAGGTGGATATTTAGTTTTTTTCCAAAACACGTTTGAGAACCACAGAGATATATGAATATCAACCTTGATACCCACCGTCACAAACAGATTGATCGCTCACTGACTGACTGACCAGTGAGCGTTGGTTGAAATTATACAGAGGCTGTCTGTCCAGGCCGGTTCTCCCATAGAAAATCTATTTGTCCGTCCGTCTAACTGTCCAGGCTAGTTCTGCCGACGAATTAAAATGCGAAACTATCGCGTCAGACAGACAGACGCACGGACTAAGTGAATTTATATATAAGATTTTGAGGTGGATGTTTGGAAACCTAAACAAGGTTTTTTTTTTTTTGGCAATTTCATGAAAAAATGATGGAAAAAACAAGGGTGTGAAATGATGTGAAGGAATTATAAATACATAAAATAAAGAATTGCCTTAAACTTGCCTTGCGTATTTAACTCATGCACCACAAGGCAAAAATTCCATTGCCAATCTAATATGGTTGTGTGCAAACTATGTTGCCTTTAGCACTTAATAGTGGGTGCTCGTGACCTTCGGCCACTGTGAAGTCCCCCGATTTTTTTAAACTAAGAAATGTACAAAGGCACAAAGCAGTTTTAATTAATTTATTTATTTATTTGAAAAGTCCCCCATGAAAACATACATGGAGGGAATGCCTGATATATATAAAAGTCCCCTTGGACGAAACCAAAGCCGAAGCCCTGGAAAAAAACTAGGAGTCCAAAGGAGACCCCAAAGAAGCCCATACCCACAAGAAGAATCGTTGCAACACCTCGCGGTAGACTACATTACTGGTGTAAACGCCAACAGGGGCCCCATTTAGAGCCGCCCGGTTGCCACCCCGTACCAGCACCCGGACGCCCCGCCGTGAGCTGCACCGAGAGAAAGCCACATAAAGGTGCCCGTGACAAAAAAACAGGCTTGGGTAGGTACACCCCCACTGTCTACAATGTTTGCCCCTGGGCCTTGTTGATAGTCATGGCAAATGCAGGCCGCAATGGGAACTGTCGCCGACGGAGAGTAAAAGGCATCTTTTCGATGTCAGAGGGAATGATGTTGAGGCGGGGAATGAAAACGCGCCTACCCTTGTCTGGTCCTGTGGCAATCTCAGCATCAATTATGTGCTGCATCAACTTGACCACAATAAGCCGAGTGCCATTTGCAAGGCCGCTCGGCATATTCCGCAGCAAAATCACCGGGCAGCCTTCCTAGAAGGTCAAAGTGCGGGGTGGCACCCCTGACATGCTAAGGGAGTTTAGAAACTCGATGGGGTAAACCCCTCTCTGTTCGCCTTGCACAACAGAATCAACGTTCTGGAACGTGCGGCGCTATGCTGGTGGGCCATCAGGTGTGCTGAGGTCAAACCTATTCATGATGGCGATGTTGACGCTATCAACGTCCTTGTTTAGTGGAGTTAAAATGGCCCTTTCAATGATGTGCTCATTGCGTGACTACGAGTCTGTGAAGCGGCCAAGGTCACCATAAACTTCATCGACCAGGCTATCAATGGTGTCACCTTGGCAGCACATGTCTTTTGGGATCAAAATAGCCTCCTCCCCAACCTCAGGAAAGACTTGCTTTGTGCCCTCCCCAATGCGTTGCAAATAGTCTGCCCAAGCTTGTTGTTGTTGAACATTGACCGCGGCGGTGGCTCCGCCCTGCGCTAAAAGCCTCTGAACACGCATGTTTTCATGCAGGCGACGCACTTTAACACTGTGCCAAAGGATTGCAGACCTCTTGAGACTGGCATCCACAATCTGGCCTCTTGTGCCCCGGGGAACCACAGGCAATAGCTGCCTAAAATCACCTCCCATGACAACAACCTTGCCCCCAAAAAGGATGTCCTTTAAGGCAGGGTCAACAACACCTAAAACATGTTGGAGCGTGCGATTCACAGCCTCAAACACATGCTTGTGGGCCATGAGTGCCTCATCCCACACAATGAAGCGTGCAACCCGAATCAAGGCCACTTGTGGACTGTTCAGGGGAACATAGCAAGTAGAGGAGCCACAAAGGCCTGCTATGGGAATTTTGAAACTTGAGTGAGCTGTGCAGCCGCCCTCCAAAAGCAAGGTTGTAATGCCAGAAGATGTCGTCAACAGTGTTATGTCACCAGTAGAGCAAACCTTGCTGAGTAGGCACCCGTAGAGGAAAGTCTTACCAGCCCCTCCCAGCCCATCAACATAAAAGGTTTTGTCCACCGTCCTGGGGTCATGGACCGCGTCAATGACATTGTCGTAAATGGAGCGCTGGTGCTGATTTAGCAAATGCACATATCGAGCAAGCTGTTGAGCTTGCTGCGTCACATTGTATTTGGCTCGCTCCTCGGATACAGCAGCGTCCCCCGGGGCAGCCAGCTGTGCAGGGATAGGCAACTCAAAATCCTCTAGGGTTTTCCCCCCTTAGGCCTGCAACAACTGTTCCAGTTCCCGCAAGCCCTGGTCAAGGATGGCCTGGTCCAACTGCCGGTTGGGCATTACCTGCGCGATGCAATCAAAGGCGGGGGGGGTTATAATCCAAAAGTGCATAGTTATTCATGCTTATAGCTGCTAAGGAAATCTGGTCTGCAATAGGATCTAGCAGCTTGTTAAGCACCACCTGGAGGAAATTGGCCTTAGGTTCAATAGACACATTAAATGAAATGTGTGGAATGAATCCAACAATTGGTTGTTTAATAGAAAAGTTTCCAGACAACATTTCAAAGAAGACACCAGAGCATAACTTATACCATCACAACCCATCGAAAGGCAGGCTTGCAATATATACTTCCTTTGTGGAGGCCTTTTGGTCACTCACCTGGCGTGCTTGGTGTAGGAAATCCTCCATAAAGGCTCCCTTATGCCTGTCCCACAGCCGCCCAGGATTGGTGACGTTGTTGAAGATGAGCAGGCTAGCAAAAAGCTGCCGCAAGCTTCTTGGGAGTTGCACGCCAACAGCTTCTGAAAGGCACTCGTCCCATTCAGCATCATCTTGTAGCAAGCCACGAGCAAGGCAGGTAGCTTTAAAAGTGGGGTGCACAACTATGGTGGGCATGTGGGCCCGTGGGTACTTCTGAGGTCCTCAACGCATGTGGTCCCTACAACGTGGGTAAGCAAAACTCGCAAATAATAACGTTCGCCCTCTAAGGGTTGCACAAAGTACATGCGCCCCACAATTCCTAATGTCACATGATTGTTTCGCCCTGCACCCCGCCGCCCTACTATCCTTTTTCGGAGGTGCCACGCCTTTTTGGATTTGTTATTAGCGCAGCAAATGTTTACGTGTCCTCGAGAAGCCTCATCAGGCCATATCATAGCTCGGCACTGCTAGCACTCAACTATCCTACCCCCTATGTCAAGCACCGGAACACTGGCCTCATCAAATTCTGAAAGGGGGACGCAGGCTGCTGTGTGCAAAGCTTGCTGACCCCGTGCCTGCCGGTGTCGTTCGCGGTCGCAATCCCGCTCCTGCTGCCGCTCCCGGTCTGTCAGTCGAGCACGGGCCTCCGCCTGCTGCTCGCGGTGGCGGTCGCGCTCCTACTGCCACTCCCGGTCTATCAGCCGGGCACGGGCCTCTGTGTGTTGCTCGCGGTTGCGGTCCCGTTGCTAGTGCCGGTCTAGGTCTATCAGCCGAGCACGGGCCTCTACGTGTTGCTCGCGGTTGCGACCCCACTACTGGTGCTGGTCTGGGTCTGTCAGCCGGGCAAATTGATGCATTTTGATCTTATGTGTTTACACACAAATCTTCATCTTCATAGAATCCTCTGCAAATTACATAACAATTTCAGATGTTACAAATTCATATTACATGACAAATTTCTAATTTTAAGAAAATCCTTGGTAGTTGGAGATATTTACAGGTTCAGATTGAATTTTGGTGTTTCATTTGATTGTTTCTAAGGCCAAGACGCAACAAAATGAAACATTAAAATATATTTATTGGCCATGGCATTGAAGGTGAAACCCTTTGCTCCATTTTTTTTATTCAAGTTTTGTATAAAAGTTTGAGTTTTCAAATTTTTAATTACTAATAAAATAGATGTTTTGTTTTGAGATTTTTGAATTATGAATAAATTAGATTATCAATTTTTGAAAGAAATGAGAAGAATAATTTTTAGATAGACATTCACTTTACTTACATACCTACCTTAAACGATTAACTAGCCAACCTATCTACCTACCTACTTATTTAGTCACCTTAACAATCTCCCTATATGCTGACCTTCCTTACATACCCTAACAAACTACTTACATACCTAACTATATAACCTAACAACCTACCTACATACCTACCCATCTAAACCTATTTACTTATTCTAGGTCTACTTACATACCAACTTATACCTACTTACCTATAGTAGGCCCTATGACAGTGGTCCTCATTATACTGCTGTGATCATAGCAGCATAATGGAAAAAGACCCTTAATATCACAACTTATGTGACACTTCAGATCAGAAATGGCTAATGTGAAAACCTCACAGTCTTGTCAACCATTCTTGTCAACCATTTTGAAATAATTCGGTACATCACCTGCAAAGGTCACAATGATGAATGTCATAAAGCAATCAGAGGCATGCAGGGGCTTATTGTAAGCTTTTTTTAGGCCTTATTGAATGCACTCCTAAATCCTATGACAGCATGGAGAGGATATATTTCTGCAGCACTTGGTTATAATAGGCAGCATATACAAAACACAAGGTTTCACTTTATGCTGATGGACAACATCATACCTTCCTATGAATATAGGCACCTGTTGCCCGTCCTGGTATGTTGTCAACAATCCGGTAAGCCCTTGCAATTGCATCTGAATTGTCATACACCAAGAGGAAAATTCAAGACCCAAAGCAAATGAATTCAAGCCAGCACCTATGATTCTACATCTCCTCTGACTATTGTCTACTCCATCTATCTATTTGGACTCATGTTCCTCACATTCGTCTCAAACATAAGGCTCTGTGTCAAAAGGGAATCACCCATGGAGAAGGCCACAGGCAAGTAAAGACTGAGCTAATCAAAGAGCTATGGGATTTACATCACACAGGATCTTACATAAATCCAAGGAGCTATGGCCTTTATAGACAGCCATCCAGCAGTTTGCATAAACCTTCTCACCTGCCAACATGATAAATCCTCACTTTTGCTACAGAAATGGGACTTGCTACACAAATTATAATTTGTTTCTTTTCTTTTCCACCAGTGTCTGACTTTTCAGCAAGTTCCACAACATTCCAAGCCTTTTTTCCACATATGCTCAGCAGCATCAAGGAAGAAGGGAAGGAAGGAAGGAAGGAAGGAAGGTTTTTTTATGTGCAAAAGGGGGAAAAGAGCTTACATGGAGAAGAGGTGGATTGGAACATGAGCTCTACTCCCAAATTTAAATCATCTCCTTCACGTCCAACAGCAAACAATCAATAGCCTCCCTCCAGCACAGAAGAAACCCTGGCACTACAAAACCCAGAAAAGCAGTAAGGTACATACATCCCCACTAATTCACAATAGAAAAAAAAAAACCCCTCTGTCATACCTCAATGGGCCATGACTCCCTGACAGATGGAAAACAGAACTTGCAGAAATAACAAGAACACCCCACAAACCTTGCAAAAGGTTTACATCCCCAGTTGGGAAGAAGAATCTTACCGACTGCTCACTACTTTCAAGAGAAAATTTGTGCAATGGAATCTGTGGGCCCATAATTCACAAGGGAAAAAAAAACCAAAAAAAAATCATACCACAAAGAAAAATCCTTAAAAAGCACCATCAGCCACAAAACCTTGCAAAAACCCTCTATCATACCTCAATGGGCCATGACTCCCTGACAGATGGAAAACAGAACTTGCAGAAAGTTTACATCCCCATGCGGGAAGAAGAATCTTACCGACTGCTCACTACTTTCAAGAGAAAATTTGTGCAAATGGAATCTGTGGGCGATGGGCATCATTTTCCAAGTGCTACCAGATCTACAAGATGGGAAACGGTGATGGCAGACGATGAAAAAGAAGAAGAAGAAGAGTCGGAAAGGAGAACCAGCCTTTGCATTTTAATTCATCGGCAGAACCGGTTCTGCCATAGAAAATGCAGAGGCCGGTTCTGCCGGTGAATTAAAACGCAGAACCGTCATGTCGGACAAACGCATAGACTAAGTGAATTTATATATAAGGTAACACTTTAGATTTTCACTTTTAGAATGCTTTTGGGTTTTATGGTGTTGTCAATTTGTGACGATCCATTTAGGTAGATTGTTCAATCACGACCAATCAAATTGGTATTTCATTGGAAGATCTTCCTTTTCCCAACTAGTAGTTAGGGTAACTATGCCTATCATTGAACATTTAGTGAGATTGAGGAGGTCAAATGCCCACACATTTGGAATTTGATTTTTGGGTTCAAAGAACAAAACCCTCCACCTAACAAATGTCAAAAAAATTATTCAATTCGATAAAGGATTGAGAAGATATGGGGGTGTTTAGTGTAAAGGGGTTTAGTGTTTGGTGATGGGTGAATTAAAACATATTAAAATTTCCAGTTTAAAATCTTTGATGGTTGAATCTTTGGTTTTTACAATACAAATAATTTTTTAAAAACCCTAGTAGGCACCTTCTAGGCTTTAAATCACTCAAAACACATTAAAAATGAAAAAGATGTGGGGTTGGAACTAAAGAAGGGTCTAGAGCAATTTTTTCAAAAGATTTGAAACATGCTATCACTTGTCTTCTTTTGTGTTTCCTGCATTGCTCTTTTACTTTTGACATTCAAAGAACATTTGTAGCCCTCCAATTTGCACATCCCATGACACAAAAATCTCTCAATTCGGTTGAGGTATGGTTTAAATATTGAAAAGTGTTCGAAAATGGGTATATGTTTTGGTGGTAGGGGTAGTTACCCTAACACTTGTTTACCTTTCAAGTCTGATATGTTTCTACTTTAAAAGCTTGGAGATGGTGGAAATAAATGGTTGTTGCACCTTCAATGTGTTGGAAAGTTTGAGCCTTATTCATTGTTCAATAAGTGGATCCTCAAATCATTGTGAACTTCGTAGTAAAACTTTGTCGTTGTAACTTGTTATTTACAACAATCAAGGGAATCACTTATGAAGGAAGGGTTGGAGTTTCTATAGGCCTTATTGACTACACAATTTCAAGTTTCAACCATTTCAACATTCATGTATATAAAAATGAACCTACAAAATTTTCTTAGACATGTGACATTCCTATTTTCATGTTTTTTTTTTGCATTTTGATTCTTTAGTTTTTAATTTGGGTTTGCAATTTTGTTTGATTTGCATCTATTAATTTTATAGAGTTGATTGTGTTACTATGGCATCATTAAAAGTTCGAAAAAACTTTTGCTTCAAACTTTTCTTTTCCAAGTCAATTTAACAATAGTGCTATGAGTTTATCCACACCATGTAGAGATCTTAAATTGTTGGTTGTTTATGTTCAGCTCATACTTATAGTGCAAAAAATTGGCCATGCAAGAAATAGAAAAACTCTTATGACAAGGTTCATATGTTGTGGGTGTAATCACAATAACACATACCATAACAAGTGTAACATTTGCTTGATTTTTTTATGTTTTAAAGTTGTAATTTAATTTGATGTTGAAATTGCATGATTTGTTTATATAGTTGTATTTTTAATATATCATGGGAACATGTGAATTAATTTGAAATTAATTCAATGAGTAAAAAATAAACAAAAACATTCATCAAACATTATAATGCTTGTTTTAAAGCAATAAAAGGACTTGTAAAATGATTTGAAATTTTTTAAATGATATTTTTTGCCAAATTTTTAACATAAACCTTAATAAAATATTTTAAATTAATTTGATATTTTCAAAATTATTCCATGAATATTCTATGAATATTTTCTCAAACAATCACAAAAACAATCAAAAAACAAGTGAGTGTGGTTTGTATTATCCCATTTGCATGTTTGTAAAATTCTTGGGCAACCAAATTTCCTTGGGCCAAATCTATTATTGGAAAAGATTGTTTGGTTTCCCAAATGGGATGCTTGGTATGTTCAATTCTTGAAGGGAAAGAATATCTTCAAAATTGGATACTTTGCATAAATGTGTTGGGTAAAAAAAAAAGATATTGCTTCTCCTTGTGTTGTTGTTGGGGTATGATATTTTTTGCATGCCAAAAACCATAAGATTTATGTTGGCAAGCATATTAATACAATTTTGAATTTGATGTAGTTTATTGTTCATTTCAGTTCCCAAAAACATGGTTCAATTTATAACCATTTTCCATCTTTTAAATTAAGGTTGGCCAATGTTTAAATTTGAATCAATCAAAGAATTATTTTGCATTTTGATAGTAAAAAACATTGGACAAATGGTAATGGATTGGGAACAACTAAAACAATGCATATTATTGTCTTTCGTTCTATCAAGGTTGTTATGCAAGGGGTCAATGTTTTATCAGGGATGAATTTGGTTCAAGGTGGGTGTACTTTGGTTGTTATGGAGAATATGTATTTTAGGAACATCACATTAAAGTAATTTCATAGCTCAAATCTAAAGTTACTCATTTTTTTATTAACATGCATTGCATGGCACACCAAACTAATTTAACAATTGTTATGTTATCCAAGCTACCCTTGGTATCCCACATTGAATCAATGTTGTAGTTTTTTTACTCTTTATAGTCCTAAAAAGTTTATGGAGTTTAAAAAACTTATTGAAATTTTAGAAGTCCAAAGGTCTTAAATTATTAAGGAATGTGAAGACCTATTGAATCTCCATGTGGAGCCCATTGAAATGTATCGTGGTTGAATATAGGGCTTTGATTATGAGAATATATTTTGATCATGACAAGTCCAGATTTGTTTGTGAAAAGTTGGAACCACATATTATGTATGTAGTTCCAATTTTTCATACTATGTGACTTGGAATTGATCTTGGGTTTGCCATGTTTTATGCTTATGTTGGAGGTAGTCCATACCTTCATAAAATATGTTTAGCGTTGAAATGTTTTTATTATTGATTTTGTGAATGTGATAAATCTTTTTAAAATTGAATTTTTTTGCCTCTATATGATCCAATTTCAGGTTTTGATGACTTCAACAAATTATTGCAATAATCCCATGATGCTTTTGTGATTGGTCAAGGGATGGCCGAACAGGGAACCTATTAGTGGCTTTTGGAACGTGGAAGCTGATTTTTTTTGCTTTAAGGGTTTAAGAGTTAAGCCCGCCGAAAAGCTGGCTTAATGAAGGCGGCGAGGTTTATGATTTTTGGGACGTGAGGATTGTAACGGTGCATGGGAAGCTTGAGAAGGAAGCTAAGGAAAAAAAAACGGCAGAAAGATTTGGAAGGAGGTGGTGGCGATTTGACGAAGGGAAAAGGAAGACAAGAGCAACATTCTAGGGAGTTAGTTTTTTGGTTTTTGCTTTGTTTTGACAGTTGCTTGGCTAGTTGTTGAATTTTTTCGCTGCGCTAGTGACTTGGTTGAGCAGTTGTGTAATGGTTTGATGCAATTGATATGGAGGGTTGGTGCCGAGGAAATGATGAGAATATGAAGGGTCCGAGCTGTAGATTTAGGGGCATATTGAAGAGAGAGTGAGCATCTGGGTTGGAAAGTGTGTGTCTGCTGGAATTGCATCTGTGTTGTGGGACTTAGTCTGAGTGAGCACTAGAGACCCTCCAAGAGTATCCTTGAGGTGAACATAATGTTGTTTACAGGGAAGGAATGAAGAGAGGGACTGAAGCCAGAAGTCTGTCGTTCGTCTTTGCATAAGGATCTATCACCTTGAGTGGCTTTATGGGAGCTTGGTGTCTACTGATCTGAGTCCAGTGTTTAGAATGCTGTTGGGTATGAAAGTCTCCTGGTTTTGGGCTTCCAGATGATGAGAATGAGAGCATAGTGCATTGATGCATTCAGTGGGGTGTGGGTTAGCGGCTCTAAGGATCGAGTGAACACAAAGAGCTCTGACCTCAAAGGCCATACCTGAATCACTGTTAGATTTGTGATAATGTGCATTGCAGATTGGGCAAGTAACAGTTTCTGATCATTTGATCAGATGTAAGGTGTAAAGCTCTGGATTATGTGATCCGATGTGCTGTTTGGAAAATGGGTGAGTTGTTTCTGTTGAAAGATTAGAGCATGTGTGGGTGAGCGTTTCTGTGAGTTGTTTGAGTGGCGGTTTTTGCTGTAGGACGCCAGGCAGCCACAATTCTGTTTGGGTCTACACTTGCACCTTGGCTGGTTACATTAGTGTCTTTCTCTCTAACTTTTTTTTTTTTGGTGACACTTTGTCTTTGCCTTGGTGCTTTAACCATGTTGGATTTAAAGAACATCTAGGTTTTAAACTTATAAGACAAATTATGTTATCCACATTTTTAACCTTACATATGGATCTTGGATCAAGGTTAATGAAGTTGTTTTCCTAGGTGAATTGTTGTTGCATTAAAAAGTTCATGTATTGAGGTATCCCAAATTCTAATTTTAAAGTTGTAAAAGCGGTTTCGTGAGCATGAAGCAATGATGGTTGTTGGTCTTGTATAGCTTCAACATTAGTTGACTCCTAATGTAGTATAACCTATAGAAGATTCATTCCTTTTACATTTGAATGTTATCAAGCTTGCCTTTTGCATTACTCACAAGACTATAAAAGGTGCAATGTAGAGGTGGTAACGGCTAAACAATTTGATCTACAACAATTTCTAGATTACGAAAGAAGATTTTCTTTTCATCTTGAATGAAAAGGTTAGTGAATACATCAAATTGGAAAAAAAAATGCCATGGTTCAAGTTATCGAATTTGTTGAAGATGAAAGAACCTTCATCAATATGTCATTCATGAATAACAAACTATGGAATGGATTCATTCTTCACCTTGATTTTGATTTTGTTCGTATGTTACAAAATTTTGTATGTGAAATTTGCTCACATGGGTCGGGTGTTGGGATTCAATGTTGGAAAGTTGGATGGAGGTTATGGTTGTTATATGGGTTGGGGTGCAAGACTCCCTTGTTGCAATGGAGAAAACCTTGCATGATCTCTCGTTTTTGAGGTGCCTGTGGTTGTGTTTTCGTTGTTGTTTTTGTTGTTGAGGAGGGAGAAGGAAAGATGGGTGAGGTTTGCGCTGATGGTTTAGGGTTGCCGGATGAAAACATGAGCAACTGAGTGTAGGGACTTAGGGTTTTGGACACCTCAGAGAAGAATTGAGCAACTGAGTTGCCCCCGATAGCTATAGAGAATTCTCTGTCTTGAATCAGGAGGTCATAGCTCCAAGGATGTAGAGGCACTTAGTCATGCTTGTTGGCAGCTATGTCGTCAGTCAGTTGGTCTTTTTTGACAATGCAGGCTGAGTGAGCTAAGGGGTTTTCTTCTCAGCAGTGCAGAGGGTGAGACAGTCACCAGCCTTTCGGTGGAGGCTTCAAAGAAGGCTCTAGAGATGGCCAATGTGGATCCTCAGGACATTGATTTGCTGTTGCTCTGCACGTCTACTCTAGAAGATCTCTTTGGCAGTGCACCCCAGGTAACAGATCTCTGAGATAGCCATGCCAGAGAGAAGTGGATCAGAGAAGAATGCAGAATTCATGCTCAGATGCTTCATGTAGAGCATTGCACGGGGACTTTTGTACAGTAAACTCATCGTGCATGTTGCTGATGATGCTCTTGGTCTATTGTATGTTAACTTTTGTGTCGCTGTATATCTCTGTGTGTTGATATTGTAGGTGCAGAAGGAGCTGGGATGCTCTAATGCTCTGGCATTTGATTTGACCACTGCATGCAGTGGATTTGTGTTGGGACTTGTGACAGCATCTTGTTTTATCAAAGCTCCAATCTTTAAGTCCTGTGACAGTCATTGTCAACATCTTGAAAACTGCACATTTAAACTCTTTGTTAAGACTGGTCTCTCCTTGTACATGGATCATGATGACGTGGTCAATTATGGGTCTGGATGCAGGTGGAGGGTATGAGAATGTGCTTGTGGTTGGTGCAGATGCACTTTAAGATATGTGGATTGGATGGATAGAGGGACTTGCATCAAGATTACTCAGTCACCATAGTATTCTCACCAAGCTCAAATGG
This sequence comes from Sphagnum tenellum, assembly GCA_963921925.1. Taxonomy (NCBI): domain Eukaryota; kingdom Viridiplantae; phylum Streptophyta; class Sphagnopsida; order Sphagnales; family Sphagnaceae; genus Sphagnum; species Sphagnum tenellum. The sequence goes on from OY998155.1 coordinate 14,084,100, forward strand.
TGAGAATACTATAGTGACTGAGTAAACTTGAGGAGCATATGATGAGCTCTGTGGAACAAGCATGATATGAGATGTTATTTCTGTGTAGGCAGTGGGTGATCACCAGGACAGCTTGCTTGGATTCAACTTACAAAGTGATGGTGGTGGACAGAAGTGGGTCCAGTGTCTTTCCTCTCCTCTCAACACTCATTGCCACCGTATCAGCTTCTGGTGGCCTTCATACAGATTGCTACTACATTAGGTTTTGCATTGGTTTTAGGATGAATCAGTAGTTGTAGCTGTATCCTCTACATGCAATCAACATGGTGTAGGGTGATTGCAAAAGAGCAAAGATGGAGAGAGTCGTACTGACAAGGATTGAGGATGGGTGTTGCAGGCATTTGCATGTGCAAGTAGATAATGCCATCTGCACCTTTCATAATGGGGCCACAACCAGTGGAATTGAGATCAAGTTTCCGGCCAGGGCATCCTATGCCTGTCTTCAGATGAATGGGAAGGAAGTATTCAGGTTTGCTGTAAGAGCAGTGCCTCAGGTTATAGAAGCAGCCCTGCAGGAGGCTGGCCTTAGAGGAACAGACTCGGACTGGTTACTTCTGCACCAGGTAAAAAAATTGGGATTGGGTCTTTTTTTTTTTTTGCAAGATTGTGAGGCAGAGGTTCTCTTTGTTGGGAAACAATGGGATGGTGAGCTGAGAATCAGTCTGTATGGCTTACCATGTTGGGAATTTGAAGGAGCAGACATGAAAACTTGTTACTTCTCTGGCTGCAGGCTAATCAAAGAATTATTGACTCTGTTTCACAGCGACTTGAGATACCGACATCCAAAGTGATCTCTAATCTTTGCAATTATGGCAACACAAGTGCTGCTTCCATACCTCTAGCACTTGATGAAGCTGTTAGAAGTGGCTTTGTGCAGCCAGGTCATATTCTGGCCACAGCTGGCTCTGGTATGGGGCTCACTTGGGGCTCTGCAATTGTGCGATGGTCTTAGAATCACTTAGAATCAACCTGATGTCATACAATCTTCTTCTGTGCCTCCTTTTTTACAGACTTCACTGTGGACAGTTATTCAGCAGAGTAATGAATGCAGAGAAGATCAATTACTGGGAAGGTTTTTAACAGGGAAGCATTTGCTGGACACAGCTCGGAGAAATGAAGGGCAAACTGTCTTGGCAGGAGGGGGAGGCTGAGGTATGAAGCCATGGTAAGCTAGTGGGGGTATGGAGCAACAAATTGGTTGGGTAGTCACAAATCCTTCCATTCCACAGTCAGGCTGACAGACTTTGATTTTTTGTACAAGAATTTTGAGCTCCTGATTGCAAAAGTCAGGCCTTGTTGGTTCTGGGATGAGCAAGTGAGGTTCTTGAAAGGAACCACAGACGGTTTACACTCAAGTTTATAATTTGCTATGGAGTTAAGTGAAGGTGCCTGTTGACTTAGTTTCAGCCTCCAAGGTCTCCAAGGATTGCACAACAATCTGACAGGAGGGTTGATGCTGTGACACAGCCCATGGCTACATTGTTTGCTTCGTCTGGCATCTCCGCATCATTGTTGCAAAGTGTTTCTAGTCAAGGATTTGCCTTCACTGTGCTCAGTTCTTTTTCTCAACTATGCTGGCATCTTGGGAAGGGCATTAACGATCTGCCATGGGGCTAATGCTGTACCTGGATATGGAGCAAACTGAGGGAACTTGGTATAGAAGAGACGTGTGGGAGGGTTGAAAATAAGAGATGTATCATAAATCCTCCCCATTGTTTCACATGAAAGTGCCAAAAACTAAGCCAATTCTCCAACTTCATAAGCTACCCTCGAGGAATACCACCAACATTAGATTGTTGCATATCGAACATTTGCCTCTTCCGAAGAAATGGCATTTTTATATTCATAACACAATGCCTTATGTTTTTCTCGCAACTCTAGCTTAATCTATTATTTTGTGTGTCTATCCACGGATTGACTTTAATGGAAAAAATAAGTTCGTTCTTTGTAAACCATTGGCTCACTTACATCTTCATTGCCATAGATAATTCAAACATCATTCCAATTGGCCTAAACATTGTTGGCCATAAATCCTTTGAAGTTTGTATTGGGAACACCATTATTGGTCATCACTTTGTTTAAATTCTACCACATTACACACTGAGCCTCCATGTCTTTAGATATCACATATTGTAATCATCATGACCTTGTAGTAGAAAAAATCATACACATGGCAAGCCGAGTGTCATCCAACTTTCAACACATTTTACATGATTAAACATGATCCAAGTAGTTTGGAGGTCACCCCCAAGCTGCGTTTACTTGATTAAATAATAGCCACTACCATGTCCATGCACAAACATGTTGAATAAAAACATTTTCTCTCTAATTCGTTGCCCTAGAAAATAACTATCTTGAATGTAGTAATATCCATTGTTTGCTTTTAGAACGAGGATGTTAGAAACATACCTTCTGTTACCCAATTGATGCTTAAAGGAAGCAATTAAATTCCAAACATGGGGAGAAGACACAACAAAAAACTTGTTCGTCATTTGGTGCAACTTGTCACCTTTAAAGACTTCCATTGGCCCTTGTCCATCTTCGTTCAACAAGTGCTCTGAGAAGAAAGTTTTACTTGTAGCCAATGCAACGGCCGACACGGTAACCCTTGGTGTGTGAAATGCCTCCTCAACCAAGGATTTAACTTGCTCAAACACTTTTCTTCTTGAACAACCGTCTAGCATTAAATGATCATGCATACCCAAATGAATTGTTGCTCGAATTAAATTGTCTACATGTGCAAGAGGTGGATCCCCGTCGGATCCCCGTCAGAAAGGGTTTAGGGTTTTAGGGTTTCTATCCGTCAAATTTTGTCGGCATCGATGATGGGAGGAATTCCATATTAGAGATTAGAGCTTGAGATGGCGCCCTACTGGAAGCACGCAGCGATCAACTTAAGGGCTTCACTCAGGAGGACGAGGAGTACTAGGAGGTCGGATTTTTGAACTTACAGTACTCTCGGTATTGATGCAGGGGACTCAGTTTTCTGGCGATGTTGGAAGTTGTAATTTCTTGAGCTTATTGCGCCGTGGAAGGAAGTGTGGAACATAATGGCTGCAATGAGGACTAGGATTGCCATAGCAGCAGCCTTCTCAGGGCAGTATATGCATGGAGTACAAATGACCCAAGGCTTGAAGACATTGGATTCGGCCCCGATATTGCCCAATAGTAGTGGTAGTAGCGGTGGTGGTGACGGTAGTAGTGGTGGTGGTGATGGGAAGAAGGGTTTATTAGGGTTCGATTTCCAACCTCCAAAAAGACCAGACATTGGAATTGCGAGGGTGAAAGAGCCTTTATTTGACAATGTGCTTGAGAAGGAGAAGCAGATCCGTATCATTTTCCGCATACGAGAGCTGTTGATGAGGAGGCCGTTGCGGGCTATGGAGATTGTCGATTTGGCAGGGAAGCGGCGGTTCATTGGGTTAAGGGGGGATAAAAATTTGTCTAAATTTCTCAGGCGGTATCCAGGGATTTTCGAGGTGTTGAAAGAGGGTCCACATTCAAGAGCTTTCGGCCTCACAGAGCAGGCAGAGAGACTGTATGATGAGGAAGTGAGGCTGAAACAAGAGATGGAGGACAGGTCAGTGGGGGTGCTGAGAAAGCTGCTGATGCTGTCTATACGGAGACGGCTTCCTCTGGCCTTATTAGGGCAACTTGCTAATGATCTGGGCATTCCCGACAATTTTGAGTCTGATCTTGTTCCACGATATCCCCAGTTTTTCCGTGTGGAAGAAGCTGCAGATGCCAGTAGAAGGTTGTTGGCACTTGTGTCATGGGATCCATCTTTGGCAGTAAGCTTTGCACAGAAGGATCTCCAGGAAATAGAGAGTGGTGGTCAGTATCTCTTTGCTCCTGTTTTTGCAATTTGTCCAGTGTTGAAGACAAGCTGTGCTTCTTGAATTCGATTTAGTTATTCTTCTGGGTATGTAGACAATTCATTCCATTGGTGGTACCTATGCTTTTGCATACACATACAGTGGTTTAGTTTGAACATTAAGTGCAATTGCACAAGTCTGTTGCTGAGATTGTGTGGAATCTTTGCAGGTCCCATGAGTGAAAGGGTTAAAAGAGCGAAGATGTTGCATTTGCCAAAGGCCTACAAGCTCTCAACAAAACACAAGGTTATGCTGTATAAGTTTAGGAAGGAGCCTTTTGTGTCCCCATACCAGGATGTAAGCACCCTTCGTGATGCTTCACCAATCAGGCTAGAAAAGCATGCAGTCACTGGACTTCATGAGCTCTTGAACCTCACCCTAGAGAAGAGAATTCTCGTTGACCATCTCACAAGCTTCACAAAGGATTTCACCTTTTCTTACAAAATTAGAAACCTCCTTTTCAAGCATCCGCACACTTTCTATGTATCTGCAATTGGAAATAGGGATACTGTCTTTTTGCGGGAGGCATATAAGGGGGGGAAACTCCTGGAGAAACATCCACTTATATTGGCTAAGGATCAGTTTGTTCACCTAATGGAATCTAGAAGGGACATATGCAAGCTGGATGAAGAGAGTGATGATGAAGAGAGTGATGATGAGGGTAGTTATTATGAAGGCAGTGATGATGAAGATAGTGACTTCAATTAGACTTTGGTTCAGTGCTTACTGTTTGTGGTAAAATGGTCTCTAACAGATTGTAGGATATGGTGATGGACTGTTGCAGCTGTAATGACACAGATTCATGCTTGAGGGCAGGATTGTCATGAGATATTTGATTGCTCTCTATACAGGCTGCACAACAGCCTCAGTGCATATGATAGGGAGATAAGTTATTTCAGCAAACTCTGATCACCACTGGACCACCATGTTGCAGCTTTTAAGGGACTGGTTGTTCAAAGCATGTGGACGGGTTTTCTCTGATTTCTTTGATCAGAGTGCATAAATTAGCTGCAAACAGTGTGTGAGTGGAAAAAGACAACTTGTCTTGAAGATTTCAGAAGAGTACTACCAGTGTCAAAATGGTTGTGGTTATATGTCCTGCAGCCTGACTCATGAAAATGTTGTAGCCCTGATGATGGAAAACAAGGGCTTAATGGGTGAACATGATGATTCTAAGTGAAGAGGACCCATATGCCAAAGATCAAGTTGAGGATCAGTCCCGTTTTGGAAGTCATCCTCTTTTGACATCCTATGCTGGCAACTTGAAGATCAGTGAAAACAAGAACACAAGAACTAAAAACAAAAACAAGACGCAAACTCAGGGAAATTTCCTGCAAGCAGAGTGGAGGCAAAAGTGTTGAATGAATCTTACAAACCTTCTGATGCTCTTGTTACTGGACGGTTTGAATTTTCTGGTCTCCTTCATTCCTGCACAGGTCAGCTTCTATTGCTTAAACCCTTCCTTCAGCGAGTTAGCTGAGCAATGATCATGCTTCACTTTTTTGCAAATGGGTCTGAATCTCCAGCAGCAAACAACCAGTTCCATGCTTAATGTTTTTTCTTCTGTTTGTCACAGATTTGGATTCTCAGAGATTCTCCCAAGTGCATAATTATGGCCTCAAACACTAGCTCTGGTTTCATGCTTTGTAATTTCTGGCCGGATGCATGAATTGCTCTTTGTTTACATTTCACTATCATGGCCAACAGGGGAAGTGACAGCTTTCTTCACTTTACATGGAATTCTGGCTGCTTTAGAGGTCTTCATTCGACGCAGATTTCGTCTCAAAGTCACAAAACTTGTCTCCATACCCATCACTCTGTGTTTCCTATTTTTTTTCCTCGATTTGGCTGTTCTACCCACCTCTGTTCAGAGCAGGCACTGAGGAACAAGCTATGGTGGAGTTCCAACATTTTTTCTGCAAGCTTCTGCCTGAAAATGGTTCTTCGTAGAAGTTGGTTTATGACCCACTTACCCCTATTCAGCAGCTGTGATGTACGGTCATAAGGTACACGAAGTCAAACATCCAACATCTCTTCTCTTATTGCAGCAGTAGAATTCTCCATAGCAATTGATTTCTTGTACTCTTAATGGCAGGCATGTTTCCAAGAGGTTCTCAATTGGATTTGTAAATGTTGCTGAAGATTGAGTGGACAGAGATGGTTACAAAAGCCCTGTATTTCACTGCCCCACGAAGGAGATCTCTTGGGAAAGGGGACTCTCAGATTGGGATCAGGGCTCTTGATTTTGCAGCAACTTGCATATAAATATCCCCTGCCCCTTCAGCAGGTAGATGCACAGTCTCACTGCATTTTCTGTGCTGCATCCTTCTTCACATGATGATTGCCTCATCTAGCAATTTTGTTACAAGAATCATCAGTGAGTACACAAATTTGTCAGGCTCTGACCTCTCATCATTAGGGAGCAATTAGGTTCATATGTTGTCTGCAAGTCTAATCTAGTACTGAAGTGTTTTGTGGGGGGTTAACGACAGATGCCAGAAGCAACAACTCTTCATGTGTTGGGACAACAAAAACTCCCGATTCCTCTGCAGTGAGATTCAAATGATGACTTGAGAAAACTCTTTGACAAGGTCAAGGATGCTTCACTACCATCCATCTTTGTGTCAAGCTGCTCCAAGGAAGTGTCATTTATCCCAAAATGCTCCATTGCACTTGTACATTTGCCTAAGAGATTCAAGAAATATTGCTTGAAAGTGTTTCTTCCTGATAATTTTTCCTTTGTACAGAGATTGTAGAGTACTTCCTTACTCTTTTGGCTGTCATGAGGACGTCTTCACCATATGCAACTGCCTTCCTTGTGTATTAGTTGCCTTATCTTTGTGCGATCTTGCATGGCATTGGTGTGCCTTACTTCACACTGAAACTGTTGCGTAGGTCATGCTCCTCAGCATGGCTTTTTCTCCCAGTCAAACTTCTCCAGCAAGACTTGGCTCAAAAATAGGATGTCTAAGAAAATGTAGTTCTCCAATAGTCTTGAGGTTTCCATGGCCATTGATAGAACCCGATGATTGTAATTTATTGGGAGAATTTGTAAATTTTTTAATAACATGTCACAAAAAAAATCGTTTAAATTTTATTTTTTATGAAAAAATCAAAATATTCAAAAGAGGGGCCATTTGTGGTTAAATCCTTTGTCACCGTTGGCTCATTTGATTATAATTGCACCCTAATTCATACTAAATTACTTTATAAGTTTGATATAAATAAGTTATTATAATTTTAATTAATTGATAATTAATAGTTAATACAGAAGTTGATTAATTAATTAGTTGATAATAACTATTACATAATAGTTATTGATGCTACTAAATATTTTTATAGTTAATGGAGTAATAAATGATAGGTTGGTTGATAACTAGGTAGGTGACTAATTAATTAATTAATTAGTTAACTATTTAATTATTAAGTTAATTAATCAATCACTCACTGACTTACTTTACTTATTTATTTACTTATTTACGACTTCAAAATTTTATCCCATGCATATTCTTTGTCTTCCACTTCCATTTTGAACATTATATAAAAGAGATGTTTTGTAATACAATTTCATATTGAAATAATTTGACATTTGGGATGACCCAATAAAAAAGGATTAACCCAAAGGGAAAATCCAAAGTTTCCATAAAAATATGTAGTTACTTTTCATTTACATACCTCCTTAACCTATTTAACTACCTACCTACCAACCTACCTACTTACATAGGTAAGTAGGAATCTAGTTTAATCATGTAGGTAGATCTTACCTAATGCCATACTTAGGTAGGTATTTAGCTTAAATAGGACCTACCTACCTACGTAGGTAAATAGATTCAATAAGCAATACAAAATATCTACACCTACAAACCTACTTGTTCAGTTTGATGTATGGTAATATTCATGTGTCAAATTTTTATTGCACCAAGTGGCATGATCTAATACCAACCAAGTATATGTGTAACCAAAAAAGAGGGTCCGAAAACCACACAGCACATGGACTGACTTCAGCGGACCCTGGCGTCCATGTGCTTTCCCAAATCTACCTGACACATACAGACCTCCAATTCTCTCTAACACTCGAACTGCCTGCTGATTTTTTCGTCTACCCACTACAATTCGAAAGCGCACAAACACACCAACATGGCAAACCTCACAGAATTCTTCTCCTGTCATGCTCATTCACATCAATTTATTCATTTAATACCCCCTAGTTAATCCTTACCATGTACTAATTAATTGTGTAATACATAGGAAATTAGAATTAAATTTTCCATTATAAGAATTCCATGTATTTTTTAAATCCACCATTGAAATTAGTGTTTCACAAATCCATTAAAATTAGGATGTCAATGTTTTTCATGAAGTTTTATACTCATTGCCTACCTTAATTTCTTAAATAAAGGCGTCAACATCCTTTAAATGCAAGTACCAAATTGTTTTAGTTATCCTTTTGGTATTCATTGATGCAAGTGAAAATACAATCATGACGGATGTTGTTGTTACGCCTTCAAATCTTCGAATTACACTAATAAAAACAAAAGAATTTGAAGAAACGTCGTTTAACATGAATGTCTCCCAACATTTAAACAAAGAAAAACCAACTTGACAAATGATGCATACTTAAATCAATCATTCAACATGAGATCATCGATTCTCTCATATGTGCCTAAACAATTGATTTAAAATTTGTTCTTGCTCGTGAAGTTACGTCGAAAACGTTTGAAGAATGTCAATGTGAAGATGACAATGTTCATCTTCATTGTCGAACTTAAATTCTTAATGATGGCCATTATTATTGGTTATGAAGCACAATCAAACATTTTTCCATGGAGCATCAAGTTGAATACTTAACTCACACCATTCGTCACATTTTGGATTTTTTGTAGTTGTAATTTTCCCCATTTAAGTCGTAGTTTACTTGAGGCTATTGAAGTGAAAATGTTAATATCTAAATTTGATTTTAATTTTATTAAGGAATTTGATAAAAATGAAGATTGAATAAGGATGTACTAGGACTACATTTTAAAAATCTTACAAGTACATTTTTAATGCTTAAAGATTATTCTACAAAATTAATTTAATATTCTCATGGCGAAATGTTAATGTTAATTATGGGCTTGTATTCCCAATATATCAATAAAATCACATCTAATTTTACATCTTTTTTCACCTCTTTACAACATAAAAAGATAATGCACCCTGGAAGGTTTATTAGTATCTAATATTAATTAATTACTATATCAATTTAAATAAGAAGGTTCTTTGCGCTTGAAAATATCCAAAGGTTATTTCAACTATTAATAAATACTATTTGGAAGTTTATAAAGATTCAAATCATTATTACTAAAAAAAAATTATGGACCAAAAACCTAACAATTTGTTAAATTGTAATCATGGCTTACAACAACCCAAGAAAATGAAACATGACATTGATATGATCAAAATAGTCAATCTAACATTTAAATTGGAAATTTTTAATTCAAATATGCATAAGTACAAGTTGATAAAATGGAAAACCATTACATTCAATATTTTGATAGTACCTCTAATACATGTTATAATGACCTTAAAGGAAAACTTACATCATAAAAAAAAATTGATATTTGAAAAAGAACAATGTCATATGTAAATGTTGAAGTCATATGAAAAAAATAATTGATCAAAATCCATGAACCAAAGTTGTGAATGTAATGGTGTGGGATAAAAAAACATCCACACCTCTTAAGTTTGTATATATAATTTTTTATGCACATCTCCATGTAAAATCCAAGTAAACAACAAGTTGCAATAACAAGTTGTAATTTTGTGTTCCAAAATAAGTCAAATTGCAAGTTAATTTCTTTACAAATCTTAAATCCTATGTGAAAAATATGGATATGAAACAATTTAAAAATTAATCATATGTTTCATGCTCTTCTTTATGGAAATCATCACATATGGAAAAATTACAATAATGGTTGGTACATTTCTATTTAATAATAAAGTTGAGCGATTTACATCTTTTTAACATTGCCAAAATAAGGATGTATATTTTTTATGAAAAGGATAAATAGCTCCTTTTGCAATTTTGCTTTTATTACATTCATGTGTTCACATCCCCATAACAAGATGTTGAAAAACCTAGAAAATTGGAAAACCTTTAAAAACCCATATATCAATCCACACAATAATTGACCTAAAGTTTGTGAAACATTTTTTATTTCAAAAAGTGTGGAATAGACAAACATCTTCACAAGTCAAAGAAAATACTTTAGACAAAAACCCCAACACAAGATTGTCCATGTTTGTCCTAATAAGCAAAAATTACAAAAAAATTCCTTCACAACTTGAAGGTAAAAATACTATAACCATTTAGTCATAACCTTATAATAGTCTCTCACAATATGTTAGACCATCAACACAAATAGTCTTGTGATATTAGATGTCATGATTATACGTGGATTTCATTAGCTTTTCATGCTCGTGGATTTGGATAAATTATATAATAATCACCAAAATGCAAAGAAGGTTCCTTTGACAACTCATGCAAACCAAAGCATGTTGGATCTACCCATGGATTATTATTGCATCTAGGCCCTAACCACCTCATTGTTTTTTTTTTATAAAAAAATCATTACCTTGAATGATTATTAACAAAGAAAACCCCCTTTTAGTCTTCCTTAGACTTGTCTTTCACGATTTATTGTAATCTCAGATACACCAACTTCTTGGCATTGGGCACAAATATAAGGTTGACATTGTGCTTTGAGTAGAAAGCTTGGACCAACTTGGAATAATTAGGCTAATCGCAATCCATAGCCAACACACATAGTTGTTATAAAAAATAATATCCAACACTTAATTTTAATTGACAATATGTAATAAAATCATACCCTAAGTGTGTTAATTACATAGTTCCAACTCAACAATGAAATCTAGATGTAAGAAAACTTACCATGGTTGAAGAACCCAAGCTAATAATAATAATAATAATAATAATAATAATAATCGTTCTACTTGCTAAGTCCAGAAACAATTGTATATCTACAACAACAACAACATCAAATTAATTACATGAGTATGAGTTGTAGTTGTAGCTACATTTCATTATGACAATGATAAATTTAATCATCATTGTTAAATATATATTTTGGACATAATATCAAGCAAAAAAATTCCATTTTTAACACTAAAGCCAATTTTGAAAATTAATTAATTATTCGATATTTGAATGCAAGAAAGCTATTAAGATGAATTGGGTTGTTGCTACTATAGTAGTGATGGTGTTGTTATTCTTATGCAAAAGTTTCCCAAAATCCTTGGACTCCAAATGTTATTTGCTAATAACACCTTTCAGTTCATCTTAAATTTGTTTGCATTATTTAAAAGTCAATTTTTGATGTTGTTGTCATTACAAACTAACTTCATCAAAATAAATTTATTATCACTATAGCTTGCCCCTATATAAACAAACATCCAAGTTTAAGGCACAAAGAAAATATAAAACAGAAAATGGAGCAATACTATGATAAATTAATGTCCCCCCAAAACCCTACAAGCCTAACTTACATTTCTTTGATTTCATTCCCTTTGAATCAAAATCTACAATGTTGACTACATAGATCTAAGCAAGTTCATGTAATAATAGATGGAAACCATGCTAACAATATATGGTTGCTTCATCCCCAACACAAACACATACCAAGATGAACCGTCAAAAGGATGCGTGAGCTCACACTCCTTAATTTGATATTTGTTGAACTTGAGCCGCTTCAAAAAACACATACATGGAATCCACCAACATTGTTTTGGTATTATCAGTGTGCACATCCACATTTCACTATATGTTGTAATACTAACTATAACATCCAAGGTAACTCATAGAACCCACTCATGATTTGTGGAAAGATGGTATCATCACAGAGAAAGAATCATTAATAGAGGGAAAAATAAGCCCCATGACCCAACAAAGTGAGTGTTAGAGTTGTTGGATCAATTTTACTACTAATGTAACTAGGGAATGTTTATGTACTTATGGCAACAAGAAAAAAATGATCAACTATTGGATTATTTTTACTGTTGATGTAATTAAGGATTGTCCATATAATTATGGCAAAATAGTTCAAGTGTTGTGAAAGGAAGGTAACAAGAAAAAAAAATCTTTATTTTGAAGGTGTTCGACATGATGCCACATGGCATTCTAAAAAAATTAGATTGTGTTTAAGGTTAAACCCTTTGGCCTACTTCCATTAAAAGTACAAAGCCAATGCAATTTCCTTATCATGTGTGTGATCTGGTGAGTTATAAAATGGTAAAGTGTCAATGTTTTACTTAAATAAAAAAATGTTTAAAGATAAGAATGTTAAACTAACATAAACTTTGATGACATTAGAGAAAAAACCATTGACTAATTTAATAAACATGGTTATAGTGGCAACCAAAGGTTTAAGAAAATGAAGAACCAAAGTTCAAGGAGAGGGAGCTATTGAAGAATAAAAAAACTCCAAATTGGACAACATAAAAGAAAATGAAAAAAACACTTATGGAAATAATTCAACAATTATAAACAACTACACTATAAGGGGGAAAACATGTATCTCTTACTTCCTTGGACACTACCTAGGTTGGACACTACAATCCCACCAACTCATCAAGCTAGGTACCACATGAATCCAAACTATGTTGTTGCAATCAAATAAGACTTATCAATGTCTTACTTATCAATGACAAGTAACACGTTTTATTCATTCGGTAAAGGAGGCAACATGGCTTTTTCCAATTACACTAGTGTTGAAAAAAATGGGATATTGTGGATCTATGTAAATTCTTGTAAATTAAGGTTATGTTTTCTCAAATGCAAGGAATATGGTATAAACTAAAACCTTAAAAAAATGCACTTTCATAATTTTTTAGATCTAATCTTCAAATTCATATAGTTGTTAAGGAAGGGAAATTACCAAATCCTAAAAAGATATTGGCATGAATGAATATACTAGTTTCAACCAACCCATAGTAGATACATGTGTTCAATTACATGGCACAATTTTATAGTGTTTCATTAAGGATTTTATGTTCATAGTGCCACCTATAACTAAACTAATACTTGAGTAGATTCACCATCGAATGAACAAGCATAATAGGAAGCACCAATACCTATAGTTGTACACATGCCAACAAAATTCAAAGGTGGTGGTCTTTTTCCTCACATCAAACCGGTTCAACAAGAGAGGATTTGGAGAATAGAAGATGTCGTCTCAATCCATAGAGTTCATTACTCCATCACAAATCCTACATGACTTGGAGTAGTCTACATAGGAACTTGAGCATGAACAAATGACAAAACCAGTATTGTTTCCATCTCAACCACCACCAATTAATGTTCCATTTAAAAGAGAAATACACATTCTTGATTCGTAACTAGTATCTAGAATGACAATGGATGATGAACATGGAATGGAGGTCGATTTGGTACAAGATGTTGCATGAATTTTTTAGCGTGAGTGGAATGTTCAAGCTCTATAGTAATTATTGGTTTTTCATGTAACAAGGATTTTGAAGATGAAATCTGTAGTAATGTTAGGGGAACAAGTAGGCAACATAAGGACTTAACATGTAAGCAATATGGGATTGACAAGTATCCCATTTGATAAATGGTTTAGATTGGGACATATCCATGTAATTTTTGAATTATTGTTGTTCTAAATTGGGTTTTGGAAGGAAATGGGACAAGATTTCCCTTACCTATTTTGGTTGTGCATCACTTTTCTTTGCAGATTTTGATACATTGGTTTGTTTGTGGCAAAACATCTAAAGGTTAGGTGTAAGAAACTAGAAGGTACTAAGGTTTGCATAACAAGATCTAATCAATACCTACAAGTAGAGGACTTGTTAAACTATAATGAAAGTGTTGTTAGCAAATCTAAAAACTAAAAGTTTATTCATCATTCTAATACATGTTTTGAATGTGTTTTACATAGAACTATAAGTTAGTACTTATCACTTTAGTTCACCCAATAATTGTTAAAGTAAAATCACCTATTTGAACTTCAACACCAACATTTAACCAATGCCAATGCATTGAGTAATGCCAATGTAATGTAGTTTCGACATTTAAACAAAATTCTTACTTTTTAAATTGTACTTGGAAATTTACACACATTATAAACATTGTATTTCTTTCTAAGCTATCAAAAGTCCCTTGTTAAACGATGTGTATGTTTTTGTATGCTCATTTGATTATGATGTTCATAAATGAATTTTACATTCCTTTTAATCTAGTGAATCTTAATGCCAAATTGAAGCTCTAATGTAGTTTTGACCATTAGTCTTTTCCAAACAAATAATGTTTATCCAACTTCTTTGTTATACTTGATGTGAAAATTGACATTACTTGTGATTATTTTTTTGTAATTGTAATATGTACTAAAATTTTAAATACAATAATCTTTTTAAAATTATCTCCAATTGAGGTAGGTATTGACATAATGTAATAACTGTGTAGTTATAATGAATTAAATAATGATGGGTTGTTGCAATCATGTTTAGGGTGCTTGATTATACCTAATACAATTTCTTGTTGCTTTCACACCTTTGTGCCAATTGGGTAGGCATTCATTCAAAAAATGTGTTTTTTTGTGTTTTACGCAATTCATTTATTTGAATTAAGTACACATGTTTTGTACTTGCATAGGCATTAACATGTAATGGGTGATGTTTTCTATGTTCATGGTTATACTTGATGCCAATATGTGATGTTGTTCACATTGAACATAGTATTTGACAAATGTGACCTTGATTTGTTTTAGATAATTTGTTGGTTTGTGTGTTATACATGTGCAACATTGCATGACTTTTTTTTCTTCATTTAATCTTTTGATTGTAAACATTAATCCTTGATTTATTTATGGCAACTTACAATACTTAGTGTAGACCTTGATGAAGTTAAACACATGCCATTAATTCATGTCAATGTAAACCAAATACGAAAAAAAGAAAAAAACATTAAAATTAAAAAGGGTTTTTTCCATTAGGAAGTGATCACATACCTTTTGTGAATCATTTGCAAACCATCTTAAAACAATGATAATTTGTTTGTTATATGCCCCAAACATTACACCTTCAACATTACTAAACATAAACCTTGGATTGTGAGGTTCATTTATCACTATGAAAGGATATCCTCGGAAGAAGAAATTTCTTATAAGGAACATATTTTGCTTAATTTGAACTTTTATGGGTCACAAAACTTTTATGACAATAAATGCAAAAATTGAATTATCTCATTGCCATTTATGGTTTTTTGTTGCATTGATGGATTAGTCAACATGCCAAAAATATTGCACAATTTTATTGAACTACCTATAAATAGAGAATAAAGATGAAATATGATTATGTATGGTCAAATAATAAACAAGGAAAACCTAAGAGGCTACTATTAGGAGGCATGTAGGGAAAATCAAGGGATGTTTATTATAAAATCAAACACTAAGTTTCTTAAAATGTTAAAACCAATTTAGATGTTAATTCTCCCTTACCATCAAATTATATTTACAATGGGCAATTGTGGGGGTAGATTGTGATAAACACATTTTGCTACATTGTGAGGTTGCCCATGGGGTGTATTATGTTTTATTTATTTATGAAGCAAGGTAATATGTTTTGTTTTTTATCACATTAGGATTTCTGAAACCATGGTGTTTCATGCCTCATTCTTGGTATCTTTAGAAAGCTCTCAATGAATAGGGGTGCATTGACTTGGTTTGAACTTGTTTGGAGCTATAATGTGGAACCTATTATTATTGAACCATTTTTTTTGAAGAAATTTGAATAAAATCAAAACAAAAAACTATATTGAAATTTGGGGGTGTCCTTGGTGTCATTGGAAAACCTTTAACAAGTCAGATTTAATAAATTTTATTTCATGATTTTGAAAGCTAAAGTGTGGAAGATATTGATTTTTAATTGGATTTGGGTCCAAACGACATATAACAAGCCAATGTGTTTACTTTGCATTTAAGACTTTTGTCCTTTTAGGCGTCATTTTTTCCCAAAAAACATGTTTTCCCAAAAAGGAATTTTCAAATGAAATGTTTTGAAACTTTTTATATATTTTGTTTATAGTTGCCCCGATATGTAATTTTTTTACAATCAGATTTGGAGAAATACAAATTTTTGAAAGTGCGCAAATTTTGCTAGATTTTGTGTTTTGTTTTGAAAGTTTGTCACAATTTCAAATCATACCAAAACATGTTAACACTTTCAAGTTTAATGTTTTATATTATAAGCTACAAGTTTTTTTTAAACAACATATACATTGCATCACATTTACATGTCAAAAATGATTCATGAACTTTTTTTTAACCTTGATTTTTTATAAACACAAAACTAAAAAAACATGAAAGTTTGAGTGGATTTTAGATGTGTCTAATAGTACCTTATTATTATAAAAAATTTCAGGATGAAATAAATTGTATTATGAAAATTAAGGGGCCATTTATGAAAATAATGTCATTGAATGAAGCTATTAAAGATCCTTTATCAAACCAAATTTTAATATTAAATTTTTTTTTGATTCATTTTAGGTTTTTCAAGATCCATATTATTCAATAAACACAACTTTCGATAAGTCACATGCCATTAAAGTGCATCACATAGACAAATGTAACAAGAATTGTAGAAAAGTTGACATTTTGACATCAATTTTGGCTGGTTTGAACTCATCCACTCCCATTTTGTTGCTGGAAATTTAAAACAAATTGCAAAGATTAGGTTTGAAAGGAAAAATGAAATGAGCTTTCAATGTTTCACAATGTCGAATTTATAAATTTTGAAAATTAAAGAACGTGTTCACATTTGGGTCAACAACATGCATGCTACAATAGTAAGTCCCTAATTTAGAGAACATTATGCTCCTAAGGTCAATTACTATCTAGCTTTAGTTGCTTCAAATATTTTCAACAAGGTTTTATGAGTGTTAGGTCTTGCATTAAGAAATTGATATACCAATATGGTCTTAGTATATAGGACAAATAAAATACCAATCCACAATTGGTATAAAAACAAATTATAGAAATTAAGTACCAATGTGGTATAAATAACACATATTTTATGAATGGGTGGTATAATGGCATCAAGCTATAGGTATATTTAATGCTACACCAATGCAATATCCATTGGTATCGATGTTGATTTCATTTAGGTTAAGTTTATTCATCATCTTGTTCAAGGAACTCATTCATAGCAACAATAATTTTATATTTTAGACCCAATATGATAATAACACATTAGGGTTGAACCACTTTTGGCAAAAAATGGCACAATACTAAAAATATTGAAGTGCATTTTGTATGATAAAAAGATAGTCATTTTGAATTTTGCACCAATGTAGCCTTGAAATTTCTATGTGAACATGTCTAATTTCTTTGGTACACAAAGTTTAAGATGCAAGCATGGAACATGTAGCTTGATGTGCAAGCTCTCACACTCCTCTACCTTAAAGTGAATCCTCTACAACAATCCTTGCAATGGTGGCCTATGAATAGTTTCTTTGCATATTTGTGAATACCTTGGTTTGAGCGTAAAGTGCATGTTGTAGGAGGTCCTACACATTTGTTTTGAAATTTGGGGTTTTGATGTGGTTATGAGGTTCACAACTCCATGAGTTCAATAAACTTGTAAAAGCTTGGAGGATTTTGAATTTAGTTTGTGATGAAAGTCTTACTTTAAATATTGGGCAAAGCTCAACAAAAGTGCATTTTTCTAAAACACATTTGAGGATCCCAAAGACCATATCTCATGAATCCTTTTGCAAATTAAATAACTTTCCATATGGACTCTATAATACATTTTCAATATCACTTTAGATGTAATAAATGTTGGAGCTTCAACTACCCTATAAAATGTTATTGGGAACATGTTACCGAGGCAACGATAATGTGAGCCCTCTTTATTTTGCAATACCCTACCTCAAGAAGATATGTTCAGAAAGACCTCTTTGGACAAGAGGCATTAAATTGATTGCTTGGTTTCATTTTTTTCAACTCAAGTAGTATGGGGAGAATAATCATGAAGAATAACCAAAACTTACACATGGAGTATGTACTATCCTTAAAATTAAGGAAATTTTCTTAATTATCTAAACAATTGCAAATAAATTTGTTATCACCAATTACATAATTGAAAAAAGAATAGAAATGAGATAGTTAACCAAAACATCAATAGAAATGAATAACTAAACAAATTACAAAACTAAGGATAATGGAGACCATCACTTGTGTTTTAGGGGAAGCACCCATTTTGATGTATCATTGATCCAAAACTTGCGGCCATAACTTGGGAAACTAGTCATTCGAGCATTGTCCATCTACAATACACACCATACATTTCTTTTTCAGATGAAGTTTGAAACTTGCAGATTTGGTTACAACTTCACCCTACCACACACATTGCATTAGGCAAACACAATGTAATGTTCCAAAGATCGGTCCATCCAAACAAACACACACACATGTGTAAGCACTAGTAGAAAAGTGCCCCTTTTGCAACTATGTCTCCAACTACATTTCAACTACAAAACATAGTTGAAAGGAACACACACACACACCTTCATAGTTGAAATGTTCAAATTGCAACCTAGTGTGTAGTTTAAACTTGTGGTTGAACAAGTGATTCGATTAATCATTGACATTGTAGTTGATGCTTCCATTTTTAATACTAGAATTTAAACTTAAACATATGCATGCAGAAAGGATGTGGGGGGATTACGTATTGTGTTTTGTTCTTCAAACAAGTGCAGGCAAAACAAAGTAGCAACTGTGTGGCAAATTTGGGCTCTTTGATCCAATTGTTAAAGAATTTCCAAGGTTCTTCCTTTCCCCTTGGCAATGTCCTTAGTGATCAAACAAATTATATTATATACAATGTTTGATGAACGAGTATATATAGTTTGCTTCTTCACCATATAAATCATGGTAGAGAAAAAGCCCATGGATCTCAAAATTTGAGTTGAGCTCACTTAATTCAAGATGTGGTGCTGAATCCTACATGCAACATAAACACATTTCTCAAGCAAGGGGTTTGTACATACATACCGGAAGGACAGCCCGGAGCCCTTGGAGCTGGTGACTGGAGACAGTAGGCCACTGCACTACCACAACCTCTTTAGTAAGTTTCTAGTTGTTAGGATAGGAATTCATGTAGGTACTAGCTGATCAGCTCTATGACCACCACAAGTGCTGCAAACCTGCATTTCCATTCGGTCTTTTATTTGCAAATATGAACACAAAGAAGGCAGCGGCCATTAAACACTTCACTATTTGTTCAATGCATCTGCCTCAGGTTTCACCTACTGAAGTTTTGGATTGAATGAAGATTTTGAGTAAGTCAATGGTGTGCTGGAGGTATGTCTCCAAGCTCTACAAATGAGAAACTATTCAAGGCCCATGATTAAACTTGGTGTCTGCACCATATTGGCTAACTAGGGTTTTTGCTTTTACTCAATGATTGGTCTAGCTAGAAATTTGATACAATCTTGCTGGAAGGAAAATATGAAATATGTCATGTGTATTTTCAAGAACTTGCTCCTACCTTTTTCTTACTGAGAATGCCTTGATTATGACACGGATTTCAAATTTCCACTTTTGAAATTCAAATCACCCGCATCTTCTTTGAGGGGTTGAGAAGACATACATTCCACAACATGATGGTCCAAATGACTTTTTCAGTGCATGGTGGTGTGGTCAGGGAGCCTTGATAGCGCCCGTAAGTATGACCAAGCCTTAACATGTCACCAAAGAATATGATGGGGCATAGATTCACAGTTTCTTCATACTTTGTATACACTGGCAGCTGAGAAAAAAACTGTGAATGTACCACATTACCACCACAAATACCACCCATGAGCAAGCTCCATGTTGATACAAGGCACAGGGCCAATTATTTTCTGAGGAATTATTTCTGGTTCTTCCATTCTGCACAAAACTCGACTACATTGCTAGGGGCTGTCATAACAGCAACAGCAACCAGAATACAATAGATTGGTGTTTCTCAGACATCTGTTTCTTCCAAGGCATGATGATCCAGAAGTCCCCAATTCATATCAGTGAACCTTTGTGATTTTTCCATCACCTTGAAGTTAGTCATGGAGATACATACATACATACATACCTGGGCCAAGAATGGGTTTTGAGGACCATGTTGAAATAGGATTGCAATCACTGCAGTTTGAAGACCATCCTCTGACTTGTGCAACAAATGAAGCTCCAATGGGAACCTACCATTCACAGAAGAATTATGAAAAAGTTAGAACCATGTCTAGGGAGGGCAATCCCTTGCAAATTTGGGCATGCAAACAGGCTGTGATTGTTCTTGACCTCATATTTTTTTGAGGCCTTTCTGGCCCTGACTGATATGTAAATGTGACTATCCCCAGGTACTTCCCAATTACTCAAATTGATAGTTTGAAATTGGCAAGAAGTTTTTGTCAAAAATATCCATACCTGCGCTTACGATGAGACACCAGATTATGTGTCAAATGACATCATATGCTAACTCTTATAGGATGCTTTTGATGTCATTTTGTGGCTGATACTTTTTGAACTAATGAACGAATTAAACTAAGTTTTGTACAGATCAATACGAGTTCACATTAGGCTGAGTGATGAATTGACCTGTATTCAAGAATCTGGTGTTCACTGGGCATATGAAAATGGAACTGTTTGGGTCTGTATGTGACATTGTAGATTTTCAAAATGCCCACTTCTGGTCCCACATCTACCTGCACATTCAAGTTGTAAATTGCCCAATAAGCCAATACTTAGAGCAAATGGTGTCAGCAGCTCTTGCATTGTGTGAGTGTAATGCAACACTCTAGATATAATTCTCACATGAGGAGAGCATTGTCAATGTTACACAGCCCTTCTGGAATGAGTCTGGATCTCATAAACCTGAAAGAGCAAAAGGTGAACTAATATTGTACACGCAACACTGCAATATGATTGTGTTTCTGGACCCCAATCTATCTGACCTGATGTCACACATTTCCATCAGCTTGTGAAGAAGAATCTCTGTTCATTAAAGCATATTGCCATGAACCAGCATTGTTTCAGTTAGTCAGTATGATGCTGTTGCTAATGTCAGAATGGAGCAATAATTATTCTACTCACAACCGTTTGCTATAAGGTGCAATATGTCAATCCAACTGCATGGAGAGATTTGTGAAACTATGAATTGTATTAAAGGGTCTAATCCACAGGGTAACTTTTATCCATGTTGAGCAACAGAAAAGAATCTGTTTTTTCAGTAGTTTGGCAAGACAAAACTTAAATTTTTATAAAACTGGTTTCTGCAATCACCCAAATTTTGGAGATGCTCTTCCAAGTTTCAACAAGGGAATAACAATTCAATGACAGAACTTTTAATGACAAGTTGTTGTTCCAATATGAGAACATTGTTGTGCACAATTCACAAAGATCCAAGTTTGTTCTGTTCTCCGGAGACAAAATTCTACACCAAGGGATTCAAGCTGTAACAATGAGATGGGGATCCAGATGAAAGAAAAGGATGAATTTGGTTACACCTCAATGGCATGGCCAGTATTAGAGATAGTGGCATTGACAGCGTTTGGAGTATAGAAAATGTCCAGTTCCCCCAGAGTAGGGTCAGTGATCATGATGTTGGGTGTGATAGCTAAAGGGGATTGACTGATTCCTGTTTTGCAGAGCTCCCACTCTGGCTTAAGCTCACCCCATAAGTCAGGTCCATAAGGTCCGCTCCCATAATCATACCCTTGGGGAGGAGGAGCAGCAGCAGTTGCCAGTGATGCTGCAAAAGTTTAAAAATTTGCATGAGTGGACTCACAACATGAGTGTTTCAGAATTCTGAACACTACTTGGTTGCTAGCTGGATGTAATCTTGTACAAATATTGACACAATGAGCACGAGTCTTCATTCTGCCCCCATAAACTCTTAGAGGCCTGGAAACCCCGTAAGCAGCAATTGGTTGACCAGATGAACTCCATTGCAGCTGATGAGGCACATCAAAAGTGCACCTTACAGGATTGTAAGGTGTGAAATGCTTCAGACATCAGAAAATAGCTGGTCATCAGCTGTAGCATGTTGGCATTCTTTCTAGCATAGAATTATATAAACTAACCATGTCCTCCTTGTGCTGATGTAGCCTGTGGTTGACCTCTTGAAGCCGGGCTAATTGCTGTAAATGCAGCAGGCTCCTCAGACTGCATGGTAATTGCGTCAACTGCCTGATTCACAGAGACTACTACAGCTTCTGTTACAAATGCCCACATAATTGCCAAAGCAGCAACTTGAGCTAAGTAATCCTGCAAACCTAGAATCTGCTTCACTCCCTTCATATTCACTTTCTCAAAAACTCCAGGCTGAAGCTGCAAAGTCTCTTCAGAAAGTTTAGTTGCACTGGCACTAATATTTTTTGCAGGCAGAATCCCTTGCCACATTTGTATACAAGACTCACAAAGGTGTTGTAGCAGAACAAGCAGAGCAACTGTTGTTTGTTTGGTCATGGATTTCTGAGGATGAGACTTGAGATGAGAGTGGAAAGGTTTGAAGCTAAAGGAACAAAGCTTCTGGGGTGCATCTAGCCTTGTTTGGCCATGCACAACAGACCCAATTTGTTGGGTGGGGCACCCAACCCAAGGCCATGAGTGAGCTCAAGGTTTGGTGTTCCCCAAACCTCAGGAGAACACATGAGTACAGGAACCTCCCCAAGCAAAAAATACACACTTCAAAAAAAAATCCTCTCAAAAGAAACCAAAATCGTTCGAGATATTGTAACTCTATAATAACTAATCTCAAGTTTCAAAACAAGCCAAAATATCATCTTTCAAAAACCCTCATATAAAAAATAAATAGACCTATTATTATTATTATTATTATTATTATTATTATTATTACCTAGGGGCCTATAAAAATCCCTTTAGCTACTATACTCTATGATGAATCTAAACACAATAATATCCTTTGCCTTTTGGTAGGCAAGGCCAATAAAAAGGGAGTTGTTTTGGTACAATCTCAACTAACAAGTAACTAACTACTAACCAACTGTAACCAACCTTTGGACCCAGGACATATGAATAGAAATAATGTGCTCACTACCTGTCTAGGTGGGTCCAGGGTTTTTTTTCTTTTTTTTCACTTTTGTGGTTTAGCCACAAATGGCAACAATCCATAGGAGGATTTAGCCAGATTTGGCTACAGGACAAGTAGGTCAGGAAAAAAAAAAAAAAAAAAAAAATTGTAATCCTGCGTGCAATTTGGCCATGAGCTGCAGGAGCAAGTGCTCTAAATCTGGCAAAACCCAATCCAAAAGTCCACCCAAAACCCTTTCCTGAGCCGAGTCCAAGGCCTGTTCCAGTTCTCAGACATTCTGCCAGTGAAACCATGCATTCAAGAAGTGCACACATTGAACCGTATGCAATTGGATGAAAGGCAAAATAAGCCAATAAAATGAAATAGATTGTATGGAATGGGCATTCTGTAGTTTAATGTTTAATGAGTTTGGAAGCACAAAAGAACTTCTGCATAGTTTGGTAGCTTTTTAAAACATGAATTTATGGCAGAGGTTAACTATTTTCACACTTTTCACTTTCACTCATCTTCTCACTTATTTGTCTTCATTTATCGATTGCGAACTTGGCATGTTTCAGAACAAAATTGCAACCACCTGATATGTCATGCAAAATAGTTCCTCATAAACCTCCTGATGGCAGGTTTGCAAAATGTGCACTTAGAGAAGAACACAGAGCATTTACCCAGAGACTTGTATGGAATATTGTTTGCTCAGCTATTTTGCCAAGTTGACGTCTGCTATTTTGCTATTGTGCCAAGTTCACTTTGCCAAAAAGCTAAGTCCACCTTCATTTTACCACTTTGCCAAATCCATTTTGCTAAGTCATGAATTTGCACATTGCCAAACTCATCAAGTTCACATTGCTGAATTGCCAGTGCTACATTGCCAACTTGCCAAAACTCGACTTTATCTTTTGCAGACTGCCCAAATGCTCTTCAAACTGCCCAAATTTTCAAAAAATTACAAGCTGCTGAATACTTAAAGTTCACTCCTTTTCTGCCCAAACTTCTGCCTCAGAAAGAAAACCACCCAATTTTCAGGCTGCTTAATGAAGGGGTCAAACATCTTTTTATTTTGGGGGTTGGGGTGGGATGAGGGGAATGAATTCTAGGCATTGGGCAGCCTAGAAAGTTTTTATTTTGAGCAGTGTGAAGAGCATTTGAGCAGTCTGCAAGATGAAGTCCATGTGGACTTGGCAAAGTGGTAAAGTGGATCTGGACTTAGCCTTTATGGTGAAGTGAACCAGGCAAAATGGGAAATGCCCATTTTGGCAAAAACACAAAAAAAACAAAAGAGAATTTGGCAAAATAGCCGAGCAAATGGCATTCCACAGGCCTGTTTGCAACGAGGCCTAATTTAATTCATGATTCACCTCCTTTAAAGTCTCTCATCAGCTTGCTTGGCCTTAGATTTCATGCACTTCACCATCATTTTATTGTGATAACTGTTATGTATACAAACTCTTTCAGTTAAGTGATGCTGGTGTACACTGGTCAGAAATTCTGTTGTTCTGAACAAACTGGCCTGTATATTGAAGCTCATGTAATGTATGATCTAGTGCTCCAGAGGTTGCAAGTCTACCGTGATACATCCATGAATGATACAACTCAACACCCATTAGTGCACTATTGATTGGAAACCTATTATGACTCAATTGTGGATGAACCACAACTAGTTACCAAGATTCCTTGATAACCTATCATGTATTGCCTTCTACTTCCCCTTCCCCTTCCCCTTGCCCATGTAACTACTTATGTAGTTGCTGTGGTGGGTAGGGAATGTAAGTTGTTACTAAGTAGGTAGTAAGTAGGTAAGGCACTTAGTGATGACTGGGTAGGCAGATAGATGCATGTGGATGCTTAGTGTATCCTGCATGATGACGTGGATAATGCTGTTCACATCTGGGATCACATTATTCTCCCTGGGAATCTACGACAAATCATATTTCGTCTAATCACATTTCTAACATCAAATTTGGACTAATTTCTCAAATCTTTTGAATGGGTGATATCATCTCATGTTGGAATCTATACACAAGTTTTCAACATGGATCATTAAACCCTCTTTTCCAGATTCATCAAAACATTTTGTTCAAGTTTGCAAAAGTGGCAAAAAGTTGATTTTGGATGTTCTGCATGGGTCTCCGAACCTTATGTGAACCACCTTTACTGGCAGCACTCACTACCATTAAGAATTCAAACCTGCATGCGGACCATGAACTTATTGGTGTAAAGGCATATACACACCTCCAAAATTGTGTCACACGATAAGAAAAAATCAAAAGGACAAATCACAGTTTAACCTTGCTTCCACTCCCACCTCAAGTGTTATTTCTTTTAAGGCTGCCACCACAGAAGTCTCAACACAGATTGAAATAAGCTGTATTTAAAGTATCATTTGGTTGCTCAAGACATGGTATCCCTTTCACCTTGCCCACAGTTATGACAACTTGATGCCTTCATTTTGGGCAATAAAATCAATTGCTTCATAGACATCCTCTACAACCTTGTCAGCCGGATATAAGGGGTGATTCTCAGGTTCACGAAAACATCCTGTCCTCACAAGAATAGAGAACCAAGGCCTTCCTACCCCAATGGCACCTGCAATATCAGTCTCTGGATTATCACCTATCATATATATGGTCTTTAGAGCACAATGCTCTTCATTAACCTCACCAACTGTAGCTGATTCCAGATGGCTGGAAACTACTTTTTCAGTGGAGGTCAAAGGCTTGCCATGTTTCGTATTGAGAAGTTTTGCGACATGTTGGAGGGAATTTTCTGCTAGCTTATAAACAACAGCTTTTGGTTTCCCATAAGAATGATAAGCAAGCGGATGCCCCACCACTTCTTTGTATAGAGTCTCAAGTGCTAATCGGAATGCTCCCATACCAAATCGTGTGACTGGAAATTTGGCTTGGTATTCTAGATCATCAGCTGCAAAGAATAGTGGGGGCTGTGGACTCTCACTTTCTGCCTCCCCAGGAAGCCCCCCAGACCGTAACACATCGCACAATACCTGCTCCAGGTGTACACACATTAGAAGTGTGTCATCTACTTCTTGCAAGAAGTCCAAAGTCCAAATGCAATGCCTTATGCCAAACTTCCAACATGGACCAATCTCAACTTTAAAGAACACATCTCAGCCAATTATAATCAAGCATGGTTCTAGGTCAAATGCAGAACAGTCTGAAAAGATTTTCTTAACAATCCAGTCAAAAGCTACAGCTTGGGGACCTTGCATGTATTATGGCTCCAAACTCCTCAAGGTGCTTGTGGAATATTTCTAAGAAAAAGTCAGCTATATATGGAATCTGGTTGAAGAACTTATTGATAGTGTGTGAGGACAAATGGCCAGTCAAGTCATCATGGAAAAGGCTGTTAGGAGGTGTCCATTATTGTCAAGATGATGGACAGCTCGACATCTTGACAATGATGTCAACAACCCATTGAGGTCAAGAGAAAACAAATTTACAGCAAATGGAAGTCCTTGTCCTTACTGAAGGTTCCCACATTGATCAAAATGAAGAACCCCAGAACCAGGACACTGGATTGACACAAGCAACTAACATAACCAAAATTCAAGAACAGTACTGAGATAGGAGACAAAAAGCTTTACCTGCAGATCACGACCCCAATCAACAGGATCACTACACACAAAAACAGCACTAATTTTCTGGTCACTTGAGGGCATGAGTATGTCTCTTGAACTTTTACTCTGCTTAACCCAGGGCTTATAACTCTCCAATGGATCAATACTGTCAAACTCCTCCACGTACTCATCAATTTTCACCACCTTCCTGCCATATCCAGAGTTAGATTACCAACTTGCTTCTGCCATATGCAAAGACAGTTTTGTCTACTTTCTATAATTTGTTCAAATAGAATGGCTCCCTGGAACACATTCTGCTTTGAGTCCTTTACTGTTTCAATTGCACATTGTTCAACCCTAAACCCGAAATTGAAAGTTCAAACTTGGCTCTGTCATCTAAATTCCAGATCCTCTTAGGTCCTTCCATCTAACATCTTAAATCTTATATGGAACTTTAAAGACTGTCTGCTTACAAAAGGAAAAAAGTTTAGGAGTTACCTAAAGCCATAGCTGGCAAGGACTTCATCTACTGCCCCTTTTCCAACACTCAGCACACGCTTTGACTTAAACCTGCATTCATTGAAATTTTTGTGTCATTAATGTGATCGATTATGAAAGCAAAAAATTAATTTCAAATGTACATTTCCATAAAAACATGCTCCACATTACCATATCAGAAAGACCAAAAGCAAAAGGAAAAATTTGGAGTAAAGTGCATGAGAGAAGAGAAGAGTGAAGCAGAAGCAATCGAACCGGTGTGAAAGAGACATGAATGGAGAGTGACCCAGAAGTACCTTGATCATACCCACCCAACCAAAACGATAATCAGCAATGTCCCTTTCACACAGATCTGCTGTCCTGACAAACCAAAGCAGTGATAGAGAACATGAAGACAAACTCAAACTATGAGCACACCCATCAGCATGCAAACCTGTTGGGCTGCAATAGGGACTCCAAGTAGTCTGGTTAGCTCTGCAGCTCTTGCAGATTCTGTCATTCCTCCACCTGCATGTGAAAAGCAGCCTTTTTGTAAGTCAACACACATAAAGACCTACACGTTTGACATAGAACACCCAAAAAAGTACAACAAATAAAAAGTTGTCCATACTAACCATTCGTAAGAAATATATATGGTACTTGAAGCTCCGCTGCACCCATATCCAAATATTCAGAGTGAGAACCAAGTTTTGCAAAATGGTTGACAGCTAAAACAGTTTCATCTCCGTTTTATTATGCATCTTACCATTTTTAACATCTTTGTAGAGACGAGCCAAACTTTCGGGTGCCCTTCCAATAGGCTCCCTACCCCTCAAAAGCACTCCATCAATGTCAAATGCAATTCCAAAAGGATTCCTGTTAAAAAAAACCACCAAGTCTGTCACAGTTGATGACAACTTCACATGGTTCCTCCACTGGGCAGAAATGTAAATAGTGACACACTTCAGCAATGTTTCATGATTTGCATTCAAAACCCATCTATTTGGATCCCAGAACAAAGCACAGTTGAACAAATGAGCAAGGATATGCAAGTCTCAATAGTTCACTCATGCATACATGCTGCTGTTTCCGTATGATTTTATTTCATCTCTGAATGCTGGCAATCTTACTTCAAGCTAACTGATCATACCGTAACTTGTAATCCAGAATTATGATTTCTCCTCTTCACTATGATATAGTTCATCAATGTCACTACAAACCCAAAGCATTTAAATTATATCTTGCAAGTATGATCACTTGTACGGTGGCAAGAAGGAGAAAAAAGACAATGAAAAACACCATCATACCTTTCTTCAGTAGATATCTAAAAGATTGCAGAGAAAACTCAACAATAACACAGTGAACATAACCATAATATCAGTTCCAGCAAAGCAAAAACTAACACAACAAGAATGAGTGTAGTCATAACCTTATGAGAGTCACTCACAAACTCTTATACAATCATCTTCATCACAAATAGCAGTGACTAGCTCCCATGACTCTCCAACTGACTTCATTAGCCCCCAACATGGACATAGATAAAAATAGAATTCCCCCAATTCAGGCAAAATTTTACACAAAATTTTGCATCCTGAGTTTTTGTTACAATGCCAGAAGCCACATGCAGACTTGGCCAAGATGTTGAGTAACAATTCAGTAGAAATTATTTGTAGTTTTAGTTTTCTCAACAGAAACACGAGACTGTTGTCATTTGAAACTGAATTTCCAAAACATGGTAATCTAAGGACCAATCAAACACATCTCTATATCCATGTTGGAAGACACAAAGAAATTGGGAAAAAGAAAAACCTGGGGGGGACAAATTGCTTTGTAGTCAGCAGTCGCACATTCTTCCAAATGTTGTTGTGACCTTGAGAAATATGGAAGAATGTTGAGTTCTCATACCAAAACAGTACTTTTGAGCACCCTCCATGCACAATTCTCAAAGCTGACTTCACCATTGCTCAAATCTCTCTTGCTTGCTGACGAATGCCCAACTTCAATTGCAGATCATTAACTGAATCAATGTAAGAACTCTACCAGATGACTTTACTTGAATTTCTGCCAATTGGAGTTACAAAATCCAAAATCACCTTAGGTAAAATTCTGAAGCACCAGGAAGACCCAATTTTTTTTAGGGGAGCTAACTTGAGGCAGAAGGAGGAAGAAGACAAAATGAAGAAACCTTCAGATCCGGAGGCAAAAAATATTTTGGACTCTGTAAAGAGGAGTAGCAATACAAACCCTAAACTGTTACATTTTTCACCAACGCAAAAGTCCAACTAAACTCCCTTAAAGAAGTCAGACCATATCTAGAACTCGAACCTTCACTGAAAGAGAAATTAGGTCGAGGACTCCAACACGCAAGGGGGGGGGGAAGCCAAAATATGGACTTGACCAGAAAGCATCTGCACAACAACATACCTTATTTAAATGCAGGTAGGATTGCCCAAAAGGAATGGAGATACCCCGAAATACTTTCCTCTGACCTTGTCTCTCACAGCACAGTCTGCTTTTTGCTCCCATTTCCCGCTACCACATTAGGTACTCATACCCAAAAAAAAAAGCTTTTCTTTCGACTCATTGTTCTCCACACACACCACCACAGTACACTGCTACTTGTTGGCATTTCTCCTTCATCCGATTCTTGCAGCACCCAACAATGATAGACTAATTTTCCATCATCGGATCTCAATAAAACAGACGTCCAAGCAAAACGTATGCAGAAGAGAGGGTTATACGATACAAGCTCCACTGCACACCCCTTAGGACTGATGAAGAGGAAACCCTAAGGATATAAGTTTTGTTGGCCTTGCCTACCAAGGCCTATCATTATAGAGTATAATAGTAGCTTAAGGGATTTTTATAGGCCCTTAAGTAATAATGATAGGTCTCTTTTTATATAAGGATTTTTGAAAGATGATATTTTTGGCTTGTGTTGAAACAACCCTAAACCTAAAGATCGCTGCTCAAAAGAGCCTACACAGATTCAGCCTGGCATTCTTCTACTTTTCTTCACTCTATTGACAAGCTTTTTGTTTCAGACGTTGCAAAATTTAAATTGTTGTGTGCTACAAAACAAGCACCTAACAACCACTTTAGACAAGGGTTTGAGGATCAAGTTCCTTTGAAATTTGAGCATTTTTATTGGTCAAGAGCTTTAAATTGGTCTCACAAAGCCTTTAGATGAGTGTCCAAGACCAAGACAAATCAAATTGTGATTTAGCTTACATGACATCATTTTGGAGGAAAAAACAATTGGTCTGGACAAAAAAGAGTTAAAAGAAAAGCTCATGGTTTGGAGAACCAAAATGGAAGCTAGAGTCCAAAGTTGCTTATTTCTTTGGTTTTTTTTCTTTTTTTTTCATTGTTTTTTATTACCCTTGTTGCTCAAATTTGGTAAGAATGGCAGACATGCTATGGATTGAGGACAATTTTGAGAACACTCTATCTTTTTCATATTTTACCAATTCTAGAGTTGACATTGCTGATTTTGTGAATCGTCACAAGATGGTTGCTTGAAAGAGTGCATTTTCAGTCTCTCCACGTGCATGAAATCAAAATGAATTAAAAAATGTAAGCCAGAAAGTGGAGTGTTGAAACATCAATTTTCACAAGTGAAAGGGGATTTGAACTTATAAGAAATCTCCAAACCAGTTCCCATTACAAAGGAAAAAAACATCAAGGAAGAAGATGGTTATGATGAAAGAGGAAGATGGAAAAACTGAAAAAGTTTGAGTGGATGGTGAGGTCCTACACCCTCATTGCTCTAAGAAAAGAAATGGACTCCAAGCCTTTAGACACACTTATTGTATCTTAGGAAAAAGTGTTTTTTAAAAAAATGTGGAGAAGGGTCCAATTCAAGGTTCAATTTGCTTCAAATCAGTCCCTGGACCCTTATCTAAAGGGCCCTTTCTTTGATTGAGGGAGGAATCAAAGTTCGTGTCCCATCAAATTTGTTCAAGGATCCAAAGAGTTCGAAGTCACTAAAGCTTTCCATGCACACATAAACTGCTGGGTGAGATAAACCTCAGCTGATTTCCTTCTCTGGCTGCAAAGAAAGTGGCAGTCGTAAGACACACCCATGTTGATTTCAACTGAATTATGATTCAAAGAGAGAGAACACTGTAGAAAGCTGTGCTGTGGACAACTAAGGTTCGCCTAATTAAGACATAGATTGACGTTAAAGCCCTAAAATCAAACACATCACATACCACCCATTATTGAATTCCTGTTCTATTGCAACTACTCCGAGTATAAGTGGAGCTGGTTCATCTTAAATATGTTGTGAAGTGTGCTGGTGGAGATGCTCTTACACAATAGACTTCAAACCATATCCAAATTGCAGGTTGGCCACAGTGACTGCGTTTTCGAAGCTTATAAGGAGGGAAAGAGGCTTTTTCCTAATGTGTCAACAAGCCCAAAGCTTTTTAACATCATAATGACAGTCGCAGTTGCCATAGTTTCAGCCTCACAATTTAGGATCCCCTGCACCCCAGATAAGAAGAAAACATGGTAAGAAGAAAAATTGCAGGTCCAGAAACTTTTTTGCTGTGGAGACAGACTTAGGGGGCAGTGGTTGAATTGGTTTCTAAAACTTTTAATCTTGCTAACTCTGAAAACAAATTCCTATACCTATGGCGAGAGCGACAAACTACATCATTTTTCATCACCAGACAGGTGTTCGGCAATCTTGACTCATGGCAACTGCTCTCCCTAAAATTCAAATGATGGGACATGTGGTGGGCAACAAAGGTATTCAAAAGAAGCAATAGTTTCACCAGGACATCACTTTCCTACAATTTTATATATTCCAGCAGAACCTCAGACCTGAACTTGCTGCTTCTTGAAGTCCTGTGTGTCTAACATGGTGAAATGGTCTGGCCAGATTGAACCCAAATTTGTGTACATACTGGAACCTCTTAACTAACCATCTTCAACTGCCCTTGGACGAGGGAGGACTCAAAAGCAATTGATTGCAACCTTCAAATGACCTGCAGGTAGTCTTACAACCTTCTGGATACAGTCCTTGAGAAACATGTTTTGCCTTCTTTGCTGTATTTGGCATCATCCACCAAGAACTTCTTATTTAAGTTCCTATTCTGCCAAAAAGGACAATTTTATCAGGTACTACCCCACATTGAGCATCATATACATGCATCCAACCATTGAAGGTACACAAATGCATGGTCAGTGGACACTCATTATGACAGTCACCAATCATCAGCCGCTCTTGAATATCTACAGTTCATGTTTAGACAGAGCCCTTCCAGTAATGACTGTTCCATTTTCATATATCCAGCACCAAGACATGCTTACCAACCTAGTCTGTCAATCCATGAAAGTGCACTGAAGAAGGATGAGCTTCAGTAACGGTGAGAAGTTTTTAGTCCTTGCTCTCTATTTGTGTTTAAATGATGACATTCATATCAAGATCACTCAAGAACACCCTCCCCATATGTAAATCATCATGGTGTTTTGCACAAAGTGGAATATGCTTCTTTTTCAGGGCTGATTGGACAGCCTTGATCCCCTCCAAGATCTGCGCCTCTCGAACAGACCTTACTTTATGCTTCCCACCTGCCTTTTCAATTTGATGTATATGATGCATTTCAACCTCTGGATCTGTGCACCCCTTAACTGCACATGGCTCCCCAAGTACTGCATTTCGAACCAGCTTTGCAAAAAGCAGATCTATGAGTATTTCTGGAGGTGTGTGGTCCGTCTTCAAAAATTGTCTCTTGTATTGGCTGATCTCCTCTGGGTCAAGAAACGATGCCAGTTTTTCTCCATTTTTTGTAATTATCAGGTTCTTTGTGTAATTCCTGATGACTTGGGCAGAACTTGATTTGTGTTTCTTAGCCAGTGTGTAAATAGCAGACCATCTCAAATGGTAATTGACAATGGATCTTACTTTGGTCAAATTGTCACAGAAGAGGTAATAGTTCAGGATACCAGTTCCAATGCTTCGGTACCAAGCCACAATCCGATGATCTTCTTGAGTCAAGATAGGATCAATTGGTGCCGGTTGAGTCTTGCTATCCAAAAACCCTTTCTTGTGAAGCATATCACCTAAGAGCTTCATTGGTGCTTCAAATACCACTCGTCCTTCAGGCTGTCTATTCAGCATGTTGGGCTTTGTTTCCTCTGTGGAACTTAACAGCTCAATCCTCAGCGAAGCCTCATTCTGGACAGCACAAACCTCCAACCCACACACCAAATCATACCGGTAGGAACACTGCAAACTTGACTATCCCTCTAATCTGCAGGAGTTAAATGCTGAGAGGCTAGATCTGTGATCACCAACTGCATAAAAATGCCTAGAAATATGTGCTTGAATTGCAGCATGCCAGAAATTGTGAGGAGATGGTGAGGGTGGAGCTAGGAAATATCTTGTTGCCTCAACCAGAAAAGAATTTCAGGAACCGGCAACATAATGTGTCACTTCGTACCTCAGGATCCATGACTCCTCCTAAAGTCTCTATTGTTGTTCCTTCCTTCAACAGCTTGGTTGTCAATGCTGAATTCGAGATTGCATACACACAAAGCAATTTGTGACTTATTTTGCAAGATGAGACTGCCTTCTGCAGATACAAATATGAATCATTTCTGACCTACATGCAAGAGAGAACCCTAATTCTTTTATAGATAGACCATCAACACCAAGATGCAGGCTCTACATAAAGGAATCACAAAGAAATTTACCTGAAATGCTCCGAGAGGCTAGATGTGCTCTAAGTAAGGAACCAGTGCTCATCGACTGGAAACTATTTTTCAGCACAGAAAACTGATTCCAACTCAGAAACAGTGTGCTAGCGCGCAAGTACTCCATCACATTCAAAGCACCGCCTGCATCCTCATCAAGAACAGATTGAAGAACCCTCATCACTTACGGACATACACACACAAAAGCTCCGCCAATTCCGCAGGTTCTCTCACAAAAAGTAGATATTTCCGCCGAAGTGCTGTGCGTGTAGAGATTCATTAAGCAACAACTCTAGAAGCTCAAGGATTCAGTGAAATGTCGTCATACCTGGATTTCCAACGCCACTAGTAAAAGAAAACCGACGAGTAGGCGATCCATCGTGTGCTGCGATGCGCTGGAGACGGCGTACACACATTCCGGAAACAAATGTTCTTCCGCCTCCCATCGCATTTGTCAAGGCAGCAGCCCGATAACGGACAAAACCCCGAAAACCAGCAAAATTCCTTCCTTCATCAACAAGTTGCAAAATCCCTGAAGAAAATCTGCTATTCAACTACCTTGAGCAAAAATTTCAAGCAAGTCAATCGCAATCAGCAGGGCCTCCTGACGCTGCAAACTCCAGCAGCGGCAACTCAATTACAAGATTGGAGTTAGTGCAGAGCGCTAAACCCTAAATTCTGGCGAAAGGATGGAAGGAACCAGGAACCGTAGTTGGCGCGCGCGGGTGCAGCAGTTTGATTCAAAACACCATTCCTAGACCCTAAATCTTGAGTGCGATGGCGATGGCGACCACATGGCCTCCTCCTCTTTTCCTTGCGTCGCTTCCCAGCATGAGGCGTCAGTTCCAGATCTAGATGAAAAAGAAGGCTTTGCGCTCTCTGCTGGAGTTTTCACGTCTTCTGCTCTGTATGAGGATTTCAAGGCTTCGGGGCCATTTATCTTGTTGCTCCCTGTGTGAGAAGTTGTGAAAGGATTTGCAGTTTAGAGCACGGCGTCCATGCACGCGGAGGTGGAAGAGGGAACGGATGCAGGTTCCAGATGTTTTGAAAAAGAGTTGGAAGAAAGTCCAGGGATGTGCGGCGTGGCGTCTGATGTCGAGGTGTTTGAAGGCATCCCACCTGTGAAATCCCATGAAGAGAGTCAAATTATGGATAGCTTTGCTGCAGACCAAGAAGTTGTAATTGTAGAATCTGCTGCTAAGGAATCCAACAAGAAGAAGCGACTAGCTCTGGCTTCCAATGCTGATGGTATTCAGCAAAATCGAACAGTTGTTTTGGAGGCTACGGATGCTCAAGAACTACAGACTGTGGATTCCTTGGAGGAAAACCAAGAAGCTGCGAGTGAGGGAGATAATGCGCGTGCTGTCAATGGTGCGGTGGTCTCGACTGACACAAAAAAATCAGCACCTGGCAACACAAAGAGGCTTTCATCGTATTTTTCCTTTGCAAATGAGAACCGCGAGGCTGTGAAGGCGGAGCTCCAGGTTGCTGGAAAGCCTGCAACTGCGAGTGCTGTAGCAAAGGTGCTAGGGGAGAGATGGAGAGCTCTCACGGATGCTGAGAAACAAGCCTTCAGCAGACAACAAGATCGGTCCAACAAGAAATCTAGCTGTTTACTTACAACAAGAAGGAAGCCGCAGCAGGCCAAAGATATGCCTGTTGCACAATGCGAGTTTAGTGCAGGTGATGCAGGAGACGGCAGCCCCGATGAAGGAGATGGGAATCTGGGAGCTGAAGAGTTTACTGCACCATTTCCCCAATCCAGGGTCAAGAGGATCATCAAGCTGGACCCGGATATTAAACTAGTGGCCAGTGATGGGATTGCACTCATCACGCAAGCAACTGCACTTTTCCTTGAGAGCTTGGCAGCAGCTGTATTTTCCTCTATGGTTCAGAGTAAGCACAAAAGTGTGCGGGGACAGCATGTCATACTTGCTGCCAAATCCAGCAGGTCGGTTCTTCACTAGCACAGGACTTGTTAGAATGCTATCGCTTTTCTTG
Organism: Sphagnum tenellum; assembly: GCA_963921925.1. Classification (NCBI taxonomy): domain Eukaryota; kingdom Viridiplantae; phylum Streptophyta; class Sphagnopsida; order Sphagnales; family Sphagnaceae; genus Sphagnum; species Sphagnum tenellum. The sequence goes on from OY998155.1 coordinate 14,119,866, forward strand.
CCAAATACTCCTTTACTTTAGTTCTTCAGAGAGAAGAGTCTTGGAGTCTCCTATTATGTCTAATTCTTCTGACAGCAAAGCCTGTCTTTTACTTCCATGGTTTGTTAGCTCTGGCCTTCAGGGTAAGACATTGTGATGCACCCAGAAAACTTTCGTATCCCTTAAATTCTAGGATCATGTGGAGTCCACTGTAGAAACATTTCTGGCATAACTCATGGATCCACTTGGGCTTCACCATGCTAAGCACCATATGTTTCCAGTTTAGTATGTTGAATATTTATCATACTCATGGATCTCATTTATGGAGCAGAGCCATTAATGCAATGAGCTGCTTGTTAACCTTATGAGTTGGAGCATAGTTGTTACAGATTGTTGTAAGGGATTCTAATTGACAAAACATATGGTCTGCAACAGGCGATTTTGTGATTGTGTTGGCAATGATATTGCCAGTTTGTTAAACACATCCTCCCAGCTGGGTGATGAGAGCGACGGTGAGGTGGAGGCAGATGAAGATGGAAATGATGGGGCCACACTTGCACAGCCACACAGAAAGAAAGCAGCAAGGAAAGTGTAATACCCCCCCAATCCACCAGGCAGCTTCTGCATCACGGATTTCTTTTAGGGAATTTCCTCAAATTTCTGTTCTCCACCAACCCAAAGCCCTGACCTTTCATGTAAGTCTTTTGAATCTGCAAGTGATAACCATGGGTAGCTTTCAAGAACTCCTTACAATGCACTCTCCTCTTACAACTTTGAACAATTGCCAGCTCTCTATTGATCACAAATAGCTGCTGTGAGGAAGTTGCGGTGGTAACATATGCATGATATTGGAGGGACTGTCCCAACAAAATTCCCTTGTAGGATCCTGCAATCTGTTAGTGACATTGTTTGAAGTGAAATTGTCTATGCTTTAGAAGATGCAGTGAAATCATTGCAATGAGACAGTTTCACAAAAGTTCATCGTGCTTCTTGATGATACTGTTGAGGGTTTGGTTTGGAATAGTATAATTCACAATATTGGGATATTTCTTTGTTGGCTCAAAATGATGTTGTTTGAAGAGTATCATTATTGTACTGTACAAAACAGAGTATGTTCATTATGTTATGATCTTATTTGTTGGCCTTGCCTGCCAAGGCAAGGATATTGTGTTTAGATTCTTCTTTTGCCCGACAATAGTTTTTAATGTAAATGGCACGGCCATAGTGTAACACACCCCTTGTTCCAAATTGGTTGTTTTCATGATTTTGCAAAGAGAATCTCCTTGCAGACCACCCCATGTTCAGTTCAATAACATTTGCATCACATGCTTGACTTTGTTCAGCGCTATGCAAATGACATAAAAAGCTTCAATTATATTCATTAAGACCATGTTGTTGAGCTTAAGGTGTATTTAACAACATTTTTTTAGACATTAAAAATTGTTTCACCGCTTAATTGAACTAATCCTACAATTCAACAACAGCAACATTGAACTAAAAAGACAATCGCCGATATTGGAATGGTAAGAAAATGTGAAGGGCTGAATCATTCAATTTATATTTGGAAAATATTCAGTTTATGGTATATCAAATTTGATTGCATAATGAACATTGCCCAATAGCTTATAGATTTCTAATTTAATTTATAGAAAGTATTTACCTTTCATTTGTAGTTTAATGAACAAATAAACATATTTTGCCAAAAATCTGAAATCTAAGAATTCCCCAAGATTCCAACGAGATTAAGGATGGAAATTTTATTTTTCTGATATTAAAAAATGCAAATTATGAATCAATCAAAATTCTGAATGTTAAATTATTTATTTTAGAAGTAAATGGAATTAAAATTGTCTTAAAATCCATCTTTTAAAATAATAAAATTGTCATTAAACTTGATGACTCAATAGATTGATTTAAGATGGATCAAGCACTTTAGAATTAGTGGAAATTTTTTGTTTTGATTTGGTAAGAAATTAAAGCATTTGATGAAAAACAAATATACATGAACTACATTCGTGGTGTAGTATGGGAATTTGTGTTGCGCAAGTTCACTTTATAAACTCTTTCATGGAGCAAATTATTTGTATTGTAATGAGATTTTCACTATCAATAAATAAATTATTTACTTGATCTTATGAGAGTTTGTGTATGTTGTGAATGTTTTGTTCAACAAGCAAATTAAAGAACTAGAAGGAGAAAGAAATGTTGATGAGGGTTGAGAGCTTGTATGGTTTATCATTTATCAAATATGTTGTTATTGATGTTAATCAAATACACACTCAAAAACCAAGAAAGCCTTTTGTTGGGCATTTCTTTTTTTTCAAGTCCAAAGTTTGCAACATGAAATGGCAAGTCTTGGTTGATTGCTACAAGTAAATTCTAGAAAAAAGTTCTAGAAGTTTTTGTTGGTATGTTTGGCTTGATGAACAATGTTTACATTTTGTTGATTTCAATATTGTACCAAAAGGTTGTGAATGGGGACTTATTTCAATTTTCTACTATCCATCCAATATGGTGTTATTGATGTTAATCAAATACACATTTAGAAACCAAGAAGGCATGTTGTTGGGTATTACGTTTTTTTCAAATTCAAAGTTTACAACATGAAATGGATAATCTTGGTTGATTATTAGATGAAGATTCAAGAAGTTGTCATTGGTATGTTTGGCTCAATGAATGATGCTTGCATTTTATAGATTTTCATATTGTATCAAAAGGTTATGAATGGGTATTTGTTTTAATTGGTTTGAAGTGGTGAAATAATCAAACTTTGGAAGACAAAGGTTGTTATTTATTGTTTTAATTAATGATTTTCCACAAACACATTAGCAAAGGTTGCCATAGTAAGTATATTAGAAGTGTTGAACAATAAACATTTGTATTGAAACAAGAACATTGCAAATAATATATTTGACATTTTGCAAAAAACAATTATAAACCTATTCTTAAAATTTAATTTACATGTACTTCTTTTATGTAACATAACATTTCATTTTCAAGTTATCCATTTTCATCTTTTGATGATAGGAATCAAAGTTAAAATCAAGGATGTTATTTTGTGAGTATGTGAACAAAGCATGAACATATGGAATATTTCAATAAATATTTTATCCAATAAAAAACATATTTTTTGATAGATTCAACACATTCACAAATTTTTTAAAACATATTTTGATATTATCATGGATGTTATTCCATGAAAATGAATAGAATTTTGGAATGTTGTCACAATTATCACTTTCAAATGATAAATGGAGCTCATTCATGATTCACAATTAATTATTATTTCATTTCTAGTTAATCATGAGTTTGCTTATAATTAATTCATAATTCATTCATAATTAACTTGTAATTCATTTAATTCAAATTCCATTTATTTTTTAGTTCATTCTCAATCAACTTTCAATTGATTAATAATTAATTTCTAGTTCATTCTTAGTTAAATCATAGTTAATTCCTAATTCATTTGTAATTTTTTTTAAAAATTAATAAATTTCCCTAGTCAATGGGCACATGGAAATCTCCATAGAAATATCCTTGAGGTAGGTCCTAAAGGGGTGTAAATAAAAGTAAGACCCTTGATTATTTTTAATTCATTCAATATCATTCTAAAGTACGATCTTGTTTCATTACCTTGTTAGGTTATTTTTGTGTTTTTGTTTTCATGTTTTATCACAATAATTGTTTTTTTAACACTTTTGTTAATGTGTTTCAAGTTGATATTTTTTACATCTTGTGATTTTGTCTCAATTTTTGTGTTCTATGTTTGGATTTAGATTTAGGTTTGTCTTTTCATTATTTGTCTTCATAATTCTCATGCTTTAGATAAGTGCACACTTGTAAATGGTGCAAAAAAAATGAAAAAAATTGAAAAAATGAAAAGGAAAGAAAAGGTGAAGGTGTGACCTTTTACAAAAGTGACAAAGCCTTCCTCTTTGTTTCTTTCCCACACCGCACACTCTTTCTACATTCTACAACAAAAGCACAAAGTTGGGATTCAATTCCTTAAGGAATGTTATGGCAAAACACAAACCACACCACACAATGGCAAACAAAACTCTAAATCACATTGAACAATCTTAAATGCCAAAACTTTCACGTGAATACAATCAAACAACATCAAGCTACAATTGTTATATTCAAAATACTACTCACTTGGAATAGAAACCTATACATTTGCAAAAGTCACACAAGAATCCAAGTACAACCAAACTGTTGCAAAAACATGAATTTGCTTAACATTTACATAACAAACACAAAACAAACCATAAGAAAGTGGTGTGATATCAAAAAAAAATTTTTTTTGATGAAAACCCTTGCTTAAGGGCTTATCCAATTCCCCTCCAAAAGTCTATATGTTTAGAACCATGTTCATATTATAACCAATCTTAAGCTAATTTACCATGATAATCTAATACCTTTTAATTCTCATTTACTTATGCATAAAATGCCAATTTTCATAACACATCAAATGAAAACATGACACATTGTATTGTTTGGGTTGGAAAAAACATTAATTATATCTTTGTTTGTCTTAAGTATTTTTCATGTCTTTTTGTTTGAAATACTTTAGTTGGCCTCTAATATTGTGTACATGGACTTTTTTGTGTTATTCCTTAATCTCCACCTACATTAAATTAATCAAATCCATTTGATGTTTTTGTTTATGGCTTTGGTCATTGGTAGGTGCAAGCACAATTAAAGGAATCATTTTTAATGTAATTGATGTTTTATGTAACATGTTTGCAACTTTAGTTATACATTAAGTTAATGTTGGAAATAGTTATGTTTGAACAATGTTTTTATATATTACATTACCTAGGTAGCTTTGACATTAGTTATATATATATATATATATATATATAAATCAAATAATAAATTATAAAAAACAATATTGAACATTCAAAAATAATTTATTTGTTAAAATGAAGATTTCAAAAGTAATTAATTATGTGACAAACAAGTATAAGTATTTGATAATTGATGTATCATAATACCTTGAGAACTTTTACACATGTTTGTCAAATAATTAATTAATTTTGAGATTTTCATTTCAACAAATCATATATATGATAGATCAATATTTGAATAAAATTGAAATTAATCCAGTAAATATAACATTTTTCAAAGCTTATAATTAGTGGTTAAGAAAATTGTTTAAACATGAATTAAACATTGTTTATGCATTATCTAAACATTGTTTGACCAATTTCATGTTGTCACATCAATTTATTATAATTATTCATGAATTGTTTTGGGAGCTGTTGTTGACTTTCTTTTAACTTGTTCACACCTTGGTGAAAAAACATTTACATGTTTGTATGTAGCCCCAAGTGGGTTTCCCCATGTGTAATGGGAATTGATGGAATGGAACTTATGCAATAGGTGGAGCATATGTGCAAATCAAGTGTACAAAAGATTGATGTAAAAGCCATGTTGAGGTTAAAAGATGTTAGAAAAATATGACCAAAATTGAAAATTTGGCATTAAAGATTGGATCAAATCAAATCAAAATTGGCTTATTCATTGAAAAATTTAAGCAAAAACAAAAAAAATTGACTTAAAGGTCATGATAAAGATTGCTCAAAAAATTGACCTTAACTTGTGTATTGCATTGTTGTTTTGTTGTTGGATGTTGTTCATATGGTATATAGTGACTGATGAGGAGTTTTTTCATGACAAAGTGTAGCAATGCAAAACTTTGCTCATCTTTTGTGTTTGTTTCTAGTGTTGGCACAACATAGTTTGTGTTGCTTTCAACTTTTAGTCTTTTCACATATGCTAGTGTGCACTAATGATGCATTTTTCTTAAAATATTTCAATTGTCTCATTATATTTTTTGTTGAATTATCATAGTAAATTCTTATCATGCTCTTTATCAGTCATTTCCTTGAATGAAGTATGGTGCTTGGTTCTTTTGTGGTAATTTGATTTTTTAATAAAATTAAAGTTCAATTCATTCCACTCATCTTTAGTTCCTTATCATGAATGAACTTTTGAAGGTTAATTTTTGTAATATTATTTCATTCTTGTGTAGTAAAAACCATGTGTATTTTTGGATTTAGTAATTCCCTTTGAACAACATGTTCATAACACTCACATTTTATGAACACTTAGGCTTCATTTTGTTATTAGTTTTCATATCCTTGACAACTTGTTCAGTTGTCACTTCTTACTAATACTCATCCTTTATTTCTATGTACAAATATTGAAAGGTTCCTTATAAACATTGAAATGCTAATTGCTTACGAAAATTTTATGTTTTTTTTTTTAAGGAATATTTTAATTGTAACCATAAGAATGGAGTTTTCCAAAAAAATTGTGCAAATATAAGGGCAAATTTTTCATAATAAAAGAAAAGGGAAATAACTTTGTGACAAATATAAAGATCTTACCTAACTTGCTTTCAAACTAATAAGTTACCTTTATTGATATAAGTTAAAATCTTCAAATTTGAAAATTCTCTGAGATATTATATTTAAGTTATCAATAACCTTACCATTAGAAATATATTTGTAAATATATTATCACATTTGCATGCCATGAAGGTAATTTATTGATGCCATGTGCATAAGTAAAAATATAAATAATAAACAATAGTGGTACTTGTGACTTCATCACTATGTGTGAATAATCTTTTAGTGATTTAAAACTAGATTAAAATGATATAATGCAAGGTAAAAGGAAACAAATGATTAGATATTTCATTTATTTGAAAGATCTATTCTCCTTAAAATTTTAGGTATTTCATGATATTTCCCTCATGTGTAGTTTTTGATTTAAATGCTATTTGAGTGAACTTTGTTAAGTAAAATAAGTTGTTGTATATAATTTAAAATTATATAATTGAAATGAAAATATATGTTTGGAAAAAAATGACATTCATGGCATGGCCTTCACAACTTTATTAAGGTAATTATTTTAGTAACAAGATATTGGAGTTGGTATGTGAAGGGCTTTTCCCATAATTGTTTTAAAAATTTGAAAAATGTTTTTTTGGATTTGTGTCTTTTCAAAGGTTCCTTCTATCATGCAACATAATCACAAATCACATAAATGAAAAACACTTTTTTTTTCTTTTTTCTTGTAGTTTAGTTGCAATTGATGTAAATGAAAAACATATTTTCCATACTTGCATTGATTTGCATCTCCTTTTTCTCTTCAATTGAATTTCATGAATTCAATGGAACTTGAACTTGACTCAATGAAATTTGAGTTCCATTCAATATATATGAATTTAATTCATTCAATAAATTAAATTTCAATTCAAAATTCAACTCAAGTTGTGTGCATTGTGATTCAATTTTTTCATTCTTAATTTCTATGAAATCAACTTGTATTTTTTCCTTCATTTCATCATCCCTAGTAGTAGTAGTGCAAAGAAGCATGGAATACAAGAAAATAATGAATTTGGGCTCCATGCTACTTCGCACTACGAATGACAATGATTAAATTTTTTTTTGTGCATTTTATTAATTTTGTTGTAATCAATTTTGTCTTTTCAAAAAATAAATTTTTATAAATCTCAATATATATCATTTTTTTGTTTCATTGATATTTTGTTTCATTCTTGATTTGATAGGCTAAATGTTAACAAAAGTTTGATTCATTAAATAAATTCAAAACAAATTGCAAACAGACAAAAATATTTAAAGGGTGCAAGACCCTTAAATAAGTTTTAAAAATAAATAAATAAATAAATAACTAGATATTTTTAAAAAATTAAAAATAAAAACGGGGTGTAAATAAGGTATAGGCAAATAGTAAATCCAGGCCCTCCAAAATGCTTGTGAAGTCCATCGAACTACAAATGTACACATAATTTTAGGGTTTCAGATTTTAGGGTTTGGACTTTGGACCTGTGAAAACCCTGGTCCACTGCCTGAGTGGGTTCGAGTCTTTGTTCTGAACACAATGCCTTTGCACTATCGCTCTCTTTATTTGGATTCCGAACTTTATATATCGCGGCGGATGGTGAAGTAGGATTGAGAAGATGATTCGGTGAGAACAGAGCTTTCAGTTGTCGGAGAGAACAGAACTTTGGAGATGGATGGAGCGTCTGGAGCCCATCACCGGGACCCCTTCAAATCTTCAGGTGAATTGTCTTTGCTGAGTTTTCGTGCCCTACAAATTTCCGTCAGGTACTTTTGTTTCTTTCAAATTTTTCTGCAGTTATATCAAACGTTCTTGGCTTTTATGTTGCTTCATCCGAATCATAATGTCAGAGGATCAATTCATAGCTAACTAGTGGAGCAAATAGAAGGGGCCCAGTATATGTGAAGTGTATTCATCATGGAGACTGGCAGTGGGAAGAGTGGCAGGGCAAAGGAGGAGGCAGCAAGCAGTTACAGTTGGGAAGGAGAGGAGGGAGTCTGTGGTGCGTGCAAAGAGGCTGCGGAGAGCAGACCCATCAGATCACGGGGATGATGGTTCAATGCAACTTGCAGTCATGGGTGATGAAGCTGCATATAAAGCTCTTGAGGAGAGCACTGTTAATGCAGTCCACAACCTCAAGAAATTGTACTTTTCCTCATTTCCATTTCAGACTCTCATATGGTGGTGCAAGCACAAATAGTTTTGGTTGCAATTTCTGTTTGTGTCTTGCAACAAATGAGGATTGGTTTTGTGTCAAAACTCGGGTTCACTGGGGAGTTCCAGCCCTAAAAAGAGATCATGGTACATTGTGACTGTAGCTGGATGTGCATGTATTGTGAAGAGAAGATCATGGAAATTGGGATCACCAAGATCTGCCACCTCTTTCTGGCACAATAGTTGATGCTGATAGGAATTCTACTTGGGGTGTGAAGACTGAAGGGGTCACCAGCTAAAAGGATTGGAGCACTTCAAACTCTTCGGCATCTGTTGTCATGCACTGCCATGCCACCTGTACATGTTGCCATTGAAGCTGGTGTGGTGACACTTCTTGTGGATTGCCTTGCCTTTGGGTCTTCAGAAGAGCAGGTGTGGCTAAAGTCCCTCAAAGTGCCTCTTGTGTGTAATAGTATGGTATCTATTGCAAATTTGACACGAAAGTTTTTGTTTAGTTTTCAATTCTTTTTTGCTAGAACAGCATCCTGCAGACTTGCTACAGAAGGTTTTTTAGGGTTCAAGATGATAATGCTTGCCAGTTGTTGCTTACAAAAGCAGCTGGCCTAGTGTGAGTTTAGTATTTTTCGGATGAGGTTGGCTGCCTGAGAGTTGTGATGCTGGGATGTTCTTGCCAGCTATTTGAGGCAGCATGGTGCCTGACGAATATTGCATCTGGGGACCTTCAACAAACCCGTGCAGTGGAGCCTGCCCTGCCCCTTCTCATCCTTCATCTTGGAGGTTATCCCTCTTACTCTCTTCAAGGACAAGCTAAAGCTGGTTTATCCTTTACAGAGAAGGATGTCTGTTGATCCAGAAGAAGATGAAATTGTCTTATTGAATTCAGCTCCTCAATTTGCAGTTTCATCGGGTATGGGGATCATGTGTTCAGTATTGAAACTCCTGAAATTTCAGACTAAACAATGTGAGACGAATGAAGAAAGGAACTGATAGAAACATACAGAAACCCTTGAGCTGGGAATTTAGAGGAAGAGAATCCAGAAAGTAACTGCAATGTCGAGGGGAAGACCAAATGGCTTATAGGAAGGTTGTGTGAAGACAGAGAAAAGTGCAGTGCATGTGGTCGAGCAGTGTGCATGGGCGATAGGAAATGTTGCTGGAGATGGAGAGGTTCTTCGTGATGTGCTCCTCAAGCAAGGAGCCTTGCATTCATTATCACGTCATCTGCTATCCCCTGTCCCATCTCTTTCTCGTACAGCTGCCTGGGCATTGTCAAATCTCATCAAGGTTGGATTCCTAGGAATATTTCCTCAAATGTGCCTTCTCAAATAGTTGACAGCTGTTTATTCCTTTCACAGCTTCTGCTTTAATGTTAATTTTGATCTTATTTTACTTTCACTGTTCACCTCTATGCACATTTGCATCAGCCTCAATTGTTGCCACAATTGTGCTTAACAGTTAGAAGTCACCTTACTTTACATATCACCTTCAAGGTGTAAGGGGATATTGTTTGAAATGTGATAGCTCTATTGTTTGTGGGCAGCTCCATGGCTAGCCACCATGATTGATCAGGGCTGCTGAAGGGTCAACTCCAGACAGGATATGATATGTTCGTCATATAGGCTTGCATCTGAATAAATAATTCTTCTTATAGATTGATAAATTGTTGTCAGTCTTGAATGCCTGCAAGCTTGAATGTGGTTTGGCAGGGTCCAAGCCCAAAGGCAGCAATGGAGCTTATGAAGATTGAGGGCATGGTGGACACCTTGGTTTCTCATGTTTCAAAAGGGTGGGTATTTCAGACCTGCCTGTCGTCGTATCAAACTAAATCTACTATTTAGTGTTGATAGCAAATTGATGTTCCTAGATTCTTGTGAACTTTGAAAGAATTTCCAAAGACAAATGAGGGTATTCATATGCTACATTGTTCACAGTAGAACAGATGCATGTGCAGTACGTCCTTGCAGAATTGAGTTTTTTTTTTGCATGTAGGAAGGGGAATTTCTGTGGCATGAGTCCCAGATGTTTGTAATTGATGTTTTACTGGTCTTTAGGGAGGAGGATCTTGTGGTGGAGGTTGCATGGGTGCTGGTATATGTGACATCAATGTCAGATTTGCATGTGACCCTTCTGTTGAATGCGGGTCTACTTCCACCCCTTCTTGGCTGCCTAGCATCCTCTGAACAGCTTTCTCTTCTCACTCCAGTATGTGGATTTACCCTGGCAAACATCTTTTAGAACTTGTCCGTTACATATATCTACTGTTTACCTGCCTTTAAATGGTGCTCAGTATAATATGTGCAACACATTTTCACAAAGGGGCCAAACCTGATGCAGTAATTGCAGTCAATAGATTAATGACTTTTGCCTGCAAAGGAGGTTAAGATTTGTTGTAAGCTCTTTTACCCGTGTATATGTTTGCAGGTTTTGCGGACTCTAGGCAACATAGTGGCAGGTGACAACTCCAAGACAGATGTGGTTTTGTCTGTGGGACAATCTCTCCCTGGTAATTTCTTCAGGAAACTTTTAATCTAGGTGATTGCTGAAGGATCAAAGCTACATGAGAACAAATTCATTAAAGACTGTTGTCTTCTCTTCATTTCTTCTGATTGTGATCATGACTGCTTTAATTGGTCAGCAAACATAGTTGTGCAGAGCTGCATCAAATGTGAAACTTCAACTCCTAATCCCTAAATTAAGGCTTGTGTTGGGAAGTAGACTCAAACTTTAGTAGCCTGATTCAATGCTGAGTAGACACTTTCCATCCTCTGTTGGGGAAAGTTGAGCTTCATGTGGAGAGCAATATAAGTGTTGTGTTGCTAGGCAGAGTTGAATTCATCGATTCCCTAGTTTGGAGAGCTTCTGCTCTAATATAATGTTCCTGCTTCATCCTTCAATCTGGATTGTTGAGGTTCCTCCTTGTGTTCATACCTTCAATCTGTGACTTCTTCCCTAGTCATATTATTGTGGACTTGCATCTGACAAGTTTGATGGCATCTGTTTTGATTAATCAGTATGGAGGGCATGGGATTTTAGGTGGCATCATAGGGGTGCTCGCAAGGTGCTTGGAGAGTAAGCATCGCACTCTACAAAAGGTATTTCCATGCTTCACCATTTGTTGTGACATATCTCCTTAAGATGTAGCAGCTCTCTACATTTTTAATGCAAAGCCAATGCAAAGTTTTAAAGCTTTAGGATCTTGAAAGAATCCAGCTTTTTTCTCTAATGCCTGCATGGATAAATGTAGTAATAGCTGGGTGTTCATTTATAACAAACATTACGTTTGGCCCTCATCTTCCTATTCTTTGTATGGCTTGGAAGTTCTGTAGACAAGCTCATAAATCCTAGGTTTATAAATGCACATCTGACTTGTGAGTTCATTTATTTTGAAACGCCAAAGAAAGATTTTCTTTTGGTGGTTCTGCCTTTGGAATTTGCAAAATTATTACTTCAGGGGCTTCTTATTCATCAGTGGGGAGTTTTCAAAGCCCATGTCATCTTCAAAAAGTCATTATTTTGAAGTTGTGCCTGATTCCCTCTCTCTTCTTCCTCTTTTCTTGTTTTGGGTTTTTTTGCTTTTAGTTTTACGTCTTGTGTTACTCTTTGTTCATGGGTCTTTTTTGGCCTTCTCCTGTTCTTTTAGGTTTTGTTGAGCTTTCCAGCATCATGGCTGATTTCTCCCATTACTGCAGAAACTCTAGTATGTTGGTTTATGTTTGACATTGACCTCCGTCCACTGCCAAGAGGTCATGAAATCACTTGGGATGTTATGGTATGTCTTTGATGCTATACATGTTGCTATTGAAGTCTCTGAATATGCATACAAGCCTTGCTGTTCTTCAAACCACTCTTAAGGTTTGGGCTTTGTTCTCTTTTGTCTAGTGTCAGGTTTCCTCTCTTTCGTGCTGGCTCCTTTGTTGCTATTTATTGTCATATCTATATCCTTGTTATCAGGTCATCCCTCAATTTTATTTAGCTTGATAGAAATTGTAAGTATGGAGAAATTTTGAGTACTTATTAAAATATTCTGATGGCTTCTCTTGCAACTATGTGGTTTTAGAAAGGAACCTAGGATTCAAAAGGCTTAAACAGTGACATTTTCCTATTGTTGTCAACCAGAATATGTAGGTGGAAAACACAATTTGTATGGATTCTAATATTGCAGTTTCTGCCAAATTTGAAGTGGTCAATAGTTGGTGATATAGTTTCTTACAGTTTTGTAGCACAAATGACAAGCTTGATCAGTTTTCTCAAGAGAAGGCGTCTCTTCAAGGTTTAATTGAATCAATCCACAGGTTTTCTTAATGTTTGTTGGGTATCTTCACCTTTAGAACTTTCAGAATGATTATTTTGAGGTGTTTGATTAACAAGTGTGGACCTTTTCAGCGGCCCCTGTCCTCAAAAAGATCACACTTTTTAAATTCTCTATGCTGTTTCTCTTTTCTCTTCCTCTTTCCTAGGATGGTTCATTTTTTGTGTTTCCTTTATTTTGTGTTCCTCTTTCTTCTTAGTTTCCTTGGTCATCTCCTTCTCTTTAATGTTTTGTTGATCAGCATCATGGTCGAGCCCTGTTACTGCCACTCTCAGTACATTGGTTGATGTATGACATTTGAACTGCACCCATGCAGGGAGCTGATGAAGTGAGTGGAGATGTTATGGTAGCTGGTCACTGCAATACATGTTGGTGTCTAAGGTCACTCAGCATGCATCATGACTGTGACTAGTGCTCCTCAGTATTTTCTGTGTTCTTCAGGATTGGGTCTCCCTCTTTGTTTCCTAGCCACTGACATGCTGTCACATCTCTCTGTGGTCGGCACTCAATTCTCAAGTATGGATAAACTTATGAAACTTATCCATAGTTGTGAAATGTATTCATGATTGGTGCTGTTAAGTTGAAAGGTACCTATTGACTGGTGGTCATGATTTCATTACTTACACTTGCCTTTACAGGAAGCAGCATGGGCAGTTTCTAACATAGCTGCAGGCTCCATTTTGCAAAAGCATACAGTATTCAATGGCGGTGTGGTTCCCCCACTTTTGCACTTATTAGCAACAGCAGTGTTTGATGTAAGAAAGGAATCGGCGTATTGCTTGGGGAATCTGTGTGTAGCCCCAAAGGAAAGCAGAGAACAGGGTGGCATTATTTTGGACCACTTGATGGCTTTAGTTGACGGTGGATGCCTGCCTGGGTTCATTGCATTGGTTAGATCACCTGATGTGGAGGCAGCAAGACTTGGTCTTCAGTTTCTTGAACTGGTACGGAAAATTTCCATTATTACAGTATCACTCATGTCCTTTGGTGCAAGAGATGTTTGTGTTGGGATTGCTAGGTGTGCTGAATGACTCTAGGGTTTGGTGATGAAGGTGATGAGGGGCTTACCCAATGGAAGGGGCCCAAAAATTGTGGAGAAAGAGGATGGAATTTCTGCATTGGAGGAACTTCAGTTTCATGAAAATGATGAGTTGCAGACCATGTCCAATACTCTTATTGACCACTATTTTGGTGAAGAGTATGGCCTGGAGGAAGAGTATGGACCTGGTATGGATGTTTTAAGGGGGAGTGATGATAGTTCTGATTATCCACCATGGCGACAAGGGGGTGGTCTTACTGCTTAGCCATTACCTATGAAGATGTAGACTCTTGTTCCTGTTTGGACTCTGTTTGTAAAAGGTTTTGCTTAATAATAGGTGGGGAACGTACAGTTGAGGGTTTCTTCTGAGAATTTGTATTTAGTGGCATAAAAATCTCCTTTATACCATTGAAGTACTTATTGAGATTGCATTGCAATGCAAAGTGGACTCTTCTTGCCAAAGATATTTTGGGAGATTTAAACAATCTTGATAATGTAACCAAAGTGAGCTTCCCATCCGAGGAAGAAATTCTATTGTGCAAATTATTACATTCCAAATTTGACTTGTTTGATTTCTGATGTCCTCTGTGACACTCTCCTGTGTTAGTCTATGTGCATTTAAATGCATATTACAGGATGTAATTAACGCCAATTTTTATTGTCAACGTTTAGAACAACAACTCTAGTGATGATCTCTGAATTGTGCAGCCATCCTGCAGAAATGAACTTTGGTGCTAGTAGGGGTGGTGGCAGCCATGATAACATATCTTTTATCGTTCCAAAGAAAACCAAACAACACCTGAAGTGATTGATTCTCAGTTTCAGCTAAACATAAACTAACATGACAAGAACGAGTGCTGCCATTACCTTTTGCATCACTTACAAAGTGCAACATCTTCATTTTTCATTATGAATCAGTCAGAGTCTTTGGGAAATCAACTGCTGTAGACAGTAGCTGAAAATGTAGAGGGCGAGGGTCGACATTGAATGTGGATCGAAATTAATATCATTTCATAGGGCTATTGCTATTGCATTGTACACACATATTTTCCTCATGCCCCCTCTTTATAGCTTGTCGCAAGCTTGTGATCTGCTGATCTAAGAATTTCATTCTTTGATACTTGAACTCTTTGATTCCCAGAACTTTCATGGTCCTTTGATGCTGTATTTGGCCTTTTATTTCTTAACCCATATTTCTAAGAACTCAGTCTTAAATAACACCTCATAACCAAACCTCGTGAGCTAGGAGAAAAATAATGGGAGTATTAGTATAGGGGATTGTGGAAGGATGCAATTCTTTATCAGGCACAGCAGGGATCAGAAACAGCCTCATCGATGTCTCCACCCTTTTATGTCAGAGATAGAACAATATGACAAGCATCATCACATCCCTTGCACAGCAGCCTTCCCCTCAACAAGAAACAGTGGTAGCAACACTGTTCAACTTTTCTCCTTCCTACAGTAGCAGAGCCTAACGTTAGCTAAAGGGCTGGGATTCAGGAGTCATGAAGAAGACTCCAAGGCTTCCTTGCACATCAAGAAAAGAAACCTGAACGTGACTTGGCGACAGAAAAGGATCAGAACCACAGCCATTGGTTCAAACTGCTGTCCACAGGTGATTTCAGAACGATAACGAGTTGTTCATCACCTCCTCTTCTCTCACGTCTAGAAAACGCATGCTTACGAATACAAGTGGCTAGAAAATCTTGATCTATCAAGATCCACCTAACAATTCTAACATAGGAAAGAGCACATACAACTACAGCGTCATACTTCACCAAATACGAAAACTAAGTATGAGCGCCGAATACCTTACCGACACGATGCGTGATCCATAGATGAAGGAAATCCATTACTTTAACATTCACGACTACCATCATCGGAAAGCTCAACAAATGGAGCAGGGAGGGAGATGACTACATTAGAAACAAGTCAATGAAACCGTAGTCGAATCCCTTAGATCACCGGCTAAAGAAATACCAATCGGCCCAGGACGAGGAAGCGCAACACCAACACGACAGAGAGCCCTGAAAGACATCAAGATCTATCGGGTCTACTCCGATCAAACGGAGGATACACCCTCGGGAACGACTTCGCTTCGTACAGAAGCAAAGAATGTAAGAACCATTGCTGAAGGACGTAGCACAAATCTCCACCTCAGTATACCGCCAAGAGTTCTTCAGATGCAATGGATTGGAGCAGGTGGAAGCAGAGGTTTTGTAGGCTCGGTCGCTTTTAGGGCCTGCAAACATATTAGGGTTAGGGTACTGGAACACTTTAGGGTTAGGGTGTGCGAGAAGCGTTCGGTTTGCTTCCAGACAGTTGCACCACACACGCGACATTTCCTGAAATCTCTTGCAAATTGGAGTCGGAAAGTCGCTGAAATTTTTATGTACATTCAACATTGCCTTAATTATGCAAGATGCTGCCGTGTCCTTGAAATTCACTTCAACTCAACAGGATTCATGCATTCACCAGTACCTGATCTTTTTTATCAGAATTGGCAGGTCAGTGTCGTGCGGGGGGGATTTGAGGTACTTCGTCTTCGTTTCCAGACCTTCGATCTTCTCCCTGCCTTCGGCTTCCGGTCAGTATGAGAATGCATGTCTTGCTTTGAGGGTTTCACCTTTGTTGCCTTTGAAGACGATTCTCTTGACCAGCTTCCAAATTTCGGATCTTACTCTATCTTGCGAGTTTAGGCGTCGCTTTGAGGATGCGGTGTTTTTGGGAACCTTGGTTCATAACTTTGGGCTGTTTTTCATATTGAGTTCCTGGATAACTTGCAGGATGTGGGTTTAGATTGAGAAGTGGAGATGACTGAGAATGCATTGCTGCAAGGAAGGGACGTTGATGGAGGGCCCTTGCTCTCGTCCTACAGGCCTGTGGGTGCCCGGCCTTCTTCAATCTCTTCGCCCTTCAAGGTACGGCCTTTCTTTTGCCTGTAGCAACTTTCAAGATTGCGCTTCTTGTTGCTCAACTTGCATCCTTTTCAACATGCAAATTCCAAAGCTGTTGCAACTTGCAACCGGCCATTGTGGGCTAAAAATCATGTTGATACCCCCAAGCCAACCTTCTTTACTTGAATTGGTTTCTTCTTTTCCTTTGGAGAGTGCAATATCAGTACGTTTAGGGAACAAGCCCACAAATCTCTGCTTCTGCCCATATGTTGAATTACCACCAGATTTGAAAGACTTCTACTCTGCCAGACTAGCATGCAAGTTATGATTTTTGGACCCTGTGAAAAAGATTTTCAGGGTTCTGAAAACTAACTGTGCTTTGTATAATTTGTACCAACCAAAAAGAGCAGATGTTGATATTGAAACACCTCAAATGGAAATTGTGCTCTTGGATCACTCAACTAAAGTGCATATTTACTATTGCCTGCCAGCTGTCTCTTATGTAGGCAGAATTAGTGCCGGAGGCAACTGTGAGGACGTGTTTTAGAACATTCCCTGTTGCATGGGTGTGATTGATTCTTGTTATGCAATTGGATGCACCAGGAAGTTCAACAAGTTGAGCTAGAATTGCGGTTATTAGAAGCTCTTGCAATTTATCACCCCTCAAAATTGGCAGGTACTCCTTTTGCTTTGACCATTACTTCCAACCATTCAAGGATGTGGAAGTCTTGCTAATGTTAAACAGTCATTGGCCAATGGGCTACTTCAGAGGCCAATTTTTTTACTTCTGTTTGCTACTTGGATTCTGAATTTGTTAGGCTGTCATAAGCGAAACTCAAACCTCAATCAAATCATCAAAAGCCAACAAAGGCACCCCATGGTATAGCTGTGATTTTAGTGTCTTGTATATCAAGCTTTGTCAATTGTTACACTATGCTGGGTATTTACAGTTATGAGGATCTGGCAGGAATGCACCGGCATTTTGTTCTTTTTGGCCTGATGGATCATCTTGAGAGAAGGTTTGTCCACCTTGATGGCATTCTTCAATTTCAAAACTTACAGAATGTAGCACATTATGAGCACTAAAAGGTGCCTTTGGTAGCAAAAGTTTTCCAGGTGAATAGAGTCCTTAATTGTTGAGCCTTGTGGATCCATACCTAGTTAAATCCTCTGTTTTTTTTTGTTGGGGGTGAGATGCAGACTAAATCAGCAGTTTTCACCAAATGAAGTTCTTCAGCTTTTAGACTGTTTCTTCAATGTGGCCCTCTTGGTAAGCCATGGCCACATTTGTTGAATGTGCAATGTTCAGTTCTTTTTGCAATTATACACAAGACATCTCATTCAGACTGGCAATGGTGATGCCCATTTAATTTATTTTGTTGAGAATTACTGAAAATTGACCTCAAAAGGATCACAGATATGAGGTTTCTTCATGAAGGCAAAATAATCAATTAAAGTTGGCTGGTTTACATCATCAGAAGTAACTGATGCTCAGGGGAGGTGTTTGTGAACAGAAGGCAGATGATGATGACATGGAGCTCATGACTCTGGAAGAAGAATTTTCACTCCCATCATCCATTTTTGAAGACATTAAGGAGGCGCTTTAGATTTTGGACCTTAAGCACTTTATACATTCACATTCCAAGGAGTCACATCTGTAGAAGGACAGATGCTCCCCCCCCTTTCTGGTTTCTGGATTGAAGCAAACGCTGTTTGAACCATGAAGAAACTTGTTCTGGCTTGTACAGGGGGGCCTACTTGCTTGCTAAAATCCAAATTCTTTTTGAATGCATTGCTTTATGCCATAATCCTGTCCCTCTCCAGTGCCAGTCCAGACTGTTATGCCTAGAATCTAAGTTTGGAACTACCTATTTAGTGGCAGTTGTGCATTATATTGCACACTTGGAGAATGAGCTTGTGAAGCATGATGTTTGCAAATAAAACTAGGTCACTTCCAAGTGATGAATTTGACACATGGAATAAAAGCTAAGGAGTAAATTCATTGTATAATGGCTCTACTCTTTTTGGGATGTTTGATAAAAAATCATGAGAGTTGATGAATTGTTGAACTCTACTATGACATAGTTACTGTGACTATTAAATAGTTCATGCAAGTGTCCATGACTTTTTGTTTTTTTTCTAAGGAGCCATATTATTGATTGGCCCACCCCATAGAAGCACCTTTGGACCACCAAGTTGCAAAATAGAAACAAATGTGCTCCCCTATAGCTCAGCTTTTCAGTTTGTATACATCAGAAATCTGTGCAAACCAAATGCAACAAAACTGAGGAGCTATTGGGTTTAGGGTTGAACTTGGGGAACTTTTTGCAAATCCTATGGGAACACATTGGGAACAAGGGGAAAAAAAAAACACATTGGAGTTTTCAAAAAAAAAAGTTCTTCCTAAAGTTGCCTAATGTACACCAGGAATTTCAAAAGGATGATTAATTGTTTACCTATACTTCATATCTTGCATATAGCAAGATTCAGTTAAATCTTCTTAGGAATAGTTGAAACTATTTTTTTATATCTTCTTATGGTTGATGGCCACTTTGGCTGCATAAGTCATTTCCTTGAAAAAAAACTAGTCACATGGGGTGTGAAACTTGGACATTGTCAAAATGCATTGTTCAACATTGTTTCTTTCTTGAAATTTTGAACCATTTCATTTTTTTCTCAATATAAATTTTAACATTTCACCTTTTTATCTTCATATTTATTTATTTTCTCTTTTTTTTAGTTATTTTTTAATGAATCTGCTATGCAGGTATGTTAGTTAGGTAATTTGAATGAAAAATTAATCAACTTATGATTTGTCCAAAAACCATCAATTGTTTTTTATGTGCATTATTGTGTGGACAAATTTTTCAACCACATGAAATCAAGTTATCACCCATATATTGTGTATTTGATGAAACTCAAGTTTCATTTTATTAATAAACGTATGTATAAAATAAACCAATGCCTTGTTTGTATAGCATGTTGTTTTAGGAAATTCATATAAAATTCATCTAAATTAAATATAGAAAAAAAAAATGAACTCACACTAACATTTGGTATTCCACTATATGTAAAACCAAATGAAAATAGTTTTTAGTTTATTAAAACCCGACAAAACTTTATTTATGAACACATTTTAGATTCGAAAAATGTACAAAAGTGTTAGAAAAAAGAAAAGGAGAATTTAGAGGATGTCAAATTAGCACAAACTAGATGTCAAAAAATTTCCATCTCAACAATTGATTGCTAATTGGCCGTGGTGATGGGGGGCTGTGTTTTGAAGGGGGTGAAAACCAAAAATAAATTCAGCCTACAACTATCGTTTGACTTAAGTTAAAGGATTCTTACATCCTTTGCAATGTGATTGAATTCTTTTGACACAAAAAAATAACCAAGATAAAAAGAGGAGGGCTTTTTTGGCCCTTTGAAGCTCCAAATGGTATTAGCATGATCATGTAATAACAAACTAGCCTACTTGAATACACATCCAAATACCTCAATTGCTAAAAGGAAGAATTGATTGGTGGGGTGTTGGTTGTGATAGCTTTCTTGAGTTGCATTGGAAGCAACCAATCCTTGAGTATTGCAAGATTGGGGAAATAAATCCACATGTGTTGAGTTGACATGACAAAGTTAGCTAAGGTGTGAATCCCATCTTGTGAGCACAATGTTAATTCATCAACAAGAGGAATTGAATGTGATTGAAAGAAATGCATGTAATTGTTTTCATCCCATGAGGAAGCCAACATTTTGTGTAATGGCAGCAAAAATGCCACAAACTACATCATGGGTTTTCGTGTGTTTATTGCCATGGGCACAACATAAGAGGTGGATCCCATAAGGTCGATGGGATGTGTGTGCACACATTGAAAGAGGCCTACAATTGAAGGATGTGGTAATCTAATCCATGTTCAAAATACTATGAAAAATTTGGGGAAAATAATCAAAAGATTGTTTGAAAATTTATCAAATTATAAGCCAAATGCCCACCCTAGGGCCATGATATGATAAAATTTTAGTATGATGTGCCTTAGATATAGAGTTGAAAGACATATTTAAAAAGGTATGATGGTCAAGTCTCTCCAAAATGGAATTTTGAAATTAAACCATTTGTTGTCTGATAAGTTGTTCAAAATGAGGAAAACACATGCATGTTGGGGTCGATAAAAGATTGCATGTGACCTTAAAATGTTGTTGAAAAAGGAAAATGTTGTTCTTGACTTGTGTTAAAACTTCAAAAAGAAATGGACGTTGATCGACCTTAAACCTAACACCTATGATGGAAGCTAAAAAGGCCCAATTCCTTAAATAGGATGTTGGGGCATTGGATATAATATGTATGAACCCAATACCACTTAGAACTAATAGGAAAGAGATATGTTTATGGGCTAGAAGTCTTTATGGACTATCAAAGGACTTTAGATTCGATAAATGTTCAAACACTTAAAGGAAGGAAAAAAACAATGGAATCTATTAAGGTGAAAATAGGTGTGCATCATAATGAATACGATGGCCGTTGCATGAAACAATGAGTTAAAATTTCAAAGGTTACATGAACATCACCCATTTTAGGGAAAAGGTCAACATGTCAAATATTTTTTAGAAGGGCATTGTTGATGAAGGACGATGTGAATGATGAGGTGTACAATGGAACCTCTAAAACTTTAATTCCTTCTAACGAGGTGTTAAATTTGGATGGGGTGTCAAAATCAAATTGCAAGCCTAGAAATGACATGCTACACATTTTTGAGGTTGGATAAAAAGACCTATTTCACATAATTTGATTTTAAAATGTTCATATGTAGATGATATAATTGAAGGGGGCCTATGATGTGAGTGTCATATGTAATGGATGGGAATAGACAAGAGGGGAAACAATTAGTTATAAAGTGTAATGCCCTAAAGTGAATTAAGGTGAATAATGCCCTTCCAAAGGGATCACTTTGACAAGTTTCAATGGTAGATGGGATGATCGTGAGATTGCTTTCATAGTTATTGTGACTATAAAACAAAGAAAATTCAAATGCATAAAATTCGTCATTCAAAGGGGATGTGCTTAATTATGTCCCCGCCTACTATATAAAGTTTTTGAAATATGGCCCTTTTTGAGACCGAATTGAAGGCATCCACCATGTCCAATTGGATAACAACTAATCATGGTGAAGGTATAAAGTGCATTTGATGTCATGGATTATTGTTTCACATCCATTCTTGGTTGTTATTCCAAATTAATGTGGGGAGAAATGTGTTGCAAAAGTGTTATGAAATTAAAGGCATAAAACATAGCTTGTGATATAATGTTTCCCCCATGGTAATGGGACAAATTCCACATGAGGACTTGGTCATGGTTAAAAGATGAACCACTTCAAGGACATGGGTAATTCAACATGGAATGTGACTTCATGTGATATGAAAACAGTTGAAAATAATTGTGTGAAGGTAGTCACGAAATCTTTTAGGTGAAAATAGTTCTAGAGGTGTTCAAAAACCATTTGAAAAGGATCACTCGCAAATAAATGTGGCATGCATTAAAATGCCAACCTTGAAAGAGTTAAATGAAAGTTTGAGGTCTTGGTTTTTTTCATAATCTTTGATGAAAAATGAGAAAAAACCATTTGATTCAAGATGTAAAGTGGTGAAGGTTAAGGTGGCGTTTGAGGATGTGGGTGTAGGAGAAAATGGTGCCAAAATGCGAGCTATTCAAAAGTTTTTTTTGCACATCTAAGAATTAAACTATGGAAAATATGAGTTGGAGGATCATGTTGGGGAGGAGGCATTAAACTTGAACTTGTTGTCAAAGCTTGGGTTTGAAGGAAAAATTCTTCATGCAGGTTTTCCTAATCACCTATTAGATAATCACTTAAATCAAATCCATGTTTCCTTATGCTTAGTTGCCCCACCCCAAGGGGGCAAAACAAAACACCATTGGGTAACAAAAAAAACAAATGCCAAATTACCACATCATAAAGGTTTTGTGCTAGTTATCGAGTGGAAAATGAAATGCCACTTATACATCATGTTGTAAAACATCAGGGATCCAATTGTACAATTGAGGATGAAGAAAATTTAAATGGAAGGACCCAAGGACATTCAATGTCAAAACCCAACCCCAAGTTGAAATAAGTAAGGTGGGAGTAAAGGAAAGTATTAAATTGAGCTAATCACATGGGCTTGGATTAAAGGAATTGGATGCCTAACAAAAATGTTGATGATGAACTAACCTTCAACATGTAAATTAATGCCCACAAGTGGGGCAAAAGGTTTTAGGTGGAAGTTGTAAATATGTTGGGGGGATGGGGGTAGGTTTGGGGGGTTAGATCATTAGGAACTATAGGCGTTGATGGAGTGGAAGGGGGAAAAGGTCCTACTTGTGAATTTTTTGGGGGATTGGGAAAATGTAAGGTTGTTATGGCCCTACATTTGCACAAAGGTTTAGGGATTAGTAGGGATAACTTATGGTGGTGCATGAAAGTGCAAATGGGTTATGGGAATTACAGGGTTTGATGAAACATGATGAACTGAAGGACATGGGATGTTTTGTGCGTAGGTTTACTAAGATTGCAATTACAAATAAACCCCATTTTATATAAAGATTGTTTATTTTTACATAAAAATTTTGAATTTATAGAACCAACAACACCAAAATAAGTGGATTAAAAGGAAAAAGATAAAAACACCTCCTAAAGTTCCTTGATTAGGGCATTTGCAACCACCAAATTCTAATTTTGCCATAGTTTGCTAAAAAGCCATTTGGTGAACTTGTTACCTTCACAAAAAAACTTTCTATGAAAAATTTAGTCCATTTCAATGGTTATTTATAAGGCACTTGCCATTCTTGCAAGAATATTCTTATCATGTCCACGTTTGCTTACAACCTAAGCCAAGGTAAATCATTTTTTTTCATACCTCCCTCCTTTTTCAAAAAGAAATTGAATACACAAATGAACATACACAAACCCAACAAAAGGTTGTTGTTTTGCTAACTTTCTACAATTGAACTTGACTTCAAGGTGCCAACAATTTGAAAGGTGGGGTGTGTTGTTGTGTTTTAGGGAAAAAAAACAAAAAGTTGTTGAATTGTTATAGGCGTCCCAAATGCCTATCTGACAAACCTTTTTTCTACACAAAGGTTCCTCCCATGGACAATATCCCAATACTTTTTTAATCTTTCACTTACAACTAATACATTTAATACCCACACTAAAGGAAGGTGTTAGCTTGGGTGAATGACTTGTTTTATGAATAGGTAAAATTTTCATTATTCATGAAATCCTAGCCCTGTCCTTAGGAAATACCTTATTATGAAAAATGCCACTTAATAAATACTCATGAAACAACTTCCATTCCAAAGTTCTTTGGTTGCTTTGCACATGAATGTTTTTAGCCTGACTTTCTTGAAGGCAAAAAGAATAACCAAACATGGAAAAGTAATAAACCATCCATTATCCCATGTGTGTGCACAACTGCATTAAGCTTTCATGTTCACGATCCATGGTGTTTTTACCTCCACCATTCACCAAGTATTCTTGTTTCCTTCTTTCTTTGCTATTTGTGTTACTAATTAAGGTTGTGGTAATCCAACAATAATTGAATTGAATGTGCATGCATTTTCAACTACTTCCATGGCCAATTTGGTTCAACTTTTCATGGATTTGTGATGTTTTTACTTTGCATGGCATTACATCTAGATATTAGGTTATCTTTAAAAAAATCCACAATACTTTCAATGAGAATTAGAAGTCCAAATGTTTTGTTTCTTAAAAGAACAACAAAATGTGTGAGTTTTTTTTAACACAATTTTTTTTACTTCTCAAGCTTTACAATTTTGCTCATGTCTCATTTTGATTATATTTTTCAATTTTACAAGTTTTCTTCATTTCTACATCCATTGTGTGGTTATAAAATGATTTCAACATCGACCATCGCCTGAAGCTTGATGCCAAGCTTATAAAGGGTAATTTATGCACCCCCTATGCTAAGAAGAGTGACCATACCCTATTCCCCTTTGGGTAGAATGCATTCGGCATAGAAAAATGGAATGTAAATATTTCACAGCATTAAAAATCATGTGTACCTGTAAAGAAATTTCATCTTAGAACTCTTTACACTCTGTTTTTGCTTTTGTATGTGACACCACAAAATAAAATTATATATATTTTTCTCACATCATAGTTATAATTTAGGCAATTGTAAACAATTCAAGTTATTTTCATCAATTGATTACAACAACATTTTAATCAATTTCTAACATATAAGTAATTTTAGATTTTTTCCTCAATGTTGCATCCATAGCGATTGTGTACCTTTAAGATGCATTCGCTATAGGATATAATAATCTATACACTTACATCCTTATAATGCAATTGATTTTTGTGCTCCAATTATTGTTTTTGTTTATGTATTTTTTATTTATCCTCTAGGTGAATTTGGTGTTTACATGTATCAACATTATAGTGTAGATGACTTGTGTCCTTTATTGTGTTTATAAAATCTAACCAAGTTAGGGTTTTCTATTAACGTGCTCCTAAGTTCCTTGATAGACTCAAATGTGAATCTAAAGTGAAAACGATGGAAAAGTAAAAAGTTGGGACACGCTCCTTGGCTCGCAACACTTTGAGGGTAAAGGGGCATGTTGGAGCTCCGGGATGGGATTAGGAAAAATGACAAGCAATCACTCACTCACTCGCACGGACCTACACAAAACCAAACAATAAGTTGGTTAATGCATAACTAAAGCACTTTTGGTGCTAAGACGAACCACGGGTAAACTTGTACTCACAAGACTCACCACGGCCTGGACTTGGGGATGTGCTTGACCATAGAACCAACACCCAAATGTCATTTTGTGCCCGGATTCCCAAGTGAGAGTCTCGAAATTCCCATGGTTGGGACTCCTAGGATTAGGTGCCCATAACTTTACATGTAGACCTCTGATCAAGATGAGATTTGAAGTAAAGTTCTAGCCCTTGTTGAGAGATTTCCAATAGTATGTTGCACACCACCTGCGCATGAGGAAATTGGGGTGATTCCTAACTTTTAGTGGTCGATAGTCAAATTGTCAATTTGATTCCCAACCTTTCTTTTGGCTATAACTTGTGTGTTAAGTGTCCAAATGGGTCAGGCGAACCCATTTTAGACATCTACGTTCCAAGAGCTTCCAATGATATAAGGAATTCCTTAATCCAATGGGTTTTGATGCCTATAATTGTTTTTTGAAAATTTGGGAATCCATCGGTACTCCAATTCCCAAAGTGGAGTTCACTTGGGAGTGTGAGGGTTCATTCCCTCACACTCTCTTGCACTCCCGGGAGCATGAAATGTGACTCCCGGGCTTCCCACTTGGCCTGCATTTTCGCAAGCCCTTGCCTTAGTCGCAAGCCCAAGGTTAGGGTTGTGACATCTATCATTAAAACTATGTCTAAGGTTTTACATTTTGTTCTACATCAATTTGTGGCCCATTTGAAAGTTCTTTTATATTTCACTCTGAAATGCATAATAAATTTAAGTAGAAACTGAAATATTTTTATCTTGTTAAGTTCAACCTTAGATCTTTTATGTTGTAAATTTCACTTTGTTTAAAGTTTTGCATATGTTATGCATTTTTTTTCTTGTCAATGCTAATTGTTTTCATTCCAAGTTTTTTGTCTTCTAAAAATTTCTTTGACATCATGATCAATTTTTTAAAAAATCTTATTCATTAGTCATGAAATGGTTTTCATGTTTTTTTATAGAATTACACAAATTTGAAGCATTGGTTACCAACAATGTAAAAACCTCATGAAACTTCGTCCTTTTCAATATATATTTCAAAATATTATGCCTTAAATAATAAAGTATAATACCATTTGATGGCCACTAGGTGTAATATAATAATAAAAAATAACACTTGGTGACCATTCGGTGCCCATATCATTAAAGAACACATGATTTGTTCTAATCAACAAACATGGAAAAAGACACCTAGTGGCTACTAAGTGCCCTTCATGTCAACGAAAGGTAACAAAAGCACTTGATGGCCATTAGGTTCTTTTTTAGTGAATGATCAGAAAAGAAAGGTACTTGGTGGTCGCTAATTGCCCTTAACGATGAAAAGGAAAAAAATGTTCACTTTTATTTTATGAAGGGTAAAAAATGTACTTGGTGGCCATTAGGTTCTTTTCTTGTTGACGAAAAGGAAAAAAAAAAACCTTGTGGCCATTTAGTGCCCTCCTCAGTGACAAAAGTAAACAAAAACACTTGGGGCCCTTAAATTCTTTTCGAATTAACAATGAGGAAAAAAATGCACTCGATGGCCACTAGGTGTTTTTCTTTTGTTGACAAAAAGGAAACAAATCCATCTGGTGGCCACCAAGTGGGATTTCTAATTGACGACAAGGTAAAACAAGGCCTAGTGGTGACTAGGTGCCCTTTTAGTCCACAAAGACAAAAAAAGGCACGTAGTGGATGTTTGGTCTTCTTTAAACTAACAATCAGAAAAAGAAGACACCTTATGGTCACTAGGTGTTTTTTTCATTGACAAAAAGAAAAAAAAGGCAATTAGTCAATAGTAGGTGCCCTTTAAGTTGATAATGAGGAACAAAGGGACTTGGTGCCCACCAAGTGCCCTTTTAGTCCATAAAGAAAAAAATGGCACTTGATGGCGGCCAAGGCGACTCAATTAGATTACAAAAAAAAACACACTTGGGTGGGCACTAGGTGTTATGTCTGAAGTAAATTTGGAATCTGGGAAATTACAATATCAATTATCTCATGGGGTATTGAATTGGTGATCCAATAAACCCCATCCTTGAATTCCATGTCATAATTGGAAATGGAACTAATGTAGCTTGTTGAGCCAAGGTGACAAATTTGGAGTATAAGCAAGATCTGTCAAAGGCGCTTGTGCATATATTTGACCCATTGAAGAAGAAAACATTAGGATTGGTTTGTGATCTTTAGAGACTAAATGAAAGTTTGGAACCATTGAATATGGAAAAAGGTTTCAACATCTTAAACTTTGAAAAGCCAACAAAGAAAGATTTGAAGGGTTTGTATGGGTGTATGAAATGTTATATGTGTTGTAGAAAGAGTCTGTGAGAGGGAGGAACTAGTTGAATATGTGTGAATGTGGTTCATGAACACAATGATGCGTGCAAGTAAAAGGAGCATGGAAGAAGATTAGGTGTAGAAAATACAAGGAATTGGAGTTTTATGGAATATTATTGATGGACAAGTCTTTGGAGTTTTTATTAAAATATGGGTTCTTCCCAAATTCACCATTGTATTTATGTCAAATTTCAATTAGTCTTAAAGTACAAGTTGATTTATGTTTTCGTAAGTTTTAACATCATTTGAACTTTTGTAAGGGAACTGCACTTGTTAGAAGTAGCGGGAGTTCTAAGGTTGTTTTTTCCCAACATTGTCAAAAATAACTTTTGAGTTTTTGGGCATATTTCTAGATTGCAAAAATTAAATATTATGAAATTTTGTGCTAAGGTTGCCTTTAAGATTAACTTTTTAACAACTTTACGCGTGCTAGATTTGAAGTATTTTTAAAGACATTATGATAAAATGAACGAAGAAGGTCAAATTGCCAAAATGTGAATGCCAATGACACCAACATTTACTTTTTCATATTTTGTCATGTTAAGTGATGATTTTCCAAACATGTTTTGATATTTACTAAAAGGACACAACGCAATGGGTTCTTTCATATGATTAGTTATATTCCATTGAACCACCTTTTTATTCATTAGAACACAACTACATAGTAGTTCCATCCTAGATGAAAGTTGTGAATATTTGTATGTTTCAAGTTGAAGGGTGTGCAAAAATCCTTCACATTTTGTTGCGTTTGCTAGGAAGTGGAAATATGTTTTAAGATTAATGTAATGTGGTTCTTTTTTGTTGGTGGTGTTTTTTTTGCAAGCATAAAGTTTTTTGGCATGAGGGTTTAAGAGGAATATTGGAGTATGGATTGAGTATCGACTTTGCACAAGTTCATTGCAAATTTAATTTACAAGTAAATTTCCCTCATTTTCCTTCTTTTTGCATTAAAAATTTAGGTGAAGAATAAAGGAAGGAACACAACTAGGCTTGTTGCTTATGAATATCATCTAAACACTCTTTCTAATTGAACTACAAGAGGAGGAAAAGGACCTATGAATTTGGAGGATTCATCCTTCCTTTATTTTGGATATTTTAATGGGATGCCTTAAGTTTGATCATCGCCAAGCCCATCCATTTGACTTATCATCTTAATTTTTCATCTTAATTCTTTTAAAATAACTATCATTCATGATAATTATCAGTAGTAAGAAATAACATCTTTTGGTTCTATTTTGACTGAGTTAACTCAAAAACATTAATAACCTTCCTTCTAGCGTATGTACTATTTACTTTTTTAGTACATATTAGTCACTCATTACCATTTACTAATTACTTATGTAAGACATAGTAAATTATACTAATTATTTGTGAATAAATATTTCGTTATAAGAATTTTTACATACTGTTTGGATCCATTGTCGAAATTAAGGTTCAATAAATCCATTTGAATTAAGGCATCAATTTTTTTTCATAGTTTTATTGTTGTAACCTACACCATTGCAATTGTGCTTACATTAAATTCCCAAATAAAAAGATCATCCTTTTTCTGTATGCAAATCCAAGGTTCTTTTTTTGAATTATTATTTTGTTATCTATTGATGCAAGCAAGGATCTGCCACTATGTCTTCATCCCTTATAGTCACACCAGTACAAGATGAAGAGCTTGAAGAAGCAGTAATTGACGTGAATGTTTGAATTGAGATTATATACTAATTATGTAAATTTAAGATTGCAATCCCATTCTTGTAAATGGCAAGAATACTACCATCATAATAAACTTATGTTTCAATAAAAATTGAACAATTTTCATTTAGAAGTTTCAGTGTAGAATCTAAAAAATATACATATTATTTCAATTGTTGTGTAGGAGATCCTTGAGTACCAGCTATATTTCGAAGGACATCAAGTAACCATAAAACCAATATTTGGCCTTAGCCTTTAGGTTTAATTTTACCACTTAAATTTTTTTGTTCACACTCAAATCCCTCACATTAATAGCCATTTCAAGATTCTCACACCACTTTTACCTATCTTCATGTTTTCACCTCAAAAATAATTGATGAAGTTGTTGCACAATCTTGTCATTTTTTCTATTGCTATAAGTTAGGGTCCACTAATTAAAGGTTTGTACTCTTCTAACGATGCTTTGTATTTCCTCATGTTTGGCTTCAAACCATATTTCATGAAATCTCTCCTGGAAAATCACCACTCCACTCCACCTTGTAACATTTTATAGAAAGTCCAACATATCAATTAGGATTCTATTTTCGCTTATTCAATTTGCAAGATTTAATTTTCTATTCCAAACTTTGCCTTTACTTCAAGGTATAGAATTTTGCACGTCCTTTAAAAGATGTTAGTCTCCATCACGATTCACAAATCACCCTCTTTTGAAAGCAGATTTTATAGTTCATGATGCACCAACTTCAAATACTCAAGATGGATAGGGCTAGTGAAAGTTAAAGTAATACCATGTTTTTCTTATGTCAACCACCGATATCCATCATTCACTACATTGATCTAAATGATGCCTTGTAAAGAAATCAAAATGTGTTGCATTCACTACGATGTTTCCTTGTATTGCATTTATTGAAACCCATTTTGAACAACTTTTAATGATCTCACATATTTCATCTGGTTTTGTCTTGTATTCTACACTTACTTAATTAGGGACTCTTCTTTCACAATTTCTCATAGGTTCTTTAGTTGCCAAGTTTTGGCACCAAAAATGGTGTGAGGGAAAACTTAGACCCCTTCCTAATCTCTTTGAACAAATTTTTTATTTTAACAACCACCTTCCTATTTTAAATATTTGAAGGAACATAAGGAACATAGCGGATAGGTTCTTTTAGTTCCTTTCCTTCCCTTTTAACATCTACCTAAATCAAGGCAAACTCAAGGACTCAAAACTTTGATAGCAAAAACAATGGATGGGTCATTGAAATGCACCACAATCCCATAACCCAATATCCTTATTGGCTTAGTACTTTAAACGATCAATTCAATGCAAGAGATGGAAAATGCCATGCACTTTCAACACATTACCTTCATCAATATTAAGCAAGAACTCGATAAGATCTCTATTTGCTCACTCTTACAAGATCAAAGGTGACCATGTGCATAAGATGTGCAACAGACCAAAAAAAAACTATGATTCACATGAACTTAACCAACCTTAAGAACAAAGTAATCCCTTTATTAAAATCAGAAAATCAATAGAATGTCATTCAAACATATTTCAGCTCTTCACTTTCTCCTTTTTTTAAGTCACACAAGCTCACATGGACATAGCCAAAACTAAAGTTAGGCTACTGAAAAAAAATCTGATTTTTCACAAAAATTACCTACCCACCATTAAAACTATTATGCATAAATTACTCATATAAAAAATGGCAACATCTCCAAAAGTTGGCCATAATTTTATAGCCTTAGCCATAAAACATTGATGCAAAAATTGCACACTAGTAATAGGGGGCCTTGTAAAGAGTAATTTCCCTCCCATTAATATTCTAATTTGCATAGGGAGTTCCATCCCTCCTATGAGAATTTACAGTTCTTCATCACATGCTCACTTTTCATCATCCCAATTTCAGAAGATTTTTTAATTGTCCATCCATCAACAATATGGCCAAGTGCTTTACATTGGGTAAAGCCCATGGATGGGAGATCTATGAGAATTTTGGACTTGCCACTAACTTTTGCCTCATACAAGTCCCTTATGCTCTTAAATCCCTTGTCCCTAGAGGCCTTTACCTTGTGTGTATAAGAATCATAGCAAGATTAAGGTCATTGTGAAATTAATGGAAATCATTGTTCACTTAAACCCTTAGCCTCAACTGAAAATTTTCTCCCTTAATAATTTAGTGTCACAACACCTTAATGTCATATTTTTACAAAAATTAATTTCAAGATACAAAGGATTATTCACCTAACCATGGAATTGATTGTAGATGACATGCCCTTTTGGGTGATACACATGCCTTGGGTTCATCTAGTTCGGGCCCATGTCAAAATCACCATGGGGCGGCCCCCATGGTGACATGGGTTGCACAACACCAAGTGTTGAGTTTGGCTCCAACTCTTGGCAAGTTGTGTTGCCACAAGGCACAAAGGTGTGTTGAAGTGGGCGGAGGGTTGTGAGAGAGTGGAAATGCTCTCTTTGAAACAATTTAAGTTTAAATTTGCAGTTAGGTTGCAAGATAGGGCTTGGGGGCTCTAAGTGAAGAAGCCTTTAACCAATTGGGAAGTTTGTAGGGGGCCAAGTCCCTCCCACCTTAGGTTGAAGGGAATGGTTTTAGGTAGCAAATTAATCTAGGATTTAGTTTTCAAAATACATTTTGATAACAAGAAAATAATTTATGAAAATTTGGCAGTAAAAATAGATAGCTTTTCCAGTAGGTTTTTTGGACTTTAAACCTTTAACATAATGAGAATTTTTACAACATTTTTATTATTATTTGTTTTTGAAAAATAATTTTCCACCAAATTATAAGATTACAAATGTTGCCAATTATTGTAATACTTGCTCCACAATGGTGGTCTGACATGAAGCAACAAGAAGCTCTTGAGTTTCCACCAATTTTTGCATTTTGCTCACTCTTGTCATTTTCATGAATTTGACATTTCAAACAAAAATTTCTAGAAAAATTGGCATTTCCAAATATAATTTAATTACCATTGAACTTAAAATGTAGTACCGTGATAAAAAAACAAACCCCCAAAATGATTTGGGTTGCTTCTAAACATTATAGATATCTTTAATTCACATCTCTAAATTAAATCAAGATCTTTGAGTCCAAAGTCTAACATTTCCTTTGTCAATTATTAGCTTTAAGGTAGCCAAAAATATAGAAGGATGAAAAAAGATTTGAACTTTACTTATGGTTAATATTGTGATTTGACTAAATTTTTGTAGGGATGGGTTGCCACTATTTAAGTGCTCAGGGCAAGTCAGATCCAAGGGGATGTTTTCCTTGGCACTTGATGATTTCTAAAGCTTGAGGTAAGATAAACCGACCCATCATCGATCATCATCAGACCAAACACTTTGATAGATCTTTCTCAATTCTTCTCCATTTTGAATGATTTAAAATGTTACATGAATGCCTTCTCAAAGCTTTACAAATCATCTTTGAAATGCAAAGCCAAATGACCAGTCAAAAAAAAAGAAGTAAAAGAAATTACAATTTTTAAATTTGCAAAACGCATTTTCTTTCATTTTTCTTCATTTTGATCCCTCCTACTTTCAAACCTCATAACTTTCTTACTTTGTATTCATTTTAAACAATTTAAAATATTATAGGAACACCACCTGGAGTGATACAAATCATCTTTGAACTCTAGTAGCAATAGAGCAACATACAACATTTTGTTTGGGTGTTTAAAAATCGGCCTTTGTAATGTTTGATTGCTTGTTTTTTTGGAGTTTTCAACCCCCTGTACTTTGGGGAGCTATAACTTTCTTTTTGTGATTCATTTTGGACGATTGTTAATGTGTCAAATACACCAAGAAGAGGGGTTCAAGTTTTGCTTGGACAGCAAAAACAATGGAGCCCTTCCCTCGAATCCAGCTTGCCCTGAGCGTTTAAATGTTCGATCACTGGCTGGCCGGTTTACCCTAGCACTCTCGTAACATTTTAAATCACTCAAAATGAAAGCACATATCTTACATATAAATTCACTACGGTCTGTGCGTGCATGACGGAGCTTGGGTGTGCAAGTCCGGTCGACCGAGCCCGGCCCAGAAAAATGAGATTCGAAAAACGAGATTAAAAAAAAACAGGATTCGACCTTCAAGCCGATCGGGCCCGGCTTGACAAAAACTGGATTATCTCTGTCTGTGCTCTGCAGTTGCAACTCCAGAGCTAAAAGCATGTGTATGTATGCCTCGATTTGACGTGCCTAACTTGTTTTTGTTTATAACCAAAATGAGCATCATCTCGAAGAAGATGGAAAATGTAAAAAAAATGGGCAATTCTCTGAAGGAAGATTTAGCCAAACCTGGCTACAAATCCAAACATGAAAGCACAAAGCGTTCGACGTGGCTGAAGTGGTGTAGCCACGGGTTACCCACTAGTGATGAAAATGTAAATAAGTGTTCGGTCATAGGCAGGAGATCGATGATGGGCCGGTCTACTCTAGCCACTTTGGCTACAAACAGAAATTCATAAAAAAGAAAACACTGAACCCCAAAGTGCACACCTTCCCACAAATAAGTAGAACAGTTACGTAGGTAGGTAGTAGGCT
Source organism: Sphagnum tenellum (assembly GCA_963921925.1). NCBI lineage: Eukaryota > Viridiplantae > Streptophyta > Sphagnopsida > Sphagnales > Sphagnaceae > Sphagnum > Sphagnum tenellum. The sequence continues at coordinate 14,153,974 of OY998155.1, forward strand.
ATTCCCTAGCTGAACTGCGTGCGGTCATAGGGTGAAAGCTAACCCATCTACCTAAAACCGGACACCAAAAACCACATCCACGCAATGTTCGTTCGTTCGTCCATTCATTTATTTTGTGATTTTGCTTTCTGCGTCTCTCGCGAATTCCGTCGCGAATTCCGTCGGCTGCTGTTTCACGTTGTCCAACGAAATTCTTGTGTGTTGATGCCGGGATCGCAACTGCTGTTGTTGCAGATACCTATCTTGTGCAAAATCCCTGAAATTTATTTGTCTCCTCACGCGTCTTCTTCATAGATAACGGACGATAATTTTTTCATTCTTTGTTTTTTTTCTGGGGGTGTTTTTGGGGTGTCGATTTTCTTTGATTTTTTTTTTTTTTGGTGTTTTGTTTCGTGGTTCTTGAAGCGGTAAGGATTCAAGGCTCTGCACTGCTCTGCTGTCTCCTTGTACCTAATGATATAGTTACAAGGGAAGGAGGGGAGAGAGAGCTTCGGTGGCTATGGCTTCGGTAAACAGGAATTTTCCCTTTCTCGGGACTCAATTGCTGGAATGTTCGCTGTCGCCTCCACCCGCATCCATTCTCTTGAAGCATTTAGGAAGAAGTTATGTTGTTTCTGCCAGAGCACTTTTCACGAAGCGAAACGGAAAACTGAATGCTAGCGAAAGAAGTCGCAATAGACGTAGCAGCAGCACATCGGAGAACAGGAGTTGGGACAATAGTGGTGCCTTATTGTTGGCAAGGAATGAGAGCCAACGAGGCAGGTCGGAGTCGTTGACGACTTGTAACGTGGCCGGAGTCAGCTCGGATAGTGCGAATGCGGAAACGGAGTGCAAGAAACAGCCAGGTCAGTTCTACGGCCCGCCGCTCCGAGGTCGTCCGCTTCCTTTTGGAGCTTCGGCGTCTGAGAACGGTGTCAATTTTGCGGTGCATTCTAGCGGAGCTTCCTCTGTATGCCTATGTATGTTCACGGAATCCGACTTACAACAGGTATGCAACTGATTCCTTCATCATCTGTTACGTCAGGTTTAAGCAATTGCAGGGCTTTCACTCTCATACGAGGACATGTTATTATTCACGAGAGACAGAAGAAAAGCCTAATTTGTCAGTCTGATGAGGAAATGCTGCATTTCTGTTAGCCTTCAGCCTGCCGTTAATCAATCTCAATATACAATCTTGAGGGGTCCATGTTGAGGCATGACAATGTGCAGCATTAGGGTATTTGGTCCATGATGAACACTAGTACTGCACCAATGTACTGCATCTCTTTGGCATAGTTTTCTATTTTTGTTAAGAACCTCTGTTCAACACTTCAGGGTAAAGTTACCAAGGAGGTGCAGCTGGATCCAGTTTTCAATCGGACTGGAGATGTATGGCACATCTTCCTGCCAGATATAGCACCAAACCTTTTGTATGGCTATCGTGTCAATGGTCACTTCAGCCCAGAAGAAGGCACTTGCTATGATGCTAAGAGAGTTCTTATTGATCCCTATGCAAAGGTGAGGTTCAGTTCCAAGTTGATTGGCAAAGATTTTGTTGTTCTATTTTCCTTTTGTTAACAGATCTTGAATCTCTGACCATGTTTTTCCTTGGCAAAGTTATTGTGTGTTTCAAAGTTACAAGTTGTCAAGCACCCTGGGCTAATATAGGCTTTAGGTGCTTGAGCTCCCCAGAGAACAATGCTACAAAAGGCTAGTAGAGCCCATTTCTGAAAGGAAGCAGAGGGCAGAGGCTCTTGGTCATTTGTCTCATTTTGGGGTCAAAAGCTACAAATTTTAGATGGAAATCAAGCTTGAGAATGGACTCATTGGGCTGGTGGATTTGTAGGCAGTGATCAGTCGAGGAACCTATGGAGTATTGGGTGCTGAAGGCAATTGTTGGCCACAGATGGCTGGTATGGTGCCAGATCTAGAAGATGAGGTACTGTACATAGTTTTCTATCATCCAACATGAAAGCACACTGTGCAAAGATGTGGTCCATGGAACTGAAGACTAAAATGCAGAAAGAGACTGATTTTAGTTCTTGTACTTGTGGCTCCTGGATGACAGCAATTTGATTGGGAAGGGGACTTTCCACCAGGCCTTCATCAGAAGGACTTAGTTATATATGAAATGCACATCCGGGGTTTCACTCGTCATACTTCTAGTAAGGTGGAACACTCAGGAACTTACCTCGGCTTGGTTGAAAAGCTGTCTCATCTTAAGGTGCATTTCTTACTGCAAAGCTCCTCTTTGGTCATGGATAATGTTGTAATCCTCACCATGTCAAATTCTTTGCTCTTTCATGTTTCAAATCTATAAGGCTTCATATCATGACACTCAGAGATTTGCAGAGAGGTCTTGGCTGTGCATGCAGGAGTTAGGTATCAATGCCATTGAGCTAATGCCAAGCCATGAATTCAATGAGCTGGAGTATTATGCATACAACCCTGTCATGGGTGATTACAAGTAAGTCTTGTCTTCCTGTTTATTCTGACATTGTAAATCCCAACCAGCAAGCATAAATCAATAACCTGGAATGCATTTTGGGGCAGAATCAACCAGCTCCTACACATGATTTGTCTTCAATCATTAATTTTTTTTTTTGCACAGGATGAACTTTTGGGGCTACTCATCAATCAATTTCTTTTCACCTATGACACGGTATGCAGCAGCTGGTATAAGAAATTGTGGTAGGGATGCTATCAATGAGTTCAAAACCCTTGTGAGGGAGGCACACAAACTTGGGATTGAGGCAAGTAACTCACAAATTATGCTCCTTCATGAAGGCTATGTTGACGAACTCTTTCTTTTGTGCTTGTGTATTGCCACTATAGTATTGCCACACAGCATTGTCCCTTTACAAAGAAACCACTCTTCCTATTTGAATTCCAAGGAACTTGCACTCATGATGTACAGAGGAATTGCGATAATTGGCATTGCTATTGAATACAATATCCTCATATAACACAAACATATCTGCAGGTTTTTATGGATGTTGTGTTCAATCATACCGCAGAAGGCAATGAAATGGGCCCGACAATTTCCTTCAGAGGCTTTGATAATCGTGTATACTACATGATTGCACCCAAGGTTTACACAACAACCTCTAGGTCTCACTTGCAGTCTTGTTACCTTTGTTGGTTTCTCCATCGTTCTGGTTTCTGGCTTTTACTGGTCCTCTTGTTTGATGTACTTTATCTTGTCCTTGTTCAAAATAGCTCACTTCATTTCAGGGCTAGGTTCTCCATTTTTCTGGTGAAATTGACTGTACACTTACTCATCTTTGATTCATAATTGATTGACTCATATTCCTATTTTCCTTTCATTTATACTTGAAACCAGGTGAATTTGGCTTGCTCTTGGCTTCCTTCAAAATTATGTCCAAATTCACACTTGCATTGAAGGACTCTTAGACTCTTCTCCATGTATGAAACCCAAGGGTCTTAATTGTCAACATGCTCTTTTGAGTATCTCATGAAATCACAAGTTGTCATGGGAAATAGGAAGGAATTGCTAATGTTTCTACCTGTTGGTCTTGGTACTCAGCGAATTAATATAGACTTGGCATATCTTCATTAAGCATCCAGATTGCTTCTGCCATTAATTTCTCAATCGCCCACCCTGGCAGCCTGGATGAAGACAAGGTGAAAATGATGTATTCACTTATGGTGTAATGACAACATGAGGATGATGTTTTATGGTCAGGGAGAATTCTATAACTACTCTGGTTGTGGGAACACATTCAATTGTAATCATCCCATTGTGCGTCGGTTTATTGTTGACAGTCTGAGGTACTTTTTCCTCCTTTCTCTGGATTTGTTTGCCAAAGTGAGGGCTTGGCAGTTGTATGACAAATGAGATTAATTTTCATTCCACCCTAAAACAAACCACACTTGCAATGTTGAGATGTGTAGTTTGTGATGTTTCAGTACAGCCAAATTTTTCTGAATGTGCAATTCATCCTTGCTAGTCCTCATCAGCAGAGTGAAGCTCCAACAGAATATTTCTCTAACAAAAGAGAAGATGATGGTGGCAGGTACTGGGTCACTGAAATGCACATTGATGGATTTCGGTTTGATTTGGCCTCTATAATGACTCGAGCCAGCAGGTCATTTGTCTACTACAAGTGCTGATTTACAGAACCATTTGCATTGTGATTGTATATTCTTTAGGAAAGAACTTTGGCTGTCATGTAAGCTTTCATGGCTTCTCATATTGTCTGTATATGGCCTGTATGACAAGGTCATCTGTAAAATTCTTAGGTCAGACCTGGAGCTTACACACAATGCACGGGGGCACCTGCAGCCTGTGGGACAGGGCTAATGTATATGGGAACACGAAGTATATTGAGGGTGATGTGGTGACCACAGGCACTCCGTTAAGTGAGCCACCTTTGATTGACATGATGAGCAATGACCCCATCCTTTGTGGTGTCAAGGTACATATATGCCTTTTATTTAGTCTGTTGACATTTTTGCTTCTTGATGAAAAAATCCATGTCATATTCCTTTTCACAACTAGTTCTTTTGAACAATGATTGTGAGAGGCACCATGATTCAATGATTCTGTGACAACTCAATGGATAGGATGTCAGTCAGCCTCTTCCTTTCAGTTCACCACAAAAAATATGACCATTTTGTAGTGTGAAAGTCAACAAACTGGACAATAGGAAATTAAAAGTCTCAAGTACTACCTTTACAAGTTAGTACTGCAGCTCAGAAATTGATGTGGCAGCTAGTAGCAGAGGCATGGGACTCAGGTGGCCTTTATCAAGTAGGCAGCTTCCCACATTGGGGTGTGTGGTCAGAGTGGAATGGACAGGTATGTCTATTCTCTACATGCTTCTCTTGCAATACTGGTTTTTGATAGATATTCAGCTAATTTTGTACAGTTGTACTACAATCAACACTTTTCCTTTGAGAAATGTTTAATTGTATTCTTTTTGAGTTTCTCTCATATTGTATCCTCTGTGATTTGAACTTATGACCATAAGTGGGCAAGGATTGTGCAGTTCCGGGATGCAGTGCGCTTGTTTGTGAAGGGTACTGATGGGACTGTAGGTTCCTTTGCTGAATGTCTTTGTGGTTCGCCTCATCTGTACAAGGTACAACTTTCTTAAACTAACTCTGAAATACATTGAAAAAAATGCCTTTGTTACTTCAATTTGCCAAGTTTATTCAGAAGTCCTTTTTTTGCACAAGATCTGCTTCTCTTTCTAAACACAAGGCATTCAATTCTCCTCCACCTGGTGCAGGAAGGTGGTCGAAAGCCATGGCACAGCATCAACTTTGTGACTGCCCATGATGGATTTTCTTTGGCAGATCTAGTGTCATATAACCAGAAACACAATATGGGCAATGGTGAAGGCAACCATGATGGTGAAAATCACAACAACAGCTGGAACTGTGGAGAGGTACTTTCAGGGTTCATCATTGTTCAAAACTCTTTTGGTGGTTAAAGAAATGCAAACATAGTGGGGAGTAAAAGTGCTGGAATACTTGCTAATAAGTGATATTCACTGTTGTGCCACAAGCCTGACCTCAGATATGGCAGTTGGGCCAATGCTAACTATGTGCAGCAATAGTTTGGCAAGGAAGACGATTGTCTACCTGTGCAGGATTGCTCTAATCGATTGAGATATGGTTGTGATGACAGGAGGGGGAACTTGTAAGTGTATGGGTGCAGCGGCTGCGGCAACGGCAACTCCGTAACTTTGTTGTGGCTCTCATGGTGTCACAAGTAAGTGGCTTCCCTGTCCCACATTAAAATTGGCCATGCTTACCCAGAGCCCCTGCAGTTGGTCAGTATCACCTTGTTCATACATGAGGTGGCCACTTATTGCCTGCAACCTGCTGAGCATGCCACCAGGTCTCAGCAATCAAATTTAGGCCTTTAGTGAAAGTCATTGTCCATGTGAAGTTGTAGGTTATGAGAGACAGTGAAAAAGGTTACCTGTGTCACAAATGGCAGGGTGTGCCAATGATAACCATGGGTGATGAATATGGTCACACCAAAGGGGGAAATAACAACACATATTGCCATGACAACCCTGTAAGCTTTCTCCTTGCCCATATATGCTGTGACTTGGATTCTATACTGCTGGCAGGACCTGTTAAGCCGGGAAAGACTGTTGCTAGGAGACGCTGATCAATATTGTTGGGTCTACTTTCAACTAGCAAAGAGTGGTGTCACAGCCTAACTCTCTCTGTCAAGACATTGTTCTGCTCAAGTGCAGATCAATTATTTCAGATGGGATAAGCTGAAGGCAGATTCAGATGGATTTCACAGGTTCACAAGACTCATGGTCCACTTCCGGAGGTACAAATTGTGTGCAATTTCTTTTGATCTCTGTACAGGTTTCTGCATACAGGGATGAGTCTGTACTTCCAGATGAAGCATTGAATCAATACTCTTAACATTATATCACAGGACCACTTTGCAGGTGGTTCCAATATGTTGATCCTGGGGTTGCCCATGGTGGAACTTGTCACAAGTGCTCAGTAATAGACATAGGATTTGATTGGCAATGGGGGAAATGGATTCATGTTGACGTAGTGAAGTTGGATTGAATGTGCAGAGATACAGTGGCACTGAGGTTAGGAGAGTTTCCAACAGCAGAGAGATTAGAATGGCATGGCACCACTCCAAGTACACCTGACTGGTCTGAAACAAGTCGATTTGTTGCCTTCACTCTGGTACCAATTAAAACCTCTCTCACTCTCTTGTTTTGTTGGTGTCTCTCTACCTTTCTTGTTCTGTCTAAACTCAGCACAGGATCTATAGCCTACAAGGAATCTTATGGGGACAGAATGAGAACACATAGACACACGCACTCTGTACCTTTGACCTCTAGACAGATGCAGAGAGGGAAGGCATTGTCTCAAGGCACTGTGTAGAGAAACAGGACATACTTCATGTTCTGATGGAATGTCCACTGCAGTGGAACCAAAGTGAGTTGTTAATTCATCAAAACCCGTATCCTTGTTATATATATGCCAACTATACAAGTCTCAATGCAGCACCTAAAGCCCAAGTCTGAAATGTTCCAATCAAAGTGGCAGATATTAAATTCAGGGATGAGAATGTGAAAACAGAACATTTGATTGGACTTTGAATAAAGTTTTACTGTCCTATGTTCACCCTCTTAGGCCCTCTGTGTGTGCTATGGGGAACCTAGAAACAAGGCTAAGAGAGAAAATGTACTTTAAATCCAAAATCCAATGGCTTTTTTAGGGGGAAATCATCTGAGAAAAGACAGTGAAATGGTGGACCAACAAGATCAACCTAAGCGATTATGTAAGACCTGTAAGCAATGTTGCAGTCCAGCAGAGAACTCTGACCATTGATTAGCAATAGGACATGAGGGAGGTCTGTTTCTATTGTCAGAGAGAGCATGGATGAACTGAATGACATTGGTAATGGTAGCATGGATCCCTATGGGTCCATGCTCTCCTCTTTAACCTATTTTGAACCATGATGACACCTGACCACTGGCAAGATTGACATGAAGAAAAATGAGGGTTCTATTGATGCCCTGAACTGATAAGCTCCTGAATTTGTTGAGATGTTCTTCTGTTATCTTATCTTTGGGATCTCTCACGCATATATGGCACTGTGGTGCAGCTGGACATGCAGAAAAAGGAGTTATATGTAGCGTTTAATGCGAGCCATCTCCCAGTGATGGTATCACTACCTGAACGCCCAGGTTTCAAGTGGTATCCATTAGTAGACACAAGCAAACCCTCACCCTATGACTTTCTAACTGATGACGTGCCAAACAGGGCAGTAGCATTAGCACAATCTTCAAGCTTCCTAAATGCCCATGTGTTCCCCATGTTGAACTATTCCTCTATTATCCTCATTCTTGTCCCTGAGACTGTATTCTAGCCTTCCCCTTTCTCACATCAAGAATGCCACCAATCAGTCAATATCATTTTGGGAGCTGGAACTTATGACATTTGTATAAAATTGTGAAAGAACACGTTGCTTAGGTTGAAATTCTCCCAGTCATTCCACTTAATTTGTTGAACAAATATAGAAAGAGTGGAGTTGGAAGCAGACTGAAGAGGATATTGTCTTGATATAAGATTTCATATATGATTAATTTGATCATCTTAGATTAGACCCTGTAAGCAAGATCATCAAGAGCTTGATTGTATGCGGGGTCTGCCTAATGGTGATGATTGTAAATGGGCATACATTCACCAGGTATTGCTGTAAAATGTGAATTTTGAGGTTTCAAATTTATTTATTGTTAAGAAATTGGATAAAATAACTTGTAGAGGTTGCCACTTCTTAATATGAAATCTCTTTTCCCATATCTTTGATATGTCAAGTATGGAAGAGTCTATGATGGATGTAAAGAAGATCCATCTGCTGTTCAATTATGTGCCAAACCATTCCCATGAGAACTTCACTACACATGGTTAAAATATTTCTGTCATAATAATTTACACTATGATGATAAAAATGGTTTTTGATTTTTCTCATCAAACCTCGGATTTTGTTGTTGTTATGGTGACATTTTTGGTTCCACCAAACATGTTTATAAGTGGCACAACAAGCTTTTGAGATCTACTCCTAGCTTGGAGATGAAAACTACATTATTATCAAGGGTGTTATACTTGATGGCCCTGCCATTCATTTAATACCAACAATGGATATTGTGTGATAAATTTGTCATAGGTAGTGGAAAACAGAAATGTCTATTTTAATGCATATAATTATCATGTTGTTGCAAAAGAAAAAATAACATGATTATTTTTTTAAATTTTTTAACATCACATTATTTATGAGGAACCCAAATTGAATGACGATAGGTTCGAGGAACTTAACATTACAAAATGATTACCAGATCAAAACCAATAGGGAAATGTTGTAACATGATTTTCAATTTTTTGAGAATTTAATGATTTTTTCTCAAAAGAAAAAAGTGATTGAATATTCTGTTTTCATTTATATTTTTTTCACATTTGTGCAAAAATTCAAACCAAAAAAAAAAAACTTGTCATGACATGTGTATTTGAATGTTTTAATCACATTGTCACACTTTGAAAGAATTATATGATTTTTTGCATATGTTGGGCGTCTTAATCATTTATTTTGTTTTGTAAGTTATGAATTGGTGACAGATCACATCCAAATTCAATTGAGATTGGGTGCACGTTTGTGGAGGTGGCGGAGAAAACAAAATGTCAAAAGATGAATGTGAATCCTTTTACAAGTAAATTAAGGTGAATCATCTCACCTAGTTTCTAGGGGCCAAAATCCTTTGAAGCTACTATACTCTATAAATGATTCTCAACACAATATCCCTGCCTCACAAGGCAGGGCCCACAAAGCACAAACAATATTCTGATTGCCATGTTAAATTTTTTTAAGAAAGAGTGTCTAGTTTTGCTGAACGTGATTTTAAAGAAGTGGTCAAACAAGCTTTTGAGACCAAGAGATCAAAACTAGATTGTGCATTAACAATAGAATAGTAAATGTTCTTTTGTGAACAGTATGCCTTTCATGCACATGAGGTTTGGGCGCCAGTGTTGCTTCAAGTCTTGCTCTAAGCTACTCCATCTACATTATTATGTGGGCTGGCATGATGTCTCTTCATGTTTCTAAAGAGAATCCATTCTTTCATAATTGTGATCTCTTCATGCACATGTTGGCAGGCATCACATTGCTTCTGTTTATCGGTAGTTCAAAACATTAGTACCCTTTGCAGGATTTTTGTAGGAGGCCACTTCTCAAGCGACTACATATAAATGTTGTGTGATGACTTTTAGAGTATCTTATCAAGGCATAGTGCACACAAAAAGTAATTGCTAATTTCATCCTCAAAATTACCAGGATGAAAGCACAAGGAGGTGCAGCAAAAGTTGCAATTCATGAAAGTCTATAATTGAAAAAATTATAGGGGAACATGAAAGTCTACAATTACAAAAATAATAGGGTGTCCCCTTGCTGCAAGTACTTGCCATCAAAACCTTATGATCATTTAATGCTTGGGTTCTTTTGGCCTATTTGACATCAATCAAGTAGAAATGGACGGTCAAGAGTTCTTTAAAAAAAATAGTTAGAGCAACTATATTTGTCCTTTATTTCAATTTCTCAGAAAATAAGCTCTAAATGTACTACTCATCAAAAAGCGAATGACTTCACAAGAAGTCACCCTCTTCAAGTGAAAAAATTGTCCCAAAAATAAAATGAAATATCTTTCAATCTTATGTTACATTCATCTCACTATTATATATACACAAAGTTTTTACTATAGCTATGTCTTGTGGTGAATTTGATGAGTCCATATCTGTTCATAGCAAAAAATTTCCATTGTGATAATTTTGTATTTTCTATCAAAGTCCCTTATGAAGTGGACTTTAAAAATGTGTTTTTATATTAGTGCCATCCCAAAATATATGAAAATATAGTTGTTTATGTGACTTGGAAGATGGTTTAGAGGTCATTGGACATCACGTGGCATCTTTTCTACTTGATTTGCAACTATAAATCCTAGTTGCAAATGCACATGTAATTATGTGTAAAATAAAAGAGAGTTGGCTAATAATATTCTTAAATTTAATGGTCTAATTGGTTTTCCTTAACTTTCTTCAATGAACTAACCATTAAATGTGTAGTAAGGTTTGATGGTTTTGTGGAAATTTAAAAGGACCCATGACAATTAATGGTTGAAATAGAGCTAGGTATTAGGTAGTATGTAAGTAAGCTAATTAGTAATAGGTATTTCATTATATTCAATGAAATCATGTTATGTTTAATTATTTAATTAGGCTAGGTAATTAATCAATTACTAAGTTGTAGTTGTAAGATAACAAGTAGTTGGCAATATGTATTTGGTTTAAGTAGTAGATATTTTCTCATGTTGATATGTGATAATATTTTTATATATTTTAATTAATTAATTAAGTAGGCTATGCAATAAATCTATTAAATAGGCAATACCTAGGATAGGTAGTAGGTAGTAATTAGTTAGAAGGTCATATGTATGTTGTTTAAGTTATAAGTATTTTATCTTATTGATATATGGGTAAAATCATAGTCAAAGGAGCCACCCAAGTGAATGGACACTCCTTAAAATTGCATTTTTCTATGTTTTAAAAATCACAAGGAAAACATAATAATTTGGATTTTCATAAATTTTTGGGAATATTTTCCATTAATTGCAAATTTTACATGCTCAAAGCTTGACACAAATAATAAAATGTTTTTGCATGTTCAAAACATTCAAATCTTGAGAGTGGACATTTTTTGTTTTTTTCAAATGTCCTTTTTTGCTACCAAATGCGCACCATTCTTATTGGAAATTGCAGACGACTTTAACATATATGATTTTTCCATTAATTGCAAATTTTACATGCTCAAAGCTTGACACAAATAATAAATTTTTTTTGGATGTTCAAAACAATCAAATCTTGAGAGTGGACATTTTTTGTTTTTTTCAAATGTCTTTTTTTGCTACCAAATGCGCACCATTCTTATTGGAAATTGCAGACGACTTTAACATATATGATTTTTCTATTAATTGCAAATTTTACATGCTCAAAGCTTGACACGAATAATAAAATGTTTTTGCATGTTCAAAACATTCAAATCTTGAGAGTGGACATTTTTTGTTTTTTTCAAATATCCTTTTTTGCTATCAAATGTGCACCATTCTTATTGGAAATTGCAGACGACTTTAACATATATAATTTTTCCATTAATTGCAAATTTTACATGCTCAAAGCTTGACACAAATAATAAAATGTTTTTGCATGTTCAAAACATTCAAATCTTGAGAGTGGACATTTTTTGTTTTTTTTCAAATATCCTTTTTTGCTACCAAATGTGCACCATTCTTATTGGAAATTGTAGACGATTTTAACATATATGATTAGAAGGGCAATAGGACTTGAAGTAATGATTTTTTTTTAAAAACCCATTTGAGCACATTTGGTTCAAAAGTGTTTTTGATATTGAAAATTATGGATTTTGAAAATGTGATATTAACAAAAGTTGTTCGTATATATATGTGATAAAGGGCTCAAATGCATAATCTACATGATATAAAATCAATTTCTTGTCAAAATGTATTATATGTAAAATGCAATGTTAAATGAGATATTTTGAAATAAAAAATTAAAGTTATAAACCAACATAAAAATGATATGTGTCATGTGTAGTACTTTGAAAAGGATTTTTATTTTGGCACCCTGAGCTCCTTTGACCATGATTTCACCCATATGTGATACTTTTTGAATTAATTATTGTATTAAGTAGGCAATGTAATTCATTTATTGAATATGTTAGGTAGTAGGAGTAATTTATGACCCATTTATAAACATTATATAATGAATAAGTTATATATCCTAAATCTAATTTACATTTTGTTGGTACAATTATAATTTCTTAAATCAAATAGAAAGTTTGTAATGTGAAAAAAAAAATTTATTTAGATAAAATTTTCATCATAATTTAAAATAAAACTTAAGATATTATATTAGTGTTTTTTTTTCAAATTCCTCAAGTAGGTGCACTAGCTAGGATGTTCATCATTAATTAACACTAAATGGTGACCATCTTGGTGGACTAATAGATCTTTTTTGGAATCTTTCTTAATTGGCAACCTACGAAAACACATTGTTAAAATCTAACGACTTTTACATTTTTTAGGTCAAGATATGGCCAATTGTTTTAAGAAAATCTCAAAAATTCCTTTGTTGGATTTGCTAGCCCATTTTTTTTTTGGCCAAGTTATGAAAATTTGCCTAAGAAAAACAACCAGTGTATTATATGTGTACATGTAATAAAATTTATAGTTCCATAAAATAAATAAATTATATGGCATTAATTAATATTTCAAAAAAATATTTATATTACTCAATTATATCAGAAAAAATATAGTTAATAATAAAAATTTATTATATTTCTATTAAAATACATTTATGATCCATTTATATTTCATAATTTTAAATTAAATCCTATTGGTAAAATTACGATATATTTAAAAAAAATTTGTAATATAAAATTTAGAATCAAATGAAGGTTTTAGATATGAAATTTATTTATTTATTTATATTATATTATCCATTTATGAATCATGCGATTGATTTTTTTTTTTCCCATGAAATGGTCATTGAAATTGTATTAAATTAAGATATTAATTTTTTTTTCTTTTCACATCAATTTATATTTTTAAAAGGAAAAATATGTTTGTATACATTATTGGAAAAAAATTGAATTTAAACTTGAATTTTTTCATTTGGGAAAAATTGTAATAAGAGATCAAAAATAAATAATGATGATTTGTGTAATGTTTTGAATAAAGTAGGTTAAATAGAATGCACATTACTTATTTGCCACAATAGGAAAGGTGACTTGATGGTAAAGGAGTTAATTTTCATCCTTGGGGTTCACGGAACAATTCGCACAAATGACATGAGTTGTGGTTAATGTTGAAATGTTGATTGAATATTCAGTAACTACCATTTTAGTTGACTTACGTTAGGTGCTTATAAGTGTGTGTAAGTAGGCACAATAGGTGGTTTACATAGCAATCTAAACTAATGTTTAAAACTTAGTCTATATAATGACACATGTCAATGTGGTATATGTTATATTTAATATTAATACAATTATATAAAAGTAATTTACTTAAAATTTAAATAAATATAAACAACGTGATTACATATTGTCAAGTCATAAAATCAATCACACTATAAGTTGGTTTGGATGAATGAAAAGTTTATGTAAGTTGCATTTTTATATAATTGTCATTGCAATTTGATGTCATGTATTGTTTTTGTGATTAAAATTTTTGTGACTTGTTTAAAATCAGTAAGCATTGTAGGAAGTTTGCATGTGATAATTATGATTAAAAATGAATTGTTAATCCAATCGTTTATTTGCAAATATCTTGTAATGCATGTATTTCATATCGCACCAAAATATGTTAAATACGCAAGAAGTCTTTAATGCTAGCAATTCAAAACCACTACCACATTTTTCAAAATGTTGTCTACCCTTGGCCAATTATATTTTCCAAAAAAGTTCAGCTGACAAATTTTATACCCATAACATACCATGTTAAGATGAAAGAATACATATAACATGCTAGATAGCTCATTATACACTTATTATGATATCTATACATGCCATGTGAATGTTAATAACCTGCTAAAGTAGGTTATGCACACAGACTTTTTGGTTGCCCTTACATCTTAATGGGGCAGGCGAAGTGGAAGCAGGGAGGAGAAACATGTGGCAGTACTTTTATACTACTTGCATAAAGGGAGCTTTGCCTATTTAATGTTTTGGCATATGGGTGCAGTGGTGGATACCCATTCACTGTTATTGTTACCTTTCTGAGGGATATCACAGACCAGAGTGAACCAACAGCCACCAACACACCAAACATAAGAAGTCTGTTGGTAACTCACTTCTGAGTTGAAATGGTCTTCACCTTGGTAACCTATCCTTTAGGCAGGTCTGGGAGATACGTAGGACATAATATGTGACTACTAGGTAAGTGAATGTATGTAGATGATTAGTACATAGGTAGAGCTAGTGGGTTGCTAGTAGGTTGATAACAAAAGCTGAGCTAACCATAATGGTTATATACGGAACCCAACATGAGAAGAAAGTTTGCTCTCCACCCACCCATCCATAATCCATCCTTCACGCTGTACTGGTGGCTGTTGCTTCACTCTGGCTGGCCGATAAATTGAGTAAATATACGATTTTGCTGGTACACTTGGTATCACCAACTGGCGGTTACGTTCTATCAGGGGCAAAAAATTTCCTGGTGGTGTACAAAATCTGGATTATGGTTGAGGTAGGTAAGCAGATAAGATTAATAATAGGCTAGTGTGGTTCATGTACACTGGTGGAAACCTTGGGCCAACATGTTAAACCTCCCAAAGGTTTAACATCACACTTAAAGTGAGCTTAACTTCAGACTCTGAACAAACATCACTTCAACTTTTAATGGATTTTCAGAGGCAAAAATAACTCCATATTTAATAACTTTGGCTTTATTGGTCCAAAATTGCAAAATTGCAATTGTGTATAACATTTTGTTGTTGAGAGCTTTCTGGCAGTATTGAGAGGGGGGACCCACTCTCGGTGGAGGTTTCTGTACTTAGTGGTTCCATTACCTTCCTATGTCCTGCCTCTTTTGGGCTATTTGCTTACCTGGACTTTGGTCCTTGACCCTTGTTTCTTTTTCTCTCCCTTTCTTGGGTGCTTTCTTTTTATAAAGTTTGGCAGGGTTTCATCATTTGGGAGGGTTTAAAGAAAGATGCAAGTATTCAAAGAAAGAAACCAGCAAACATCTCTCTCTCTCTCTCTTTTACTAGGAAAGTATTAGTAGGTTGCTAATGGGTCGGTAGTAAAAACAGAAATTGAGTTAACCACAGTGGTTAGCTAGGGAACTGGAAGCCAACAGAAAAGTGTTTCCTGTCCACCGACCATCCCTTCCTCATGGTGCGCTTGAGGGCCACAGTTGCAAGCTTCCCTCTGGCCCAGTCGTTGCAGCTTGCGTCTTTAGATTACGCGCGCATGATGTCGCGCGAGCGATCATGGTCGAATGTAGTTAAAACTTGACCGTCGAATCCTAATCAATGAAAGATCGCTGTACTAGAATACGAAGAGGACGCACGGATTGACCAGTATTCTTGCACACCGCAACTTTACGTCTATAGCAAAGACGTTGTACCGATAAGACTGGAGGGTTTTGCGGAGAAAAGAGACGTACAAGCTCACACCTATAAACAGCAGGATGAGAATCAAGACCTGCAACAACCCAAATTAGGACGTATCATGTTATGCACCAGCTCCAGCCCCAGTTGAATCATAATCTACAATGTCGACTAGCTAAAATAAGTTTCTTAATCTGTCAGGGTCGCAGCGCCCATTCTACGTGGATCATGTCGACTGTCAAACACATTGCTTAATATAAGCGCTGCCAAAATGATACAATATCCAGATTCCAGATGAACAAGCGCGGCTCGTCGCATAATGGCTCTGCCCGTTGAATGGTATACATTATAAGGATGATAAATGTTCAACATACCAATTGGAAACACATGTTGGACCTTAGCATGGTGAAACCGAAGTGGATTCTTTCAGTTATGCCTGAAATGTTTCTATAGATAGTGGACTCCACACGACCCTAGAATGTAGGGATACCAAACTTTAATCTGGGTGCATCACCAATGTCTCTTAGTCTCTACTTTGAGCCAATAAATAGGTTTAGAACCTGAACTAATTATGACATAGATTCCACCCAGACATGACGTCTAGTTTGATCGGGCAGCGAATCCGACAATATCTAGCTGGTTTGCAGCCGACGCTATCTTAGCTTGCCCAGGCTCTAGACAGGATTAGTTTGACTCAGCTCGAGGACGAAATTAGCAAAGCTCTAGATCCCTAGATCTCGCTAGCAGGTCGTAACAACAGGACACCTCACTGATTTCACCTGCGCTAGATGTGAAAAAGTTTCCACAATACCCCAGAGGTGATGGCTCAGTACTGGGATCTCAAAAAAGGTTCTGGGTTCAAACCCAGTGGAGTGCAGGTGAAAGCCCTGGCAGCCCTGTGCCACTGAGCGTGACTTGGGGGTGCCAACTGCTTGTCGGTCCTGTCTGCCGTTGTGCTTCCACAAAACAAAAAAACAGAAACCAGAAAAGAAAAGAAAGAATCTACAAAAAAGTCTCAAAAATGTTGGGCACCGGCAATGATTGCGCTTGCCTCGCGACTCATGTCAGTTAAAGCTGCTTCAACAGCTATAACAAAGTTCTGTATAACCCATGAGTCGACAAGAGATGGAGTTGACTATACAAAGCTAGACTTTCAAAGATCATGCCTAATATTCTTTACTACTACACGGTTTTACAAAGGCTAGACTGCTTGTGTATGACGCGAATATAAGATGTAGATAGACCCACGCGCTTTGTGTGTGCAGACCGTACGTGGTTGGATTAGTTCAAACTCCTCCAAGAAACCTGACATGATTAAAACCAGAGATCTATGGCAACAAAAGCAAATCAGAAATCACTCCATATAAGAGTATGACAAGTGAAAACTGCCGTGCATAAAAAATGAAGATCCACTCACTGTCCAGAATTGCAAGTCCTTATACGAAGTGGTCAATAGCTGTATCTCTCAGATCTCTCCATACGAAAGATTCTGTAGGTCTCGGCCTGCGGATAAGGTATTCCGGAAACTTATGTGGGGCAGCGCAGCACAGGTTTCATAATTATTATGCATTTTCATGCAGTCGAGGAATTTGTAGACAATCCTAGTAGTCTTTCCAGCTTCATGAGCTATATATGTAACCAACCAGCCACGAGGAAATTATCAGTTGTGGCCTAGAACAGTGATTCTGATCTCTTCAGATTCATTGAGCTGATGAGAACAACGCTTAGACTGTGTACTTGTTATACGCACTGTCCAGGACTGCAAAAGATGAGAATGCTTTATAATTTCACTGCCAACAATGCGTGAGCTCCATGACATAGCAAAGTAATACTTTTGCTCAAGTTAATGAATCCTTTATATATAACATGGCTCTGGGTTCTTGAAGAATGTGCTACAAAGAAGACTAATTTCGAGTACAAGAAGCCGGTCAGAACACTCAGTAAATTGCAGCAAGAACCAAATGAGTATCGCATGTCTGTTTGCAGAAACAGTATTAGAAGGGCTTGAGCACCGGGCTTACAGCTACTGCTCATCGTAGCTCCAGAGACGGGGCACCCAAGAACTGCCAGAACCGTCAGACTCATAGCCATGATCTGAGTTCAATGTGTCGGATCCGAAGAACAGGAGCTCTGGGGGCGCTGGAAGCCGCATCGCATTGTAGTACATACTGCTAAGCACACTCGGATTGTTGAAAAGATCATCGTGGGTCATCGACGTGCGGAGTGGTGCTTGAATTGTTTTGTCCATATCATGAGGAGCTACTGCTGCTGGATCGACCATCATTTGTGCATCCAGAGAGTCATGTATTGACGATGTCGAACTGCTACTAGCTGTTGCAGCAGGACCTGCATCTGATACGTCTCTCATGACACTATCAACAAGTGTGGAAACATCCGCGGGTCTAGTTAGAATCTGCTCCACCTCTGCAAATGGGATCCTTGAGACGTCTGCAGCAGGAATTGAATAGCTTTTCTGCAGTCTCGCGCGATAGAACTCGCTGTTTGCAGCGTTACTAGCCGCGGCCTGGATTGACTTGTCAGAGAGGTCCAGCGGCCGAGGGATCGAGGAAGCAAGTTTCGGAAAGTTGAGAACCGCAGCAGGTCCTCGAAGTGCGAGTGCTGCGGTATCGTAAGCAAGGGCCGCCATTTCAGGCGATGCGAAAGATCCCAACCAAATGCGCGATTTGGTCTTTGGTCTGCGAATTTCCGTCACCCAAATACCCCAGGATCTCCTTCGTACTCCTCGATACACTGGATGGCGAGTTTCTCCTCCTTCGCCTTTGAAATTTGTTCTGGCCTTCTTGCCGCGCGCTTCAAGTTCCACTTTGTTGGACGATTCACATCCTGCAGAATCTATCTGCTGCTGAAGCTCTCGTTCGCAAGACGAACCTGCATCCGGTGAGGGCAAATCGAGTTCATCTTTCATTGCTCGATCTCTGGAGCTGGAGCTGTGTTGCAGAACTTCAAGGGTTAGGTCACGACTCATCCTGTCTCTGGTTTCTGAAGGAGCGGTTGCGAGAAAGGTGGAGATCAGAAGGTCAGTGAGCCCACAATAATCTGTAGCGTAGATGCAGAGCGCCACCCAAATGTGTCTTGAGGTCGATCCAGCAAATAACCAGCTCCTGAAGAAGCTCTTTGCGGAGTGCGCTAAAATTTTGCAGCTACACCAATTCCTACCTGGTCCAAATATCTCCAGCACTCTTGTGCTTTCGATTTCATGCTATTCCTCAGCTTGATGCATAATTTCCTACTACTGTCCCTTTGAATCAGGTTTGGCAGATCTCCACCTTCTCCTGCCATCTCTCTAGAGTCTAGTCTTGCCGGCTAACTGAGTAAGGTTTCGGAGAATGCTCACCAAAAGACATTTCAACTCTAATAAACTGTTCTGCAAACATCTCTTCCTCTCCGAAGCTAGCTAGTAGTACTACTCCTTGCAGACAATTCAGATCTCGCAAAGTAGGCTTGCAGCTCCAGTGGCAGCGAGCGCTAGCTAGTAGTGGACGCTGATCTGCAACAACATGGGAAGTTTGGTAATGGGTAGACAACATCATCAGGGATGCTGAGAACACTTTCCGCCGTTTCCCAGGAAGACTACAAGCAGACCAGGAATGTGGACCGGACATGAGCATCTAGTCTAGTACATGTCCGGAAACTTCACGTCATCAGTCGTGGTTTTTAGTTCGTGTCCCTTTGCTGTCGACCGAAGGTCTTCGTCCACGGATCGCTCTCATGACTGCCGCGCCCCAAGTTCCAACCGCCTTACCTGCTCTAGACTCTAGACTCTCTCCCTGAGTTTAGTTTTCCACGGATGCAGTTACAGTTTCTCCTCTTGCCTATATAGCTCTGGACAGGAGCTCCGGTTTGTTGTTGGGAGTTCGCTTTTGCTTTCGTCTGTACTCGAGGAGCTCTGCCCCTCTCTCTCTCTCTCTCTCTTTCTCTCTCTCTTCCTCTCTCCTTATACTTAGGGCCTTTTGTTACACTTGAAACTTTAGGGACTAAGTTGTGCCCCCCATGCACTTGAGACTTAACCTTAAGGAGGTAGGGCCCCATTTGCACTATGGGGCTTAGACCTAAGGCCCATTTGCACTATAGGGCTTAGACCTAAGGCCCATTTGCACTTGAGACTTGGACTTAGGGACTTAGGGCCCCTTTGCACTAGAAACTTAGACTTAGGGTCCTTTTACACCAGAGATTGAGAACCAATCTTGACCATCAAAAGACAAAATCCTGATTGGAGGAAATGGCCACATTGGTACTAATTCACTTTACACTAAGGCCTAAGGGACTAAGGCCATGGACCCTCACTCTAGTATAAAGGACCTTGAGGTTTGTGGTTTTGTATGAAGCTTAAATTATCTCTCTCTCTCTCTCTCTCTCCATTACACTAGGCCTTAAGGTCCATGATTTTGTTTGTAGCTAGACATCTTTTTAACCTCTCTCTCTCTTCCCCCTACACTAAGCCAGTTGATTTTTGAACGTAGCTAGATTTCTTTTACCTGCTCTCCCTCTCCCTCTCTCTCTTCCCCTTAGACTAGGGCTATGACAATTTTTTCGTGGCAAGATTTCTTTGAAGTTATCTCCCCCACGCTCCTTTAAACTTAGGGCTGTGATTTTACATGTAGCTAGATTACTCATGCCAGAACTACTATTATTGCCTCAACCCCAGCAAGGAGAATGATAACAAGCAATCTGGTGCTATACTCAAGCAAAAAGCTTGGTACAGTGTTTCCAAAGTCAATTCTTGACTGAGAAATTGTCAGCCCTATTTACATTCCACATCTGAACCCTAATAAATCCTTGATGAATGGCTGTGATGGGTATCATTAATCCGATGGTTTGACGATGAATGGGTGAGATGGAGTATCATTAGTAAGTATATTTGTCTCAGGATGGGTGAGATGGAGTTACTATCTTAAAAATGTTTTGTCCTTTGGCTGGGAATTTTTGATTATCTGGAAAAGAGGTCCCCAGGATATAAGGGCTTGGTGACTTGCATCATTCTGCATCACTCAAAGGGATAAGTGTGTATGGTTATCCCCTTGAGAGCTACAGTTAAAAGAGCGCCATGTCATGCTCCTTACAAGATCCTTTACACAAGGTGGTCGTTAATGGGCCCCAAGGTTTATGCCAGGTCTATTGACAGACTATACAACAATCAGGTGTCAATAGATTGTGATTACAATTCAAATATATGTCTGAAGGTGCCATGTATACTTGCCAAACAATATAGAGACAACACCTTAGAAGATTAGAATATTGGCAAAGTGTTTTATATAATAAATCCTAACATTTGAAAGCCATCTCAGTGAAGATCCCGTACAGAATGTGCATGGCAATCAGCAAGAGAGAGATCAGCTAGCTGAACTATGTTCCAATTTGACAACTAATGTTGGAGCTACTAGAACTGGGTTCAAGATAAACATGCTCTAGATGAGAGCCTGGAGAACAGCAACAATGAAAGGGCCACCCTAGTACACCCATTGTTTGGTCTAGTTCCAAGCAACTGCAGCAGGCCCAGATTAAAAAACTAAGTTTGGCTCCATGTATCATGAATATTGTTTAAATGATTGCGGCTTTTATCAATAATGTATCATGATTAAGGACAACTTATTCATAGAAATGCTACTCTAGTTGTGAAATTAAAACAATTGTCTAGTTGAATGCATATATGACTACAAATTAAGCCCCCACACACACATGTATTATGTGTATGTAACATGGTTTAGCAAAAATACTATTTACCAGTATATAAGTAATATATAACATCTGCAGATTGAAATTTCTAAATTAACGAAGTGTACCACTACTCTTTCAAGCATTGAATAATCAACCCCAACAGATCCACTCATGGATAAATTTTGTTTTCAGATGAGAAATAAATTGATGTTGATTCCCTGTATTTTAATTGAATATGAAGTTGGTTATGTGTAAAGATTTTATGGCTATAAAGTCTAGGGTACTGTCTGAATGTTGTACAATTTTTATTTAACACACTAGTTCTTTTGATCTATTAGTTAAGCATTTGTAAGGTATATTGAATCCTTAAAATTTATATAACTGCAATTTATCAAAAAGTACATTTAGAATGATTTATTCAATATTTACACATGTGAAATATCAATACATCTCAAATTTAACACACAGCCAAATACAATAGAACTAACTGAAACATGTAAAATTTAGAAATTGAAATTTATAATTCAACAAATAATATGTGTGCTTGGGGCGAGAATTGGGACTTTGAATAATTAACAATCTACAAAGATTGCATACTATTAGCATATAAACAAAATGGCCCCACCAACTCTCCAAAGTGGAACATCATATACTGAAAATGGCATTATAATGAGTGTCCCAAAATAATATTGTCACAAAATGCACAAAGCGCATTTTCAAAAGGATGCTTTACTTTCAATGACATCAAGGGAAAAGGTCTTTAGCCATATCAAGTTCTAATATGGAATTTAATGCCCAATATAAAGTTTCAATTTAAATAACCTTGCCTTTGGGCCAGTTTTTTCACCTTAAAATCTTTTTTCACTCATGTTAGTTATTTGCAAAGTGGGTGAATTTGATTAAAAGTGGGTGTCAAATGCTAAATTGAAGCATTTAGTGCACATGATTCAAAATATTTGTAAAATACATATAATATTCGTGACAACAGGCAGATTTAAGAATTCAAGTTAAAACTCGTTTTACCACCAACATTGAGGGGAAAGGAGATTTAGGCCTTATCTAATATCAATGTAAATTTTTAGTGTCAAGTTTTGAATCGTTCTAAGCTCAAGCTCCTTTATGAGGAAATCAATAACTCATGGCGCTGAAGCCCAAGTCCCTGTTCTTTGGTAGATAACATTAATGCATTACAGTTTGTACTGTAGGAACAGTTTTGTCTCTGCAATGGCTTTGGCTGGGTCCAAAAACATTTTAATGAAATTATATTATGGTTGAAAATTCTTAGTGAACAATGTACTGGAATTTAGTACAACTAAAAAGATCAATGCAATGGCAATTTGAAGGTCTGATGGCTTTTTATGTTCAAGTGTTATAAGCTACCCAGCCTAGCGACAATTTTTCCGTTTAGGTGTTTTAACTTAAAGTTGGATTGGATCATCATTGATCCTTTCTATTAGCTTCATTGCTAAAGAGGGATAAACTGTATAGGACATCTAAAATGACACTCTTTTTACAGTAAAAGAATGACCGAACCAGTACTAAGTTCTAAGCTCGATTGATTCACATTGTTCTTTATTATAAAGTTTATTCTTTCTAAGCTTGATCCATGTTCACCATTGATATTCAATCTAAGTTTAAATGATATCATGAAAAAGATTGAACTCCAATGATCTTCATGAATTTTTTGAAAGTGATTTTCAAGCAGTCAAAGGTTTCATTGAAGTTCAGAGAACTCATTGGGCACTTTCACTTGTGTTTCATTTTAGTTATGAATGAATGTACTATGTGAAAGAATTCTTTTACATTTACTGACTAAGCTTTCTGAAGGTTGTACGGTTCGAAGGGATGTGATCAAATGCTGGTAAGACATTCTTCCCATTTCAGACATCTGAATGGATTCCTCTGGCTCAGGCCAACTTTCCTTGTAGTGTGCAGAAGGGTCTAGTTCCTTCTCATGGCTACTGTGATGCAACAGCCACCAGCAAACCATGAGAGATGAATGGGCAGGAAACATTTTTCCATCGGGTTCCCCTTCTTTAGCTACCCTAAATGGTTAGTTCAGCTCCTGTTTGCGTTGTGCCTAGCTACTATCAATTCTGATTCTTAGAGTAATTTTTAAGAACCACACCCATTCTTTAAAAATAAAATTCAAATTCAGGGAACCTACCAAGTTTTGAAAAAATGGAAAAAGAAACCACCAATTTTCAAGCACACCAACAATTCTCACCTTAACAAAATATGAACTCAAACCTCAAGAGAGGGATATAAGCCTTTGCCACTGGGTTACACCATCTTTTGTGTCAAAAATCAAGGGATCATTTTATTTTTAAAAAGACATAATGCAATGCCTTTTAAACCTTAAGGCATGCTCAAACTTTAAATACAAACTATCGACAATAATTATTGTGTAAAAATGTGTCTTGTGGTTAGAAGTTCATTCAACCTCTATGAGGTTGTGGGTTTCTAAACGTCACCGAAGTTTTTATCCTTACTAAGTGGAGAACTAGACTTGAGTCTCAACTCTATAGCTGGCCTAAATATCAGGTGTGAGGCAAAATAATACTCAACTGATTTTCAAGGAACCAATTCTAACATGCAGGGATACCTGTCAATTCTCATTTTGAGAACCCTGAACCCGAAACCAAAGGGCCTTATAAAAGCTATACGCATTGGACCCAGAACCAGCAGTCTAAAACTCTGGACCCAGACCTGGAACTGATGAGTTTTAGATTTTGAAAATGTGCCCTGAACCTGGAACCAGAGGGTCTTGCATATTGGAAAAAAATTAGACCCAGACCTTGGGGATCCACTAAAAACTAAGAAATGACCAACACTTGTTCTGACCTGCCAAATTCCGTACCCACCCAACACTAGTTAATAATTAAGTAAATGCATTAAGCAAGGTACCAGCCAACATGCATCATCAATGTGAAACCTGATGTCAACTCAGTTGTTTCATCCACAAGTGCATCATCACAAGCTTCCAATGTATGGTGCACTGGTGGCTATTGGTTCATGGTGGCCCATTCGCAGCTTCTAAGACTTACCTTCCACAAAAGTTTACTTCATGCATAAATTTGCCCTCCTAATGGTATGACACCGCTTGTGTTCAAAACACAATCTTTGCCGCCATGTTCATTTGCTGTGCATTGTTTTGTTTG
Source organism: Sphagnum tenellum (assembly GCA_963921925.1). Lineage (NCBI taxonomy): Eukaryota > Viridiplantae > Streptophyta > Sphagnopsida > Sphagnales > Sphagnaceae > Sphagnum > Sphagnum tenellum. The sequence goes on from OY998155.1 coordinate 14,178,480, forward strand.
GGCAAAGACTTGGCAATGTTTTTCCAGAATTGTGAAAAATGAGTGTTCTCTGGGGTTACCGATTGCCAAATTTCAGGACAACTATATAATTATTAAACGAGCATTCAAGACTCTACTTCAGCTGCTAGTACAGGTACCAACAATATATGTATATGTATTTTCATATTTCTTTTTTGGCTAAGTTTGGCTAAATGGTCTTATGTAATGACTAGTGCTGAGTCACAAAATTGGAAAAAAGTTACGACACTGGTGAGGTCACTGGTGGGGTCACTGGTGATGTCAATTATAATTACAATGGTCTCAATCGCATGGTAAGACCTTGTGTGTTCTGATCACCTGAACAAGGGAGAGCATCCACATGATGTTATTCACTTTCCAGCATCGAATATAACTACAACAGTAGGTCAAGTTGCATGATTTCCTTATTGCAAATCCAAGCAATGAAGTTGTAAGTATTATGATCATGTCATGGAGCCTGCCAAAAAGTTTCGAAACTCTTAGCTAATGATACAGTCTTGTCGCACTACCTACTGGATTGCTTGCAGGTCTACTCTCTTCTTTTAAGAACAAAAGAGTTGGACAATGATGATGAGTCTACAAGTACTAGAGACCTTTTTGAACACACAGAATGGTAAGCACTGTGCACATTGGGTCTGCCTCTCAGGGGGTTTTGGGTACTTCCTGGGTGATTACCTGACCAAGCACCTACCAGTGCACCATCCATTGGAAGTCCATTATGAGTTGGTTGTGGATGAAGAACGAAATAAATGTGTCTCCTTGTCCACATACCATCTGTCTAGTTTGGATTGGTCCAGGTTTCATCCAATGTTATGTGAGTATCCAATTCATCTGAGGTAAGCCCCTTACTGTATTTCATGTGTTGTTATGTCAACAACAATAGACAATTCTTGAAGCACAAATGTTACATTGTGATGGGCTTTTGTAGGCAAAATAATGAGATTTTTTGAAAATAAGAAGTCACATTGCCATAGCTTGGGCATGCTACACACCTAATAGCACATCTTTTGAATGAAAGTAAGTTCAAACTCAAACACACCTAAACAATTGAAGTGCGTTTTTTGTTACCCAATTGCTCCACTTGCAAAACTTAAAAGATGCATTGTAAACTACAAGTCTACAAATGAGATTTTTGCATTTCAAAAATATTTGAAAACGAATCACCAACGAGAGTTTGGAATGAGTGGATTGAACAAAAGAAAGATTGAGTAAAAAAAAAGGTGAGCTAAAAAAAAAAAGGTCTAGCCTCACCCTATCTAGTATTTCTTTTTTTTTGGTAGTATCATTGCTTACATTAAATATTATCCTCATTAAAAGCCTTTTGATTCTCTTGAAGAGGATTTGGTATTATTCATTGCCAAGGAACTTGTTCCAACTATTTTTTTTGAAAAATCATTGTTTAGAAGGCTAATTTTGAGACAAAATTTTAAACTATAATTAACTTCAACGTAACAATTGATAAATGAATTTGGCCTACAATGACATAGAAGACCAAGGAAAGGTTTGTATTTTCAACTATTGATGGGTGTAAAACTTGTAGTATTAATTTTGATGTATGGATGTCAAGAGGGTCAATGGATACTTTTGTTCCCATTGTAAAAACTTGATTTTTTGAAACAATGGAAACATTTGGGAATGCCATGCCTTTGCATGTCAATGAGGTGTTTGCAAAACATGGGTTAAATGTTTGCGTAAAAAATGAGGGAAGGTATTTTTCGAGTTTCAACCATGACCATCATTTTGGCATTTTTTGTTTGATGTGAAGAGTTAGGATTAACAACACCATTTGTAGGATTTTGTTGGGGGCATGTCATGTTTAAATGTTGTCAATATGCCACAAATGATTCCAAAGTTTGTGTTAATTTAACTTGAATTTCATTCAAGGAATCACAATCTACTTTGTGAAAGATGATGAAATGGACCAAAAAGAGTGAGAAGGGACGACAAAAGTGACATAAAACACATTTGAATTTTAGCATACCATGGAATCCACCATAGAAGTTAAAGAATTCAATAAAGATTTAGTTTGCTTCAAGGATCATTCTATTCCAAGAGATTTTGGAGTTCAAGCAAACCATTGCCCTCTACCATGGAAGACATCACTACAAGGAATTTTCACATTAACAACTGATTTTTGAATTTTTTGGGGTCATAAGTGACACATGTGATTATAAATTTTCACTTGGGGACCACCAAATGATACAACAAGAAATATTAATAATGTCTTGCCAAACTAGATGATCCAACAAATAGATGTTAACAATGTTTTGTCTCAAACTTGATCCCAACCACTAGATGAAAGAAAGTCCAAAATTAATTAAATACAAGTTTAAATGTGAAAATTTGAAAACACATAATTTTTTTGATCATTGAAATGTTGACACATGGCAAGCTCCAAGTTGAAAAAATGCCACCACATGACCTACTGAAGTTAAACCAAGTCAAACCACGTAACCCTATTAATTTAAAGTGCCTAGGCTAATCAACCTAACCTACCTAACTTAAGTTGCCTAAGCTACAATCATGCATTAGGGAGCTTAGGTGACTTAGGCTACACATCTCAACCTATATTAAGCACTTAGACTACTTAGATTAAACTAGGGTAAATAGGTTGCAATAATAAGGATTTGATCCCCTCACCTTCATATTGAAGGGAAAAATGCTTACTAATGTACCAATAGTTTTTTACATAACATGAAATGGCACCACATTTTGATAAACATTTTTTTCCAACTTACCTAAATGATGTAATCAACCTACCTTAGACTATGTAAACTACCAAAGGACTTACTTAAAAGTTGCTTAAACTAACTAAGGTACCTATGGGCCTACTTAAGGATTGCTTAGGGCACCTAATAGTTACATAAAGTTTCCTTATGTTATCTAGGGGCTATTTAAGCTATATAAGGGCTACTTAAAAGCCACTGCAGTTGCTTAAGTTATTTAAAGGCTACTTCGAGTACCTAGAGGTTACTTATAGGTTGCCTAAACTAACTAAGGTACTTAAGGGCCTATCTAGGTGGACCTAAGCTACCTAAGGATCATAAAGGCTACTTAAGTATGACCTAAACTACTTAGGGGCTATTTTAAAGATGCTTAGGCTACTAGGATAACAAGGTGCTTACCTACGGGCAATTTAGGATATATAAGGGCTATTGAGAAGCTACTTAGGCTACCTAGGTTACTTACCTTAAATAACCCTTAAATAACCTTTAGATGTTATGTTAATTTAAGGTATGCTATTTAAGGTATTTAAGGGTTACCTTGGGGATATTTAAGTTACCTAGGAACCTACTTAAGGTTGTGTAAACTACTTAAGTTACCAAAGGGTTGTTTAAGTTAATTAATTAATTTATGGGCCCATGTCTAGTATACCAAAGGTACCTAGAGGATGTTGAAGGGATACTCAAGTTTTTTTAATGTTATTTAAGGACTACCTAAGGTGTACATAGGCCTACTTAAAGGTTACCAAACAACTTAACATTAAGAGGGATGTGTTATTAGTTCATTAAGAACTTCACTAATTATTTAAATGAAATCATGACTAATTTTTTAGATTATAAATCTAGTGAATTCACCACATCTTTTAGTGATCAACAATAGGTATAAACAAGTGAATATTGAAAAATTAATCAAATCAAAAATTGCCACATGACATTTAATTTTAAAATTATATTTATATTATATTTTATTTTTTCATTATTAATTTAAATATCATTTTATGAACGTATGGTAAACATAGAATGTTCACCATATAGTCAATGTTCACCATTGAGCACATGGAAGTTTTATCAAAGTTTTTCACCTTGGATTCCAAGGTGATAACCAATTGCCATTGCCATCCACCACATCATTCGGTATGAAACAACTACGGTGATGACTAGATTTCTTATGTTGTTTATCTCTTGTTTTACAAAAACCAATTTAAACTATAGTTATTATCTTTTCCATATTATGTCCAAATGAAAAAAAGAACAAATCATTCTTGAAGACTTTTTTGAAAATGTATAGATCTTTATTTTTAAGGAAAAAAACTGTTTAATTTGATGGAAAATACATTTGAACCTTGCAATTTACTACATTTCTATATGGGTGTCTTAAAAAAAACTCTTTCTTTAACCATTATTATCTTTCTCATACTTTGTCCAAATGATAAAATTTTAATTTCATTCTATATTTTCCTTCCAAGATTTTCACAAATAATCTTTAAAATAATTAATTTGACTGAAAATGCATTTGATTTTTAAAATAATTTTTATCATCTTAATTATAATTATTATAATAATTCAGAAATTTTATATAAAATATAATCAATAGAATTATGTAAATTATTAATAATTAATAAAATTTTCAATATTATAAATTTTGTTCAATCTTTTTATTACAAATATTAAATCTTCATACTTTTTAAGGTTTTTTTAATTTTATAAAATGACGTCCATTATATATTATAACATTGTTTGAAGTTGTATGACCAAAGGTTTTGATAACTAAATAATCATTAAATTTCAATAAATTCAGAAAATAAAAAATAAAAAAATAAATTTAAATCTATGTTTAATTTGAATAACACATAAATGAATGTTGGAACAAATTATTTTGATTTAAAGATAAATCATCTTATCATCTTATTTTAACACTTATAAAGTGTTCACATTATATGTAAACTTCTTAATTATAAATTTACACACACATAATATTTTTGGTATTGTAATTTTTTTATTTTTGAATGATATTCTCATTTTAGTTTTTGGAAAGGTTTTTTCAGTTGTGAAAATAAATTTAATAAAAACTATAACATGTTTTAAAAATTGTATGAATTCCAAATCTATTAATGAGTTAATAAATACACACATTTAATAGATATTTACATTCATACATATACATATATATTCAAATATCTATTTGTACTTATTTATAAATAATTTGAATCACAAAAAGATGAATGTTAATGAATAAGGCATAAATGATTTCACCTATCATAAAATTGCATTAAGTTAATACATTAGGTAGTGAACCCATTTCAATTTTAAAACCTCATGGTGATGAAATGGGTTAGTAAACTAAACCTTGCATGTTTTCTAATAGTGTAAGGATTTATTACAAATAAAATTTGATTTAAATATTGTTGTGTGCATCATTCCCATTTTAGTTATGTTCCACATAATTAGCAAAGAAAACATAATTGAAAACCAACATAACATATTGCATGCCCTAGTTAGCCATTTAACATATGTTTATTTGCAACTAGATGATATTTGAACTAGATGGAACATATTGTCTAATCACTTTTGAAGTACATTACTAGTCACCAAAACAATTAAGTTTTCATTTATTGTTGGTAACCATTAATCGTGAGTGATATGAACACATTTTCATCTTCATTTTAATTTCAATGAATAATAGTTACAAATCATAATCACATATACAAGTTAAAACCATTTTGTAATTGAATATGTGATTATAAGTTGTTTTTATTATGGTGCCATGAAGGATAATTTAAATGGTAATTACAAAAATGGTTCATTTAAACACCAATAAAAAACACATGACTGTGTATGACATGATTTTTTGTAATGTAATAGTTAATAGCACTTCAACATAACATGTTAAGTTCATAGGCTTGGGCAATAACCCAAGTTGTTGTTAATATTTAAGGGTGTGCGGTTGAACAATCATGTGTGTTGGATCAAAGTTTGGATTATTAGTTATTTTTTAATGTGTTTGATGTTTTTATATCATTTATAAGCCAAATGTGAACGAATTGTTTGACACTTGACTTTAATGACATCCAAAATTTTGATGTAAAACTTCAAGTTTTACAACAATGCATGCAAAAACAAAGGGTATGAATCTTAAATCCTTTTCTTTTTGTTTATGTTATATTTTCAACATCACAAATCACACAATATGTTGGCAACGAGTCATTCAATATGTTGAAGGAAAGAACTTTACAAATATGTTGTAGGTCAATAAGCCATACATGTGTTGTTTCCATTCTTAGTTTGTGCATCCAAGTTTTTGAATCCAAATGAAGTAGGTGAAAAAAATTCTAACTTTGCATCACAAAGTTTCTAAAATATCAATTTGTATGATTTCACGCAGATTGATAAAAAGATAACATTGCTAGTGATCAAATAATAGTTGAACAATTTCAAAAAAGTCATTGAAGAAGAATGCAAAGATCCACGAACAAGGTGGAAAAGCATTTGAAGTACAATTTTCTTATGTTGGGTTTGCAAACCAACAAATTTTAGCGAATGTTGGTTATTAGATTGAAGTGAAAAGAGTCTTTGGTATCGTAAGTATTTGCATAAACATGTGATGCTTTTGGTCATGCATAGAGAATTTTGAGATAACTATAAGCATTTATAAGAACTAGTGGGTGCCTGTGACCTTCGGCCACTGTGAAGTCCCCCGGTTTCTTTAAACTTGGTTCATGTTTTAGTTTTTTTATAAACTTTTAACTTTTTTATTTTTTTATTTTTATGTGTTTTCTATTTTTATTATTATTTTGTATAATAAAAATAAAATGTTTTTTTTTCATATATATATATATATATGTTTATTTGGATGCAAGTTTGAAGTTTGGAAAAAGAAGACACACCTCATTCTTTTTCAAGTAGGGTTTTTCTTCAATATTTATAAGTTTTAATTTTTCTTATTTTTTACTCTTTATTTGGTTTCTTCATTTTTGGAAATTTTTTTTCTTTTAAATTTTTTTTATTGTATTTCCCTTTCCTTGTTTCATTTGTTTCCATTCCTTTTTTATAGTTTTTTGCGTTTTTACTTTTTTTATGGTTTATGTTTGTTTCATGTTTTTATTGTTTCTATTCTTATTTTGTCTATCTTCATTTTTTTCTATTTTTATGTATTTATTTATTTTTTTGTTTTTTTGTTTTCATTTTCAAAAAGATTCTAATTTTTTAAATATGTTCTATAATGAAAAATTTTTTTTTTTAAAAAATTATTTTTGTTTGATTAGATGCAGGTCCCCCGGTTTTCCCCAAGGATTTTTTTAATAAAAATGGCACCTCGCCCGGCCCCCGCAGCGGTTGCCATGGCCGCCGTGCCCTGCCCCTGCCCTGCCCTGCCCTGTTTATCACCACAGACAGACAGACAGCACAGGGAACGGGCAGTGACTGGAAGAATCTTCCAGGCACTGCCCACACAGACAGACACTATTGCTTTAATATATAAGATTGATCAAATTATGTTTATTTTCGTGGGTGCTAGCATCTATGGAGCAATTCATGGAAATAGAAGTAGCCTAATGGAAAAAAAATGAAAATGTAATTGTTCTTGGTTTTTACTTTGGTAATGTTTTTGGGCAAGAATGTTTGAGGTGTGATTAAAGATAAAAAATAGTGGGAAATTTTTGACGGTGTTTTGGAAGCAAAATTGGGCTAGAATTTGGGGGGTGTTTCACAACACAAATAGGGAAAAGATTGGAGGTGAATTAGGGGGGTGTATAAGGGCTTTTTTTTTAGGTTGAATTTGGGCCGTGTGAAGGGCTAATTGGTTGATTACCCAAAAATATATTCAAACCTACCCAGGAACTATGAACCAACCAAATATAAAAACTGAAAAAGGATTAGATATGGAACTACACCTGAATTTTTAAACCCAGAGCCAAACCGGGTCCCACTTTTAAGAAAACAATTTGAAACCTTCCAAACCTTCTACCACTAAACATCTAAACCCACTAAAAACGCCACTAACTACACTAAGTGGTGATCGAGGTTGTCACCACTAGAGGATGAAATAAATAGTTAACTTAGAGGTTGTCACAACCCGAGGATGAAAAAAAAAAGTTAACTTAGAGGTTGTCACAACTCGAGGATGAAAAAAAATAGTTAACTTAGAGGTTGTCACAACCCGAAGAAGAAAAAAAATAGCTAACATAGAGGTTGTCACAACCTGAATATGAAAAAAAATAGTTAAAGTAGTTAACTTTGTAGTGGTAGAAGGTCTGAAACCTTCATCATAAAATTTTTCAAAACCATAGCTGGAGGTTCTCCCTCAAACCGCCTCCACACTAGTTCAGTGTAGCTCCTCTGGGGTAAAGACGTGGTTTTCACTTCACAACAATCACAGTGCAGCCTTTCATTACAGTTTGATTGATTATCAACAATCATTGCGCTTGTGTTGGGGGGCAGTGTTTTTTTTTTCTTCAATTTTGTGATGTAGAACAAGTGAGACGATCATACATCATTGGACATTTTGTTAGCTATCTGCTGAGATCTGATGTAGAATCTGGATTTCTGAACAAGAAATGAACATTTTTCGAAATTTGGCAATCAGAAAACCGCATGAGAAAACCTCAAACTTTCTAACATTTCTGAAAAGAATTCACAAAAAGAAAGCACTGATTCGGGCGCTTGAAGACACAAGGTCGCGCGCCTAACGATTTGGAAAGAACTTCCTCAGACTGATCGTCACTGTGTCACACCGGCAGAAAAGATATGGGCAGCAGCAGCAACAGCAGCAGCTACATCTGTCAGCGGGAGAACAGCCGCCTACAGGGGAGGGCAGGCGTTGAAACGTTTGTTGAGGGAACCGCGTGGTGTCAGCACCGGGGCGGTAGCCGTCGGCGCCGGATGGGCGTTTTCGTCCCGATTCGCTTTCCACTTTCCCAGCGCAGTAGCCCATCTATGCTCCCATCTACCAGTCTGTCCAATGTGACTCTGGAACGTAATAAATTAGGTGAAGAGTTTCCGGCCGAATCTTTGTAGTGAATTTGAAGGGCCCAGGTTTAGGGTTTAGGGTTTAAACCCTAAACCCTAAACCTTCCTAAACCTTATCAGTGTTGTGTGGTTATTTGATTTTTCAAATAACCGGCGGTTCAGGTTCTTTAACATTTTCAGAATCCAAGAAGGTCCACTGTTTTCAGTAATCTTCCACCAAGAAAACAAATCAGAATCAGAGAGCGTCAGTTCCAGTTATTTCAGAAACATCAAAAGGACCAACACTTTTTTCCTCAAAGATCTGGCAAAGAACTGATGGTTATGGAAAGGAGGTTTTTGATTTTTTTTTATAAAAATAAAACCATAGAAGCAAGGTTTTATGCCTAAACCGAATTTTTAAAATTTTTTTTCACCTCACTGGGTATGGGAATTGATAACCGGCAAGTATCTGTAGCAGATTTTAATAGCTGCACAACACTGCTCTTTACTTCAGTAAATTTTTTGCCTCATTCATACACCTCATGATCTACATAGGTTTGGTTCATGATAAATTTTGTCCCTTGCTTTACAATAAGTAAGGCCAGTTTTGTAGTGAATTTTTCAAAATGCAGGGCCAGATGGTTCATGATAAATTTTTGTCCCTTGCTTTACAATAAGTAAGGCCCGTTTTGTAGTGAATTTTTCAAAATGCAGGGCAAGACTCAACCATCGCCCTTATTTTGAGAATACCCCCATCATAGGGCTTTACCCTCATGTAACAATCTCCATGCAAGGCATTACTTCACACGTATAGGCATTAGATCCCACTATAAAGAAAAAGGAGTAAAAGCCTGCCCCCTCCGATGCTCGAGATGCTAAATACTCCCAGCCCCATCGAGCTCTGTCCAGCACATGTGTCTCTTGTCTTCTTGCACGTGTTTTTGGGCCCTGCTTGGTTCTGCATAGAACCATGCAGCACGGTGTAATTCTGTTCTGCAAATGAATTTGTCGAACGCATTTAATCCTGCTTGAATATTTTTGTTCTGTTGTCGTTCAGCGGATTCAAATTCAAGGATTTCTTGAACCCAGAACATTGTACTACCCACTGGGAAAAATCTAGACACTAAATCTAGAAGGATTTGCTTTTGTATTGAAATAACTCCCACAGTCAAAAGAGTCAAACCGTGCGGCAGAACCACACGATTCTCCGCAGGGCATTGTCAGACCCAGAAAGGGCGCCGGACAGAGCTCGATAAGGGCGGGGTATTTAGGGTTTCGCCTCCTATGCCTTGTTGATGTATATTTAGTTTCATGACAACCTTCACATTGTGCTTTATGATGGGTAAAGGCCATGACTCGAGACATTCCTTAGATGCAAGGCTGGGCTGGGCTAGCACCTCATCTGACCCCCCTTATTTGATGAATGCTCACCCTAAAGGGTATTTTACCCTATACATTTCATTTCTCCTCTAGACAAACTCTAACTAAGAAGGCGGGAAACTACACTTGCTTAGACAAAGTAACCACATGTGCCAATTTTTTTCCTAGTATAATCAGAGAGCACCTTCCAAAGCATTTGTTTTTCCCACTCACTACAACAAAATGTGATTTTCCTCACACAATAGGCCATAGTAGCCCATGGCACATGTCTGAGGTAAATTTAGTGGTTTCGTCCATTACAATGAACAAACTGCAATCTTTATTGTTTGTCTCACACATATGTCATGAGCTGTGGCCTTCTGTGTCAAAAAAACCCATATTTATTTTAATGGATATTGGCAAGGCTTTTTTTTTTTTTTTTAAATGCTTGTTGTGGTAGCCATTCCATTTTTTGAAATTTTTTTTTCCATGACACCCATTGGCTATCATGGGAAAATGTTAATAAAAAAACAGCATAGGTCTTTATGCCTGTAGTCTCATGCTATGTGTAAGGTAGAATGGCCAGTGAGCAAATATTTAAGCACTCAGGGCAGGCCAGATCCAAGGGGAGGGCTCCATTGTTTTTCGTGTGTTGACAAAATTTGAACCTCTCTTATTGGCACATTTGGTGCACTAAAAATCATCAAAAACTGATTAGAATTGAGAAAGTTACAGCCCCAAAGTAGAGGGGGATCAAAAACTCAAAAAACAAACCCCTGAAAGCTACAAAGCCAATTCCCGAACACCCAAAACATTCCTTGTGCATTGCTTTTTTGCTATTAGAGTTCCAAGATGATTTGTAGAACTCAAAGTGTCACTCTTAAAGAATGTTAAATCATTTTAAATGAACCAGATATAAGAAAGTTATAAGCTTTGAAAGTAGAGAAGTCTAAAGAAAAGGAAAAAAACACGTTTTGAAAATTGGAAAGCTTTTTTTTTTCTTGTTATGTTTTCATTACTCATTTTCCTTTGCAATTCAAAAATAATTTCTAAAGTTTGAGTTAGCACTCCCATGACATTTAAAATCACTGAAAATGAAGCGTAGATGAGAAAAGATCTAAATAAATGTTTGGTGATAAGGTATTGATCAGAGATCAACAGTTCTACCCTAACACTGTTTCTCTTCATAAAAACCTGCAATGGCTTTTCTGGTGCACCTGAAGGGCATCTTACATGGCATAAAAAAGTTGTCAAGCTTTATGAAAATGTAGTTACTCGACTCCGCAGGCAGTACATTTTTGAAAAAGCCCTTCATTGTTTTTGCCTGTGGTATCGGAGGGGTATTGTGGGAATGTCTTTATAGAAATCCCATGCATAATGTTGCACAATGTTTACACCATGTAAAGACCTCAGGGGGGCGGGCTTTACAGAATCAGGCCCGCATTTGGCTCCACCTTGTGGAGCTCATGCACCCCCAAAGTTCGGCCCCCTCAGGCTTTAACTCTACACCCATTCTTGTGACTCTATCCAGGGGCTACATTCTTGTGAGGTTTGGAATTGTCCAGTGCAATAGAGACTTGCATTTTGCCAAAGAATTTGAACCCTTGATCAGGTTATTGTGCTTAAGCTACACACAGGTTATTGTGGTACCTTCAGCTTCTTGAGTGAGCTGGCCCTCTTATTAGTGGCTATATTGAACCCCAGAATTGTTAAATTTGGACTCTGGCCCTGATTTAGGCTAATAAATAATACCCTTTAATAGTACAGGATATATCAGTTCACAAGATTCGGAGGAGGATTTTATTCTGACAAATTAATGAAAAATGTCTGAAGAAGCAGGGGTACGGCAAATCCAAAAACCGGGGACGAAACTCCTCTGAGGGCCAATTTAAGATGAGAAAACCAGTTTGGTCCTCTCTTTTTCTCCTATGTACTATTTTCATCCTTGGTTTTGTCACCAGTTTTGGGCAAAACTGGGGCTCAGTACCCTAGGGCTGGCATGTTCCCGATATAACCGGCCGTGAACTCCACTCTAGGGCCGATTCTTTCAGGAACACCCCCCAGCTGAGGGCATTAGCTAATGTAAAAACTCAACCCACTTTTTTTCTTTTAGTGGGTACCTGACGGGTACCTGACGGGTATCATGACCAAAAGAAAATAAATTAAGAAAAAGTAATGCGCAAAGTGAAACACCCGTCTCTTCAGGAGGCATTTCTCTTGCTGCTGACACCCAATTACAGTATATAAGGCACCCTCCACTTGCACTACTGTAAAGTGCAGAGGGTCTTACAAAACCCCCAAAATCTAGGGTTTGTATCATGGTATGAGTGTGTAGGTACTGGGTCGCTCAAATGCATCTTCTGCCACCCACCATGCATTTATTCATCCTTCATAGAGCGCATGGAGCGCCGAGAGGCCTGTTGGTTTACTCTGGCCAGTTTTGTTTAGCCATTTTGCAGGAGGAGATCGTGAAAGAACATGAGAAGTCTGCCTGGGATGTACCTTCTTCATCTGGTTCAAGTCATAAAATTGCCAAGTCGACATGATTCCATTCTCATCATTACTCTCTGTTCAGGTGCAATAAGATCAATGAATTAGGCTGTTTTCCTTTACAGCTGAGTTCTCCGGTCTCTTGTCCTTAGGTTCCCTGTAAATGCCTCCGCGAGTGCAACCACTGCGTGGAGGATACAGTGGGAATCCCATTTATGCTGAGTCCATAAATCAGTTAGCTAGCTACCTTCAGTGGTTTTATATTTGTCGTGCTGTGTTTCAGGGTTGTTGTTTGTATCATCAATAGGAGAACGTCATAGCTTTATATCTGTCCTGAAGGACGGCAAATTTTGTCTTTCTTGAGCTCAATGTTCTGGAATTGGGCGTCGTCAAAAACTGGCAGTAACTCAGTGTGGCAAGTGGACTGTTATAAGAAGACTGTCTCATCTGTCTCATCGTTATCTATGGTCGGTTCTCTCAATTCTTTTCTCCACTGTCTTTATTGGCCTTGCCTACCAAGGCAAAGATATTGTGTTTAGATTCATTGTAGAGTATAGTAGCTTAAGGGATTTTGGCCCCTAGGTAGTAATAATAGTTCTATTTTTTATCTGAGGATTTTTGAAAGATGATATCTTGGCTTGTGTCGAAACCTGAGATTAGTTATAGCCTGATAATATCTTGAAGCTTATTGGTTTCTTTTGGAGGAGTTTTTGAAGACTATATTTTTGCAGTTTCCAAAAAAATTTGATTGCCTTAACACACTTCTTAATGTAAATGGCAAGGCCACAGTGTGACACACCCCTTGTTCATGACTGAGATCTCCTCAGCTAGTTCTCTCTTCCACTACTCTTCACAGCTTTTCATAAGGCATTGTTAAACTAAACAATGTTCTTTTCCATCTAGGCTGCAAGACAGATGAAGAAAGACTCTCAACATTACAAGAATTCCTCTCTTGGACACAGCCCAGAAGTAGTGGTGCAAATATCATAAATAACATACAATTGAGGTCTTTGGTTGTTTATACAAACAAGTGCATGTTTTTCTACATGATTGTCCCAATGTTGTTTGGAACCTAAAAGGGTTAAGAGGTCTCTTCCTTTTTGTCCTTGTTACTTATTTCTATCAAGGAATATCCATAACATCACAAAAGATATAACAATCTTTTGTTTTAAATTGAGCAATAGCAATAGGCTTAGCTACCTCACGGCTTCCCCCACTTCAAAACCCACTTCCTTGTTGAAATATAACTTAGTATAAGTTAGTTAATGTGAAGAAACACTTAAAGACACTTAGTAAAGGCACACTGTTTCCCAAGAGCAATGACTCTTGAACAATTTGAAGAGCAAGGTGGATGAAATTCTTGTAATATGTTATAAGTTTCCTGGTTGTGAAGAATTGGTCAATAATTATTTTTCTTAAACATCGATCTTTTCTACGCGGTATTGGAGTTTGGTAAGTGCTTTAAAACTACAAAGCTTTCCTAGCACTCATCCGCCATGGCTAGTATTGGGTGTGAACATTTAATTGGTAGATTTACCAATAGTAATTACCAAACATGGTCCACTTGCATGGAGATTTTTCTCCATTGAGAAGAACAATGGAACCATGTCAATGGTTGTACTATTACACCAGTGGATCCCACAAATCAAATTGTTTGGGACATTAAAGATATAAAAGCAATAACTAATCTCCTTTTGTGTATGAAAGATAATCAATTACTTCATGTTAAATCTTTTAAAACATTAAAAGAAATTTCATATCAAATTAAAATTAATTTTTAAACAACCATTGTTGATAATGCATGAAAAAAATATTGTTAAAGCCCATTTTAATAATTTTAACTATGTGCTAAATGAGTTGACTACACTAGGAGAGAAAGTGTTGTAACCCTAACCTTGGGCTTGCAACAAAGGCAAGGACTTGCAAATGTGTGAGCCAAGAATGAAGCCCAAGAGTCACATTTCATGCTCCTAGGAGTGTAGAAGAATGTGAGGAAAGGAACCACCACACTCCCAAGTGAGCTCCCATTTTTGGAGTTGGACTCCCAATGGACTCCTGAATCTTCAGAGGCCAATTGCATGGGTCAAAATTCATTGGATTGAAAAATTCAACACACCATTGAAAACCTTTTAAAACATAGATGTTTAAAATGGGCTTGCATGACCCATTTGGGTACTTAAAACATAAGTTATGGTCAAAAGAAGGGCTAAATGTCACAACCCTAACCTCGGGCTCGCAACCAAAGCTAGGGCTTGTGAAGGAGTGAACCAAAAGTGAAGTCGGGAGTCACATTTCATGCTCCCAAGAATGTGGGAAAGTGTGAAGGAATGAACCCCCACACTCCCATGTGAACTCACTTTGGGAGTTGGACTCCCAATGGACTCCCAAATTTTCAAAGAGCGATTGTAAGGGTCAAAACCCATTGAAATGAAAAGTTCATTATATCATTAAAAATCTCTTGGACGTAAATGTCTAAAATGGGCTCACAAGACTCACTTGGTTCTTGAAACATAAGTTTTGGCTAAAAGATTTGCCCAAAGTAAAATTGGTAGTTTGACTCCCAACCATTAAAAGTTAGGAATCACCCTGATTTTTTTTGTGCGCAGGTGGTTTGCCACATGTCGTTGGAAAACTTTCGACAAAAGTTACAACTTTTTTTCAGACCTCATTTCAATCGAAGGTCTATAAACAAAGTTATGGGCGTCAAAGTGGCAAGAGTCCTAATTTTCGGAATGACATTTGGGTGCTAATCATGTGGCCATGCACAAAGAATACTATAAGGGGGAGGTGGTGGTTTCCCCCACGTTTGGGCTATGGTGAATCTTGTGAGTCCGTGGTTGCCTGTGGCTCGTCCGTGCACCAAAGTGCTCCAACTACACACTAACCAACTTGTTGTTTAGTTTGTTTAGTTTGTGTGAGTAATTGATTTGCTTGTCAATCTTCCTAATCCCATCCTGGAGCTACAACACACCCCTCTACCCTCGAAGTGTTACGAGTCAGGAAACGCACCCTAATTCCTTCTCGTTCCATTGTCTTCACCTTTGGATTCGTAGTTGAGTCCATTAAGGAGCTTGGGGGTTTTCACCATGAATCAAACTACCGATTTGACTCTTAACTACAAAAAGTCAAAAACCTCCCTGATTTACTTACATGCAAGTGGCGTGCCACATACCATTGGAAAGTTGTTGATGAAGGCTACAACTTTGCTTTGAACCTCATCTCAATCGAAGGTTTGCACAAAAAGTTATCGGCCTTTAAAGTCGTGGAAGTCCCAATTTCAAGAATTTTGGGACTCCCAACTTGAGAATCCCGGGACAAAATGACATTTGGGTGTAAACCCTATGGCTAAGCACAAAGAATATTATAAAGAGGAAGGTGGTGGCTTCTCCCAAGTTCAGGTTGTGGTGAATCTTGTGAGGTCATGATTGCTCGTGGCTCATTTGTGCACCAAAAGTGCTTGAACTACACACTAACCAACTTGTTGTTTAAGTTGTGCAAGTTTGTGTGAATAAGTGACCTGCTTATTGCTCGTCATAGTCCCAACACGCCCCTAGAGCTCCAACACACCCCTCTATTTTTGAAATGCTACAAGCCAAGGAACATACCCCAACTCCTTATCCTTTTGTTGTTTTCACATTTGGATTTATAATTGAGTCTATTAAAAAGTTTGGGGGTGCATCAAAAAGTGGCTAATGTTGATGTTACAACAAGCATTTCTGGGTTCAATGCTCAAATCATATGGGGATCTAGTTATGGGCCAAATGAATTGAATGGGTATTCTTCATGTAATTAAATATTTTATTAGAAAAAGAAACTAAAAGAAATGATAAATTATATAAAGGGGAAAGTTTTGCATTGTATAGTGGAAATAATGGAGCAAATTATTATAAGCCATTCATTTAAAAACCCAAATTGGAAAGTGAATAGCAACAATTTAAACATTGGACCAAGGAAAGTTTTGGAAAAAAAATTCTATTGCAAGCTTCCAAAGCATCAAATTAAAAATTGATAAAAAAAATTACAAATGAAAAAAGTCATAATGAGGCTCAAAATCTCGTTTTAAACAAAACAAAAAATACCCCCTGTCTCCAACAAGGCAAGGTTATTTATAGCCTTTTTGTCAACATTTGATTTTTAAAATAATAAATAAAGTTAAGTTATAAATTCCAATGCCACTTGCCTGTGACAAGTAATAAAAATTGGTTTTTAAAATATAGTTGTCAAACCTATGTGTACCTTACTGATGATACACACCACAAAATACATGGCAGTGGGAAAATTATAATTAATTAACAAATGGAGAAACAAAGTTCATTCCTAAAGTCCTACATGTACCATTCAAGATAAATCCAATCAAATTAATACAACTTGTGAAAAAGATGGCAACTTATACATTAAGCACTTTGGTCCCCTACTCTATTGATGTTTCACCTTGCATTGATAGAATAATTCAAAACAATCCAAAATATAAGAAATCATGATTTATGGCCACATTAATGTACAAAAAATGAAATTAATGCATGCAAACAATTATGTCAATAATGGGGTACAATGATAATGTTAAGATTTATAGATAACACAACCCCTCTTTTAAAACTTAGTAGGGATGTCATATTTGATGAAGAATTTCAATTACAAAGGGTTTAAGCATGGTAAATTAAACCATAAATGTTCCTTGCAACATAAATGAAAAGTAGCCATCAAGTACGCTTTGATGTATTGAATTTAAAAATGTTATTTAGTTCAGAGATTAATATGAACATTTTTTTCAATTTTTTAAAAACGTTAAATAAAAACTACATGTTTAAAATAGGTTTATGTAGATTCATGGGAATTCAAGCTCACAATTTACTTTATAGCCTTTAAGTAGGTTGTAAGTAAATGATATATCACATTTTTTTTGTAATTGAATTAATGGGGCCCTAAAATGTACTTGTGGTTTTTCATATTTTTCATTTTTTAATAAAAATGTATTTAACTGATAGGGTAAAAGTAGGTTTGAAAAAAATATTTACCAATCAATTTCAACCTACTTATTACCTTTTTTTTGGTTCTAAAGTTCTTCAAATTTTGTATTCAACTTACCATAAACCCAATGGAAGCATAAATGTTTTCAATATGAAAAATAAAAAACTTCCAATCTATTTTTTTGTGGTTTTGTAAAAAATTGTCATTATTTAAAATGAGATTTTACGCAGACAAACTTTTTGGTCTAATTTATTATGCTTGGACCCCAAAACATAAAGGGAAAAGGTCAACTAACACTACAACAACAGGGGGCTATTTTGCGATCCAAATATCATCGTAAACAACAAAGAAAGAAGTTTCCGAAAGCCCGCTATTGCGAACCATAATTCCTCGCAAACTCTTAAACTTTTGTGATACCATAACATTCGCACCCGTACAATCGCACGTCCTTCGCAACTCCCGAACTTGATACAATCGCACAACTTTTCCAATTGTAACTTCTTTTATACATTGTTTGCGATTAACATTGCATCGGAAACTATTTGCAACAAACCCATCACCGCAATGACTTAGCGAATCGACTCAAAAATCTATCGATTTCCAATATAAGATCTAACGCAAACTTTTAGGGATTCTCAAAATGCCGTTAACAGTTTGCAAAATCGTAGATTTCGCAAACCTAGCTCTCTCCTCCTCATCACTGCTGCTTTGGGAGCTCTCACTCTCACCTTCAAATGCATGCATTTCAACATGCAAAGCTTAGTCAACACCATAAATGAAAATCTTGATTCAAATGAAAACAATCTCAACACAAACAGAAATTGAATCCCAACCAAACCCACTCACCAATAGTGCATCAACATGTTCAAAAAGATGCTCCTTGCCATGCTCCTGGCCCATTTTCATTTCTGCAGCTATGATTTTCCTCTTGTACCTCTTGTACCGTCCCCATAATACAACAAGTCAATAAAAATGCATAAAGAATCTATTCAAGTTTCAGACCAATTTTGCGAACTGCAAACCTTCGCATACTGAAACTTGCGAAGCAGTTTGCGAAACAAATCCCATCGTATCTAAAAGCGCCAAAGTGCCATTTAAATCTTTGCGAAGCTGAAACTATCGCAACTCAAAACGCCAAAACGCCATTTGACCTATCTTTGCGATGCAATACACATCGTAAAGGTATCGCAAACAGTCCTATTTGACTCGACATAAACTCAACAGTAACTTTATTCGAATCTTTGCAGGAAATAAATGGAGGAGAGGGAGGGTACTTACAAATGCTGCTTTGAGGCCGGGAATGCCACCTTGGCCTAGCCTATGGGTGGTGTTTGGAACCAGTTTCACTCGCTTTGCTACCTTGAAGAACTTCAATGGTGGATCACTAACCTCGTCCACCACTGATTGGCATTCAACAAGCTTTAGCTCCAGTGCCTTTAGGTCACGGTCAGACCTCCCAAACTCTCTTGCCTTCTTGGCCTCGGTTAATTACTCTGTGATCTCCTTCAGCTGCCTTGCTACTTTCAACTACACCTTAGACTGGTAGAAGGCATTCCAGATGTCTTCTGAGAACTGAAGCGGCCTCTGCAAGTTCCTATACACATTCAGGTCTCTCAGGTGAGCACGAATCTTCATCCTGTCATGGTATCTTGCTTAAGACATTGAATTGGAGATCTTGTCTGCAATCCATTGTGAATCAAACTCTCCTCCATTTTGAAATGCTCCCTTGACCTGATTTATCACTCTCTTCTGCTCTACCTTTGAAAGAGTGCCCACTCAACTCCTCGTGCAAAGTTGGTGGAGACAATGTGCCTAATGGTACTCTTGGCCCCAATGTATGCCAGCTCGGTTGGAATTCCCTCCTCTGCCAATGTTATCAGAGGGAGTTTCTTCTTCTCCTCCTTCTTCTTCAGGTCGAGCTTCTCCTTTCTGATGGCATCCCTCTCATCCTTCCTCCTTTTCTTCTCGAAAGTTCTAGGTGAGAAAGCTCCTGTTGTTGCTCTCTCATCTCTATTTTTCTTCTTCTCTGCTGCCTTGGCTTCTGCAGCCTTCCTTGCCTCCTCATCTCTCTGTGTTTCCCCAACAGTCAGCCTTGTTTGTAATGCTTGACCTAAGATGGTTGTCAAGGATGCCAACCCTTTAAGTGTCCTAGTATTGATTGTAGACAGCTCTGACGCTTTCAAGTGATCAGCAACCATCTTCCTCAACCTTTCCTCATTGTTGTCACCTCCTCTAGACCCAGAACCCCCTCCACTAGTCCCAACAATTGCAATCCGCAACCTCCTCTTTGCCCAAGCTTTCTTTCAACAATTCTCGAGCAAATTTGAGAATGAATTCAAATTCACTTGCCAATCCTTAAGGACTTCCAGCAATTCAGGTCTTGCGATGTAATCCACATCGTAACTTGCGATACACTATTTCTCGCAAAGGAGTCTGGTTTCAAAAATGACTAATGGACACATTTTCGAGGGCCGTGCAATGCTATTAGTTTCGCAAAGTTAGAGGGTTGCGAAGTCGGAGGCTTCGCTAATGTAGGAGGAAGTTAAAGGGTTTAGGGCTTTGGTTAAGTAACGTATGTAGATGCAAAGAGGGATGCGATGGTGGGGGGTTCGCAAGGGGTTCACAAAGTCTTAATTTATTCTGGCTTTAACATTTTGTTGTTTTTTTTGCATATGCCAAAGGGTTTCGGGGGCTGGGGTTTTTGAGACTGTTCTAAGAATTTTTTTATTTAGTCTCATGTGTGTCATGGTTGGTAACAAGTATGTTTCACCATGAAGTTTTGGCAGGGAATAAGGGTTTACTTCAACTTTTGTTCAATTTAGGCATTGTTGCACCCCGAGCATCTATAAGGTAAGGTTTTTAATGTTTTATGAACAGATTTCTTTCAAGGTTTTCATTGGTTCCTTGCTCGATTAAACACCCTATCATTTACTCCCTTTGTATTTTTATTTTTTTACAATATTTCCCCCTACTTCGAAATTGGTGTTGGCATTATTTGAGCAACCAGTCCTATAGGCATTGTTGAGCCCACATTGGATGTAGGTATGCATTTCTTTTTAGTTTAGGTAGTCTCAATTTATGGGTAGTCAAAGGTTTATATTGTTGTATCACATGATTTTTGAAAGTCTAATCTAGTCTTTGCCTTACATTTTTGCCTTATTAATGTGATAGATGATATGTCTTCCTCCTCCGTTATCTCCACTAGTGACTCATCCTCTTCAAATGAAGGCACATCAGCTCATACGCATGCACAGGTCTCTCATTCTCCTTGTGCTCCACCTCAGCAACTTTGCCAATGCATCAAGTGTATTGGTCAAATTTCACAAGTTATATGTTTGTGCTCAACACATTCAGCGATTTGGGCATCATCGTGGTCTTACCCCAGGAGCTTCTTCATCTCATGTGGTAAGTGTCATTTTACCATTGTCATTTTTCCTCTTTGATACATGTTATTTTCATGAAATCATCTTTGAAACTATTTTCACTTCCATGGTTTGTTGTGGTTTTTTGAATGTAATAGGGCTCCCGTATGACACCACCACCCTATGTTCTATCACAAGGGGTTTTAGCTGCCATAGGAAATGCACTTTTGCAGGCATTTGTTGTAGGGATTGGCACCTCTCATGAGGCCAATAAACCACATCATGAAGCAAGGCCACGTGTGCCCTTCGTTAGACAGCGATCCAAAGCACAACGTCCAAGTGAGGGTCATGCTAGGACTATTATTGAGGGTAGATGGGGTATGTGTGAGTTCACTTGCAAATGTGCCAATATTATCCAGTCATGAACCCTGCAGTTCTTGGGTTGCTTGATAGTTTGCCCTATGATGAGGAGGTTGTGGTTTGGGGTAGACGATGGATTATCAAGACCTCTACACTTGGAAAGAGGCATGGCTATGGAGTATATGCTTATGAGGACATCATTGTAGAGGATTCAGCTAGTTATCATAGAGAGGGTCCTACTTTGTTCCCTTATGGTGGGCCTATTTATAACAGAAGACATTGGAACAGGATCCTCACACAACATCTTGAGTGGAAGACCTTTGCTCTTGAGATGGACACCTTTGCTGGTAGCACTAGGAGGCATAGTGATGGGAGGGTGATAGATGGAGACCCCATACGTTCTGGAAACATTGTTGGTTTCATCAACAATACGGTGGGGACTCAGCCTAAGCGTAGGGCTAATTGTGAGTGGGTTTTTGTTGAGGGACCTCCTCCAGCACCATATGGCCAGACTTATCATGAAGACCATTGCCTGGTTATAGCTACTAGGACCATCAGATCAGGAGATGAGTTGTTTACACACTATGAATGGAATCCTAATTCCACCATTTCTGAACTATGTACTTTGTTGAAGACATAACATACCATATCTATATACATGCATTTTGGCATTTTTTATTATAATGTAATATGCAACTATGCTTGGTATATAGTTAAGATCTTCTAGATTTGGTACTGCATAGAATATTCGGCCTTCTAAAGACATGTTGCCACAGAGGTTGAGAGCAACATATCAGGAAATGGGCATGCCACACAAATCAGACTCTTCATCAACTCATTCTTCATCAAATGACTTGTCTGCTCATGATGAAGGTGTCTCTCAACCAGTTCAAGAAGCACCACTGCCTGCAAACCAAGAACAAGCAATGGATGACTTCATGGTTGACTAGTTTGGACTTGACATAGTTGATGATATGTTTGGCAACCCACATGATGAAGGAACCAATGCAGATGATCCACATCATCAACATATTGCCCAGGGACAACGACAGTGGCAAGAGGCGGAGGCACATGCTCAAACACCTATTTTTCAGGGTGCAAAATTAAGCCGTTTAACAACCATACTGGGGTTGTTAAACATCCAAGCAAAACACAAGGCAAGCAATACTATGTTGTCAGACATTTTTCAGTATTGTCATAGCCTCTTGTTGCCTAAGGAAAATGTTTTGCCAGGATCTTGGAAGGAGGCTAAAAAGATCTTATCCTCCATAGGCATGGAGTATGAAATTGTCCATGCATGTGTTAATGACTACATGTTATTTCATGGGAACAATGCCCATTTAACAGAGTGCAGTATCTGTGAAGAGGCTTGATATGATCATCACATGCTTATAGGGAAGGTGCCCTGGAAATCAGTAAGGTGGTTTCCCATTATTCCTCGCTTGCTGCACATGTATCGATGTACAGACTTGGCTGAGTTAATGGTTTGGCATAAGAAGCATCGATTAGAGCCTAGTGTTATGAGGTTACCGGTTGACTCTCCTGTTCACAAGCATGTGGAGTCAACATGGCCAAAGTTTGACCGTGACCCTAGGCATGTGAGGTTAGGGTTAGCATCAAATGGTGTTAGTCCACATTCACTTGGAGGAAAGGGACGACCTACCTCTGTTTGGCCAGTTGTTGTCATGAATTACAACCTTCCTCCGTGGTTGTCTATGGAAAAAGGATTTTTGCTGCTTTCTCTTATTATCCCAAGGCCAAGTAAGGTGAAAAACCTAGACACCTACTTAGCACTAGTGGTCGATGAGCTCAAAACGTTGTGGGATGCAGTATGGGCATATGATGGGAGGAAGACCATTGGACGAATACCACGTGTATTCAAGTTGAAGGCAATATGCATGTGGACAATGCATGATTATCCTGGTAAAAAATCATTCACATGCCTCTATATATTTTATTAATATTTTGTTTTGTGATTATTTATTGTTCTAATATTCAGTTCTTCTACAATCAGGGTTTGGTTTTGTAAGTGGGCTGCAAACTCAAGGCTACAATGCATGCTCTACATGTGGCCCAAGTTTGGAAGACATGGCTAGATACTCAAGCCATCTTCGCAAAATTGTTTACCTTGGCCATACAAAGTTTCTTCCACTGGGACATGATATGAGATTAGACCCACTTTTATTTTCATCTTTTGACATGCCTTGTGGTGATGAGCGTGATATTCCAAAAGCTACCACTTTTGCATATTGGAGGGATGTGGCCAATAGAGTTACTGACCCAAATGATTCTATGGTGTTTGAGGGTAGTGGATTGACAAGGTGGGGTATATTCAATAGCTTGCCATACTGGGGTGAGCTGAAAATACGTCATCTCTTGGACCCCATGCACATTGAGGGAAATGTGGGAAAGGCTATCATAAAACAGCTCTATGGAGATAAGGACATTAACTTTAGGAAGGCATGTGAGGATTTTGAGAGGCATCCCGATGTGTGGATTATTGTTGATCCTAACACAGGTATTGAGCAGCGACCATCAGCTCCATGGACACTTACTACACGGGAAAGAAAAAACTTTCGAAATCACATAGGAGAAATGCAATTTCCTACAGGTTTGAACTTTGATGGCAAGGGTTGAATTTAGAATTACTCTGTTGCTTTTATTTATATTTAAATATGTATGCCTTATACTAAAAAAAGAGTTTGAAATATAGAATGCTATCTGTTGGATGTGTAAAATACTTTTGTATAATTTTATGGATCCTTGTTGTAGGTTATGGAGCTAATCTTCAAAAAGCTTTTGGTAGGGACGATGACCACAAGTGGCCAAGGTATCTCAAGACACATGACTATCATTATTTACTGCAGCACATATTGCCTGTGGCAATAATAGGCTTAGCTAGTGCAGAAGTACAAGATGTTCTTTGGTCATTGGGAAATCTATTGAGATGGGTATGCTCAAAGGAGTTATTTGTAGAGGAGATTCCAAGAATGAGGGTAATAGCAGCAGAGGTGGTATGCAAGTTGGAAAAGGCCTTCCCTCCATCATTTTTTGATTGTCAAGTGCATTTACTAGTTCACCTTGTGGATGAGATAGTCATTGCTGGTCCTGTGCATTGTCGGTGGATGTATTGGCTTGAAAGATATATGGCAATATTAAAGGGTTATGTCCATAACCATGCACGAGTGGAGGGAAGCATGGCAACAGGATACTTGGCAGCAGAGAGCATGTTTTATTGCACCAACATCTTGGCCACTATAAATCCATCATGTCCTCATGTCTGGATGGAGGAAAGAGAAGAGGAGGAAGACCGTTTGACTGGTGCCATCAAAACACGTATGTTATTACCTACAAAGTTAATTCAGCTGACCACATTCATGTTGAATAATAGCAATGTCATGGAAGAGTGGAGGAACTTCTATGAGAATGCCAAAAGTATGAGTGGGAGATCAAGGATTTTTCCTACGTTTCATAAGTACATGAAAGAGAAGTTGGCTGAAATGGATCAATTGTTGGCACAAGGAGAAAGTATATCATGTTTTCCAGAGGTCACAGATGATGTTCGCACCATTGTTCATGGACCACTGAGAGTTGTGACAACACATTCAGCAATGTGGACACAAGGAACACATTTTAGGTATTTATTTTTTCTATTTCATTAGGCATATTAACTCATCTTCACATTCTAGACAAGTTTTTTAGAATGTTCTAGGATGATTTTTATGGGCATGAAGTTTTTATTATCATATAAGTTGTTGACTCACAATGCCTAACACAATATTAATTTCAAGATTTCCACTTTGGATGAAAAGTGTCGCAACCCCACTTTGGGTGAAGTGGGAGGATGAAACTCCCACTCCCAAAGTTGGGGATTTGGGGTCCTCTGAGACTCCTGAATGTTTAGAGTTCGACAACAAGGCCCAAAACACCTCGCATTGAAGTGTTCTTGGTGTCATTGGAAAGATCTTGAAGCTTAGATGTCGAAAATGGCCTCGCATTGGTCATTTGGACATCTGCAGCCCAAGTTATGGGCAAAAGAAGGGCTAGGAGTCAAACTGACAGTTTGACTCTTGACCACTAAAAGTTGGGAATCGACCTCTTCCTGACCTTCCAACTGAGAGTGCAACACGGAGTTGAAAAGATCTCAATGAGGGCTACAACTTTGGTTTAGACCTCGTTGCGATCAGGCTTGGCAGTCGGGAGTTATGAGCTCCCAAAGTCCCAGGACTCTAACCGAGACAATTTCGGGACAATTTCGGGACTCCAACTTGGGAGTCCCGGGAAAAAGAGCCATTTGGATGTAGCCTCCGTGGAGCGTTGTAGAGAATACTATATGGGGGAAGGTGGTGGCTTCCCCCGAGTCCAGGCCGTGGTGAGTCTTGTGTGTCAAAGTGCTCGTGGCTTGTCCCAACACCCAAGGGTGTCCTGAATGTGAACTAACCCCCGTGTGGTTGGTTTTTGGATGCAGATTCAAGCTTGATCTATTAGTCCTTCTTCCTAGTCTAATTTCGGGACTTCTAGCACGCCCCTCTACCCCTCTATAGTGCTGGAAGTCGGGAGCGCCTTCCGAGTCCCAACTTTCCGCAACTACACATAGTTGAACCCTCAAGTGGGTTCAACCTGGGACTTGGGAGTGCATCAATGAAAAGATGGGCCGCACCTTTGACTGTGGAGTTCAAGGGCAATTCATTCAGGACTCTAGAAACAGTCGGCATGACAGGAATATTGTTTGAGATATTGTGCCACATTATGGAAAGTTGGAAGAGATCTTGGTGGTATCTTATGATGCACATTCAAAGTTTGAAGAGTATGTGTTTAAGTGCAAGTGGTTTAAAGTGAACCTTACTGGTGCAAATCGCATTGTAGTTCAGGATGAGTGCGGACACACACGGTTAAAGACATCTGCCACCAGTTATCAGCCATCTCATTGGCAAACTTCAAAGCCATTTACTTTTCCCAGTCATGTAGAGCAATGATTTTATCTTCCTTATCCCCCAGACCCAAAGGAGTGGTCACTTGTTGTCACATATGTGCCACGGTCCCGTTCTATTCTAGGTGAAAAACCAAAGGTTGTGTTTACAACCTCTGAGGTGGATGATGACCACATATAATAAACTACTCATTATTTTTATGCAAATTGCCATTCAGGCTTGTGGTTCTATACTATTGCACAATGTTCATTGTGTCATTTTCTGCCTATTCTGCTCCATCGTGTAAGTTTATTTTTAAGAATAGGAGCAATGCTATGTGTATTTTACTGATATTTTCACTCAGTCTACTAAGGCAAAATAGATTATAATAATGGTTAAGTGGATTTATAGCTTCCATTTGGTCTAAAAGATTTTTAATTTTTTTTATGGCGTTTTGGCACTTTGGCGTTTTGGCGCTTTCAGATTTGACTTGAAATTTTTGGCCTTTCGATATGTAATATATATTCTTGGTATTGATATAGTGGAGGTAATGGCCAAAGAATTTTTACCACCAGAGCCTACTCTTGAAAAGAGGTATGAGGCATACTTAAAGAACAGGAATGCCAACATTATACAAAAGGTGGCTAGAATGTTAAAGCTAGACGATCCAGAAGATATACCAAGGGCAGTAGCTCAATTGCACTACTTCAGGAGTTACTTAGTGGATTACCAGGAAGAGCCACCAGAATCTAAGGAGGAACTAGAGACTGATGAAGAAGCAGTAGCTTGGGTAGAGGCCAGAGAATTCAGAAACAAGGCTAGGAAAGTTGAGGAGAAGGCAAATGAGATTAGAAGGAAAGCCAACCGGTATCCACTTTCAGATGAAGACGAGAGAGACTATGCTGATGAAAGAAAGCTGGAAATTTATGGTTTTAGAATAGATGAAGTAGAATGCACTATCAACCTACATGCCAAGGGGAAACAAAATCAAAAACTGGAAAAGCTTGTGGCCGTCAGTTTAAGACCAATTGCGCAGGTAAGAGTCAAGGACAAAGAGGTCCAAACGTCTTTTCAGCATATAGTGCTGCCTAAAGTTAGGAGGCAGACAGAGTAGCTTAAATTCTTTGCACATATGTGCAAGACCTTGGAGGCTAATACTCCACCGTATAGGAGTTTTTGGAGATTTTACTACAACAAGAAGCTACATGTAAATTACATGTTGGAACATATTTACAATTTTCCGTCCAACAGGGTGATGTACCTACTAGATGAGATCCTGCCAATATGGCAGCCGTTATATTTTTGACCTACTATAGCTCTTATGATTCTACATGGAGATCTGCAGTTGACGGCAAGGGAACTTGCCATAGCCTATTTTGGTAACCTACCAGCATACTGCTTGGAGTTGGTGGTTGAGTTCTACAAGCAGGTTTATCATGAGGAGCCCATGGCAGCCTATTATCATCCAAGAGATGTTAAGCAGCATGTCTTACCTTCACTTAATGATATGGAGCTTAGGTAGTTGGTCTGGAATAATATGACTGATAAACAATTTTATGAATATAGAAGTCACTGGAGCAGAGTTAGTTCTACCACTATGACTATATATAATACCATGATCAATAATGACAAGTTTATTAGGAGGTTTAAGAACAGGATAGTAACCCAGATCCGCAACAACTTGGATTTTCTTAGCGTTTATAGATTGGCAGATAGAGTTAACCAGTTGCTACAGCGAAAGTAGTTGCCAGTTCTTTTATACAATAGGCAGAGAAAGAGTGTGCCTATTATCCATTGGCATACAAATCTTCAAGAAGACTTGAAGAAATCTATAGCAGAGGGCAGGATCAGGAATGCAAGGTTAGAGGGAGAGCCCTGGACTATAATGTATGGAGATGGCCTACAACCAGATGAATCAGCTAAGGAAGCTTCTGGTTGAGTGGGAAGTTATGTGGAAGCCACTGTTTTTTCAAGTTAATAAAGAATATACTTTTGGCAAGACAAATAAAGATTCTAAAATTAAAAAAAGGGAATCTTAAGAAATCTTGAAGCTACTGAGGGACTAAACACATTTGATTAAAATGCTTAAGGCCAACAAGGCCCTATACTGGTTCCTCCTCCATTAATGGCTCTGGATCTAGCTCTGGTTGAGGCTGCTAGACATAGTCCCCTTCCTCTTCTTCAACTTCTGCTGCAGCTAGTCTTTCCTCCTCCTCATCACCCAGCTCTAGATTTGGATATAGTTGCTCCATTCTTATATCCATATAGTTTATGGAAATCTGAGTTGTCCCCATTCCTCCTTGGATTTCACTCCCCTAGTCTATTTGAATCTCCATATCCCTTGTCCGTATAACTAATTCGACCCTAGAGTTTGGTCTATGCTGTCCTTGTTCCTCTTCCTGTCTTTCTCCTAGATTCAGCAAAGCACTAACCAATCCTCTAGTGTCTATCCCACTCTGCTGAGGTTTAGAAACCTTTGAGTCCACTATTGCTACTGCCATCAAAGGTTCCATCATATCTGTACTATGTGGATGATCTGAGCTCATGTAAAAACTCTGGTCTCCTCCTTCAGTCTCACCATAATCCTCCAATGGTACCTCAGTGCTCTCCTCCTCTGTCTCCTCATAAGTTGCCTCTTCCTCATGAATGAGTTCATCCTCTAAAGTACCATATACTTCCTTAATTATTCTTCTAACCAGAACTCTGTGATGCCTCTCTATTACTAACTAGCAGTCCCCATAAGCATAGAGTTGAACCAGATAAGTGGGTAAATAACACAGCTTCTTAGGCCCTAATGCTCTAACCTCATCCTGTATCACTCTATGCATGATGAAAGCCCAATTGATCTCCCTCTCTCTTGACCACGAAGCTCACTACAACAACATGGGGCTATTTTGCGATCCAAATATCATCGCAAACAACAAAGAAAGATGTTTTTGAAATCTCGCTGTTGCGAACCATAATTCCTCGCAACTTCTTAAGCTTTTGCGATACCATAACATTCGTACCCGTACAATCGCAAATCTTTCGCAAATCCCGAACTTGATACAATCGCAAAACTTTTCCGATTACAATTGCTTCTATCCATTGTTTGCAATTAACACTACATCGAAAACTATTTGCAGCAAACCCATCACCGCAACGATTTAGCGAACTAACTCAAAAGTCTATTGGTTTCCGATATAATATCTAACGTAAACATTTTGGGATTTTCAAAATTCCGCTAAAAATTTGCGATTAACATTACATCGAAAACTATTTGCAACAAACCCATCACCGTAACGACTTAGTGAATCGATTCAAAAGTCTATCGGTTTCCGATATAAAATCTAACACAAACATTTTGGGATTCTCAAAATGCCTTTCAAAGTTTGCGAAATCTATGATTTCACAAACCTGTTCTGGAATGATTTTACCCGTAAGAGTGTAGTGATGTTTGTGACATGGTATATTTGGTCTTTTGGCTTTTGCAGTGTTGCGAAGAATTATGACTCGCAAATGTTTTTGAGATCCACTATGTATCGCAAGAGCATGGCACTATATTCTTATTTTGGAAACATGGTTTATATTCATTTTGAGTCACTTTGGGCCGCAAAAAAAATCTATATCAAAATTTCAAAATTTACAATGTATAAGGGTTTGCAACCTTTGGGTATCTAACACACTAGCTGTCTATCTAGACTTCCTTCCCCTCTTGGATTTCTTCCTTGAATGTTTATTCCTAGTGTTCTCTGGTGGAGGGGGAGGTTGCTCATCCTCCTCCCTCTCGTCATCGTCCCCCTGCCCCTCCTCCTCCTCCTCCTCCTCCCTATCCTCTTTATCTTTGCCCCCTGCAAAACTTACATTTCGACTAGCAATTGAACATGGTCCACTACTAATGGTAGCACTGGGAGTAGTGCTAGCGCTTCTCTCCTCCTCATCACTGCTGCCCTAGGAGCTGTCACTCTCACCCTCAGATGCCTGCATTTCAACATGCAAAGCTTAATTAACACCATAAATGAAAATCCTGATTCAAATGAAAACAATCTCAACACAAACAGAAATTGAATCCCAACCAAACCCACTCACCAATAGTGCATCAACATGTTCAAAAAGATGCTCCTTGCCATGCTCCTGGCCCATTGTAATTTCTGCAGCTGTGATCTTCCTCTTATACCTCTTATACTGTCCCCATAATACAACAAGTTAATAAAAATGCATAAAGAATTTATTCAAGTCTTCGACCACTTTTGCGAATCGCAGACCTTCGCATACTCAAACTTGCGAAGCAGTTTGCGAAACAAATCCCATCATATCTTTGTGAAACAAACGCCATTTCACCTATCTTTGCGATGCAATTCGCATCGCAAAGGTATCACAAACAGAAAACATTTGACTTGACAAAAACTCAATTTTATTCGAATCTTCGCAAGAAAGAAATGGAGGAGAGGGAGAGTACTTACAAATGCTGCTTTGAGGCCGGGAATGCCACCTTGCCCTAGCCTATGGGTGGTGGGTGGAACTAGTTTCACTCGCTCTGCTGCCTTGAGGAACTTCAATGGTGGATCACCAACCTCGTCCACCACTGATTGGCATTCAACAAGCTTCACCTCTAGTGCCTTCAGGTCACGGTCAGACCTCCCTAACTCTCTTGCCTTCTTGGCCTTGGCTAGCTGCTCTATGATCTCCTTCAACTGCCTTGCTGCTTTCAGTTGCACCTCAGATTGGTAGAAGGCATTCCAGATGTCGTCCGAAAATTGAAGCGGCCTTTCCAAGTTCCTGTACACATTCAGGTCTCTTAGGTGAGTACGAATCTTCATCCTGTCATGGTATCTTGCTTGAGACATTGAATTGGAGATTTTGTCTGCAATCCACTGTGAATCAAGCTTTCCTCCATTTCGAAATGCTCCCTTGACCTGATTTATTACTCTCTTCTGCTCTGCCTTTGAGAGAGTGCCCCACTCAACTCCTCGTGCAAAGTTGGTGGAGATAATGTGCGTAATGGTGCTCTTGGCCCCAATGTATGCCAGCTCGGTTGGAATTCCCTCCTCTGCCAATGTTATCAAAGGGAGCTTCTTCCTCTCCTCCTCCTTTTTCTTCAGGTCAAGCTTCTCCTTTCTGATGGCATCCCTCTCATCCTTCCTCCTTTTCTTCTTGAGAGTTCTAGGTGAGAGAGCTCCTGTTGTTGCTTTCTCATCTTTCTTTCTCTTCTTCTCTGCTGCCTTGGCTTCTGCAGCCTTCCTTGCCTCCTCCTCTCTTTGTGCTTCCCCAGCAGTCAGCCCTGCTTGCAATGCTTGACCTAAGATGGCTGTCAAGGATGCCAACCCTTCAGGTGTCCTAGTATCGATTGCAAACAACTCTGAAGCTCTCAAGTGATCAGCAACCATCTTCCTCAACCTTTCCTCATTGTTGTCACCTCCTCTAGACCCAAAACCCCCTCCACTAGTCCCGGCCATTGCAATCCGCAACCTCTTCTCTGCCCAAGCTTTCCTTCGACAATTCTTAAGTAATACCGAGAATGAATTCAAATTCACTTGCCGTCCTACACTAGTTTAGACCCCTAGAAAGATTTCACTACACCTTCAAGGGATTCCGTTCCAACTTAAGGACTTTTTGCAATTCAAGGCTTGCGATGTAACCCACATTTCAAAGGTTGTGCAATGCTGTTAGTTTCGCAAAGTTAGAGGGTTGCGAAGTCGAGCGCTTCGCTAATGTAGGAGGAAGTTAAAGGGTTTAGGGTTTTGGTTTAAGTAATGTATGCAAATGCGAAAAAGGATGTGATGGTGGGGGCCCCAGAAAGATTTCACTACACCTTCAAGGGATTCTATTCCAGCTTAAGGACTTTCGACAATTCAGGGCTTGTGATGTAACTCGCATCACAACGTGTGATGTAACCTACATCGCAAAAGCTGTACAATCTGTCAATTTTGCAAAGTTAGAGGGTTGCGACGTCGAACACTTCGCTAATGTAGGTTTTGTTTTTTTTTAAATTTATTATGTGGGGAGGGGTTGGTTGAAAGTGGCTATTTCCAAAATATTAGGCACTCATGGGTTTTAATTCATTAGTGTTTTTTATTTGTTTTTAGATGTCATTACTACCATCTATTAAATACACTATTCCACTTTAAATTTTTCCTTCTCATTTATTGTTTTGTATTTTTTTTAATCTATTTTTTTTAATTTTTTAAAGGCATTTTTCCCCTTATTTCCATCGTCCCGTCATTTTCCTTAATCTTTTTTTTTTCCTTTTTCATTTTTTTTCCTTACTCAATGTTTCTTGTCTTTTTTTTTTATCGTATTTCTTAATTTTACCTCTTCTTTTTTTTGTTTCTTTTTATCTATCATTTTTCTTATTTTTTTCGATTTGTGCTAGTATAATTTCTTTTATTCTTTTATTGTTTTCTTAACTTTGTAAAAGACATTCATTGAATAGTAATGAACAAGTATAAGCAAACTTGGAAGAAAAAAAATAAAAACAATTTTTAAAACACATCCTTACATTATTAATTATGTAAATTAGAGATTTTCCTTATCATCAATGCTTACTGTAAAACTTAGTTGGCAACAGAAATATAACTCCAATTTTAGTGCAATTAAAAAATCTTGAATGTTCTAAGTTTATTTTTGAAACCTTCTTGAAGTGTTTACTTTGATGACATGTGATTACACCTATTTTTGAGGCATCCACCAATGCTCCAAACAAGGCATTGGTGCTCTCAACAATGACACGAAAGGATCTTGCATAATTAGCAGATTGGGGGTGGACGCCTCAAGAATGCTAATCCGGCTCCTACAGACCAATCGATTAAGATCGATCGATTGGTCTGTAGTGCCATAAAGCTCAGCTCTTTTTGAGGCATCCACCAATGCTCCAAACAAGGCATTGGTGCTTTCAACAATGACACGAAAGGATCTTGCACAATCAGCAGATTGGGGGTGGACGCCTCAAGAATGCTGATCCGGCTCCTACAGACCAATCGATCGAGATCGATCAATTGGTCTGTAGTGCCATAAAGCTCAGCTCTTTTTGAGGCATCCACCAATGCTCCAAACAAGGCATTGGTGCTTTCAACAATGACACGAAAGAATCTTGCACAATCAACAGATTGGGGGTGGACGCCTCGAGAATGTTGATCCGGCTCCTACAGATCAATCGATCGGGATATCAGCATGGTCAACCCCAGGAACCCACAAAGTGTTGTACCCACTCATCCGCCACCATCTGACCAGCATATCCTGCAAGTGGCAACTTATGGTTCAAAAGAAAAAAAGAGACACAAAATTTTTGGTCATCATTCATCAAGGACATCAGATCACAGTAAGTTGAAGATTTGAAGGATAGAGTTTAAACCTCAATTGCACCAGTGAGAGCATGACCAATGTGAAGTGCTCCTGTCACATTCGGTGGTGGCACAACCTGTTCGTGAACCAGAGCCAATAAATGAGGGCTTTCAAACCAGACTTGTAGACCCTAAAATTCACTGAATCCTGGTAGTCCTGAAATTCCATGAACTGGAAGAGAAATAAACCTCATTCAGATGTTATGCTGCAAAATCTTACAAACACAAATGGTGGCTTCTTGCTTTCGGGATCAGCAACAAAGAAACCTGACTTCTCCCACCATTCATACTTGGGTCTCAAGCTCTTTTATTCGTATCTTGAGGCTCACAACAGTTTCTTCCTTCCATCTGCCTGCATCCTTTGCTTCAGACACTGGTTCAAGCACACCACTTCTGACATCTGCCTCCCCTTCAGTACTTGATCTTAACTCCTCTGGTCCTTGATCACAGCAGCTTGGGCTCTCTGAGAGATGATACAGTAATCTCTCTTCCTCCAACCCCAAATCACAAGCTTCCTGACTGTCTCTCTCCAGAACTGGAGCTCCAGTACTCAGTTTGGATGGACCCACATGTGAAGGTATTCCAATCTGGAGTTCTGTCTCCACCTGATCTCTCTCAATTGGAGAAGGACCAACATCAGCAGTTCTTTCAGATTGGACACCGAGACCAGATTTACTGACTAGATCTGGCATCAGATCCCTCGTCTCACCTGCAAACATACAGTGCACACCATCATTGCTTTGCTCACATTAGAGAGCCCTTACCTTGGTAACCGCGTGAATGACAGCAACAACTTTCTGGTCACAGCAGCACTGATGGATTGCTACAATCTTGTTCCCTCTCCTATCTGATTTCTTTTCTTAACCTTTTCCTTACCATCTCTGGAATGGCCTTTTAGTAAATTGAACTGCTCACTTGTTAAGGCAGTTAGCTATGAGTACCACCAACTTGGGCTATTGGGTCGATCATGCTCAGGTGGTGTTACATAAATTACCGGCAGACTGTGGGGTATGCACCAATCACAATCCCTACACACAACCAACTGACTGACAGTAGAACTGACTCTCTGCTCAATGACATTCAAGATGAGCTAAAACAGACAATGGTATATTAAAAGATAACCTGTAACAACAGGGGAAGTGGATGGAATTGATGTTCTCAAGCATTTCCATGGCAGTGCTCTGAGAAGAAACCACATTTCCAGAGTCCCTCTCTGATAATGCCAATTTGAAACTGCGATCATCTTTTTCATCTTGCCCTGGGTGGTTGTTGTTTTCCTGCACATTCACCATTTTTTGACAATGTTAAACTACATGGATTTCATGGGGAAGTGTGCTCAGATGATGATCTCAATTGCCTTCCAAGGTTGTTACTAAGTCATCAGAGCATGTACAGGTCGTATAGCAGTAGCAGCAACCCAATTTTTTCACAGATCAGAAAACTCTTGAGATGAAGCACCATGTCAAGAAATGATGCCTGCAGAGACTAGAATCAATAGAATCCTTCAGTGTTTTTGCTCAGAGGGTTTGTAACAATTGCCCTGCATTGGCAACATCTGCATTCGAGATGAAGCTCCTCAGATTAGGCGTTGTATATCATATCTTGTATATTTTAGCATTTTCTCCAGTTGACATCAGGGATCATGCAAAATGTACAAATCGAAACAAGCTCAAATGAAATCTTCTACAGGCTTCATGAGAAATGAACCAAAAAGACTTGAAAGTGTTCGCAAAAGAAAGATTGAAGATGCAGATTTACAGG
This sequence comes from Sphagnum tenellum, assembly GCA_963921925.1. Lineage (NCBI taxonomy): Eukaryota > Viridiplantae > Streptophyta > Sphagnopsida > Sphagnales > Sphagnaceae > Sphagnum > Sphagnum tenellum. Next base: position 14,213,693 of record OY998155.1, read on the forward strand.
CAAGGGGAATTTGCTGACAGAGATTGTTGGCTCATCTGGTGAAGCTTCCGGAGCTCCTGCAGCAGCTTCTGATTCCTTAGAGATACATGAGTTTCAGCTGCTGCTGCAGCCTCCTCCTTGTTCAACAAGAAGTGGTGAAGCTCCTCCTCCTGCAGCCGGACATGCTGCTGACCTAAATGGTCCAAGTTACTGCTTCTTCCAGCGGGCAGCAGCTCTTCTGTTGTGGTGGTATCAACAGGAGCATCACCACCCCAATCTGAATCGCCTTCTCCTGCAGCCATTAGGGTTTAATCCACAGATGCAGCTGAGCAAATCCTGCTGCAACCTTCCTGGTGGCAGGAAACTCTAACCCCAGGATCAGAGCCCCGGAAATTCCCTCAAACTCTGCACCTTCCTTCTTGCTGCTGCTGCGCTCCTTCTTGAGCTCCGAAAGCTCCATCCACCACCTGCAATCACGAATTTCTCAGTCACAGACCAACAAATCGCGCTCAGAGAGTCTTGATTTCTCACTCCCGCTGATGAAACCCAGAAGAATTTCTTTCAGAAAAAAATATTTAAAACCCAATTCCCTGCAAAGTCAGAGACAACTGACCTCCTTCTCCGGTCCACCCATTTGTGATGCTGGAGATGGAAGCTCCCTCTGGTCCACGTCGATCTTCCAGTGAGCTGGGGAGAATCATTGTCGCGCTACTAGACATTGTATAAAACACCTAACCACCATGTGAGATGCAAACGAATAATTAGATGATGACCAAAGCGCACTATCATACACGATGTTTCAGATCAGAGCTCTTCACGAATTCTTCGCAACTCATTTCTCGACAACATATGTACCTTCTTGCCTTTCCGATGATCTTTCTTACCCGTTACAAGACGCTCAACCAGGAGCTCCCAGACGTCTCCAGCAGCAAGAGTCTATTTCCTGCAAAACCGTGGACCCACAAACAATTGTGAAAATTCCATCGGAACAGTAAACGCTGTATGTCTGTCGTGTCTCCGTCATCAAGAACTACTCCTGACGAAACCTCTAGTTACAACACGAGTTTAATAGATTCTCATGGTGCCAGAATGAAGACATCACAGAGCGTTTGGGAGACCCCCTGCAAAAACCGCACACTATATGGACCTGCAACACCCTCTCTCTTCTCTTCTACACAGACTACAATGTACTCCTCAAGCTGAAAACAATATGCAGATGACAGAGCAATAGTAGCACTCCCAAAACAGAGAACCTTCAAATTGTGAAATTGTGAAACGATGTGATCATGCAAGCTCAGCTCAAGTCCTTCTATAACAAAGGACTGTAGTGTATATGTAAGTCTTCACAACCCCAAGACTGTCTCTTACCGGTCACGACTCCATTGAAGCTCTGTAGAACGAAGACGGAGACGATCGCTGCGCTGAAGAAGAAGAAGAAGAAGAGAAGAACAGAGAAGAAGAAGAGGGGAAATGAAGGGAAGCAAGACATGCCCTATTTCTGCGCAGTGCTGCCCCAGTGTGCGAGACGAGAAACCCTAGACCCCAACGGTCTGAAATCCCCCATGCATCCCCATCGCCCATCCAAGGGTCTGGACTGTTCTGTAATAACGTGTGGGTGTTCGACTGGATCCACTCACGACTGAAATTGTTTTTCCTGAAAATTCGAAGAATTGAAATTTGGTTTGTTTTTCGTTTTTGGGAGGGGGGGAGTGTGGATCCACTTTATTTGTTCTTCATTGTGTTGTTTTCCTAATTGGAAAAATATTTTAATGTTTTCATAATTGGAAATTTTTTTTAATGTTTTCCTAATTGGAAAAAAATATTTAATGTTTTCCTAATTGGAAAAAATATTTTAATGTTTTCCTAATTGGAAAAAAATATTTCAATGTTTTCCTAATTGGAAAAAAATATTTCAATGTTTTCCTAATTGAAAAAAAATATTTTAATGTTTTCCTAATTGAGAAAAATATTTTGATGACAGCTGAGGTTAAATTATTGGTGCACGGAGGTACAGTACCTGAGCACTTGTTCTTCTCTTTTTTCTTTTCTTTGTTGCTCTTTCAGGAATCATGAAATCAGGCTTTCATCCCAATTTCTTTTTAAGACTCTCACACAATTTTTAATTATAGGGGAAATTGAGATGTTTGAGTGAAAAGAAAGACAAAGTTTCACTTTTTGAAGGAAGTCTATTTCTAACCAAATAAAATATTTATTCAAGGAAAATCATAATCTGATTAAATTGTTTTTTGATGTTTTGTGTAGGTAGCTAGAAGAGGAACTAGTTGATTCACCTTAGGGTCCATAATGTGAGAGTTGTTACTTGTTACCTTGGTTAACAAAGTTTGAAGAGTATGTGTTTAAGTGCAAGTGGTTTAAGTGAACCTTGCTGGTGCAAATTGCACTGTAGTTCAGGATAAGTGTGGACACACACGGTTAAAAACATTTGCCACCAGTTATCAGCCATCTCATTGGCAAACTTCAAAGCCATTTACTTTTCCCAGTCATGTAAAACAATGCTTTTATCTTCCTTATCCCCCAAACCCAGAGGAGTGGTCACTTGTTGTCACATATGTGCCACGATCCCATTCTATTCTAGGTGAGAAACCAGAGGTTGTGTTTACAACCTCTGAGGTGGATGATGACCACGTATAATGTACTACTCATTATTTTTATGCAAATTGCCATTAAGGCTTGTGGTTCTATATTACTGCACAATGTTCATAGTGTCATTTTCTGCTTATTCTGCTCCATTATGTAATTTTATTTTTAAGAATAGGAGCACTGCTATGCATACTTTACTGATATTTTCACTCAATCTACCAAGGCAAAATAGATTATAATAATGGTCAAGTGGATTTGTAGCTTCCATTTGGTCTAAAATATTTTTTATTATTTTTATGGCGTTTTGGGAATCAAATGACATTGCGAAACGTTTTGCGAAACTTGTTTCTCCAGTAACCCTTTTTCACTAATTTACGAACTAACACACATCGCAACTTGCGATATGTCCACCACCGCAAAGTTTTGTTAAAATTTGTGATGAGGTTTGCAATACATATTCAAACGCAAAATGCGAGGCACCGAATAACGCAAGCTTGCGATGTCTTGTGATTATCAAAGTTTGTAGCGATACTTTGTGTATTGTAAAATGTGCGATGTTTTGAATATGATTAAACGTTGCGAAGTGTGAAATATCGCTAGGGTGGACAGAGACTGAGCGGGCCGCAAAGTTTTGTTTGTCGTATATGTCGCAAAAGTGCTGCGATGACTAAAGGTACATTATAAATTAGCGATGGGTGGTGCACCACAAGTTGCGATGCGTGTCGCATCGCAAATATGGTAGATTAGTTTTGGTTCGCAAACCCTTCAGGTTTTTTGTTTTTGTTTCGCAAACCCTTCAGGTTTTTCGTTTGGCCCTTCGCAAAAAGGCACAATATGTAGTAGTGGCTATGACAATATTGGCCCACTTTACTAATATATAACTAGGATTTCTGGGATGGAGAATTGGTATCAAAAAATGAAAGAGCATCATCAATTCGGGATCCTTGCACTGTGAGATCTTGTAACCATGTGAGACTACTCTATCCTGTGCAAAATACCTCTCAGATAAAGGATCCTTTTGTGACAAAAATCCATGCCCCTCCAAAGGTAATTGAAATGAATCTCCTACAAATTCCAAGTCCCATTCAGCTGGTTTACCTCTCACTGTTGTAGAAAATCTTGGATCTACTCTCCCGTTGTAGAAATCAAGGTAAGTGCCATCTTGTATGTCCCAAGGAATCAAATACAGATGCTTTAGTCTCATCCTTCTCAAAATCTCTCTCAATCTGCTTTGTAGTTCCCTAGTAGTCGGATATTGCACTAACAAGGATGAAGGTATGGCCTCCAAATCTTCGGCCATAGCTGAAATCTCTGAATGCAAAAAGGTTTCAAAACCCTAAACCCAAGAATCTTGTGAACTATTGTTAACCCTAATTGAATTCCTAGACCTCCTTCACGTCTCTGCCAACCCTCTCGTTCCTCCTGAGCTCTCTCCCGAAGAAATCACGAATGCTAAAAGGATCCTGACACAATGGAACTGTTCACAAGAATTTCAACCTTTATAGTTCTGCAAGTAAGCCCTCTAGGAACTTTGTATTACTGTCCTTTGCACTACTGCATATACTACCTCAATGTCACTGAGATTTTTTGCGACTTAAAAAAGGCCATGATAAATTAGATGACATTGCGAAACCTTTTGCGAAACTACTTTGTCCAGTAACCCTTTCACTAATTTGCAAGCTAACGCACATTGCAACTTGCAATACGTCCACCACCGAGATTTTTTGTAAAAATTTGTGATGAGGTTTGCGATACATATTCAAGCGCAAAATGTGAGGCGCCAAATAACGCAAGCTTGTAATTTCTTGTGACTTTCAAAGTTTTTAGCGATACGTTTTGTATTGTAAAATGTGCGATGTTTTGAGTATGATTAAACGTTGCGAAGTGTGGAATATCGCTAGGGTGGACGGAGACTGAGCGGGTCGCAAAGTTTTCTTTGTGGTATATGTTGCAAAAGTGTTACAATGATTGTAAGGTACATTATAAATTAGCGATGGGTGGTGCACCACAAGGTACGATGCGTGTCGCATCGCAAATATGGCAAGTTGTTTTTGCTTTGCAAACCTTTCAGGTTTTTTGTTTGGCCCTTCGCAAAAAGGCACAATATGTAGTAGTGTAATAAAACCCAACCCATTTCAATGAAGAATAAATAACAAATCAACAATGAACAAAATCAATATATTTGGCATTTAATTGAAAATTACCAAGAACCTTATGAATACCAACTACCTACATATTTCACATTGTAAACGATGTAATCTTCAAAATGAAATTATATATCAAGAATCAGCTTCTAAACCTCTTCAACATATTGATTCAAAAGTTTATTTTTTCAAAATAACCAAGAAGAGGACCCATTTGACCATTTGGATAGTGTAAACATTTTTTTACCACAATAATACAACATCACCAATAGGATTCCAACAATCATCTAGAACTTGGAAACCATCTCAATGTTTTCAATATTCAATAAATTATGGACAAAAACTGGTAATAATCAAAATAAACTAAATAACACTAGAAAATTTAAATAAAGCTTTGGAACAGAAAAATGCTAAACAATGGCATGATGTTGCACAAGATGAATATAACTCATTAATTAAAAATAAAACTTGGACCTTAACCAAATTACATCCTAGTACACATGTTATTCACTAGGAGGAAAAGGCCAATATGTGACCATCACATTTACAACTACCTGCAACTATTTGGTCTTTGCAACTAAATTTTTGTTATCTACGACTATAGTGACATCGTGCTGACATCAGTCAAGTCATCTTCGACTAACCTGCAACTAGTTTGCGACTAATTTTATTTCCATCTATATATGAGTTGGATTTATCATCCAAGAGTAGCCATTTAAAGTCCCATTTAATCGTAAGCAAAATGGTGCTTAGTCATAGTTGGCGTATGTCTATATGTAAAATATTGTATTGTATGGTTTTTTAATGAGAGTGTTATACAAAGGTGTAAAATACAAATTTTGTACATATTCATAATATTCATATGATAAATTAAAATTAAATTCCTTGAATTTAGTGGAAATGTGGTTTGTGGACTAAATTAGTCATTAATCTATTTTGCCACCTACCTGTCTCAAGCTTCTCAGCGGAACCATAAACCTCGGCGTTGGAAATCCTAATGGGATTTCCTTCACTCTTCTCTTGGTTGTGCACAATTTCTCGTTTGCAGATTGGGCTTTGTTAGAAGAATTGCAGAGCCCTTTTTGCTTGTTTGCTTGTTGTTTTTCCTGATTAAGAATTGCTTAGGTCTGGCTTGTTTGGTGTTTTTGGGAGAGTTCTAGGATGGTGGGTGTAGAGGACAGGAATGAAAATGTTGCAGAGGAAGAAGCTTCTGGACCTAGCAGTGTTCCGGGTGCAGCAGCTCCAGTTCCAGCTCCATCTATGGAGGATGGTGGAGTCATCTTTGTGCTGGAGAAAGCCTCTCTGGAAGCTGCCAAGTGGGGAAGGTAAAGAAAACAAAAGAAATCCCCTCTCCTTTTTTCTCTAGGAAGGAGGGTGTGGAGTTTTTCTTTCGAGGGAGTCGTGATCGAGATGTCGACAATGAAGGGGATTATAAAGGTGATGCCATACGGGGACAAGGATTACGCACTCCCTTTGGTGGAAGCAAGCGGCGGGGAGTTTTGGGTGCATGTGCTGCAAGTTTTGGGTTGCCTGATCTTTTGCACTATTTCTCTCTTCAATCTCTCTCTCTCTCTCTCTGGTTTCTAGTCTTTCACAATTATGGGGTTTTTGGGTTGTCTGATTTTCACTCTTTTCTAATTTTGCAACAAACCCAATTTTGTTAGACTTTTGTATTATAGTGAGCAGCTACAGCAATTACACTAGTTCTCCATTTGTGTGATATTGATCAGCAGCTTGATTGACGCACTCCCAAGTCCCGGGGTGAACCCACTTGAGGGTTCACCAAAGTGTAGTTGCGGAAAGTTGGGACTCGGAAGGCACTCCCAACTTCCAGCACTATAGAAGGGTAGAGGGGCATGCTAGAAGTCTCGGGATAGACTAGGAAGAGGGTTTAGTAGATCAAGCTTGAATCTGCATCAAAACAAACCACAAAGTGGTTAGTTCACATTCCGGGACACCCTTGGGTCTTGGGACAAGCCACGGGCACTTTGGACCACAAAACACACCACGGCCCGGACTCAAGGGAAGCCACCACCTTCCCCCACATAGTATTCTCTGCAACGCCCCTCCGAGACTACATCCAAATGGCTCTTTTTCCCGGGACTCCCAAGTTGGAGTCTCGAAATTGTCTCAAAATTGTCCCGGTTGGAGTCTTGGGACTTTAGGAGCTCATAACTCCCGAATTCCAAGTTTGATTGCAATGAGGTCTGAACCAAACTTATAGCCTTTATTGAGATCTTTTCAACGACGTATTGCAATCTCAATTAAGACGTCGGGAAGAGGTCGATTCCCGACTTTTAGTGGTCGGGAGTCAAACTGCCAGTTTGACTCCTGGCCCTTCTTTTGCCCATAACTTGGGCTACAGATGTCCAAATGACCAATGCGAAGCCATTTTCAATATTTAAACTTCAAGACCTTTCCAATGACTTCAAAAACACCCCAATGCGAGGTGTTTTGAGCCTTGCTGTCAAACTCTAAACATTCAGGAGTCCTAGAGGACTCCAAATCCCCAACTTTGGAAGTGTTGGGCTTCACCCCCACACTTGGCCAAAGTGGGGTTGCGACATTGACGTTCTTTTAATTTGTGCACTCCAGCTGTTTTTTTGTCAAGCTTTGTGTTTGTTTGGTACTCATTCTTGTTGGTTTGTTTTGTGACTGACTATATGCGTGCTTTTGTAACGTTTTTGTATTGTAAGAAGAATTTTGCTGATGCGCTTAGGGAATTTATTTTCTGTTGAAACTCTAGAGAGAAGCTATTGAAGGAGAAGAATTGTAGCTGGAGACGATGCTTGCAAGAAAGAAAGAGAGTTCCGAGATCAAATCATGAGGCCAGAAAAGATTCATAAGAGCGTGGCAGTAGAAGAACAAGAAGCAGCAGCAGTGGTGCCATCCTTTTTCAAATGTCTGATTTCGTTGGAGCTTAAGAAAGATCCGGTGGTGTTATGCACAGGACAAAGCTACAAGTAGAGCAACATCGAGCCATGGCTAGAAGTGGGGAACCATACATGTCCAGTGACAATGCAGACGTTGGCTTCCTTGGAGCTCGTGCCGAACCACACATTGCGGCGTCTCATCCAGAACTGGTGCAAAGCGCACGGTGGCGGTGGTTCGTTCAGCACCCTTGTACGACTCCTTTCGACTCCCTCTATGCCTATGGCTGCGGATACCGTGGCCAGTATGCTTCGCGAAGTGCAGAGTTCCGTGGATCCGCTTCCTAGTCTGACGAACATTAGGTCGATGGCTCGAAAGAACGAGAGGAATCACAAATGCATCCAAGAATCTGACGCCGTCTCCATGCTCGCTTCGATGATCAGTGGTGTTCTAGAACTTCGATGTAAGTACCCAATGCTAGTAGCAAAAGTACAAGAGAGGAAAAAGAAGAAACAATAGACATTTTCTTTCAGCTTAGAGACTTGTGAAAAAGCACTCGCCATCCTTGCGCTCCTTGAGGTGGGAGCAAACAGACAGCGGCGAGAGCAGCTTCTGACACAGAGTTTGATTGCAACCCTAGCTTGGTTTTGTGCAAAGGAAGTTTGGATGCCAAGGTAAATGCTATAACTGTTCTTCCGAGATCGCATCGGAAACGGAATGGTCGCACAGCAGCAACATCGGAGCGATGCTGGGAGTGCTTGAAGCTCTAGCCAAGTTGTTGTGAGAGGAGTTCTACCCCAAGGCCATCAAGGCCGACTTGAAGGCTTTCCTTACCATCTGCATTCCAAGGAGAAACAAGATTAGGGTTGTGGAGGTTGGAGTGGTTCCTTTGCTCATAGAGCTTCTTCCAGATGCCAAGAGAAGCAAGCTCTAGGGTATTGAGATTGTTTGCAGAGTTATATTTGGTAAAGATGCAGATCCTGATGAATATGGCATATTATGCTTTTAAGTCCAGGTTTGGACTAGAGCAAGAATACACTTTGCTACAGAAAGACATCAAGTGGCCTCTTAGTTGGCCAAAGGGAGGATACCCTGGACCTCAGGTGAAGTGAACCCCTTCTTGTACACCTGCATTTTCATGGCATGGCATGTAATCTTGGGTCTTATGCAGAGTTTTAGAACAGAAATAGTGTCTGAGGCTGTACTAATTTTCTTACTATCTCAAATGGGCAATCTGCATCTGTCCTTTTTTGCAGTAAAATTACAGAATCTTTGACAAATGTGTAGTGCTCCAGCAAGTCACAAACTTTGCTTTGGATAAGTCTCTTAGGTCCAAATTCTATTGTCATCTCTGGCCTTGAAAAATGCATCCAACTTCAATCAGCAAATATTATTATTCATTGTGGTTTATTATTAGGCCATTTGTTTTCCATGACTGTCAGGCATGAGGATTGGTGGTACTACGGATCTAAATGTTGTTGCATTTTTCTAATATGCCAGCCCTTGCATGCCCACAGGGACCCTATTATTGTGGAACTGGAGCTGACAAAGCCTGGGGCCGTGATATTGTGAATGCCCATTACAAAGCATGCCTCTATGTTGGCATTCAAATCAGTGGTATCAATGGTGAAGTTATGCCTGGTCAGGTAAAGTACATTTCCAAAACCCAGTATTGTCACTGTAATGAATGTATGGAGGTTTTTGATAATTCTGCATTGAATTATCTTCAGCTTGCTCTAGGTTTGCCTGACTAGCCTTCTCTACATTATGACCAATGGGACCCTAGTTTACTGAGACTTGGAGAGAATTGTCACAACATATCATGTGTGTATGTGATGGAGCACAACTTCACCTATTGCTCTCTTCTACACTGTTAATCACTGATATTTGTTGCCTACTCCTCATGCCACAGTGGGAGTTCCAAGTGGGACCTTTAATCGGCATTGCAGCAGTAGACCAGTTATGGGCAGCTCGCTATATCCTAGAGGTACATAAATGTGCACATATTTTGAAGATTCTAGAATTGTATAATTTGCTAGAGTTGTGGGAAGTAAATTTTTGTTGCTCCAATTGAATACCTAATGTATTTTGTTGCTTATGTTCATTGGTTTGTAATAATTTGAATAGTATATTGGTGGTGGTTATTGCAGAGGATTACAGAGATTGCAGGGGTGGTCCTTTCGCTAGACCCCAAGCCTATTGATGTGAGAACCCAAGCCTGTCTTTGAAAAAATTGGACCATGTTAGAATGGGTATCTTCTACTCTATTTTGTTTTTCTTTATGTTCCAAGAGTGTGTGAGAATTATGCTCATTTTTTTATGGTAAATCTAACACATGGTGACTGGAATGGTGCGGGTTGTCACACAAATTACAAGTACATTTGCTCATGTTTCAGTTGGTTGGACATCAAAGCATATTTGTTGTGAAACTGAAGCCCACTGGACTGATTTGATTCTTGTGATGTGATAGACAGCTGAGAGTCTGCATCTAGATCTCTTTCATGCACAAGGTTCATATAGCATGCTTCAGATGCACCTACTTTTTTTTAACAGAAAGGGGGGTTTACTATCTGCTTGTATGACAACACAAAGACCATGCGTGCTTAGGTCACATGCAAGCCACTAGGGAGGGACTTGATACTCTGGGACTTGGAGACAAAATGGACTTGATTCAGATGATGTTTGATTGTGCTGAGACCATGACCGTTGTGCTTGATAATGTTACAGATATGGGTATCAATATGAACACCCTCAGATTTTTTGCTTGTGTTTGTACTTTTGTTACATTGCTCATTGCGTTGGCAGTGGGTAGTCATGGCAGCTTGTCACTACTATTTGTGATGAAGGTGATGGTCTGACACTTTGTAAATGAGTGACCCCTCATAATAAGTTACAAGTGCACTAATTTCAGTTACCTCCAAATTGTTGTTATTGTGGAGATTTCTCTGCAATTTCATAGTTATGCATGCTAGTATTGGTTAGTGATGTTGTGTGAAGTTCTCCTCTTGTGAAGCAACTAGTCTAAATTCTCATGTTGTGTTTTTGAAATGTTGCAGGGCAATGGGAGGTTGGGCAAGTAGAGCTGCGCAGGGAGGAGTTTGATATCCTTACAGTTGAGAGATTCTTGTCCTGGGGCTTGAAGGATTTATTGGAGCAAAAGCAGATTACTTTCAACATGACTATTGATGACATGACAAATAAGCTTCCCTAGTGAACCCATGTGGGCTGTTCAAATGCTTGGAATAGTTCATGTGTAATTAGACTGATGAGTGCAAGAACTTGTAACCCATTGCTATAGTAATAAAATCTATCCTAGTTTTGGTGGGAGGCCAAGCAAATTGGCATGTCAAGCTTAAACTACCAAATTCTTATGTAATTTTACCTTGGGTGCTTAAATTTTTGGGATTGTAGGCAATTTATAAATGCTCCTACCATTGGGTTTCAAAACTCAACTGAAGTATATATTGTGTTTATTATAAATATTAGGCAAATCCATAAATGCTTACGATCTATTGTGTGCAACATGAAATTGGACGACAAAAAAATTCATGCATTATCTGTAAATAAATGCATTATTTAAAACTAAAATAAAAAACTAATTGCCACATGTCATAATCGTTATGAGTAAAATCGAACGGTCCATATATACTGTAATTATTTAATAATAGAGTAAATACCATATTAAAAGCCACGTGTCATAATCTTAGTGCTTGAATCGGACGAGTAGTATTATTAGATGTCATGAAGAATTTTTAAATCAAATATCCAATATACCACGTGGTCTCTATGCATTGGTGAAAAATAATAACCAAAATAATTGTTGAATATTGGCACCACATACGTATACTTGTATTTTGTCATGAACTGGTATTTGTACGCTGAATAGTTTCCGTCCACCCCGTTGTCGCCTACGACTAAGGACGCCTGCGACTTGTCTAAGGTGACTCTACAACTTTTAGTTGTAGATGTCGCATGTGACTAAAAAACAGTCACAAGGACCAGTCGAAAAAGTCTACTTTTCTTGTAGTGATTGATTGTAAATGGGTTTTCTATATAAAATTTAAAGTGGACGGTCAAGTTGACAAATACAAGGCCCACTTAGTAAAAAAGGTTACTCCCAAGTTCTAGGTATATATTATATAAAAACTTTTTCACATGTAATAAAATTAAGTTCTTTAAGAATTCTTATTACCTTTGGAGCTGAATATGATTATGAAGTCCATCAAATGGACATAAAAATTGCCTTCTTAAATGGTGAACTTGAAGAAAATATATATATGAGACAACCTCAAGGCTTTATACAAACCAACAAGAATAATTTTGTTTGTAAACTAAATAAATGCTTATATGAACTCAAACAAAGTTTGCAAGCTTAGTTTGCCCACTTAGACACCTACTTATTACAAAATGGATTTGAGTGAAATAAGCAAACATAAACATGTATGTCAAAAGATTGGGAACATTGATTGTAGCCATAGCCTTATATGTAAATGATTTTATTATTGTCACCAATGATCATAAAAAATAATTACCACAAACAAAAGTTTTACTATGTGTAAAATTTGATATGTTTGACATGGGAGAAATAGAAATTTACCATCTTGGTATTCAAATTAAAAGGAATTGTGAACTTCGTATCATGGAACTTGATTAATTTAAATACATAAGTGATGTATTAAAAAAAATTAGCATGGAAAATTGTAAACCAATTTCCACACCATTAGAATCAAGTTCAAAATAAACTAGAAACCAATCTCTAATTCAAAAGAACAAAGGACAAAGATGACTAAAATTCTCTATAAAAATAGTGGGGAGCTTAATGTATCCGATGGTTTATACACAACCAAACATTGCATTTGATGTGGGAGGAGTATCACAACATTTGGCTAACCTTGGAAATGCCCATTGGTTTGTAGTAAAAATGATCATGTGATACCTTAAAAGAACTTCTAATCAAAAGCTACTCTATAAAAGAAAATCAATTCTATCTCCTTTACCCAAACCTAATGTAATGTGTTATGGATATTTAAATGTAGATTAGGCAATTAACATTGGCACTAGAAAATCCACATTTAAATGTGTTTATTACATCTTCCACAACTATAAGTTGGACCAACAAAAGGTAAACAACAATTGCTCTATCTTCCATTGAGGTGGAATACATGGCCTATACCTTGGTAGCAAAGGAAATAATATGGTTTTGTCAACTCCTATGTGACCTAGGTGAAAAACAACTTAACTCTACTATCATTCATGGGGATAATAAAAATGCCATTACATTGGTTGAGAATCCCAAGTTCCATTCACATTTTAAGCACATTGAACTCCAATTTCACTTTATATGTATTGGCCAAAGTTTCTTCTAGTGACATCTAGTTGCAATATTGTTTTATTGAAAATATGGTGGTTGAATTAAAAGTTTACCCAAAGAAAAACATGAGTTTTGTACTATGAAAGTTGGAATAGTGTCCTTTTCACATATTGACATAGAATCAAACAAGTATCCCAAATTAATCGAAGTGTTGAAATATAAGTTAGTATGAATTTAATTAATGTGAAGAAACACTTAGAGACATTTAGTAAGGAACACACTAGTTCCCAAGAGTTGCAACTTTTGAATAATTTAAAGAGCAAGGTAGGTGAAACTCTAGAGGCATGTTTTGGGTTTCTTGGTTGGGAGGAACTTGTCAATAAAACTTTATTTTCAATTTTCTTTCTTGAACATCTTTTTTTTTTACAACCCCATTCCCATTGTTCACTTTGTTGTAGCCAATTGGTAGATGAATTAAAAACCTTTCTATTTTTCCTTGATTTTCAAACTCCTAATCAATAGTCAACTTGCTTGGACTCTGGTCCTTTCCTTTCACGCCTTTGCATTCTCCTTTGGTTTGGGGTATGTATAAAAATAAATTCATACAAAGTTACAACAATTTATGTCCCAAATCATGCTTCAATAAATAATAATTTCAACTCCTCATCTACAACATGTGTTATATATACTACAAGCATACAAACCCACTACATTTTTATTGGGTTTTCTTATATTAAGCCACTACTACATGATTCCCCTATCATGTTTTGCATCGCATAGCACACATCAAAATATGCACACAACGTCTTTGTTTAGAACTAGGATGTAAAACATTAGAAGAAATTTGAAAATCAATGATTGGATTTGTGACTCATTTGTAATTGTAATGGACACGTGCAACTAAAAACTGCCTAGTTGCCTTAGATAAGTGCCATAAGACAGTCAATCATAAAAGACATGACATGGCCATGACGTTGAAAGTGTAGTTGCAAACCTTATGATTAGGCTAAAAATTTTCATCCATTGCCATGGATGATCCTTAATATGATGTGGAACCCCAATTTGCGATTGAATTTCTGACTACATTTGGGATAGTCGCATGCTACCAAATGTGCCATTGAAGAGTGGTTAAAATTTAACCACATTATAATTTTAAAAGCCAATGGCCACAAATCAATGGCAATTTTCCAATTGTTCAAAAAAGATATATTACAATTACAATAATCAAATATTATAAATTAAATAATTAAATATTACAATGACAACAATTAAATATTATAATTAATTAATTATAATCCATCCTAGGCTAAACTATAATAAACAACTTATTCTAGGTTAGGTTAGGGTATACTAGGCTACCTAGCATAGGTTAAGTAGGTAGGTAGGATCCTATTTTTTTTGTTGGGGAGAAGCCTTTTGATTGGCTCATTGCAAATGGAACATGCATTGTGTTCATAATGCATACCATGAATCTAGTCTATTCTTTCACCTACTTATATACTTTACAACTTTGAAATTGTAGAGAAAGGATATGGGATAAATTTTAATGAAAGGGAAACACTACAACACTACAACCTTATCAAATCCTTTGTGCCATACAAAAACATTATCATATATCTACACAATAAGATATTTATTATTTTTCGTAACTAATTACTACCTATCCTACTTATTAATTATACCTACTATCTATTACCTAATTTTCATTTAATAAATCAATTATTTAACAAAGCTAATTAATTAATCAATTAATACAAAAGCACTATGACATGTCCACAAAATAAAATACCTCTTGTTTAACTTATAAGGTCTACCTACCTACTATTTACTTAATGCCTATCCTACTTGTTACAAACTACCTAGGTTACATACCTATTATATATTATCTAGCCAACCTAATAAATTAATTGTTTAACATAGCTAAATAATTAATCAATAAATACAAAAACATTATGACACATCCACAAAATAAAATACCTCTTGCTTGGTTTACCTACCTACCTACTACCTACTAATACACATCCCACTTATTACATACTACTTAGCCTATTTAATTAAATTAGGTACTTAATCAATTAATATGAAAACGATCACATATTCACCTGTAATAAAACAATTTACTACCTACTACCTACTTAGTTTACCTAACCTAACTAGGTTTTAAATTCATAGCTTAGTGGCCTATTAACTACACCTAGTAAACTAGCCTACTAGTACTTATATAGATAACTTAGGCCAATTAACTTAGTATGCAAGCTAGGCTAAACTACTAATGTATGCCTACTTAATTTAATTTAACCTATTAAGCTTACCTAACTTAGTTTACCAACTAGCTTATAATAGCATTTTTAAACAACATGTTAGCTATTAGATATTATATCATGGAAGACCCATGGATAATTGCAAAGAAAACCCATGGATGGGTACATTGAAGGGATAATAATCCAATTGGATACATTCATAATAAAAGGAGCAAAGGAGGCTGTTGATAATGCTTAAAATTACATTTACATTATTTTGGAAATTCACCATTAATTGTATTTTGGTGTTCATGAAATTGGACTCCTATGAATTTGGAGTCATTTCAGTATGTCATTAGAGTCCATTGTCATACACAAAACATTTGTTGACAAGGGCCTTTTAAGGACTATAAAATTTGAATGTGTTTTTTGTTACTCAAACCTTCACCAAATGTTCTCAAATTTATTATGGGCTCTAATATACTTCATAAGAAGAGCCAAATGTGTTTATATTTTTAAATGCACATCTATTGAATCCTTTTAACAAATGGTGTTGATTTTGATTATGAACGTCCTTAATTGTCAAAAAAGTTCAAAATTTGTCATCATGGTTAAAAACAAATCATGCATTTGACTATAATCTAGGTCGTCGTGCCAAAAAAAAAAGTTTTTATTATAATATGAATCAAGTTTGGTCTCAATATTAATATCTAGTCCCAAAAATCACATTTAAAATATAATTTTGATATTTAATAAACCAATACATGTAGGACATGTGTAAAATGTAGTCCTTAGTAAGGACTCCAATCTTGGTTGCCATGGCTCCTTTTACTATGTTTTTACCCAATTGAAATAACAAAGTTTGTCATGTGTGGCCTATGTTTATTTGTACATGTCCAATAGAATATATTATTGCAGTTACAAAAAATTTCATTGTAGTTGCAAAAACAACTACATTATCATGCATCGTTGGATGCAATCCAAATTGGATGACATTGTTCACTTTTCATTTACATTTTCAATGAAAATCATATTAGTTGTAAGTTGTAATCACATCTACAACTAGAATTTGGTTCAACCCTTCTTCAGTTGCATATGCATCTATAATGAGTTGTAACTACATGGATTGGTAGGACTAACACATTGATAGTCATAAAATAAGTTGATTTGGACACAACTCACATAGTAGTTGCAAAATATGGTCAAAATGGACAACATTTTTCTTTTATTGATAGCCCTCCACATACCATTAAAGAAGATTTCAAGGCTCATAACCACAATTTAAAAAAAACCAAAACAAAAATAATTTCTTTGACACAAATTATAAACCATGTTTCCCAAAATTTGAAAAATCATAAAACCATCTTTATAACTATTAGTTTTTTATTAATTATTTCGTAAAAATTGTTAATTCCTTGATGTTTTTGAAATAGATGGGAACTAGTGGTTTATTTTATTTTATTTATTTTATAAAAAACTTGGAATCTAGGATTCTTTGTTTACAGAATTCAAATGAGTGATTTTTAGTAATTCAAATAAATATACAACATTATTTTTCATTTTTTATTGAATTCTTTTTATTGTTCCAAACAAATAGGTTGTTTGTAATTATAGATGGCTTTGGATTATGCAACTTCAAATCACATTTCAAACCAATGATGGGTGAGTAGTAAAACTTGCACCAAACTCATGCTCGTGGATTTCACTAGGAATCAAAATTGGCCCTAGTTGACCCTCTCCTAAAAACTTGAGTACAAAATTGAATTACATAAATAAAATATACACTCCATTTATATACAATGATGCAAAAGATTTTGTTGATTATGCATACATGATTAAATCATCACATGATTATAATAAAAGGTGCATGAACATGCAAAAATGTTCTTGAACAATCTTGTGTTTTCATAGGTCCTACTATTCTTTTAGTTCTTGATTGCTTCTATAATAGTGCCCACAAATTTTTCAAAATAAAAAGGAATTATTATTTGACCAAACATCACTAGCAAGGAACTTAATGATAGATGAAACAACAAATTTAAGAAAAACAACTAGCTATCAAGTAAGCATGTCATGATAAAACATCTTGCATTAAGTATGTGGATGAATGAATTATTTTCACTCACACTCATTCAACCATGAATTAATGTAGGATACTACTAGCATTGTATTATTGTGAAAAAACACAAACACAATGAACTACAAAATATAATAAAAATATAACATTTCTTCAAAGTTAAATATACTCCCACTACCTCACATTGGCATTGTTAGAAAGGAATAAAAACCTTTGAAACAATTCCAAACTACTTGCATATGTGACATAATATCTTTTCTATTGACATTGATTTTGTCAATTAATCAACCATCTAATATGCTATAAATATGTAATGAACATTAATTTCCTAGGATTGGTGCTTCTCTTGAATGTAATGATATTGCAAGTCAATATGTGTAGTGCATTGATGGAATTATATATTCTTCACCAAATGAACTACATTTTGGTTATCACAAAAGACAAATGCAAGGTTCCCTTGTGGCATGCCAATATTTGATATGATTGTTGAACCAAATTGCATTTTTGGTTGTTGCACATACTAAAACATATTCAACCTTTATATCGGGCAATGAAGTACATGGTTGCTTCTTTGTTGTAACATGTTATGGCTCCATTGCCAAACATGACAGTGTATCACATGTGCAACACTTATAATCATTTTGATCTCCTACAAAGTTTGCATCACAAAATCCTTTTGAATCATTGTTAGTAATTGTGCCATTGTACATAATTCCATAATCTTTGGTCCCAAGTAAATAATGCAAATTGTGTGTCATTGCTATCCAGTGTGTTTGAATAGGCCATCTTGAAAATTGTGTTCAATGACTCATAACATAGGCTATGTTTGGTTGTGTGAGTGTCATCCAACGTCTATTAGGCATCCTATTGCCTCTTTGTATAATGCAAAAATTTGTGCGTCTTCCTTTGTCACTACTTTTATATGAGTGTTGGGGTATGTTGGAATTGTAATTAAATTTTTGTTTTGCAATCCAAAGAATTGAACAACATCTATTTTGTATTTTTTTGGTTGATGAAAAGAATGTAGGTGTTGCAAGAACACTACATTTGAAATCCTACATAGTAATTGTTTGCTCCTTGTGCCACTTCAAAATGTTTTCATGAATATTGCAACATATTTGTAAGCTTCAATTTATTAATTGAGCAATTAATCCTATCATAAAAAAAACTTTATCACTACTTCAATATGTCCATTTGTGATAGACATAAAGGTCAACATTACTTGCCACTAGATTGCATCTTGTGGAAAAAGAATCAAAAGTATAATTCCATTGATTTGTTGGTTGCTTCAAGTTGTATATGTTTTGTTTGAATCTACACACCAACATCACATCCTTTTTGTACCCCTCTAGTTGTTTAATTAAAATTTCTTTGTCTAAATGTCCATACATGAAAGTTATGCATACATTGTACCACATCATATGCATGTTATGAGTTGTTACTAAAGGAAATTATATGTTCTAAATTGAATCATGTTTTTATCACAAGGTTAAATGTTTCACCATAATAAAATCCATGAACTTGTGTGTAACCCTTTGAAATTATTTTTGTTTTTTATTGTTTTGGGGTCCCATATTCCATCTTAGTCTTGATTTTGAAGACCCACTTTAACTTGATTATTTTTTATTTTGGAGGTAATGGCACCAACTCCCAAGTACAGTTGACTAGCAAATATCTATAGTCATCATCCATTGTTGCCTTCTATTGACATACATGATTTATTCAAGCAACTTCTTGGTATGTTCTTGGTTATATTTGATAAATATATGTAATGCACACTTGTGATATTCGATATGAATGAATGTCATCCCATTCCCCATATCTCTCTTAAGCATGTTGTGTTCTCTATGGTAGTTGAACTAGTTGTTTAATATTTCAACATTGGCTATAGATTTTTTTTACTTTGCAAGCAATCCCAAATCCTCTATCAAATTGAGTCCTCCTTCATACGTAGCCACATGACTTACTATGTCTTATGTCCTTGATTCATCATTTCAAGAATCATTTAAACCTCTTGCATTTCTTACCTAATTATTTACATTGACACTTTTTTCAGCATTTGAATGATCATTTGCACCTTCCACAAAATGGAGAATTCACCTCCACCACTATTAGTGCAAGCCCTTGGGTTACTTATTCTTGCATTGCTACATGCAAGTATTGTTGTGGATCATACAAAACTCCTTTATAACATTCATGGAGCCTTGTTGATGCATTCTCATTGAAGTTCACATATGTGGCAATGATAGTTTTCCTCCCTCTTAGGTTCCATAGCCTACTACCTTACTATTTTTGGCATATCCAACAAAAACCATGATGTGTTGTGCTTTCAGGTCCAACTTGGTTATAAGTTCCGTTGGCACATGTTTGAATGCAAAACATTCATTCTTTTTTGCCACTCCACTATTTGTATGGTGTGGATCTAATCAATGTTCTTGTTCATGTATAATATAGCACATGAACCATTGTATTAACTATTTCTGCCCAAAGAAACTTTGGCAAGCCTTTAACATGTAATATGTTGCAAACTACTTCCATTACAATCCTATTGTGTTGTTCAAAAAAAGATGCAACGCACTTGGAAAGCTAATTCATTCTAACCTATATGGGAATCTTTCACATTTTCTACCAAGAATGTTTTTGATCCTTGTATTCATGTCATGGTCATCATGGCTTTGGATTCATTGAACACCTCCATCTTAATATTCTTTTGATCTTTTTTTGCAACTATAATCTCTACAAAACTCTTCACAAAGAATGATTTAATCTCAATGTCCTCACTAGTTCTTGACGAAATGCCTTCACTCTTATCCTTTTGTTTTCTTCTACCATTTTGTCCTTATGTGAACATTGTGTGACCCATTTTCTTGCAATTGTTACACTTAATCCATTTTTCAACTCGATATATTCACTATCATGTTTTTTCTTGGACTTCACCTTCATTACTATATTCTATTTGAATTCAAGCCACTTGATGAGAAGAATGCCTTGTCCCCTTTAAACACCTAATACTTGTTTTGCATCTTAACCATGTTCTCTTGTTTCAACAATTGTATTATCAATGTTTTTAGTGTTTATTGATTATCTAGTAAGTTGTCGTATGCACATGTAACAAAGTTATAACTTGGAAGTAGGTTGCACAATATAGATCTGTAATACACATAAATTTTGGTATTATTTTTGCTAAATCATACAATCGACAAGCTATGTTTTTTTACTTTCAATACATGAACTACAATGTTATTTCCTTCCTTCCTTTTGTAATTGAAGAATTATTTTTATAATATGTACACATTTTCCTTGGAATGTCGCTCATGCAAAACTCCAAATTTGCTCCACATGTGCATTATTATATTACAATTGATGAACATTTTAAAATGTTGCTCATCCATAGTAGTCCCAAATGAATGTTCATATTATTATACCCAAAAACGAGGGTTGTTTTATCTATCAACACCATGATATAACTTACTTAGTAAATGGCATCATTGGAACTTCTAAAAGGCAATTGGGATTATCAAAATAAACAACCAATCTACATAATCTTCCAAATATTTAAACATCATAACAATCTATTTTATGGACATGAAGGAATCAAAACACTTCAGTTTTCTTTCAAGAGCGAACTAGTCCTTTCTATGGCAATTCATACTTGATAACACAAATTCCCAACTCTAATTATATGTAAAGATAATGAATGGTATACTCTCACCCATCACAACATTTAACCTTGGAAGTTGGACAAAGGAGTAAACACAACTTGGAATACACTACACATATAAAAATTCTTCCCATCCAACATGGATTTATTTTCAATATCCCACTTTCATTCTAGAGTTCCCACAACAATGTAAGTACTTTCTTCCAACAACATAAGATCCAATTATTTCCCTCAGAAGTTTGTAATGCCCAAACACAATTAAAACATGCCATTTAGACACTCATAAATCCCATAGATTTTTTCATCATCTCTTTTGAATTCGTCCCTAAAATATACTTCTAATCCTATATCTTCTCTTCTAAAGCTCATAACACAATTTGGAATTCACTAGCTCTAAGAAAAAAAATCAACATCTATAGGGTAGATGCAAGTTATAGTGGTTCATTCTTGTAATTAAATGATGTTTTTTCCTTGGGTACGTTTTATTCAAATGCATATGGTGATTAATATATCCTTAAATCTACTAATTGGGATTTGGATCTAAATTAATAATTTCATTATGAAGAGAATTGTGTGGTTATTTATTGATAAAAAATTCATTTGTTAGTAATAATGAATTTTTGAAGTTGAAAAATATGGATTGATTATTTGACTAGAACATCACAAAATAATTTTTTTTATATTGATTTACATTCCAAATTTGTTATTGGGACTGAATATATAATGTAATATAAGATGATAAACACATATGAAAAATCTTTTCTTTGAGAACCTTAATGATTTAATAACTAGGGACTTTTGAATGATTAAAATTGGACCATATTTTCATAAGTCCATATGAGTTGCAATTTTTCCTTTTTTTTCAAATTTTTTGTCCCAAAAACATATGTTTTGGAAAGTTTTAGATGGGGCATTATCTTTATGGACTTTGTTAGTTTTCCTTTTAGGACTTTTAAATTTTAAAAATGACATCAAATACATTAAATACAAATTTTCACATAAATTTGGAAAGGTTTGTAAGGGATTGAATGTGTATTATTCAAATATTAGAATAATAATATTTTTTTAAGTGACAACCATGACCATTTGAAATATCATTTAAAAAAATCTTGTATGGACTTGTAAGGAGTATAAAAACTATTGAAAATGAACCATTTGATTATGCATTTACCCTGTAGTGGGGCATTCGTCCCCAACCACATAAAAAAAGAGTATTTGATTACACACATTAAAATTCAATATTTGCAAACTTTCCAAAAACAAGAAGCATCAGCAAAACACCTAGCTTTTCTTCAAGACCACCAAAACACTTAGTTCAATTCAACTTCCACTCCTTATAATCCAAGCTTTTCCAATTTTTCAACACCATAGAATCCAGTGAATGAATCTTTGGCAAAGCTTCTAAATTTGCTATGAAAAGCAAACATCAAATATGATAAGCTTGTGAGCTAACCATCAAAATAAGAAATCTTAATGCACACATTTCCTTTGCTTTCATGAATGAAGGCACCTACAACCATAAAATAAAACAAACAAAATACCAAATACTTGAAGCAAACATAACCACCATATTGTTGAATGATCAACATTTCACATCAAATGTCAAATTAGGGTAATCCTAGTGTTTTTTTTTCACTTTTTCATCTTATTATTCATTTTAGGTCACACTACAACATTTGCACATCGTTAATGTTCTTCCTCTTCATGGTTTTTTCCCATCTTTAAATTGCAAAAATTTATCAGTCACAATCAATAATAAATTTGGTTCAAGCACCATCTCCATTTGATACTTCCATAGGCTAAATTTTCTCATGTTGAACATTATCTTTAAAATCCATTTTTCATTAAATTATGTGTTAGTTCTCAAGAAAATTTCTTAAACATTATGGGCCCTTTAACCTAAAGAAATTAAAATTACATACATAGAAAAATACACTCAATATCTATCCATAGTGGTGTGCAAAATATAATTGATTATGCATATGTGATTAAATCATCATGTAATTATAGTAAAATGTGCATAAACATGTAAAAATGTTACTCAACAATTTTTTCTCTTCACAAGTCCTACTACTTTGTTATTGTTTCAATGCTTCTAGGATAGTGCCCACAAATTCCCCAAAACAAAGAGTTATTACTTCAACAAGAGTTGTCGAAACACCTTATCATAGATGAAACTACACATTCCAAGAGGGCAACTAATTGTCAATAAGCATGACTTGACAAAACATATTGCATTAAGTAAGGAATACATAAAAACTCAATAAAAACTAATGGCCAATACCATCACACAGAAGACAAAAAAGAAAACCAAAAAAAGGTCACAAAGTGCATAGCCCAGAGGAACCAAAGAAGGAAGAGAGCTAGTCCCTCTCATGCTAGGAAACTACTCACCCATAGCCCCTCTATTGTTGCTAACATGCAAATCATGAGATCTAATAGTGATAAGAGGTTTAGAACGCATCTCCCGCTAATGTAATCTTCCTCTATAACAGAGACTAAAGCACATTGAAGAACAATACTAACATGTTGCTTGAAAAACTGAAAATAAAAAAGTGGATGAATGAATTATTTCCAAAATTGCTGGAAACTAGAATCACCAATTATCAACAATATTGAATACATGGTTACAAACCAACTTATTCACTAGTTGGCATCTTAGACAATTTTGAGGAAGTTGCTACTGCTTTCATTGGGCCATGTTTAGACCAAAAATTAACATTTCTGATCTAAAACATTGGATCTCATCTTCAGGATTTCTAGAACCAACCATTTACATTTACCATTACAATCAGTTTGCTTGTGTGTTATCAATACTCTGGAGAAAATGTAATTGAAAGTTAGGGTTTATGCCAAAAAAATGATTTTCTTGGTGAAATTTCACCTAATTGTGAAACAAAAAATGCAAAAGTAAAGTGATATCTAAGGTTTTCAGTCATGAGATTCATGAAAAGAAAATAATAATAAAAAAACTGAGATTTCTATATTTGGTTTTAGTAACTAGCCCAAAATATAGAAGGATGCTAAATGTTTTTTCAGTTTTGAATCTTGAGTATAGCCAAATTTGGCTAAAATCTTAATATGCATAATTGCCACTTTGATTATATCAGAAAAATTGACAAATGAAACACTGATCATGGCGATCACTTGCCATACCACACATCAGAATTTTCTTCAACCTCCATGTAAAGGCAGTTTGTTTAGGCCAGGCCTAAGAAAAAAAACTTATTTTGCAACCCAGATTGCCAGGGCAATGTGGCACACTCTCATACCTACAGACAATGGGGGTCAATTTATGAAGACTATTAAAACTCCCAGGGATGACCCCCATTGTCACTCATGAACATGAAGATGGGGAGCATAGACAGAATGGGGGCGGGTATTAGAAACTGCACCAACCCTCTCCAGGTTCTCAGAGTTGATGCCCACGGTTATCAAACTATCAAATACCTGGTTCTGATACATCACCATGTTTATAAAAAATCAACTACCTTGGTTATTACGTATAATCACGGTTTTCACTTTTTAAAATGTCAAATAGCTGCCTAGAAAACTGCTGGTTATTTGTGGGTTTTTTTCATGCAACTTGGCGGTTCTTTGATGGTTTCAAAATACCCGAACCAATGGTTCTTTGATTCCATGACATTGTTACATTGATTAATCAATGGATTGAAATATTACATTCATTCATTGCCAATCATGATATGCGATCATGAATGTGATTGAATGTTTTTTGGTTGGGTCTATGTGTCATGTTATAATTTGAGGGAAAATAGTAATGTAAACAAATTAATTGGATAAGATTAATTATGGATGAAAGTTTGAAATTCTTTATTTGAATTGAACAATTGTTCCAAATTTTTAACATTGTAAAAATTACATGTGTAAATGAATCTTTAGAAAAAAAATTCTACATGAGTTGTGCTTCTGCATATAAATTAATTACTCATATATTTATTAAGGTAGTTTGTTTCATTTGTCATACATTTAAATCTCCCAAACCATGCTGCCTCTCACCATGCACTTGGTATCATTTGGAAAGCCTTCAATAAGTGGGATTCCTTGGAGGTAATTTTGTGATTTTTGAACCCATGGTGCAAGATATATTGGATATAAAGAATTATTTTGAAGGAGAAATTAATTGGGTAATGAGTTCACATTTGAGTTAGTAGCACATGCCACAATAGTATTTGTTATTTGTGCATTCATTAATTAACTAGTTATAAATTACAAGTTGAGTTATATATATATAACATTTGGAACCCAAATTTTTTTGAAGAAATTAAAGATTTTTGTGCTTGAAACTTCATTGTTGGAATTGTGCAAGCTAGATGTGATTGGAACCTTTAGGGTTTAAAAATAAATTGTTGCACAAATTATATGATACTATTTTTTTTCTAACATAATATATAACTTTTCAGTTTAAATTTAAATGAAAATATCTTATAAGACTCTATTTTATAACATTTGTGGTCTTATTTACCCCTAGAACACCCCCATGTTTAACTCTTTTACAATCTACCAATAATGAATGTATGACAAATAGTATACACATTCTAAATGGGTTGAAACATTTTAATTTCAACAAAATGGTGGGACACAACTTTTAACCTCATATGATTAGGCAAATGCTTGATGAATTGGTGAGTATGCATCTTATCTCTAGCCTCACCTTCATCCACTAATACATATTTTGCAAACTTCCTACATGTAACATGAAAGACCTTGACAATTTTCATTAGTCTATATGTTTCTAAAATAACATTTTCAAGTTTTCTTTCATTTGAAAAATTTCAAAAGGGGTTTGAGTTACTTCCTCTTGTACACCCAAGTCGCCCATTTGCATTTTTGATTGATGAATTGCTGAATTATTTTTTTATGGAAAAAATAGATGAAAAAAAAAAGCCTATGAGCAAGTTCTTCAAGCCAAATACCATGAAAAAAAAAGAATACATGGTAGTTCCAACCATGTTTTTCCCCATAGAGCAGCTTTCCAGGAAGAAGGGGAGCAACTTTCTGGGAGAAAAAAATTCCTTGAAAAAAGAAAGGACTATGTTACTTTTTAGAGGAGAAGGGGACTAATTTGCAGGAGAAAGCAACTTCTTAGAGGAGAGAAGGGGACTAAGTTACTTGAAAGTACAAAAAATACATTTGTTCAAATCAAACTTTCTTTACACCATTGAAAAGCTCTCGATGCATAAATATGGAAAGTGATATTGCAATTTGAATTGAGATTATGAACTAAAAATTATGAACCCCACCAAAAAAAAAAGTTAAGAAAAAAAATTTCAAGTCCTCTTCTCACTGGAGGAAAGGGAGAACAATCAAACCTGGAAAATGAATTTCTGAAATAACATTACGCTTAGGTTGAATTGAATCCCATACATGTCCTTCTACAACCCAATGATTTTCCCTGCCACCCAGATGATAAGTTTAGATTTAGGTGTACAAGATTTATGCACATTGTATTGGTATTCTTGACTATTAAAGTCGTAGAATATTCAAAATGGGGGTGTGAGGACTCAGGACTCAGACCCCTCTTTTGGAAAAAATCATATATAACTAAGTACCTATTTCAACAAAAATTATAAATTATTAGTGGTGGGTGCTGTATTCCTGTGCAGGAGTTATGTGCTGGTGCTTGCTACCTAGAAGAAAAAATGGTGATGGAATCAGATACCATGGATATAACTGATACCTTGGAGTTTGAGTATACATTAAGGGTCACATACTGATGAAATCAAAGTAGGTAGCTTAGATTCCCAGGGCTAATTTTTTCCAATTTTATGATATCCAAAACTTTGGCGAATTTTTTCTCAAAAATAGCAAATTTGGTCCAATTTGCACTAGAAGAACAAAATTCTGCGAAAAAAAAGCACACTTTGTTTTGTCGAAATACATGACAAAATTTGTCCCCTAGTATCATCCCCATATCCGTCCCTTTGGATTTCTTTGGTTGCCAATAATTGCTTTTGCTCTTTCTTCGTGGTGCTTCTTCGCGAAAACTAGGAGTCGTGTTGTGTTCCTTCCGCCATCCCAAGAAGTTCCGTCACGAATTTCTGGTAAGGAATCTCTGCCCTTGTTTTTGTCTTACAAACATAAAAACACTCCTTCTGTGTTTGCTGCCTTTTTGTGTGCAAGGAGACTGAGCACGGGAATGCCTGTTCCATGATTCGTAAGCTCGTTGCTCAGCTTGCTCGCTGGGGTTTTTCAGGAGACAGAATAATGAATGTTCCACAGTACACAAAGTAGTCAATATTCCCCACATTTGCTGTGGTGAAGCATTAGGGTTTGTGTGGAGAAGAAATTCAGTATGTTCTTGGAACCAGTGAGGGTATTTACCGTGAGGAATGCTTTCTTACTCATGTCCTGACTGCTGAACTAGGTTTGCCTTGAATCCAAACAGGTATGTTGTCCCATTGATCTCCTCTAGGGTTTTGCAGGAGACAGAATAATGAATGTTCACAGCATACAAATAGTCAATGTTCTCCACATTTGCTGCATTAGGGTTTATGTGGAGAAGAAAAGCAGTATATTCTTGCAACCAGTGACTTGGATCTCCATACTTCCGGACTGTGGTTTGAGTTAGCCAACATTATGGCTGAGTCTTTCTGTGACTGTTGGTTTTGTGAGATGAAGTCAGTATGTGGGTTAATGTATTGCATTGAAGTTTTGACCAAACATTCTTGTAATGTTAGTTTTTTTGTTTTATTGGAACTGGCTGAATGCTTATTTTTAAATTGTTGTCATGGAGTTTTCTGCAATCTCATGCATGAGTTTTCCAGTGGCTTTAGAAGATGTTCTGCATCCAACTAGTCACCCTGGAGGCATATGCTTAAAGGATATGTTCAGAGTTGGGGATGCCCTGACCCTACCCTCGGTGTAGGCTTCTGTATGCCTTAGGTATAGATGCTTGTTTGTACAGGGACAATCTAAAATGAAACAATGCCAACTGTCATAAGCTTGTTGCAGCTTGAATGAGAATACTATTCTTGAGCTATGTCTCTTGACTGTTATCCCACATTCTGACTTAAGTCTTTCCATTGTTACTGCAAATGCAATAGAAACAACAGAAACTCAGGAACAGATGTTTGAATTATGGTATGCCCGAAAATTTGAATAGTTATTTTATACTTATTTGCATGCACCATTGGGAGTGGATGGCAGAAGGTCATTACTATATGTGCAAGGTCTGGCACTCTGTGAGTGACTCTTCAAAAGGGTATTGCCACACTCATTCTTTTTGTGTTAGTTTGGTTTTGCTGGAACTGACAGAACAGTTACTTTCAAATGGCTGTTCTGGAGTTTTGTGTATCATCTCATAGATATGGTTAATGTATGAGATTGACTGCTACCCACTGCCAGGAGTTGATGAAGTCTGGGGATTGTGATATCTGATTATGAACGTACATGTTGTGGTTGGTGGTGACTGGACAAGTCTGGTGACTGGCTGTTGTGGAAACTGCTCAGTTTTTTGAGTGTTGATTAGGGTTAGGTCTCCTCTTTTCCTGTTCCTGATATTCTTCTGGATCCACGATCTCTAATAACCTTAGCATTAGGCCATGTCTCAATTGTAATCAGGTTGTCTTAAACCACAAGTATGGAGAAGATCTCAAAACTTGTGGACATATATGCTGCCTTTTGATTCTATCATTCTTAATGAAGATTGCAGATGATTGCTTCTATGTGAGTCTTTACAAGCTAGTTTCATGGGCTGTTGATTGCAGCCTGGAAGCAAGAAGAGTACCAATATTCCTTGTTTTTTCTTGTGTAGAGACCATTTTCCACCCAAGACAAACACTAGAGGCTAAAGGGGGAAAAGAAAACAAAATGGGGGGATCTCCATCAAAGAAGATTGAGGAGGTCCTGCAGAATTCATCAGCATTTCATGCAGCAGTGGAAGCAAGCTTTGAGGACTGCATGGGCCTGGCCCAGCATGCATTTCCAGGCCTCCAAGCATATCAACTTCTGGATGCCTCAAGTCAAGTGTATGTCAAAATGGCTTTAGATGAAGGTGATATAGCCTCTCGCTACAAAGAGAGATTGCTCCCTCATCCTCCAACACAATTTGATGTTGATAAGGCTGTGCAGAAGGAGAGGCCTTTTGAAGGAGGCAGGAAGGCACTGTCCCTTAAAGAATTCCATGCCTTTGCCATAACTTTGTTTAGAGACATGGGATTGAGTACCGCTTACCATAGGCTCGCCCTGTATGTTCCTATGGGTGGCGTTGCTGTTCTCTGTGCACATGAGACGGCAAAGAGGCTCCCTATCATAGGTCCTGTTTACAGAGCTGCCGGTCCTCTCATGCCAACTCTGTTGCTTGCATCAGTTTTAGGTGTTGTGGTATCTAAACAATTGAGTCCCAGTTGAATGTCATGAACATTTGTACAGCTTTTTTTGGATTGTATATTGTACTTCTAGCCTTCAACCTCACAAGAGCTTGTTACAAACCAGTACTATAAGCACCGTGCATTTACAGAGGAACCAAATTGTTGAATGGATTAGTTTGTGTTAGCAGTAGGACCTGTTTTATATTGGCAATTGGGCTTCAGGACTTTGTGAAGGTTGTATGTAGTGCTCTTTACTTCACATACAATCTGCAGAGTGCAACAGATTCATGCTTGGAGGATTAAGCTGCAAAAGGAGCAATTGTTTGGTGAATTTAAGAGCTTCAGATAGGTTACGGATATCCACAGGCTCTATGTAGAAAATCATTATATCACTCTTGGTGTCAGAGGAGAACTCTCGGGTCCCACTTCCCTACTACTGCTATTTTCTAGAAGTTTCTGGACTGTAACTGTTTTTCATTAGCCATAGTAGTTAGGATATTCACTGAATTGGTTATATGCACATAATGCATGCATTTAATTATCCTGGCTCTGTAGTCTTGTATTTATTTAGGTTCTTGTCTTTTGGTGTTTGCTAGGTATGTAGATAGTAACTAGGTTTCTGTAAACTGTCCACTCTAAAGATCTGCAAAACTATTGATGGTCAAGCCACTGATGCCAATTGCCAAGCCACTGCTGGGAAGTTAGGCTGGGACTAACAGCAAGCTGATATCTACAAGACATCATGTCAGGGAAAAGAGGAATTTTGAGAGACATTTTATATTTCTAGTTATATGGTCTGTCAGATTTAGATCAAAGAGAGAAGTGGGTTGTCCTACATATTGACTATTTCTGGCTACATGGAAGAATGCTACTTTATGAAAATACATCTTAGAATACAGGGCACTGCCGGGGTGATGCAACTTGGACAACTGTTGAACTAGTATGTCATTCTACTAGTGTGCCATTCACACCAACTTACTGGTCTATCAACTTAACATATGCACTGCACCAAGAGCGCACTTGATTAGTTTGCTGATTAGTTTGCCATCTAGAGTATCTCCACTGCAGTATAGTATCCAGGTCTGCAATGGCAACGTGTTGATGAGTTTCCCACCCAAACCCCTGTCTCACAAAATTTTAGCCGGCCTCATCACTGAGGCTCCCTGCTCTTGCAACGAGGTCCTCTGTGCTGCATCAACAAGAGCCCTGCTATCAGTGCGAGAGAGCCATTTTGTTTGCTTGCAGTTTTTTGCCTTTTGGGTTTTTTTCCTTGTTTGGCATTTTGTTTGTTTTTGTTCACAAGAGCCATATGAGTGATGGAGGATTTGGCACACATACAATGATAGACCCTTCATTGAGTCCTTTCCATAGCTGTCTTCTGGACTGGCTGCTACTTCCACCTGGAGCAGAATCTTCTGGTCACATCCTCTTGTCTGCCATCAAAAGTTGACAATGCCCTTGAAGACCTTTTACACCCAGTGGGAGAAAATGTTACCAGATTTCTGAACTCTTTTTCATTTCCATTGTTGAAGAATAACCCTTAGAATCTTGAGTGTGGCTGCAGTGGACTTTTCAGCACAAAGAATTTTTTCCCACTTATATTTGTCTATGGATGGGATGAGGAGGACCACAGTGAGGAAAAACATGAGTATGAAATGAGATGTAAGAACACAAAGCTAGCTTGAACTGTGGAAAAGACTCATAGTCAAGCTCTTGGTGGCACTGTCTCATGTTGCCTGTTCCCTGCAAGCTAATGGTTTCAAGATGAAGAAGACCAGCAAATCAACAACCACATGTTTCAAAAACCCGCAGTAACCCCAACAAACAGAGAAATAAACAACCCAAAAGCTTGCAAACAAAGCTTCACACAGACCAGAGGGGCCAAAAAAACCAGCAACAAATGGGTTCATGACTAGATCATCAAGACACAAGAAATCTCGAAATGAAAACAGAGTTGACAAAATCACAAAACAAAACAAAACAGAAGATGAACAACAAAAAGAAAACTAGACCTAGAAACAATCCCCAAATTGTTTTTTCCCAAGGTTCTGGTGAGGAATCCGAGAGACAACTTAACAGGGCTGCATCACATGGTTATGGTGCAGCACCATAGCCCTTGACTGGTTTGCAACAGGCAAAATCCCCAGCAATTTTAGTTTTGCCGGGTGAATTTAACTATTTGCGGTGGAGATGCTCTAATCTGTCAAGCACCTACGATGTTCCAGATTCCTGAAAATGCAGTGACAGTAAATACTAATTGGAAACCCTGCAGCTTAGGGCACCTTCACCTATTGAATAGGTGAACCTTCAGCAAGGGCATTTAATGCTAATGGATAGAGACCTTAGCAGCACCCCTAGCTGCACCTTCAGCTTGGGAATTCTATGCCAAAGCTCAAGGTCTGGTAACTCAATTCCAAGATGCCCTTACACATAAGTATGGCATGAAACAGAAGAATTGAAGGAATATTCCCAGTCACACATTCGTCCCTGATCTGCAGCAAGCCTTTCAACTGTATGCAGCATGCCCACTAAACACAGTCCCTGAGTTTTGGGAGCTTTTGAGGGTATGAAACGAACACAATGATAATCACCATAATACACATCCAGCAGATGCTCAATAATTCAAAATTCCTTCAATTACTAATAAGGGAGTGCCTCTAACAAAAGCCCGAGCATTCAACAATTCAACCATAACTAACTCAATTTTGAAACTATACCGTTGGGTTTAATTGTGTAAACTACCTATCATAGAACCCAAATAGCCAAGTTACAAGGACTGAACTTAGGTTAGCAGCACCGGTGTTGGGTGGTTCTCCCTTTTGTGAGAACTGTCGGTTCTGGTTATCAAAATCATTTTAAGGAACCTTCAAGGTTCTCATTAAAAAACATTTAACCGATTTTGATAACCTTTAAGGGTTTCAGATTTTGGGGAAAAAAATCCCACCAGTTTTCAGTCCTGTTGGTTCTCATAAAAATTAATAGCCCTGGTTTTCAGCACCGGTTTTCACAAGCCAGTTTTCAAAAAAATTAAAATCCTATATTTAAAATTATTTAATTAAATTTTCGCATTAAATTAAATTTTAAAAATTAAATTATTTACTTGTAAAACATGAAACAAATGCAAAATCTTAAAATTTTTATTTAAAATTTATTCTAGTTCAAATTCACCATGAATTTTATTTTTTTTCTAATTGTTCATCCATCTCAATAAACTCTACTAAATCACTAGAAGATTTACAATTGGCATCATCAGGCCAATTTTGCTGACAAAAAATAATTTCTTTAAGTTTTCTAATTGTAAACAACATCTTTTAAGGTTGGTGAATATGCTAGATTAAGAAAAAATTCTTTTCATTTCTATTTGTGATCCAACAATTCTTAATGTTTGTCAAGCAAGAAAACCAACAGTGAGGAACATAAACCCATGTTTTTACCACCATTATAGATGGCATTTGATTTTCTTAGGATCCATTTGAAATCTCCTAAAAATCAAGAATTCTCTATTAACCAATTTTGTCACTGGTTCACTTGTGCTAACAATCGTCTCAAAAATATCCAAGATGTTATTTTCATAAGATCCATGTTCTATAGATTCAACATCATAATTTTTCACATGATGTAAGTGATGATAACATTTCAAAAACATGGGTTGCAAAGACTTTAAATCACACTCTTCTATAATAGAAATGCCTTGCTTACAACCAACAAATGAAGATACCAAACAAAAGTTTTTGAATTGTGAATCTAACATCAATGAAAGCATGTTATGAACTTTTCTTTCTTCATATTTTCCTAAAAATGAAAGAAAAGAATCAAGAATACCACAAATTTGTTTCTTGATGTTAGAAGCAAACAAAAACAATTCAAGAGTAATTGCAAAATCATCATCCATAAATTGGTTTAAATTATGTACAATTCCATCTTCTTTTAACTTGGAAATCATTGTGATGGCATTGTTTAGGGCATCACTAAGTAACTAATGATCTTTGGATTGGTTTAGAACACAAGCAATAACAATTGTAGACAAGCAATCAACAATTGTTTCACAAATATGCCAAATGATAATAGGGGGAACTCAGCTAGAAATCGAACAACAGTTTGTGAACTATAACATAATACAATGGCCTTTCAAGATAATAAGGCTTATTGAAAGAAGATTATTTTGCTTGCAAACTTGCACAATATTTAACAAACTATTGTTATTCTACGAAAAAAATAAAAAATTGCAAACCTTGTAACTATATTTTAAACAAAAATAACTAAAAAGATACCTTGTTTTGACAAGGGTGTTTAGCTTTCTTGGATAAATTCTAGAATCAATGCAAGATTTAGTCCATTCATGCCTTCCTTTTCCAAATTTCTTTGGCCAAATTATGCACTTATGTAAATCAAACTTGGTTGACTTAATAGAAATATGTTTCAAGTTCTTACAATTTTTTTCTTCAATTGTCCCATATTGACATGCTTTTAAAAATACATGACCAAAACAAATGTTTTGAAAACTTTCCACAATAACCCAAACTTCACAATTCACCACAAATTTTTAAGTTGTTGTAATGGCATTCAAATTTGCAACTTCATCCTTAACATATGCAATAATTTTTTTCTTTAAATCATATTGATCTAATAATTCAATAATTCAGTAAATTTCCTACCATAGCTTATCGTGTAGTGTCATTTGCTTTAAACAATCCTTTTGAAATATGTTAAGGCAACCACTTTTCACTCAAAGACCTAATCACCAATGCAAAAATATTATGTGCACCCTTTAACATCCACAAATCAAAACTAGCTATTGTAGAATAACATTGTTTCAATTTAGGTGACACATTTTAGTTTCATCTTCTCCACCAAACCAACCAAAACCTCTTGTGAAAACATTTTTTTTGATGGAAACACAACTCTTGGACATAAATGCTTTACAAGACATTTCAACCAAGTGCTTTCAACAAATTGAATAGGGAGATGATTTTCAACAATCAAAAGGGCAAGGTCTTGCAAAAGTTGTTTTTGTTGCACAACATCCTTCTTAAAAAGATCTTTTGCTTTGTCATGCAACATAACTATTTCACTACCTCACATTTGCTACTAAATTTCCTATGATGAAATGGGCTGAACCCATGAATGGCCTAATGGGCTCCAATATGAGTTCATTAGTTAGGGTTGGAAGTTGTGTGGTCTTTTGTATTAGTATCATATGTGTCTAGCTGAAACATAAAATCTTTTATGAATTTTGTTATTCATATGTTGTAGTTGTTGTCCTTGTATTGAGAGTTGCTCCCCTTCGAATCAGCAGATAGAAAATGTTCCATACCACATGGCAGCAACCAGATCTTGTCCAAACATCCTCATAGTACAAGGATCTGACCTGCAATATGTCAGACCTGGATTAGTGAAAAAGGCAATCCAAATTTTGTAATAAAAGATTCCATGAACAGAATAACACTTGAAATAGTCTTTGAAGCTAAGAGGCAATTATAAGTACAATGAATCTCTACAATGCTTCAGCAAGTCCACTGGAGTACTGGAACACAGTT
This sequence comes from Sphagnum tenellum, assembly GCA_963921925.1. Lineage (NCBI taxonomy): Eukaryota > Viridiplantae > Streptophyta > Sphagnopsida > Sphagnales > Sphagnaceae > Sphagnum > Sphagnum tenellum. Next base: position 14,248,444 of record OY998155.1, read on the forward strand.
TTCTCCAGACACAGCATGATAAACTAAATTCAACCATGTATCTACTGAAACAATTACCAAATGAAAGCTCAAGCAGAAAAAATAGAGAACTTTTCAGACTCAGCGAAACAGGCCCAATCTGATTCAGATAGCATAAATTGACAACCTGCATAACAAAGAAGGCAGCTAGAAAACAGACCAAAAGGAAATCCAGTTGCAAACCTCAAAGACATACAAAGACAACTTAGGCAGCAGATGTTTGAAGGAGGCAGCTTACAAACCAACATAGAAAAGCCCTGACAATTTTGAGCAGGCACAATAAATGAAAAACGACGTGTATAATGATTTAGCCAAGAAAATTTTCCCAGTTTTCAAGTACCAGGAAGTCTATTATGTGGAGACTCTTCAGTATAGGCACACAACCAGCTACCAATCAGAGCTGGAACAAGATGGAGATCATGACAAGGATTGAAAGTAACAAACATTCAGGACAACCTCAATAAGTAAAGTAAAACATGTGAAACTAGAGACAAGCCAAAGAGAGAACAATGTATACCTTGGACCTTTTGGAGTCACCCAGATACTCCTTAGCACTCCACCTCTGTTCCCCACAAGGACAGAGCTCCAATCAAACAAATGGGCTGAAAATTCATCATAATGGAACAAAAAGTGAATGGGAATAGCTTACATCTGTGTGCAGGCAGACAAAGCAATTCTTAAGCTTCTCACAAGCACATTACCTACCACAGGACTTTAGTTCCAAGAATAAGCTTTGTGAGACCTCAAAAAAGTGCAAATAGAGCAAGGAAAATGAACTTGATGCTCGAGCATTCTAACCTCCATCCGCCATAATATTCTCCTCTGGAGCAACAATTGAGCTGCGAACACCAGGCAGTTGCTGGTGAAGTGGCATAGCTAAGTCATCCTCAGAAACCAGTTCAATCCCCAGCACAAGGGCTTTCTCCCCAACATCTTCAGAATCAATCTCTTCACAAAGTGGCACCATCCAATCCATTGCACCAGGCAAAGGACCAGGTAAATCACACAGTACCAGATCCACAACATCCTTGACTAGTGGGAACAGAGCACAACTCTTAGAAGCACGTTTTGCCTTTGCTGTGACTTCTTTTTTGAATGCATCTACATCAAACTGGCTGTCTTTTATAGACTTGACATGCTTAAGGACCAGGTCTTGGTCCTTCCAATTGCAGAGAATTGGCTTATGATAACCAGGGGGATAAGCATAATGAACAGGAACTTTGCCAATAGCATGCAATGCTGCATCATATGCTCTCATTGTTTCATCTTCTGATTCAAAACTTCCAAGCCAAATTCTTTGTTTCCACCCAGCTGGCCTAATTTCTGAGCGATATTTGCTATTTTGGCTACTAGGGTAGCGGACTCCCTCCTTCTTTGTTTGTTGGGATGCCACTTGTGCCTGAATTCCTTCATTGTTCCCATCCCTGCAGAGGAAGATTCAAAAATTGACAGGCATGATTTAGAAGCGGACAACATAAGCATCAATGGCCTTCCAAAACCAAAGTACCATCCAGGTGAAATAGGACAATCAGACTGCAATTTTTCCTGAAACTCAAAACATTCACCACCAACTAACATAGTCAAGGTTGCAAATCAAATAAATCCAACAGGTTCCATTGGATCAGCATGGTGAAACAGTTCTCAAGGTCTCACTGAGACCAGAAAGATTTGGCATAACATCAATCCCCAGAGGGATGCTACATGACCTGAGATGTGTCTGCAATATCTTGCAGGAATGACACCATTCTGAAAGATATCAGGTACACAATTAAAGTGCAATATGAAGCTTCCAAACCAAGCCCCTAGAGCTAACTTCATCCAAAATACTGTAAAAGTGGAACAGAATTGAACAATAAGACACAGATAGAATAAAGCCTCCATCAGATGGCAGTACAGGGTTGAAGACACATCTGACAGGACACTTGTGTGCAGAACCCCCCCATGTTGCCTACACAGCTGGTTAGCCATTAAACCTAAATGCTCTTGATCAGATTTTGGTTTGACTTTCCTGCAGATGAGCACAGTGGAACGTTTGTCTCGACAACTCTATAGTTTGGCGGTAGCAACACCAGAAACAAGTCCACTATCCAATGCATCAGAACCCTTCCATTCTACGAGGGCATCATCAAACCCTAAGTAATGGGGAAACAGATTTACCATAAAGGCAACACTCAAAGCTAGAATTGAATATATCCAAAATAGCTAAGATATAACCACTAAGACTTGAGAAATCTCTTTTCTCACAATTAATAAAAGGCAAAGCAAGGTTAATACTTCTTCATTAAGTTACAAAAAATTCCATATAAGGAAAGAAAAAACTGAGAACAAAGGACCATAAAATAAATAACAAACAAGGACAAAAACCAAAATAAACATGCTTGCAATATGAACAACAGTGCCAGTCTCACACCTGTGTACTGAGTTTCAGCAGCAAATCCAGAAGCAACAGGAAGACTCACCCATGGTACTAGCTAGCAACAAACAACAACAGAGAGAGAAAACACACAACAGAAGAGACTAAACACACAGAAAAGGACAACAGGGGAAAGCATAGACCAAGTGAGCTTACAAGAAGCTCCCCACTTACAAGACTCTATACAGAATCATTTGTAATACTCCAAATGCTGAAATTCCGAAAAGAAGACTCTATGCAAAATCTTTAGAGGGTAGCCTTTATTCGTTAGAAGGAGAATAAGACTGACAATCTGAGAGACAAAAAAATCTTTTGACCTAAAAAGCCTCAAAAACCTGTAATATTGACAATAGATAACTCCCAACTTCGCGGTAATAGAGATATTGGAATCAACATGAGGCATACAAATCATGTCAATACCTGCATACTCTGGTTGAGGACGTTTATCAAAGATATCACAGGATATACCTTGAGGATTTTGCTTCACAGCTAGATCCAAGAAGTTACAAGAGAAGCCTTTAGAAGTACAATTTGGCTCACAAGATGTTTTTGGGCATATGCCACCACCAAAAGAGTCATGGTCTAGGTATAACCACTAAAGCTCAAATCCAGCTTATCACGTGTAAGAAACAGCTAAAAAGAAAAACCTACACTCTGCCATAACCCTGAGGCAACCTAACCACAGAAACCACAGACTGAGATCACAGCCATGAAGAAAAACATGTAAAAAGATGAGAGGGCAATAATACCAGGCACCCTGGCTTCTAATCAACCACGATAAGTCCAGACAAATAGCTGAAATTCCATATCAAGTCAGAAACAGCTTGTAAAGAAATTGTCTGGTAGTCAGAACAAAAAACACAGAGGAAAGTCAGTGAGGCAACACGGACTCCAAGGCATTTGCATCTTGAGGGGGAAAAAACCGGAAAACACATCTCCCAGCCAACATTCCTTGGTCTGACATTTCGCTGTTGACTGCGAGATGTGTTCTCCGGCTTTCCGACACATATTCTGACAGAGAAATAAACAATCGAAACCCTAAACCTAATAATCTGAACCAAAAATTTGATCGACAAAAATGTCGTGAAAGGTTACGGCATTCATGGCCCGAGCTCATCTCGATTCACATATCTACCTTGAAGTGCAACACAGAAATTCAACTTCATAAACGGAAGCAAATATCCTAAAACGCACAAAATCAAGTTTGCGCTTTAAAGGTACAGACTAAAGTTGCAAAAAAAAAAAAAAAAAAAAACAGAGAAAAACGAGAGAGAGAGAGAGAGAGGTCACATACTCCGGCAAGTTACGACGACGACGCTCTAGCTCCTCGCAAGTCTGGAAGTCGGGCATTATGGTGGACTGCCGACTTGGTAATAGAACTGAACCTACCACGCTATGCACTCACCAACAACAAAGACTGCTAAAATTAAAACATAAGAGAAATCTGAAGAGGGGTAGAGAGGCTCTACCAGAGCCCCCAGGGAACTAACTTCAAAAGAAACCCATTGTCATCTCGGACGCATTCCTCTCGCTCTTCCAAGTGATCGAAGTGCTATTCCACGACGCCCTTCATCGTCTTCATATAGGCTGGTGCTACGTTAGTGCTGCGCGTTATCGTCATGTCGGAAAAAGATCACAATTAAGGTCCCACGCGTTCTTAGGACATAATAATTAGCATCCCTAATAACTGGGAACAAAGTTGTAAGTCAGATTCATGGGACCACTATAAGGGCCGCAGTGGACCAACACCTACCAGCACACCATGAAGGATGGATGATGAAAGCAAGTTTTCGTCGGGTTTCCACTACCTTACGTAACCATACTATTTAGCTCAGTTGCTTTCTTTTACTACCTACCTACGTAAAGATCCCGTAGATTTTTCTTAGTGTATTTTTAGGACGATTAATCACCTGAATTTTGCAGTAATTGAAAACTGTACCTTCCACACATTTCGGAAGCTACAAATTTCAAACTCAGTAATCTATCTTTTGCATATTTGCATGATTTTTCACATTTTATCAGTTTTTGTCTTTATGTAGACAGGGAAGCGGAAAGAAAAATCACCGCTGGTCTTTACGCAGGGAAAGGGTCTGAAAAGCGACCCTTCAGTTTTTTCGACCCGTCCCCTCGGCCTACCGACCCGATAAGGTTTATTTTTTAGACCTTTCTCCTATACTACGAAATTATCAAAATTAATTTTTTAAATCCTTCCTCTCTCCATTTCCAATTTTGCTTTTATGTTGTTATTACACAATAGGAACTTGCTCGTGCTTTGTCAGCATTTGGCGGTCTCCTTTCTCCTTTTTGCTTTGGCCAAAAAAGCTTTGTAGAAGGAGAAAGCAAGCAAAGCATGTTATTCATAAACAAATTGCTAGAAAGTTGGTGGGCTTATCATGAAATAGGTTGGCGGCGTTGGTGGTTTTGGGATCCTGTAGAAAATGAACAACCTGCCTTAATAGCCTCTTGTTGCCTGTTATTATTAGTAGGTAGTAGTAAAAACCAGAGTGGGTGGGTATTAGAAATTGCACCAAACCCTTGTTGGGTATCAAAGTTGATATACATGGTTATCAAAAAATTAAATACTTGATTTTGATATATAATCATGGTTATCAAAACAATCAAATGCCCAATTATTATATGTAACTTTTATAATAAACTTTTTTAGGAGTTTAGGAGAAAAAATCAAATATCCACCTAAACCCTCCAGGTCTTTGCTGGTTCTTTCATGAAACCCTGACAATTTGAGATATTAGAATCAGCGGTTCTTCAACTATGAAATTTTTTAAATATCCCAAACTTCTGGGTAGTACAAAAATGAAATAGCCAGCCTACACTGGGAAAAACAGCCCTTACCAATGGAAAAAATTACTTATCTTGTAGTCACCTATTTTGGTGCAAGAATTGCTATGCACATTATATATAGACCTAAATAGGTAAGATAGGTCTGTAGATAAGAGGGTTATTAAGGTGAGCTGTTGTAAGTAGGTAGTAAAAACACCCCTTACCTATGTTAAAATTTGCATACATTGTAATTACCTATTTTCCCACCTATCTACTTTCATATTGGACCTGCTTCTTACAAAATGGGTGACCAAGGTGTAACTAGATATTAACTCAGTTGAGGTTAATTCACAACTGAGCCATAGAGGGCATCCAGCCTGCTTGTACTTATAGATTGATTTTGATGGTCACAACTTAGATTAATGAACTTAAACCTTAAACAATTGTTGCAACATTCTTCTTTTGTCACCAATACTCAACTTCACAACTTGAACAAGGAACATTGAAAGCACAAGCACAACAACTACAAAATCCTTGCAAAATCTAGGGCAAGAGGTGCACAAAAAAAATCGATGATCAATGTTCAATTTTGAAGAGGGATATTGCCAACCTACAAGTGTGCAAAGGGTTTAACAATGGTGAGGGCTGTTTTCCTCTTGTTGAATGTTGTGGCAAATAGGCTTTAGAGATGCAATTGTAATAGGCTATTACTAGATGGCTATGATGTGATCCTTTTGGCATCCTCTATGATTATGGAATACAAGTTTTTGACATAAGCTACAAGGTTTAGAGTAGCTATTTGGTGCAAGTGATGATGATGTGTAATTTTTCTAGCAAAAAGACCATTTTTTTCAAGTTTTTCTCTTTGTTCATGTGGCCAGCCCTTGGCAAATGGGGAATTTTGGTGACAATTCACCAAAAATCAAAATTCTGCACTACATACAATACAACTATGGCCTACCTATTGGAAGTAGGAACCAGCATTGGTCAATTCTGCACTCTGGGCCAGTTCTATGTCCTTAGCCATTGTAAAGGAGGAGTGAACTTTATACTAATCCTATACATATATGCAAGTGGACTGATTTGGGTTTCTTATTCAAGTATTTTTTTTCCACCTTTTCCCTAGGTGGCACATACAGTGGCCAGCTCCAGTTTCGGTGTGACCAGTTTAGCTTTTAACATGTATCAACAGTGGAAAAGCTTGAGATTTCAATCAAAGGTGCACAGAACTAGTCTCACTCTTGAGCAGGCCCTGGAAGAGCCCACTATAATCTAATGGAACAGGAGCTCACCCTAACCAGGCTTGTCATGTTCATATATGGAACAGGCCCTACCATGGTAGGAAGGAAGATCACAAAGTATTAGGAAAGAGGGACGGCTACCAACCGAGAACATGGAATAGGCCATACCATAGAAGGTAGATCCCAAAGTAAAAGAGAGATGGGCACCTGCCGACTAGTAAACACTTATATGCACTTATTTATCCTTATCTTTTGTATTCAGTTTTTCAGGCAACGTGTCAATATTGCTTTCAGCATGCTTTAGCCTCCCCTATAAAAAGGAAGTTGGCATTGACCAGAGATACTTGTTCTAAATCTCCCATTACTATTAGATCTCATGATTTGCACTCAGGCAACATTTGAGGGGCTGTGAGTGTGATAACTTCCTATCACAAGAGCTAGTCTCTTTCCCTTCTTTGGTTCTTGCAGGCTTTGGATCTTTTGGCCTCTCTCTGGGCTTCCCTTTGTCTTCCACGTGTTGTTTCCGGTCATCAGTTTTTATTGAATTTTTTATCAGGTTGACAAAATATTTATATACACTTCTGTATGTTATTGTCTAGGTGGTTTTAACAGAAGTTCAACACTAGATGATACTAGGTATTTACAAGAAGCTTCTAAAGAATTCAACCTTGTCCCCCCCCCCCTTTGGCAGGTATGTGGGAGGAGGGTTGGCAGTTTGTGCATAAATGGGATTATTGGTAGGTTTACAGCCTTGGGTGAACCACGAATAGCCTACAATTGTACCACAGTAAAAGCCCCCCTAGTTTGTTGGGAGTTTTTTTGGGGTTGCTTGTAGAAGGGGCAGGGTGAACCAACGCCGCCACAGGTACTTAGAAAAGGGGCAGCTAGAAAGCATTGGGGGTGGGGGCATTGTAGTGCGTGGGGACCATCTTCCGTGGGTGGGGGGCAGGCGGGGAAAGACCGAGGAAGATTACAAGAAGGGATATGGGGTGTGCCACACTGTGGCCTTGCCATTTACATTAAAAAGTATGTTAAGGCAAAAGAAGAATTATGAAAATTCAAATATTTCACCAAGCAAAAATATAATCTTCAAAAAAATCCTCTAAAAGAAACCAAATTCCTTCAAGAGATCATAACTCCATAACTAATCTCAAGTTTCAACACAAGCCAAAAATATCATCTTAAAAAAATCCTCATATAAAAATAGACCTATTACCTAGGGGCCAAAATCCCTTAAGCTACTATATACTCTATAATGAATCTAAACACTATATTCTTGCCTTGGCAGGCAAGGCCAAGGAATGGAGGGGGAAATCTATCAAGTGCATGCTGCCTAGGCACAAGGTTAGAAGTTAGAACACAGCCTCTTGATGGTGAGATGCCTTTTTCATTGAAAGCAAGCTGCTCCAATGGAACCAAAACAATTAAAAAATGGAGAAAAGGGTTTTTAGCTTCTTTGGGGTTTCTACGCTTTGGCGATGGATGAACCAAATTCAGCAATTTTTTTAGCATTACATGTGTGAAAAAATTATACTCACTTCTAAATTTGAAATATATTGAAATTATTTTAGTGAAATTTGAAAATCGACGGGAAAGACAATTTGGCACTGTGCCCTTCTGCAGAATAGGTAGGGTGTTCTTTGCAAGGGGTATTTTAGCCCGGGCCAAAAATGGTAATTGGAGGGGGGGAGGGGATTTTTTTCATCTTTCCCTGGTTCCCAATGTGTTCCCACTCCATTCCTTTAAGTTCTGAATGGTTCCCCTTAGGTTCCCAATGTGTTCTCCAACACGTTTTCCATAGCACCTCACTTTTATCCCATATATTTTGACAAATGTTGTCCTCCTTTCACCTATACAAGTGCGCCAAGGGGAGGAACTCTATATTTCAAAAATAGAACCTTCAATTTGGAGGAGCCTCCATAATTTTATCTTTTTAAGTGATGGGCCAATCAAATTGGCTTTGTTGCAAGAAGAAGAACTTGGAAGGCACCTTATTTAATCAATAGGAGAGGTGAATTGAATAGGTAGGGTGTTCTTAGGAAGGGCTATTAGTCCAGGCCAAAAATAGTGGCAGCCAAATTTAGGAGTAGAATTTCCATTCAACCAATGAGAAGGGGTGTCATGGAGTGAAGGGGCCTCCCTTTTCTTTCTTGTGCCCCAGATCTTGGAAGGGGGTATTAGCCGAGGCCAAAAATAGTGGTAAACGGTTTTGTAAACAAAAGTTGCACGCAACCAATGAATGGCTCAGTGTGCACTAATGAGGGGTCCGGTTTTTTTCTTTTTGGAGGGCGGGGGATTTTGTTTTCTATAATTGGAGATGTTGCCATGCCATTAACCCAGGGCCAAAAATGGGGACAAACAGTTTTGGAATAAAAGTTCCATGCAACCAATGATAGGCTCAGCATGGAGACATGAGGGGTCCAGTTTTATTGTTTTGGGAAGGAGCGGGGGGGGGGGGGGAGGATTTTTTTTGCTTTTTTTCTTTGTCCCTCCCTATATGTTCCCATGAGATTCCAAAAGGGTTCCCCAAGTTCTCAAAACGTTCCCCCAAAACGTTCCCAATAGTTCCTTATGGGGGGGGAGGGATTTTTTTCATTTTTCCCTGGTTCCAAATATGTTCCTTTAAAGTTCCCAAAGGGTTCTCATCATGTTCTCAATAGGTTCCTCAAGTTCCCAATGTGTTCCCCAACATTGTCTCCATACCACCTCATTTTTATCCCATATGCTTCAGAAACTGTTGTCCTCCTTTCACCCATACAGGTGGGCAAAAGGGGAGGAATTCTATACTTCAAAAAAGGACCTTCTATTTTGAGGTCTCCATAGTTTCATTTTTTTTGAGTGATGGGCCAATCAAATTGGCTCATTGCAAAAATAAAAAACAGAACTTGGGAGGCACCCCATCTAATTAATATGAGAGGTTAATTTGAACCTTCACTTGAAGCTTAACACGCTTGGATCCAATACATAAAAACTCCTGTTTGAAATGTATGAAACAATGTGTACGCAGCAAGTTGGCTGCACCAGGTTACCGATTATTTGTTGTACACAGATAAGTGATGGGCATATCAAAAGTGAACTTCAGGCTTGTCTGCACTCCACAGGAGTGCATGGCAGGGCTGGGCACGTTGTTTGGCTATGAACTTGTTGTACTGGCACCCGTCTGGTTTCCTGCGTGTGGAGTCTGCTGAAAATGTGATGCATAAGTGATATTTGGTTGAGAGGGGACATTTCTGCCAGATATCAGAAAGCGTGGCCTCTGTTTCCTCCTTCAACTGCAAGTAGCGAAGGTTTTAAGGACCTCGAGGCTCAAGCTAATCATGAAGTGGTCTGATTCTGGTGACAAATCCAGACGAGTGTTGGGTGGTTCATTGAATCTTTAAAGAACCATAGATTTGGGTTCTTTCAGTATTCCAAAATCAAAGAACTACCAGTTCCTCTTCTTTGAAAAAATTAGAATCAAAGTACTAGCAGCTCCGGTTCATTTAAAAACGTTAAAGAATGGACAGTTTTCATGAAATAACCAAGGGTTCTCTATCCAATTCTTTGATTTTTCCATACTTTTTTAGAACTGTGGTTATTTATCAAAACTGGTTCTTTGATTCTTTGAGAATTGAGGGGGAAATATGTATATACCCAAGTTGATAACCGGTGGGCATTTGTCTTTCATAATAAGAATTGCCCAACACTAATCTGACCTACCATAAAAAAATTTGAAACATCTCATAGTAGGTGCCTAAGTTGATTTTTTTTGTGACATATTTTTACTGCTTGGTGATGACAAATAACTAACAAGAATATTTTGTCAATTTTTGTATGACATAGCCAAAAGACTCCAGGGCACCAAACTAAAAGTTCTTTATGAGGATTGCATATGATGTGGCATTTATGTGTTGGTTTATAATTTTATAATTTTTATTTTTCCTACTCAATTTATCATGTGTGTTAAATATAAATATTTTCTAATTACATCTTACTCTATATCATGTATAAGAATTCTTGTAATGAGATAATCTTTTTGTTCTTTTAATCATCAATGTCTAGATTTCAATGAAAACTATCAAAATTTTGAAAAAATATTTGTTAAGGAAAATTTCATCCCATTTTCATTATTTTCTTAATCAAAGGGCATTTTGTCACCATGATTTTTTAATTTGGACAAGTCAGCATTAACTATGGTCAATAATCCTTATTGAGATGCGTGTTGATTAATGCTTTAGAAAATTTGGGAATTTACAAGAAACAAAATCCCTACATTTATGATATGCTATCATGTGTAGCCATCAATTAAGGCATGAAAGGGGATAATGTGAACTATAAATCTATCTTTGCTTGCAAAATTTGGTCAAATTCAGCAAACTTTATATCAATTTGTTGAAATGGGGACTATTGTAGGTCCCTATTTTGTGGGCCCTTGTGAGGTTAAATGCATCCCTTCAATATTATACGTGGAGTGTGGCCTATGTTATTGAGCACATATCATAATATTAAATGAATTTTGACAAAACAAGCAATATATCGTCTTTAACTTAAGTTTGAAATTTGATTCCATTGAAGCTTTAAATTTTTCATTTTCATTGACTTATAATGACCAAAATAATGCAAAATTCAATACCTTTTGTACATTAGGTTTAAAAATTACAAAATTATCTTTGTGCAACCTTAGAAATGGAGGGTTTTCTAACTCTATCTATTAAGAGCATGCCTGAGTTTCCTTATAATTTTTAATGTGGATTTTTGTGATTTTTCAGTTATAAAATTATTCAAAAATAAATAATTCTTACATCATAGGTCTAAAAAACATTGTGAAACCACCTCAATGGATCCCATATTCATCAAGTGTTTTTCAATGGCATCAAGGGCCACTGTGGTTTGGACGATCTGGATGTAAGAAATGACTCTGCCATGAGAGGCTCTATCCTGAAAATAAGGTATGGCATTTAATGTTCTACTATGAACTCAAGTTATATTGGATGAAAGTTTGTTAGTTTTACAAAAGACCATGAAATATTTTTTTCCACATTTGTATTAAGAAATAAATTTTTTTTAACCCTCTTATAATTCATTGTGGATATGTAGAGATTGAAACTATAGTTCCCTTGTCTTTCCTTAACCATACAAATGAATATAAAGTTGTAAATATCATATTGTTTTAAAAAATCCAAGTTTTCCAAACTTGAATAATGTAGACAATTTTTAGCAATGTGCATGAGGTATTTCAATGTTTGAAACAAACATTAATCATGAATGGACATAATTTAGATAGAAAGATTTTCATTCTTAGTCTTGTTTTCATTTTTTAAGTATAAGAATTTGGCAACTTTTATATTTGTTTTTGTCACATTTTGGGTTTAGGTTTTTTGTGAAAGGTGTTTTGTTATGGTGTTTGACATGTGTATGTGTGGATAAAAAAAATTTCCAGATTTTTGTTTGTCTTATAATTGATGTTTATGATTTTTTTTACACATGGTCCAAGAAAAACAATGTAAAAATACAAATTCAAGCCACAAGGTGGCAACACTTTGGGAGTAATTAATTAAGTGGAAAATAAAACTTTTACATACATATAACCACAAATGTTACAATTATTGAGATCCAACTTTTGTGGTGATTTCACTAAATTCTGATTTTAAATAGGAATTTATCCATGAAATCTAATAGTTATTGTTTTATTTTTGCGTAGTTATTGTCTTTTAGAATGTCAACATTAAAATCTCCCATAATGATGATTGGACAATGTTCGAGGGAGAATCTTAAATTATAGTTTACAAATTATTTAGGAATGTAAAAACTAAACATGAATGAGCTCTATGCACACATAAAATATGTATTGTTTTCATGTATTAATATTAAAAATTGTTGTTATATATTCTAAACCATCACTAATTATTGTGTTGAAAGAATGTAAATGCATGTGTATGTCATACATCATCATTAACCCATGACCATCATGGATTGAAATATATGAATACTTCAATAAATTTATAAATTTGTACACATTTATTAATGCATGGTGTATTCTTGTTTCTATAAAACATAAGATATGAGACACTTCAAGGTTATGATCATGATAGATGTCCTTGTAATGTTGATGTAGCAAAGTTGTATTCAAGGCTTATATAATTACATGAAAATTATCTGAGTTTTTTAATTGAAAAATTAATGGTATCCAAATTATAATTGTTTTCAATTTATTCATTTTTATATGTACTCCTAGATCCACATAGAAATTTTCATGTTGGAGAAAAGCCAACAAAAATAGTTTTTCTTTTACTTGAATGCGAGACAATGTTATATATGTTAACCCATGTTTTTTAATGTTAGTGAGATCAAAACCCCTTTGAGCTAATGATAATCTTTAAGAATGATGGATGGTTTTTATTGTTGCAGGTTGAATTAGAAATTGAAACCTTGTTATGATAAATGATTGGGATTTACCAACCTTCATATCTTTGATGTGTATAATTGGTGTCCATTTTTGTTTTCAATTGTTGTTGTAATAATGACTACATTTTTCTCTTGTTAGTGTTCCAATTTTACAATTTTGAAACATTATCCATACAATGGTTTTTTTCATAATATGTTGTTGATGTTTTTAAAATGTCATCAATTTCATTCACAAGACCATCAAATGTTGCATAATTACCAGCAGATAATTCAACCAACATAATTTCTTAATATGAATTGTAGATATGCAAACCCATGGTTTTACTTGGATCATTTGAAAGTTTGTAAGATGGTGGACATGATTGATGGTTGATGTCCATTGCTTTGAAAATAAACATGGGACCTAATGTGTTAGTGAACACATTTTCATTGTGTTTTTGCACAAGTTTATTTATATAAAATAAATACAAAATAGTAAAATTGTTGGGTGGTTGTTAATTACAAATTGAATTTAAAATTTTAATTTCCCTTGTATTTTCTGTTCCAATATGAAATTTGTTCAAGGTTTGTATAGAGACCATATCAAATTGTTGCATAACTTTATTTAATTCACAACATTGGACATATGTTTGCAAAAAGTTTAGTGCTAATGCATTAACATTATCATTGATATTTTCAAAGATCCAACTATCTTTCACAAGGGGTGTTTCAAATAAATCACTTGTCATGATAACATCAACACCACCAAAAAAATTGTTTTAATTTTGTTTTATGGACCTTAGCCTATTATATATAACATTAAACATTTTAACACCAACAAGTGATATTTCATCTATCACAACAAGTTGTAATTGTTCATATCGACATGTAAACCTATTTAATGAATTTGATGATAAGTTTGGTAAACTAAATAAAGATTACTGGACAAGTATATTAAATGTTGAATGTATTGTTAAATTGTCAATATTGAAAGTAATTTTACATGTTGATGCCATAAGTAAAGCCTTTATTTTTGTTAAGTCAAAAGACACATCTCTATTGTATAATCATAATAACCCTTGAATTATGAGCTTTAAAGTATAAGTTTTACCAATTTGAAAACCCCTTGTCAAAAATAAACATATTGGTGTATCATGGTACAATTGTTTACATGCATAATATCATCAAATATTAACCATTTTTCTTCATTTAATTGTATAAGTAAACTATGATATTCAAAATCTTCCATCATCATGGAATATGATGATTTTGTGAAATTTTCATCTTTTAAAATTTGTGATTTTTGGTTTGATCCATTACATGATTGAATGACAAAGTCAAATTGTAAATTATAGTGTTCAATATTGATTGTGTTTGTTACAAGGATTGTAGGATGTGAATCATTTATTTCATTTTTTATATCATCAAACCAAATGGTAGTTGAATGTAATGGTTTTGATTTTGAATCTATTGAATCATCCATTTTTTTAATATTTGGATATGGCATTTAGTAGTTGAAAAATAGATTTAATCTTTAAAATTTCATCATGTTGTTGAGAATATGCATCACGTCAGGCTACATTACTTCCAAGTTGTGAGTTTTATGAATTTTGAAATGGTGCATACAATAAAATTTGTTCTTTCAACCAATTTCAAAAAAATTATATTTATTATAATGTACAAACCTAATAATTTTGGGTTTGCGATGTTCTGAAATCTTTTTTTTTAATGTTATATTAAAAAAATCTACTACTAAAAATTATTCATATTAATTAAGATGATTAATTTATTTTATATTTATGAATGAACACATTATATCAATTGAATTTGGTTCCAATTCATTTAATGCAACTTGTGTTTTCAACACAAAAGACCATTCATTAAAAGGATAAGTATTTATGAATTGAAATGTTCGAAATGAATGATATAATGGTAAAGAAAGCATAAGGTAAGTAGCAAGTTGATCAACCATTTGTTGGGCATTAAAAAAAGCATAACCTAATTTTTGAATTCTTATATTTGCATCTATATTATTCGCGATGCATTTTTTTATGATAAAATATAGTTGTGATGTTATTTATTTATTTATTTTTGTCATATATGATGTGCAATATGTTACAGCTGCATATGGGTCCAAGATAAACTGAATATTTGTATTTGCAAACCACAAATGAATAGCACATATACTACATGCATTGGGGTTTATGTTTTTAGGATTTCATTTCAAGAAAATGTGCGACTTTGTGAGATTACTTCT
This sequence comes from Sphagnum tenellum, assembly GCA_963921925.1. NCBI lineage: Eukaryota > Viridiplantae > Streptophyta > Sphagnopsida > Sphagnales > Sphagnaceae > Sphagnum > Sphagnum tenellum. The sequence continues at coordinate 14,263,517 of OY998155.1, forward strand.
CAAATTAAATAAATTTGCACTTTCATCAAAGATTAAAGAATTTAAATATTTAGAAAATGATATATCACGATTTTCTTTCAAATCTTTTGAAGATTGAAATATTTTGTTTGCTTGTGTGTGGAAGTATTGTTGTGAAAATGGATAATTTCCATTCATTAAAAGAGATTCTAAAATTTTTGTTTCACACATACAAGGCAATGGGTAATGAAATCTATAAACAACATTGTTTTTTCTTACATGTATGTGTGTTGATGTTGTTGTGCATTTTGTAATGAGTTTGATGACAATGATACATGACAAGAAATATACATGTTTACAAATCGTTCAATTTCTTCATTTGTGTGCATTCATAGTTATGACATTCTTGGTGCGGGAATGTTATGGAAGCCCGAAGAAGCAAGAATTTTAAAGAATTTTATAAATCAATGGGTGAACATTCGGTAAACATTCGCGGGCATGTTAGGCTTACATTATTAGGCTTATATCCTGGATGGACAAATCAGCCTGTCCTCACTTTACCACCAAGCATATTCGGCATTGTACCACCCAAAAAGATTCAAGAAACAAATGCATGCAGTCAAGCCCTGCATCAGAACTAGTGAACTGCATACCAGATCTGATTGGACTGCATAAACTAGAAAAAGTTTTGACCTGATTACAAAATCTAATAGCTTTTAAACTTTCTTAAGCTCCAGCACACCAGATTCATAAAAAAAAGACACAATCCAATATTTTGCCAAGCTCATCCATGCTTCACTCTTCCTCCAATTCCTCCTCTCCGCTGTCCCATGCCACCATCTGCTCCTCATACTCGATGTTGTTCACCTTGCTGATCAAACGTAGGTTAAAGAACACCTCCACCAGATCGTTTGCCCTATCTGGTCGCAGACGATTGCGCTTTTTGTTGTGGATAAAGTTGTAGGTGCTCCAGTTTCTCTCACACACAGATGCGCATGAGATCTGGCTTAGCACCTTCTGCGCCACACTTTGCAGCTCGGGGCACTCTGAGCCAAATTCCACCCACCATTTCCAGCCTGGCAACTTCTTAGCACTTGCCTTGACAAACGGGCGGCCGAACTCTCCCTCCGAGTTCCCGTACTTAGCTAGTTGTTCGATTGCCTTGACCTGATCCTCAACGTCAGGCAGAAGCTTCTCAACAATGTTGTGAAACCCTCGCATCACTTCTACGTTGCTATGCTGCCCATTATTTGGAGATTGATACTCCGGGTCAAGAACATACCCAGCGGCATGCATGTCACTGTGCAGCATCTCCCAGCGCTTCTCCTAGATTGCATGCACCTGTGCATACTTCTGAACAGAGACCTTGATCCCAGGACAGTACTCCGAGGTGCCGTCCCTCAAGGCCTCCAGTTCCTATCCGCAATTGAACGTTGCCACATAGACCTTTCCTGCGATTGGCACCCCCTAATCGCACTCCCGCAGCAAAGCCACCGTCCCCTTTGTCAATGCTAGCACCTTTTCCAGGTTCTTCCAGAATCCGCTCCGCAAGACACAGTCCCTCACTTCGTCCCCGTCATCCGAATGATTGGACTTCCTGTTCCACTCCCTCCACTCCCGACCAACAACCAGCTCTTGCAACGCCTCTTTCACCTCCAGCATGCGGTCCAGCATGATGAAGTTGGTGGCAAAGCGTGTGTCCCCCGGCTTCAGCAGATCCAGCGCAGACTTCCCGCGAAACAGCGCCTGACTCCGGTGGTGATTTGTGATGAATTTCACCACCACCTTTCCCTCTGCAACCACCTCTGCAGCCCATGGCAGCTTCCCCACATCTTCAAGGAGCAGGTCCAGACAATGTGGGGTGCACGGCGTCCACGTTATCCAAGAGAACTCTTGCTCAACCAGCCTGCCAGCAGCTTTGCAGACTGTCGCACTATCTGTAACAACTTGGATGACGATGTCTGCACCAACATCTCGGATGCAATCAATCAGCTGTTCAGCAATATAAGCAGCGTCCTTTGTCTCACCCCCCGTATCAACCGCCTTGAGGAACATTTCCCCCTTTGGAGAGACAACGAGCAAATTTAATAGAGGGCGCCTACGCACATCAGACCACCCGTCACTGGTAATCGTTGCCCCTGTCAGCTGAAAATACTCTTGGAAGGAGGCCCAGCCATCCTGACAGAGTTGCTTCTCACGCTCCAAAATGGTTGTTCGCAGCCTGTCCATAGAAGGAGGCCCTGGATATGAGTCCCCAAAGCTTGTTGTTGCTGCCACAGCTGCCTTGAAGTGAGGATCATTTGCTAAACGGAAAGAGAGCCCATTGGCATAGAATGCTCGACCCCAAAGCTGGTCAACCTTCGAGCAATCCTGCTTGGAGAAGCCAGCCTTCAAGGTGCTTTGCTTCTTAGGATTGACAGCCTCCCCATTGGACAGCTTGTCAAGCTGCTCAACCTTCCGCTTCTTGAACTCCTTTTCCTTCTTTTCCTTCTCCAACTTCTCAAACTGGTGTGTAACCACCGGGGGGACTTTGTCACAAGCTCGCACACCAGATCCAGTCCACCCTAGAAGATGTGCACGAATCCTAGTTGCTGTGGCGGTGAAGACAAGTTCACAGTACTTGCATTTGACCTTAGTGCTTTCCCCAGGGGTCTTGGGTTCCTCCTGCTAGACAATGTGGGCATGCTCTGGTCCCTTTTCTTTGACCATGGCGGTTGTCAGAGTTACACAACTTTGGAGCAAGCAAAACCAATGAAGAGTGTTGGAGCAGCGTACTCATCAGAAAAGAATTGAGAAAAGCCAAGGTTTTCTTTTCTTTTTTCAGAGAGATCACCCTCCAACCAGCACACAAACTATCTCCCCATCCTCCAGTCTAATGCTGCCCTGCAGACGACAAATAGATCTTGACAAAAGAGCCAGCAAGGAAGAAAACACAAACAAGCTTTCAATTGCATCATTTGCATTTTACCTTGTGCAATTTCTCTGTGACATAGATCTCTCTAGTTTGGTTTTGGCCATTATCCACAATCCATCTGCAGTTTTTCATAGAGAGAGATTTGTGAAAGATTTGAGAAGAGATTTGTGTAAGTGAAGGTCAAGTTTGCCTTCTTCACGTATAAAGGATACAAAGCAACAGTGGCAAACAAAAGAGGCAAGTCCACCAAGCAGCAATTGGCAAAGGGAATCAGGGTGGCAGCAACAGAGGAGTTTGATGCGGCAGCAGCATCAGTCTCTTCAGATGGATCAATCTCTCCATTGTCAGAAGATCCATGCCATGGCGGCTTCTCTGGTTCAATTTCTCCATTGTCAGAAGAAAAAGATTCATGCAATGATGGCTTCTCTGGTGATAAGGAAGCTGACATTACAACACAAAGTATATTCAAGCTTGCCTCTGGGGAGTTGACCTACTTTAGACCAGAGTTGTTGAGTGTTGTCATTCAGTCCAATACACTTGAGCAATCGATATCCACAAGAGCAAACACCTGTAGCAAGTGTGCACAATTCTCTGACAGTGTACAAGATCCAAATGGGTTAATTGATTCAGCAGGAGCAGCTCAATGTTCTCACAAGGCGCCACTAGAGAAACTCCATGGGTGCAGCACTGCTCTGAAACCGTTCACTGATGACACTACTTTTCCAATGCACAAAATCATCAAGCAAGATGAAGGGGGAAAAAAAAATCTAGATGCCGGTGGACAATATCGTACCGATCCAAGATCACGCTTTGTAATCGGAATCCGAATAGCGCTGCCTCCACAGACTACCTTGTTGCAGCTCTGGCATCGAACCTGCAAGAACCGAGCCGACTGTTTGGATCCTTCAATTTGGCCTCTTCTCGTTCACCTGTCTCTCTTCTACGACCTCTAGTACGATTGCTCAGAGACGACCGCTCGGACCGGACACAGACACTCCTCCTCCTCCTCCTCGTCCTCCTCGAGCTCGGACCGGACACAGACAGTGCTTCTCCTCCTCCTCCTACTTCTCCTCAGAGCTGCACTGTCAGAGCTGCAACGCTCAGAGTCCGCCACTTCCCTCCAAAACCCTTAGAGGAACTCCATCACTGCTCGCCATCAGTGTGTGACCACTTCGTGAGAAACTCGACCAAAGTACCGTTACCGTTATCCGTTACCGTTCAGCACAGGTTGTTGCCGCGCGCGAATGTTTCACGAACGTATGCCGAATGTTTTGACAAGGTGCTTTACCACGTCAATTTGCGAATTTTAAAATGCAAAATGACGAATGTCATAAGTAGGTGTGCATTCCATACGTAGGTGCATTTTTTATCCATAAAAGTCCATGGTCATGTTCATTCCCATGATTTCAAAATTTAGTGATGAAAAAAAATCAAAAGTATACCCAAAAGATAATGATCTTTTGAGATAAGGTTGTGACAATAAGATGTTCTATGATCGTAATATCTTGCACATGTGATAGGGTTAATTTGCATCAATTTTGTTATATGAACATATTAGAAGGTTTTATATTTTATTTGGGAGATTTAATCTTAAAGTAGGTAATGTGTGTAAAGCTTTAATTAAAGGATCCCATTATTTTTTAGTATATGTAAAAGTGATAAAAAAATGTTAGAAGACCAGATTGTCAAGTTATTGCAAATAAAGTTTTTTATAACCTTTCAAAATAATCAAATGAATTACACAAACCTTCCAAATCACGATAACTTAAGTATGAGTTGAAGATAGTATTTAAATCTGGTTTATCGTATACTTGATAAGTTTAAAAAATTCTACCACATAATTTTCCTTTTCATATTTGTAATCAACCAAAACTTATGATTTTTTGGATGGAAACTATAGTAGCTTTTAGAAAAAAGGTTTAAAATATTTGTTGAAGAATCCCAAATTTATGAAGTGATTTTCATTGAGCTATTTGTTGATATGAATAACCTTCAAAAAATTGTCAAGGTTGCCCAATAAATAATGTTGGAAAATTGCATTCTTTTGAATGTTTATCTTTAAATAAACCTAAAAGGTGAAATTTTTGACTTGGGGCAATAGAATATATAGTATTTTCATAATCCATTATTTTTGGAGCATTTAAAAATTATGTATCATTGAATATGTTGGTGTACAATGTATCTTTTCATTATTGACATCAAAGTTATCATATGATGCATTATTTTAAGTAAGAATTTGAAATTCTAAATTCATATGCAAAGCAAACAAATTTGCCCATTGATGATGAATGCTAACATTCAAATCTTTGTATAATGGTGTTTCAATTAAATATCATAAAACAACTATCACCATATTTGGACAAACATTACTTGACATATAAAGTGATTTTTATTCAATACGTTGTTTAAGAAACACACCTATTGTTTTAGCATCATGTGGTAAATGTGATAGTATCGATTGAGTTTGATCCACATTTGTAGGGACATTAATAACACGAGCATGCATCTTATATTGTTCATACCCTTGGAGTTTATAAATTTGAGCAAAAACAAGACATGGTTCTTCTAATTGTGTTTATTTTTGGACTACAAATTTTATTTGGTACTTGATATAAGGGTGGTTTATTTTCACTAATATTTTGTAAAAAACTTGCACATATATATGATGTTGAACTAGGTTTTATTTGACTTGGAAAATATATAGAAACTTGTTTTGACAATTGATTTGAAAAACATTTAAGTTGTTTTTTAAAACATAACCTTTTGCAACTAAAACATGGAATTATAAAAACATCTCGAATTTCTGTGTATTTTCCTTTATATTAATATTATGTTTTATTTTATTTGATTGAACATCATGTTTTACAAAAAGTTGTTATTGAGAATTGGTTGTTTAATTTATTCTAAAGTGCATCAAACATCTGACAATTAAACTTTGTCATTTATGAAATATTCTTGTGATTTTTTAAGCATATATCTATTTATCGTGATTCATAATTTGTGATATGGTTCTTTTAATATTTGAAAAGCATGTTGATAAATTTGGATGTTTTTGCGTAATAAGTTAGATATGGACAAACCTCCAACAATTCAAAAATATTGTTGTCATAATGTGCCCAGTCAATATATATATATATATGGTGTTACATTAAGCTCAACAATCAAATGGGAATGTTCCATTTGAATTTTGGGATCTTTTTAAACTTTGGTAAGGGAAATTGAAGTGAATAGATTAAACAAAATTTCATTGATAGGAACATCTGTGTTGTCTTTCAAAAACATTTGTTAATCTTGAATCGATTTCTAATTTTTTTAAAGTAATATTTGTATTACAAAAATCTTTAATTAAACCAAAACTTAACATTGGATCAAATGGATTTTTAATTTGAATTTTTTATTTTGGGATCTTTTTAAACTTTGGTAAGGGAAATTGAAGTGAATAGATTAAACAAAATTTCATTGATAGGAACATCTGTGTTGTCTTTCAAAAACATTTGTTAATCTTGAATCGATTTCTAATTTTTTTAAAGTAATATTTGTATTACAAAAATCTTTAATTAAACCAAAACTTAACATTGGATCAAATGGATTTTTAATTTGAATTTTTTGACAATCATGTAATTAAAAAAATAATAATGTGCCATGATTTCCATGGTTTCAAATGGGAGTTTTGATATAAAAAAATCTTTAATTTTTAATGACAAAATTTGGCATCTTACATTCTTTTGTGAGTCCTTGTATCTCATTTTGGCCCAATTTTCGAATATGACATTCTTGGGTTTTTTTTGTATTCAATAATAAACACCGTGTGATGGACGTGATAATAACAGTATAGTAAACTTAGCCAACATTGAGTTTCCAATAGTATATGTGACGGACGTGACAATAACAATATAGTTAACTTAGCCAACATTGAGTTTCCAATAGTATCTTAGCATTGGAGTTTCCAATAATATCTTTTCCAACATTGGAGTTTCCAATAGTATCTTAACATTGGAGTTTCCAATAATATTTTAACAGTATAAATAGAGGACCTCGAGACTTTCTCCCTCACTCTCGTCAACACCAGTTTTATTTGCTCTTCCAATATCAATACTACTTCCAACTTTCTTTCTTTGAGTGTTATTGATTCTAGTTTTGAAGCTTTAAGTGTTATTTCCAGTTTTGTGTGAGTTGTTGTGTTATTGGTTCTAGTTCCGCAGCTTTCAGTGTTATTCCCAGTTTTTTGTGTGAGTTGCTGTCCGCAACAGTTTTCCACATTTGGGGCCACCAAAAGTCTCTGGATATCAGTTCCATAGTCTTGTTGTAACCAAAATGTCCAGCCGATGGGGAGTTGTGTCGAGACTGGAGCACTTGGAGTTGGCATGGACCTTCAAGGACATAAAGTAGTCCTTGGTAGTATAACAGTCCGTCGTGGAATTGAAATCTTGGATCAACATTATGCAATGTGGAACCCTGTGAACTGGAAGTAGGGTGATCCAGGGATTCTGAATCTGAACCTGGACTTGGAAATTCTCTAGGATTGAAGATGCCAGTGTTGTTCTTCAATTTCAAAGCCAAAGGATCAAAGTTTAAACTTTACTCGGATATCTTGGAGAAAAGATGCATCCACCGAAGTTGTGGTGCGTACGATCTTCAGCTGAAGTTGTTCGGGCTTGATAAGGGTAATCTTTTGTTGGTCGTAAGCTGCATCTCCTTCCCTTGGTGCAAGATACACTCGTCGAGAAAGAGCGTCAGACTGAATTTGCTTGGAACCGGGACGGTATGTGACGACAAAGTTGAAGCGCGAAAGTGATGTACTCCAACGAACTTGTCGTTGATTTAGTACCTTGGCAGACATGAAGTATTCAAGGTTCTTGTGATCGGTGTGGACCGTGACTAGATGTTGAGCTCCTTCAAGAAAATGACGCCACTCTTGGAACGAGTCGACAATGGCTAAAAGTTCCTTGTCGTGAATCTCATAATTGATCTCGGCAGCAGTAAATTTTCGTGAGTGAAACGCAACAGGGTGGAGGCGTCCATCTTTGTCGGGTTGTGAAAGGACCGTTCCAAGGGCAAAGTCAGAAGCATTCGTTTCTAGAAAGAACGGCTTCTGGAAGTCAGGATGCGTCAGAATAGGTGCCGTTGTAAACACCTTTTTCAGAGTTTCAAATTCTTGATCTGCTTCCGCATTCCACTCGAGCTTGTCTTTGCAAATCAATCGGGTCAACGGAGCGGCAATCTTGGAATAGTTTTGGATGAAGATTTGATAGAAGTTCGCAAAACCGAGGAAGCATTGTACGTCTCGAATGGTAGTCGGTTTCTTCCATTCGATAACTGTCCGAATTTTCTGTGGGTCCATGGATAAACCCTCTCCAGAAATGATGTAGCCCAAGAATTCGACTTGGGGTTGGTGGAAAACACATTTCTCCAACTTGGCGTATAGTCCAGCAGTGCGCAGTTTCTCCAATACTAGCCGGACATGATTAATGTGCTCTTCTTCATTCTTGGAGAAAACCAATATGTTGTCGAGATAACATACAACAAAATCATCTAAAAATTCTTGGAATATGTCGTTCATCAAGTGTTGAAAGACGGCAAGTGCGTTGGTAAGACCAAAAGGCATGACATTGTATTCAAAATGCCCGTACCTAGTTCAGAATGCCGTCTTCCATTCATCACCTTCCTTGATACGTACTAGGTTGTACGCTCCACGAAGATCAAGCTTGGTGTAGATCTTTGCTTGACCGAGTTGGTCAAGAAGTCCTGAAATAAGCGGTAATGGATACCGGTTCTTGATTGTGACCTTGTTTAGTCCACGATAATCCACGCACATCCGAAGGGAGCCGTCTTTTTTCTTGACAAACAGGATAGGAGCTCCAGCAGGTGACTTGGAATGTTGAATGAAGTTCTTCGCGAGATTTTCATTAAGGTAATCTTATAATGCAGCAAGCTCGTTCTGGGAGAGGCTGTAGAGTGGACCAAAAGGAGGTTGTGCATCTTCTTGGAGTTCGATGCCACAATCATAAGGTCGATGTTGAGGAAGTGTATCAGCGTTCTTCTTCCCAAACACGTCTCGATACTCCTCATATTTTGCTAGTAACTTGGTTGGTTCTTGAACAGGTTGAGATGTCGAAATTGCATAAATTGCAAACATATTCCCATTCTTGGCAACCCTCATAAAGGCTCGGGCACCGACCATCAATGGAACTTCTACCACGGACCCTTGGACTTGGTAAGGACACGGGTTTGGAACATTCCTAGGGTGTCTAGACGAAATATGAGAAACTATGGTTTGATATGTTAATTTTCGCTTTTTCCAATCTATATCCAGGTTAATCATCTCTAACCAAGAGAGACCTAAGACAAGAGGATTAGAGGGAGAACTAATGATATTGAATACGATAGTACTTCGGTGCCCTTCTAGGATAATGTCTAAGGGTTTAGTTTCGTGAGTGACATCTCCTGAAATCAAAGGTCTACCGTCGATAACCTCTACTGCCACAGGGGATTTCTTGAGGATTATAGGAAGATTATGACGTTTTACAAGATTTTTATCAATAAAACAAGCAGAGGCTCCTAAATCTAACAAGGCTTTAACTTTTATGATATGTGGATGAAAATCTATTTTAACCAAGATATTAAAACAACGAGAAGGTTCAGAGGATAAGATAGGACCTCATGACGTGGGAATACTGGTCAGCCGCACGGTCCCTAATGTGGCTGGCTGCTGTCGTTTTTTGGCTTGATTTCCTCCTGTTTTGGCTCAGAAGTGCTCGAGGTGTATCGAAATTTGTGCGCCTTTGGCCCCTGAGGTTTCAAAGGGCAGTTCTTTAAGCTGTGGTCCTTGCCTCCACAATAAAAACACAAGTGCTCCCTGCGACGACGTTCGTTCTCTTCTTCAGTTAGCTTCGTAACTCTCAAAGTGTCAATTTGCATGGGTTTTGGGGTCGAAGTGCTCGAAGATGTTTGGCGGGTTGGAGCTGTGTAATCCGCTCGATATGATCCAAAGAGCAGTCGTCGCTCCTATCGCAGCTCGAACAGCCGGTTGTCACAGTCAATTGCTTGAGTAATGGCTTCCGACAGAGTAGTTGGTTTGGGCAGGTTTAGCAACAAGGTTTTGATATCATCGCGGAGTCCCCATCGAAACATGGTGATGAGAGCTGTGTCGTTCCAATCGAGGTCACATGCAAGTTGTTGAAATTTTGTAACGTATGCTGAAGCTAGGCGCGATTATTGTTGCAGTGTTCGAAGTTTTGTTGTTGCTATAAGGGCTCGATCTCTCTCTCCAAATGTTCTACTGAATTCTTCCAAGAATTGATCAAGATCTACTAGAAGTGGGAAATCCTTCTCTAATAGTGACGAAAACCAAGATAACGCAGTTCCGGTGAGCAGTGATCCAATGAGTCCAACTTGTGTTTCTTTTGTTGCGTATCTGTGTGGTTGGAGACGGAAGACAAGTTGAACATGATTGACAAAATCTTGAAGTTTTGTACGATCTCCGTCAAACTTCTCTGGCAAGCTTATTCGAGGTTCTTTTGGCGCTTGTGGAACTGGAACATGGACTGGAGCGTGAGCAACTTGAAGCTGTTCCATGGCATTTCATAGGTTGGCATTTTCCTGTTGTAGCTGTTGTAGCATGGCAACCACGTCGTGCATTTGGATGTTGGAAACATCACCCATCTTGTCACTCTCGTCAATGATATTTGAATCCAACATGTCTGGATCAACACCACACCATGTAAATATCACATGGACTTCTTATAATAGATTTTTAGTTTCTTTTTTTGATAAGATAAATAGAACAACTCGTGGGAACTCGTTGCTTGAAGGGGGGGGTGATGTGATGAACGTGACAATAACAGTATAGTTAACTTAGCCAACATTGAGTTTCCAATAGTATCTGTGACGGACGTGACAATAACAGTATAGTTAACTTAGCCAACATTGAGTTTCCAATAGTATCTGTGACGGACGTGACAATAACAGTATAGTTAACTTAACCAACATTGAGTTTCCAATAGTATCTGTGACGGACGTGACAATAACAGTATAGTTAACTTAGCCAACATTGAGTTTCTAATAGTATCTTAGCATTGGAGTTTCCAATAATATCTTTTCCAACATTGGAGTTTCCAATAGTATCTTAGCAATATAAATAGAGGACCTCAAGACTTTGTCCCTCACTCTCGTCAACACCAGTTGTATTTGCTCTTCCAATATCAATACTACTTCCAACTTTCTTTCTTGGAGTGTTATTGATTCTAGTTTTGAAGCTTTAAGTGTTATTTCCAGTTTTGTGCGAGTTGTTGTGTTATTGGTTCTAGTTCCACAGCTTTCAGTGTTATTCCCAGTTTTTTGTGTGAGTTGTTGTCCGCAACACACCGACTTAAATGTGCCATGTTATTTTTCTTCAATTGAAGAGATGATAAATGGTTATCCAATAATAGGATATAGATTCAAAAAGATAATTGCATTTTTCATATTTGTATGTTGAAACTAGATGATGGGCCATATGAATGCAATACATGTTCAAATGATGAATCAATATGATTTAATAAAGGTGTTTCCATTATTATGAACTTTAATTCAATGGATATCTATATTTTAAGAAAACATGGTTTTACATAAACACATTTAAAAAAACAAGATCAATGATTCAGTCAAAATTATTTAAGTTTTTTGGGAATTTTTTTGCATTAAAAATATATATATTGGAAATTTTGTTTAAATGGGGAAAAAATTAATTGAAAACTAATTTACATTAAAATTTTACTTGCATTGAAAAAAAAAATTAGATAAAAATTTGCGTAAATTTTTTGATTGCACTAATAAATATATTCATTGAAAAATTACTTGCATTGGAAAATTACTTGATTGAAAAATATGTATTAAAAATTAATTTTCATTAAAAAAATCATTTATGTTGAAAAAAAGATTTCATTGAAAAATCTGCTTGCATTGAAAAACTAATTTTATTAAAAACTTGTTTCAGATACAAAACTATTGCATTAAAAATTATGTTGGACACTTGATGTAAAATCAATGTATGAAAACTTTTCCTTTTCTCTAGGAAAAAAACTATGAAAAATGATTATTTAATAATGATTATTTAAAACAAAATTTTGATATAAGGAATTTCCACATATATGGAATATTCATATACTAAAGCTAATTATAGAAATGTCACATAAAAACTAATTTTTAAAAAGGTTTTTGTTTAGAAATTGACTTTAATTCATCAAAATCAAGCTTGCATTTCACATTACATTGAACATTGTCATTATGAATAATTGCCAAAGGAACAACTAAACCTTCACACTTCAAACTAGTTTTCTCCATGTGGGATAAATTGTTGAATGTCTTCTTAAAACCCAACAAAGGCAAATGTGGGCAATAACCGAAATTTACCACGAATGTGAATTGAAATGAAGAGTCAAACTTATTTCGAATGAAGCAAATCCAAGAATTTAGATTCCGTCATATGCACAATTGCTTCAAGCCATTTGCTTTCAATAATCAATAACACATGTTCATCATTGGTTGCAATGGAACCACGAAAAAAACCCGATTTTTGAATTGTTGATTTTGAACGATGAGCATTACAATGAACACTACCCATTGGAGAAATGATGACATCCGTTATATGATAATTTCCACATACTTTTTGAAATGGAAGCATAGTCGAGCTAGCTATGGACAACACCCTGATCACTTTGACAAAAAAATTGTTAAAACAAAAAGGTAAATGAACATCAACATGAACAAAAGGTGAATGTGAAAATAGGTGCATCAATAAAGAAAGAAAGAAAATCATGTACACACATACACATAATATGTAAACAAAAAGAATGAAATGCATAAGAAGTGCATAATAAAAGATGTTGTGGAAATGTAATAATTTTTTAAAAAATACCTAAAGAAAAGACAAAGAGTGAGATAAAAAAAATTTAACAACAACAAAAATGACAAGAAGAAAAGGTGATTCAAGCATGAAAAAAAAATTTAACCCCTTATTTCAAACCATATATCTTTTTCATTTCTTATTCATGTTGAATGTTTAAAAAAGTTATGGGTGTGAAATTTGAAATTCTAAAAATACTATTTGAAATGCAAAAACATTAGACCAACATACATACATCTTAAACTTTAAGACAAAAACTATTATTTTGTGTTTAAACATTAAACCATTCACTTCCAAAAGCCATACCTTCTTCATTTTAAAACTAATTCCAATGATTTTTGTGACATTAGATGTGCCAAAAAAGGGTTACAAAATATTTTCAATGTTCAAAAGCAATGGACCAATGTAGAGAAAGTTATAAAACTTTATTTACAAAGGTTTTTCACATATTTGTCTACCTTACCATATTAAATATATAATATGTTTTTATTTAACCAAGCATACTCTAAACATTTTATCCCATATTCTTTCCCAAAGAGTAATTCCAATGGATTATATAAGGACAACTCTCTCACTCTTAGTAACAACATTGTACCCAATGTCTAGTATGCAATCAAAGGTTGGTTTTTGTTTTTAAGACAAATTTAGTAAGAAAAAATCATTTCAATGTAGTTTTAATTTCTACAGACCACTTCAGTAGAAAACATGATGTGGCTACCTAGTTCTCCCAATCTCAATGAGAAAATAATCAAATGGTTGGGTTTTTTTCATTAGAATTGGGTGGCACTTGATTTTCCTTAATGCCCAAGCACAAGAAACAAAAAAAAACATTGGAAAAAAAATTGTAAGGGAAAATCAAACGAGCATTCAATTCTCCTAACTTCCTAAGGCAAATTTAAAATATACAAATAAAATAAAATAAAACTCGAGATTTCTTTTGTAGAGGAAAATCAAATGGCTACCCAATTTTCAAATTCTTTTAAGAAGAGGAGATTCGAACAGTCATTTGATTTTTTCATTCCATAAAGAAAAAAACTTTGAATTTTTTTTTGGTAAAAGAAAATTGGGTGACCACCTGATTATCAAGTTCCTTTAAGAAGAAGAGAATTGGACGGCCGTTTGATTTTCCTCATTGCCTAAGAAAAAAAAACCTTTGAAATTTCTTTTGGTAAGGGAAAATTAGGTGACCACTCAATTCTCATGTTCTTTTAAGAAGAGGATAATCGAATGGCCACTTGACTTTCCTGTTCATTTAGGGAAGAGAGTCAAGGGGTGCCCTAGTTTTCATGTTCATTTAGGTAAAGGAGAATCGGGTGACCACTTAATTCCACCATTCTTTTAGGAAGAAGATAATTGGGCAACCGCCCAATTCTCTTGAATGTCGAAGCAAGAATAAACTTGAAATTTGTTTTGTAAAAGAGAATCGAGTGACCACCCATCTCATGTTCCTTTAAGAAAAAATGAATTGAGCGGCCACTTGATTCTCTCAAGGAAAATGAAAATGAAACAAGCACCCAATTTTCCTTGGCATTCAACTCCAAAGCTTTGAATTTTATTTTATTTTTACATTATTATTTTTAATTTTTCATGATATTTTCAAATATAGTTGACCATGAAATGAACATTTGGTTTTGTTTGATATTTTTCATGTAGATTTGAAAGAAACATTACATTATGCAAAGGATAGGAAAGAGGTTAACTTCTCTCGATGCAGTTTGAGCACTTGATAATTTGTTGTGTAAGTGAAGAAGGTGAACTCCAATTGTTTCGCCAACAACCTATGTAGTCTGTGGAGGCAGCGCTATTCGGATTCCGATTACAAAGCGTGATCTTGGATCGGTACGATATTGTCCACCGGCATCTAGATTTTTTTTTCCCCCTTCATCTTGCTTGATGATTTTGTGCATTGGAAAAGTAGTGTCATCAGTGAACGGTTTCAGAGCAGTGCTGCACCCATGGAGTTTCTCTAGTGGCGCCTTGTGAGAACATTGAGCTGCTCCTGCTGAATCAATTAACCCATTTGGATCTTGTACACTGTCAGAGAATTGTGCACACTTGCTACAGGTGTTTGCTCTTGTGGATATCGATTGCTCAAGTGTATTGGACTGAATGACAACACTCAACAACTCTGGTCTAAAGTAGGTCAACTCCCCAGAGGCAAGCTTGAATATACTTTGTGTTGTAATGTCAGCTTCCTTATCACCAGAGAAGCCATCATTGCATGAATCTTTTTCTTCTGACAATGGAGAAATTGAACCAGAGAAGCCGCCATGGCATGGATC
Source organism: Sphagnum tenellum (assembly GCA_963921925.1). Classification (NCBI taxonomy): domain Eukaryota; kingdom Viridiplantae; phylum Streptophyta; class Sphagnopsida; order Sphagnales; family Sphagnaceae; genus Sphagnum; species Sphagnum tenellum. The sequence continues at coordinate 14,278,554 of OY998155.1, forward strand.
TTCTGACAATGGAGAGATTGATCCATCTGAAGAGACTGATGCTGCTGCCGCATCAAACTCCTCTGTTGCTGCCACCCTGATTCCCTTTGCCAATTGCTGCTTGGTGGACTTGCCTCTTTTGTTTGCCACTGTTGCTTTGTATCCTTTATACGTGAAGAAGGCAAACTTGACCTTCACTTACACAAATCTCTTCTCAAATCTTTCACAAATCTCTCTCTATGAAAAACTGCAGATGGATTGTGGATAATGGCCAAAACCAAACTAGAGAGATCTATGTCACAGAGAAATTGCACAAGGTAAAATGCAAATGATGCAATTGAAAGCTTGTTTGTGTTTTCTTCCTTGCTGGCTCTTTTGTCAAGATCTATTTGTCGTCTGCAGGGCAGCATTAGACTGGAGGATGGGGAGATAGTTTGTGTGCTGGTTGGAGGGTGATCTCTCTGAAAAAAGAAAAGAAAACCTTGGCTTTTCTCAATTCTTTTCTGATGAGTACGCTGCTCCAACACTCTTCATTGGTTTTGCTTGCTCCAAAGTTGTGTAACTCTGACAACCGCCATGGTCAAAGAAAAGGGACCAGAGCATGCCCACATTGTCTAGCAGGAGGAACCCAAGACCCCTGGGGAAAGCACTAAGGTCAAATGCAAGTACTGTGAACTTGTCTTCACCGCCACAGCAACTAGGATTCGTGCACATCTTCTAGGGTGGACTGGATCTGGTGTGCGAGCTTGTGACAAAGTCCCCCCGGTGGTTACACACCAGTTTGAGAAGTTGGAGAAGGAAAAGAAGGAAAAGGAGTTCAAGAAGCGGAAGGTTGAGCAGCTTGACAAGCTGTCCAATGGGGAGGCTGTCAATCCTAAGAAGCAAAGCACCTTGAAGGCTGGCTTCTCCAAGCAGGATTGCTCGAAGGTTGACCAGCTTTGGGGTCGAGCATTCTATGCCAATGGGCTCTCTTTCCGTTTAGCAAATGATCCTCACTTCAAGGCAGCTGTGGCAGCAACAACAAGCTTTGGGGACTCATATCCAGGGCCTCCTTCTATGGACAGGCTGCGAACAACCATTTTGGAGCGTGAGAAGCAACTCTGTCAGGATGGCTGGGCCTCCTTCCAAGAGTATTTTCAGCTGACAGGGGCAACGATTACCAGTGACGGGTGGTCTGATGTGCGTAGGCGCCCTCTATTAAATTTGCTCGTTGTCTCTCCAAAGGGGGAAATGTTCCTCAAGGCGGTTGATACGGGGGGTGAGACAAAGGACGCTGCTTATATTGCTGAACAGCTGATTGATTGCATCCGAGATGTTGGTGCAGACATCGTCATCCAAGTTGTTACAGATAGTGCGACAGTCTGCAAAGCTGCTGGCAGGCTGGTTGAGCAAGAGTTCTCTTGGATAACGTGGACGCCGTGCACCCCACATTGTCTGGACCTGCTCCTTGAAGATGTGGGGAAGCTGCCATGGGCTGCAGAGGTGGTTGCAGAGGGAAAGGTGGTGGTGAAATTCATCACAAATCACCACCGGAGTCAGGCGCTGTTTCGCGGGAAGTCTGCGCTGGATCTGCTGAAGCCGGGGGACACACGCTTTGCCACCAACTTCATCATGCTGGACCGCATGCTGGAGGTGAAAGAGGCGTTGCAAGAGCTGGTTGTTGGTCGGGAGTGGAGGGAGTGGAACAGGAAGTCCAATCATTCGGATGACGGGGACGAAGTGAGGGACTGTGTCTTGCGGAGCGGATTCTGGAAGAACCTGGAAAAGGTGCTAGCATTGACAAAGGGGACGGTGGCTTTGCTGCGGGAGTGCGATTAGGGGGTGCCAATCGCAGGAAAGGTCTATGTGGCAACGTTCAATTGCGGATAGGAACTGGAGGCCTTGAGGGACGGCACCTCGGAGTACTGTCCTGGGATCAAGGTCTCTGTTCAGAAGTATGCACAGGTGCATGCAATCTAGGAGAAGCGCTGGGAGATGCTGCACAGTGACATGCATGCCGCTGGGTATGTTCTTGACCCGGAGTATCAATCTCCAAATAATGGGCAGCATAGCAACGTAGAAGTGATGCGAGGGTTTCACAACATTGTTGAGAAGCTTCTGCCTGACGTTGAGGATCAGGTCAAGGCAATCGAACAACTAGCTAAGTACGGGAACTCGGAGGGAGAGTTCGGCCGCCCGTTTGTCAAGGCAAGTGCTAAGAAGTTGCCAGGCTGGAAATGGTGGGTGGAATTTGGCTCAGAGTGCCCCGAGCTGCAAAGTGTGGCGCAGAAGGTGCTAAGCCAGATCTCATGCGCATCTGTGTGTGAGAGAAACTGGAGCACCTACAACTTTATCCACAACAAAAAGCGCAATCGTCTGCGACCAGATAGGGCAAACGATCTGGTGGAGGTGTTCTTTAACCTACGTTTGATCAGCAAGGTGAACAACATCGAGTATGAGGAGCAGATGGTGGCATGGGACAGCGGAGAGGAGGAATTGGAGGAAGAGTGAAGCATGGATGAGCTTGGCAAAATATTGGATTGTGTCTTTTTTTTATGAATCTGGTGTGCTGGAGCTTAAGAAAGTTTAAAAGCTATTAGATTTTGTAATCAGGTCAAAACTTTTTCTAGTTTATGCAGTCCAATCAGATCTGGTATGCAGTTCACTAGTTCTGATGCAGGGCTTGACTGCATGCATTTGTTTCTTGAATCTTTTTGGGTGGTACAATGCCGAATATGCTTGGTGGTAAAGTGAGGACAGGCTGATTTGTCCATCCAGGATATAAGCCTAATAATGTAAGCCTAACATGCCCGCGAATGTTTACCGAATGTTCACCCATTGATTTATAAAATTCTTTAAAATTCTTGCTTCTTCGGGCTTCCATAACATTCCCGCACCAAGAATGTCATAACTATGCTTGAGATATCAATTTCGTTTTGATGTCGTTGTCACATTTTTTATCATTAACATAACACATTGGCCTCCATTGTACACCTCAAGAATGTGATCATATTATGTTTTGAAATTGTTACCAAGAGCAAGAATGTCTTGGTCAAGTTCACCTTTTCCATTTACAATCAACAATTGTTTTTTTGTTTTGCTATCCCCTACTCCCCTTATACCAATGACAATGACAATGACAACAATGGTTGCAGACCTCCAACTCTAAATAGAATTTTGGAATACTCTAATCGAATCCATGTGGAAAAACATGGGAATTAACTCAAGTTGGAATGCAGGATTTGATGACACAATGGTTGTTGATTCAATTGTAATGACAACATGCATATCCATTTTTTCAAAACCCCTTTTAGACTTTGACTCAATGCTAAAATTTTCAACCCTCCCAAACATGTTTTTTTGCAAATGTTGCTCGTGCATCTTTGTATGAAGCAATTTCACCTTCAAAGTAATTATGGTCAAAGCTACATTGTCCAACAAATCCCAACAAAAATATGCATAGCCTATATTTTCCATGCTCATATTTGCAATTCGATCAAAGGTGTTAGACCCATGGAACACCTTTGCCTCAAATGTAACATCTCTAATTCCAAAATCCAAATTACTGACCACAACAACTATTTTAGCTTCTTTCACTAAAACAATAACCATTGTGCAACAAAAAAAGAACAAAACTTATTTGACAATAGACAAATGAAATAACATTTGACAAAATTAACAGTTGCAAAAACATACACTTGACAAAACTTACACTTGTAAAATCACACACTTGCAAAAGAAGCAAAAAAATAATCAACAAATGGTGAAAGCTTAAACCAAGCACATTGTTCTTGCTATATAAAAAAAAAAGACAACAAACATATAGTGTTATATTTATATGGGACAAAAGACCTAACTAAACCCTAAACTTAACTTTAAACATAACCCTAAACCTTTTTCTACTCTGTATTTGATTTTAAATAATTTTGATTATGGTAGATATCTACCATTAACCATGGATATTCATGAACCATGTTTTAGAAGTTAGATTATGGTCTAATAATGAACAAGACATCAATATCCTTAGCATCTTATGAATTTTAGTTATGCACTTCATGCTTACACCTGAACCTTGAATATTTCAACCTATAAAGTATTAGTACATAAACCTTAAGATTTTTTCCACTATTTAACCATTATTATCATTTTCATTCAAATATATATATTTTTAAAATTAAAATTTTATTTTATTTATTATTATTTTTTGAAACATCAACTTTTTAATCATGTACATGAAATAAATTAGACACGCAAAAAAGTTAAAATTGATTTTTTTTCTTTTTTTGGTTTGATGTATTAAATGTTTAGTTTTAAACAAAATAGTTTTTGTTCTTTTTGTTAAATTTTTGTGATGAAAATTTTCCATTCCCAGGAAAAAGATATTAATTTCTATAAACTATTTTTTTGAGAATTTTTTTTCATTAAATCACCATGTCACAAAAGACAAAAAGAGAAAAAAAATAGACCCACCCCCTTTCTCCAACCACCCCATCCCACACCACCAAAAAAAAAATTCCTTGGAAATTTTTTAAAATCTCACCTTCCTACCTTGATAATCAACCAAACTTCTCCTTCCCATGCCACCCAAGAAACAAACCCTTGGGTTAATCCCCATCCCAAATAAAATTCACTTCTCCCTATCCCTTTAAAAAAACTCCTTTGGAAAGGGGTGGAATTGATCCATCCTCCCCTACTCACCCAAAAAAAACCCTTTTGGAAAAGATTTTTTTTTTCCTAACCCCTTGTCCCCTTTTCTTAAAGCTCCACTTGCAACTTGTAATTCTTTCAATCTAATTAAATTATCCACTCTTTATACCTATTGAAACCCCATAATGAAAATAAAAACCCATGAGAAATATATATATATTTAATCCTTTTTACTCTCCCTAAATTTTCACCTATAAACCCCATTGTAACCCCCACCCAACTTTATAAACTAGTCATGTTTGCCCCATGCATGCTTGGTAAAACCTAAAATCATACATGCATGTCTACTATCTTAGGGCAATAATAAAGTTTTATAACATAGAAGGCAACAACAATACAAAAGAAAAGTTAATCAATTAAAAATTAATTTCATTATGATTTAAAAAAACAAATCTTCAAGAAAGCCTTATTGAAGTTTTTTAAATAACATCAAATTAATTAAAAATATTTATATCTCAAAAACGAATACTATAATTATTTTAAAATTGACATGTTTTATTTTAATCAATCCTTGCATGATCTTTCAATTTTCATTTTAATAATATTTAAAGGAACTGAAGCTAATTATTTGTATGTTTATCAAACAAAAATAATTAAAAAATTTAGTCATATGAATTATTTCTTACATTTCATAGTGATATGAAACCTTGTGATACAAAATGCAAGTGACAACCCCCAAAAAAAAAGATATAAAGACACAATTCAATCAATTACCCAACATTCATATGTTGAAAGAATAATCCAACAAGTAAATGGGTAGATTTCAAAACAATCCATCAATTGGGTGGGTGCACCCAAAATCTACACAAGGGCGTCCATTAGCTTGGGCCAATAAAAAACTTACATGTAAACCTATAACCTTATCCATTTAGCCAACTTTTGATTCTTTGACCCCTATACCCGCTCAAAAGGTGTTTCCACAATGCCTTTGTAAGACAAAGCCAACAAAACAAACAACATATTTTGATAGATGGATATTTCCTTGAGAGGAGTGAAGCTTTGGTGTACATTGAGCAATTTGTTAAGATTCTTGTTACAATATAGAACCCCTCCTACAAAAATTATTTGACAAGATTGTTGGTATCAAAGGTCATACGGGTAGTTGCGGTCTCGACCATAGGACCTTAAGGGCATTGTTTTTTAGGTAGGGGTCCTAGAGAATGGGAATTATGAAATATAAGTAGCTCCTCCAATGTCTTTTGAAATGAATGTAAATTTGGTGTAATAGGAACATATTGGTCAAATTTTAATAAATCGGTTTATATGGCATTCAAACTACTAAAAACATATCCAATATATAACAACATTCATTTACTAAAATAGAATGGGTGTTACTATTTTTGTGTGTACTTGCTACATTTTCACCTTGTGACCTTAAATGATTTAACATGTATTGCCATTAGATTTTCATCATTTCTTGCACAAGGCACTTATTAATCCTTAAATGCTAAGGACATCTTATGGACTAAATTTTTATTTTTAATTGTTTATTAAGGACCCTATGCAAAAGTCTCATCTTACATTGCACACATTGTGAAACCTTCCAAGGAAATTTTCTTGACCTACAAGCACCCTTGCCCCCCCCCCCCCCCCCCCCCCCAAGGCATGGATTTATTTATGCAATATGGTTTCCTCACATGTAAAATGCAAAAAGTTTTTTCATTTGTTGGCCACAAGACAGAATTTTCTTTGCATACTTTTCTATGTAGACAGACCCACCAACCACAACAACAAAATACCCTTCATTCAAAACCCTAGACTAAAAATGTAACAAAAAGACAACATTACACCTATAACCAAAAAGAAGAAAAAGCTTGGATTTCTTTACACAATATGATTCTATTACATGTTTACATATAATAAAACCATATTACAAAAAAGGGGTGAATGTATTATGGTCAGTTAAATAGTGTGGAACTAAGTTTGAGTTTTTAAATATACATAGTGATCTTCAAGAAAGCTAAAAAAATTTATATGTTGATACAAATGTGAGAAAATAATTTTCAAAGCCCTTCTTCATAAAGCCAAACAAACTCTTGAACCATTTAATTTGAGCTCATAATAATCAAATTGTTTCCACTACATGTTTTTGTAGAATTGTATGTTGAACATTATTTTTTTAAAAAGAGCCTATTATGGTAGAGCCACTTATTATAATTGTCTTCTTTGACATTTCCTTTCAGTGCCTTTAGTTGATCGTAACACATGCCATAAAAAAGACAAGTGAATCTTGCCCCTTCCATTTTACTAAAAAAATGGTGGTGTTCACTGTTGAAAACATTTAGGCATATTGTGACAAATGATGATGGGATGAAACCCTAAAAAAGACAAGACACTGCAGCCAATTACAAAAAGTGGAAGACAACATATTACTAGGAGGTTGATAGTGAGGTGATGGGAGTATCTTTTTGTTATGGTTATTTTTCTACATTATTGTTTCTTTGCATGTAAGGGGAACTATGGGCTTTTACTTTTGACGACACCTGCTTTGTTGTTGTGTTTTTGTTAGATGCATTTATGGCGGTGTGGAGTGGTTTGTGTCGTGACCTTGATGGAGGAAAGCCAAGGAGTTGAGGAGGAGGATCAAGAAGGAGCTACCTATTGAATAACAACAGTGGTTCAACACGTTTTCAGCAAAGAAATAAATAAATAATTTTGTTTTTTGGGTAGGGCAATGTGCTTGTAGGAATCAAATTGTTGTAGATGGGGGATTGTTATGTTGAGGCAATGTAGATTCCGTTGCGTTAGTTGTTTCAACAAATTAGACTTGGTAGTTGCATTTGTTTTCAAGGTTGATGACCATAGGCACGATGAAAAACTTAGGGATCTCGATGAGCGACCATTTTGGTTTTTCTTGTTGTCAATTTTGAATTGTATGTTGTTTGGGGTGAATGTGGTGATTATTTTCCATGAGAGAGTGCCTTTTAATTTTGGAGTTCTAAAGAAAATTTGGGATTCATCAAGGTCTAGAATTTGTGAATTAAGCATTTGAGAGATTGGGATTTCATTTGTCAAACTCAGGAATAGTCTTATATGTCAAATTGAAGTGTGAGGTGTTTTTCTTGTAAGTGTGAAGTTTGGTGTTGTTTGTACTAGTGGTTAGTTGTTGAGTCAGTGGATTTGACAAAATCATAAAAGTGGAATTGTTAAGGAATTATGGGGCATAAGTGGTTTCTTTTATATGTGTGGTGGGTCATGGGGATGAAAGTTCTTAGTACGAGATTCAGTGGTGTGTTATAAACAAGAAAGACGAAACATGGCCAGTTGAGTTTTAGAGAGAGAGATCGAAGAGATTTTACCCTTAAAGACCTTTAATCACTTAATATGTTATGTTGAATGAAGGAATTTATGTAGGTATTCATTCGTGGTGTTTAAAGCTTTTGGAAAACATTTCCATAGACAAGTGAATCTATGTAATTACCTTATGATGAATTGACCTATTGGGCACATTGTGTATGCCTTTGTTTTTGGTATCAAAGTTTGTTTTGATTTCATAGTGGCAAGATCAACAAGATATTTCAATGAGGATTGAAAAAAATAGTCATGAATTTTAGACATATTGTTTTGGAGTTTGTTCAAAGAAACTTTGAAGGACACCCACCTCCAAGTACCTTGGTGCTTCGTATCATTGGTTTTGCTATAATTCAAACTATGGGGTTTGACCCTAGGGATGCCAGGTTAGGAGATATTGATGTTGGAATAATATTGTCTAGATTTTACATCAAGGCAACAATATGGTTGTTGACATTAGTAGAGAACTGGAATTGGGTTCTACTTGATTCACAAAATGCTAGGTTCTTCTACACATCCCAATGGCCCTATGTTGTAGAATGAATATGTCGCAACCCTAGCTTTGGACTCGCAACTAAAGCAAAGGGGTTGCAAGGGTGCGCGCCAAGAGAAAGCCCGGGAGTCACATCACGTACTCCCGGGAGTCTAGGAAAAGTGTGAGGGAGTGAACCCTCACACTCCCAAGGCAACTCCCACTTTGGGAGACGGAGTCCCGGTGGACTCCCAAAACTTTAGAGAGCAATTTCACGGGTCAAAACTCAATGGATTATGGCGTTATTTATATCATTGAAAATCTATTGGAACGTAGATGTTTAAAATGGGCTCGCATTGCTCATTTGGACATCTAAAACACAAGTTATGGCCAAAAGAAGGGCCGGGAGTCAAATTGGCAGTTTGACTTCCGACCACTAAAAGTCGGGAATTGACCTGATTTGCATGCGTGAAGTTGATGTGCAACATATCATTGGAAAGATCTCAACAAGGGTTACAATTTTGCTTTAAACCTCATCTCAATCCAAGGTCTACATGCAACGTTATGGCGCCCCAAAGTCGCAGGAGTCCTAACCTTGGCGATTTCGGGACTCCCACTTGGGAGTCTCGGGACGAAAAGCCATTTGGATATGGGCCCCATGGAGAGGTGCAAAATATACTATAAGGGGGAAGGTGGTGGCTTCCCCCAAGTCCGGGTTGAGGTGAGTCTTGTGTGTCCGTGTTGCCCGTGGCTCGTCCTAGCACTAAAAGTGGTCCAACTACGCACTAACCACCTTGTGTGGGTTTTGTGCAGGCCCGTGTGAGTGAGTGAAGCTTGTCAACTCTTCCTAGTCCCATCCCAAAGCTCCAGCACGCCCCTCTACCCCTCAAAGTGTTTTGAGCTAGGGAGCATGCCCCAACTCTTCCTTCTTCCGTTATTTTCTACTTGGACTCACATTTGAGTCTTTCAAGAAGTTGGGAGGCGTCAAAATATCACCACCAATTTTATGAAAATCCAAATAAAGTACATAGATTAGGTGATCTTTAAGTTCATGCCTAGCTTATTTTGCTAAAAAGGTTTGTTAGATTTTTCAAACCAAAACATAATAGTAACTAACAAGAAGGAGATCAAATAGTTAAGTTGGAGTTCTCTGGAAGTGAAGGCCATGTTTGAAGCTAAAAACTTTGTAGGAATGGAGAAGGTGTGTTAGTTTGGGTTTTTGCAAGTGTTGATGATATTCAATTTAGCAATAAAGTTAACAACAATAGAACCATGGCATTGAAGATAAAAGCAAAACATGTTAGTGGAAACCCTGATGTTGAATGGTAGCAAGATGTACATTCATTGTACACTAACATTGATATGGAAGGTAGATGTCAGTGCAAAGGGAATGGCTGTAACAACAGATAAATGTACTAAACCATCCACCTTTGAGTTTTTGCATTCAAACCTAGAGCACAAGAACCCCACCCCACGCATCTTGGGGACATTTGGGTTCCATCTTTGCTTATAAATCAGAATATAGGTGTGAAGCTTTTCATTCAATGTATGGAAAGTTTATTTAAAGTTGGAGATAGGTTGATAAGGGTGGAAGATGTTAATGTCATTTCAAGATTGCTAAGTTGGAACTTGGAAATAGATTAGATTGGAATGCATAATTGGGTTCCAAAAGGTGAAGATCATGTGGACTTTTGTGTACTACTTTGATTGATGAATTATGCTATGAGAAGAGGGAATTTTGGACTATCATTCATTTGTGCTTGCATGATGACTAGCCGTAAGGGGATGGACAAGTTGTTTTGGGGCAAAGAGTTTGAAGATGTTGTAAACTAAACAAAATAATTAGAGATTGCATCAAAGGTGCAATGGTATAACAAAATCAAGTTTTTCAAAATTGCAAGTTGAATTTGCGAGGCAAGGTTAAAAATTAGTACAAGAAACTTCAACCCGCACCTACTGATTGGAATGAGATGAAAATTAAGATGCAACAAAAAATTGGGGATGTAGATATGGATGATTTAAGGATGAAGTTAGATGGGGTGAAACAAGAGCTTAAATAGCAGGTCCAATTGTATTTTGATCAGTTGGATGATTTGTAAAGGGAAAATCAAGGATGTTGAGTAGAGGCGTAAATTTCTTGCACATCTACAATTTAGGATCAAAAAATTGTGCATGGTGAAAACTTATGCGAATGTAGAGGAAATGTTGTCGATCGCCAAAGAAGTGGAGAGAGTGTATGGTGAAGTTGGAAAGACTCTATTTGAGCCATTCATGGAAGAATAGGAAGAAGGCATAATGAACCAATGCTAAAGAAACAACTAAATGCTTTGAATGAGTCATTCATCAACTTCTTTAAACGATCATTGTCTATTGCTAGAACAAGTCCATCAAAAGCCAATAGTTTTACCATGTGTTAGATTTGCAAAGCCAATGATCACATAGCTATCACTTGTCCATGTATAAGAGACCTGAAGCCCAAATGTGTTAAGTGTAGTCTACCACATAAAACGAAAAATTGTGGAATTAATGTGGGTACTGTGTTAGGATGGGACACACAAAGGACATATGTTGGAAATGTGGGAAAGATGGTAAGATGTCGACTGTTGCCACTAATTATCTAAAGGTCCTAGTTGATGATGAAAAAAATACTTTATAACAATTGAATAAACTTTGTGGCATTAAACATGACATATTTATGGGAGCTAGAATCCCAAGGAGGTGTTTGCTAATAGAATCACTTGATGTAGAAACAACTGAAAACATAAAAACTAAGCATGTGGATGTTGGGAAAAATTCTTCTGTTAGATAAAAAATATTCACACATTTCATCAAGGGGCAAATGTTTTTTTTTCCTATGGAAATTATCTTGGCCATTCTTGGTGAATTATAATCCTTGGAAAGTTTGGTCAAACTAGCATGAAAGAAGTGGGATGGTGGGTTGAAATTAGTTAATGTCCCTGAGGTGGAACAATCTCATGCATTGTTCAAGATTAGCGTAAACAAAAACCATCATAGTAAAATACTACACTTTTTAGTTGAGATCAATAATAACTTAGTAAACCGGCTAGTGGACATTGGTGTTTCCATGTTAGTAATGTTGGTTGCATAGTATGCAAACTTAGAATAAACACATTTGGTGTCCGACTTTAAATCTTATAAGACATCATCTAGGGTGGTGACCCAAGCTCTTAGCAAGATTTTGAGTTGCATAATGCCATTAAATATGGTGAATGTGTTGCAACTATTAACAAACCAAAACAAATGTATTAACAAAGGAGATTGGGATGAGACTTTTCATTTATGGGGTATGGGGTGCCAACCATTGGGTGAAGCCAAAGTTGAGCAAGGAGTACAAAACAAGGATCTATTGTTTAATGATGAAAGTACCTTAGATGCATTTGATAGTTTTAATGTGAAGACATAGGATTTGGTAGATGGCGAAATAAAATATCTATTCCTGCCAAATGGATCTAGTGAAGTCAAAGAGCTAATGGACAATGGACTTGACCTATTTATACAAAATGAAGGCCCTCACCATATCATGAACTTGTTGTTTGAAGTGTAAGCAAACAAGGTTATGATTGGAATTTTTTTTGATTCAAATGATTTTGAAGATTGGCTACGGTGTGTTACTCAGGATGAGGAAAGGAGGAATGAACAACTCAGGGCAACCAAATGAAAAGATGGATTATGGTGAAATTGCTTTAAGGTGTACCACATAAGACAAAACGGGCCTAGTCTTTATTGCAGTCCTTTTTTACCCTATATTTTGATCCTCATAAAAATAATGAATCAAGAGTTATTCAAAATTTTAAAATGATTATATTTTAAACCATTACAAATTCTAGATTCCATCATAATCATCCATAAATGTGTCTTTACATGGTAAAAAAGACTAAGCAAAAAAGACAAAATAAGGTGACATTGTGACAAGATTTTTGTACACCTTAAAGAATTTGGACCCAACAGACATTTTCCAACTTGATATTGAATCAAACTTTCATAATGTTAATGAAACAAATATGGTACCTAATGAAGGAAAGGAGAGATGGGATGAAATCAAGGGCAAGATCAAGGTTAATATTGATTTGGATTAAGAGAAAACTAACCAACTGTGGGAATTATTAGATCAATTTCTAGATGTTTTTGCTTAGCATAAAAGAGAGTTGGGGTGTTGCAAATTTAGGGAGCATGTGGTTAACACCTAGGGATTTCTTCCATGTAAAACCACGCCTAGTAGGCTTTCATTTTGGGAGGAGGTTGAAGTTAAAGAACAAATTGATGCATTAATGGCATCGGGGAAGATGAAGCCAAGTTCATCGAAGTATGTTTGTACAATTACATTATTGATCAAGAAGGATGGCAATCACCAATTCAGTGGTGATTATAGACCTTAAATTTGCAAACTTGAAAAGACGCATTTCCCATGCTTATTGTGGAAGATGTTCTTACACAACTTGGCAAAGTTCATTGGTTTTCTACACTTGATTTGCAATTCGGTTTTCGGCAAATCAAAATGGTAGTAGAAAACATTTGCAAGTCTATATTGATTACCAAATTAGGTCTATTTGATTGGACAATCATGCCTTTTGGCATAAAGATTGCAACTAGTACTTTCTCCAACACTATAACTAAAGTCTTTGGTATTTCTCTAAACAAATTGCTCAAGGTCTTTGTGGATGATTTGACTGTACACAACATTACTTGGGAAAAGCATTTGGAACATCTAAGTTATGTATTGTTGCGGTTGAAGGAAGTTGATTTAAAACTCAACCCTAGCAAATGTGAATTTGTGAATTTTAACGTAACATTTTTAAAGCATGCAGTAAGTTGTGATGAAACCCAACTGGATTTTAAAAAGATCAAAGTTGTAACTGCTTTTCCAATTCCCACCACTATGATTAATGTGTAGGCGTTTTTGGGACTGACAAGGTACTATAGGAACTATGTTAAAGGCTATTCCCGCATCGCCATTCCTTTGTTTGACCTAACAAAGAAGGATGTTGTTTTCAAATGAACCTTATTGTTAGATTGCTTTTGATTTTTTGAAGGTTGCTATGGTATCAACTCCAATTCTTATCAAACTTGATTTTACAAGGGCATTTATTCTAGTTTTGAATTGGTCATCTCGTGGAGTAGAAGCCATATTGTCTAAAAAAGAAGGGAGAAATGAAAGAATAATTGCTTACGCTAACAAAGGGCTTTCCCTTGTTCAAAAACAATTCCACCCTATGGAGGGTGAGTGTTGTGTGCTGGTATGGGGCATAATGCATTTCAAATAATATTTGTTCCGAAATCTTTACATTTCGGATTAACCACAAACCATTGGAGTGCTAGCTACAGTTTCATACACCTATGGAAGGTGGGGTAGATGGATCAACACACTCTAGGACTTTAGCTTCAAGATCCAACATAGAGTAGGATCTCAACATATCAATGTCGATGCTTTAAGTCATAATCTAGTTGGCACTATTGAGGAGAATGAAGATCTACAGGAAGAGATTTAGGATTATAAGTTGGTATAGACTGATTGGACAATTGAAGAAACCATTTGGACCGGGAAGAAAAGTTCCAAAGTGGGAGTTATTTTGTAACCATTGAGAAGTCAGGGATTGCTGAGATAATTTACTCATGGTTGAGGCAGGAATGAATGATAAGAATGAAATCCACACTAACACTGATATAATTGTTATTGCTAGCACAAGTGGGTGTATTAAAATGGTGGATGTTAGACAAGAAGTGATCACTCAAAAAAGAAAGGGGCGAGAGCTTTGGGATGTTAAAACCCATTAGCAATTAATTGATGAAGCTTAGTTATTGGTTGATGGGGCTAAAGAAAATGAAATCTTGGATATGAACAATGATTGGGAACATTCAAGGAACATGGAGATTTGGGATGATAAGATGTGTTTTACTATTTTGAATGGGAATCAACTTTTAGATGATTGTGATGAGGTGAAGAAATAAAGGATTAACAAGCGCATATTACATTACTACTACAGAGATGATTACTTGATGTTCAAAGGTTTGGTGGTAAAACAATGTAGATTCCGAAGTGCTACTTGTTTAACAAATTAGACTTGGTAGTTGTATTTGCTTTCAAGGTTTATGATCATGGGCATGATGAAAAACTTACGGATCTTGATGAATGGCCGTTTTGGTTTTTTTTGTTGTTAGTTTTGAATTGCATGTTGTTTGGGGTTAATGTGGTGATTGTTTTTCATGAGAGAGTACCTTTTAATTTTGAAGTTCCAAAGAAAATTTGGGATTCGTCAAGGTCTAAAATTTGTGATATGGGCATTTGAGAGATTGGGATTTCATTTGTCAAAATGAGTAGTCTTATATGTCAAATTGAAGTGTGGGGTGTTCTAATTGTAAATGTCAAGTTTGGTGTTGTTTGTATTAATGGTCAGTTGTTGAGTCTATGGACTTGACAAAGTCACATAAATGGAATTGCCAAAAACATTTTGGGGCACAAGTGGTTTCTCTTATATGTGTGGTGTGTCATGGGGATGGAAGTTTTTAATATGGGGTTCAGTGGTCTATTATGAACAAGAAAGATGGAACATGGCTAGTTGAGTTCTAGGGAGAGAGATCTAGCCCCTAAAGACCTTTATCACTTGATGTGTTAGTGAATGAAAGGATTTATGCAGGTTTTCATTGGTGGTGTTTTAAGGCTTTTGGAAAGGATTTCCATAGACAAGTGAATCTATGCAATTGCCTTATGATGAATTGACCTATTGGGCACATTATGTATGCCTTGGTTTTTTATTACAATACAATGACTAGAAAGATTATGGAAAAATTGATTCTCGGTCATAAGTAATTAACATAAATCATATTAGGTACCTTAATATTTTTTTCAAGTTTAATAATAATTATAGTATTTTTGAAAATGTTGTTTTTTTGGAAATTATCTATTTGAAATGTTGAAATTTAAGAAAATTACAAAGGAGAGAAGATTAAATAAATTGGTCAAAACTATGGAGCTTCTTGTTTCAAAGTTCAGGCCAATACATTTGTAGAATTACATTCAATACTTGATTGGTAACATTTCTTTTTTCTTATAATTTGGTGAAATTTTAAGTCAATTCATTTTTGCATAAAGGCATAATAAAAATGTTTTCATTTATGTTAAATATTCAAAGTCTAGAGAACTTGTTAAAGAAACTACCTATATTTATTGTTGGAATTTCATAAATTATTTCCTTTACTGCCATGTTGGATTTTGAAAACTAAAACTATTATTTGATACCTAATATTGAACTTGAAAATGGCATTACATTATATACAATATCTACACAATTTTGCCTCTAGAAGTAGCATAGGTAAAGAAAAATGTTAAACATAATAAAGATTTTACGTTTTTTTTGTTGTTGTTTGGACACGCAATGAAGTGAGCCAATTTGAGTAAAATGGGCCCATGTTTTTCCTCTTTTCAAGCTGGGTTAAGGAACTTGATGTTTTTTGGGTTTGGGAGGTTTAATCTAGTGTTATATGGTTATCCAAATTCATTTGGATATGCATATGAATAATGGCTAGATATATATTCATACATATTTGGATTTTTTAATATTTTCCATAACTAGCTATGTGCACAATTGTCGGATGCGTAATTGCTTTATTATTTTATCTCTAACCGTATCTACCCAAAGGGGTTTTCAAAAGTTGATATTCAACTATTAGGGTTTAAAAAGATGTTGGATATGTATTTCATTTAGGGATTACGCTTTTTAGTTAGGTTTTGGTTTAGGAGGAATGAAAAACTTGTCACTTTCAAGCTTTCGGCACTATGGCTTTTGCATTTTGTGTTTTGTGCTTAGCTTTGCTTCAAGTTGCAAGTTTGCATTCTCAAGTTCGTTGTTTCGTTAGATTAGTGTGTGGTGCTCTATTTTCTTAGCACTTTGCACTTTTTTTTCTTGTGCTTGGTGCTTCACTTCTTGATGTTCAGTGTTCTAGACTCTTAATGCTTTGCTCTCTTTGCATTCAAGCTTGGTTTTGGATGCAACTTCAAGAGGTGCAACATGCAACTTAAAGAAACTTGATAAAATTCTTCATAATAAAGTAAGTTCCTAACATTAAACCTCTTTTTTTAATTTATCAAACAACATGGTTTCTTAGTGTTGTTTTTGGGCACTTTGCTTTTTCAAGTGTCATGGTTTCTCAAAGTTGTTTCTGGGCACTTTACTTTCTCAAGTGTCGTGGTTTCTCAAAGTTTTTTCTAGGCACTACATTTTTTCAAGCACCATGGTTTCTCTACGTTGTTTTTGGGCACTGTGCTTTCTCAAGCGTTGTGGTTTGTTAGTGTTGTTTGTGGGCATTGTGCTTTTTCAAGTGCCATGGTTTCTTAACATTATTTGTGGGCAATGTGTTTTTTCAAGCACCATGGTTTATCAATGTTATTTCTAGGCATTGTGTTTTCTCAAGCACCTTTGTGTTTTAGCCTTGTTTTTTGGCATTATGGTTTTTCAATGATTGTGATTTTTTGGCATTGTTTTTTCAACATTGTGTTTTCTCAAGCACAATGTTTTTTTGGCTTTACTCCTAATGTTGCACTATGTGCTTCCTTTTTGAGCTTTGCTTGTAAGTTTATGTTTTTGCGCTTTACACTTTACATTTGTGATTCCTTCTTGGCTTTGCTCCAAGCATTGTAGTCTCCATTTCCTTTTGGGTAACGCTTTTGGCTTTTGTTGCTTAGTGTTTGTGCAAGTTTGCTTCTAGGTTTTGGACGCAACTTACAATAGCAACCACATTTTGGACTTTGGATGTAGCACGCAACAACAAGAAGCCATTATGTTTCATAATGAAGGTAAACTCCTAAACCCTAAACCTTTGATTTATTTATTTTTGGTTTTGGGAACTTGAAGTTGAGTTTGTTTTGTTTTAGAGTGTTTTCTTTGTCGTGTGTAGGTGCATTGTGCATTTTGTCTGTTTGTTCAATGGTTGAGGAAGCAAAATTTTGCATGATTGAGAATGTGGGCGAAGTTGATGAAAATGCATCAACTCTTCACACTCAAACACCTATAACTACATCCTCATTTTTAGACATTGAAAGTGTACACCTTCAAATTGGCAATAATGTGCCAAATTTAAATGTTCTCCAACTTGAAACCATAGAAGCATAAGCTATTGCTTGGAGGCCTCATGGTTGGATCTCTATATGTTGGGAAATTTTTGTTGTCAATGATAATCATCCTATGGATTTGGAAAACTTGTAAATGTTGCGATGCATCAAATGCAAATCTGAGCAGGCATCCAAGATTGATTCGACACAATGATCTACTCTTTGTAAGGGTATGATAAAATACAACAAAACCAATGGCATAACTCCCATGAAGATTCATGTGAAGATTGCACATCCAAAGTTATAGGTTTAGAGGAAGCAAACTTATACTAAGAAGGTGGTAACACTTGATCATACCTGGCAATCATGAAAAAAAAAGGCAAATCCTAGTTGTGCAATTACAATATTCTTTGGTGCCAAAAATCCTTATAATTTTTTTTTGATGGTGCTCAATTGCAATTTCTTAAGGATATGATGTTGTACATCTACAAGGTTTACATGCCATTATTGTTTTGTGAAAACATTTGGTTTCAAAGGTTGGTCTTATGCCAATGTCCATGAGTTCAGTTTTTTTCTTCGTCCTCTCTAATGGAAGAAATGTTACTTGCAATGGTGAAGAAGACATTAGACCAACATGTTTTGCCAAAATTGAAAATTGTAGCAATAGTTTCAACCAGTTTCGATCTTTGGATGTTTCATGGCAATGTTGACACATTTGTTGTGGTTATAAAATTTTCCAATGAAACTTGGGTGTTGATGCATGTTAATGTGGGGCTGTTTGAGGTTCATGAGACTTTCGGGTAATCCATGGCCATACGACTCCAATCCCTATTAGAAAAACATGGATTATTGCATTGAATAATTGCCTTTGTAAAGGATGAAGGTAGTAATTTGATTAATATGGCAGTAGCTCTATAATTAGTTATTGATCGTGAACCTTTGAAGTTGCTTAAGGTTTATGAGGGTATTTGCTTTGGGCATGTAATGTCTAAGGCATGTTAGTATGCTACTAATGATGACAAAATCTCTATTAGGTTGAGAAGTGTCAATGTGAAGGATGCATAGGTTGGTTTATAGAAATCAATTTCCTGGACCAAAAAGTCTAGGAAAAGAGGCAAGAGCGGGAGCAGGCTTGTTGTAATAGTAGGATGCGACATTGAAAATTAAAAACTCCTATGAAGACCAAATTTACAAGTAAGGTCATAATGTTTGAAAAGTGTCTACAATTTAAAAACACCATTATGTTTCGTTGTGGAAGGCAAAAAGTTGTGGCTTTGTAGCAAAGAGTGCCAAAAGCCCAAGTGTGGGTTATTGCTGAAATAGTTGCATCTTGTTTAAACCCTATTGTATCAACATGTGTCATGAACCAATCAAGGGGCCATTGGCTATTGTTAGACACTTTGACAACAACTATTGCACTTATTATATATGAACATTGAAGTAGCATTATTGCCACTTTCTTGTGGGCTTAATTTTTTTGATTCATTTGAGAGTGAGATCCTTGTTTTGCATAAATATATGGGTATTGGAGGTTATTAAGGTTGTCAAAACTTTTTTACAAGTTCTGAAAACTTTTGATGGAGGGCAAGTTCATAATATGATGGCCATCATGTTGGATCTGCACTTCAAGTCTTTACGCCTTGTGGAAAATTTGTTGGGACTTGGGAATGCCATTCAACTAGCCATTGAATATGATGCCATAATTGTTATTCCTTTTTTGATGGTCTACTTTGAATGGCTGAACCCTATTGTTGTTAATGCATCTCCCACAACAACATTTGATGTTGTGGGTTAGGAATTTGAAGGAAATATGTTTAGTGTGGGGGCCTTAATTGAGGAATCTTCATGTGCATTTGTTATTGGAGAGCTATCTCTGTTTAAAAGGCTTCTTATTTTGCCATTTGCATGTGTAGATCCACTAGCATGGTGGCACATCCGTGAAGGCCAATTTCCAAATGTGGGTTTCTTTGCAAAATAGATTCTTGGAATCTCGAGTTCATAAATAGAAATTGATCGTGCAAGTGTGTCGACATCTTAAAAACATTGTCACTTACAAGTGGAAAACATGGATTAGATCATCATAGTGGTGAAAAATTGGCTTGATGACCCATGCCACAATTGTAAACCAAACGCAAATTTGAAGGAATATTTAAAAGAGGAAGATTCTTTCGTAAAGGACAACTATCACTTGCTTGAAGAAGATGACTTCTTTGAACAATTGCAAGTTGACAATGATTAATTTTGTGGTTTGTTTTTATGGGGGTTCAATTCCCCCACAAGTTATTTTGTTTCAGATTTTGCTTGTGTTGTTTTTTTTTTACTGGATTAGGTTATAGTTTCTTAAGCAACCAAATTTGGAACATTTGCATACATAACCTTTGTGCATATCCACTGTGTTTCAAAAATTGAAAATTGGAATATTCATAACTGGTAGATGAAAGAGAAAAATAAAATAGTTTGTAACTAGCTACGATAGTAGATTGATTTTTTTTCAGAGGCATATCCTTCCTTGCCCAAAAAATAAAATAAAAATTATTGGTAACCATAGGTTAGGTCTAGATGTTGATAATCTGACAACATTGGTAATAACCATTTGGTAAATACACTTGTGTATAAGGGTATTTTATTAAATGTCCAATTGATATTCATATTATATTTTTTGGTTATTAGCTAGTTATAAGGGCTTTGAAAAACAATTGCTATTATTATTGAAAAAAAATTCAACTTTTGTATTTGTGTTTAAAGATTGATAACCTACTTGAATGATAATCGGGTCATCCAAGTAAGTTATTAGAGTTTTAAAAACTCAATGCCATTAGATATTTTAAAAAGCCAATAATCAAACTTGATAACTGGGTTAGGGGGGCCCAAGTTCCCAACTGTAGAGGGATGGCAGGAAAATTCACCACGAGAACACGCAACAGGTTTTGAACCCACGACCTTTCTAGTCCAAGAGTTTATTGGTCCAAGGTTTCCAAACAAGGGGCTGGACCAGTGAGCCATAACTCCATATATCGCCCACCCTATCTTCAATTGTGTACTTATATAATTCACATTCTTTCCCACATTGTTCCCATAGTTCCCAGCTGTCCCCCACTCTGGATCTTCAAATTCATCCAATATGCTTTGCAAAAATGTTCCTTATGTTATTCCCCATAGTTCCCATATTTTGTGAATGGAAAATAATAAATCTTTTGGAATATTCAGGAATTTTAATTTTTTTGAAATGCACTCTTCAAAATCAATTAATTGTTTAACAGACATGTGTTGGAGTGTCACTGTACTAGGGGGTAAGTGAGTATTGGCTAACTGTCAAAATTTGATAAATTTTGAATTTGGATGATGGACAAATAGCCAACCCTGATGATTCAGAAAATAAAAATTGGTTACAGGATTGCAGGAGTAAGTATTGAGCAATATACTGTATAACAAATTCAACAGAAATAAAATGCCATGCAGTAAAGCTGTGATTTTTTTGTGGGGAATTTTAGCCAAATTTTCAAAAATATTTTGGATAAGGACTATTCTGTCACAAAAAGAATTAAAAAGAATTCAGAATTTGCCTCAACTGCTTACAATTTCCAGCCTTTTTTCACTGTCAAATTTTAGCCAAAAAATAAAAATAAATTGAAAGTTAAAAAATGAAATGTTTTTTACTGTTTTCAATTGCCAAAAGTGAGAAATATATACTCAAATCACCATATCCCTATATTTGGTTTTCAGTGTGTAGCCAAATATATAGAAGGATGATTCAAGATTTATACTCCATATTTGATTACCATATTTCGCTAAATCTTCCTTAGAAAGATCATCAGTTTTTTCACATCTTCCTATGGATGGTCGCCCTGTGGCGACAACAAGAAAATTCCTAAGAAACAAGACAGCAAGTAAAGGAGCTCTGCTTTCTGCTGATGCTATTGACTCTTTTCCTTGGATTCGCAAACCATGAATAAATAATGTGTGTCAAGTTTGAACGCCAATTGGTGGAATTGAATTATGTGGTGGCTTCCCCCCTCTCCCTTCTTGTTCTTAGAAATAGGAAAAATAAAAAAGAGAGAGAAAAAAATTTAAAAAAAAAGAAAAGTAGGCTACCAGATTCTACTAGGTCACTGTACCAAAAAAGCTCATAATAATCTTGTCCCTAAAAAGCTGACGCCTTTATTTATTTGATGGCAGCTTTGTTCTTCTCTCAAATTTTTAAACACCCGTCCTTCCATGTGAACAATGCGGTAGGAAGAGGGTCGGTGGTGAGAGGGATGAACCATGATAATAGATAGGTTGCCCCGCTCTCTCTCTCTCTCTCTCTCTCTTCTCCCCCCCTCCTTTGCATTAATCTCGGATTGAGGAACTTCTTTTATAGTTTGGGGAAAGAAGGGATTTTTTTGAGCCAGGGCGATAGACCCCCAAGTTGGGATCATGGTACAAACCTCAAAACCCATTAAAATGGTCATACTAGGCCCCAAAAATGATAGCTTTTGCTTCCAATTTGGGAGGCAATCCGCCTTGGCCTGGGGGGGGGGGGTGGGGGAGAGGTGGGAGTTGTTGTGTGCAAGCCCTTCAAAGCCTACTAATGTTGCTTTATTTCAAGTGATATGATCAGGTGGAAAAACTTTCAGCTAACCTTGTTTCCATTAATTATACCAAAATTAATTTGAACCCGTCATATTAGAAGTTTGAAAAGAGGGGGGGGGGGGGGGGGGGGGGGGGTTGGGTATTTTATGTCCTGTTGAGTAGAATCCGTTCCTATATGAAATAGTTGGATTTGCATCATAAACCATGCCATAGGGAAGAAGAGGCAGTTCCTAAGTGAGCAAAGAAACAAAATGCTTATGACATGAAAGAGTGATTAATTTTTTTCTACTTCCATATTTGTAATATTTTAAAAATTGACTAATATTCTTTTGAATAATCCCCACTTAAGCGACATCACATAATTGAAATAAAGTGCACAAGTAATGTGCTAAAACCGTTCTGCAAATAGCTATTATACATTGACTAATCAGTCAAGATAATCAAGATGTCTGTAAAAGTCACCCTCTCTCTCTCCCCCTATCCTCTCTTCCAATGGTATTAGCAAAGTAACGACCTTTTATTAAATCTCAGTATGAAATGCTGAAACTCATCGTTTAATGCACAAGGTCAAGAGTAATTATAGTAGTTGTATAGGTAGGAGCAGTGAAAATATATGTAGCACCAGTGGAGGCGCTCAGGAAAATGGAAAGAGGGGGATGAAACTCAGTTTACCATCAAAATCGGTGAAAGAACTAGTTTGGGTCCCAATTTTTTGTTTCGTAAAATTCCATTCCCAGTTATGCATTTGATGCCCTTTTATGCTGAAACTGGCCGTTGTTGCCCCCCTAATCGCCTGACGTTACGGATAACTTTAATGAAGAAAACAAGTTCCCACCACAAAATAATCTAGCAATCCCATTGACCTGCAAAAGAAATCAAATTCAGGCGTACATGCAACTTACAAAACCCTAGTACACAAACTGTTGTTGAAATCTAGAATTTTTTGGAGGCACAAATTGAAAATTTAAAGTATGCACTTGTATAAAAACAACACGAACCCAAAAATCAAAATAGGTAGTTGTGTGAAAACAACACAAATCCAAAAATCAAAGTAACTACTTGTGCAAAAACAACAAGGGTATGGTAGTGAGCATCTCATCACCATGCACATTTATTTATGTGTCCTTCTACCAAAGAACAGGGTTTAGGGATTCAAGGACGGAGAATGCACACATTCACAAACAGACCTCCTTGGATGTTGTAGTGTATGATAGAGATCGCGTTACAGAAGAGAGCAAAAAGCAACAACTAAAAACCCATGGGGCATTTCGGAAAAACCCAGCAGTCAGGGCCTTTACCCTCTAGGGCCTACACGTACACACAGCGCGAATGAAACAACGCTGGAGAGATTGGACTACTACACTCCCGAGTCCCGTACACACGGAATCGAACCAGTTGGACGTGATGCACGTACACACGAAGAAACGCAACTGGTTTCAACTTTTCTTCTTCTTCTCTCTCTCGGCCAACCATGAGGGTGTGGTCACCTTCCTCCTCCTCCTGACTCCTGAGGATTGCCATCCTGACCTGGTACGGATGCAGAATCTGCATCCCGAATGCCGGATACGGTATCGGGAATCCGTGGATCAGGAAAAGCATTATCAGGAAGAGCATTGTCAACCACTTCACGGAATTGCCTGGTTGTCTCATCCATTGTATTACCCCTGTCGCAAAACAGGAACAGAATGTGAGGCCGCCATGATCAGTGTTTAGTCAGTGTAAAATTCATACAGCAATGTATCAGCAACGTCGCTGCTGTGAAAATACACTCCCTTGAAACACAAGGGCACTTGGGCTCCAATTAACTG
The DNA here is from genome assembly GCA_963921925.1 of Sphagnum tenellum. NCBI lineage: Eukaryota > Viridiplantae > Streptophyta > Sphagnopsida > Sphagnales > Sphagnaceae > Sphagnum > Sphagnum tenellum. The sequence continues at coordinate 14,302,426 of OY998155.1, forward strand.
CATTTGCAACAACCAGTGTACAATTCGTAAGTCGATCATTGACAGATGAGAGCAAATCATATGAATACCTTACTACTGTATCATCGCTAGAGTAACCAGTCAGCTACTTGAAAATCTCCATCTCCTGACTTCACTTCAACATTCCGAACTCGCTTTTGGTGGATCCTTCTCGGGAGTAGTAACAACCGGAAGAAGACACCCGGTGAGAAAGGATAAATGAGAAGTGAAAGTACTCTAGGAGAATTCTTTGGGTTGCGAGAGGCTCTTTTCTTGTTGCGTTAGCTGTACAGGATCTGGGCAACACAACAAGAGCTCTCTTCTTGTTGGGTGCAGAAAGAATGAAACCAAACAAGCCTCACAGAAGAAGGCTACAACACCTACAATTCTCCTTCAGGGGATATATACTGAGCTGAAATCCTTTTGTAAACAGAGAAATACAAATCAATCCTCACAACCCAGTGGAATAGAGCGCAACAACTCTTGTACTCTGAAACCAACGAGCTATGTTGTGACGGACAACCATTACGAAGGAATTGGATTTGATAATATTTCCTTACGGCGCACCCCTGCATGACGACTGAAAAACATCAACTAAATGCAGAAAACCCTCAATGAATCGCTTCAAATCCATAGACCGTATTCGATTGCCCAAGTGCACACAAATGTCCCACCTTGGTTTTTTGCCGAATTCGGTCAAGATTCTCGCCCGATCAGAGGCAGACTTGTCCATTGGGTCCGGCATCTTCCAAGTCCTTCCCTCACACAGAACAACGCTTTTCCTCTGATGATGCACCCTGACTGTGAGAGCTATGTCGGAACGAGTCTGCACCCACAAAGCGAATCCCTCCCACCCACACACACATACACACACTGACTGGAAGATACTGAAGAGCGCGCCCAAGAGCCAAGTTCCTTTGTTCGGGAGTGCACAATGCGGACGGGTTGCAAAGGTCTATTTAGAAACCCGGTCCGTGCGGCACACGCAATTGTGTACTTGGTGCACAAGAGAGTGGTCAAGGCAGAGTGCAAAGGGAGAGATTGAGATCTTAAACTCAACAGAGGTCGATGTGTTTCGCGTACCCCATAGGATTAATACTGAGGGAACGGCAAATACGGCGCTTACTATGTCACCGTGTAAATTAAAATTCGATGAAGACAAGTCAAAATATGCCCAGAATTGTGTTATAATTTGCTAAGGCCGGTAAATGGCACAGCAAAGCCTAACACATGCAAGAGAAGACTGTAATAATATGATCTAACTCGTGCTCTCTGCCTTTGATTGGCCAATCATATTGATTGCTCCAGGTGGTTTACCATTACTAGTCTCCAACCTATTTGCAGTCCCAGTTTAGTTTTAACTATATCACATTCAAAGTTTAGTTATTTAGTTTTTTCCAACCTTCAACAGGGTCAGGTAGGGGAGATAGGCTGGTGAGCGAACAGGTAGGAACTCATACCAGGTTGAATCCTCACACATTGTTCCTCTGATTCTGAAGCTCCATGAACATTTTTAGCCCTGCACCTAAGGCTTCGAACATTGCAAAAACCTCTCAATTCAGTGAAGGAATGGGCAAAATATGGGGTCTTTGGTGTAACGGGGTTTAGTGTTGGATGATGGGTGAATAAAAACAAATTAGGCTTTCGAGCTTAAGATCTTTGATTTTGCATCTTTGCTTCTGGAATACAAAGGAATTTTGTAAAGCCTTAGTTGGCATAGCAATCAAGTTTTTAATCACTCAAAATGGACGATAAATGAGGAAGATATGGGGCTGGAACTAGAGAGGGGTCTAGTCAAAAAATGTGAAACAAATTATCACTCATCCTCTTCTCTTCCTGTGTTTCCTGTGTTGCTCCTTTACTTGTATCAAAGAACATTTGTAGCCCTGCAGTTTGCGCATACAATGACACAAAAAATCGCTGAATTTGGTTAAGGAATTAGAAGAATATTGGAAGTGTTTGATGATGAGCATGTGTTTGATGATGGGTGGTTTTAACCTGCTGAGCACCACAAAGGCTCCTCCTAAAAACATGTAGTGGACTTCATAGGAATGGAAAGGTTCCCCAGTCCCAACGCTTTGATGTCTAGAATTTTACTAGTTGTTGGCCCTACTCCCCAAAAAACTTCACATACAGAAACCTGTTTTTAAATGGAGGGGGGACGGGCTTTAATTAGAGCTCTAAAAATTTCTGTTGTTACTCAAGACTACCCTATGGATGTCAAAACCCTATTTTTCATCTGGGAGATGGAAGCATTGTTTTGCTTTGGAGCCCATTCTTATGGCTTTTGTTTCGTGCAATGTTCCTTCTCTTCTCAGATATTTTCATTTAGGTAAGGTTTTCCTTTGTGATCTTTGCATTGCTGTCAAACAAGGACATCACCAGATATGGGTGCCTCACCTGAGTCCTTATTTTGGTAATTGCCCTCATCCTCTTGCATTACCCTACACAAAAGGGCCCAGCTCTCACCCTTTTCCTTCACATTCAGGGCAATGGGTGCACCCATAAAAAGCACTCCAAGAAACTTCCTAGTGCATTTGGGAACGTCCCAGTGAGCCTGGGGCTTTGCTCTACAAATTACCCACATAATTAAACTTTGTGATGTTTCATAGCTCATTGCTCCATGTATCATTGCTCCATTCCCCATTTAGCTACTGCCTTATGCCTAACTCAATGAAACATACATCTAGTTGAGCACAATGTTCCACAATTGGGTGTTTAGCCATAGTTCCATTTTCCCCAGTAAGGCAATATACTCACCCAGGTTTTCATGCATAATCTTTCTGTAGATGAAGAATTATGCCTTGCACTGGGTTCATATGAAATGCTAAACAATGTGTATGGAAAAAAGAAAAAAGGATAAAGAGATATGGCAGAGAAGAAGAATGTGCCTCTGATTCACTTCAATGCTCAATCATGAGATATTATCCTTGGTGAGCTCATGAAACATTATGTCAAAATAGGATTAATTATGTCAGTATAATTGGATCCAAAACCTTAATTCAGGCAGGCATGATGCAGTAGGTGCATCGTGTCGCACAAGCAATATTCAGTGCCCCGACTTTGGTGGATACCTGTTTGGCCTTCTAACAAAGTGATCAATGTTAGCTTAGGATGTCGACGCTTCATTAACTCTGTCGGCATAACCATAATGGGGTGTTCTCCAATCCTCTCAGAAGATAGCACTGTTAACATGCTTCTAGAAGTCGGCAAACACTTCGCTAACCAAGTAGAACATCAATTTGGGATTGGTTCGTAATATGCGGAAACCTTCGGTGGCATCGTGCTGCACAAGCAAAATGAAAACAATTGAGGACTATATCAGAGATAGAACCTGTAAATATTTTGCTAACATTAGTAGAGTTATCTGTAAAGTCACCCTATCTTCACCCTCTCTTTGAGCCTGCTTTCACCCCTATCCCCTCTTTGGGTAGTGTCTGCAAACTAAGAAATTTTTATTAAATCTCAATATGAAATGCGGAAACTCAGCATTTCATGTAGAAGGTTCAAGAGTAATTATAGTAGGTGGACAGATAGGAGCAGTGAAAATATATGTAGCAGCACTAGCACTGGAGGCGCTCGGGAAAAATGAAAGACACCATGAAACTTAGTTTATCACCAAAATTGGTGGAAAAACTAATTTGGGTCCCAGTTATTTCATTTTGTAAAATTTTCATTCCCAGTTATGCATTTGATGCCCTGTTATGCCAAAACTGGCCGTTCTTGCCCCCCGGTCGTGGGACTTTATGGATAAGTCTAATGCCCCGATCCAGTTTAACGTACTCAACAAACAACTAATAGGAAAACTATGGAACATGTGGATGGTTTGTATTTTACCTACATAAAAGTGCCTAAGATGTTTTGCCGCGTGAATGGATGGTTGTCAATTATTCACGGAAGTGGAAGTTGGAAGATGTTTGTATTTCAAATACATAAAATATCCAAGATGTTTGCCATGTGGATGGTTGCCAATTATTCACAGAAGTGAAAGTTGGAATTTGTGCATTGGGATTCTACACAAACAAGTTACAATCCAGGCATGTGTAAAATTGTGGACCAAGTCGTAAGAATCCAGCACTGTACAAATACGGTATTCTCTTTCCGTGTAGATTGAAACCCTTCCGTCAGAAGGCATTTGGTCTCTGACAAGCTTCTTAAAGCCCTTCTACCCCAAAACTTCCAAAACTATTGAAAAATGTCTTTGCATTCATGGGATGCTATATTTGCACAATGTCGGAGGGTTGTTTTATTTGCCTCTTCCATTTTCTTCTATGGGATTGCTTATCCCCGTGGCAATAATAGCTTCCCAAAGTGTTGTAAAGTCTTGGTAGATTTGATTACAGTGTTGCATTTCCGAAATACCAACAAGACATTGACCCACAGGGATCTCTATGGACATTGATGATTTACCAACAAGACATTGATACTCGCTCCAGATATTGTTATTCAATTTGGTGTGGCAAATCTATAGAAAAGTAATTTTTCGCTGTCAAAGGTTGCCATAATTAAATTTTATGCCATGATGAGCTCTCGTGCACCAATTTTTGTTTTGGTGGCTAATCATATAAGTAGCCTAGTAGAGTTTAACAAGTCTCCAATCCTGTAGATGATGAAAAAAGCACAAGAGGCTAGAGGAGATGAGGACAAACACTCACAACACAGACAACAAATGTTGTATGGTTCCTGCACTGGATAGCATCACCCAACATGACAACTTTTTTGTTTTTGTTTTTGGCACAAATGGAAGAATCCATAGCAGAGACGACAACTTTCAGGCAAATAAAAGCTGAAAAGGCAATTTGTTCGGATGGGGTTTCAGCTGCTCTGCAGGGTGTCCCCTGGCAAGGCTAAGGGTGCACTCAAAGTGCCTTGATTTTTTAAAATGGGCGAATTAATTTGACTCATTGCAAAAAAACAAAGTTGGACTTGTCAGGCACCACCAACTAATAAGTATGGCAGAGTAACAATAGGTAGGGTGTTCTTCCCAAGGGCTATTAGTGCAGGCCAAAAATAGTGGCAGCCAATGAGAAGTCGAGTAACAGAGTGAAGGGGCTTCCCTTTTTTTCTTGTGGGTGGGGAGAGATATAATCAAATCTTCCATTTTTGAGGTATGGTGTAGTCCAGTGCTTTTTTCATTTCCTCTATCTTTTGTTGTAGCATGGTTAGTGAGTGCCCCCAAGAAATCTTTAGCTAAATGGTGACATGTTCCTGAAACTTGTCCAAATTTTTAAAAACTAACAAAACAATTTGCCTAAAGTTAGAACCCTCTTCAAAATGTGCCAAAAAAATTCCCCAAGTTGCTTTTCAAAAATTTGATCAATTTTTCCTTTAAAAATAAGGAATATGTGACGATTTAATCCCATTTCAGTTTATTTTCATCACTTTGCAAATATTTCACACAAAAATAAGAGTAGTTGGAGTCCCATCTTTATTTCCCTTTGACTATTGGCTCGGTGAGAAAATCCAACCTCAAGTTTAACTTGAGTTTCTTGATGGTCAATTGGATCAAGTAAAAGACTTGGCCTGATGGGTCTTAGGGTATTTTTGCCTTGGGCTGGCACTTAATTTTTTCCCCTTCCCTCCCCACTCCCTCCTTGTGACTTTGTTTTTTTCTCATCTCCTATTCATTGTGAGTTTCGCCATGAACATCAAAGACCAACTCATTTCTTGAACTTTAATAATTTAAATGAAAATGAAATAGAGGGATATGTTCTTTTTGAAGAGAATCAAAACTTTTTAAAAAACTCCTTGCCAAAAATGCTTGTAGTTTACAAAATTGGACCTAACCCAACCTTAAAACCAAAATCAATTGGTCTTGTAAAACTTAGAACTGTCAACTCAAAGAACCAGCAATCTCAAAAAATTAACCCAACCTAAGAACGGCTAGGTTTTATTTTTGAAAAATATTCCTTAGACACTTAATGAGTCGTCGATTTTATTAAAAATACTAGACCTGGACTCAACGATTCCCCTAAAACCCAACCAGCTTTGATCACAACTTCATGAAAATCATTTAAAAACTTCCATTTCGAAAATCAAGGATGTTTATATATTTTTTGTTTAACATAACCTTGACCAAATGCAATTTGAAGTCATTGTAGCATGTTTGACCACATATATACCTAATTTCATTATGTGGAATTCAATGTTCTTTATTTGTGACAAATTTTCGCAACCTGATGAATTATATTTTTTGCGGAAAATGCAAAAAATGATAAATTTGTAATTTTTAGAGGATTTTTTCATAATGTTTTGGAATAAAATTATAAAATTACCCACATCTAGACCTAGGCACTTCCTAAGGGGCACTTCAAGCAACAATTTTGTGTAAAATGCTACATCCAACCTAGGACAATCATCAATTAATGATAATTAATGTTGGGGATCCTCACCAGTGGACGTACTTGACTTGAGGAATTTGAAAAAAAAAAAAAAACCCTGGTGGCATTTGGGTTGGATTTTTTCATTTAATTTAGTTCAATATTTATTCAAAATTCATTTTTGACAATGGAAAGTCATCAATACAGGGTCATTTATAAACCCAAATACTAGTTCAAATTATGCCATTTTTACATTTGGCTTGAAAATCAACATAGGAAACTCCAATGATGTATTTGAGATTATAACAAGTTAATGTGAAATTCAAATTTGGTGTCCTGTTCAAATGATTATTTGCATCATTGTACTAAATTCCTCTAGCTTTTGTTTCAAGAAATTTGCGACTATTGTAAGCGTAGCCAACCTGTTAGTTAATGTATTGGTGCAACATCACGACTTTACCCTGAAAGCCGATGTCAAACACAAATGATGGAACACCATTTTCCCATGCATGATTTCATTTCATCTTTACACTAAACAAGTCATGGTTCTCCTTGGTTTTACTTGAGAAATGAAATACATTCATTTGGAGTTTCATGCCATTTAAAAGTAAAAACTGCCACAAATGAAATCCGGCAACCCCATTTGGCTTAAAAACAAATCTTCAGGCTTACACACAACCCTATTCTACTGAACATTAAAAATTAATAGTTCTTTTCTATCATTTTAATTGTTGTTCTAAAATTGTGGCAAACCTACCAAACCCTATTACAAATTTAACTGGTAGTTCATTCAGATAACTAGAAAAAAATTCAGATTATGAAATCCCGTAATCATTGGCCATATCATTCTTTTGCACACCTGCACATAAGCCTATTCAACACCTGAATTTTTAACTCTGAAAATTTTGAAAAAATGAAACATAGTTAATAAAATTACAACAATTTTCAAGACCGATGTCCAGAACGAATCATCACACAGAAAACAAAAGGGAAGGCCAAAGAAAGGCCAAAAGATGCACAGCCTGCAGGAACCAAAGAAGGGAGAGAGGTAGTCCTTCTCGTGGTAGGACGCTATCTCACCCACCGCCCCTCTAATATTAATTAGATGAAGAAGGCCAAGAATCAAACCTAGCTACATTCAAGTGCTCTTATAATATTTTGACTAGATTTTTTAAATTTTTGGTGGAAAGTGCTAAATTATTTTCAAAAAAATCAACAAATTAAAAAATAATTTAATTTATGCAAAGTAATACTATATAATGAGTGAGAGAAGTAAGATGGGTGGCCGATTAACTTTGAGTTAAGTCAATCTTGAATCACAATATTATGTGGTAACAAATATCACCCCCCTTAAAATGAGTGTGTTGGGAAAAGAACATATGTGACCTCCTTAGCTGTGCTGCTATTTTTTCAGTTTTATTTTTTTACCTGCATGTGTGCTTTCTGAATGCTTTCATGCGGTTCTGGGAATTTCAACATAGATTTGGGTGAAGTTTTGATCAAAGTGAATAAATTGGGCCTCTTCTTAGAGAGCTTGTGAACCAAACTGCCTGCACTTAGGATTGCACCATAGTTGGCCGATAATCGACATTCAAATGTATTAGATTGGCCTAGTATTGGGATTTTTTCCCCTATAATTGGCAAGCGTTGGTATGGGTACTTTTCAAAAACTTTCATATTTGTCCTATGTTGATATTGCATCCAAGGCTGATTGTTGCCTGGTATTAGTATTGTTACAGGCCCCAAGTATATACATGATATTTCATAATGTCCCATACAGGTTGGTACTAATATAAGCTGGTATCACCTGAGTTCCTTCTTGATTGGTTTGTTCTTCAACATTAGTACATATCAATATTGTATACAATCTAGGTTGCAATCCATATAGTGATCCAACACTAGATTGCCCCAAGGAGGGTGGTGAGAATCATAAGCAGGTGAGAAGGGGTTAACTCTCGAAATTCATCCATGAATTAATTTAGGAGTTTCAACATCGAATCCTGTTGAAGTTGTTGCTCCTTTCTAAGGGTCCTCACATTCATATTTACATTGCAAAACTTGAACAATTTCATTCTTCCTTGAAGAATCACATTTTGGTTTGAACTTTACTTTATGTATGTGAATTTTGAATTCAACTCGTGGATTTGTAATCACATTTGTGGATAAATATATTGGACCAATTTTTTTACTAAGGCTTTGAATAGAGGTTAATGTTTTTGAAAAGGGCTTAGACAAGATTAAAGGCTCATAAAAAATTACATATCTTCCAAGCACAAATTCTCTTTTTAAAAATGAATACATATTTAAAAACTACATATTTTGCAAAAGATGCATATCTTTCGAGCATAGAAAATGTTTACCAACAATTACATATCTTCACATCTTTCCATACACCGCACATTTGCTCTCTATCCAACAATGTTGGTGCAAGCCCCACCAGTGATAACATGCATTTGAACATCCAGTGCATCAAGTTTCAAAGAACACCTTGTCAAATCCTGTGGAAATAAATTCAAACAAATGCCCTTCACATTGAAAGATTGACAAAAGTTGCCTTTCACATTGAAGGCTTCCATGTGTGGCCCAAGAGGTATCTGGTGCACTGTTTGGAGGCTTGCTTCACAGGTATTGGTGTCCAAAGCACAAGCTACATGACAATTGTATAAAACTGATGGTGGATTGGTGATGGAAATGGTTAAGGAGTTAAGGACTTTTTGGGGACTTTACAAATGGTGGCACATTTGTTTAGGAAGATGATGAGGATGGACTTTACTATCTTCATGTGCTACTACTTTTTGGTGTTTCATGAATCACAGTGTTTATTGACCTTTCTAAGTTGAGGTTTCTTCCCAAAAAAATGAGGTTGTGAACACCATTGAAAGGTTTTGTTATCTCAACAAACTTACAACCTACGTGAAACTGCCCTAATAGTACATTTCACCATATTAAATACATTCCCTTTTTGGGCCACATATGTGTTGGGGGTGAGTGGCCACAAATAGTAACATGGCCCAATCCCGCATGTGTATACACATACACATTGGGCAAATTTCACAATGCTTGTTTTCTGTGACCAGTGATATGATCAGAAGTGTAGTTGGAGACAATGAAAGCAAGAAAAAGATTACTTAATAGGTTTGGATATGCAGTTTTTAAACTATCATATGCAACAGTTGCTTATAATTATCAATATTGAAAGCAAAATCAAAATCTTCAACAATCTTCTAAGCTCTTAATTTACAACTAACAAATTGGTCACATCATACGTCAAGGTATTAGCAATTTAGCATCTGTCAAATTAACCATTTCTACTTACAAATTAGGTGAATGCAATTATTAAATAGATTTGACAAATTAGGTCTTCAAATAGTTGACAACCCCCATATGACCAGCATTTCAACCTTCTAAGACTTAGCCTGGAAACTCACACAGCATGAACATACCAGCCAGACTCCATAGTCTTCATCTTTTTGTCCTTTAGACAAGGGGGTTTGTTATTCACCTTCACAATTGTCATGTTGAGGACTATCTCGATCAATACCTGTACTTAGCTCTTTGGCCATCTTCAAATACAGCCTCTTTGATGGACAGTTTTTATTCAGAAACTTTCTGCCACTTTGAGGAGTAACCACTTCCCTATTTTCATCATATAGTTTCTTTGACAAAATCAAAGAACTCAATCAAAGAACTCCTTGTTCATATTTATACTCCTAGCCACAACCATTGAGCCACAATATAAATGTTTCCTTGCCCTCCTTCTCCATGTATTCTTGTCTTTCTGTTTTGATGCTTGAAGTTGTTGGGTAACTTCAGTTCACACCAGTTGGAATTGGGTCTTGTAAGCATGTCTTGGGTTTGATTTGGCCACTAAGAGGCCTCAATCAAGAAGGTGAAGGTACTAGTGTGTGCGTGAGCTGGTTCACGGTCCTGTATGTTTAGGTGCTGCCCCCTTTAACAGCTAAATAGATCTCTACAATTGACTGACCTGCTGTAAATTGTAGTGTTTGCCTCATCCTTCTGGATGGTGTGCAGCAGCAGCCTTTTATTATTGAATCCAGTGAATCCAGTCCCAAAATGTTTTAATTTCGTCGGCAAGTACAGAAGGCCAAAAACATTCTCGATGCTTTATTAAGGAATAATAATAATAAGCACACCGCCTAAGGAATAACTTACAACATTGAAATTAGAGGGTTGATACTAGAAAGGCTAATACCCTATCTTGCAATCCAAGCAGCAAAAAAAACCCCCCGGCCCGCCCCACAAAACAAAAAAACCCCAGTTTCTTCTACATTTCATCAGAGTTTTTTGTGATGCGAAATTTTGCCAAAATGTGAAAAAAGAGTATACTGTCACAATATGCACATTTTTTCTTTAAAAAATCACCAAATTTCAAAGCAAAATGGAAAAATATTCACCACATTTGAACCCTGATTTTAATTTGTTTTCATTTTTAACTTTTTTTTTTTACTATTTACATATTAGAGGTTTGAAAAACTTGTCACCATTTGATGCTAAATGCTACTTCAGATGCTAGCAAACGACACCACATCAGAAAATTGAAAAAACATATTACTGGATTTCACAGATGTTTTCTGTACAATGGGTATATTTTTCCCTTTCAAATTAACAATAGAAGAGATTTAACTAATTAATCGTTATACAAAGCTTGGAATCTCATATTGACATCTTTTCCCCAGTGTTTTTTCAACTTAGAAGGACTTCAAACAGTAGTTGAGGTGGACGATGAAATTAAAAGATCACTGATTGGAGGAAAATGCTGTGGTTGCCCAAGTTCACTTCACACTAAGGGCTGCAAAAGGCTCGATCAGTGCCTTTTGAGTGCCTTTGAAAATCAACAAGTTGACAAGGAATCGTACCCGGCAGCAAAAAGACAATTCTGTACCCTAGGGGTCACTTTAGGGTCAGTTCCCACATTGACAAAAACCTAATGATTATTTTTTTTCAAAAAATTAATTCTTGTTAGTTTTGAAAAATAATAATTCCATCCCTCTACTATAATATAGTGATACTAGTGGGTACCCGGTGCATAATGCACCCGTCGAGCTCCGACCTTGCCATTTATGTGAAAAAGGTATCTTAAGGCAAAAGAAGAATTATGGAAACTCAAATATGTCCGTCCGTCCGTCCGTCAGTGGGTACCCGTGACCTTCGGTCACTGTGAGGCGCCATTTTTTTTTAATAAATGCTATAGCCTAAGTAGGACCGTCATCATTTAATGCTAATTAATGGTCGGGATCCTCGCCAATGGACCTACTTGAGAAATTTGCCCCAAAAAAAAAAAAAAAACTTAGTATTAACCAATGTGGGGAAAAGGGCGGTGGGGAGGGGGGGGAGTATTACATACCCTCCGAATCTGTGGATTTGAACAATTCATAACCAAAAAATTAAAAATTAAGATCCGGGTATTTGAAAATTAGCAAAATCAAAAAGAGCCCCCACTTTGGGTGGGTGAAAAAACTTCAAAGAACCGTCGGGTTCCAGACAGTTCAAGGTGGATATTTGGTTTTTTTTCAAAACCCGTTTGAGAACCACAGAGATATCAACCTTGATACCCACCGTCATAGACAGAGTGATCGCTCACTGACTGACTGACCAGCGAACGTTGGTCGAAATTATACAGAGGCCGTCTGTCCGGGCCGGTTCTCCCATAGAAAATCTGTCTGTTTGTTCGGGCCAGTTCTGCCGGTCGATTAAAACGCAGAATCGTTGCGTCAGACAAACAGACGGACGGATTAAGTGATTTTATATATAAGACTAATGTGAACCCCGTGCATAATGCACAGGTGTGTTATTTCAACAATGTTTGGTTGATGTTTTTGGTTTTTTAAAAAAACTTTTCTTTTCAAACAACCTTTGGTCCCCCCCCCTCGCCCCGGTCCTTCGCATTTCCCACTCCGGTTTTTTACCCTGTCGACCCCCCCGCCCGGTCCTTCGCATTTCCCACTCCGGTTCTTTACCCTGTCGACCCCCGCACCCGGTCCTTCGCATTTCCCACTCCGATTCTTTAACTCGTCGAACCCCCCCCCCCCGCCCGGTCCTTCGTATATTCCACTCCGATTCTTTAACCCGTCAATCCCCCCCCGGCCGGTCCATCACATTTTCCACTCCGGTTCTTTAACCCGTCGATCCCCACTCGCCCGATCCTTCACATTTCCCACTCCAGTTCTTTAACCTTTCGGTTCCTATTCTTGAGAACCCAACAGGAACAAAAGAACCGTCGATTCATTTCATTTCAACAACCTTGCTGGGCTAATGGTTTTCGTGGAAGAACTGCCACTTTGTTGGCCGGTTCTTTGACTTTGACATTATTTTGAGGCCCATAACTATGTACCAAGATCCTCCCCTATAGGAATCGGCGGGCAAGTATCGCATATGAGGGTCCTGGACCGATTGTTCTCAAAGATCCAAAGATCTGACTTCGTAAATCGCAGTCCAATTGAAAACAATCAACGGTTTTTCTCCGATTCTATAAACATTGTTCTCCGAAAAAATTCGAAGAACCCGCTGATTATTTTTCGGTGTTTTCACGAAACGTACCGGTTCCAGCCAACCGGTGGTTCTTCGCCGGTTCTTTTAGGAAATGTTGTGGTCCTTTGAACACACACACACACTCTCTCTCTCTAGCCACGACGGGACGTATGACGGGGCGCACAGATTTAAGGGAAGCTTCATTCTCGAACCTTGTGCATTAAATGCTGAGTTTCAGCATTTCATACTGAGATGTATTAAAATTTCCCTTATTTGCGGATACCACTGAAAGAGGGGATAGGGAGTGGAAGCAGGCCCAAAGACAGGGTGACTTTCTGGATAACTCCAGTACACAGAAAACAAAAGGGGGACCAAAACTGGTTTTGTCACCTAAAGCCGTCACTGCACTTCGACCCCTAAAGGACGACCACCCAGGGATATTATATAAGTAGATGAGTAGTGAAATTATTGAGAGTGTAGCCTATCATAATCATGATGATTTTCACCATGTCAAAAGGACTTGCCAAATCTGGCTACAAATGGGCAAAAGCCAAACACCAGGCCAGGGGGAAACCCAAACCCAGCAAAAGGCCTAACAAACTACCAAAGGAAGCTACATTTCTTAGGCATGTGGTATGACCATTTAATATTCCTCCCCACCCTAGCAAAGACAGCATGATGAGAGCATCAAGTCTTATCAAAGCTCTCAAATACCTACCCTAACGTCAGATTCGTCTTCAAATAATCTTCAAAAATAGTGAAATGAAAATTTGTGAGAATATGAAGTTGTCATGTTAAAAATCATCATAATTATCATAAATTACACTAATCATATCACAATATCATAGTAGATGATGGAAAATTTTATAATTTCATAACTAAAAAACAAATTCATTTTTTGGAAAAAAAATATTATTTGTTTTGTCAATGTGGGAAAATTGACTATAGGCTATAATAAATTCTTATCAACAAATGGTGTATTCTTGATCTCTCTCAAAGTCCTATCCTATAAACCATCCCATTTGCATCACACAAGCTTATTATGTTCTCACCTACAATAATCAAAGGTTAAGTTGTTCCTTTCAATCCATATAAACCAAATAGTGACCTTACACAATAAAGTCCAAACAACAGTACATCTATGAAATCTTTTACGCAATCTCTTGTTGGGTAGATGCAAGCTATAGTGGTTCACTTTTGTGATCAAACAATGTTTTTTCAATGATTACCCTTTATTCATATGCATATGGTGATTAATATATTTGTAAATATACTAATTGAAACTTGGACATAAACTAACAACTTATTTATGAAGTTCATTATGAAAAGAAATATGTGGTTATTTATTAATAAAACATTCATTTGTTAGTAGTATTAGATTTTGAAATTGAAAAATATGGATTGGTTGTTCGACTAGAACATCACAAAATGAAAAATATAATATTGATTCACATTCCACATTTGTTATTGGGGCTTAATATATAATGTAATACAAGATGATAAACTCATATAAGGAATCTTTTCTTTGAAAACCTTAATTGTTTAATAGTTAAAGATTTTTGAATGTTTAAAATTCGATCATATTTTCATAAGTTCATGTGAGTTACCATTTTTTTTTAAAAATTCAACTTCTTTGTCCTAAGAATGTATTTTTTGAAAGTTTTAAATGGGGCATTATTCTTTTGGACTTTGTGGGTTTTCTTTTTAAAACTTCCAAATTAAAAAATGATATCAACTACATTACATACAAGTTTTCAGATAGATTTGGGAAGGTTTGTAGGTGATCGAACATATATTATTCAAAGATTAAAATAATAATATTTTAAAAAATAACAACCACATCAATTGGATCATTTAAATATATATATATATGGACTTACAAAGAGAGTGTTTTTTACCATTATTGAACCATTGTACCATGAATTCACCCTACTGAATAAACAATGTTCCATCTACAATCCTTTCCATTGTTTTGGAACACAAGGGTATTGCACTCGACGTAAAATGGTTAGCACCCAAGTCCATGTTTCGTGCATCCTTTCACATTCCCAAAATTGTGTAAGATTGTTTATAATGCATTTAGTTTGCATGAGATGGAATTTACATCAATTTCTAAACCCATTTTGTTTTCCACACTTTGATTACCTATGTTTTATGCCACACAAAATAATTGAAACTTCAATATTTCCTTGCTTTGACTTTAACCATACATCTTGACACTTGATTAATTTGAACTTTTGAGGAAAGTTTGGTTCTAATACAAAACAAGAAAATTCAACATAAATTGTTGAAATGAACATTGAATATGATTCTAGAAGGTGTGTTGGCAATCCTCCTTTGTTTGCCTACTTCACAATTTTATTTACAATCAGGACCAAATTTCTTCTAGCATCTAGAAGTGTTAAAAAGGAACTTGGTCTTCATAACATCACCCAATGCAAATTAATTTAGAAAATTAGTTTCATCTAAAATTTTGACCCATGTTTGACCCCTATTTGGGGCATTTTATGGATAACTCTAATATGTGATTAAAGGTTTGGATATAATCCTTAGATTACAATATTTGAATTGCAAAATTCAAATTTAATGAAGATTAATTTTGTACAATTTGAAGAAAAATAAATTGAGATGAGTATGCATAGAATTTAACCATATTTGTTCCAAAAAAAGTAGAAGTTGCATAATGGATTAAATGTTTAAAAGAAAGATCAAGTTTTGGAAATTAATGAATAAAAACTTGAAATTTTTTGTTGCATTTCTTCAATGAGACATTCAAATAATTGCATAAAAAAAAATCTTCCAATGTTCCCCAACCCCCCAAAAAAGGATGATTTCATGTCTTTTGGTATTTGAAGTTGGGTTTTGGAACCCCCTAATTCCTTGGGACGTTTCACATTTCAAGATCCATGTGATAGCTTCATAGGAAAAAAATGTCGATTTATGTGGGAAGGGATGCTATGGTGATTTCATCTCATATTATTGAATATTTAAATCAAGAGCATGTTTTTTAATTTCCAAAATGTGACCAAATTTATTTTGTGATGGTTTGGCAACCGTCGCATTTAAAATTTGGAGATCTATTTTAAGCTAAATTGCTAAATGGCTAGCAACTTGGCCTCCTCCTTCACAAAGCTCCTTGTACAATAAATTTATATGTAAAAGGTTTGTAACTCAATGCCAAATGGGCCAATTCAAATAAAAATAAGGTGTAAACATGAAAATTTACAATACAAACTTTTCAAAAGGAAAAACAAAAAGGTGAAATAATTGAAAACCAAAAGTATTTTCACCCCATATCTTGTATATAAGTGAAGATTGTGTGTAAAAATGAGGTTTTAGGTTTTCAATTTGGAGAAAGGTTTGTTGGTTTGGAAATTACAAATGTGAACGGTTTCTTAGTATGAGTTTTCAAGCACATTTTTGGAAAAAGTTTTTTTTTTTGGTGTGTGCACGGTTCCAATTTGCAAAAAGGAGTCTAATTTGGAGAAAGGATAAAGGTTCCAATTTGGTTTTGGTACGAAGGTTTAGGTTTCCAAAAGGTTTTCAATTTGTGTACATGTTTTAGATTTGGGAAAAATAAATAAAAGTTTTTGGTGTGTGTGGTTTTGAATTTCAAGAAAAATTCTATGATTTGAAAACACATCCACAATAAAAAGGACTTTAATTCAAGTAGGAACCATAGTTTCTTTTAGTTGGGTTCATCACTTATTTTAGGTTTTCACCCTTAGGATTTGAAAAATGACCACTAATGAACATGACACCAAAAAATATAAACACCCACCCAATTGAAGCAAGATTTTTTAAATAACTTTAATACATATAACAAAGTTTCAAATGTAAAACCCTTATTACACATGTCTTGACATGTGTTTGTAGTTATTAGTTGAAACAATTGTTAATAATCCAACTTGTTAGAATCAATGGTCATCCTATTGTTGTATTTATTGGGATTATGATATCATGTGATGCAAATATATTAATATGTCTATTTTTATCTTTTATGATAGGAAGATGTGTTATTTCTTGTGGGAATTTTCAGCAAAAGGTTGATGGAAATTAATGCTTGCGAAAGGAATAAAAGGAAAAAAATGTTTTTAAAAGTGATGACATCACCAAATTTGTATGAATTGTTGATGTGCAATCACAAATACCCCTCCTTCAACAAATATTGATGCACTTCACTCCATTATAGATTTGTGAAAATGGAATAACCAAATCCTTCACATTTGTTACATTCACCTTTGTTCATATAACTTCTGAACTTCAATTCACCACATACATTTACAAAATTTCACACTACTTCATAAGGTCTCTTTAAGAGTTCACTTTAAAATTCACCACCATAAGATCAAGGTGAGGAATCATTGAAAATATGGAAGACTTTGATTTGATTAAAATCTTGAAGTTTTGGTTGAAGCTTTAAGGTTTTGGGTTTATGATGTTAATCATTGGTGACTAATGAATGTTAGGTTTTCTTATTGGGTTGGCATTTCAAAGCCTTTCATGGGTTTGGATTCTGGAAGAATTATTGATTTTCAAAAGTGGAGACTTAAGAGAATGGTTGTTAGAGCTTGGAAAATTTGGAAGTTGTAAAGTTTGTTTATGCAAAGTTTTTGTTGGCCAATCAAGTGCAATTTATAACATTAAACCTTCAATAAGAACGAAATTGTAAAGGAATATAAAATTGATTCTTGAACATTTTATTTTTATGTTTCCATTTTATTTTATTTTTTGAATTTTTTGAATTCAAGATTTTTAATTTCCTTACATTTATTCATGTTTATCTTGTTGGGGAATTGAAACATTGAATTTGTAACTTGGTTGTGTTCATTTGCATCCTTATGTCTTTGTCTTCCTTTTTATGTTGCTCAAATGAGATGTTGCAACCCTAGCCTTAGGCTCATGACCAAGGCAAGGGCTTACAAAAGTGCGGGCTAAGAATGAAGCTCGGGAGTCACATTTCATGCTCCTAGGAGTGTAGGAGAGTGTGAGGGCATGAACCTCCACACTCTTGAGTGCTACAAGCTAGGGAGCGTGCCCTAGTTCTTTATCCTTTTGTTGTTTTCACGATTTGAACTCACAGTTGAATCTATTAAGGAGTTTGGGGGTGTGTCATGGGATGTTTAAGTTTCCATCAAAGTTGCAACCCCTTAAAAACTTCAAGTACACGTATTTTTCTAGAAAAAAAATTATTCAAGGGGATGTTGTTTCATCACAAATTTAACATGCGACAAATTAATAATGGAATTCATGTGAAGTTCATTCATTCATAGGTTCATACATTTTACACAAATATCATGTGTTCAAAACATGTTTAATGTGTTAATGGATGAAATTCAAACCTGTAAATGAACAAATGTCACATGAATTTCACATTTTCTATTAAATCTATGTCAAATGTGTTTTCATTGCACAATATCAATGTGTGAAATGTACAAATTATAAATGACTTTGTAGAATTTCCATTACTAAATTGTGAGATGCTAACTTTATGATGTTTTAACAACCATTATATTGATCATGATGATCTTTTATTGAAATTCAGTTTGTAATGGATCCAATTTTGGCATAAAAAAATGTTGAATTGACTAAAAAAACAAAAAAAGGCTCATGAATTGAATAGGCACTTTCAAGATACTTGGGGAGTCAAGTTTCCTTGGGCGAAATTAATTCTAAATTCTAATGGGAGACTTGATTAAATCTAGTGTATGCACCATAATTGAAGGCAAAAAAAAGCTTATGGTTCCCATGCTTAATTCATTTTGGAAACATGTAGGTCCTTGCAAGGCTTTGGTAGTTAAACTAAAGGTAAAGGTGAGGGAACACTATTTTTTGAAAACCAATACCCATGTTGTTAATGAAAAACTTTATGTTGGACAAGGTCCTAAAACAATGTTCAAGCAAGTCATTCATGGTGCAATTTGAACTTTTGATAGGAAGAAAAAGATTATACAATTTACCTAAATTTTTCACTTGTTCAATTGTGGCTACCCCATGATAGAATACATAATTTATTTGTTCAACTAAATGTTCCTAACAATCCCATGAAAGATTGGTTTAATGAGTTTGGGTGGGAGATGACAAATTACATGTGTGAGCAAGTTTTGAAAAAATTTCAAATTGTTATGGCTAGAGCAAGCTTTCTTTCTTTGAGTGTAAATGAAATTACTAATGTTGATGATTAATCTTACTTTCAGTACATGTGTATATGATGCATGCATGGAAAAAAATTCCTATTCTACTCACATTTCAATGTGTTGTTAAAGGTGGAAATATAAATAATCTTAGTGTTGTGATTATTCAATCCATCATATAGCAAGCATGTTCGACTAAAAGGAGACAACCACGAGGCTCATTTGTTTTGGTGCTAATGGGTCATACCTTTTCCAAGGCTAATGCATTTGAATAAAATTTCAACTAAAGGAAAAATATTTTCCTTACATGATGGGACAACATTGCATGGCCCATAGGACGAATCTTGTTGTTCAAGTTTTGTCAAATATATCCTTGGTGGTTAAGTTGAAAGATTTGTTGCAATCATTATATTCTTGTTTTTCCAAGACCTTTAAGAAAGATTTGGAATTCACTAAACTTGTTGAAATTGTGCAAATAGAGGTGTTAAATTTTTGTGAAATGTGAATAATCAATAGATACACATGTTGAAGCCTTTGAATCATGTGATGCCATAATATAAGACATTGATTATCAAAATGACACGAGAAATTTTTTATTGTTCAAGTAAGGTTGAGTTTAAACTTCCTTTGTGATTTCCACACATTGTTGGGCTTGTTTTATTTGCTAGCACTATTGGAGGCATTGAACCTTGATCAAGTTTGCATAAGGGTAGGATGTCTTCATCTATGATTTTGTAATAGTTGTAAATATCTATTAAGTAAATATTTTAATGATGTGTTCAAATCTAATAACTAACCACTAGTGTGAACATTTCCAAATTTTTTAAGATGTGGTGGAAAATAGTTCTGTCATAATCACCCAAGATTGGGTTATTAACCTCAATAATGGTATAAAAACACTTGCTTTTCATATGGTTGATCACAATTATTCAACTTCCATTTTCAATCCAATTGTTGGGACTAACCAACATGTGTGTAAGGATGTTTTTGAAACATCCATCATGCAAGTGAAAAGTCAGTGCTTTACTACAACAAATGTGCATGGGATCGATATTTTTTAGATTTAGATTTGATGAATGCCCTTGGCATACTGTGTCCACAATTTTGGATGTAACATGATGTTAAACTCTTTTTTTTCCTTACATTTCACTATCATAAAAAAAATATTATTGTGAAATAAAGAAGGTGAAACCTTCATTACTATAATTTGTAGAACCTTTGAATGCCAACCTCTTGGATTTGCAAATGTGTTTTTTTAAGCTCACTATGAAGGCATAGGCACCAAAAGCCATGTTGAACCATTTGATATTAATTCAATGATCAAGTTATGGGTCAAAATTAACAACAATGGCTTGTTCAGTCAACAACTAAGAAAATAGTTGAAGTTGGTTGAGATTGTAGTGATGTCCATGCTCAAATTTGTCGAAGATGAGAAAAATTTCTCCACACTTGCATTCAAGAAGGATAAATTGCGTAATTGGTTAGGTTAGGTTAACATTTGAACACTACTATTCACATGTTTGCACAAGAGTTTTATTCTCAAAATAACTTCCCTTATTAAGAGGTTATTACAACTTGGAAGGATTAGAAAGTTTGGATTAGTTTCACTTAACATGTTTGTTCTTTTCACAACCCAAGCTCAAGTATTCATGTCTTCACAATGTGGAAAGTTTGGTGAATTGTCATTATGTTTGATTCCTTATGAGATTATGAGGTTTATTAACATTTGTGTGGTGGGTAGGACTTTGAGTTGCATTGGGTGAAATTTGATATTAGACTTGAGTCTAACTTTCATCAAAGTTGTGTTTAGTTTGTAAGTTTCAAGTTTTGAACTTGGATGCATCAATGCATTTTTTGTGTTTGTTTCTCCTTCCTTTTCAGCAATGGAGCCACATTGTTCTCTAGTTTCCTTTAGTGGATGCCAAACTTATTTCAAAAGATTTGTGTTTAAACTTTATTCTGGTAAAAAAAAGAATAACCACTTAGTGTTATTTTGAAATATCCATATTTGTCAAAAACTGATTCAACAAATCCTATATATTAATTTAGCAAGTCTGTCAGTGAGTCTGTCAGTCCGTCTGTCGAGGTCCTGAAACCCAGATCACTTTTAATAAAATTGTCCCCCCGAACTCGAGGGCCCAAAAATTATTCAAGACCTCAAGTTTTTACTTCTTACTTTTACGTCCGTTTCCGCGCAGTAACTGCTGTCGTCGATGGGGGAGGTATTTTTGGGATTTGGAGGGTGGGTGAGGAGATTTGGGTGCGATTTTTTTGGGCTAAGGGTTTAGGAGGGTCGTGATTTTTATTTTTTTCGTGGAGGGGGGGAGGGGGTGGGGGTGGGGTTCTAGGGGTCTTAATAGGTGGAAGTGAACCGGAGTGGGAAATGCAAAGGACCGGGTGGGGGGATCGACGGGGTGCATTATGCACCGGGTTTACACTAGTGATCTAGAAGCCACCTAATCCTCTCTCAAAATTACATAAGGTAGTTAGGCATATGAAGGGCTGTCCTATTGCCACTCAGCCACATTTGATATTTTATATAAAGAAAACCCTGATAGGAAAGACAAGAAAAACGAAAGTATATGAAACATTGAAGACTTGTTCCAACTTCTTGGCCAATTATTTACAGAAAAAATCCAATCCTTGACTTTGAAAAAACATTATTTGTAACTCTCGAGGCAAAGGACACGTCAACACGTCAAAAGGGTCAAATTTTACCCTTATTCCTCCAGTTTTCTTGGCCTCAACTCCTAGTTCACTGCAGTCTCCTAGGTTAAAGGTCATTTAGACCTTACAGACACGAACTGGATGGAATTGATGAAATGCTTTCAATATATGTCGCCTACGTGAGTACGGACGCCTTTTTTGCTGCAAAATCTAACTCGTCAAAAAAGGGAGATTATCTAAGGCATCCCCTGGATATCCCACATAGGTTTATCATTTTCTTTCTCTAGTCTGAAAGATTACTACTTAGACATCGTAGCGTTTGCTCGGTGTCCAATGTTCTTTTGTGTGTGTGGATAACTACTAGTGAAGTCAGTGTTTCTGTTTGGCATGCCATTATGAAAAACTACTCAAAACAGAACCCTATCTAGCAAGAGAGAATTGAAAATGATTTTTTCTCTACGTAGCGTCATCAAAAAAATTTAGTTTTAAAGAAAGGATCCATTTGTTTGAATACATCCTCTCCCCTGTATTTCGTGAGTTGTGCTCAATAAAAGGTATGCTTCGCGCTAAATACCCGCCCTCCCCCCTCCCCCCCCCCCCCCCCCCCAATTTCTAACGTCGAGCATTTAATTTAGCGGATGCGGATGCTTTCCCACCGTCCCTCCCCAACACAAGGACCGAAACAAACTTTGAAAGATAAGCATTGATGAGGCACAAAGACCCAAACAAACTTTTGAAAGATAAGCATTGAGGCAGCCAAGAGCTGAGCATGAAAAATGTGTGACACACAGGCTAGCCTGCCATTATTCCAGTTTAATTTTCCAAATTCTGTGCTACTCCTTCCACATTACATCCACAAGAAATGTTTATGCAGAAATATTTGCCTCTTGTGCAATCAGAAGACCAAGAACTTGGAGCAGCCAAAGAAGTGCCAAATCCACTTGCTTGGGCAGCAAGGGAGTGACAAGGAGTATTGTGGAGACAGTAGAGTAGGGCTATTGGGCACATTTAGCACGGTCTCACACCAGAGTGAGCAGCCGTGACACAGAAACGTATGAAAGCTCTTGAAACGTATCCAAAGGCCATCCCCAGGAAAGGTTCAATAACCATTTTTGTGTTGGCCTGGGCCCTGGGCTGTTGAGTGCAGAGCGATAATGACTGTGCCCAGTTACTTTTAACGTAAAATCTCAAGAGAATATAAAAGTTCTATTTATATTCTTGTTTCAAAATATCCATCTACGAAGGAAGGTAGGTTGTTTGTTGGCCTTCCATATGGAGGCAGGGATTTAGTGTTGAGATTCATTATAGAGTACATTAGCTCCGAGGAACTTTGGTCCCTACTTTGTAGGTTGTCTTTTCCTTAGTTGGCCATGACTTTCATGAATCCAGAATAACTTTGCAATTTTTGTCCATCAACATAAAGAACTTTGAAATAGATAAATATGTGCCTTTCATTAGGTATGTGGTTTAAATAAATAATTTTTGCATGGCAGGGCCATCATGTGACACACATGTTGATTTGTTTAGTAGGGTTGGAAAGCCCTTGATGAGTAGGGGAGCACTCAAGTTGGTTTTAAATGTTTGGAGCATTGGTGGACAAGTTATTGAATGTTCAACACTTTTTTCATTGAAAATTCATTTAAATCAGAACTAAAAACTACAGGGGAATTTGGGCATGCTCGTGGTATTGTTGGAAAGCTCTCAAAGAGTAGGATTCAAAGAATATGAATTGAAATTTTTTTGACCTAGTGTGTGAAAAATGTTGGATTTTTAATAGTTTTTTCATTGGAAATTCAATTAATTACGAAAATAACTTTTGGAAGGAAAAATTAGCTGAGTAACAGTGCACACCTGTGCCAACAGCATAAGCTACACTAATGTTTATGAAATTGTCTTGGGATATTTAATCGCAACAGTTTGGGCAGATGGTTGATAAAACTTTGTGCCAGCGTGCAGAGAGGGAAACTTCACACTAGGGTTGAAACTTGAGAGGCCCTGGAGAATGAAACTAAAAAATTGCGGATTGGACAGAAAGGGCAGACAACCTGAGTCCTGACTTTGTTTTAAGAGCATTTCCACCAATGCTCCCTACGCTACCCTGCACTCGAAATCTTATATGAGGTTCAACTCTCTCGAGTCCAGAGAATCCATTGAATGACTCCTGGGACCCTGAAAAAATCCACAGCTTTTCAGAGCCCTGGAGGAACCCTGGAACAGTCTAATAAACATAGTCAATTCGTATTTAGTGACTGCGCCCTGTTTCTGATTGGCTAGATAGGTAGTTTGATTGCCCCAAGTCGATTGCTATTAATAGTAGTCTCCCACCTCCTTGCAGTCCCAGTTTCATTTATGTGTGGGGTTGTCAAGAAGTTAGTAACTTGGATGTGAGAAATACTTTTGCCGGGTATTCAGCATTGGTGGAGATGTTCTGACTGCTGCAGCCTTGAGGGCCCTTGGAAATCAAAATAGATGGAAAGTTTATGTAGAATCTCACATGGCAGCAAAAAGATTATGTTTAAAAAAGTCACTCCGACATCTTTAAGGTGGGCCTCACCAAATCCTTGTCAAGTTAAATATATTTGAATATATTTTCTTGAAAGGGGAAGTTTGGGAGGTATTAAATATGCCAAGCTCTCCACAAAGACAATTTCATAAATATTAGTGAAGCTTGTAGCTTACATCACTACACTTGAGAGCCCAGACCTTGATGTCACATGGATCAATTTGGGGTTGATGTCGCCATCACTAGGTTCTTCCCCCTCTGAATTTTCTTGATCCTGTTTAATTGTTGATGTGGTTGCTGCCACATTCTCCTTTGGAGGTTATCCTCACAGTCCAAAGTTTCCTTGTAAATCTGGCCAACGCTACTCGAACAAACAAGAAGGCAAGGGAAACAGAATGGACAAAAAAACGTCTTGTCATCAAAACACGAGCGCCATGCCCATCTTGAATTAGTGCATGCATTTGGTGAATGTGGAAAATTGTGCAAGAGCGTCCTTGGTGACATCAATATGATTATGTCACAATAATTTATTATGACTTTAATTTCATACCTTTGTTGCATATTTATAATCTTGTTGATAGTTTTGCTGTATAAATGTGTGGTGTACTGCCCAAGAGCTAAGGTGGCGTTGGAAATGGCTTTCACATCCTGGGTCAAGACACTGGCTCACCGCAACTGTACATGGGAAACTCTCATGCTGAAGCAATGCCTCTTCAACCCAAGGCTGCACAGTAGGCTGAAAAATTCAGCGACTTATGGTCTTTGCTTAAAGGCTTTACAATGTGGTGCATCTGGTTAGAAAGGAACAACTTAGTCTTTAATGGCAGTAGGTGGCACAACTGTAAGCTTAGAAGGCTATTTTGGGAGAGCCTTCAGGAACTGACTTGAATGGCTGACTTGAATGGAGTACATGATGCAGAAGCTCCTAAAACATCCAGAGAAAGAAGGTCATTGCCTTGAAAGGTTTGATGAAGTTTGGCGTCCCCACCATGCTATCCGATCAAGGATGACCCAAAAATTAGGCAGTGCTACCAACCACACTATGGTAGCTTTGTGTGGTAGGTGGGTCGGTCTTTTTGGCTGGGGTTGGAAGGTCCCCCAGCTCTCTGTGGACTGGTCTCTTTCTGCAATGAATTTTCTCCATTCTTGTCAAAATCATAATACAGTAAATCCCTTTTATAATCATGCCCATTTTAGTCACATTCTTGTTTGTGTCACATATTTCTTGGTAACCATCCATTTTAGTAAGAAACACCATTTTTTAGAGTCATTATTACACTCCTTAGTAGCACAAACTATTTGTCAAATTTATAGTAATGAGATGTAACTTGTGATATTTACATCAAAGCAGAAGCAAAATAATGTTTTGGCTAAAACTAGTACATATAAATGAGGGTGTTGCATATGATGTTGCCATGTCAAATTATAGTTTTGCATAAACATAAATGTATTACAAATGCTCTTGTCATGGTATATTAAAGTTTGCATAAAAATGAGGATATTGCATTCCCAAAATCATTTTGTCAATTTCAACTATAGTTGCAAACAATGTGGGTGTTGCATTCACTTTGTCGTTTTGCCATTTGAAATTATAATTTACAAAAACAATGAGCGTATTAAATTTTATAAACTACCCTTGGTTTCTAAAACATTTATATTGTGGCTAATACTTTTTGGATTCACCCCAAATGTACTTATAACTGCCATGTGTTTTTGGGCACCTATTGCAATACCTACATTCTAGGTATTAAGATCAAATACTAAAAAGGGTAACTTAAGTCAAGGGTGACAAAGGTTTTGCAATACGTACAATTGTTGGCATTGGCATCAAGCCTTTTTTTATGTCAATAAATTTATTTCATCATTAGTCTATAGGAAATAGGTAAGTTGGCCCATGAATGTAGGTGGGCCTATGCCATGTCAACATGTAGTAGTAGGTAGGTGCGAGTAAATGAACATTAGGTAGGTAGGCAAGTGGGGTGAGTTGATAGGTTACTTTAGGTAGGTACATAGATAGGTAAACAAACATGCAAGTAGGTGGGGAAAGATAGTAGGTCATTTTAGGTAGGTAGGTATGTAAATAAACATTCAATTAGGTAAGGGGGGGAGGGGCAATAAGTCATTTAAAGTAGGTAGACATCTTGAGGGGTGGGTAGGTAGGTAACATGTCAAGATGCAAGTCAAGGTGATGGGTTCTAAATTAGTGGAAAGCAATATGGGGTAGTAGGTAGGTGAGATTAAAGTTGAAGGCAAACCATATAGTTTTTTTTCAAAACATTAAAAACGACAAAGGTTAGCACCAAAAAATGTCATAGTGCTAATCACAATGGTTGTTAACACAAGGATAAGAACCCAATGTAATTTTTGAAATGTTTCATTCATTCCTTATATTCCATCCAAACTTGAACATTCATGTGTTAGTTCATTCTAGCCCAATCCAAAAACAACTAATACATTTTATTTGATTTTTTGATTTTGAAAACCCCAACTAAACCAACGATTCAAGTTTCTAGTTAATGTATTCATAGATGCCCATGAGATTTCATACTTTTCCATTTATGATTTTGATTATTTGATATATGTTTAGGTGTTACCAAAAGAAAAGATTTAAAACCTTTTGAAATGTATATTCACACAACATAACATTTATATTTCAAACGTATTCACAAATATGGTGTTTGTTTCATAGACATATATAGGCTCAAATAGAGCTTCACAAATTCAATGTTATTTGAATCTCAAGGTTTGTTATACAAACACCAAGATAATTCTTGAACAATGTTATAATGAAGTAGAGTAATACTTCTTCTTCCAATTAATGAACAAATGATCATTTCAATTTCACCACTACAAACATGCCCTAATCCATAATTATTTTCCTTCATTTGAAGGTTTGGCCAAAGACTAACACTTTCAATGTTCCTTGCATTAATTGAACCCCTAATCCCATACCCAATGGCAACACACGTCTAGAATCCAAACCATCTGGTAAATACATGTTTTAACCCTTTCTTATTTTGTTATCATTCAACAATGTGTAACATCATATTTGAATGCAATTACTCATTCCCATTCTTAAAATGTTCAAAACTATAACCACCTCAATTCATGACCAATTATCTTCTATTCCATTTCTTTCATTCTCTTAAACATTATTCTTTTTCATGGTTCCATAACATAAACTTCAATCTTTCTTGTATAGGGTTACCCAACAACATGTTTTTTACCTCCTTTACATTTCCCAACTCATCAACTTCAACATAATAAGCCCACTTTTCTCTTCAATTCATTTTCACCAAGCCATTGATATGTTTCAAAAACCTTAAATAAACCTTGAGAATTCTAACCTCCTTACTTTTTCTTTATACTCCAATATGAACCCCTAATAAAATGCAATGGACCATACATTTATTATTCTAACCTAACTACTATTGAGTGCAATTGAAAAAAATCCAACAACAATCCATAGTCTAAGACCGAATAATATATGATTGTACTTATAACAAGAATACATTCAATTATTTTATAAAGAACACTTAACTTAGCAATTCAATGCCTTCCACTTAATTCCCCTTTCTAAATCTTGTCTAGTTCTTTATCCTCCCCACAAAGTTTCCAAGTTGTCCTTCTTGTAGAGCTTCTTTACCTTGTTTTCAATATTTTGTTATCCTTCACAATTCATAGTTCTTTCAGAATAGTAAACACACATGCACCATATCCAACACCCATAGAAAACAACAAAAACACAACTTCTCCCCACCATCCCCAAAATTTTGTTTTTTATGGCCATAGATATCGTTGGAAAGAAAATAACATAATGCAACTTTTCCCTTTGTAGTAAAAAGTTGACACCAACATCCCCAAACCCTAAACCACTCTTCATTCACACTCTTCCATTCCTAATGCATGTCATCCTTGAAGTATCCTTTTCACACTAAATCCAAAATTTAGTATATCATGTTATTTTGGGTCACACATGTATCTTTTATATTTTTTATTATTATCAATCAGTTAATGGTGTTCATGGTGTCATTATAAAATGTAATGGGTTGGTGGGTTGGTTTTCCATTAGTCTTTTCATGTAGAATAATAATTAAATTAAGGATTTTTTCAATAACAATTTTCAACCTTTTTAAAGTTTGAATATTGAGGTTATTGAACAATTGGATCTACCTTCATCCCTTTCCCACTACTTTGTAAAAAAATGGTAGAATTTTCCAAGTATATTTGGAAGGCACATTACTTTTAATAAAACTTTAACTCCAATTTAAAAAACACTTTTTGTGCATCATCTCATTTTCAAATGAATCATAATATTTAAAACTTTACTAGATTTTAAAATGTGGTAAGGACTAAAAACATGGCTATTATGGGAATTTGGGTTTCAAACTTGGCTTCATTCCTAAAAAAACCTTGGTTTTGGTTTTTACCCTAAATCTAAAAATAAGAAGATTTTTTCTAGTGTATGTGGAAGGCACATTACCCTCAATAAAGTTTTTGCTTCAACAAAATATGTCACCTATAATATTTCCTAGTGTTTATTTAGGTGTAACTTTTGTTGCATGTCGGCATTTTAATGTAAAAAACAATCATTAGTGATTATCTTAATTTTTATTTACATTTCTTATAGCTATCATGCATTGCAAGGCTGACACCTACAACTATTGTTGTCACCATACTCCAAACACATAACATAAAAATACCCTAATTGGTACACCATGTCCAAACTACCCCCCTATCTAAAGTTGAGGTCCCTTGAAGCCAAATAACATTATAGAACAATTGCCAATGTTCCATTCAGGTGAAATCCTTTAGTTCCAAGGTAAGAGGATCATTAAGTTGGGTGCAAATGTGAGCCCCATCATTAGTCACCTATATGGAATCCTTCACATCCTGAACCAAAGGTGAAACATCCTAGGAAAAAACCTTAGATTAGTCCTTATTATGTAATTGTGGGAACCACGTCTAATAGGTGCACTAAGGGCAATACCATTTGCCAACCAATACCTAGTCCAAAGGTGATTCAAACATGCCATGTGCCACCCTCTTGAACACCGGTCACAAACCGATATAATGGCAACTCCTTTGGACTGCCCATACAACATACACTGTAAACCAACATGCATAGTGGCCAAGGATGGGTCAATCTAGCCATCCACATTGGGAAGATGACATGGTGCATAATTACACAAATGGTCTTTCCATGTTTGACCATCTCATCCTTCCAACAACAACATTTCAAAAGGTAAGACTTTTTAAACACACAAAATCACACGACTTGTAATCACATTCAATGTGGTGGGTGTTGTTTGTTGTAGGTAAACATAATCCCTTTGCTCGAACCTACGAACCCAAAGTCGATAACCTCTTCAACGAATTGTCACATATTAAAGAGTATCTTGGTGTTGATCACTTGCTAGATTTTTCATAACCATAGGCATCACTTGCCTAAATAAAACAACCCACTATTCACATGCTTGAACCCATACTGAAAGATCATCGAAACTAATCACAATCATAACATTGCATTGAATGGAGGTTGGTAGTTTGGGCTTTCAACTGAATAACAAAAAGTAAGGTGGAAAAGATGCCAATGAAGCCTATCGATTAAAATTATATCCCATGGCCAACCATGGTAACTACAAGTCCCAATCTCAAGTGTGGCCTTTCTGAAGGCCATACTTTCATAATCCTTGCTTCATTGTTTTCACCATTCATTCAGCTAACCCATCTGCCTCGGGATGATCTTGTGAAGTAGTCCAATGATCTATCAATGCCTTTTTCACACAAATCTTGAAAATCCCTTTAGAATTCTATACCTTGGTCGGTGAGAATTTTGGCTAAAACACTAAACCTACTGAACATTCTATCCAAACATGCATATGCATCTCCCTCATTCCTGTAATTCGACAAGGGCACCAATTCCAACCACTTGGAAAAATATTCGATCATAACCATAACATAACGGTTATGTCAAGGTGTCAAATTCAATGGGCTGGTAAAATCCAAGCTCTATTGATAACCTATCCCCATAATCGATAAGGGTTATAATTGAGGTGTTGGTGTGTTGAATGGTGCCCTTACTCAATCACACACCACACACCAAAAAACAAATTGTTGAACCTATAGTTGCATCCCACGCCACCAATATTGTGTTTAAGACAAACTATAGGTTTGTCAAACCCCAAAATGGCTTAACTCCTCATGAACATATTGTACAAGGCCTTCATGCTGCTCTGGGTGTGGCATTACTGCCCATCTATCCACACTCGTAATAAAAAATTACCTTCCCATCAAAACCATTTCACATGTGGACAACCTGATCCCATTCCTTGGGTGTCGATCCCATTAAAACCTCACCTGCTAGTAGATATGCCATAACAGGTAAATATAAATGGATGTCTAAGGCACTATTTCCTTCTAGCTCATCATCATTATTCTAGGAATTCCCACTACCCATGCTGCCATGGGGTACATCCCCAAAACACCTTAACAAAGTACACATGTGTGCAAAAGCATGCCATCTTAGCACATCTTCCAAATCCACCTCTCCATGCCACTAGACCTATGGTATTTTCCTCACTAAAACTTGGGTCCTCACTCAACCCATTAGCATCCCAATTGACCTTACCAACCATGTGAACAATATTGAAATCATACTCCTATAGGATAAGTGCCCACCTAGCCAACTTGCTTGTGGGTTGATTTGATTCCATAAAAAACTTCAAAGGTTGGTGATTGGCAACTAAAGTAAATGGGCTACCATATAAATGGCATTGGAAAAAAAAACCGCCCAAACAACAGTGAGGTACTCCCATTCATACAAATTGTATTTTGCCTCTATCTTGTTGTTGGACCGATTGGCATATGCCACCACAAACTCTCGACCATTGTCATCTAGTTGGCTAAGCACAACTCCTAGCCCTAAGGTACTCCAATTAGTATGCAATTGAAAAGGATGTCCTCAACTATTCTACATTAAAATTTGTAATTATAGTAAAACTCTTGACATAACAAACATAAACAAAATAAATGATATGAAGTGAGATTAAATTGAACTTTTCTTTTACCACCCATTTGCAAATTCTCCATTTCATAAGGTGCCACCACCACATTTTAATTTCAATTTCAATATAATGGTGTTCATTGCCCCACACCTCTTTTGTATTGGGATGTTAAATGTTCATTTCCCTCATTAGGATAAACATAAGATAATGACTCATGTCAAGAGCTTAAAATATATCTTCCAAGCAATTATTTTATACTAGTGTGGTAGTGTTTTTTGGACTTCAAGAAAAAACCTCCTTGCTTCAATTAATTCTTGAAGATAAAAAACTAATGATTTAAAACTTAAACTTGTCAAATTTCATTACACAAAGTTGTTTGGAAGAAAGGAAGTGGAAAAATGGAAGGTGAAATAGATTTTCTTGGTATACATTGTTGGTAAAAAACCCTCAAAGAGCAAGCGAAACAAACAAATCACGAAATATTAAAAAATCACATAAACAAGATCCTAGAGCAAAGCAACAAACAAAAGATTATAAGCAAATCCAAGAGCATGGTAGCAAAACAAGCATCCAAAGCAATGTGACCACCCAAGGTATGAACAGTAACATACACATATGAAACAACAATATGAGTAATTCACATCCCCATATTATCTAATTTGGATTTTGTTTTCATATTTGGGTTTCTAATACCATTACCATGTACTAACAATGTTAAGGTGGTTCCATGGTTGCCCAACCTTTTGAAAAGTTGTGGCCATGCAATCACATTTTTGCAATGACCAATTGACGACTATTGTAGTTCTATTCCCACCATAGGTGTATTCATGATAAAAATTGGCGATCTTTTCTAAGGCCTTTTGGTGGTTTGAACCATTATTGTGTATATATGGTTTACAATATACACATCATGTAAGTGTATAATTGTGTAAGGTTGTCTCATGTCATATAAAATTGTTAGAATAATTGTGAAACAAATATTTTTACACAAAATGTAATGATATGTAAAATCATGTAAATAGATACAAATATGAAATTAATAAGCACAAAACATGTAATCATGGGTTTTTTTCATGTCAATTGATAATCAATCTTTGTCAATGCATTTTAAGAAGGAAATATATAATGATTTTCAAATTCAAACATGCATTTGCTGTGTAAAATGAATTCATTGAATCCACAAAATGTTAATGTGAGTATTGGGTTGAATCAAAATTATTTGCACAGGTTTCATACACACCCAAATAAGGCTAAAACAGTTATATTTAGCCATATTTTATGTGTTAAATACACATCCACTCAAAACATTGATTTAAACCAATGTTCATTGGTTCCTGATTTTTGAAAACACCTTTGGTCCCAATTTTGAAAAGTTGTTGGTTTTTATGGAATCATTAATTCAATTTGGAGAATGGTTCTTTGTATTTCTAAAACCTTTCCAATTTCAATCATTTAAGAAAAAAGAAGCCTAATCTAGTTTTAAATCAAATCCATTTTCATCTCCATTACACATAACTAAACATAAATTTGTGCAATATTAGTTTGTTCAAACAATCCACACAATGCAAAAGAGATTATGTAATATTAATTATATACACAAAATTATAACTAATTATGTGCATAAAGAGCATGATTAGGCCTTTATCATTTTTGAAAAGTTGTATTTATCTACCATGAAAATTTGAATTGTTTGTTCAAAAAGGGATAACACCCCAAATTTAAGTTTTAATTCAATTTTAGTAAAAGGTCCATTGTCCAATCTAATTCCAATGCTAATGGTTATAACAAAACATTAAACCTTTGAATACCTTAAAACTAGAACTAGAACTTAAACATAAACCTACCTAAAATCAAAAACTTGACAACATGGATTTGAACCCACAACCATGTTTAAAGGTGACCATGGATCTTGATCACTATAGGGGCTACCTATTTGGCTCAATGCTACCATGTCACATAACTAATGTTTATAAATTTTCATAACATGGGTTTTAGCAATATAAATTAAAAATGATATTCAAAATCAACATTACTGTGGTGTGTTTTCACCAAATTTCAAGTGCAACTAGGGGGATGCAAAATGAAAAGGGGGTTCACTTTTTTATTGCACAAAAATCATGAAAACAACCTTACCACCTACCCTAGTGCCCACTAAACCACCACTTAGAGTGACGCACTCCCAAGTCCCGGGTTGAACCCACTTGAGGGTTCAACTATGTGTAGTTGCGGAAAGTTGGGACTCGGAAGGTGCTCCCGACTTCCAGCACTATAGAGGGGTAGAGGGGCATGCTAGAAGTCCCAGGATTAGATTAAGAAGAAGGACTAGTAGATCAAGCTTGAATCTGCATCCAAAACCAACCACACGGGGTTAGTTTCACATTCCGGGACACCTTTGGGTGTTGGGACAAGCCACGGGCACTTTGGACCACAAGACTCACCACGACCCGGACTCGGGGGAAGCCACCACCTTCCCCATATAGTATTCTCTGCAACGCTTCGCGGAGGCTACATCCAAATGGCTTTTTTTCTCGGGACTCCCAAGTTGGAGTCTTGGGACTTTGGCAGCTCATAACTGCCGACTGCCAAGTCTGATCGTGACAAGGTATGAACCAAAGTTGTAGCCCTTGTTGAGATCTTTGTAACGTCGTGTTGCACACTTAATTCGGACATCGGGAAGGGGTTGATTCCCGACTTTTAGTGGTCGGGAGTCAAACTGCCAGTTTGACTCCCGGCCCTTCTTTTGCCCATAACTTGGGCTGCAGATGTCCAAATGACCAATGCAAGGCCACTTTCGATATCTACGCTTCAAAACCTTTCCAATGACACCAAAAACACCTCAATGCGAAGTGATTTGGGCCTTGCTGTTGAACTCTAAAAATTTAGGAGTCTCGGAGGACTCCAAGTCCCCAACTTTGGAAGTGTTGGGCTTCACCCCCACATTTGGCCAAAGTGGGGTTGCGACATAGAGGCTATTTGGCTACTTATGCATGTGAAGGTAAAGGATTTTTTTGACAATAACATTTAGGTTTACATTGTTTTTTTGTCATTTTCTGGATTACTTCCGAAAGCTTATCACCAACTCTATTAGCTATTTATAGATTTCACCTTTAGTAATACATACTTGCTTTCAATATTTAGGTTATACAACTAAAAAGTTTATGAAACTATTGCTTTTAAAATTATCCCCCTTGAGGCTTATGCATCTTTGAACATTGTCACCATTTGGAGATTGGATGTTAAAGGGATCTTCGCATGATGATTTGGAAGGTGTTGGGGTAAATTGATTGTTGATAAAGATTTTTCAGTTAACATTGTTTGCATATCTTATGTTATAGGTATCTACCAAGCATATGATTTAAAATAACTAACATGTGGATTTGATATCCGAAATATTGTTGTTGCAACTTGCAAGTATGTCTATGACTTTGCTCATTGCATTTTCATCAAATGGTATATATGTTCCAGTGGTTTGTAATTCAAATGGGATGCATGGCATGTCTCAATTTGCTATAAGTGTAAATAGGTGCTTTGAAAAAAATTCTTTCCCTATGAAAGTTCACATTTGCCTTCGATTTACAATTACAATTAATTGTCTTGAATTTGAGCTTCTATTCTTACAAGTATGATTCCATTGTGCCTTTTCACCAATTTCAATTCAAGCCCATCTTCCTAGCAAAAATTAAGTGTCCAAGTATAAATGTTGTAAAGAAGAGGAAAACAAAAAATGAAGGATATAAACACTTTTAGGATGCATGGGTAATTCATCTACCTTGGGCTAAAAATGTGGTTGATGAAGGTGTAAAGTTCATCAAGTAAGGTGCAAGCTATGTACTTATGTGGAAAGAAAACATAAGTTTTTGTAGCTTAAGCTTGATAGTTTGTAAAATCATGTAGGAATGTGTAAGGCCAAAATCTCAATGCTTTGGGTTGAAGTTGGTTCTTACTACTACAACAAATAGGTTCAACGTGCCAAAAATGAAAGAATTTACATTAGTTGAAGGCCTTGTCCTTTTATGCTTGATTTTGTGCTTATTAATGTAACAATACATATGAAAAAGAAATATGTTCAATTTGCCATGATCTTTCATCTCCTTAACCCATGACCAATTATGAAGGTTTAAAAGACTTGTATACTTCGCTAAAGGTCAAGCACATTCCAAAAGAACATTAGGTTAATTCTTTTGGTTTGTCCATAGTAGAAAACATGCAAGATGTCTTCTTAGCTTCATTCAAGAAGGCAATGGTAGTTCCTAATTTTATCATAGTTAGTGTACATGAAGTGGCCACTATAGTTATTGGACAATAGCTAGTGGATTTCATTCAATACTATGTAGTGTAGGGATGAAGGTCCCCACTTTCGTTGTGTGTGGACAAAATGGATGTCCAAAGTACCTATAACAATGTGTATTCCCTAATGTTGGACTTCTTTAATTATGGGGGTTTGTAACTTGAAGATGTTGCAGGGAAATTCATGTATGGGTTATGATGTGGGGTTTATATTTTGAAGGTCACTAAAGTGGTGTTATTGCCCGAATGAAGGAGAAAATTACACCAGTTTTGTTCGGTGTTCACTATTGTGCTCATCACACCAATTTGACAATCAAAACTTTGTCAAAATTTGAATTGGTGCATCGCCATAGATATTTTTATAATCCTTCTATGTGTAGTTTTCCCATTTTCCAAATAAAGTATTGAATGTTTCAAACGCTTGTTGAAACTATAAAGCTAATAGGTAATAAGTTTTTGAAAAATCTGAAAACCAAATGGATCAACATGTTTTATGACTAGCCTTACCAAAAGGGTTTATGTAAAATATTATTTTTTGGTTATCTTTCAACATCATCTTTCTTGTAATGGGCTAAATTTTTTTAGCAACAAGGTTTGAAACCCTTAAAAATATTTGAGAATTTAAAAAGTATGCATATTATATTTTGATCGGTGTTCACTGGAATTTTTTCATTTAGAGTCATTTGATGAATTTATTACAAGATTTTGCTTATGCAAATTAAGAGGTTTAATTTGTATGATCCTCATTGTTTTTATGTGTGCAAGGTCAATGTGTATGCAAGTATGGAGTTGTGTGCCAAAAAAACATGAGGTGATTTACTTTTGACACATGAGAGCAACTCCACCCATACCCTTATTTTGAGCCTGTAATAAAATAGTAATATTTATCACATTCAAGATAGTGTACCTATTACCGTAGTACCTAAACAATTTCCGCAACAAACTGCCGAATAATTAATTAAATTTAAATTTTAACTTTGGCACTTGGTTTTTTAATTCTGAGATTTCAGCAGGTAATGGATATATATTATAATAGACAATCTCTCTTCATGATTGTGGAACAGTCTAGTGTGTCCAGCTGACAGTTGAACTTTCAATTTGATTAAAATTTTGGCACAAATACTAATTCAAAATTAAAAAATTCGACAAAATTTGGCAAACGAGACATAATTTAATTCACGCTAAATCTGTTCAGGTACTACAGTAACTGTGTCCCAATCCTCACGTGGAAAACGAGACTACAACAGGGTATAAGAGGAAAGATATTCAAACCCAATCACCCGGGCGATTGACATAGTCGACCAATCAAGAGGGGCCATTTTGCTCTTTTACAAATATTGTCCTTTTGGCATTTACTCAAGTTAGTAGCTTCCCTGCCATAAAAATTTGGGATTCTCTAGACGTCAGTTTACTAGTGCTGGTGCGAGGTGGGAGGAGCTGCTCTGAGGCTCTCTGGCCTGGGTGAATTTGAGCACCTGCAGTGGACTTCTTGAGTGAGGCCTATTAAGTCACCAAATTAAACCCAAGAAATGTTAGATTTGGACTCAACAATCCTGATTTAGGCTTGGGATATTCATAATATTTAGAAACGATTTAGATGAATTTTGGGGCTTTTAGTTTTTACCATGGTACCAGTGTGGTGGTGGGTGCTGGTTCGCCCCAGGCCAGCTCTGAGAAATGAAGTTAAATCACGGAGTTGATAGTAGCATACCATACCGACACTAATATTTTGGCACAAAATAAATAATTCACAAGAAGTTTAGTTGAAAAAAAGGGGAAACATTTTATTAACATTTGCTGAAATTGTTGAGCATGGAACTCCCGACTTGTGAAATTTTATTTTATTGCCCGCAACCATTGGGTTACTACCGATTGCAAATACAAAACAAAAGGTATACTTTGGATAGTTGTTCCTCATAGGTTGAAATTTCTGGAAAATGCAATTGAAACTGCCTAATCTCATTTTTAAAATTAAAAATATATTGGGCACAGAAGTGCTGAACAATATGCAAACTGAGCGGCCCTAGTCTTTGAAGAGGTCAAGTGCAAAATGCGAACTTGGCAACCAATTTGCGTGGGACTTTTCACGCGTGTGGCAGGGAAGAAAAGCGCACATGTTCCGCATGGTCCCTATGTCAGGTGTCCGAGTTGTTGGCACTCGCCCAACGCGGGAGAACACTTCCCTTCAGCTTAGAAGCGGAATGCTCTGGAACCCCTTCCGACAGTTGCCAGATCGATCCTTACACTGTTAACGCGGGGCCTACCACCGCTGTGCTTGAAGTTGAGCACACAATCCACGAACCATGGGCCAGTTTTTCTGCAATCTTATAGGCATCAGAAGATTTCAGTTTGCAAGCTCTAATCGGCCATAAGATTGCAGCAGGAAGAGTTCAACCACGGGCTGAGGAGTAGTTGCTGGTCGGAGTTGTGGATTAGGGTGTTAGTCGAGAGAGAGAGAGAGAGAGAGAGAGAGGAAGGGATCAGGGAGGAAGGAAGGGGAATTCGTTTGTAGTTTGAGCTTTTCTTGAAGTGTTAGCAATGTCGGAGGCTTTTGCTGACTACCTAAGGTTTATCAAGAGGTAGAAATTTCGCGACTGTTGCAGAGATTTGATTTGCGCATTTGACAATTATTCAAATTTGGGCATTATGCTCTGCCTCTGCTTTTATCTGCTGCGTTGAATCTTGCACTGCTTGTTTTTTTGCAGGAGACTGTTGGAGGATGAAGAGACTGGAGCTGTATTGCTGCCTTCTAGAGACATTCCCCGTTGTTTTGCGTTGTCGGCAGGTGCTGCGCTGACTGCGGCAGGTGCTGCTAATGTCATTTGCCTCTCGTCGTCTGAAACGGAGTTTGAGCTTGCAAGCTACAAGCCTGGCTCAGATGAAGAAGAGGCGGAGGCCGCGGTCTCTGATGCCTTACTGCTGCCGCTTGAGCCACAAGTTGTCGATGCGCTGCGCTTCTCGGATTCTGCGACCCCAGGAGATCCCCCGCCAGCTGAGTTTCAAATCCTCTTCCCTACTGCTGGGATGGATGGAGCGGACAGGCCGTCTGTCTTGTTCTGCCCTGACAAGACAAAGGCCGATTCCAAAAAGAGGACTTGTTACACTGCTGGTTTTAAAATTGATCGCGATTCGGAATCGAGTGCTGTCCCAGCGGCTGGCCACGTGACTTGCGTTGCACCGTGCTTGGAGCCTGTGCGGAATCATGGCACGAATCATCACATTCTGTAGCATATGGTTGGCTGCAGAGAAATGCACGAAGGTTTGGTCATGTCCTCTCTATGCCTAACCGGTAGACTAGGTTTGGTCATCGCTTTCAGTAATAGAAACACATAGGCAGTACAAACTACAAACAGCAATGGATACATGACTTTGTATCCCTTGATTATGGTTGACTTCCAGAGAGAGAAAACAGGGTATGTTGTGTGGACTTGCTGTGGTACCAGGGATTGCTGCATAATGGGAGGATGTGAGCATTTCTTTCCACAACTTTGGTGCTGGTCTGAACCATGGCAAACGTTGATGAACATATAGATGGGAGATGAACAGCAGGAGTCAAATCTTGATCCTGTGCACAACATAGTCTTTGAGCATTGATGCTTGTTCCGCCTGCCTTTATGAAGGTCTGTGTACTCTTGTTGTAGTGTTGGAGTGTTTATGAGAGCCTCACAGGATAGGGTAGATCATAATGATTCTCTATGATGTTGACAGATTCCTGGAAATGTAATAGAAATCTGTCCTTATAAATTAGTCCTAACAGTATTATCTCGGCCCTTGAATGCCTTCATGATGTGTTTGAAACTTTAATGGCTTTAACCTGTTGCTGCTGGTGAATGAGCTTTTGTTCTGTTTCTAGTTTTTGTTCTCAACCTTTTGTGCACTTGATGAGAGGTAGAATTCGAGGAGTGTGAAGAGAATTTGGGGATGTGCTCACTTGTGCATAACAGGATGAATAGCATTGCATTTGACAGAATCATATATGCTTGTATGTACTCCATTCTTGACATGCTCTACTTGCACAATCTATACTTAATTGCAAAGTTTAGAGATTAGGGTAAATTTTGATTTCACATCTGAATTCACTCTACATGCAAGTCTAAGGAAGTGTCCCATAACCTTGATGCTCCCATACAATCAGTTGTCTGGTAACCTGCATGCTCTCTTGCCAGTTACCTAGTCCATAACCTCTGCTTTCAGAGGTGATCTTCATATGTAATAGGTATCCATCCCAGCCAGCTACTGACCAGTCATTGATTTGAAGATATCTTTTCATTGATTTTCAGGTCTGTAGAGGGGAAGGCATTTGTCCATTGTCATCTCGAGGAGTCCCTGCTCTGAAACTCAGGCTTCACCAGGGCTGGGCACTTTGGAAGAAGTCCTTCAGGCAAATTCCTATAGTTTTTGTCCCACTATATACAAAACTTGCTTGCACCTGACTGCACCCTCTGGTTGCTTTGGGGGCTACCTATGCCACATTTGCTCCATTCTTACAGGATAGACCTGCAAAATAGAATTGCCTGTAAAAATATCAAAGAGCTGGAAAATGTAATTTGAGCTTAACCTTTCTAAAAGTGACTTTTCTCCACTTTGGTGTGAATCTGTGCTGGGTGTTCAAGTTGAGCTTTGATAAGCTGTGTTGGATAACTCCATCAATTAATTCATACCTGTAGATGAAGTTTATAATTTATGCTAAAGAACTCATGGGTGATGCCCTGATGTGAAACACCCACCATGAGATAAACTTCATGGTTTCCTTCTGCATACATGGTAAACAAAGCACATTATAATTTATGATCTGACTTATAAATTGAAAGCATTTTTTATCAATCTAATTCCTTTGCTCCTTCACCTCAAACACACAGCCAAACAGAGGCCATCCTTTGCCTATGTTGGGAAATTTCTCACTGTCTTTGTACTTTATGCTGGGTAAAGCTCTTGAGCAGGGCATTTACACCATAGACCTGAGGGCTCCACTCCAAGGGCTTCACCCTCCATCTAAACCATTAGGTTACAATTAGTGTTGCAATGGTATGAGGCTTTTGACATACCAGACTGAATCCTAGTACATCCCCTACTTTCAAATCGAGGGAACAATATGTTCTTGATATTTAGGTGTACAGTCAACGAAGGCAGTTTGTTTGTTTAGTATGTTTTGTTTGTTTCATTTGTCTCATTGAGATCTCCCAAACCATGGCACCTCTTGCTGGGCTCTTGCTACTGTCAGAAAGCTCTCAATGACTTGTTGAGCTCTTCGTACCATCTGAAAGTCCTTGATGAGTAGGTGTGCACTGAGCTGGTTTCACAATGCTTTGAACTATGGTGGAGAAGTTATTGAATATTGAACATTTTTCCGATGAAAATTCAGTTAAATCAAAACTGACAATTATCGGGGAATTTGGTTGCACTCTTGGCATTGTTGGAAAGCCATAAGTGAGTAGGATTTAATGAAGGAGATTTGGAAATTTTTTAACCTAGATTTTGAGAGATATTGATTTTTAAGTAGTTTTTTTTGTCATTGGAAATTCAAATTTTTAAATTACAAAAACAAAATTTGCAAGGAAAGATTATTTGAGTAACCAGTTCACACTCAGATCAATAACTAGCTACACTAGTGACAACTAAATATGAATACAGTATTTTTAGAGATTAATGAGGGTAGGTGTACAAAATCATGGATACATTATTTGTCCTTCCAAAAGTGACATCAACATATTTACCATGTTTTGGTATGGGGACTAACCACATACCAAGCTTAAATTACACAATCTTGTAGATGCCCAATCCCCATGTAACCTAGCAACTCCCTTTGCACTTTGCATAACCCAAAGATGATAAAAAAATATTTGAGCTCACTCCCTTCCCCATTGAAAGAACCATACACGTAACACCTAATTTGTACAAGCAAAAGCTAACTACATGTACATGTAAATTGACATACAAAGGTGGAGGTGAAGAAAAACCCATTAAAAAAAATCAAGGATGGGAACCAAGGACCCGTAGTCGATGTAGCTTTTAGTCAATGTATTGACTATAATCGCCAACTATCTACGTAGATAGTCGACTAGACTATGAGGTGATGATCATAACGACTATTAGTCAATTCTAGTTGGGTTAATAAAACCTCAAAATAAACGTAACTTGCGACTTGTGAGCGCAACACACTACAGACTATAGTCTACAATATACACTACATATCACTAATTTATCATGGAGTCCCCTGCGCCATCGGTCAACAGCTTAGCTTTAGCCAATGACGGAAAGGTCGACAAGGTGTTTCATGAATCGCTTGACTCGCGACTTGTGCCGATCAGTGTTAACAAAACATTGCCAATGTGGGAGTACTTTGCCATGGTCAAGGACAAGTTAATCATGCGTAATAAGATCTAATACGTTTACTGTTGCTTGTTGTGCCTGAAAAAGTGCCCACACAAGTTCCTAGATAGCTTGGTTGCCATCTATAACGACACAATCGACAATGCTCACAAGCACATCACTTTTAGGCACCCAAGCTTGCATCTGGCCCACAAGCACCAATCGCTTGAACCCAAATAGCTAATATCGATTTCAACTTCTGCATCTGCAAACACCAACAACATTTGCACCTTCATCGAGAATGGCAACAATGTTGTCATCGAACGTGTTCACACGCTTGTTGCACGGCTGGTCGTCAACTGCAAGGCACCACTATCGCTTGCCATCGATGTCAACCTGAACGAGGTCATCCAAGCAGCATCGTACCTGAAGCTAGGGTCGTACATTTCGATGACACCCAACAAGATCAATTGTGCATTCATCTCCATGTTCTCCAAGTTCACCGTGTGCGTTAAGGCGCTTATTGTCAAGGTGCATGTAATATACATGCCAGTCAGCTATGACGAGCTTACTAACGAGTATGCTGGTTCCAGCTAGCTTGTGGTCTTCCATGACGGTTGGGATTCCATCATCAAGCAACTTTTTGCATTTCAGTGTACTAGATCGACCTGCAATCGTGGATGTGGTACAAATTGGCGCTTGGCCTGGTCGTGCTACACAGGCACAACGCATAAGCGTGCAACGATGCGGCCATGGTCGTCTTGAAAGGCTACGGCATCTGCCACAGCGACATAGTCCTATTAATCAACGACATAACTAACATGTCCATCGCAACCAACTGACTAATCGTCGACATAGATGGCACCTGCAACATGCATTTGGCAAACTTGGCTTGCGACCACATGACTAGGAAGCGAAAAAAAACACTTAACAAGGAAATCATTGACTTGTTCAAGGAATGTGTGGACCTACGCCTAGCCATGCACCAAATGATCAAGTACGTATAGAGCAAGAAGGCCAAGTTGCGCAAAATCAACTACGAAAAGCGCAATGAGCAGATCGACTACAATGTGATCAAGGTCATCATTGACAATGACACGCGCATCTCAGGCTACGCGCACATGTACCAGCAAGCGTTACGATGCAAATGGACATTACACCAGTATTTCACTCATTAAAAGTCGTCGGTGTGCAACGCCTATGAGTTGTCAAACAAGTGTTGGCAGTTCGTGGCTAAAGTCGAGGCCATCATTTGATGAGTTTGTGCCTTGTCATTCACGACGCATATCGATTCGTGGCTCATCACCAACGCTAGTTGGCCCAATGTTGTCAAGACCAAGATTGCCACCAAGCAAATGACTTACTCCGTCGTTAACATCGTGCCATCATCTCATTCTAGTGAGCAATCAGACAAGGAGGACGGTTGTGGTGGCGATGGCCAATGGGATGGCAAAACACGATGGGACCACGTGCCCAAGGTCAAGGTCAAAGTTAAATAGCTGGGTGTGATCGGCAACAAGTTGACACACTCCCAACTCCTTGAAGGACTCAAAAGTGAGTCCAAGTACAAAATTGCGGAAGAAGGAGGAATCAAGGCACGCTCCCTAGCTCACAACACATTGAGGGGTAGAGAGGCGTGTTGGAGTTCCAGGATGGGACTAGGAAGAGTTAACAAGCTGCA
The DNA here is from genome assembly GCA_963921925.1 of Sphagnum tenellum. NCBI lineage: Eukaryota > Viridiplantae > Streptophyta > Sphagnopsida > Sphagnales > Sphagnaceae > Sphagnum > Sphagnum tenellum. Next base: position 14,345,820 of record OY998155.1, read on the forward strand.
CTCACTCACACGAGCTTGCACACAACCCACACAAGGTGGTTAGTGCATAGTTGGAGCACTTTTGGTGCTAGGACGAACCACGAGCAACACGGACACACAAAACTCACCATGGCCCAGACTTGGGGGAACCCACCACCTTCCCCTTTGTAGTATACTATGCACCTCTCCACGGGGCCTACATCCAAAAAGCTTTTTTCTCCCGGGCCTCCTGTGTGGGAGTCCCGAAATCGCACCAACTGGGACTCCCGTGACCTTGAAGCCCCATAACTTTGCGAGCAGACCTCAGAAGGAGGTGCAGTTTAAAGCAACTCCAAGTTTGAAATGTTGCTGATCTTGATGTTCAATAAAGCATTTATCGAAGACATGGAAAGCAAAGACCTACTCACGGTCAACAACTTGATTGTGTCATTGAGGTTGGCAGTGGATGTAATCAAGGCGGCTGTGAAAAACATCAAGTACTTTGATCTAGACAGTGATGTCAAAGATGATGAAACAGACGAGGGTATGGAAATAGTAACAATGTTGAAATCAGTAGCTTGTGACATCCAACAACCGCACAATGCGAACGGGTTTGCCATCACCCGGAAGAGGGTTCACAATGAATAAATGACAACAATCTACAATTGACTAATTCAGAATCAGAGTAGTTGACTATTTATCTATGGGCTGGAAGATAGATAGTTATAACTACAACTATATGTAAATAAGAACCAACTACGAGTCCCTGATGGGGACCCATCCATTAGGCAAATGAAAACACAAATAAACACAACCAAAAGAAAAAACAAAAGTAAACAATCAATAGAAATCAAGTTAAGACCTTATGTAAAGAGGATTCATGGCTACAAAATGATAATCAATAATAACAAAAAAGATTAAGATGAAAGAGTTGTCAGCCATAAATCAATTAGTGACAGAAATGCAATAGTTATGTTGTGTGGAAAAGATGAATTTTTTTGGCCAAGTGCAACAGACCGTTGAAGAATTGCTATGGTTTACGCATGTTGTAGGGTTATGGACATGCACTATCAATAGTAAGAAACAAACTTCAAAGGGACTAAATGACATGTGATAGTGGTCTATGCACATGTGGTAAAAAATGAATCAAAACGAAATTGAAAACACCCATATGTTTCAATAACAAAGGGAATGAAGTCATCGCTTAGTGCATGCTCAACATATGATCATGCCTTCTCCTAAGCATATGTAGTAGAAATCAGCCAAAATGTAACCATTCAATTTACGACTACATGCGACTTATAGTCATTTGCGACTAGATTTGAGAATGTTTACAACTACAAGACCAACTTTCAACTATTTTGGTCATTTTCACAACTACGATGCAACTATTAAAAATTTCATCCTATTGGTTACATCAATTTTACATTTATTTTCATCCATTAATAGGTTGATATGTCCCATTAGTTGCAATAATCACCAAATTAGTTGCATCCTAAAGATATTCTACAATGATATAGGGGTATATTTTAATGTATGTATTAAAATTATATATATAATATGCATACATATGTATATTGTTCATATAATGAATCACAAATTAAAATTAAAATTTGAACTTTGAATTTGTTTATTCAAATCTGAAAATTGATATTTCAATTATGAAAAATTGTTATTTTAACTTTTTAGAAAATTTATTAAAATTTGAAACTTGATATTTGAATCTGAAAATTGTTATTTCAATTGTTTAAAACATTATTTGAATTTGAAAATTTTGATCGCAATATGATATTCTCAATTCAAAAAGACTGATTTGATTTAAAACTTGTTTTTGAATTCTAAATTAATATTTTCGAATCCAAAAATTAGTATTTCAATTCAAAAAATTATAATTGATCATAAAAATGGAATATTTTGAATATTCCATTTAATTTTGAATATTTTTATGTGAATATAAAATTTTATATTTCAGCTATGAAAAATTTTCATTTATAGATTAAGTAATCATTTAATTTGAGCCTGAAATTTAGATTCCAAATTATTATTTTAGATTTTCAAAATTAATACTTCAAGTCTGAAAATTAGTAATTGAGTTTTAAAATGGAAATTTTAATTTTGAATATGAAAAATTAACATTTCAATTCTGAAAATTTTTATTTAAATTCAAAAAAAGTATTTGATCTAAAAACTGACATTTGAATTTTAAATTATTATTTCAATTTTTAAAAAAATATTGACTCTAAAAATTGGCAACTTGATTTTAAATATTTTTATTTAAACTTGAAATTTGATATCTGAATTTTGAAGCTTAAAATTTAAATTTTAAGAAATTATTTGACTTGAAAGTTGAAATTGGAATTCCAAATTAGCAAACAGAGTCGAAAACAGCAGATAGAGTTAGTTGTAACAGAAGAGAATGATTTTGACAAGGAGGCAGAGAGGCGATCAAAATCTTTGTTATTCTTTCAAGGGGTTCACACACTGCTCACAATTGCCATCACATTGTTGACCATGTGTCTTTGCATCTGTTTCCTGACATCAGTTCCCGACATTGAGCAATCTTGCTTAGAGTTCTTGCACAGCAGGTACCAGTTTTGTATCTCGGAAGCATTCGTTGGAGTTTGTGTGAGCTTTTTGTTTGTTTTTCGACGAAGACGTTTGTGGGTAAGAAAACACCGCTGTTTTCTTAAGGGAGGAAACAGAAGAACTTTTGTTGCGACGAAGAAGAAGAAGAAGAAGCAAGCTCTTGTCTAGCAGCAGTGAGCTTCAGGTTGTGCGGTAGTTACTTCTAGAGTTTGGGGACGACAAAGACGGAGATGGAATTTGGCTTTTTAGAGCAGTTTCTGGAGTCACTCGCATTGCGTTGTCTGCTAATCTCCATTTTTTTCCCTCTTCGTTACCGTTCCTGGGCAAGGTTCTTTGTTGTTTTCTCTCCAGCTGCTGCTGATGTGTGACCAGCTTAGGCTAAAGCGGCTTTGGCAGGCAAGGTGCTCAAAGCGGAGTGGTGGCGAGCAGCAGCTGAAATTTGAGCTTGTGGGTGTCTTCACCCCAATGGCTTCTGAAAGACAAGACAAAAACCACCCTCGCTCGCCCTTGTTGTAATCAACCCTAAACCCATCGTTTTTCTATCGCGCTATTTCAGTACATCTCGCCTCGCGCTGTGGTTGGTTGTGATGATGATGATGATTTTCTTCCCTATTGCCGAAACATTTGTCGTTGTGCAGAACTCTTCGACGAATGATCTAGTTCATGAAAGGCATGGCTGCAGAAGCAGAAGAAGAAATAAAAGAAAACGTGAAGAAGGTGATGATCAGGTTTTGGATCCTCTAACCCTAATTAGGAAGTGGGTGATCGATAGAGAGAGAGATGGTAATTGCTGCTGCTAGAGACAGCAAAAGCACTTTGCTTGCAAAATATCATCTGGTTTTAGCAACATTTGCGCAACTGGGTTCTGAAGAGAAGAATCCATTTCTGAGAATAGCTTCTTCTCTCTTTCTCTGTCGGGAAGTGTGATTCTTCATCTATTGTTCTGTGAAGCAATGGTAGAAGGCCTCGGTGTGCACCGTGTTGCGCTCGTCCATCGTCGTATGCTTCAAGGCCGCGGAAGTAAAGAATTCGTCACCCAGCTCTCTCCGTCTCTCTGTGTTTGTCCTTCTTGTGCTCATAACAGCTAGGATTTTGGGAAGAAACCAGAGGCTTATTTTTTTTGCTTCATTTCTTCTTACTGATGAATTTTTCTGCTTGTGATTTTTTGGCCTGTCCAGGTTTTTCAAGCAACTTCACCGAGTGGAAGATTTGTAGACGGTGCAGTAGCTATCAATGGACGTGTGCTGTCACACATTGAAGCTCATGGGAAGAACATCTTTTACGTAAGAAGCTTTTGCTATCTCTCTCTCTCGTCAGTCATGGAATGCTTCTGGTTTTGTTGCCTTGCATGGCTTGAATGTGTGAAAGAAGCAGCTAACATGTATCCAAGAGCTTAAGACTCTCTGTTGTGATGGTGCACATTCAAGCTTCTGATGCTGCTGCAGTTGCTGTTGTGGGAATAAGCATTCTATCAGTTTTTCACACCAAAGAAAGTAAAGGAGGAGGAAGGTGTGCTTGAGAAACTGGGATTGGATGCAGTTGTTGTTCATATCCATTTTGGTATGTCAGGCTCCTTCTGCACCTTCCCTTATCCTGGTAAGTTTACATTTATTTATTTATTTTTTCTTTCTTTCTTTCTTCCAGAATCAGAGGAGATTGCAGGTTCGGTGTGCTCAGAAGGATGCAGAAGGAGAGATGACGGTTTGATGTAGCAGCAAACTCTGGAGATGATGACCCAGATTGGTAGTTTCAGGATCTTTCAAGCTTTTTGGCAGTGAATTGTTGTGGTGTATATATATATAACAGGACCTGAGCCATGGGAAGCTACAAGGCTGCAATTGGAGAATAAGAAGGAAGGATTAGTGGCACACTTAAGTGCAACACTGTGCGTGCATGGCGATCTTGAGCTTTATAGGTACCACATTTCTTCTGCTTGTTTGCTTGTTTAATTAGCATTGCAGATCATCTTCAAGAACTTCTGCAATATGTTTGGCTTCTTGAAATCTCTCAGTCACAAAATGTCATTTCTGCCACTCTTCTGTGCAACAATAGGTAAAGGTAACAACAGAGTCAAACCAACAATCGCCGGTTGTCTGAGTGGTGGCTGGTGGCACTGGTGGCACAAAAGTAGGATTACAAAGTTGGGACCAGATCCTTTGCGACAGGATGCTGACAAGGAGGTTGTGTGGTTGACTATGCAGGCAAACCCTATACCCTAAACCCTCCTCTCCCTTTAATTTAGGGTTTAGGTCTCCAGAGGAAAAGGAATCCAAGGTTTTTGCAGGTGACAATAATGATACATCTGTTTTGACGAGAAGTCTAGACAACTCAGGGGCATTCCCCATGACTAATCAGGAGAAGCAAGACAAGAGCTCTGTAGAATCTTTGGAGATGGCAGAGGATGACAGATTGGAAAGTGATGTTAGTGAGGAAGAGCAGATTGTTCTGGAGGAACAACCAATGCTTGTTGCTTCTGACAGTCATGATTTAGCTTTGGTAACAGAGAATGTAGATAATCCAGAGACATTCCCAGTGACCAATCAGGAGAAGCAAGAGGAGAGCTCTGCAAAAGCTCAGGAGATGATAAAGGTTGGGAGATTTGAAGATGAAGCTAGTGAGCTTGAGCAATAGGCCATGTTTGGTGCAGTTGACAGTAATAATACAGCTGTGTTGATGGAGAGTCAAGACAGCTCAGAGCCATTGCCAATGACTGATCAGGAGGAGTAAGAAGAGAGTTCTACAGAAGCTCAGGAGGTGATAGAGGTTGGGGGATATGAAAATGAGGCTATTCAGTAAGAGCAAAGGTTTGTTGAGGAAAAACAAACCATGTTTGTTGCAGCTGACAGTAATGATTCAGCTGTGCTGACTGAGAGTCAAGACACTTCAAAGGCATTGCCAGTGACCAATCAGGAGATGCAAGAGGAGAGCTCTCCAGAATACCTGGAGACACTAGAGGATGACAGATCTGAAAATGAGATTATTCAGCAAGAATAGAGGTCTGTTGAGGATAAAAAATTCATGTTTGGTGCAGCTGATAGTAATGATTCAGCTGTGTTGATTGAGAGTCAAGACAACTCTGATTCAGATCTACTAGACTAATTAGGTTCCTTTAGTTACATGTGATGAATGCTATAAAATGTTGCATATATACATTGTTGTTAGGAGATTTTTGAACTCAATGGAAAGCATTTTCCATGTCCATTTTGTGTGTGATTAATGAGCCATTGTAACCCTAACCCTAGAACACTGCTAATTAAACCCTAAAATGCTAACCTCAATTCGTAATGTTAAACTAGGGTCCATTATTCCTTTTCAATAAAAATGTATTTTACAAATTATTTAACATTGCCATGTGGCATGTTTCTATTCCTTGATTTTTAGAATATGTGGCAGATTTGAAATGTCCATTCAAATAATAATGCGACACGTGTCAAGATTTTCATTTTTGACATTTGATGAATGGGATATATTTAGGGTTTTTGATAAATATTTAAATGCCACGATGTTCATAATGAGACATGTGGCACATTTCGATTAGCCAAACACAAAAGACGTGGCCATTTCTTGGCCATAAGATTAAAAAAATTCTAGATCATATAATTTCATGATCTGGGAAAATCAAACCCTCTAATCAAATGCCACGTGTCTCCACATGGTTGGAGTTTGGATGCACCAAAATAGTTGCAATTTATAGTCGCAAAATGATGCCTTGTATACATTATGTATATACTGGCCCCATCGTATGAAACAATATATACTAAATCTAGACTTCATCCACCATTTGATGACATCATCATGATGTCATGTTTTGCGACTATTTGTCTTCTGCAACTTGTCTTAGGTGACTATTAGACAATTAGTTGTAAAATGTCTCTTTCGACTAAAAAACAGTCGTAGACACTAGTTGTAAATAAAGGTTTTTCTTCTAGTGCATCCATCATTGTTACATGTGTTGTCATTGATGTTAGTTGCACCATATTTGTGTGAATCAAATCAACAATGATGACATCCATCATGGTCCAAGGCCATCTTTGGTGGTAAGGATATCCATTCATCGTCGGGTGTGGTGAGGGTGGGACCTTTTTCTAAACATGTGTTCCAATCTCCAAAGTAATAGTTGTCATAGTATCCTAAAATGTATTGTGAGCTACTATGTACATTAACTTCCATAGGCACATTGAAGCAAATGGGTACCTAAATCATCAATGGTATGACCACATTGACATTGTGAAAGATGGGCAACCATAGGATGTGGCAAGCCAAGACAAGTATGTAGTGCTATAAGGAAGTGGGCTGAAAATAAACAAGATGAAGGTGTGGTAGGGTGAGTTAATAACTAAACATTTGGCCCTCATCCCAGACATGAATTGAAACATGTTCACATGATATCTAAAAGAATGTTTACTAAAAGTGAAACAATTTACCAAAAAAACCTTCAACTAGGGATAAGACTAATCCATTAATCTTTCAAAGGGTGGGACCTAAGAGTGGACAACATGGGGTAATAGGGCTTAGGTATTTTATAATGCCATCTAGAGTGGGGAAGTGCTAATCTTAGCATGTGTTATTGCACCTAGAAAAATAAGATGATCATTCTGGTAGAAACCAATGATGTGCAAAAATTGCCCAACATTACAAGAATGCGAGGGCAATAGTCCAAACTATAGAAGGGAGGTTTAACTAACCCAAAGAAGCAAGAAGAATAACATGATGGTGAGCTAAATGATTAATAAAACCACCAAAAGATGCCATATTAAGTAATTTCTTCAATGTAACTATGGTACAAGTATTAAACTCAATGTAATGTTGCAAAATACTTATAGATGGAAACATTGTATGAAGCAAGTAGCCAAGGTGTTAAGCATAGCACAACAAGAATATCATAAAAGATGCCTAAAGATCTATAAGCATAGGGAGATTATGTATCGTTCGAAAATCCTCATGAAAAGCCATAACCACAAACAATTCAATGAATGATCTAGATCCCATCGATGCACCCAAAATATGAAAACTTAAATCAAGAATAAGAAAGCCAAGACTAAAATGTCACAAAAAAAATTCTATAATAAATTATATTTTCAAAATCTCATATTTTTCAAATGTTCCTTCAAATTCTTCTCACTCCTTTTACTATGCATAAAAATCAATTAACTTTGTTAAATTTTTTAAGCGTTTATAACCAATCTTAAGACCATTGGGCCAATTTGTGTTCAAAAATTTAATTAATTTAAATTATTTTGCTGTAAATTACATTTCCTATTAAGTTATATTCTTGCAAAAGAAAAATCTTTTCAATCTCAATTTGTGAATTAACAATATTTAAGATTTGACAAGCAAAGAATCTAATTGTAAAAAACATAGATATTTATTTTTCTCACCATTGAAAAAGACATTTGATATTTTTTGCAATCCACTTGAAACCTCCTAAAAACAAAAAGTTCCTTGTTAGCAAGCTCTTTTGCTAGTTCGTTTGTGTTTATTATCAATTCAAATATGTCCAAACTACAATTTTCATCAACACAGTGTTCAACAATGGTATTTTCAAACAAGGGGTGCAAAAGATGATAACATCTTAACAAAAAATATTGTAGTGCCTTTTTAAATGGATATTTTCTCCTTAAAATATGCAAAAGAGAAAAACATTTGTTAGAACTTACTAAGATAATTGAAACTAATTTTTAAATTACAATATATATATTTCTCGTTATAACAATATATCAAATTAAAAAGTTACCTTGTTTTCACTATTGTATTCAATTTCCTTAAGGGCAAACTAGATTCAAGACATGCTTTGTTCCACTTTTGTTGACCTTTCCTAGATTTTCATGCCAAAATCAAATGTTTTGATAACTTTGCTCCAAACCAAAAATGTCATAACTTATGATTGTTTTTAATGCAGTAATCATTGTGTTCAAATTAAAACCTTTATCTTTCACATAATCCCCCCCCCCCCCCCCCCCCGCCCTTGAGTTACGCTTTTCGAATAACTCAATCAAACTTTTGGCCAAAGCTTCCTAGAAATATTTGCACCCTCAAAAAATCCAAGTGTAACATGTTTTGGTTGTCAATCAATCCCCAAAAAGTTAATCACAAGTGCAAATATATCATTCACTCCTTTTGACATCCAAAGATCAAATCTCACTATTGTAAAATTACATTTTGCCAAAATTGGTAAAGCATACCACTATTTAGTTTTTTCCACCAACTCATCAAAGAACATCTCTTGTGAAAACTATTTTCTAAATTCTAGAAGACAAGACAAGTCTTGGTCACATGCAAACATAAGCATTACATCCATAGACTTTCCACAAATTTCATGGGTAAATGATTTTTAACAATCAACTAGCCCATATCCTCAAGAAACAATTTCTACTACATATGATCCTTTTGGAAAAGATCTTTGGTAACAAAAAAATTGATAATTACATTGCAAGATGGTTTTGATTTTTTTTTTGGTAGGTTGTTTCTCCACTTTTCCTTTCAATGGACTATTTAATTCCTCAAACATTTTTGCAATAATAGAATGTTCTACATTCACATTTTTTTCAATGTTATTATTCCCTTTGTTGTATTGTGCTCCTTACTTGAGTTTTAAGGTCACAAAACAAAACTGAATCAATGTAACATAAAATACATCTCATGGTTTATGGGCATTTCACATCAATATCCTTGTTATCATCTGCACAAAAAAGCCCAACATATATAAAGAATTTCTATTAGGTGATTTCCAAATTGTTATTTAAACATGCAATTTTGTAAATCATTGTTTTTTTTCATTTTTTGGGTTTTAGTTGTTTTTTGTTTTGAAGACTAAGGTCTATTTCATAACAAACATTCTTTTTCCATTACATCATTCATGAACATTCACATGTATTTTCATTTATCATATTTCCAGTTTCAGAAAATAAGATTAATTTCAATCTTCACAAGAAAATGCAATTCTAAGATGGAAAAAATAACCAAATAGATGTATGATAAACCAAAACACCAAAACTTGTTCTATAACTCAAAATGCAAAGATTTACAAAAAGATTTACAAAATATTCAAAATATTCTTCAATTTTATTTACAAGCATATCCAAATTTAAATGTTAATGTTGGATTCCTTTAAGAATTCTTGCAACAACAGCAATGTTGTTATTAAACAACCCAAAATTAACCATTTCTAGGGGAAAAAAATTCTTTTTTTAATTAAAAAATAAAACATACGGAAGAATGGAAAAAAGGAAAAATGGAAGATTTTTTCTAATTATTAAAAAAAAAAGTGGAAAGGTTTTTTTTTTCCTTTTTTTTCTATTGCATAGTATGTGTTATACATGGGAAGAAGCTCCACACTTGTTATTGAATAATTAATTCATTGAATTTTTTTTGTATCCTTGAATATATTATTTTATTTTATTTTTTTCATTTACTAAAACTATGTCTTAATTCTCATTCAAAAAAAAAAAATTTGAAAAAAAAAATCTTTTGTAAAAAACAGTTCAATATTTGATTAAAGAAATTATACCTTGCCTAGTAGAAGTAATTAGTGTCAAAGCTACCAAGGTACTATGGGGTATTATTATTACACAATTGATTTATTGGCCTTGCCTCGGTAGGCAATGATATTGTGTTTAGATTTATTATAAAATATAATAGCTTAAGGGATTTTGGCCCCTAGGTAATAATAGGCCTATTTTTATATGAGGATTTTTGAAAAGTGATATATTAAATTTGTGTTGAAACTTGAGATTACTTGTAAAGTTCTAATATCTTGAAGGATTTTGGTTTATTTTAGAAGATTTTTTTGAAGGTTATATTTTTGCATGGTGAAATATTTGAGTTTCCATAATTAAAAAAACAAACAAGTGGAAAGGCTTTTTTTTTCTTTTTTTTCTTATTGCAAAGGAATTCCACCACCTACACAAGGCAATGGGAGGGGGGTAGTACCTCACCATGGCACAATCAACATAATAACCCAAAATTAACCCTAACAACAGTAAACTAGCAACAACACCAAAGGGGGTAAAATGGCAATGGTGGGTACCTAGGAACAAGATGTGTACAACAACATGATGGACCACCAACTCGCCACTTGCAAGGTGATGGTGATGGGGGTAGTACCTTAGCAAAACACATGCAACAAGAGTAACAACCAACAATGCAAAGGATCAATAAAAACAACATAAAGGGGTTCAATTGAATATTTGGGAACAACACGACGGATCCATAGTAACAATGACAATGCAACAAACTAGTAACAAGACTAGCAATGCGATGAACTAGTGGCACCACCAGTAACACAATAAACCAATAACACCACAACACGATGAACTTAGAAAATCACCAATACTACGATGAACCACCAATTGCTTTAATAATGTGACTAATTAATAGTAACATACGCAATGCAATGAACAAACAACACCATCAATGCCACAACCCAATAATAGCAAGTGCATCACGATGAACATAGTAGTGACATACGCTCAATTCGATTCAAACATACGTGTATTATACGTTTTTTTGGGCTTTTAAAAAAATACTTGAAAATACTTGGGCCTAAGCGCCACTAGTATCATTATAATGCTTTTTTTTTAAATACTTGAAAATATTTCTTTTTGAGCACCTTCGAAAAATACGCGTATTTCGTATGTCACTATTATGACGATGAACCAATAATAACACCAACAATGTGACAAACTAGTAGAACCACCAACAATGCAAAAAAAACAACATGAGATAACAAAGACACATATTTTGTCAAAAAAAAATTTTTAAAAAAAATTCATCAAAAAACAAAATTTATTAAAAACTTGGCACAAATGCCTACAACATGAAAGGATGCTTAAGATTTTTTTATGTTCATATTTTAAACTTGGCTAAATATAATTATTGATGATCACCACTTGAACAACACCACAATATTTTGTAAATAAAAAATTGGCATAGATGTTCCATAAAATTCCAATGACAAGAAATTTCGAGGAATTAATATGTGGAAGATTTTGCATAATTTGTCATATGGTCATCCTTGGACAATTGATTTTTCATAATCCTTCATATGATTGTCCCTAGCTAATTATAAAGACAATTCCAAAATCATACCTCATTTCCAAGCCTAACTACTTCATTCCTTTTCCCTACCCACCAACATGGATATGAAAAGGCAAGTTAACATGTGCCTTCCATGATATTTATATTAATTCAAATTAAATTTTACATTAGCATAAATAATGATGAATTATTGAAAATCATATGTACACATAAGAGAAAAAAAGTTGATTATCATGAGTATGCAATGATGCGGAGCCCAAGTTGATTAACCAAATGAAATGATCTTCTATGGAAAAAACATGACTCCAAGCATTCCATGTCTATGGATGAAATCGATTTTGATGGATGAATTTCATGTATGCATAATGTCCAAATGCAATGACAATGAACTTCTTATGAACATGAAATGACCCAATTACTAGTTGATTTTAAAAATATATAATGGATGAATGAAATAATAAAATTACTTTCAATATTGATGGTTTAACAACACATTCAACAACGAACATACCAATCAAACAATTTTTGTCTAGTTTACCAAACTTATCATTAGACTCATTAAATATTAAGATAATATCAATATGAATAATTACAACTTGTTGTGATAGATGAAATATCATTTGTTAGTGCTAGAATCCTTAACATTATAGATAATAAGTTAAGGTTTATAAAGTATATTCAAATTTTTTTTTGATGGTTTTAATTTTATCATGAAAGTTGAATTCTATTAAACACTCCCTATGAAAGATAGTTGAATATTTCAAAATGATAAGGATAATGTTAATGGATTAACACTATTTTTTTGCAAACATATGTCCAATGTTATGAACTAAATAAAGTTGTACAACAATTTAATATGGTCTTCATACAAATGCTTTGAACAAATTTCATACTACAATGAAAATACAAATGATATTCAATAAATTCAATTTGTAGTCAATATCTACCCAACAATTTTACTATTCCATATTTGTTTTATGAAAATAAACTTATGAAGAAACACAATGAGAATGTGTTCATTAACACATGAGGTCCCACATTTATTCTCAAAGCAATGGACATTAATCACCAATCATGCCTACCATGTTACAAACTTTTAAACAATTCAAGCAAAATTGTAAGTTTGCATTACATAATTTGTATAAGAATATATATTTTAGTTGAAATATGTTTTGGTAATCATGTGTTATGGCCTAGGATATTTTTGGATACTTTTGGCAATATCATGGCCTAGGATATTTTGGGACTAGTATGGTTCAGGGTTATAAAAGGAGATAGTCTGGGGAACAACTTTTCAGCAGATCAACACCAATTGATGGATCAATAAAACTTGTCTTGTCTTGTAATTCTCCACTTGTTTGTAGCCGGTCCATAACATCATGCAACATCTAATGGTCTTGTGAATGGAGCTAATGGCATATTTAAAACATCAATAACACTTGACATCAAGTATTTTAAAATTGGAATAGTGATGAGAAAAAATCAAAGCACATTAAGCATGACCATAACCTTCAAATGTTTCATCTCCTATGTCTTATATAAACAAGAATACCCATGCATCAATTGATGTGCACAAATTTATAAATTTATCAAAATATTCATATATTTCAATGCATAATGGCCATGGATTATTGATGATTTATGACATATTCATGCACTCAAATTCTTTTAATACAATAGCCAATAATTGTTCATAATACACAATAGCAACTTTTATTACTAATACACAAGAGAAATACATATTATATGCATGCATAAATTTCATTCATGTTCAATTTTTACATTCTTAAACAATCTTCAAACTATAATTCAAGATTCCCCCAAAGATTGTCCAAAAATCATTTTGAGAGATTTCAATGTTAACAATTAAAAGATAATAATCATGCAAAAAATAAACGAGAATTATATTATATTTCATGGATTAGTTCAAACTACAATTACAATTTAATATAAGCACCACAAAAGTCAAATTCAATTAAATCATATATGGATAAATGTCCTTGAAAAGCAATGTAAATATGATTTAATAAAAGCATATTTGTTAGATTTTAGTGAACTAATTTATATATTATATAAACAACCAAACACACTTTCAATATATAACAAAAAAACCTTTTTTCAAGGACCGTGTGCAATTATTTTTCTCATAAATATGAATCACAAGACAAATTAAATTTGGATGCTTTTCTATGTAGATAGACCCATTAAGGATGAGAACAAAACACCCTTCATTCAAAACCCTAAACTGAAAATATGACCCAAAAAAAACCCTAACTATTTAAGAGTTGGCAAATTCTCAAACTTGAAAATGAAATATTTTGTGAAAAAACTAAAACTTAGAATTAAGTAAAAAAAAATTTCAACTTTTTTATACTTAGATTCTATCCATCCATTACTATTGTTTGTTTAGAGCATCTAAGTATCTAGTTCTATGTTACTCACATTGTGAGGGAAAGCAAATTGATTACACTCGAGGAGAAAAAGCTGAATTTTTTTACATGATATGGTTTTTTACATGTTTCCATTCATTTGTATGGGTGAAGGAAAAGGGATGAAAATATGGCTTTCAAATAGTGTGTAACGAACTTTGAATTTCTAAACAATAATTTTTAAGAGGGTTTTTAAAAAATTGATTTGTCATTTCAAATGTGAGAAAACGATTTTCAAGGTTCGGCATAAAACTAACAAACTTTTATCCAATTTAACCGGAGTTCATAATTGAAAATCATATTAAAGACAAAAAGTTATATATAAAACATTATTCTGGGGAAAAAGTCTCTCGTGGCAGAGCCGCTTGTTTAAACATTTTGTAAATTTTCTGGATAAAGTTCTTGAGATTGTTTGTCCGTCCTATGTTAAGCTATCTTACAGACCTTACTTAAATGCTACTTAAATGCTACGTGTGGCAGGGTCCTTTTGTTAAGTGAGTACAAAATATATGGTAGAGAAAAGATTGCTTGTCCTCGGTGGTTCCTTACTTCCAGATCTTAAATGATGGCTTCCATCTGATTGGTAACGTTGTTGTTTTTTTCAATAGAATAATGATACAGTTCACCTGTCTTGTGTTGGGTCCCCACCTGGCCAAAGACAGGCTCCCCCCCTCCACACATGGCCAAAAGAGAAGAACTTGACTGCTGACGTGGTGAGACTTCGAATTGGCCGGTGAAAACGGAATTTCGTCGAGTGGAACCTTGCCCAACTATTGTACGCCAATGTGCACGCCGAGCGGCGGAAGACGCACTTTCTGTCGTCATCCCTTTCCGTCGTATTTACCGACGAAACACTTGGGAGGAACCGTGAATGTCGGAGAGCTGCCTCCAGAAATGATTTGCAAGCGAGGAAGAATTGTTTTCCAACAAAAAAATCCAGAGCTCCAGAGCTCCAGATCCTCCTCTGATAACATGTAGGAAATCACATTCTTGGTCGGACCGGTTTAGGGAAGTTGGAGTACCTTGGCAGCAGAGAAAGCGGATCGAAGATGGACAGATAGTGGATCATTAAGGAGGTGGATTCAAGCGTTCGCAAACTCTCTGCAGGACTGCTGGTCGTTCGAGCGTGTCGTGATCCCGAGCGGTTATTTTGGTACCAGTTGGTAGTTTTTCGAGGATCTCAGAATGCCGGACCAGAAGATCTGCTCATCCGGTCAGCGAACTGCCGAACTGCGGGAGTTCGAACGTTTGGCCGCCAGGAGCTATAACAGTCCGGATCGCCAAACACCTTCATTGCGTGACGAGTTCTGCGAATTTAATCGTTTATCGACAGCGTTCATATCCAAGGACTTCGATGGGAAGCCGTCGCCCCGCGCCCCGGCGACACTCGGTGATGAGTTTGTGTTGGCTAAGCCCCCAGTGGGTGCTGCAGTCCGTGACTCGGCGGTCAAGGCGAAATCCAGTTCTCCGAAGATCGCACCGCGACGGGCACCCCTCAAAACCGTCCGCCCAACTCTTTCACTGTAAGTTCGAGCTTTCGCATTCCTTAGCGCGCGCTTTGTGCTCGTTCTTTCTAGTTAGTTCCCGTTCCTCGAGGGGTTCTTGCCATATCCATTGTTTGGATTTGTGTAATTATATTCTCTGAATTGTTGCGGCCTGGCCTATGGCAGCAAGGTGGCCGCCCGTGCCGTCAAGTCTCATGAGAGCTTGACTCCTGAGAGAAAGGGAGAAGCGTTGTTAAGTCCGAAGAAACCCCAGTCTCCACATTCAAAAGCAGCCACAAAGCTTGACAAGGTCAAGAACAGCTTGACACCAGAGTCGCCGCAACCTTACCGGGGCGTCCGTCAGCGTCCCGGAGTAAAAGGGTATCTGGTAGAGATTCGACCAAGGCGGTGGAAGACGACCATTTGGCTAGGGACGTACACAACGCTTTTCGAGGCCGCTCTAGCATACGATGCCGGCATTTTTTACACAGGCAAAAGCATTCCCTTTAACTTCGAGGAGTCCGAGGGATCCTTCCCGCCTCTCCCTCAACATCTTTCGCTTGCCGATTTTCGCGCTGAAAACATGGATAAGGTCAAAACATTTGTGAAGGAGCAGGCTCTGAAAGCAGCCAGGAGGGCAAAGCTACTGTCAAAAGGAGTGCAGCAGCAGCTATGCAAACAAGAGATTGACAGCCACCATAGCAGCTCAGATGAAGTTCAAGGACGATGTGTTTTGTCTGCTGTATCTGCCTCAGAAAAGGAATTGGGAAGCCTGCATGTTAAGAAGGAAGACTGTGATGCAGACTGGGACCAGGTCATTACTCCAAACCCTTTTCAAATCCTGGGACCTCTTCCAGTGCAAGTTCTTGTGAATGATAAGTATTGCTGTGGTGGGGGGAATTTTGCTGTACAGGGTTGTTTGCCTAAGGAGGAAATTCTGGCAGGGGATGAAGACCTCAAGACCACAAAACAAACTTCATGTTTCACAGACAAATTATTCTTTGATCCATCACATGATGAGGTAAAGCCAATGAAGAGAATGTCTACAAAATTCCATTTCTTCTTCTTGTAGGCTGATCATACATTTCCCATATCTTCTCTCACGAATCATGGATGGAGTTCTTTCATGTGATGTGATGTGCTGAAGCAAAGGTAAGCTTGATGAAGAGCAATCCCTGCTTATGCTGTTTCTTGTTGTAATTTGAAATGTCTTTTCCACATCTTAATCTTCTTTGATGGTGAGCTATGAAGATGGTCAATCTGGTTGCCTCGGGGTGAAGCTTTTGGAGAGGAAAGTACTACTGGGTAGAGCTTGCTGCCTAACTTTATATGTCTACTTGGTTTGGTGAGTGCAGGAATCAATGGATGCAGATAATGGTCTCCATTTACTATGTTGTTGCACCAATGATGGAAACTTGGGCACTCTTGGCCCATACTCAATGGGTTGCCAGACTTTTGATCAAAGTGTGCAAGATCCATTTGCAATTGATGGAATTTCTTGCTTCAATTTCAAGGCATGTGACTCAAATGCCTATCCTCAAGTCAAAAGTTTCTGCGATTTCACTTTTGCAATCACACAGCCTGATGATCCTATGGGCCTGCCTCTGAGTGTGGAGGACTTAAGCTTCCAGCCCAGTTGGAAGTATTTATCAGATGAGGATCCTGATGATGATGAGTTTCCTATTTTGCTTTGGTCATATGCTTATAGTAAGGGGTAATATGGTTGGGTGAGGGATATCCTGAATTTTTGGAGACTCATTTGGTTATCGATCATGTGTTGCTCACTCTGTCATGCCCAGGTTTTCATCTTTTATCTCTTTCCAAATACCCACTGGCTTTACATCAAGCTGGTTTTGGTCTGCTGGCATGGTAAATATTTACCAGTGGCTTCAGCAGATGTTCTGCATCCAAGTATCACCAGTGGCATATGCTTAAAATATATATTCAGGGTGCTCTTTATGTGGGCCTTTCTTTGCCTTAGGCTTAAATGCTTGCTATACAGGGACAAGCTAAAATGAAATGAACCTTAATATTACAAGCTTGCTTGCGCTTGAATCAGGATGTTATTAACTTTTTGATTAGCTGTGTCTCTGAAGTGCTAGCTAAAGTCATCACTGAGTCTTCCCTTTTGCTTCCCACAAACATGACACAAACTCAGGAGACAGATGGTTGTATTGTAGTTTGCCTGAAATTTGGGTGGATTGCTATATACCTATCTACACTCACAGGTGGAAACTGATGATGTCCCTGGGTGAATCATGGCAGCTTATCACTGCTATTCATGATGACAGGGATGGTCTGATACTTTGTGAGTCACTCCCATGAGGGTATTGATTGCACTGACAATTGTGTTATCTTTGAAGTGTTGGTTGTGGAGTTTGGTCTACAATCTCGGAGATATATTGGTCGAAGTAACAATAGACTGCATTTGTATCCTCTAGATAGTGATGAGATGTTCTGGTCAGACTTCCCAAAGAGTCTCAGCAAACACCTTCAGTACTCTAGATCTCAGCTGTGTCGCACTTATGACCTGTACTCTACAATTCTACCACAGAATTGCATCTTCATCTTATGTAATTGTCATAACTGTGCAACTGTCCTAGGAAAGATGTCATTGTTCTTGGAAAGAGAAGAAAACAGACAAATTTCATCCACTTGGCACTACTTTTCTTGAGAGATTCTCAGGATCAAGGAAAATGTAGAGTCTAGTCTGTTGGTTGTAGCTAACTGGGCAAGTACACCATCACTGTGTCAACCTTTACACAGTCCTTTTAACTACAGATTCTGTGGTAGAACCAGCAGCCTGTTTCTGACCAGATTGTCATGAATAAAACTACAATACCTGTTTGGTACTTATAGGAAGGAAAATTTTAGTACAAGATAAATATCAGCTGAGTACAACAATGGTGCAATCCTGCATGAAAAAAGGGTGTCCAGGCATACAAAATCCACACAACCATAAGGCAATTTCCAAGGTCCGGAAGGTATTTGCTGAGACTCTTTGGGAAGTCTGACCAGAACATCGCATCACTATCTAGAGGATACAATTACAGTCTATTGTTACTTCGACCTCAGCTGTGTCAACCTTCATTACATGAAATGGACCCCAGTGATGAGGCTTGAGTTCCCCATTTCTGCACCCTTGCTGCCATCTGTTGGTGCAATGTTTTCTTGTGGTATGTGGCATTGGGATGAGGAGGGATACCTTGCACCTTACTGATTTCTGATTTTGCTTCGAAGACTTGCACTGTTACATCTTTATCCATTATGATGGGAATATCCATGCTGTTAGGGTTACAAGCAGTTATATGCTGACTCTATTTGTCTGTACATGGCTTTCCATATCTTCCCATTGGCATAATGTGAAATTCAAATTGGCTGCTTGTTGCTACACAGTTTTGAACACCATTCTCAATCTGATGGTGCTAGATCACTCTTCCTTGTAAAACCCACAATGTCTTTGAAGTTGACGCACCTTATGCTTTGAAGTTGGCCCACCCAGGAGCTTAAGTTTGCATTGGTTATTACAGATTTTTGACACACGCATGTTTCATGTTGTCTTCAATTTCAGCCATTTGATGGGTTTTGGCCTGCATCTTTGTTAGACAAGTGATGCACACTTGCAAATGCTTGTTAAAACCAGTGCACTCCAGGATGTGCTTGTAGTCAAGTTGGTCTGCCATCTCTCTGAGTGCTTCACTAAGCTTGCCAGGGAGGGCAATTCTGAATTAGTCTGATAGAAGAGTCCTCACTTAGCTCACTAAGGATCACTTCAAATTATACCGTATGCCATGGACAAAGCTGCAAGTCAAGCAATCAACTGCAGTAAGTTCATCTACCAATACAAATAGCTTGGAATACTCCTATGATTGCTTTGGAATGCCTTGCCTCCGGACAATTCCCAACCATCCATTGCACAAATACTCAGCACTGTTGTATCTGTTCTCCTTCGCCATTTCATACACTGTCACTAATTCTCTTCACAGACAGGGCCTGTTTGCGTGGGACATAATGCACACTTCAATTTCTACCTTTATTATCTGATGTACCTTTCAATGCTTAATGGGCATGTGTTAGCTCTCCTAGTTCCTTCCATCTGCTGATAGCCCTACTGTCACCTGTCTTGGTCTCTTCCAGTTGTGGAAGGAAGCTCTCTTTAGAAGTTTCACCATGCATTGTGCTGCAGAAGGCTTCTTCCCTTAGCCCTCGGTGATGTTCTCAGGCTGAAGAACTGGGGCTAACTCTCTTGTTCATCTGCCCTCAAAACTAGTGAGGGCCTTGGCAAAAAGCCTTCCCCTACACATAAATGCCCTGCTGTGTAATGCCCTGCTGCCAAGGCTTTCTCCTACATGTCAATGTCAGGGAGCAGGCAGGGTTTGGCTGATTCTGGCCCTTAGCTCACCAGCAGCCTCACCCTGCTGGTCTCAGCCACTTGTGAGCTAGGGGCCAGACCAGCTCAAACCCTGTCTGCTCTCTAGTGCATAATTGTCAACCTGAGTAACAAAATGATAAGAATTCAATAGACAATGCTCCCCAAGTGTGAACACTTTCATGATGCATGATAACCTACCTGGCCAAGTAACCCACCATTGATGAGATGTCATCATGACTCAGAGCCTTGTGATTGGATCTGGGCAGCTTGACCTTACAGATCATAACTTGTGGCCCTAGACAGGGTTTGCCAGCTACTGGCTACTGATAACTGGCATGTTATGATCAGTTACGACTGGTGACCGGTCCAAGGCTTCTGGTTACCAAACAGTCTCTCGCCAGTTACCTAGTCCAGTGAAATCTGGGAGTACATTTACTTAACAGGTATAATGTGCCCTCCACCTCCACATACACTAGGAAATTTCTGGGTGTGCTTTCTAATCTTTGCTAATGTGTCTATCTAGTGTTTTCAGAGCTGCCTGGCCAAATATCCCAATCCCCTGTAGAATCATACAAAGGGCATTGAAAACTACATGTACCTGGTATGTAGGATTGGTAGGGAGCTTATGCCCACTCATAGGTATAATGTCCCTCCACCTCCTAAATAGTAGGCATACTTGATCCTCCCACTCCTACCGTCTTGTGATGTACATATGTTTAGGCTTATGAAAAGGTTCACCTCAGGCTTTACAGTGGGTAAAGTCTTGGCAATGTCCACAAGTCAGAGACGTCACCAAACTACATGGTTGGAGATGGCTATTGCCTCATACAAGGCTCCTTATTTGAGAATGCTCCCCACCCTAAGCTTTACCGTATGCAAATGACCTAATTGCATTCCTTTCAAAGATGCAAGGCATTTTCAGAAACCCTTTGACCCAACTCCACAACCACATAAATAAATTATTTTCACCCACCCATTCATGAGAGAGAGAGGTTGGCACCTACATAACTCAAAGCTACTTTCCATTTTATAAATCAATAATCCAATAGAGTTTTCTATAAAGTCCCATAAAGACTTGACAAGAAGGTTGAGTTTGGCCAAAACTTGGGCCATAATGCCAAACTTGGTTTGAAAAAAAGCATTGTGCACCAATGGGGCACAAAACTTGGAAACTCATTGCAACTTGGCATGAGACCAATTTTATTTCAAGTTGTTTACTCGTCACAAACCCTTGCACATGTCTCATTCCTCATCCTTGATGTTTTTTTTGCTTTCAAGCACCCAACATGTGAGCTTGTCTCCCTCCTTGCACATTTTTGGATTTGTAGGGGTTTTGGCTTTCTTGCTTTAAGGAAGGTTTGGCTTTCAAGCTTTTGATCTTTTGGCTTTTTCTTTCAAGGTTTGAGGTTTCAATTAGCTTGAAGAGGTTTTAGAAGGTTATGGCTTGCTTTGATGATGTTTGGACTTGCTTTTGGGGACATGTCAACATGCTTGAAGTTTTAACAAGCAACCAAACAAGTTTATTGAGGTGAAGTTTAGCGTTAAACCCTAACTACAAGTGATCTTGTTTATGATCTTGATTCTGGTGGTCATGTCAACCTTGATGTTGTTGGTCTTCTCTATGATTACTAAGATGATTTCTAATCATCTTGTTGATTTTTGTTGTTTGAACACAATTTTTTTTGAGATTTACAAAACCTATTTGTATTACTAATTCTCAAATCTAACTAGAACCACCATGTTTGGTATAAATGTATTACAAGATTGCAAAGCAACATGAGAAAAGCTGTTAACAATTATAAAAATATTTTTCAAATTCTCTAAAAGCACAACTCTAAAATCTAACTATGAAAAATGATGGTATTCAAAACTAAACAAACTTTCAAAAATAACTCAAGATATTATGGAACACAAAAGGTAGATATCACATTTCCAAGATGATTAAAAAAACATCTTCATATTCAAAATGACAAAAGTGGATATGACAATTTGATATGAAAAAGTATGGTGTTCATAATCTTCATAGAAATCCTCCTAGAAATGATGATCGTCTCTCCATTTCTACTATTATAGTGTTTAAACTCCAAAATCACTAACAATCATTAACCAATATGACCAATAAAATAACTAAAAAAATTTAAAGTATATACCAGGTAACATGTTCATATGTTTAATTATTCACCAATTTAGTTGGTCACATAATCATTGGTTCAAAAATTACATGCAAAATGTGGGTCCAATTTACTAATCCATGGTCACTAGACTAATGAATTCACTACTTTCCAACTAATGCCCATTTAATAACATCAATGAATTCACTCAAAATCTAATGAAATCACTTGGTGTATAAGGACACCTTTTGTTGTAGTACCGATTCACTAATTCACAAAAAAAAAATGTAACAATGATTTTGATTCTAATGGTCATGTAAACTTCGTTGTTGGTGAAATGTCCTTTTAAAGCTTAATTGTAGGTGGTTTTTTTCATGATTTTGATTCTAGTGGTCATCTAGGCCTTCTTAATTGTGGTCTTGCTATTTTTATTTATTATGGTGGTCATTTAGGGCTTAGTGATGGTCCCTTTTTAAAAACTTTTGGTGAAATAGACCTTGAAACCCCTCCTTGCATTTTTCCCATTACCATTTTCCTAGTGATTGATGTTTTTTTAGTGATTGGTTTTTTAATGACCATTTATAGTGTTTATTGATTCAAAAATTTAAACAATTTTGGTGTACATGTTTTGGTTTTTTTCTAAGGCCTAAGTGTTGTGTATGTGGGTTTTTAAATTTAGGAATGGCAAACTTTGAAAAGGTAGGTGACTTCATGATAAAAACCCAACCATTTGAATTGATTACCTTACATAAGGAAGAACAACCATATTTGGACAAGTTGTTTTAGCAAATGATGAAATCAACACAGCTTAACACACTTGTGTAATGTGGTGCCATATACCTTTCATTTTTCCACCTTTAGCACCAACAAAAAAAATAGGTGACCCAATTGATCCTTAATGTCGTGTGGAAATATGTTTACCATGATTATCTCAAGGCTTATCTTGACACCCCATTTTTTGAGGAGACTTTAAAGGAGTTAAAGATAAGTTATTATAATGAAGGGGGTTGAAATCAAGCCATGTTAAATGTGATAAAGTTTTGGATCAATTAAGAGCCACTAAGGAGCATACAAGCCAAAAAGTTTTAAAGAGGTGACAAACCCTCATTGACCACACACCAACAACCTTAACATCATCCCCTAACCTTAGTCCTAGTCATGGCCTTCCCCCCAATGAGTCAAACATACCATCCATGGGTGTGGCCTCCTTAACCCCTAACCCTATGACCACCTTCGTAATTGAGATGCAAGGCATTTTAGTAAATCTAAATAGAAGGGAGATAGTGGTAGTGAACTTTAAGAGCATGACAACTATGGCAACCTTTTCTTCACATTGAATGTTTGTGATGCCTTTTTGTTAGGCAAATTAGACATCAACCACAAAAGGAAGAACAAGGTAAAAATTTCCAATTTAAATATGGTTAGAGATTTAGAAATCATTTCAAAAGAGAAGTTAAAACAAAAGTTAGGGCAATTTTAGAATGTAACTAGTATTTTGATGTAAAAATGTTTATTTTGCACAATCTACGTTACTCTCAAAATTCCAACCTAAGCAATAGCATCCTTGGGTGGACCCATTAGGAACCACCTTGCCAAAGTCATAGGAAAGTTGGATCCAATTTAAAACATGAAATTTTTTATACATATATATAATCGATTGCATCATGTGGACTATGTCTTCCCCACCTATACACACACCTATGAAAAATCATAAACACCTAAGAACTTGTAATAGATATTGGCATTTTTATTTTAAAAAATCCTAACCCCCTTCTTGACCCTTTCTTTTTCAGTTTCCTTACACTCACACATTAATTCTTTTTCTTGTTTATTTTTCTCATTTATTCCAAGTGGAATGGCCCCAAATGGTTACTCAAACAATAAAAGGTGAGAAAAGATATTCTTTGTGTTCTTCACATCAATGGCCCTATAAGACCTTTCATTCTTGACTTTAAAAATTCATAAGGGTCAAAATGAGATCAAAGGAGCCACAAGTGTTACTTTGGATTAGTCCTAGATGTCCTTTTCCCCAAAATAACTTTTTCATACGAATGATTTTTTGAATGATTTTTTGCAACTTGTTATGAAAAATGATTAAAATTTCCCCAATAAATCAAAAAAAAAAATCTTAATCATTTTTTTAATAAATATGAATTTGTGAAAATGTACATATTCCTTGCAAATTATATATTTCATCTTGAAAAATGATGATATTTTGAAATCATACCAAAAACAATTATTTTAAAAGTTTGAATTCAATGTAATATAAACTAAATTTTTTATGAATACATCATTTACATTATACCCCATTTATATGTGGTAAAAACATTCTTGAAGTTTTGAAATTCTAAATTTTCAAATATACATATTTTGAATTTTCAAAGTTTTATAATTCCACATTTTGGAAATTGTGAATGTTTTTTTAGTGTGTCTAATAGTTATTATCATCTCATATTTTTTAACATCAACTTATTATGAGTCCTTTGAAAGTTCTTTGTAAAAATGTCCTTTTTTAATGACAAAATATTTCACTTTCAAAAGTCTTTAACTTAACCAAAGCTTAAAATTGGATCAATTGGATATTTTATTTTATTTTCTTGACATTCATGTGTGTTAAAAAGGAATAATGTGCTCTGATTACCATGGTTTCAATATATATATATATATATATAAAATCTCTAAGCTTTTATGACAAAACCTAACATCGAACACCTTTTGTGGTTCCTTTGATTGTGTTTTGACCTATAACTAAATGGTAATTACTTCAAACAATTATCTATAAAAGAAATCAAGTAAGTGGAAATTAGTAAACAAGAAAATTAGCTAGTAACCATGCATGCATGTTTCCAAAATGTTTTGTAGCATAGAAATTGATACCTATGCATTGACCATTGTTTTCTTTTGTTTCATCAATACTATCAATACAAAATTGATTTGTACCCTAGGTAATGTTATTATTAATACATGATATAATCCTAGGTTGGAATAGAATGTTAAAATGTCAACATGTGATTAACATCCATCCAATTTAAACCATTGCCGATTGATCATCTAGGTTGAATGCCAATTAACACCTTAATTACCTTCAAGATCACTTGTCCTAAAATTTTGGTTAACTTGCTATGAAAATATCTTCATATCAAATTTACCACACAGACCTATGTGATTGGTGTTACTTTAATTCATTTTTTCCTAGGTGCCAAGATTTATGACCTCATCTCCTAATTTGATGCATTAATCATGAACAATATTTATGTGCAAAAGTATAAGACAACATAAATGAAGAAAAACTCATATATAAATCTCTAAATCAAAACTAGAATAGTTAGTTACATTTTTTACCATGCCTTGGTAGGCTATGTCCCCACCTTATGCAATATCACTCACCTTAATAGGCTCAAACACCTTTCCTCCATAGAATGGGCCTATTCAGAAGAATGTAAATGTATTTACATGTGAAAATTCAACAATGTTTTAAGCAATTTAAAAAATAAAATCAACTAGATCATGGTGTAGCCCAAAAGTGGTGTAAACCATTTCTATTGAACATAGATACAAATATAAAAAGTTATATATTAATCAACTTTTATAAAAATTACAAAACCAACAAAATTGTTGAGATTCCTTGTTCTTTTACCATTTCTAAGCTCACCTAATCATCTGCCAAATTTATTTTACAAATTTTGAGGAATAAACACTTTATGGTTTCCCTCTAACAAGCCCACTAGTCTCCTCTTGGCAATTCACATATCCCAACATAGAATTAAAATCATCAACAAACACATAATGGTCCCTTCCTACACTATGTTTCCACCTAATAAAATATACAAAGGAAAAATAAAAATCCAAACAACCCATTCACAAAGTTTTTCCAATGATCCAAGTTTGCCCTCAAATTCCCTAATTCCCTTGAAAGCTCCCACAAATGTGAGTACTATGTTTTAGCCACATGAATCTCAATGTGTGCCCCATAGAAAACCTTCAAATACATCGCACCTAATAATAATTTCCCATATAGACCACTCATGAAACCTCTATGGTGTTTCATTATCTTCCTTAGACAATCTTTATCATCTAAACTTAATCACAATTCTTTTCTTTTGAAGTTCATAATGCAATGGAATTCTATCACTCCAAAAAAGAAGACTATCACTTGTGGTAAAACATTCCTCCCTGATTAACCACTTCACAACACAATTCTAAAAGAAATTCCATAAGTCCAAAATATAAACTTGGCAAAACATTTAGTTATTTCTTCCAAAAGACGCCCTTCCAATAGCACTGATCTTTGCTCTTTATGGTCCAAACTTCCACATTTTCCCATTGTCACCAAATGCATTGAGCCAATCCAATGAAAAAACACCATGATCTGCCTTGAAAAGCAAACAACAATGAAGATACTTGGATATGAGCTTATCAACAAAAATACATCAGATTAAGCATTCGCAATGCAACCCCCTCCATGAATGTCTATTTCCACCCATAAAGCAAAACAAAGAAACAACCAAAAATGAGGAGAAAACTTAATCACTATATTATTTCATGATTAACATTTCACATCAAGTGTTGGATTAGGTTAATCTAGTTTCAACCCCTTTTTAACTTTTCATTTTTTGTTCATTTTAAGCCACAATGGTCCTTTACATCAATATGAATAAACATGTAAGGCATATTTTGCCTCCTTACATGACCTTTTTTATTAAGGTTAAAGGCAACAGTACTAGCGGGTGAGTGGGTGAAAAGGTTCACGTAAGCAAATGAACAAATTCATGTGAGTAGGAAGGAATTTTTTAAAATATTCCATGCCATGCCATGGAATATTTTCAATATATCTGTCTGCCATGTGGAAAACATATATGACATGGCAAAATATTCCACACCTTGTCATGGAATATTTTGCCATGTCACATCCGAATTTTTTTGTTGAATCAACAATGATTTATTGGTTTTGAACATGGATTTAACTAACATAGCTTCAACAATAGCATCATGGGAAACTTTGAAGTCAAAAGAAAATACAAATATGCATTTTAGCATTCCAAGTGCAACCAATGCTCCAAATATTTAAGGCTCTTATATAACACCTTCAATATTTTTAGAAATATTGAAATGACCCAAAATTGCATGCTTGAAAAATATTTGATGAATTTAAATTAATAAATAGATTAGTTCTTCAACAAACATGTGTTGCAATGGTAAGGTATTACAATATTCTACAAAATAAAATAATATACAGGAAAGCACGTTATGACTATCAAAGGGTTTATTTTTAATTTAAAATGTATAAAGTTTTATCAAATCACATACTTTGATGCCACACCACTTATGTACATTCACTAGAACAAAAGAACATATACATCTCATAAGAATGATTGAAAGAATGCATAGCAGAGAAAAAATTATTAAGTTATAACTCAAAATTAAATTTCTTACATAATTGAAGCAACTACAACAAGCCTAATGAATGAAAAGAATATAATTGATTTAAAACATATGCAATTGTTATGTATTATCAATAAAGTCCAAACACTACTAAAAATATTGTATTATGCAACCATTGAATTTATGAATACATGTGACAATTTATCATTTGCAATTATGTTTTATCATTTCTACAACTAGTCACCATCCTTTTAAATTTACTACTATTTTTGCAACTATGGTGTAACTACAAAATTGCACATCCATTTATTGACCAAATTATTGGATTTTTCATCCAAGAACATGCCCCTATATTCATTTAGTTTCAAAATTAGTTACAACTTGGTTATTTCAAGGTATATTAAACATATATTTGCTCATATCATGGGCATATTAGGATTTTAAAAAATCATTTTGGTTTTATATGGTTTGTTTAAAAAAATACTATGTTTAGTTTGAAGTATAATTAAATTATAGTGGCAACATCAATATAATAATATGATATAATGATCATATTAGATGAGTATTAATTATTAATCAACTATTATTATCAACTGATTGATTAGTTAATATAAATTATGAAATAATTAATGTTAAGTGATTATTTCATTAGATTTTAACTAATATATAATAACCAAATAATTAAATTTCTTATAATTAAATGTAAATATATAATAAAAAAATTTAACCAAATTTTTTTATCAAAATTGAATTCATGTTTAGACAAGTTTTCATTTTTCCATGGTTTATCCAATTTTAAAGTTTTTAAATTTTTTAATTCAACCAAGGTGTATGGTAGGTTTAGTCAAAATTTAGTTTAGCCAAAATTTAGTCAAGATGTATGGTAAGTTTAACCAAATTTTTGTTTTGTCACTTGGTGCATTATAGGTTTAGCCAAAAACATTTAAGCCAATGTGTTTTGCAGGTTTCACCAAATTTTAATTTAGTCAAAGTTTAGCCAAAATATCTTGTAAGTTTAGTCAAATTTTAATTTAACCAAAGTTTAACCAAGGTGTTTTATAGGTTTAGCAATGTTTAGTTTAGCCAATGTTTAACCAATGTGTCTTGTAGGTTTAATCAAATTTTAGTTTAACCAAAGTGTCTTATAGGTTTAATCAAATTTTAGTTTAGCCAAGTTTTAGTATAGCTAAGGTTTAGCCATGGTTGAGCCCTATGTGGCATATTTGGTTTGAACATAAATGTCATGTGAGCCTAGTTATGTGCAATGTAGGTTATTTTAAGTAATAGGTAGTAAGTTACACTAGGTGTTAATTGGTAGGTAGTACTTTAAGTTATTTATGTTATACATGTACATTTTATTTATATATGTTAATTAGGTTGCTAGGTTAGGAAGGTAGGTCAATATGTTAAATAGGTAGATAGGTAAATATATAAATAAAACTTCAATAGGTAGGTAGTCTTATTATGTGGATTTTATTTTAATTTGGGATTAAAGTTTTTCAATGCACATCTAGTTATATAGTTTACAACATTGAAAAAATAACAAATAATATGGGATAAATTTTCTAGTTGCAAATTAGTTGCATATTAGTATGAAACTAGTTTGCAACTAGAAAGTTTATCCCATATCTTTTGTCCTCCATTTAAATCTTGTAGACTATATAAGGAGGTGTACTTGAAATGTCCAAAAAACATAAACAACATCCAAAAGAAAAACATAATTTGGGATGAGCCATTTGAAAAGGCTCAACCCTATGGGATGAACTTAAATTATTTTTAAAAATTCAATTACCTACATTTTTTTATGCACCTAAGTTTTTACTTAGCTACCTACTTTCCTACCTATCCACATGCCTGCTTGCCTACCTACCTACCTACCTATCTAGCTACTTATTTATCTACCTACCTACCTAAATGAAAATTTAAATTATTTTTAAAAAATCCTCACATTAGGCCACATGGCATGATATGATTAGTGCACATGGACCAATCTTAGACCATCCAATTTGGATAAATGAGATGAAAAGGGCTATCTAATTATTTTTAATTTTAATTTACATATGCTTTACAAATGGCAATGTGTAATTGGTGGTATTGTAGTTGCAAATCGTGGTGATTAGTTACATTTAATTATACGGTCAAAGGATGAAATATACATTTGAGTATATATTTCATCCATGGGACTTGTGATGATGTCATGCTAAGTTCATATTTGCAACTACATGTGTGCGACTAGACTTATGCAACTAATGAAAAATTTAGTTGTGGGAGTCATCTACAACTAATTTTTTTTTACAAAATGGGGTATTACAAAGTTGTGTTGTCCCATGGACGCAATGATGTTAACAAATAGGAGATCTACTTAAGTGCAAACATAAATCTTTATTGAAAGGAAACTACAACATAGTGCTCACAACACAAAACACAACATCAAGAACTCTTCAAGGTTCTTGTCACAAGAAATACACAAACTTCTGTAATGAAGAAAAGAGAAGCAAACCATCAACACCAAGGTATTTAACTACAAGACCAAACCACAAATAACCAAATTAAAATAAGTAAAGAAAGGAGTTCAAGCTTGTAAAAGTAACCTAGTTACTTTCCTACTCCAGTAACTAATGAAACTTAACTAGTTGAGCTTGAATTCTCAACAAATGAAAGAAGTCATTTGGACCAAACCAATGCTTATGATGTTCAAGTGATGTGATATTATATTTAGAAACTTGAGTAACATGGAGCAAGAGTTCCACTTATAGATTTGTGAAGGTTGATCCTTGCTTTGCATTTGACTATTATGGTTTCTAGAGTGTAGAACATTGAATTGCATAATTAGGTGAACAATGTTCAATATGCCATTGGCCATCAACATAAATACTTTCCTTCAACTCCAAGCCACCTTGAAATACCAAAGGTAGCAAATTACTTGGACTAAAAAATGGTTGTTGCATTTTTCATTGTCCATAATATTGGGTTCAATAGTAAAAAGGTTATTCATGGATGAAAAAAATTCACACAATTAGGATGATGGGAATCATTGATTATGCTAGGACAATTAGTAGGTCAATTGGTAGACCCAAAACCCTTTTCTCCCTTGAAGTGTAAAAGGTGATTTGTGAAGGATGACCCATGCGTGCAATTTCCCATAATTGCCACAAGTCTAGCAAAATCACTCAACCTTTGGGTCCTCCACAACAAAAATTCATTCCTACTAGGTCCATGACCACATGGACCACCTTGGCAAAATTGTCCATACAATGTAGACTATCTAAAAACACGAACATAGTTGTCAAATTTGATGTCATTATGTATAATCAAGTGTCGCATTTCCTTGATTGCTACAACCAAATGTTATGCACAATTTTTGCTAGATTGCAAGTGAACATGTTCGCCCACTCTTCATCATTGAACTTTTGCAAATCAGAGGAAAGGAAAGATTAGCAAAAAATAAAGTGTCACAACACAAATGGAGGCCCAGATGAAACTAAAATTTCAAATTAATCAAAAAGATAATGACAGGAAGTTTGCATGCAAAATACTCACATTGACCATGAATCCTCCCCATTGTTTGACATGAAAAGGCCAAAAATTGAACCAATTTGCAAGCTCATGGACACCTAGCTCAGAAGCAACCCTTGAAACCATTAACCTCCACAAGGGATTTTGCATTCTTATACTCATGGCAAAGAACGTGTGTTGATCTTGTAAATCCAATTTGATGAATTGTTTGGTGTGCCTATCCATTGGAGTAAACATGTGCGTTATTTATCAACCATCTTAACAGAGGGGTCCCATAACCATAAACAATTTTGATAACATTCCAATTAACCTATGCGTTATCAACCATGAATCCCTTAAAATCCCCTATAGGTTGCATTTGTGTTACAAGGCTCACTCCACTCCCCACACCATTTATTGACATCTTGAAAACAAAAACCTCTTGTCCTAGAACTTGTCTTAGTAAGGAGCACTTTTGGATGTAGTCATAATGATTCATAGACTTTAATTCAAGGATGTTATCAACATAGCCACCCCCATCAACAATGTTTGAAAAAGCAATGAGATTACGAACGTTGGGCAAATTTACTTCAGAAAACTTGTTTTAGATCTACTACAATTGTTCATCATGTACTCCACTATACCATTGCCATTATCATCCAATAGATTTTTAGCCAAGAATGTCTTGTTAGCACTCAAGAAAATCGTAAATATCTTTGCATTAGGCATGTGATTGCCTCCTCTATGTTCAACCTTCTAGTTTCATCCATAGACTCCTTACACTTGCCATCCACCATAAGATGCTTGTGGACCCCAAGATGAATCACCGCTTCAAATATTGACTATAATCTATGCGCAACATAATAGATTAGTCCACTATAGTTAATGACACAAAAGGAAGGAGCATGATAGAATTTGCATCCAAACATGGAAGCAGATGGAGGCATTGCCATTTAACCTACGATTGGAATATGTGTGCATTCATCGCACCAAAATATTTCATTACGAAAAGCACAATGTACAAAGTGTTTATAGCCATCTTGCATATAATGCAAGTGACCCAAGCAAGGAGCCTTCGTAAAACTAAGCCCAAAACCATTTTTGATATTGGTTGTGATCACCTTGCACCAAGCATGCCCATTGTACTTTCTATCAATGCCTTGCATTTATGAAGGCTTGTAAGTAATAATAAAAACCAGCACAAATTCAAACAAGACATCCCCATCAAATGTTGTCAACAAGAATTGGACTTTTTGAAGAGAAATCTTATCATAATCCAAATTTCACAACTTGTTGGAGGTATGTCCAAGTAGTGCCATGGCATGGAGGCAAAAGACAACAAATTGAATATTTCCCATAGGGTTGAAAGGTTGTGGTGACACCCAATCAACCAATTGAGGAATTGATTTTGGTGATTTCTTTGACAAAGTAAGGGCTATCAAGTTATCATTTGATTCTAAATTAGATAATTCAATGAAAACTGAAAATGCAAGAGCATCTAAACATTCAAGGAGAGTGTGGGTAATGTTATTTTTTTCATTCACAATCTTGACCATAGATATTGTTGTTCCCAATGTCAGCATGGTTTCTTGAGAGTTGTGAATCAGACTATCCTCAACAATGCAATAACAACCAAAAGCAACAATTCATCATCTTCCTTGAAAGGAGGTTATAGGAATCTAGTACAAATAATTTGAAACAAAGTTACTAGAATCATGCAAGACATCCTTGGATGTGTAAAAAACTTGGCTAAAAAGTGAACATAACACACAAACAATGTTCAGAAACAACGGTCATCCCGGAATTGTCAACCATAATAGTGAGGTCTAGATGTCCAACAACATGAAATGTTGCCACATTATTAGTGGCACAATTAAACTATTGAAGAAACAAAGAGGGATATGAAACATTAGGAATGCAAAGAGGTCGATGTATAATCAAAGGCAAAGAACAACTTTGTACAGTTTAGACGATGATGAGCAAGAACTCCAATATGATATTGGCCACATGCAGAATGACTACAGGATCAAATAGAGACCAAATTCTCACACACACACAAATTTCCAAGTGAGTACTAACAAGGGGATCTTTCTAATGTGAATGCTAGTAATGAATGGTAAAATTCATGGTATAACCAAATATTATGAATATTGATAAATGTGAAATAAAAAATTAAAAATGGTATAGGCTATTCATCTTTATTTTTGAATCATTGAAAACCTAAACAACTAATTTCCAATGGTTGGTCTTCATTGATTTAGTTGCAAAAATGCATTGGATTCCAACAAATAAATGAAAAAGATAAGGAAATGTTCAAAGCCATCAAAAAAGATAATTTGAAAATTCAAAGTTGAAGGTAAAAAAAGGTGTATAGGGTAAAAAGTAATAGGAATATTGCAATAGGTAGAAGACAATAATTAAATCAAAGGCTATAAGTAGAACAATTGATAAAGTGAATGTATGTCAGTTCAATAGTGTTTACACATGCCAAATTCAAACCTAGATTAGGAAAATTGTGTGACACCTAACTAGATGATTCTGTTGGAATGAAATTTCATGAGGATAGAAGATGTCACAAAAAATAATTTCAAAACACTCTATGAACTGTTTGCTGATAGAATCTAACGACTAGATGCGAAATTAAAAGCCATCAAACACCATAATGAATAGAGAGAAGTTCACAAAAAAAAATTTTGGGGGAAAATATATTGAATAACAAAATCAAATATGGCACACAAATCAAAACCTATCAAATAACAAAAAGTGGTGGCAACATGCATGGATGGAAAACATGTTGATGTGTATTTGAAAAAAGTTTAATTCATTTACTTACATGAGATAAACATATAGGTCTTAAAGGAAAAGAATATTTCATCACACATACGTAATATTTTAAAGTTCAAAATGCTATATATATATCTATGCACCATATCTACATGACATATCTATGGGAAACTTATATGTACCAATATGTATGTCACACAAATGTAGATGAATTTCCCATAAACATGTAGTAGGAGCTTTTTATATCTATGTTTGCCATCTAGATGTGCCACATGTATGTAGCTAATACATGCATCTACAATATTTTAGTACTTGATTTCAATTCCATAAATTGTATTCACAATCCATGTGGATTAGTTAGTAAAAATTATAGATCAAAATTTAGTACAATACTTGATGCTACTATTAAATAACTCCACATATAGAAGGAGTACATTGGGATGCCATTATGATGGAAATGGAATTGAAAAGGGTACTAAAATAAACAAATCTTGAAATTGCCATTATTATTGTAACATCAACACGCCAAGGACCTACCAAGAAAGTATGCATGTTGGTACTAGGGTAAACTTGCTTTTTCAGGTAATGCAAGATTACGTGATATCACAAAAGTTGAGACCTCTAGAAGTGAAACCTTAATGTATTCTCTATTGAGTATAAGAAATTATAAATAGATCAACAAAACACAAGAAACAAAATTGTTCCCCGAATATATAAAAATATCACAAACTTAAAGCAAGTTATAATAAAAGGCTGAAAACAACAAGGACACAACTAGATGCACACAAAAGGTCAACATAGGAAGATTGCAATTGGGAAGTCGAAGACTAAATGGTGCCCAAGGAAGATTTTGAAAATTTAGGTGAGACTTACAACCCATGAAAAAGTTTCAAGGTTTCAGACAAACTATATTTTGGAAAATGTTTGTCATGCAAGATGATTTGTTTTTAAAGTTCACTAATAAAATCCCACAAGAAACGAAATCATGGGTTGGAGAGAAGCAACTTGGTTTCTCCATAGGGTGAGAGGCAAGTGATGATGTAATCATGATACCTATAAAAATAGTAAAAATATTGATTTGATAATAGATAGAAAGCATAGAGAAAATTGATTTATTTATATGGTTGAAAAATATTCATTTTCTTGAAAATTATGAGTTCTTGCTTGTTTTTCATTAATGGATGACACGAGAGAGTTTTGGGGAAGACGTAGAGGAAGAGGAGACAATGGAGTTTACTAGCCACCAACAAGTAATCTAAGGGCTTGGTGTAGCTTTTAGGTTTTTTACATGCATAAATGGAGTGAGAATAAGAAGAAAATATTTTCATTGTGCATTTGTTTTTGTAGGAGGAAGAAGGTGTGGAGAGCTCAAGGATTGAAAAGATCAAACCACACAAGCTTCATTGACAAGTGAGTCCTCCTCCCTCTCCCTTCCAATTCTTTTGAAGAAAAAAAACTTAAGCTTCAAACTAAACTCAAGTTCAACTGTAACAAAAAATGAAATTCAAGTTTGAGCTTAAATTTTCGTTTGAAAGTTTGCAAGCGAGAATCTGAGTTCAGATTTAGACTTTTTAGCTCGCTTACCTTGGGCAATGAACAATAAAAACTTGAGCTTCGGCTTGAGTCCTTTTTGAACCCAAGCTCAAGTTTGGCTTCTTATTTTTTTGCCCTACTGCCATCACTGAACTTTCGTCACGATGATAGAAAGGTTTTTTTTTCCTTTCGTTTTGTGTTTCATCTTGTTATAATTTTCATTAGATTACTCTTGGCATCAAAAGTAGCTTAGCAAAAGTTGTAGGAACTTGAGCTTGGGCTTGAGTCCTTTTTAGACTCAAGCCCAAGTTCAAGTCCCTTTTTTTTGCCTTGCCACCATCATCGAGCTCTAATCAAAGCTTGGTGATGGCAATAGGGATTTTTTAATTTTTTGTGTTTGATCTTACTATAGCTCTCATTAAGTTGCTTTTGGTGTCAAGAGTAGTTTGGCGAAAGCTGCAAGAACCCGAGGTTAAGCTCAGTTTTTCTTTCTTTTGAAATGCCATCGCCAAACTCCGATGGAAGTTCAACAATGGCAATAAGAGCTCGAGCTTTGGGCTCAAGTCCATTTTTGGACCCAAGCCCAATCTTGGGTTTTTTTGTTGTGTTTTTTTGTGTTTAATCTTGTTGTAGTTCTCGTTGAATTATTTTCAACAATGAGTGTAACTCAACAAGAGTTGCCAAAACCCAAGGCCAAGCTCAGGTTTTTTTTTTGAAACACCATTGTCAAACTTTGATGGGAGTTCAATGATGGTAGCAAAAGTTCGAACTTGGGCTTGGGTCCATTTTGGTGTTTTTTGGGGGCTTTTGTTGAAGCTTTTACAAAGTTACTTTCGGTGTTGATAATAGTTTAATGAGAATTACAAGAACCCAAGCTTAAGTTCATGTCCTTTTTTTTGCTTGAGCCAAAGCTTGGGTTCTTTTATTTTATTCTATGCTCCATTGTTGAACTTGTAAAGGAGTTCAGCAATGGTGGTAGAGCCTAAACTTGGGGCTGAGGATTTTTTTCCTTTCTTGTGTTTTCACTTGGTTTCTTTCATTAAACTACTTTTAATGCCAAAAGTAGATTGGCAAGAGCTACAAGATCCTTACTTTAGGCTTGAATCTAGAAAGGACCTGAACCTGAGCTTGGGTTTTTTTTTGGAAGCTCCATTCCTAAGCTTCAATGGGAGCTTAGTGATGGTGGTAGGAACTTAAGCTTGGGCTTGGGTCCATTTTAAAACTTGAACCCAACCTTGAGATTTTTTTTTGTTATCTTTTCATGCAACCATTGTTGAATTATTCTTAGTGCTAAAAGTAGTTTAACAAGAACTACACGAATTTGAGTTGTGGAAACATTTTGTTTTGATTTTTGCTTGAGTTTTATAATTTTCTTATACTGTTGATGTAGTTGTGTTTGGTAGCAGCACCCATCAACATTAACAATATGCAAATTATGTAGGTTTAAATCTAGCCTTCTTTTCAATTCCTTTTCAATTAAAAGTCATTTCTAACTATTCTATGTTTTTATGTGCATGATTCACTACAGGTTTCATCTATAATTCAAACAATTGAAACCATGTCTTTCGATAGGACAATCCAGGCTAAGCAAAAAGACAAATTCAATAGCATGGAAATCTCAAAAAAATTCAAGATGTTTCCCAAGTGCAAAGTGAGAATGAACATCTTGCTTTGCAGGATGATTTCAATGCCAGTTGTGCATCCTACCTTTAAGATTGACATGTTTAAGATGGAGCAAGCTTCTTAAACTGGTTATAGAAGGGCAACAAGGTCTTTTATGTCTTTCTATTCAACTTGAAAAAAAGGAAGATTTTTTGGAAGCATACCAAACGGGTTGGAATGGTCACTGGAAATATGAAAACGAAAAGTTTGAGAACTTCCTTTTGCAAACACTACATAGAAAGTATCACCTTAGGTGAACCAATAGTTTTTATGGTACCATGCAGATAAAGAACTAAAAATCCCAAAAAAATTTGTGTTGCTTCTAAACATAGTAGATATTCCATCCTTAGGGGAAAAAAAAACAAGTCTCCAAGTCCAAATTTAACATTGCCGTAGTTAATTTTTAGCTCTAAAAGGCCTTTCAACAAAAAGGTGAAGGTAACCAGTGTAGGTGCCATTGCCAGTAATACGTAAATTGTGGATGGGTGGGTATCATGCATGAATAGGTAGGGAAATTATGTCACCTTATGTGAACCAGTAGTTTTTATGGTACCATGCAGATAAAGAACTAAAAATCCCAAAAAACTTTGTGTTGCTTCTAAACATAATAGATATTCCATCCCTAGGGAAAAAAAAACAAGTCTCAAAGTCCAAATTTAACATTGCCATAGTTAATTTCCTAATTTGAAATCTCTCTCTCATCACATGTTTTTGGTTTGGGATGGTAATCATAGGTTGTAGGCCTAGATGCCATATATTTAATGTGTCCACAATGACGAGGTGTCTAGGCACATCTTGATTGATTTCATAGTGTTGGATACATTGCATGGCCTTATGGAGCTGTTCACAACCATGACAAATTTAAATAAGTAAATCTTTAAACTTTCAATAATCTCTGAGAGATTTTGTTTTGATTCTATTTTCTTGTTTGCCCTACAATGTTGTGATTTCTGAAGGAATTCAATCCCATTTTTGCTACACAAGTTTGTGGAATTTGATCATGTTAGGCCAAGTTTGGTCCATGACTTCTTCTAAATTCAATCTATTGGCAAAATTCCATTGGAAATGTCTTACTAGTGGATGTCTATAAGAAGTGCTAAAACAAGTCAAGGAGAACTTGACATTCCTTGACCTCATAGGCCTTTTTTGAATACACGTATAAGGTCTGGATCATATTGAGCTTAGAAAGACAAGTTCAAATGTGGAGCAAAACTTACAACAAAAAGGTGGTGAAGGTTTGACAAAACGGTGAACATATAAGCTTTGAGCTTTGATGTGGATGTGCAATTG
The DNA here is from genome assembly GCA_963921925.1 of Sphagnum tenellum. NCBI lineage: Eukaryota > Viridiplantae > Streptophyta > Sphagnopsida > Sphagnales > Sphagnaceae > Sphagnum > Sphagnum tenellum. The sequence continues at coordinate 14,383,942 of OY998155.1, forward strand.
ATAGAATTAATGGACAAAACATTAGAATTAATGGTTACTCGTAGTCTAGTTCTAAAGAAAGTTCAAAAAAACAAACTCAAATGTAGAGCAAAACTTATAGCAAAAGGGTGGATTAAATGGTGAACATATAAGCTTCAAGCTCTAATGTGGACGCGCAATTCATACCTTCCTGCTTTGAAGAAAACCTTATGAGTTTTACAAATTTTCCATGGATAAAATATGAAAGCCACTAAACAAATGCAAGAACAAATTATTTGTCCCCTTTTCTTTTTTGGTCTCTTTTACACTTGTGGTGGTGCTATCAAGTGAGTAGTGTAAGGAAATTGAACATATAATTTGGAGAGAAATTCCAATAACAATTTCTTTTAGGTTTGGCTATAAAAACATAATTGATTACTTACAAATAATTATAGTCATTATTTTTATTGTTTGGTGATAATCCAAGGGTATAAAATTAACAAAATTTTCATAAGGTGGACAATTTAATTCTTAGTGCTTCACATTTGTATTTTGTTACATGCTTCAAATGAAAAAGCAATTTTTTGTTCTTGAAGTTTTTTCGTAATTAAATAATTTATTAATCCATTAATCCATTAATCCTAAACAATGTTTTTTGTCTTGGCATATTTTTGCATTGTAGCTACAAAACAATTTGGAAAACATTAATTTTAAAAAATATAAATTCAAAGATAAAACATAATAAATGAAAAATACTACCAAAGTTTTGATACAAAAAATTTTTAATTTAATCTATATCATAAACATAATTAATCAAAGATCGATTATAAATATTTTTTTATAAAATCTAATTTATGTTAATTAAATGTATAATTAATTCATTTAGAAAATTCTCTAACTTTCCCCTATCCTAATCTTCTATGTGGATGTGATTTCTTGTCAAAATTTCAGTTTACCACACATTTATTGCATCTTTGTTCAAAAAACTCTTCTTTTGGGATGAAAATTTATAAATTACTCACATGGTATCCAAACATGGTTATGTGAAATGACATAGTTCAATATACCTTCAACTTTCATAAAGACTAAAAATCATTTTATTTATTTTTGGATTATATTTGTGTTTTTGAGTACACATGTACATTACATTCATTTTCACAAATATATTCCACTCTTCCACTTCATAAAATGAAATGAAATAATTTCTTTTCTAATCTCTTGCCTATGTTATATTCTAACATAATATGCAAACATATATTGTGAAAATCTTTCAAAAGTTTGAAGTGGGATACACTCACATGCACATCCTTGGAAAGTAGTACAATGTGACATCCCAAAGGGGGTCATTGTAGTCTGCTTTCACCCAGACCTAAAGATTCCTAGGGTTAGGGTGAGAAGGATTTAACATAGGTATTAGGCACATCATATGTGCCTAACATCTTTTAGAAGCAAAAGCATATATATTTCCATTTTCATATTTATGAATGGTGCATAATGGGCAAACAAAATGTTTCCCCAATTGATGTAACAATTGTGATCACTTGTATATAATAAAAGAAAAAGAATTTTTTTCACTAGCTTAGAGTTTTTAGATGACACAGTGATTGGAAAATAAATAATTGCATAGATAATACACTTTTACAACATTTATATTTTAATATGCCATATTTTCAACATTTAACTTTTAGTTGAACCAAATTTAAAATCTTGCTTACATTGATAAAATGAATAAATCAAATACTTGGTGAAATTATGATAAACACCAAATAGGGTCCAAAAGTAAATGGTAGCAAATTTATTTACACAAAACATACAAATCATACAAGTAGTTAAATTGTAGACTTCCACATCTAAAGCCGTTAGATTGTAGACTTTCATGTGGATGGGACTATGAGTGAATTTTTATGTATTCCTTAATGGTTGATCCCTTTAAATGCCTTAACGGCTTTAGATGTGGAAGCACGACCAATTGAGGGATTGATATTTTGGGGTTGTTGTTCATGGTAGTCTTTATCATTTTGTGTTTTTTCCACCATCATCATTAATGTCAATGTCCTCATCATCATTGCATCGTTCCTTCGCCTTTGAAATGTTTGTCCAAAACAAAGTCATGATGATATTTTGCCCCACTTGTTCTGTCACAATTTGGTTGGTGGGACACCAACCATCAATATCTAGGATGCCACCCATATGTGGTGGATCATAATCTTGTTTGCTTATGAAAGCTATCTTATATTTTTATCAATGGGCTTTTTCCTTCAAATGACCCATTGAATGGATGAATCTTGAATAGGCAAATGAATACAGTTCATGGAAGCAGTCAATATGGCCAATGTTGACCTCACTTGAGGCTGAAGATGTGGGCAAACCCATCCTTGAGTGATACCCCTAGGAATGTCACACCATGATTTACCATACTTGTCAAAACTTAAAAACTCATAGGAAAAACTTAAATAAATTTATTTGGTCCCCTAGATTTTGAAATATCAATAACATAAAAATATTGTGTATTTTGATGTTCTTAATCATTGCATTTAGTTAAAGTTTTAGGAATATAATGTTGGTTCCATTCCTTGAACTTTTTGGTCAAGAACACAAATTTAAAACAGGATTTGGGAAATTTCTAGGGAATTTATTTCCTAAGGTAATTTTGAAGTCATCATTTTTTGAATTTTATCAAGAAATTAATTGAATAAGTATAATCTAATTATGAAAGTTAAAGAATTGATTCTTGAAGGCACCATCACTATTAGAAACCTTTTTTAAACAATTTTCATTTTTTTAATTCCAAAATAAACTTCTAGCCATTCATCTTTCCAATCCCTTGTCGTGTTGACGGTTCCTAAGAACAAATCTTCATTTGAGCAATCAAACATGATGTTTAACAATGGGCAACTATTAATGTTGTCCCACCCATTTAAACAAATAGTATCCCCATACTTGTGGATTGAGTTTTTTGTCATGGTAGTCACAAGTTTTGACAAATTTTATTTGGAACTTTTCAATAATTATGTTCAAAGTATAGATATGACAACAATCTATAAGACATTTTATTCACAACATTAATGAAGGCCATATGGTGAGCTACATTGAATGGGATGTTGGCTTCATAGAAAAATGTCACTCATTTCTTGTCAAGATTTTGTTTAGTGGTTGAATTCATCCCCTCCTAGAAAATCATTTGCCAAAAGGTGTGAGGGGGGAAGGTTTGGCATATGAATGGGATCATCCATGCTAACACCAAATGTTGGACAACATTATGCGCCATTTACTTGGGGGCTTATAACAAAAGAGTCATTGAACAAACCCAATGACTCGTTGTTGACAACATTGGGCACATGTATATTAAGAAAGGAACTAATGCTTGTGCATCATCCAATGTGACAAGATTATTCCCACTACACCTTTCAAACAAGGCTTTCATTTGAGGCCTAACCTTTGTACATAGGTTAATTCCTATTTCGCCATCCTATTACAAATAGTAGTTCAAATGATTAAATATTTTATCCTTACAATATATGATTTATAAGTTGGAAAATTTGCATTATACCTTACTAGATCTTGTGGTTGCAATTGTGACATTAAGGTACCATGTCTCCCACATGTCATGCTTACCATTCATCTCCAACATGTTAAAAGAACACAAGTGGATGAGACCTTACTACAATTGTAAACAAAATTGAAGAATAGAAATTTAACCACCCTTGGATAAGCTCGGCTACCTTCGTCACCAACTTGATATGTAATAGGGATTATGTTCAACGCAACTAGAGTCTGCACACTTGAAAGGGTATGAAAGAGTAAGAAATAAGACAAATATGGGAAGTTTTATGATTCAAAATATAGTAGGCCACCAAACAATCTATATGCAAATCAAACAACCACAAATTAATTTATTCCATGACTATGGTGACCAAAATTTGGTCATTAATCTATGAATTTGATAATGGTCAATCAAAAGTGGGGACATTTTGCATTTTGAGATTGAAGAACTGGACCAAAATTGATGATCAAATTTGGTTGCCCTTGTCCATGTCTAGGTTTTGAATTTCCATGCTATGACTATGGCCAGTAGATGGTGACAAAAATTGGGTTGCCCCATTTAAGTTCATTGCCTTGGAAAATGACTAAAATCAATCATGAGCTGCAATTGTAACCCATTTTGATCATCAATGTTTGTTTTCCTTGAACCCATATTAGAGTTATGGAATTGATTAAACTTATACGTAAGTATCCAAAAAAAATGTCGTGGCCAATGAAATTGCTAGATTTGGTGTTCTTCTTAGTTTCATGACCTTAAGGTCAATTTTTTCATTAAATAATCTTGGTGGGAATTATTGTAAAAATATGAAGTTCAAATGTTGAAAATCATTATAATTATTAATTGCAATAACTAGGCAACAAGCACATGACAATTTTGTTTTACAATTTTTTTCATTCAAGCAAAATTTCTTTGGGAAAATAATTTGTCGAATATACCATTTTTTTGAAACAATTCACTTACAATCATTTTTTTTGAAAACTCATGTTTATACACATTGTTGAAGCAAGGAGCTAAGATATAAACCAATTCTACTTTTAGAGATGGTTCATAATCAAATGTGATTAAATCTCCTTATGGGCAATTATTAATTTGGCAAGATCACAAGATTAAAAAAAAAACACAGGGCACAAAGTAATGTGCAAAAACTCTATTTATAAGTTATTAAATTATACATTGAACTATTAGTTCAGTCAAGATAACTAGGAAAAAAAATATAGATCACCAAATCCAACAATTTCATTGGCTTGGAAAAGAAAATCTTCACAACTACATACAACCTTGTTATGTTGAACAATGAAAATGATGGTCCTTTTCTACCATTTTCATTGGTGCACTAAATTTCTCACAAACCTACCAAACCACATATCACATTGAATTATTTGTTCATCCAAAATAACTAGGAAAAATAAAATCAAACCATCAAATCTAGCAATGTCATTAACATGATTTAGATTTCACACGTGCGGTGAAAAGGTAAGATGAGAACGTCCATCTCTCATTGCAATTCTTGGAATCCATTGCAGATTTGGGCATCTCTAATGTAGTTGTTTTGGGAGTGTGAGTTTCCCAATTGGGTCAAGAATTAGGCTAGTCATGTGAGTGACCAATCTAGGTTCTCGCCTAATTTGTTCGCTTGGAATATTGTGCTTGGAGTTTATTTTATCTTGTTTGATTTATATGTTTTGATTTAACCCAAGCCATAGTTTGTTGACAAATGTCATGTTTGTGAAAAGTTCGTCAATTGTGTATTGCATTTGACATAAATTTGATTTGAAGGCAAAATGAAAAAGTTAAAAAATTGTAGGACTCATAACTTGGTAATTTCTCAAGAGAAAACCATTTGTGTGTAGCCTTGTATAGAGATGCAAATGATACTATAAGAAGAAGGTGGTGCATCTTCTAAGTTTGTGCTCTAATGAATCTTGTGAGACTAGATTGGTTCATGGCATGTTTGTGTACCCTTTTTATTCAAAAATGCATTAACCATTGAAGTCAAAATGCACTAACCATCCTTTTGTTTGGTTTTTGGAGTTTGATATGTAAGTGGATTCAACTTGAGGGGTTCATCCTAGTTCCATGTAAAAGCTTGCACACTCTCTTTTTTGTTGGGAGTTTGGGAACATGCCTTGGGTTTGCTTTAGTTGCAAAAAACAAATTGGGTAGGTTCTTTATCACCTATACCACTTGACAAACCTAAGAACATGTCACAAATCTAGACAAGTGTCATAATTCATTCTCAGATGACAATGAGATTTGTTTTGTTACACAAGTGCTCAATGCATGCACCTCTACAAGTATACAAAAGCTGTAGTGTTGGGAAAATTGAAACCCACTAACTCAACTCATTTAAAAAACCTAGAACGTATAGAACAATATGACAACACCAAACTCTAATGTCCAGACCATTTCATCCTAAAATATTGTGAGAGATAAGAGATTTCCTGTTTTCAATTGACCAGCTATGAGGGAATCAGCTCTGTTAGTTAAATGCCAGTAAAAAAGAACCCAAAGGCCGAGACTAGCTACGGACTCATTCATGCACCAACGCCTATTGATCACAATTTTTGCATAATTGAGTCCACATAATTCATTAGTTTGTGTTATTCCTTTCAATCATGTTTTCCAATATTATCATGCTAATGCAAACGCATCAGATAGATGGGCCCTTCCTGTCGTTTGTTTCTCCCAACACTCCCAACAAGATATGGCATGCAATGCATGTACTGTGGGCCCTGCATGTATTTGCATGTTTCTGACATAACTCCAAAATGTGTTGTTGGCCATCCATTTTTTGTGTGTTGGTTTGTGCCACTCCCCTTTGACGTGCCTGTGTCAGTTACTTTGTCACCAACGCTCAAGACATTGAAGCAAACAAATTAAGTTATAACTTAGGCTACAGTAAGTTAACATAAAATCAAAAGACCTTGTCTTGGAGCAGACCATTGTTGACTGATTAGCGTGAACACCACTTTAAAAATTTGATTTGGAGTCTTTGAGTGGATAAAACTTAACATATTATATACCCATACAAAAGCATATTAAAGTGTTGCCTTGGGTCAAAGCTTGTTTGTTTGTGATGACTTGACTGGGACTGGGTCAATAAACCCTGATTTAGATTGACCCAGAATATGTGGTGGGGTTGGCACCGATGGCATGTATTATATATACTACATTGGTTGCAGAGTTTGCGACGGTTTCCAACTGGACACTCTTGTTTGTTCTAGTGTATATTTTATGCTAGTGATTAAGACTATACAAAGGAGAAAGCCTTTATTCCTGCAGGTTATAAATTATGGTGGGGCCAGAGTGAACCAGCACCCACCAGTGCACCATCTACTTGACGCCCATTATATACAAGAGAAGGGGTCTATCTCTACACACTTCCTCTGTGTAAAGAAACTGGATTTCTTTTTATCCATTTATTCTATTGTTCCTAGTATTTAAAGATGAAAATAAAATGAAATTCCTTCCCTCAGTCAGGAATGTACTGCGCATTTGACAATGGCACATGACCAGGATCTCCTTTGATTTTGTAAAGTAACATGCAATATTGCATCGTAGAACCAACCTTAAAATACACTAAGAAACAATTCCCTGTTCTGTTCCTTATAACTCAGTTGTGGATGAACCTCAACTATGGTAATATCTGTAAGAAACCATCCATCTTTCAGCTGTGTTCTGGTGGGTGCTGACAGCAACCACTACTAGTGCACCATCCTCTGGATGCCCATTGCGACTCAGTTGTGGATCAACCGCAACTTTCAGGTGGTAACAGGTTGTACCAGGGCCTGTTCCAGAGTGTAACCAATTTTCCTCGTTGTTGACTCACATCTCAAACCTGTTTTTGGCTGTTGAGTCACATTACAAAATGAAACTGACTACACCAAAAGTGGACAGAGCAGATTTGCATGTCCCACATAGGAAAAAGCTTGCAAAGTGCTTAAATAGGAGACCCAAACCAGTTACAAGTAGGGTCTAAAGCATGAGGTGAATGTGATCATAAGCCTAGACATATGTAGATCATGAGGTGTACTAGGGGGAGGGTTCTTCAATAGGTGTCAGATCTCTGCCATTCTTAAGGACTAAGTGTAAGACCCTCTGCCTTGCTAGTAGTTATGTCAGGAATATAAGATGTCCACCCAATATACTCATAAAATTTCTCCAAGTGCTTTACTATCTCTATAATTGAGACTAAGGATATCTACCTATTAGCAATACCCAAAAAGTGATGTCAACAAAAAATGGAATAGGAAGTCTAGGCGTCCAATGAGATGAGCAGTATGACTTGAATTTGCATTGCTTCCCCCTTTTATGGGGGGGCCTGGGGAGGGGGCGGAGTTGGGCCTGACTTTTGGATTTCTAAATGAGGGTCAATGAAAGGGGTTTTGTTGCCTACAGGTGATCCAATAATGTTATGTACATTCTGATGCAAATAGATCTGTTGCCACTTATGTTCTTCAATTGCTCCTAGTTAGTTCCTCATTATATTTTCTATGCCTTCTCCTTTTTTTTTGGCCCCAGTGTATTCTCAAATTGTTCCCCAAGTTCACATTTGTTCCTTAAGCTGACCCTGGAAGATCATTATTTATCCTATGGGGCGAGGGGCCGGGCTTGTAAGGAATGATATTTTGACCATTGAAACTTATGGTTCGTCTCCTAGGATTTGACACGAATTTAAGGGCATGATTGAACTATTTGTCACCACCATATAAGGTATGCATTGGCTTGAAACAATATGTTTTAAGGTGTTTTGAGGGTATTGCACAAATTTTTGGAATTCTAGACCATGTGAAATACCCCCATTAGAGTATTACATTAACTGCTTAGAGAACATTTTTCACTATGATGTGGGTATTGCAAACCTAGCGTAGATGTCCATGGTATATGGAACTCCATCTTAGTTTTGGTGCATTTAATGCATGTTGTACTAAGGTTAAACAATTAGTCTTATATTCAGCATTTGGTTTGCTTATTTTAATTGTGTATTTAAGCAATGTGAATTATATTTAACAATATTATGTTCTTATAATTATTTATGTTGTTTAATGCTAGGGTTTTAGAATTTAAGGTTATGGACACAATGAACATTTATGAAATTTTTCACCTTTTAATCCTAATTAAAATCAAACTAAATATGGATTTTGGGGGAATCTGGCATTTACACATTTATGCCACAAAACACGTTCATTTTTTTCTATTTCTTTCAAAGGGAAGTGGAGAAATTAGGGTTTCATTAATGTTTATAATTTTTGGGCATGTGTATATGGTTGTATAGTTATTAAGGTTTATGGCATGTACCATTGTAATTCAAAGTTTAATGTTTGTTTGTTTAATAATATCGATGTTGATATATTCATGCTTGGGGTTTCATTTAATTAATCTTTGAAACTATGGCTAAGTAGTGGCTTATCTATTTTGGCATGTGTATTTGGTTGTTAAAAATTATCAAGGTTCATGGCATCTATCATTGGAATTATTTAATAATTAAATGTTTATTTTTTTAATGATGTCATGGATGATGATTCATTTATGGATATGTTTTCATTTAGGGCCAAAACCATTGTGAACATCAATGGCATCACCCTTTAACATCAACTATTGGGTGCTCGTGGCCGAAGGCCATTGTGAAGTCCCCTATGGGTGCCCGTGACCTTCGGCCACTGTGAAGTTTTATAAGTTTTATTTTTTCTTATTTTTTACTCTTTATTTGGTTTATTCATTTTAATTTATTTTTCTTTTAAATTCTTTTTACTGTATTTCCCTTTCCTTGTTTCATTTGTTTCCATTCCTTTTTTATAGTTTTTGCGTTTTTACTTTTTTTTTTGGTTTATGTTTTTATTTTGTCTATCTTCATTTTTTAAAATTTTTATGTTTTTTTTTTCTATTTTCTTTTTCAAAAAGATTATAGTTTTTTTTTAATATGTTCTATAATAAAAATAATTTTTTAAAAATACATATTTTTGTTTGATTAGATGCAGGTCCCTCGGTTTTTCCCAAGGATCCTATATATAGCCAGCAGGTCCAGTGGGCGGGTGTCTGCCCTGGCCGCCTTACCTTGCCTTGCCCTGTTTGTCACCACAGACAGACAGAACCATCTGATTGGTCCAAAAATTTGTATGACGCTGCTAGAAGATAACGGCCTGGAAATGCAAGCGTAATCGCCCCTGCCCTACCCTATTTGTCAGACAGACAGACAGACAGACACTGTTGCTTTAATATATAACATCAATTGTATGATATTATTTCTTCATAATTTCCTTTCATTTTTTGTTATTTGTTCATAATTAAGGTATTTTGTCCCCCCTTTGATGCTTAATGATGACATTCTTCATTTTGCACATTAAAATTCTTTAAAATTCTTCATTTAGCACCTTGTCATAACATTCTTCGGCGTGAATTTTGACGAATTTTACCAAATTTTGATGAATTTTAACGAATTTTATGGAGATCTTTGGGCTTCCATAACATTCCCGCACCAAGAATGTCATAACTATGCTTTGATGGGGATATGGATGGTCATGGAAGTTTCAATTTGCATTGTACATACCACATTCACACAAAAAACTCCCATAATCAATGTGTTTTTACTATTGCATGTGGGTATTGCACATCTTGATTGGAATCCATATGAATATTGAATTGATTTTCTTTTGAAGGAGAAGGAAATTTTTTTTGCATAAGATTAAATGGCCATAACATGGCCATTTGTTTTTTCACCAATTATAAACTATTGCTTGTTTATGGGCTATGGTAGGGTCCATTTGTAAAGTTTAGTGGTTTTATTGATTTGGGTTAAATATTATGATTTGTAAACATATGGGAATATTCCATGGGTTTTCACAACAAATTGTGCAAAAATGTGGGTATTGTAGTTTGATTATGCCACACCTTACAAGAACAATATGATTTTTTGTCTTGAATTAAGGAGTTACTACTACATGGCCACTTCTTGGGCAATTCAAAATAGGGGGCAAACTCCATTGCCCCAATCCATTGAAATCCAAACCTAGCAAGGCCACCCTTCTCAAATGTGGACTTGGTGTGAAAAGACAGGCTTAAGGCATGAAGGTCAAAACTAGATGGCAATTGAATTTGCATATACCCACATGCTCATGTTTTTTATTTTTTATAATGTGAATGAGGGGATATGCAAATTTTGGTCAAAAGGAAAATTATTATTATTATTTCCCCACAACAATATGTAAAATATCCAACAATAAAATATCGTTTTAGACATATTTGGTATGGTGTGACAACCTATACACACTTTTCATTCATCATTTACCAAGTAGGGTTAATTGTTCTCGTGTTTATTGATTTGAATAAATGGGATTTAATATGTTTTGTAGGTATGACTGTGGTTATGGTTGGAGGACCACCGTAGAGACCCCAACCACAAAACGTCAATAAAGCACAGTTGTTTGGCCCACTTTTCCATGAAAAGGTTATACACATGGCCCAATGTGGTCAAAATCACCTTCTACCATTGAGCCCACACTTGTGCCAACGAAAATCTTACCCATGGTAAATGTGATTCGAAATCCACAAAACAAATGTCTTTGTATGTTTTGTGTGTCCCAAAAGTTAAAGGATTTTATATGGATCCAATTGGGGTTGGGGTACACAATGAAACAAATCTATGACAAACATAAGAAATTTTGGTGGGCACATGCTAATGTGGGAAAATGGATGGCTAGGGATGACTAGGATGACTTCCTAAGACATAACTTACTTAGATCACAAACACAAGAAGGGCAATTGGTGCTTGCATAAGAACCTAACACTTTCTATTTAGTCATGGGTTTGTGTTCATCTTGATGTTGTATTTTATTTCCAAGATGAAAGTGAAGTTAATGGGATTCAAGTTCCATTCACCATAGGAATTCCATTCATCATAGGGATCCATGATTCAAATTCCATTCACCATTGAATCTAGATTCCTTCATGCTTTCAACCCATGTTCCAATTGAATCACAATGGGGCTACTTTTGTGGATGCCATGTTTGACAACAATAATGTGAAGGACTACATGTTTACATTCATGGCATTTGGCCTTCATCACATAAGGGTGCTAACCATTTGGGTCATTAGGAGTTGACAAACATGTGAAGATCTAATGGAATAGTTGAGTGCCTTACGAACAAAGATCCTATCACAAATGCCACATTGGAAACCATCTTGTTTCATTATGGATGTTGCTTCATAGGAACTTCAAGGATTGTGGTGGGTTATACATTGTTTTATATATATATATATATATATATATATATATATAGCATTTTCATATGTTTTGGTATCGTGTCATAATGGGGATTACATGATGTATTTATTTTCATGGTAAGCACATTGATGTGGGTGTACCATTCTAAGATTGTGTGGAGTTGAAATTGTGTCCCAATTTTCTTTGCACTTAACATGTGTTGAAAGCATGGTGCTTGTGATCCATAGAGAAAATCATCGATTTAAAGGTGAAGTTTGTAGTACTAGAATACCTCCACACGTTGATGTTCATGTCCATCAACCCTAATGAGACCATTGAATCTTTCAAGGCACATGGGTGGGAGATGGTGATGAAGAGTTTTGATAGCCTAAAGCTTGATGTTGCTTGGATGAAATATTTGTGGGCTTTAATACTACCTACTTGGTATGTAATTAACTCCTTTCCAAGTATTTGGTATTTTTTCAACTTTTTTATATGGATGCATTACAAGTTGTAATTTGACTTTTCACACAAAAATTTGGGTGGTTGGCCTTCATCAGATGCCACACTTGAATAAGGACACACAAAACAACATAGAGTCTGATCACCAAGTTTTGAAGTGTTGGTTCTCTTTTTAGACAAAAGGTTTCAAGGGGTGTTGCATTGACTAATTAGTGTGGAACCTAATTATGATGGTGGCATGGCATTATATGCACCAAGTTCAAATGAACAGGCAAAGGTTCATCAATAACAAGGTCATGGTGTGATTTTGTGGCAACAAATGCTAACAAAGTTAGTTGGATTCCACACACCAATGGGATCCCAACTACATTTAAGGGGATGATGTGTAGCGGGTGGGAAGCCAACATCCTAGTGTTACTTAAAAGATTCATGCCCATTTCATTGAATACACATCTTGCATGTGCAAATGGGCATTGTGAGGCAACTTTTGCAAACACTAGGTTGTTATTCTCTTGACCTATACCAACCTTACAATGGAAAATATCATTGAGTACCATGACACATGGTATGGGATTGACAATGGTGGTTTGAAATCAATGTTTGTTGTCTAGACATACTTATAATTAGATGACAATGTTTTCAAGGATGAGGATAACAATGATGATCAAATTGATAAGGTTATTGTTGTTGATAGTGGTGGGTTTACGACCATGGATGACAATGGCCTTTATGATGGTGTCCATGAGCTTGAAAATTTGTTCATTTCAATGAATCTAACCTTAACGTGGTTGCACAAAACAATGGCCGAGATCACTATCAAATGTAAAGAGGCTACAAACATCAAATTGTACGACCATGTGATATCACTTCTCCCAATAATTGCATCAAACATTCAAAGCATCTATTTGGCTAGGTCAATGAATCCATGCATCTAGGAATAATATTTAGTTGGGTGGAAAATGGCTTGGGGAACATAGTCAATTAATCGAAAGATTTGCATGAAACAATGTTGAGGCATGTGGACATTCATAAGAAGAGGACTAGGTAGTAAATACATGGCCAACAAGATGTAAAGTGAAGGCAATACTTCATCAAGGCATTTTATAAATGCTATGGGTCCACCATTTTAGTTCAAGTTATCTGAAATGTAATAGTTCTGCCCAAAAAGATCTAATCCACTTGCAATAACCTATAGTGGGTAGTTCATAAATGCCTTGGGTTGAATCATATTCATTTTGACATTTTAAAGGGTAATGCATAACCCCAACAAAATTTAGAATGTAGGCAATACCCTCATTAAGGTATTTTGTAAATGCCATGGGTTCCACCATTTTGGCATAAACTATCCAAAGGTATTGCTTATTCCCATAAAGATCCAATCAATTTGTAATACCTTGTAGCGAGTAACTCATAAATGCCTTGGGTTGAATCATATTCACTTTGACACTGGAAGGGGTATTACATAACTTGAAAAAAATCTAAAGTGAAGGCAATATTTTCATAAGGGTATTTTGTAAATGCCATGGGTTCCACCATTTTGGCATAGGCTATCCAAAACGTATTACATATGCTGAGGAAGGTCCAATCCACTTGCAATACCCCTCACTAAGTAATCCATAAATGCATTGGGTTCAATCATATTCACTTTGACATTTGGAGGGGTATTGCATGACCTTAACACAATTTAGAAGGAAGGCAATTGATACCTTCATTGGGGTATTCTATCAATGAAATGGGTTCCACCATTTTGGTTTAATATTTTTGAGGGGTATTGCTCATATCCAAAAACATCCAATCCATTTTCAATATCTTTTATTCCATAATGAATGTATGTAATACTTTAATTGGGATGTTCCATAAATGCCTTGGTTTGAAACATTGTGTTTCACTTATTGTAAAAATATGCACTTGTTGTAAAGGTAAAGGAAAAACATGTGCCATTAGGGATGGGTTCAAAGATGTTTAACCTTAGAAGTAAAACATAAAATGCAATAACAACATTTACATATTTGATTTTTAATCTACCTATCTAGTTATGTAGGTAAATAGGTATGTTGCAACCCTAGCTTTGGGCTCACGACCAAGGCAAAGGGGTTGCAAGGGTGCGGGCCAAGAGGAAACCCGTGAGTCACATCACATACTCCCAAGAGTGTGGGAAAGTGTGAGGGAGTGAACCTTCACATTCCCAAGGTAACTCCCACTTTGGGAGATGGAGTCTCAGTAGACTCCAAAAACTTTATAGAGCGATTTCACGGGTCAAAATTCAATGGCTTGTGGCGTTCTTTATATCATTGAAAAGCTCTTAAAACTTATATGTTTAAAATGGGCTTGCATTACTCATTTGAACATCTGAAACTCAAGTTATGGTCAAAAGAAGGGTCGAGAGTCAAATTGCCAGTTTGACTCCTGACCAGAAAAAGTCGGGAATCGATCTGATTTACTTAGCTGTAGATGATGTGCGACATATCATTAAAAAGCTTTCGATGAGAGCTACAAATTTTCTTTAAACCGCACCTCGATTCGAAGTCTGCTCGTAAAGTTATGGGGCTTCAAAGTCACAAGAGTTTCGGCTAGCGCGATTTCGAGACTCCATTCGGGAGTCCCGAGAAAGAAAAGCCATTTGGATGTAGGCCCCGTGGAGAGGTGCAGAGTATACTATAAGGGGGAAGGTGGTGGCTTCCGCTAAGTTCGGGTTGTGGTGAGTCTTGTGTGTCCATGTTGCCCGTGGCTCATCCTAACACCAAAAGTGTTCCAACTATGCACTAACCACCTTGTGTGAGTTGTGTGCAAGCTCGTGTGAGTGAGTGAAGTTTGTCAACTCTTCCTAGTCCCATCTCGGAACTCTAACACACCCCTCTACCTTTCAAAGTGTTGTGAGCTAGGGAGCGTGCCTTGACTCCTTCCCCTTCCACTGTCTTGTACTTGGATTCATTTTTGAGTCCTTCAAGGAGTTGGGAGTGCGTCAAGGTAGGTAGGTATGTTCTATTTACTAAATTTTACCTACCTATGTATTTATTCAAATAATATTCATTTGATTTTTAAAAAAAAAATTAATATGCCATGTGGCAAATTTGATTACACCACATGTCACAATTTAAGACCATTTAAAATAAATGTTCATAATGGATGGCCAAGATCAATGTTTAAATAGTAAAAAAATTGTCACCCAAAATTCACATGGCGGATTTTGGTATCACTAAGTGGCACCATCACAAGTCATTGGAATTTGATGGCATGAATTTTTCAACATTTAAAATCACTGTTTAAAAATTACATTATTTTAAGGCATGCGGCAAATAATGTGTGGATATTTGATAGTTGTAAGAATAGTTATAAAAACAAGACTTAGTTGTACATGTTATACAGATGGTCAAAAGATGAACATGTATATATTGATCGTATACATCATCCATAGTCCATTTGGTGACACCATGCTAAATCATAATGTGTGACTAAATGTTCGATGCGACTTCATTTATGTAACTAATGTACTTTTAATTATAAATGTTGGTTGTAACTGTAAATTGTAGTCATAAATTGAAGTTACAAATTGGAATTTTTCTTCTAGTGGATGATGATATTACACATATGGATGGATGAAGGTTTAAAAAGACAAGATACGGGTATTGGTCATATGAGTGAAAACTAAAAATCAAATTATGCGGGTATTGTTGGTACCTAGTGTTCAAAATTGAAAGAAAATGAAGTTAATGAAACCCTAAAAAATACAATAAAAGCTTTAAAACCCTTGAGATATTGTTTAAAAATTTTGAGAAAAAAACATGTCACCCACCTTTTCACATGGAAGAGGAAGGTGGGGCAAAGATTTAATAAACAAAATGAAATGAAAAGAACAACCTTGAACAATTAAAATATTACCTTAAAACCCCACCCACCTTTTCTAGCAGAAGGGATGGGTGGGGCAATAAATTGCAACAAGTTTCGTGTAATACGAAACTTACATCAGTAGCACCATAGATTACAAAATGTTGATCTTTCATTGAATTGAAATATGTATTATTTTGTTCTTTTATCATAGAAATGGTTTTCTATAATTCAATTATAATTGTATTAACATTTACACTAGATGTCCCCCAACATCAACAATTGTTTATATTTGTCCTTGATACTTATAGTTGGAGCCAATGCACTAACACTTCAACACCTATTTACACTTTTTGTCCACCAAACCTTCAACACTTGTTTGCATTTATTGTCCACCAAATTTCCTTCCTTAATGGTGTTTTCCATGTTAACCTCAATTGAACTAAAGCTTGTTGGTTAAATGCATCAATAAGACATGGATCCTCCCTTGCCCTCGTTCGAGTTAACATCTTTTGATAAACACAAAAATAGATTAAAACCAAATTTTTATCTTGGTTTATTTGTAGCAAGAGCATGAAACAATAACAAGCTTAGGCTAACAAAATGGCAACAAGCGAAAGTTCATCATCATCCCACATTAACAATAGAATAGGTCATAAGAGGATGATGATGAGCTTGATTCACAAGATGACAATGAATCAAAGATTGTTGTTGTCTTTTAATGCAACCTCAAATGAAAGTAGAAGATAACGAGATGATGATGAGCCACAGTTCATCATTGTTTTATGGTGACAATAGAACACAAGAAGAGGAGGATGACAAGTTTAGTTCATCATTGTTTTTTAATGCAACAACAAACCAAACTAGAAAAGGACAAAATGATGACAAGTTAGAGCTTGTTGTCATTTTAAAGTAGCAACATAACACAAGAAAGTGATGACAACAAGTTGTGCTTATTGTTGTCTTTTAAAATAACATGAAACTAAAGTTGAAGAGGATGAAACAACAATGAGTTGAAACTTGTTGTCATTTTAGGTTAGCAATAGAACATAAGAAGAGGATGACCTAGAAGAGGAAAGAAGAAGAGAAGAGGAGGGGGTTTATTTGTTTTCTATTTGTGATGATTTTTTGGTTCTTCAAGTTTTTAAATTTCCTATTCAAACTCCCTTCTCTTGCTTTGCAACTCTCTCTTCACACTCTTTAAATTATTTTAGAACTCTAAATAAAAACATTTTAACATTAAACCTTAATTCAAATTCACCATTAAACCCTAAACAAAAACTTTCAAACTTTCCTTGTGTAATACCTTCAAAACATTCTAAAACATAAATTTTTCAAGGCAATGCATATTTGCAATACCCTTACACAGGTGATGACAAATATGTTAATCATGTTTTTAAATATTGCTTGAGTGAACAAGTTCAAGTTCCATGCAATACCTTCAATTTATTTTATTTTTTCATCATTTTAGGCAATTGTAGGGTCTATTCAAATGGCAGCCATGAAGGTAGGTGCAACCAAGTAGGTGGGTCTAGTAGATACTTACTAAAAGGCTAGTATGTAGAAAGGTGGAAGAACAAGTAAGTAGGTATATGGGTGGGTAGGTAGGCAAGTAGATGGGTGGGGGTAGGTAGGAGGATGAAAGTATCACATTTTAAATATAAAGGTGAGTAGGTAGGTGGGGGTGAGTGGGATAGGTAAGGGAGAGTAAGTAGGTGGCGGGAAAGTTTCAAAAGGACAAAAAAAAAAACCTAATGTGGGTGGGGAGAAAGAAAAGTTCCAGAACAAAAACTGAGATCAGGGCTGCGAAAGGGTAAGAAAATAAAGGCCAACTACCTTGGTTAGCACAGGGGCAAAAAAAGAAATCCCATCAGTGCACCATCCATCCAGGATGCTGCTGGTTCACTGAGGCCAGTGTGAAGATGGAGGCACTGTACAACAGAAAATGGAAGATCTCGCTCAAAAGTGGAAGATCCTGCTCAGAAACGGAAAATCCTGCTCACAAATTGAATTTCCTCCCAATTTTTTCGCCGGGAAATTCCGTCTTGTAAACACCGACTGTTTAGCACTAAGAATCATGTCCCACTGATTTATGCCCTTGTGGCCCGCCTCTTTTGGCCCATTTGCTTGCCTGGACTTTGGTCCTTGCCCCTTGTTTCTTTTTCTTCTCCCTGTCTTGGGCGCTTTCTTCTTATAAAATTTGGCAGGGTTTCATCATTTATGCCATACAAAGTAAATGAGATTTACTATGTTAGTAGGTCCAGAGGTGCTATGATATCTTGCTACTTTATGCTAAGGTTGGTTTTTTCATTAAATTACCTTTAAAATAGTGAAACAAATTTTCCTGAAAATATGAAGCCGAGGTGTTGAAAACCATCATAATTATCACATGCTACAATCTGAACAATTTCACTCGTCAATATGAGGAAATCATAGTAGATCATGAAAAAAGAATAATTTCAAAAGTATAATAAAACTGAACTAATTTTTGAAAGATTTTTTTTTTTTTTTTGTCCATGTTGAAACTGACCCTAGGCTGCGGTGTAAAGGTTAAGTTTTCATGCTGTGAACTTGCTCACTGTTCCATCATTTTGGAGTCGAGTGTTGGGGTTTCCTTGTGAGAAAAGTGAGGCACTTACTCACTACTGAGCTACTCTCAAGGTTCTTTAGTGGGAGATCCATTACTATGGTGGGTATTTCACCCCACCGACTAGACTCCCACAAATTCTGCCACACTAGGACATGGCAGAAACTGAGAATCGGTCGGAACCTTTGGCAATTTCACCCAGCTGACAATATCGTAGACACCCCGGCAATGCAGGTGAGATGCAAAACCCTGCATGGTTGCCATGGGGGAGCACGGACTGCACCTGTGAATTGCCATGCATATGAGTGAGCATGTAGTACATATTTTTCCTGTTTTGACAGACAAATTTGATTGAGAAATTTTAAGTGAGAGGGTAAAGTTTCTGAATAGTGAAACTGGCATACCATCGTGATCCCACTTAAGACAAAACCTAGACACACACCAAGACCAGTTAAGTCACTGGAAATAGATTTTCTTGTCTTAAGTGTGGCCACACATGCCACTAAATAGCGTAGACAAGTCTGAGTTTGAAGACTTAAACTCTTCGAGAACTTAAAATCTTTGGACATAGCTTGGTTGATTTTGGAGTTCCAAAAGATATTGTCGACCTCCACTTGGCGCATTCATTGACATGAAGATCACTCTAAATGGACCCCAAAAATATGAAAATGATATTTGGAAGTATCCAGTATAAAGAGTGTTCCATTTTGACACTCTCTCCAGCCCCAAGAATCCTGCACAAATAAATCTCTTTAGGAACCTTGCCTTTCAGTAAATTGTTGCATCTGATTGAGCATACATGATTTTATTGGATATACATAATCATATCCAATAAAATCAGTATGGGCAGTCAGATGCTGCTGCATTATTTAGATGTTTTAGATTAGAGAATTAGCAATGTACCACACCAATATTCACATTTCTAAATTTCTAAGTAGTAAATCAGTAGACCTAAATTAATAGAGGAGTCAGATTGTACTGAAGTTTAATGTGACAACTTGTGCTTTCCTGGGAATATGTTCCTAATGTTGTTCCCATAACTCCCATGTGTCCCTCACATGGTCCCTTACAATTTGTTCCATATGCTTTGCCAAATATTTGTTATTTTGTTCTCATTGTTCCCATGTGTCACCAAGTTGTCTCCAGAGTCCAATGGCGGCACATTAAGTTTGTTTCACATTCTTTGCCAAGAGTCCTCTTTTGGCCTATGTAGGTGGGTGGCAGATGGAAAAGTTATGTTCAATTCTATCCTGGGATTGTTTAGTGTTTAGAAACTTTTATCTTGGGAATGTCCAAAGTTTTTGAAACAATATTTTTATTGACGGGACAAGGCTCATCAGAAAAGCAAAGATTTGAACTCATAGACAGACATATTATTCAAAGTACAAGTTTAGTAAGGAAAAATCATGGCCATGAACTCTCTTCAAGATTAAGTAAATTAGTAAAAGAGAGTCAACATGTTGTTGAAATGACAGACGGGGCCGGCAGCATATGACAACATTTTTGCAACCTTTGAGAAATGAAAGCATGTTAAAAAGAAAATAGTGTCTCTGAGACTTTAACTTCAGGAGACCGTCGAAGGAAGAACTAGCTACCAATGGGGGACATGCCTAACTACAAAATCAAAGATTCAGTCAAGTTGCTAACTAACGGTTGATCAGGATGATTTCCAGACTTCAGGGGACTAATGAAATGGGCCAATAACCAGATATAAAATCTGGTAATGACTACCAAGTCAAAGTTCATATAACGATGTTATTCATCAACATGCAAAGTTCGAGTTTGTAAACTAGTCCTGCCCTGTTTGACATCCATCTTGACGATTATATCAATGTTGGTTATTTCATGTGATTTTGTGAAAGTTCACAAGTTTTTAAAACGTTTCTGCGCATGGGATGATGCCTAACTTATTCAAAGTTTGTTATTGATCTTAAGTTTGCAAAGGGTGATTTTCATTGTTTCAATGAGTTTGAAAATGTAAGCTTGCACAATTCCTGGTAGATGAAGACTAATGAAGCACACTTCAAATTACTTATACTCTTGTCTGATTGAGAATTTTACAAATTAAAAAATTTAAGGATAAATAAAATGTCAAGTCCATCTCAGGATATTTCTCTTTTGAGATTCAAACAAACCTCTAGAGAATTGGTTAGCTGCAGCCACAATCAGGGTACCCAAAAAGGAATGTCATATTGAAAGGACTTCAATTAAAAAAAATTAACTATAGATTATGTTTTTTAAAAATTATGTCTTTAGCTTGAAATTATCAATAAGTTTTATAAATTGTAAGGAACAAAAGTATGATTCAAGTTATAAATTTGGTGCACAATTTAATGTCTTTCAGATTCTTGAAAAAGAAATTTTAATCTTAATCACAAACATTATAAGATTCCTGAAACATAGTTTAAGAATCAATAGGACTAGTAAACTTATGTCCTAACTTCTCATTTCATCCCTGGTTTGAGATCAATTACAGATAACAATGGCATAACCCTTCTTATGTCTTGTCAAATTTTAATGTGGTGGAATACACACAAGAAACTTGAGTATTATGGTTATTGAAGAGTCCATCTTTATATCTAAAGTTGCAATTGTGAAAAGTGCCTTCAAATTCAACAACTTTTTTCCAAAATATTTTTTATAGAAATTTTGAATGTTTGAAAAGGAAATGAATTCAATAGATGATTTGTAGGTGGTCATTAACAGGTGAACTAGGTACTGTAATGTACATTCATTTGAGTTGTTAAGTTGAAGGTTACCACATCCCACAACTACCTGGAAGTTAAACAACCCATGCATCAAAATTTGCCAATGAAAACTCTTCATGCAACCATGTAAAGCGCATGCCATAGAGAATAGCAATGTTGAGATCCAAGACCTTGGCAACTTGCATGCATCAGCACATAAGAGCCCATTTTAGCTCAGATGTAGTCTCCTAAGTTGACAAGGTCACCAAAGTAACCTTCAATTTGAAGATTAATCTATTCTATTTGTAAGGTAATGCAATCTTTTGTGCAAAGTGTTGACAGTGCATATTTCATCACAGAACTTGGGGGGGGGGGGGGGGGGGGGGGGGGCACAGGGTGGGGGGCTTTCTTTGTATATATTTATGAATCACCTAGGATAAAGAGGTATCTTTTTGGTATGTTGTGTTAAATAATAAAATATTGAAAGAATATTTCAGATATATTCTCATAATCAAGTCTTAGCACCTTATTTATATGTAAGTAAATTAAATTATAAATTATACTTCTTAATCAATTAGTTGCACCTTTTCTTTTTTTTTGCATGGCATTTGAAAAAAAATGGAAGTGAAATGCCCCTCTCCCCCCAGGCAAAAAACCCATGATGGGAAAATATGACAAACTGATCACAAATGCAAATTTCTAGAGTTGATTTTAAATCCATTAATATGCTCCAATCTGTCAGGAGATGCTCATCAAAATATCCTAGCATTTATGATCAGTAGATTGTCCACAGTTTTGTAGATGGCAAAGTGAAAGGTCATCTCTAGCCTTTTAGTAGAGGAGTCTGGGTACAATGTCATATGATTGAACAGCCATGTGATATGGAATAAATTGTATCTGATCCACACCAACTAGAAAGTGGTGTTATGAGTACTACTATTATGCACCACCTTTTGCAGGCGAGGAACTTTAATGCATGGTTGTTACATCATTGCAAGTCTTGATTGAATGGCTACTTTGAGGAGGAGTTCCCCCTTTGCATTTGTCACATCATTGCAGGCATTGTGATTACCTTTGAAGGAAGTTTACTGTTGTGGAGAGAGAGAAAAGGTGACGGAGGTGCTGGTTATATCAGCCCTTCAATTGCAACTTCATATAAAATCCTTCAATTTATAGTTGAAATGAGAACTTCCAGGTTAATTTTGTGAAAATTTGTTAGAGATGAAGAACTGATTTGCCCTCCCTTCACCTACTCCTGGAGCTTTAAGTTTAAAGTATTTAGTCTTTGAACTAGTACTTCTTTGCCCAGAGGCAGCCTCAGATGTTTGCCTCCTTGTAAGACCCATTCATTCACCTGGCGAGAACCTGTATCAAATTCATCAAATCAAGATGGTTTGATGAATTTGTAACCAGAGTAGGTCCAAAATTCTACCTGACTAAGACGGGAAATGAACCAAAAGCTCTAGCCAACTGCTAAATAACTTGCCAGGCTGTTCGGGTTGGCAGTTATTTAAGATCATGCCAACCCGAACAGCCTGGGAAATTGCTTTGGTTCAGGTTGATGTCATCTGCAAACATGTCATCCTGATCAAGGTCACCGACAATGTCAATTTTGGTCTTCCAACACATTTCTTTTGCTGAAATGACTCTGTTTTTATTTCTGTGTGTATTTTGAGGTATCTGCCAGAGGGAGATCCTCCTATTTTTGTAGTTTCCTGCATTGCAATGGAAAGAGAATAGTTTATGTGCAGGTTCCTGTACTTGTGGGTTCTCCTTAGGTTCAGGAACACCCTAGGGCTCACACCCATGGGTGGCCCTCCTTCAGGAGAACCCACTTGGATGGGAACCTCCGGTCCAACATTTTCAAGACCAGCAAATGATCGAAAACAGGCTGAAGAGCTGGGGGACACCCTTAAGTCCTGATAGTTTTCTGAAAATCTGAACGCCACCATCCGCCACACTAGTACCTGGTGGATGAAAAACCAGCCAGTCGGTCCTAAATCCTGGTTGGAAGTGATGTGTGTTGGAAGTGACAAGGTTGGAAGTGTTGTCACACTACGTGTGTCTAGTACCTGGTTGATCATCGGATAAGCTTGCAGAACTCTTAATGGGATAAGGTTGTAGCATACTCCTGTGGACGCTTCCATATTTGTACCTTTTTATTGGCTCTGCCCAGAGGGACGAGACTCAGTGCACATCCACCCCAGATCTTGGGGGCAAACTTGGAACCAATGTGTTTGACAACTTGTTGTATTAATTGGCGTGCTAGTCTTATAGAATTCTTATCAAACTGATTGCTTGTGCACTCAAATTACCTTCGAATCACTGGATTGCAAGTGCATTCCAATTACCTTAGAATCACTTTACATGGTTCCATCATTTATCATGATTTTGTTTGAACTAGCCATAAAGGGTCATTATGCGTATAAGTAATTTAACCAGTTGGAGCTCAACAATTATGGAAAAACTAGTCACATTTTTAACTTGTTTTGGAAGAACCCATTATCATTTAATTGATTGACAATTCACCTTACTAGGTCTATTCCAACAGTGGGTTAACCTCCTTTGGTTCCATTAGTTGGTAGCCTAACACAAAAACAAGATACCTAAACACCCCATTGAACTTTGTTGGGGTGTTAAAAAGTGTAAAAATGTTGTGTGGCGTCATTTGTAGGTTTGCAAAAGGGCTTGAATAATATCTTGAAATGTTAAAAGTAAATTCAAATTTTGATGTAGTTTTTTCAATAAAAAATATGCTAATGGTGTGGATTGCATGAGAATCTCCAAAACACAACTTTTTTAATTAATATGTATAAAAACATGAGTCATGCAATTCTATGCAAAACCATGTAGGGCACAAAAGCTTGATGGGGAGTATAACATGACCCCACAAAAGTTAATTATGCAATTGAAGGTGACAAGCATGCCCATTTTCTGAAAATGGTGTAAATAAATAAAAAGTTACATGCAAATAGATTAAAGAAGTGCGCATTGCATGGGGGAGAGTCCTAAGGAAAGTATTGATTGAAGAACTAATGAAAGCAGTGCAAAAGGAAAGGACTAACTTTTGTTTTGATGAGCATGAGAACCATAGAATTCAAATAGATTTTTTGCCCAAATATTACCACCACTAGTTTGGAAAACAATGAACTTGTAACTTTCAAATTTAACATTCTATGGTATTTCATTGGGTATTTTATGAAGGTAATGTAACAATTGTTGTTTGAAACATAAAAAAAGTCAAAATCAAAACCTCTTGCATTACATGTGTTACTTGTTTTTCCTTTTTTTTATCTTTTTTTTAAAATCACAATGTTGGAAGATCTATATAAGTTACATACATAGAAAGAAGGTGATCAAGCCACAAGAAGTTGTGGGGCCTTGAATGTGTCTATTGTGTTGGTAAGCAGTGAGCATGATAAGAATTAATAAACACACTTGATATGATTTGTGGCCTAACATGTGAGGTTTTGAGTTCTTAAATTTTTCAAGTAGCTTGTCAATTCTTAAATTTGGCTAACAAAGTGATAGCCCAAGCTAAATCAAAATTTGCAAGACAACCAAATGTTTGAAGTAGTAAGAAAGAACATCAAGATTTAGGTGAAACCAGGGGAATACCTTGAAATTTTCTCTTTAAGAACTTGGAGAATTTTTTTGAAAGATTAATCAAGTTGTGGGGATTGTAAGCATATTTTTTCATGATGTTATAATACGTGATCACAACAACTTTATGGAAAGCCATTGACCCATGACTTTCTATTTAGTTGGCGAAGTGTGTAGCTTAGTTTCCATAGGGATCAAACTTGTCCATATCATTTGTTTTAAATTTTTTTACATTTGACATAGATTTTTGTAGTTTAGTTGCATCAATGGGTTTTATGCCATTTGTGGACTCCTTTGTCGAAAAAGCAATTTAGGTGAATCTTAACACCATAATGTGCCTCCTTATGTTTGTAAATCCATAAGCAATTTTTGTGATGTTTTTGTTTGTTATGCCTGATGCCTAGCATTTATTGCATATTGTATTTTCATCTTCAAGTATCTTGCAATATTATGTCAAGTTTGATTCGTGTACCATTGTTATGTTAGAAAAATTATTGGGCACTAGATTTTTCAACATTATGGTGGGTCATTTGGTTTCTTTAAAGGGGCTTCGCTTTCATTTGGTGGTTTGGCTTGCTACCCCCATCTTGTTGAGGTGTTGGACTTTAATTGTTTTTGCATTTGTCATTTGTTTCCAACAAGATAATCACCTTATTCTTTTCAATGTGATGGCATATGTTAAGATTAACATTTTTTCTTTCTAACTAGCATTGCAAGACATCTAAACTTTACCACCCCAAGTTGTCCATTTTCAAGTCCCCTTTTGAAAGTCTTATGATATAATCATATTCTCATTTATAGGTTTTTTTGACAAATTGGTTACATGAACAAGAGTTTGTCACACTTCTAATAGATCTCTTCCACACTTCACAACTAATGCATTTCTATCGTTAAGCAATTTATGAAAGGCAAACACCCTTTTAATGTATAATATTCTATTTATTAGAGTACTAGGGGTGGCCTTTTTAGTTTAGGGTTTTTTATTTATTAGTGTATTAATGGTGTCATGATTGTTACATGTTCTTTTGTGCGTTCTGTTCTCATGCTTTTATTTGCCTAGTATTTCTTGTGGATGGGTTCCCATCCATGCCTTCATTACACAAATTGTTTTCTTGTTTCAAGATGTAGCAAAGGTTTTTGCTAGGGTTTTTGCTTTCCATTGATGATTGGAGAGCTCCAAGTGCATTGAAAATATGCAATTAATCATGTTAGGAACATTCTGAACATGTTCTCTCAAAGAAGACAGATGTAATAGAATGGTGAGTCACAGTTTAACTCATGGCTCTTGCAATTGGTCAATGCTTGATTTAGATCATGACTTTTGTAATTGGTCAATGTTTGACTGCAGCTGGTCAATGCTTGACTATTAGAGCTCTGAGATGACTGGGAGCATAGCTAGTTGAAAAAACATAATGGAAAGTTGTGATCGCAGCTAGTAGAAAAAACATAATGGAAAGCTGTGATCGCAGCGGCCTAATGGAGAGATGTCCTAATTGATGAGCAGAAGCAAGATTCCCTGCCCTGACTGGTTCAACCAGATTCTGCAGAACATTGAGAAGTAGGCACCATGTGCGATGGACTGCAAGTTCACTTCGGATTCAGCGAAACGCCCTCACGACCTAACAGCCTGTGGCAGTTGGCTGGACTGCATTAGATGCTTAGACTAAGTTTGCATTTGGGGAAATATATTTACTTTGTTACATGCTCACATCTCACTGATCACTTCAGGATGCACATGCATGATGCTATGAATTTGCAGCAGACCGTTTCAACTCCAAATTTATGGTGCTGGAAATGTGAGAAACAGAATTGTTCTAGTAGAATAAAGCTGAGTTGGAAATCCCTAGGAATTATATTCTGCAGACAATGGGCTGAGTACATATATTTTTAGCATGGCAGCTGCAGGACTCCGAAAACTCCCTCCGCTGCTCACATCACTAAGAGATCATTCTCCACATCGACAATTCCAGAATGCATTCTATAGTTACAGCTAATTCTTATCGAGGATTCTTTTTAATCTGCAAATATGGAGATCTACTAGTAGTGTATCAGATCCTGTTTGTCCAGCGTATGTAACGCTTCCTCTTATTTGCGTCACCCAAAGAGATATGAGTAGTTTACTGCCGATACTGCGCCTTTGGCAACTTATTAAGTCATGAACAGGTGAACTGCTTTCTGTGACCCTTGCCGCAGCAGGACCCACAGCTTAGGGTCTCTTTCCATTAGGCTGATGTGATCAGAGCACACTGTGTGTAAACAGGATCACAGCAGCCTAATGGAAAGCCACTGACATAGGGCCTTACACGGCGCACGGTATAACAGCCTTGTTTCTTGTTGCAGGGAATTACTAATATGACTGTGGATCCTGCTAGTTTGCTTGCATGTAATTTTCTGTATTGATAGGTTGGCACACCTCTAGTTAGTAAATCTTTATAAATGGCTACTGGATTTGCAGTTACCCTGCATGTATGTGACTATGGGATACCAGCTGTGAGGAACAAACCATCAGGTGGGTTCAAGGGTAACTGCATCAAGCATATCTGGGTCAGTAGCTATTGTGGCAGCTTCTTGTTCTTTGCTCCACTCAGATTAAGTCCAGACTCTACTAGATGTTGAACAAACCGTGGAATAGTCTAAACTGTTAGCCGACACAACTGGTACTTAACAACAACCGCTCATTGCCATTGCACAGAACTTTCTAATTGCAGCTCATTCAACCGTCAACAGTTAGACTGTTTTAAAGTGCCATTGGCAAATCAGCACAGGGGCATGTGTATGGTACACAGGACAAATATGGATGTCATAATGAGCTCAAAGAAGCATAGACAGGAGACAGTGAAGATGCCTCTTAAAAGGGAATTGCAAGTTGCATCTTGCAATGACAATGTAACCCTAGGGTGCATTCTTCCTCCTAGTGAGTCACTGGGGTGAAAATGAACTATGTGGGAAAATGTACATTAGAGGCCCATTTTCTGCCAGAATTGAACTCACAAGTCACAACCCACTTGCAATGTCATCATGAGTTCTAGCATTTGGGCCATAAGCTAATTTAGCTTAATGGCTGGATTGGCTGAATTAAAACTGAATAGATCAAGAAGGGAAACAATTAAGGTATTAATGTTCTTGGTCGAATTAAGATTTAATTGTTTTTTTTGTGTACTATGAACAAGGTTATGGAGTAATAGCTAGACTTGTGTTAACTTATTCTCATTTACGAGACCAAGTTCCCAAGCAAGCACACAATTTTGTTCCAAATGTATGATATAGTACAAATTTTGAGATACACAATCTTTTGGAGGGACAAAAGCAAAAGACTCGATGAAATGTGCACTAGGCTTTCATTAGGCTTTTTCATTATATTAATTTAGCAATGAGAAAATTGTCCAAAAAAGTAAGAAAGCAAAAGATAGAAAAAAGGATGTCCTATCATTGAAAAAAAAAAAAAAAAAGTTGATCAAAAGTTAGAAGGAAAAGGTGCAAATACAATAATAAGAGCCATCCAATACAAGGTCAAAGTATCTTTATTTTACAAAGTACTCATGTAACTTTTTCGTACTAAATGGTTTCTCCCAAACTTAGATGAAAACATATTACATGTAATGTATTTATCATACATTTGAAAAAAAAATCTCTTAATTTCAAAGTGTTGCATTAAATAACACAGTTTGATAATTATCCATGCAATTTAAAAAACAAGATATTAGTAAATCATGTAAATAAACATAATAACACATCTAATTTTCACGAAAACATAACCAATTGTTT
The DNA here is from genome assembly GCA_963921925.1 of Sphagnum tenellum. Lineage (NCBI taxonomy): Eukaryota > Viridiplantae > Streptophyta > Sphagnopsida > Sphagnales > Sphagnaceae > Sphagnum > Sphagnum tenellum. The sequence continues at coordinate 14,412,573 of OY998155.1, forward strand.
TCCTTTATAACAAACAAAATTTCTTTTTCAAAATATTTTTTCAACTTATGTGGTTTTAAGGATCAAAAGCACTTGAAAATAATTCAATTTATCATAAGATTAAATTATAGTTTCAAATTGTTTTCAATTGTAAGCTTTCATAATCATAAATATACAAGCTTCCATGTATTTTGAAAATGAATGGTTTGGCTGAACACATATAATAACTTGGATGTTTGAAGGAAAAGGATTCAATCAATAAACATACCCAAAGGACTATATCAATAAATGAGAAAATGCAACGTTTCAAAAAAATAAATGAGAAAATAAATGAGAAAATGCAACATACCCAAAAAAATAAAAAATAAAAAATTCACTAATATAAAAACATTGTTCACTAAATCAAATTACATTTCAATTCTTAAAAACTTATGTAGTTTATTTTCAAAGTCGTGACTTGGTCTGAAGTTTGGAAAATCAACACAATCCTTGGCTCCTAGTAGTGTATTTGGACCCCAAAAGAGATAAAAAGAAAATCCTTTAAAAAACTTTTGACACAAAAGAACATTCTCTCTAATCTTCTCAAATTTCCTCATATATGGTATTCCAGTCTATGCTTGTAATTGCACCACTATTTATCCCATGTTCATGTAAACACATGTGACTTGTGCCATTTGCCCAACTACACTAAACATGACTATACAATTGTTCCAAGTGTGAAGAAGACCCTAACATTAGGACCTCAATGTGAAAGAACTATTTTTATTTTTCAATGACTTTCCAATAATCAAAACTCAAAATTCCCCCCACTTTTACATTGAACATGACTATGTAATTGTTCCAAGTGTGAACAAGACCCTACCAATAGATCCTCATTGTGAAAGAACTATTTTAATTTTTCAATTAATTTCCAATGATGAAAATTAGTCAGTATTCAATATTCCCCCCCACTTTAGGTCTCAAAATTATGAAGTCACCTCCAAGAAATCCCACTGGCCAAGCCCTTAATGGCTTTCCAACAAGACCAATAACTAATCTTAATTTCATTAATTTTTTGACTTTTGAAGTTCTTAAATTTTCTTGACAAAATTATTCAATAGTCAATTGTTTTTGCATAGTGGATCTAAACATTACAAAATCACCTTAGTGCAACCTTACTTATGAAAGGTTTTCTAATGGTATCAAAATTGCGATGTTGTGCTATGGTTTGTAACAAAGAAACACGCTTCTTTAATAAATAGATTATTGTTATTCCACTAAACAACAACCAGGGATGCTATATTGAATAATTAACATTAAGTACATTATATCCTAAGGAGCATTGTTATGATATTACCAATCAAATAGGCCCATCATGATACAATGTATAGAACTTTGGAATCACCTCATAGTCTGGATTTAGTGGTTTTAGAGGTTGTATATGTCCTATCATTGAAGTATAACATAATGTTTGTAGAGTTAGGGTCCTTTCAAGTTAGATTCCTTTGTAAATATGGATTTGTTTTTCCAATTTGAAATATCAAATATTTGACAAATGTTTCCTATCAATTAACAACATTAGTCAAACTTACAAAAACAAAAACTTCCAATTCAAGTCAATAAAAATCATTTGTTAAAAAGTGATAGATTTGCTATTTGTTGAATTGTATAAACACATATTGTCTTTGCACTATGAAAAACATAAATATGCAATTTTTAATTTTTAAAATAGTGAAAGTCCTTTAAGGTGACTAAATAATATTTTACATTCAATAGTTTTTTGTAATTTTTTAGATGGAAATATTATAAATAACAATTGAATGTGAATTTGATTAAAGGAGTCAAAACCATGTCGAATAGTGGTGAAAATTGTGAACTTCTTTACATATGTTTTTTTCTTGACATTTTAAAGTTATGTTAATCACTCCAAGTTGTGATAAATGATTAATATGAGTGTTGAAGAATTCAATTAATTTTTTATGGTTTTGGTTTGAATAAAGGACATTTGAATTTGAACAGGTGTTTTGTTATATTGTGGTTAATCTCACCAAGGACTAGGTAAGATTATTTTAATAAAATAGTTTTGATGGTAAAAAAATTAGATAATAATAACCTACTACCCACATTCAAAGAACATTCACAAATTAAAAGACATGAAATTTGAAACTTTTAGAAATTCAAAATATTTCTCAAATTTTAAAACTTTCAAAAGTTTTTTAACACATGTAAATGGGGTGTAATGTGCATGACATAAAAAAACAAAATTGTAGTTCATGATACAAGAAACAAAAACCTAAAATAATTTTCATATTTTTTGGTATGATTCAAGGTTATGATAAGTTTTCAACATGAAACACAGAATCTAGCAAAATTTACAAACTTTGAAAAGTTCATATTTACTCAACAATGATTAACACAAAACATAACATGTGATATATTGGGGAAACTATATATTTATTTAGCAACAAGTTGCAAAGGATTTCATTCAAAAATTCTTTCATACAGAAAAATGAAAAAGACTAAAACTGAGTCATAATTATTTTGTAAAGTAATCCTACTGGCTCTTTTAATTGTATTCGCACCCAATTTCAAAATGATTATAACATTGTTTTGAATGAAAAATGTTTTTAAGCACAATAAATAAATCATAAATATTGTATGTGCAAGGACATTTTGTTCAAAATTGCAAACCTTCCTTTCACCATATGAAAATACTATGCTACATACACCATTTTTTGCAAAAACAAAATGCCATGAATATTAAATGCATCTTTTGATATATGTATTGGTCCTAATCAAATCACCTACACCTTCTTAGGATGTATGAAACTTGATTGAATTGAATAAAATTTTCCACCTTACAAAAATACCTTTTTTTTTCCTATGACATTGTGTCACCCCTTTATGAGTTCAAAATAATTTGTACTAAATTTTTTTCAAATTTCAAATTTTAAGAATAACATTGAAAAAAGATGTAGAATCTAAATTTTAACAAACCTGCTCAATGTTTGAGGTCTTTAAATATTCAGTCAATACAAAAAAATACAATTGTTATTGTTCCACCCTAAAGGAACCTCGCCCAAAAATATTGTTTGGCATGGAAACTATAGTAAAATGAAGCTCACCACATATTGTACCCATTGTTTAGTGAGTGGGTTGATGCATATAAGGGGATTACATGTCTATCAATTTAAATTCATTTAGAATTGTGCACACATAGCAATAGTGTTGAATGATTATTTGGAACCTTGTAACCTACTTCAATGCACTTGAAATGGGATTTTCATTTCAAACATGTCATGTCAATAACTATTAATTTGTCAAATTGATCTAAATCTATTTCTATATATATATATATATAATGTTATTTATTATGTTGGGTTGGTAACGAAGATGTCAAATTACATAGAATGTGTCCGTTCACCATGCAGGTGTACTTGTTTTGTAAGATTTAAGTTTTTTTAACAAGACATTATATTGGAAATGTCAAGAATATGAATGCAAGGTTGAAACTACTTTAAGATTTTCTTGATATTTTTCACCATTCATATTAGCATGTCGTTTTTTTTTTTAAATGAAAATTATGAGCTTAGGTTTTCTTCTTTTCCTGAACATCAAAAATTTCATTGTGAAACTCATTAAAAACCTTCGTGAAGTCCTCAAAACCATTATGAAACTAAACCTTATGGATGAAAGTCTTTTATTTTCCTGGTCATTTAACTAATTTAATATACCAATTTAATCAAGATATTTTCAAACATTTAGTTACAATAAGCCAAGTATTTTGAGATTTCAAAAATTTTAGAATCTGAATACTCTTGTACACATCCAAGTTGATGATCCACTTTTTATAATGCATCAACATTTATTGATCCCAAACCAGTTGACTGGAAAATGCCATGTTTTTAGTAACAATATCGTAACGTTTGGTTATGAGTCATAATTTCAATATGTTGAAGAGCATAATTCACATCCTTTTTCACGACTTAAATGTTTCAGGTTTTCCTATACTAAGACTTGGGACAACAAAACTTTACTAACTAAATTACGTAGTAGTAAGTTTAACTTACTACTACAAAGCCTGGCCCCAAGTCCAATGCCTTAAGAATCTTTCCACTTTATTTAATGTTTCCCACTGGCCACCCTCCATTTCAACGTTGATTTGGCCTCAAAATATGGCCCTATGTCCCATTAATAAGCTCTAGGAGAAACCCTTTCATTTATAAAACTGAACTCAGAATAGTTATTAGGACATGGGGAGGGTGGGGGAAAGATTTTTTTTCATTTTTCTCGGCTTCCCAATGTGTTCAAAGTATGTTCCTTTCAAGTTCCCAATGGGTTCCCAATATTTTCCCCAACATTTTCTCCATACCTCCTCATTTTTTTCCATATGCTTTGGAAAATGGTGTCCTCCTTTCACCTATGTAGGTGGCCAAAGGGGAGGAACTGTACAATTCAAAATAGAGCCTTCTGTTTCGGGGATTCTCCATTGTTTCTTTTTTTTTTGGAGTGATGGGCCAATCAAATTGGCACATGTCCAAAAAAAAAAAGAAGTAAAAAACTTGGGAGGCACCTCATCTAATTAATAGGAGAGGTGACTATTTCCCCAAATTTATTTCCCTGCCATTAGCCTAGGCCAAGAAGGTAACTAACAGTTTTAGAAATAGAAATTGCATGCAGCCAATGGGAAGGTGCAGCACCCACTCCGGCACCCCAGCTTTCTAATTTCGGTTTTTGGGGTAGGGGGGAGGGGTGAGAGGTTTTTTATTTTTCATGAGTTGCTGGTGTGTTCCTACCATGTTCCCAAGTTGTTCCCCAAGTTCTCAATGTGTTCCTCAAGGGTGTTCCCAATAGCATCTAATATGAAACCCATATGTTTTGCCCAAAATCCTCCCCTTCTCACCTATATAGCCAGAGTGTTTGACGCGAGGGGTAATAGCCCAAGCGAAAAATTGTGATGAACCCTTTTGAGGAGAGAAATTTCATCCAGCCAATGGGAAGTGCAATCATGCTCTCAGGGTGCCTTGGTTTTTTTCCTTTTAAGGGTTTTTTTTTTTCAAGCTGTATTTGGTGTGGAGAGTGGACTGTCCAGTGTCGACTTGGACACTGGACACTGGACTTTCCATGCAAGTTTTATTGGGGGCGGCGGGGGGGGCGGGAGGGGAGGATTTATTTTCCTTTCAGCCAATAGGAGGGCACAAGGTGTTTATTCCTTTTGAGTTAGGGGGGGGAAAGGGAATTTTTATTTTTTTTCAGTTTCCCCTGTTTCCAAATGTGTTCCCACGGTGTTCCCTTTAAGTTCCTGATGGGTTCTCAAAATGTTCCTCAAGTTCACAATGAGTTCTCCAACATGTTCTCCATATAAGAACCTCACTTTTAGCTCATATGCTTTGGCACTTTCACCTATATAGGTGGGCCCAAGGGGAGGAACTATATACATCAAAAGCGAACCTTCTAATTTGAGGAGCCTCCATAGTTTCATTTTTTTGGGGAGCAATGGGCCAATCAAATTGGTTTTGGCCCAGAATTTTGACAGAGTTTGAGAGCGAACATTTCGGAGGCTTCACCAATCCCGAATTACCGCATCAAGCAACGTGGACACCATTTCTTTATAGTAGTAGATGTGAGGTTATTTCTTTTTCTCCTTTTTTGCGGGTGGGTAATTTTTGTAGGTGAAGGACAGTTTCAAAATACTGAAGTTTGTAGCGTGGTAGTCCCAAATGGTTTGCCTGGACGATTTGTTAGAAGTAGATTTCTCATTTCTTATGAGCTCCATGTAGGTAGATTTGAGAGATACTTTTGCCCAAAAGATTTGAGTACGGCTTCACATGCTCAATTATGAAGTACTGATTGTTGCAAGAGAATCATTGAATTTTTCAGTTCGGCTAAATTCGTCAATTCACAAGGCCATTATAAGGTCATCTAACATGTAGAGCAGTGCACTTTGTGTTTGAAGCTCATTTCTCAGATGTTGCTCTGCTTGGATGGACGTAGAACCCATGCATCAGCAGCAGCTTTGCAGGCGATTCTAGATTTGCAGTGCAACGAGCGTACTCAGAATTTCGTTGGCGGTCTTGAAACCTATCGTTGACTGAGAGAAAGGAAGGATGTGATGCGGGGCCGTGATATAAGCACCATGCCGAATTAGCTCCGTGGGTGCAAAGCTAGCTGGACTGGATCAATGGCTCTAGACTACGCCTTAAAGGAGCTGGGCTTTTAGCATCTCTCTTTCTCTCTCTCTCAGCCAACCATATGTTTGAGGATCCCCGAATTTACAGCGCCACGGCCTGCGTGACAGCTTCTGGGCGTGATCTGCGACACTGGTAACAATCTTGAGATCATAGTCAATATATATTGATGGGCTGTTCAACTCTTGCAAGTATAATATCCCGACGCAGAATCGGAGTCTTTTTCACGTGCTTGCAACATCACGCAGCAAAGTTTGACCACTCTCCAGATGGATGATTTTTTTTGTTTTGCAAGCCGTGTTTTCCTTACTCATGTAGAGTACTGTGAAAGGAGTTTGCCATCTGTGCCCAAAAACCAAATTGATGGTCATTGATCTACTTCAATCAGGAAGTGACATGATTCGCTGCGATTTGGAGGATTAACCTGTTCGGATTTGCAGCCTCACGCTTGAGCCTGGACGATCGAGGTGCAAAAACGTAGAGACCTGATCTTTTGTTTATGTGCAGCAAATTAAGATGCGTCTTGCCCTGCGGATCCTCGGGTCATCGAAAGATTCGCAGTTCCCGGTTATTCCGGAGCTCATTTCCAGACCTCAGGAGCTGCTGGCACTTGTCGGCGTTTTTCATCTGATGTCAAGGTAAATATGACAATCATGCTTTTTGAACTTCCAAAACTGAAAACTCTTTTAATGCCTTCTGGTCTACGATGCCTTAGACGAATTACAACAAGATCAAGTCATTTTTATGTCGTGTGATCGCGGCTACTGATCTCGAAAATGACTCAACTTGACTGTACTGTGGGTGTAGACATGCAGACTCTATGATTTCATGTTACACAACAGGACTTCACTTCGCTCTTTCCATATGTTGACTAAAACCAAAAGTCTAGAGACTAAAACTCCACTCGATGTAATCTCTGGATAGTTTCATGTGGGTTTTGAAGAATTTTGGTTCAATGAGTAGTTCATGATTCATTGGAAAATGGTTGGTAAGTTTACTTCATGGATAAATGGTTTCTGATTTAAATCTATCATTGTTATATGGTAGGGCCCATGCGAGGTAGAGCTGAGTGCAGGCCCAATTCCAGTAAAGCCTGTGTGAAAGACATGTCACAATTATTTCTTGTTTATTCCCCTGATATCTGGTGGGTTTCATGGGGCAAAAACATATTAAATAAGAGCGAGTGTTTCAAAAATTGTGATGCCCAGAGTTGCACGTGTTTAAGTGAAGGGGGACTCAAGAGAGACAGAAACGGACACATGGAAACCATTATGTACTGGAGTGACAAGTTTGAGCTTTTCAGAGGCTGTCAATCTCCACTTTGCAGGCATAATGAGAGAAGCAAATCTCAGCAATTTCCTACTCTTTGCTAAAGTATTCAAGTTTAGTGTTGAATTTTGGCTGAAAATCTAAAGATTTTTGTGACATTGAAGAATATTGGGACACCTTAATTTTCAGATCCTGCTTCATCTGAGCATTAAATGAGTCACAAGCTTGGTACTGAAGTTGTTGCTTGATTCATTCACTTGCCAATCATTGCCAATTGGAGAAGCCACATTACGAAAATTTCCCAAAAACAGGGCTTCAACCCAACATTTTCCCAAGTTTTGAAAGCTTCATTATTTTCTACTTGTCATTTCTCCAGCAAATCATGGAACCTTATTTAACATGATCAACACCCAATAAATACATTCCTTTCTTTTGTCATAATATTTTTTGGTTACCTTCATCAACAAGTGAATATTTTTTTTCATCAATGTACTAACATGGCGTGGTTAGCAAAGGATATCAATGGCCCTCCTCACACAATTCTACATGCCTTCTACAGGCCAAAGGTGTCAATAGCTTTGCAAAGAATGCAAGTCATTTTTATTTTGAGATGTATCATCATTGCAAATGAAGGCCCTTCAAGGGTTATTTTTGTTTTATGTTTTCCTTCCCTTTCCTTTCTAGTGGAGGAAGGCTTGAGGGCTCAAAACACAATCTGAAATTTCAGAGTGGCCACAAGCACCTTCACAATAAAAAAAATTTCTTGCTAGAACGACATATAATTATCTACATGTAATTACTTGTAGTTGAGCAACCTTAGTGGGTTAACTTAAGATGAATTCATAGTTTATTGATGTAAATGGTAGCTTTTCACAAACAAGCAAAGCCATTAGAAAGACAAGATGTTAATGTAATGTGGGTGTTATGTTAGTTCAACATGAAGGATAAATGTGGGTGTTTGCTTTTCAAGGTGAGTACAATATACACCTATATGGCAGGTTATTAGTTTTTGCACATTATCACAAGCTAGAACATCTTGTGTCAAATAATCACAATCATTTTCTTTTATTTTCCTTTTCCTCAAGCCATACTCATGTAGAAGGATACAAGTAACAATGCCATTTTTCCTACATTTGTCGACGATGGATATCTGGTGATAGGAGAGACACCACAACATGAGGTTAATGAATAGTTGTAAATACCTGAAACTACTAGGTGTCATAATGTTGAAAATTTTAGTTTCTAGAAGGTAGTGAAAAATCTAATATCCTTAGAATATATATACATATCAATGTTATGGATGCTGAAATTGGGTGAAAACAATTTGGTAGGACAAAAGGCTTAAACAATGTGTGGTATTCATTATGTTCAACCTATACCGAGTTAGCAATCATTATGTGATGGGCATGAATACATCTCTATCACCAAGGATCTAATGGATGGTGTGTGTGACTGGTTAAATCCACAAATGCTAGACATTTGGTTAGCTAATGCCCCTATGAAAAACAATGTAGAGGATGCAATGACTTCTGTGGTATGAATTTCACAACATATGATTTCAACATTTACATATCATATTGTTCCTTTTCAAATATCAATACTTTTTATATGATGTAGGTTTTCTTTTAAGGTTATTATAGTTTGTACTAGAGTTACTATCAAAATATTGATGTAATAGTTTTCCATTTTATCAACCTTGTACTTATGCATATTTGAATACAAAATAACCAACTTAAATGTTAAATTGAATGTTTTGTCATGTTTCATTTTCTTCGGTGGTCTACGCATATATTGTTTAAACCATTTGTATGGATCAATATTGTGCCCAATGTATATTTTGTTATTGTTTTAACATCTAGTGCTATACACAAAATGCTCTTATATGTTGTTTAAGGAGTTTTTCCCTTTTTTGTAGGTTCATTGCATTTCTAGAAAACATTATTTGCAGTTGGATTTTTCTTGTTGTTCTTTGATCCAAGAGGTCAACCACGATTTTTCTTTAGATTGGTTGGGTTGTCCTCTTCATGGGTTTCAATTGGACTAGCTTGTTTGTTATTGTCTTTAGATGTTTCAGGCAGAATAGTGTTTTCTTTAAAGGTTTCAAAGGTTGCCTTTTTACAACTTTTGTTTGTTCAGTGTCAAAATCATCAAGCTCAACTATTTTTGGAACATGTTGGGCATTGTTAGATTTTGGACTTTTGAGCACTTGACTTACCAATGAAACTTGTTGGTTGATCATTGATTTTTTTTGCAAGAGATTCCACCTTTTGAAAAGAAATAACAAAAGGCAAGGATGCAGATTCATCTTTCACAACTACATCCAACTCTTGAAAAACATTTTCCATGGTTTGGTAGGACAAAGAAACATAAGATGCCATGTGATTTTTTTGTCAAACTCAAAGTATGTACATTTGAGGTGGTATGGACTCAAAGTCCCCTTGTAGGTAGATTGTATTTCTTGACGAATGAAACCATATGCATCTTGCTTATTGAAATGAATGTCATCTTGGTCGTAGTTGACATTAAAGACATCCATGAAAATAAAAACATGACTTGAAATTTGCGAAAATTGTTAGTAATTGTAGATGACATGTTTAATCCTAAGTGACAAATTATATGGAGCTCTCATATGAACACTCACATTTTCCCCCTTATGTGGTTAATTTAAAGTTGAACCCTACATGACATAATATATTTCTACATTTGTATATGGACACTTCTTAATGAAGGAACTAGATTTCTAATTTTTACTTCATTACATAGTTTGGCAGATCTTTATTTTCAAAGGACTAAGTTCGAACTATGAATGTATGAAATTTCATGTTATTTGAATGTCAGACCTAGCACCTATTGTTGAATTGAAATATTCATGCAAAATAGCTATTGTACTTGCATCTATCCTATTAAATTGGGTTTTATTTCACATTGTATCTAAAGATATTAATGTCCTGCTCTGTAGTTCCACTTGGAGATGAGGGCTAACTATGCTTTGTGTGTGAATGCAAAATGGTGTATAAAAGTGATCAATGTTTAAATGAGCACAACCTTTCAAATTGACATCAACTGGTAGCGAGTCCTTCAATCCTTTGGACTTGTAAAAACTAAATTGTAACCTCTTAGTTTGATGGATTATAATCTATTTCAGACATTTGCATGAAGATATATTTTCAAATTATGTTTGTGTACTTTTATTGTTAGATCAAATTATGCCATGAAAGGCAAGGACTTTGTTGCAAAAAAACTAAAAATCAAATTAAAACATGACACTTTGGATTTGGAAACATGCTATCATGATCAAAGATTCAACTATCTCTATCAATAGGAGTGTGTGGAACTCTAATGGAAATTTATTGGTGCTAACATCAAAATCAAACAATATTACATTTTTTTGTCACAACTTGGTCTAAACTTACAATTGGGCCTTTGTATGTAGAATACCTAGACACGGCAAGTAATTGTTGTATGTTGAGAAAAATATTGTCTTTTTTTGCACCCAATTATTTATAAACTCTTTTAGTTGTCCATAGCTTTGAAATGATTGTTTGGTTTGAAAATCCCAACATCCACGATTGTCCAAAAGTGTTCTTGGCCCATGGTAGCACACCATTATTTTTTTAATGGTGATATTGATGTTTTGTTTGTGCTAACACATGAAATTTATGTTATTCAATTGGAGACAAATGCAAAGAATGTTGAACACATTCAATCTTGGGTGAGCTATAAAAGATTCAATCATATGCAACATGTTGCATTGGGAACATTGGTTATGTTGATTGAAAACATTGATTTAAAAGTTGGTGCTGCAAATGGAACCATTGGAATTGTAACAAAGTTGGAATTTGATTTAAAAGATAATGTTTATAGCATTTCCATTACACTCAATCCATGAAGATGCTGCAAATAGTTCGGAAAAAATCAACTCAAAACAAATATGATTTTCAAGGACAATTTTACAAAACATCATTTCTTTTAATGTTCGGTTATGCAATTACAAGGCACAAATTCCAAGGTGCAATAATATCATCCAAAGTGATGATACATATTCACAAATCTTTTGCACGAGCATTAATGTATGTAATGTTATCTACAGTCACAAGTTGGAAATTTTTGAAAATTGTTAACAATTTTCAACCTTTGAACATTTAACCTATGTTGCCATTATTTTTTTTAAATGTGAACATTGTTGTAAATGGAAATACTAACACATGTATCATTGTAATTTTGTATGCACTATGTGCAATTGTTTTGATTGGTTTTACCAATCTCCTTTTCACTCAACTCACAAATTGGGCATACTTTTCTAGGTTGAATTATATTTTTAAAATTTTAAAGGTGTCATTTCTTACAAAAATCCCAATTGACTAGCCAAATGGAAAATTTAATAGCTTTCCTTGTGTCATTATGACCTTGGTTTCATGAACCATTGGAACAAAAAATATAAACAACCTTCCATCATGTATATAAATATTTTTAAAATTCATTTAAACTTTTACTTGCTCATGATTATGATTTTTTAGAATTAATATGAGATGTACCCACATCTAATTAAAATCAATGATAGGAAATCCAAATTCTAATAAGTGTTAATTGGATTTTGGTGTTTCAATTTCCAAAACCAACCATAATATTAAAACACATTACTTTTAAAATCATTACACACCGTATAGAATTTTTATTTGAATTGAGATGCCCTTCACCCACTTTGCATTATTTATTATATTTATTGAACATCAATTTAAAAGGATTTTGAAACAAAAACGTTTTTGTTCCTTCTTGACTATGACCATGCATTGCACATCCAATTTACTTGGTAGAAAAAAGAAAAAAATGACCCAACAATTGAAAGGGGAAATATATGAATACCCTTCATAAAATTGGGCATTAAGCCTACCTCCACTCCATGTCCCAGAAAGGACCAACTAATTATTATATGCTTCTTGGGACTAGTATTAGTTCTAAAACATGCTTTGTTATTTTGCCCTTTTGTGACCATGTTTGGGTTTTGCTTTTGTGGCTCAGACTTGGGTCCTCTTTCTTTGTTATTTTGTTTTGCCTTTGTTAAATGTTTTGGTTAACATTTGGAAATTGCTAAGGTTCCATTAAAAAGGTGGATAACCAAAAGCACTTGCATGATTTATCAAATTTTGTCAACATGATGATTTTCAAATCAAAAGGCCTATAAATGTTTAATATCAATGGAAAGGCGATTTCTTCTTTTAATGCATGTAGCTTATGTAATTTGATAATTATTTTGCAAATAAAATCAACATCATGGAAAGATTTGATTAAGTGTACTTGAAATAAGTCTTAACTCATTTAACTTACACTCACAACCTACTCATATTTTTGTTTTAGAAATTCATCTAAACCTTCTTTTTAGAACCTATATTACCTAATCATTATTTAATGATCTAGATGACTACCAAGCCAACCATTTAGACTTAATCGTCATAAGCTCAGACAACAGTCCTAAGCAAATAAAGGATTCATTTATGTTATGCAATTCCATCTCTACGCAAATCAACAACATATTGTAATTTATAGAATTAATTAGCTTGATTTTGTAATTGTATGTAAGTTCTTTATTTTCCAATGTTGTGATGTTGAAAATTTGGCCAATGTTTTCAAAAAATTAGAAAATTTAGTCAAATTTACACTATAAAACAAAAAAATTGTAAAAACACCTAATGTTCTTGTAAAAAGTGACAAAATTTGTCCAAAACATTTTCTATGGTACAATATTATAGTGAAATTTCACCACTACAAAAGTGGGGTGCAATTTATTAGCCTAAATCACTATGAGACCTTAAAAATGAAATAAGTTCATTGCATTTTACTGATTTCACCCTAGTGAAGTTATTTCATTATAATATCACTATGTAAACGTCATGTTTCATTGCTAATTAACATAATTAACTATTATAATTTATTGTAATAAATAGGTTTATTTCTGTGATTTTTTAATATTTTATCTATGTTACTATATGTTATTATAAATTATTTTATCCTAAGTATAATAACTTAAAATAATCTTAAATATAATATCATCAGCTAAGGTAAAAAAACTTACAATATAAAATAATAACCTATGAAAAATAATTTAAAATATCTTACAATATAATAACTACCAATAAACTATGATATTATAACATAGAATATCCAACAATATTTTATAATACAATAATCACCAATAGTTGTAATATAATATATAATAACCATTAATGGCTTACAATGGAATAACCACCAATAGCCATTAATAATATAATCACCAATAACCATTAGTATGATAACATTAATAAGCACCAATATCCACAAATATAATATTCACCAATAGCCATTAATAACCATCAATATCCACTAAAAAAATATTCACCAATAGTCATTAATATAATAGCCAGTAATAGCCAGTAATAGCCACTAATATAATAACCATTAATAACCACCAATATTCACTAATTGAATATTCACTAATAGCCATTAATATAATAACCATTTATAAACACAATACCCACCAACAGAATAACCACAAATATAATAACCATTAATAAACACTAATATCCACCAATAATCATTTGTGAAATAACCACCCATAGCCACAATGTAATAGTTATTAATGGCCATCAATATAATAGCCACCAATAACCATTAATAGAATAGCCACTAATAACCACTAATATAATAACCACCAATAACTAATAATGTAATAGCCACCAATAACTAAAAATACAATAACCACTAATACCCAGTAATATAATAACCACCAATAGCCATTAATAAAATAGGCGCCACTAGCTGTTAATAGAATAGCCAGCAATAGTTGTTAATACAATAACCAGCAATAATTAATAATATAATAACCACCAATAACTACTAATAAAATAATAATTAATAGGCATTAATGACCACCAATAAAATAAGTATTAGTAGCCATTAATAACCACCAATAGCCCCAATATAAGAATAACCAATAACCATATATTAGAATTATTTATTGCCAAAAATAATCTAAGGTGAAATAATTTGTAATAAATAAATAATTTAACATGAAATAAGTTAAAATAACCAAAAAATAATTGAAAATAGCCATAAATAACCTTAAATAATGTAGGGTAAAAAAATTTTAAATTAATGAAAAATATTCATATAATAATTCAAAGTAGTTTAACATAAGTAATATTATTATATTAACAAAAATCTTATCCATTTATTAAACTTTTTTTTTCAAATGAATGGTTATTGAATTGTTATTGAATAATGATATTCAAGTTTTTTTTTGTTCAAATGATTTTTAACTTTCAAAAGGAAATAAATGTAATTATATGAATTATTTTAAAAAATTAAAAAGTAAACTCGAATCATTTCATTTGAACAAAATCTTAATAAGATATGAATTTTTAAAATTTATGATTTTGTAACGTTTAAAATGAAGTATTTAATAAATAGAATGTAATGTAACATATTACCACAAGTGGGGTGGCTTGATGGTAAGGTTGTTTGACTCCATTCCAAAGGTCAAGGGATCAAACCTTCTAAGTGGTGTTGTGTGTGATCAATAATGGTATGTGAACCGAATATTCTCCTATCTAATTCTTAAAATAGGTGCCTAGGTTGATTATTTGGCCTCCTTACCTAGGCTAGGTAAAAACCTAACCTATGTAATGACACATATCAATAAATTATAGGTTAACAATCATGAAATATCAATTATATATTAAATAATTAAATGTTAATTGTTTTCTATGTTGGTTAATTAATTAACTAGCAAGTGAATGGTTTGGTAAATTTGTATTTCAGTTGAGTGTAACCTTGTTTCACTAGGAATTAGTGAAACAATTCATTGTTTGTAATAACCTGTCCCTATTCATTAGGGAGTTAAACAATTTCACCATATAAAAATGTCCCAATTCACTCAAAATCTAATCAAACCTAGAGTGAACGAGGATGCATTTTGTAGTAGTGTTTCAAACTCAAAAAAAATTTAAAGAAATGAAAAAATAGTTTAAAATGATGGTTTTAAGGTAAAGAGAATGGAATCAGTGAAAAATAATGGCACTTAGGATTTGGGCAACTTGCCACTAAAAAGAATTAGTTCACTTCATCGATTGGTGCCCTTTAAAAAGGTGCCAAATTTGGATTTGAAAATAAGATTGAAACAATTTTGATTGTCTTTGGGTTTTTCATTAAGTTTGACTCCAAATTTAGATTTGGGTTTCAATACCAAACTTAATATGTTAACATGGATTCAAAACCCGCCAAAAATTAAACCTAATAGGTTTTTGATAAGGTTTAGATATTAAGGTTAGATAGGGGCTAAGGCCTTAGGTTTAAATAATGTTTACGGTTTCTAGGCTCTATGTACTATGTTTAAGATTTAAGGTTCTAAGGTCATAGGTGTTAACTCCTAACCTTAAGCTTTAATATGTAAAGGCCTCTCCAGTGGTGGGATTAAAATGTTTTACACAAATATGTTGCAATGGTTCATAGGTGGTTCCTTATGTCGGATAGAAGTTCAAATAGGGCCCATGTCAAGTGGAGGCCATTGTTGGCTAATCATTCCCTATGTTGTTCTCTATTGTTATTTTTGGGAACATGCTGAAAAACACTTTGGGAACTTAAAAATAAACCATGCAAACAACCTAGAACATGGTGAAAACACCAAAATCTCAGAAAATTGAAATGCTTAAAAAATAAACTTTCAAAGCATCCCAAAAATAAGATGAAACCAATTCCAAGCTTAACCCCAAGGTTTTTATAAGGATGGACTTGTTGAACCCAAAATTGTTCGTCAAATTTTTTTGATGCAACCACAAAACCAACAAGTTTTAATTTTCAAAAATAACCCCAAATTTGAAACCATGGAATTTTATGTTTAAAAAATATATTAGACCTAGACCCAACGATTCTTGAAAAACCCCAAATCCATTAATAGAATTGTTTGAAATAAAATTGTTGAATGTTGTTATTCCAATTGTAATAACCATCTTATCTAGTGGATATTATTTTGCAAGATATTGAGTGAGATTTGGCCCTTTTTTAAAGATTATATCCTTGTCATACACTTTGAATGAAAAAAATTGAAAAAAAAAAAAGAGATCTAACTCATTCACCTATTTTGAAAAATGGAATCGATAAATATTTTAAGAATGAAATGTGATATTTGCCTAGTACTCCATTAGACCACTTGGTCAACTTGCCGAGGAAAAATGAGTTAGATAAATGGATCTACCACTAAAACAAAGGATGCATCCATTTAGTTTTCACCCAAGTATTAGTCAATTTTGGGTAAATCCACATATTGAAACAAGGATAGACAACAAGAGACTTTCAAAGCCAAATTTGTTGCAAGGGTTTTACAATCAAATCAAGAGGCATAAATTTTGGAAAGTCTTTCTTACTACTTGTTGAATGGGAAACATTAGAACAATTATTGTTTATACTATCCAAATCAATTACAATTTGTCTTCATTTGGATGTAATGCTAATCTTTTTTTAATTATGAATTATAATGGTTGAGCCCCAAGGGTGCATCATCACAAGAAAAATAAAGTATGATAGTACTTTGAAAAGGCATTATACGAACTAAAACAAACCACTCTAGCTTGGTCAATATTCATAATATATTTGGTTATTAAAGGCAACAAGGTTCGCGTAATATAATGACATGTATTACCACAACATTAATACAACATTTACAACTTAATCTGTCACTACAATCTTATAATTAATGAATTTCTACAACGTTCATAACTTTTTTATTAGTTTAATTTTATATGTTATTAATTTACTTAAATTATTATAATTTTTTTCAAAACAATTGAATGAATTAAAAATTAGTTCATGCAACATTTGGAAATAACAATGGTATGATTCATTAGCCTTGGGCTTATAAAAACTTCCTTAACTTGTTTTAGCTTTAGTTGTAAACTCATCTTCATGAGAATAATACATTTATCCGTCGACTCAAAATATTGATCTTAAACCAATACATTACATTTCCTTCATTGAAATATATTACGTTTTTATGCATTTAATAATAAAATGTTCATACAATTAAACACATTAAGTTTTTTTTTAAAGAATGCATTTATAAATTGAATACCAATAGTGTGCATACCCAAACTTACTTCTTTTTGCATCAAAAAATAATTGCACTTAAATCTTTGCACATGCTTAATTTTTCCTATTAGATCCTATGACCATTTTTTTTTTTAATCAAACCTAAATTGGAACATCAATCTACAAGTTTTCATTATGTATTTCCACTTTTCAACCCCCCATTTTTTTTAATTTTAAAAGGGAGTAACCATGTAACACCTTTCATTTAGGTGGCCATTTTCTGAATTGGTTGTATGTAACAAAAGTACTAAACAATCTTTGACCTTAAATTAACCTTGCTCATAATTAAATTATTAGGTCCATCAAATTTCAAAATTAGGTCAAATTATGACCATAAATTCTCTTCAAGAATTGAAACCCAAATAAGACTCATGTTTAGTTATCATTTTTTTAAAAAAAATTCAACCTTGATTTTGGCTAACTTTTAGTCTTGTGGAATTGCCAACATTGGCCCTAATTTGTTTTTTCAATTTGACAGTTTCACCTATCATAAGGTGATAAGCCTAATTCTTTTTATTCTCAAACCTTCAAACCAACCAACTAACAATTAAAGTTTTAAGTTTATCCATCAACCAATCTATTGCCTATATATGAATAAACATTTTTTACCACCAATTGTTTACATTTTTAAAAAGATCTCAAAGTTTATAGGGTTATTAGTCACCCATGATAATAGTGGAAGCTATGACATCAAATTCATGGGTCTGATTTCAAGGGTGTTGGCTCATTGGTATAGCCCCTTTAAGACCATAAAAGGTCATGAGTTCAAACCCAATGGTGTGCATTTGTAACTCCTACCAACCATCTACCATTGAGCTTGACTTAGTAGTGCCAATGGCTTGTCAAGTCACTTTTGTGCTTCAAATAAAAAATGAAAGAATCATGGGTTTGAATGCCACATAGATAACTCCCAACATCTTGGTAGGTAACATTCTTAGAATAGGTTAGAAGCTTTCCATGGGAATACATCTTTAAAGTATCATAATACAAACAACCAAATCACATAGTCATTCATTCATATGCATTGATACTCACACCAAATGACTCGATGGTCATTGAATGTTAAACACACACCTAGTGTTTCACAAATTTAAAAAAACTATGACAAAAAATTGTTATTTGTGAACACAAAATTGAACTATTAACTAATGATTGAATTACATATAATGGGAAATGGTCATAAAAAAATTAACTAGTGGTAGTGAGCAATTGGAGGCATTTTAGAACTCCTATATATTTTTGAACACTAATTATATGTTGAACATCATGTTGTGAGCTATTTGAGTTGACTATGAAGGTAATATGCAAATTAATTTTTAATGCAAATGATAATTTAACTAGCAAGTGCAACTAAAAATGTTGATACATGTTGATACCATGATTTGCATGAATTGAGCTATGAGAAATGCTACAATTGAATGTTTATAATGTTCCAACACTATCAAGTGTTTTTTATAAGATGTATGTCTTGTATTTATATGGATTCTAACCTATTAACACATGTACTTATAAATCAACATATAAATCATCATTTAGTAATAATAGTTTGGTCGTGGATTTGAACTATTTGTTCAATTTAAGAATTGACAATGTTAAATCAATAGTTACCTTGTTAAGGATGAAATGAAACACTAAGAAATAAATGGAATGCACAATATTAATGGTAACTTTGTCACACTAATATTTCAAGGGTCTTGATCATTACTTTGATTCTTTAACATTGCACTACATTACTCAAGATGCAAGTGCATCAATTTTTTTGCTAGGAAATGGCTTGAGTCTATTTTGATGAATACCATTGAACTATTAAAAAAGCTTTGCAAAAAGGATTCCTTGGAAGTGTAATAAAGAAAATTGTCACACAACATGTCTTTATTCATGTAGTAATTTCAACTAAATTTTGACAATTTAACTTTATGAAGTTGAATTGTTTATGGCTTTTATGTTTATCTAAATGATATTTGTTGAAAACTTAATGTTTGACCAACACACACACAAGTTCAAGCATACGATGCACCATTATTCATCCATTATAATATAATCTCAAAATTGAATGACTACATTGTTTTGTTTTTTTAAACATTTTAAAGAATGAATACATACAAGTGAAAATCCCCGTTATATGCTACAAGAAGTTATTAACAAAATGGTGACTACCAATAGTAAGATTTAAATGGCGATAACACCATAACTATTATTTTAACTAAAAATATATTATTATTTTAATAAAACAACTAAGTTCTAAATCAATTGGACCCAATTCTACATGTTCATGCATATAATGATAATGTAAGTCCATGTGCTTGGTGTGAACATGTAGTATTGGATTTTTGGTAATTTTCAAATCACTAGAATCATCACCCCACATTTTTGTGGTTTTGTTACCTTTCAAATGGGTATTTTTTATGAAATTTTTTTATATTGAACATGCTCCTTTGTTCCTTCCACCAAAGATTTATATTTTCTTAATGTCTAAATAATCTATTTTTACAAAGTTAACAACACTAATTGGTTTTGTCTTATTACTCTACATGAAAGGACTATAGCCAAGTTGAAAAATGGAACTAGAACATTTAAATGTTAAGGTAACATATTTTTCTATGAAATTTTGTCAAACTACCAAACAAAAGGAATATTATGTTACAATATTCCATTTAATCTATAAAAAAATAAAACAAATTTGCCACATTTGGAATTTAATTTTAATTTTGTAACTTTTTTACTAGTTTTTAAAATATTTAAACAAGTTTTTAAAACTTGCAACCATATAATGTTTAAATCATTCTCACCATATCAATGATTAATGTAACATAAAGAAATTTAAATAAATATTTTTGCACTAAACCTCAATATCCGTACTTAAGGAAGCAAAGGTTGAATTATCTTTAATGACATTGACCTACATGAATACATAATTTCAATGACATTTGTGACCTATATGAATATAGTTAAATTGGACTCAAGTCACTTTGAACATAGCACATGTATATGATCACAACATTGTTGGATTACTATAAATCTTCTTTAAAGTTATGAAGGCCCAATGACATGTTGTTGAACTAACACTAAACCCATTGACAAATTTTAATATTTTTCAAAAATAGTTTTGAAGAAAATTCTACTATAGTCCAAATAGGTTGGTGTAATCCTACACGCCATGGTAAACATGATAAAAATACCATGTTTGCATGAAGAAACTTAATATTACACTATTGTACCACAATTATATATTTTCAACTTTTTAAAACTATTATGCACAATTCTCAAAAATGTGCATACCATGAAAATTTTATTGTTTGCTTCAATGAATTGCCCCTTGGTGCATATTAATCAAAGACCTCAATTTTTGCAAGGTAGCCCATGTTCTCCATATACTTACCATGCTTTTATGATTACAATTTGAAAACTTTGGTGATCTCCAAGCTACTAGCCTTGAATGAATTCATAGTTCCTACTTTACATCAGTTTGATGGCATAATGGTTTTTTATTGGTTCCAAGCTAGGTAATTACTAATAACACCATGTAACTTATGGATTTTTGTTACTTAAGCCCATTTTACACTAGGAGTCAAGGAGTCAAGGTCAAGGTTGAACTCAAATTGAACATCCTTATTGGTGCAATCACTAAAATCAGCCCCAATGTTTCTACACTAGGCTGAAAAAAAAATTAAATTAATCTACTACATTAGCCTTGGCACCCCAAGGCAAAAAAATGATACTTTGATTCCTATAAAATAGGAGAGCAATTTCCAACCCTTAGGGCCAACGTTGCTACAATAAAATATTGTTGTTTTGATGAAATCCACACCATAAGATCAAAGTAAAGTTTAAACCTAACCATTTTTATTTATTTTTTCATCTCTCTTCATTTTCTTCTCTTTTTGTTGAGCCTATGTGTTTGTTTGTAAATGATGGAGGGAGTTTCTAATTTTCTAATAGATCCATCCAAATTTCTCTTTTGTTATTTCATTTGTTTCCATAATGAAAACAACCATTTGTGATCATTGCATTATAATGTTGATGAAATGCAAATTTTTGCAATGTCACAATAACAATATTAACATGTGAAATTATCATGAAAAACACAAAAGTTACAAAAATCTTGTGTTTATGTTTATTCATGATGGTTTGACTTTTAAAATATAGCTTGAGAAACGAAGTAAAAAAGAGAAGAGGAATGATACCAAGAAAGAAAGAATGAAAGCATACGAAGGGTTCAGCCTTTGTTTTTAATGACTTTACACATGAACTCATTGGACCTGAAACAAGCTAGGTGTGTTTCCCCATACATGCTTGGTAAAGCTAAAATCATACATGCATGTTTGTTATCTTAGGTCAATAATGAATTTTTATAACATAATAAACAACAACAATACAAACAAATTAATCAATTATAAAATAATTTGATCATGATTTTGTTATCAAATCTTCATCAGAACCTTATTGAAGTTTTAAAAATAACATCAAATTAATTAAAAAGATTTATATCTCAAAAATGAATCTCACATTAAAATTTTAATATATTTTAAAAATTGATATGTTCTATTTTAATCAATTCTTGCATGATCTTTCAAATCAATTTTCTAAGAATCTCATTTTACTAAGATTTAAAAAAATTGAAGCTAATTATTTGTATGTTTATCAAACAAACTTCATTTTTAAAAATTAACCGTATGAATTGTCTTTTATATTTCATAGCACTACTACAAAATGTGGGTGCAGCTCACTGGCCCCCATGCACTAGATCACAAGTCATAGTACGCCATCTACTAAAAGGCTCAATTTACTTAATACCTAGTTCATAGACATAAGGTCATTTTAGACAGTGGAGTACAACGAAACAAATGGGCCTATTTTGAAGCAAATCTCACCTTAGAATTCCTCATGTTCAGAACAAGGTAGGGGAAGACAAATATGCTACTATTTTTTAAAAAATCCCATTGGTCCCACAAACGAAAGTTATGCTTTTTCTAAATGTAAAACAGCAGAAATATTTCTCTTTACTGAAAGGATGACAAATTTGTGCCACCAAAGAAGTGTCATTGCGTTTCTAGTTTTCTTGGTCTTGGACCAGAGAGATGTTAAACACCCCTCCCCTCTTAGGACCTTTGTGGGTGTCAGAGCATCTCCACCAACGCTCAGTATGTGACCCGGCAAACATATTTCTCACATCCAAGTTTTAGTTACTAACTTTTTTCCAACCCCACAGATAAAACTGAAACTGGGACTGCATGTATGTGAGAGACTACTACTAGCCACCCATTTGGACCGATCAAATTATGTAGCCAATCAGACACAGGGATTGGTCAATAAATCCAATTTGAATCTATTTATTAGGCCACTACAGGGCTCCTCCAGGCTCTCAAAGTTATGCAATTTCCAAGGTCCCAGCAGCCTCCCAGTGGTTTCACAGGATTTCATCCACACAATCCAGTAAACTTCATCCAATATTTATAGTGCAGGGTCACATACTGACGGTTGGTGGAGATATTCTCAGTGTGGCGCTAGGGTAAACCGGCCCATCACCAATCGTCTGCCTATGACCGAACATTTTGGCAGATCTTTCTCAATTTTTCTCCATTTTGAGTGATTTCAAATGTTATAGGAACGCCTTCTCAAGCTCTACGAATCTTCTTTCAAATGTAAAGTACAAGGACCAGCCATAAAAGAGCAGTAAAAAATATGTTTTTTTGAATTGCAAAAAGCGGTTTTTTTCATTTTTCTTCATTTTGATCCCTCCGACTGTCAAACCTCACAACCTTCTTATTTGTTATTCATTTTGAACGATTTAAAGTGCTATACTAGCACCACCTGAAATTCTACCAATCATATGTGAACTCTAATAGCAACAGAGCAACATACAAAGAATTTTTTGGGTGATCAGGAACTGGCCATTGTAATGTTCAGTGGTTTGTTTTTTTGAGTTTTTTGCGGCCTCTACTTTGGGGGTTGTAACTTTTCCAAATCTACTCTGTTTTTGACGATTTTTAATGTGCCAGATGCGCCAATAGGAGGGGCTCAAATTTTGTTTTGACACCAAAAACAATGGAGCCCTCCCCTTGAATCTGGCCTGCCCTGAGTGCTTACGTGTTTGGTGTACATGTTTGGTGACCGGCTGAATGACCGTAGGATGTGAAGACCCATATTTCAGTTGTAAAACTGGACAAACCTCAGGAGGTCACACATGTGAATTGTTGTTTAAGAGTGGCTATGCTATTCATGTCATAGATTCTAGTTTCAAACACCTTAGATCTAGAGTAGACTGGTTGATGACCGTACACAGTGTGTATTAGAAAGCTTAAAAAATTTGGACATTTTTTTGTTGTTTATGTAGTTAAAAGAGGTATTGTAAACATTCACTTGGTGCACCCATAACCATGAAGATTGTCAAATATATATATATAATAAATGAAAAACATATGGGGTCTCTAAATAAGGGGGTGAAAAATTAATGATGGGTGTTCTGAAATAGTTTATGATTTGAAGCTTTAAAGCTTTGGAAATTTCTTTTTGCCTAACAATTCAAAAAGATTTTGTAAAACTTCATTTGGTGCACCCATAGCTTTTTAGATTGCTCAAAATATAAAATATATAAAATAATTATAAGATTTGAAAGGAAGGGGGTTTTAATGTTTTTTTCAAATAATTTATTATTTGAATATGTCATCCCAGCATTGACTGTCTCTAGCTTAGCAAATGTTTGCATGTAAAATCCATCACATTACATGTTATCCATTGCATTACAGATCCGAAATTCAATTGTTGTGCAAGATCCAAGAGATCCAGACTTGTGTTCAACAAAATGTCAGAATCTACAAAATATCCTTCTTCATTCAGTTTTCAATAATTGATAAGGACCCCGATTTGAAGTCTTGTTTTCTTATGAACAAGCCCCATGATCATCTCCCTCCTGAGAGACACAAACTAAAGTGCAATGTCTGTTTTCCAGTTTTGTTTTGTGTTTGGAACACAGTAACATACTGGATTGACAAGACGTTAGCAGTTTTTATATACTTTTGCAACCTTGCATAGACCTCAAATCTTGGCTGGCAATATTGTGTGTTGTGACATATTTTTATAGTAGAACTCCTTATTGAGGGTGTTATCCTCATAAGTCCTTGTACATAGGGGATTGTAGCCATTTTTATATATAGCCAAATTGACAATCATCCACAAGAAGATTTAGCCAAATTTTGCTACATACCAATGTTGGGTGTGGACCCAGTTTGTTGGTTTTGAACCATAGGTTTTGGTTCCAGTTAGTAAGAACCAAACTGGATCTGGGTCTGATTTTCATTATCTGACCTGGAACCAGGTTCCCGATTATATTTGGGAGTGGAATTGAGAATTTTTGAAAACTAAGTTACTAGAAGCAAGGCTTAATTCATCAATGGTTTTGGTCCAAGTTAGTCAGAACAGGACTTGAACCGGGTCTGATTTTTGGAACCAGAACTCGAACCAAAACCTTTTTGAAGAAGAAGAAGAACCAAACACAGAACCAAATTCCCAATTCCATTTATGCGAGGAACTAGAACCAGAACCGGAATCACTTTTTTTTTTGAATCAGAATTGGGAGAAGGGTTCTTTTTTTTAATTAAAAATTTGGCAACTAGAAAACCAAAAAAATGCTAATTATTTTCCATTTTGAAAACATTTTCCATTTGGCAAAAAATCACCCTAAAAAAAACCCTGGTTAAGAGGATTTACAAGTGTAATAAAACCATCCAATAGGTGCCTTATCCAATCCCAGTTCCATTTATGTGTGAACTAGAACAGGAACTAGAATCATTCTAATTTCTTCTTTAGAACCAGAAACAGAATTAATTTTTCAAAATCAGAACTGGAAATAGGTTCTTAAGATTTTTTAAAGAAATTTGGCAATGAGAAAACTGAAAAAACACCAAAGTTTTGCCATTTTGAAAAAATTCACCATTTCACAAACATTTGCCCCAAAGACACACTTTCAAGGTGCCTTGCAAGTTTAATAACACCCGCTAAACAGGAACCCTTACACTTTACTACCATAATAGGTAGTTAGATTCAACAGTAATTAATTCTAATAAATAAAATTCCGATGTTTTTGGAATAAAATATTAAAAGATATTCCAAGTAGTTAATAAGTGTAAAATGCATTTTTTAATATAAAATATATGTCTAATGACTGTGCCAAAATTCTGAGAGATAATATGTTAAATATTCAACATTAAACTATCGAACTTGCTATGCTAGTCCAATATTGTGTTCCCTTGGCTTGGGGTGATGTACCTGTGAAATCGAAACAAGTGAATATTGAACTCCTTATTGAGCTTCTTGACTCCTAAAGTATAATGGCTTATAAGAGGGCTATCCTAAGGCATGGTCACAAATATATTTTTTGAGTTGAGGCATGACCTATTGGGTTACTATTGGGGTTGCTTTAATTTAATGTTGGAGTTTGGTTATGTAACTTGTTACTTAGATAACCAACTGATGAAAACCTGAGGTTTACAAAATTAGACCTGAATATTTACACTGTCAATGTTTCTTTTATTGCCAGCAAATTATTGTCAAATTTTAACTCGAAAATTAGGATTTCAACCTGTACAAATGATTTTTCATGGAAAAAATGACCCAAATAGATGGATTTCTGTGATAAGATCCAGTATTATATATATTGTAAAAGATGACGGGGTGTTAAATGAAGCTGCCCCTGAAGCTGCCCGGTCCGTCATCCACCCCATCGTCCGTCTGTCCATCCGTCCTGTCATGGTCTCTTGACTCTAACGAGGCGGAGAAAACAGTGGATTCTGCCAAATTATATTGTTCCCAGAAAATGAACTCAGCAAGTTCCAATTCGTTCAAAACCAGCAACAGTTAAACTAGAAAACATTCCATCCAATTCCTGAAGTCGGACGGACAGTGACGACGGACAGTAGCTAAATATACAGGCCCTTGCACATGGCTGCCAGAAATTTACCTACCTATGTCGATACCTACCATAGAAAAAGATAAGTGAAGCCACTTGGGAGGTAGGAACACTGGACAGGACCTAAACCCTAATAGTAACAGGGTAGGAAAATGGTGAGAAGGTGAAAGGTAGGTTTAAAGAGAACTCACTACCTACTTTTCGCCTTTTCACGGAGTCAAGCTAAGGAGGTAGGAAAAAGAACCAGAGAGGGAAATAGGCAGGCACGAAGGTAGGTAGGTAGGTAGGTAAGGGGTGGTTTTTGAGAGAAATAGTGAGAAGGTAGGTAAGGTGGGTAGTGAGAAAGCAGGAAATGAGAAAGTAGGTACAATAGCCTGGGAGGTAGGAAAAGAAGCACATAGGTAGGTAGGAAATTTGATAGGTAGGTGGGTCTGTAGATTGGTAGGTAAGTTGTGGTTTTGGAAAGGTAAGGGGTGGTTTTTGAGAGAAATAGTGAGAAGGTAGGTAAGGTGGGTAGTGAGAAAGTAGGTACAAGAGCCCGGGAGGTAGGAAAAAAAACACATAGGTAGGTAGGAAATTCGATAGGTAGGTGGGTCGATAGATAGGTAGGTAGGTTGTGGTTTTGGGAGAGAGTGGGATTTTTATTTCACCTGTGCATTAGGCACAGGGCTCACACTAGTATACTTGTAACCATGAAATTGCTACACAACTAACACTTTTTTTGAAGCTGGTCAAACCAAAGTTTTATTTATATTATAATTTGAAATCAATATTTTGTAATAATGTAAAAGAGAAACATTTGGAAGGCAATAACCATAAAAACTTGTACATAAACAAAGAAAAAAATGCAAATATAGAAGAAAATACATTCGAGGTTTTTCATATAGCATATATATATTTTTTAATTTATAATACATAGTTTATGTAGCCCATATGTAAGTTTGCATAGACCTAAATAGGACCAAGTGCCCCTAAGTAGTTTTTAGGAATGCCTACAAACGCTATATAGCCTAAATAACCTTTATGTAACCTAGGAAACCCATATATAGGTAGACCATAGGTAGGCCATAAATGGGCCAATGACCGTGGTAACTTAGGTAGCCTTTAACTATGAATGAAATAACCTCTAGATAGTTTGTAGGTAGCTTATGTAACCCATATGTAACCCTATGGAAACTTATGTGGCACTTAAGTAAGTCATATATGTAGCCCCTAAATAGCTTAAACAACTTTTAGGTAACCAAGGTAGTCCCTAAATAAACCCTTGGGTACTTTACATAACTTAATTTTTTTTTACATAGTTAGGCAACCCTTGAATAACCTCATAAGCATTTAGGTAATTTCTAGGGGTAGGGTGAAAACACATTACAATGGCCAAAAAATGTTGTTATGAATTTTTTTTTGAAAATTGTGCAACTTTCAACTTCCACCAAGCCAATATTAAAAGAGGTTTTCATAAATTATACTCAAAATAAGGTAGTTCAAATGTCAATTTATGCAACTATCAAAGGGAATTACATTTTTCACTTAATATTAAACAATTAAAGAGTATTTTTTGAAAAACCTATAACTATATACTACAAAGTGCAAATATACTCTAAAAGCAATTCAAATAATTGCAAAACTTGATGATACATTTGATTATATATATTGAATATGAGTTGATTGTACCATTTCAATTACAATTCAAAAGTTTGACTCATGTGATTTCACAAAAAAACATATAGACAAGTGTTTTTTTAAATAAACATAAGTGTCCTAAAAAGCAAATTGTTAAAAATTACTTTCATTTGAAAAATAACAAGAATTATGTTGGAAGCCTTTGTATCAAAATTCATTATCTAGTTTAGGCAACCCCTAGGTAGGCACTTTAAGTAGCATCAATAGCCCTTAGGTAGTTTGAATAGCCTTTAATGAACCCCTAAGTAACACATAGGTAGCCTATGTAGCCCTTGAGGAACCCCTAGCTAGCCTATATCACAAGCTTCATGGGTTCATTCTCAATTTTTTGCAAAATTCATAATTTCATAGGTTCATAATATATAAACATGAATGTTGCACATTATTTAAATATGGAAGTTGTGTGCACAACTTTGATGTGTAAACAACAAAAATAGACATATAACATCTATGTTTAAGCAAAACGAATAGACATATGACATTAATTTCTAAACAATGTGCATGACATCAATGTTCAAACAATACAAATAAATGAATTACATTCATGTCTATTCCATACGAACCTATGAAAAAAAATTCACATGACTATTATTTCCCAATCATGACCCATGAAGTTTGTGATGTAAGTGGACTAAGCAACTTTAATTAAA
The DNA here is from genome assembly GCA_963921925.1 of Sphagnum tenellum. Taxonomy (NCBI): domain Eukaryota; kingdom Viridiplantae; phylum Streptophyta; class Sphagnopsida; order Sphagnales; family Sphagnaceae; genus Sphagnum; species Sphagnum tenellum. Next base: position 14,441,339 of record OY998155.1, read on the forward strand.
CCCCTATCTATGCCCTTAACTAGCCAAAGTAACCTAGGTACCCTCCAAGGTAGCCTAGGCAACACCTAGTTAAGCCCCTAAGTAGGCTAGGGTAAGTTAAGTATGTCATTTAAATAGATTAGAAAAGATTATTATTAAAATGCGGTTACATTTTATGTTACTTTTTTAAAAACATTGGTGCTAAGGACTTGGCCCCTTTATATGGAGGTGTTGGGGTTTGAATCCTTATTCCTACCACCTATTTACTTTATTTTCAACTAAGTAGTTTATGTGGTTAATTTAAATTTATGTGTGTAACCTATGCCACCTAGGCTTTTACCTAGTCCATGCTTTTATCGTAGGTGACCTAACTAAGTAGGCTAAATGTCCTAGCCTTTGTTTTGACATGGTGCAATGTCACATGAATAGGTGTCATGAGATGAATGGCTAGATTAAATGGATATGTATTATATAGTTGTTTTTTTAATATGTTAATCCAATGAGCAAAGATGAATGATCAATAATTATATGATTTATATGATTGTGATCATGGTCACGAATGGAAGATTTGACTAAGGACAAAAATACAAGTAGTAGATAAATGAACTATACATATTGTCTAACTAATCATGTGGTCAACTATGTCACTTATGACTACAAACTTAATTGTGGGTGTAATATGCAATGTTTTGGTGCAGTGTTTTAGGCAAATTATTTTCCTTTTTAACAAATGACATTTTAAAGACATCATCCATTTCTTTATGTTTTTCTCCCAACATCTTTTCATTGTTTGAGCACAAATATAGTGACAATTTTTGTCAAGGTTTATATTTCACATATTTACTTCAAATCAATATTTTTGTAAATAAGTAATAAGGTTAGGTAATTACTAAGTAGGTTGAAGGTAGCTTGGCAAGTATTTTGTAGGAGATAAAAGTTAAATAGGTAGGTAGGTAAATGGTTAGGTATGTATGGAGGAGATAGAGGGTGGGTGGTAGGAGGTAAATAAGTAGGTAAGTAAGTGGGTAGGTAGGAGTAGGAGGTACATAACTAGGTTGATAAGAAGGAGGTACATTGGTAGGTATGTGACCTTATATGAATTATCTTATGAGATGTTTCAATAGCTTGACATGGCAAACCCCACAAATGTGCAATCTAATAGTTGAACATTTATTTAAAGAATCAATAACCTCATCAAGTAACTTACTTCGGCCAAAAAACCATAGATAGTTCACAAATATGAGTTTTATCCAAGAAGCATAAACACAAACATACATGAATAATGAGGAGATTAAAAATAAACCCAAAACCTTATTAATGGGGATGTTTCTTAAACTAGAATCACTTTTCTTCCTTAAATCAATTGCTAGTTTTACTTAGTTGAAAAACATTACCTAATAAACATGTGAATTTGATGATAACAAAGAGGACGGAAATATATGTAATCAATTTGTATAGTTTGAATCATCTTTCTAGATCACTTCCCCCTTGTTTTTCTCATCTTCATGGAATACACTATAACTTTTAATTATGGGTAAAGTTCAAGGCTTTGGGATTTTTTGAATGTAAATAATTACTTTGAAATTTTTTTCCACACCTAGTAGGTGTCATGGGAAAAAACCCAAAAAAAATTATTTCACTTGCAAGCATTTTGTTTTCTAAAAAGCCATGTCAAATAGCTAAGGAAAAAATGTGTGGGGTAACATGCCTTTGAATTAACGTGAGAAAAGTTTAAGTAGGCTTTTATTGGTGTTGGATGGTTAACCAAGTGTGAAAGGTTATAAGTATTGATTCTATATCCATGTTAGTAACAACCAAATTGAAATCAAGTCTAATTTTTGAAACCAATTCCAAAACCAAAATCAACATATATATATATATATATATATGTGAAAAATTGGACCCAAAATTTGATTTTTGATTGCATTCAAATGTGAACCAATACTAAGATTTTTGAAAATATATATTGGGAAGAAAATACTATAATTGGTGGATGAGCTAACATTACTACAAAATGCGTCTTAATTCATTATGGGTTTCACTAAATTTTGAGTGAATTTAGACATTTTTACCTCGTGAAATTGTTTAACCCCTTAGTGAACGAAGATCAGTTGTTACAGACAATGAATTGTTTCATTAGTACCCAGTGAAACAAGGTTACTCTCAAGTGAAACATAAATTTACCAAGCCATTCACTTGTTAGTTAATTAATTAGCCAACATGGAAATCAATCAAAATTTAATTATTTAATATATAATACTATTGATAATTTCACAAATTTTTAACCTATGATTTATTGACATATGTCACTATAGAAGTTAGGTTAAAAACTTAACATATGTAACTAAACCACGTAATTAACCTAAACACCTATTTTAAGAATTAAATAGGAGAATATTCAGTCAACATGCCATTGTTGACCACACGACACCATTCATGAGATTTGAGCCCTTGACTTTTGGAATAGAACCAAACACCCTTACCATCAAGGGTTGGACACTAATTTCAACCTAACAATAAACATCTTCACAATGTTACAAATAGTTGAAATGCACTTGACAATGTTATGGATGATTTAAAGGCACCTACTTCCTTAACATTTCAAAATAATTAAAACATATGGTCTATATGACACACCACTTTTAGGAAATTCACATTATATATTTTGGTTTTAATTACACAACATTTTACACATATGCTAAATTATTATTAAAATCATTCACAAATGTATCTAATAAATATACTGTAATTTTTTGCAAATTATTATTTTCATTTTAAAATAATTAATTTATCAAAATCAATATTCAAGAATTTTCCTAAGCATGCAATTTGATAGTTTTTTAAAGAGGTTATGTTGAAAATGTGTTTAATACAATGCTTTTAAATTGGTTGATTTCTCCATTATTATGTTTAATTAAACATTCATTACAAACAAACAATAGTTGTTACCTGCATTTTTTAATGCTTTTGCATCTTATATCTTTGCTATTATTTTTCATATTTTGGAATTTAACAACTTATTAAATGACAATCATGTCAATGTAAATTAATGTTGTATTTCGCTACCACATTAATTTTGAACCTTTAATACTCAAAGAACTAAATATATATTATATTGTGGTTGGTTTGTTTATGCATACACACCTTGTAACATAGATAAGTGTGGTGGGACGAACAAAAACATTGTTACTTTAGAAACCATGTGAAATAACTCTACTTGTCCAAAAACCATGAAGTGCAATTTAAATTTTACAAACTAATGAACTTGTGTAAAGAAAATGCAAACAAATGACCAACCTTAAACCAAACCAAACATAATCAAAACTCAACCAAAGTCTTACAAATGATTAAATTACTATACTTGCATGAAATGTAATAGAGTGAATTTGTTTAGAAGAATGTGTGTGCAAAATAAACCTAAAACCAAGCCTTGACATCATGAAATTCAAGTAAGAATTGGCAAGATAAAGATCCAAGTTAAATTCATCTAAGTTCATATGATTTTGCAAATATTAAGAAGAATCAATGACCCATAAGTGTACACACCATCAATTATGTAAGACTAATGTGTCTCCTTCTTCAACCACAAAGAAATACTCACCTTGTCTTTGTAAGACAAGTTTTGAATCATGATGAAAATGTGTAAAGGGACTTTGCATACGCCATGACCACAATTTCATTCACAATTCCATTATTCAAGAACAATGTTGCCTCGAAATATTTAGACATCAAATAGGTGAAATGGAAAAAAATTTACAAAAATCCCTTCCTCATAATCTAACCATGACAAACATCTTTGAGGTGTTAGAATTCTGAGTTATAAATAGACAAGGAATCAAGATATGTGTCCCTAAAAAACTCATTGATTCGATTATTGCTAGGTTTCCAAGTGATATGTATTAAGGGTTTTAAGAAATTGAACTCCTATTGCTTGTAAGATGTCAAAGTTCAAAGATTTTTATATTAAATATCGCTATTTCTAAAACCTTTCACATCAACCCTCTATTCATTGAATCCCCTCACATTCACCTTCTTTTCATGGATGCATGTTTATTCATTACTAAAAGGGTCACTTAAAGTAGAACCCAAATCACCAAAAAAATCTTAAAAAATGGCAAAACATGGATATTGATTTGAATTGCTAGACAAATCTTGTATATTTTCCCAAGATTTCACATTCAAATTGTCGAATTCACGTAACCTATCCAACCTCTCAATTGTTGAATCATACTCTTTGTTAATGTATTTCAAAAACTCCTCTTTGTACCATTTCAACAAATTGCTCATACATGTAAAAGACTCACAAAAGTTTTGGTGTGATGAAACTACAAAGTGTGATGGAGATGACATCCTAGCAAAACAATGAACCAATCTATTTAAATTGATCCAAACTAATGTAACACAAAACAACAAAAATAAACCATCACAAAAACATTGTGAGAAGATGAAGTTTCATTCAAACCCATGCTTGGGTGTGGTTTGATTAACCCATGTGGTTTTTTCCTAGTATTTCAAATGATGATCCAGATTTGAGTTAATCAAATAATTACCCAAGCCCAGACTAAGGCCAAGATGGGCTTTATTTTGTTTTGGATGGTACACCTTAAGAAGTTTGAACCATCTTGTGGTCATAATTCATGTTCCTTATCATTTGTAATTTCCCACATGCGTTCCATACCAAGCTCCTTATCATTTGTAACCTCTTAACATGTTCCATGTTAAATTACAATTTCATGAAAGTTCTTGATGCTTTGAGACCGTAACATGAGCATGTTCAATCAATATAGCAATGAAACAATAGTTTTACTTGAGGCACCAACATTCAATTTACACTTCACACATGAGAATTGAAACTTAGTTTATATGCACAACTTCCATGAAGTGATGACAAACCATTGAATTCAAAAGCAATAATATGTAATAACTTCAAGATGCACGTGTGAATCAAAATCCATTATAACAACTTGAAACAACATGTTCCAAAAACAAATTCTACCCTAATAGGAATCATGAACCCAAACTTGGGTCCCATTTTTGACCTAAGATTAGATTTATGAAAATTTAAGAAAAATCCAACCTCTAAACTTACAAGTTATTTCTAAAAATTGAATACATACCCTTTTAAAGGCCTTCAGTTTGTGCTTATATGAAACAATTTAACATAGAAAATCGCAACTTGAATCAAATATGGATCTAAGAAACTTTAATGATTTTCAAGTTGTTTAAAAGTTAATAACTAAAATTATAGAAATGGTATGATGCCAAACTTTTCAAATTTGTGTTCCTTAAATAACCACTTACCAAATTCCAATTTCTTATAAATTTTATTATAAATATTGAAGTCCTTTCAAAGTTGATATATAAAAATTGTTGCCCAAAGGACAATTCAAATGCTACATTGATGATATCATTGTTTTTGGTATAATTTTAAGGGATCACATGCAACACCTACAAGAGGCGTTTGATTTACTTAAGGAATATAACCATAAATTACATCCTGGCAAATGTTAATTCTTTCTTGAACTTAAATGGAGTATTTAAATCACATGATTTATCAAGTGATGGATTATGGGTTCAAAAGGTCAAGGTTTAATAATTACAAAGGGAATTGCCTACATTGTTATCTGGCTTGAGTGGGCCCTTGATAGTTGGGTAATTTGATGTGATGCACTTCCTAGGAGGGTATATGTTGTTTTGTGTGTAATTGTGGACAACAATGGTTATAGGTGTTAATAATGTCATAATGCACAACATGAACAATCATTATGTCAATATGTGTCATAATGTACTTTGTATTTCATTAGAATTTGAATGAATTTGAACAAGTTTACCATGCTGAAAATGGCCAACCCCTTTGTGAATGAGGAACAATTGTTATGGACATGAATTCATTAATAGTTAATTCATTACTAGCTAATCAAATTAACTAATAGTTAACTTACTAAGCTAAACTAAGAACCTGGTTTAACCTAGGATGCCAACTTATGGTGCAAGTGTGAAGATTTGAGTTTTTCAGCTTCTTCCTTTCATTTTACATGTTAAAGGAACAAATCCTTAACTATTGCACAATTATTTAAATAAGTGAAATGATTTTTCATTACATATTATTACGCACATTCTTTTCCTAACTTACTATGTGTAAGCTACCATAGGCTAGGTTCTTATATTAGTCTTAAGCTATTCCTAGGTAGTGTAAGTTATTTTAGGCTTTGTTTAAGTTAATGTGAGTTATGTTGGCTATTCTTAAGATTTCGTAGGTTAGGACTTAGGCTAGTTTTAGGTTATTTTAAATTAATGTATCTTAATGTATTTTGACTATTTTAAATTATTTACACTAGGTTATTAGGTTATTTTACCTTGTATTATTTTAAACTATTACACTTTATTCCACCCTAAACTATTATAAGCTATTTTACTCTAGGCTATTTTAGGCTATTTTATCATAGGCTTTTCTTGGCTACTATAGGTTATTCCACCTTAAATTGTTTTAAATTATTTTATCATAGGTTTATTATTATTATTTTAGGCCATTTAATGGTATTCCACCCTAAGTTATTTTAATTTAGGCTATTTGCAATTATTATAGCCTATTCCACCTTAGGATATTATAAATAATTCTACCCTAAGTTATTTTGAACTATTTTTGGTTACTCCATTTTAAATTATTTTAGGCTATACCACCTTAGGTCATTTTCAATTATTTTAAGTTATTTTATTTTCAATTATTTTAAATCATTCCAATTTAAGTTATTATTAAGGTAAAAAATGGTAAACCATTAAAAAAAAAATGTCTTTAAATTTACCTTGTATCATGCATCTAAAACCAAACAAGTAGCATAAAAATGGGTGGAAATATAATTATACATCATCCCACACCTCTATTATTATTATAAAAATTCACTTATAAAACAATTAGCACCAAATGAATTTAAAAAATAGACCAAAAGTATCCCCATTTGCTAGGTGGTAAATTTGTAAATGGGGATATTTTTAATTTACTTTTAAAACCTAGTTGTTCTATTACTTTTGGGGATATAGATATCATTATTGTTTTGAAGGGTGGCCATAATAAAAAAATAATTTTTTTTACTATTAAAACCTGCTTACCACATACTTTACGAAAGTCCACAATTCAAAAAGTAGATGAAATGTAGATTACAAAATCTACTTGTATTTTTAAAAATTTACTTTCAACCTACTTTTATGATGTAGAGTTTGAAGGTTAATGTAGAATAGTGAAAAACTATTTTGTCTTTAATCATTCAAGTACAAATGGTTTATGGTGGATTTTGTTGTTATTTCTTTTCTACTTGTCAAGTAAATTGCCAAGGAGATTTAGTTTTCCACTTTATGTTTATGCCCATTAGTTATTTTAAGTTATTCCACCTTAGGTTATTTATAACTACTTTAGGTTATTCCATGATAAATTATTTTAAATTATTTGGTTTTAGAATTTTTACGCTATTTTAAATTATTACACCTTACATTATATTTATCAAATACTCCATTTAAACATTAAAAATAAATAAATTTTGAATATTCATATTTTATTGAAATTTTGTTCAAATGAAATAATTCGAATTTTTTAATAAAAAAATTCAATAATGTACATAATTACATTTATTTCCTTTTGAAAGTTTAATGTAATTTGAAAAAAAAAATTGAATATCATTATTTAATAACATTTCAATAACCATTCTTTTGAAAAAAAAATGTTTAATATATGGATAAGATTTTTGGTAATAGATGGTTATTAGTGGTTATTCTATTAATCGTTATTAGTGGTTATTCTATTGTGGATATTGGTGGTTATTATATTAATGGCTATTGGTGGATATTTTGTTAATGGTTGGTTATTGTATTAGTGGCTATTCATGAATATTATATTGGTGGATATTGGTTGTTATTTATGGCTATTATATTTGTGATATATTAATGACATATAAATATTAATGGATATTTTATTGGTTGACATTGGTGGTTATTAATGTTATTATATTAATGGTTATTGTATTATAAGTTATTGTTATTATATTATGATTATTGATGATTATTGTATTTTAAATTATTGTTGGATATTGTATATTATAATATCATAGGCTATTGGTAGTTATTATATTGTATGGCAATTCTAATTATTTCTCATAGGTTATTGTTTTCTATTTTAAGTTGTTTTACCTTTAATCATTATATTATATTTTAAATTATTTAAAGTTATTGTACTCATGATAAAATAATTTATAATAACATAATATAGAATGGCCTTGAATAATTTAAATATAATTTTAAATAACATATATTAGTTTTAATTAAAATAACCTAAGGTATAACTTAAAATTAATTGAATAATTTAATTTATAATAATTTAAAAGCTTATAATAAGCTAGTTAAAATACTTTAAGTTAAAATAACTAAAGTAGCTTAAAATAATATATGATATATCATGAAATAGCATATATAAAATATTAAAAAAACATCAAAATAAACCTATTTAGTATAGTAAATTATGATAGTGAATTATGTTAATTAGTAATGAAACATGATGTTTATATACTGATATTATAGTGAAATAACTTTCATTAGGGTGAAATTAGTAAATGAAGTTATTTCACTTTTAAGGTCCCATAGTGATTTAAGCTAGTAAATTACACCCCACTTTTGTAATAGTGTAGGGGTTACAAATATTTAATTACTAATTTTAATCCAAATTACCTAGAATGAAACATGGTTTGATTTTTAAAACCAAAATCAAAATGTATTGTTTTGAAAAATTGGACCTAATACCAAATTCGTAATTTCTAGTTTTGTGTGGAACTAAAATTAGTCAATTTATTTTTCTAAATTGGAACTAGAGGTTTGTCAAAAACGTGAAACACCATCCAACACTAGTCTTTACATGCTAAAACACAAGCTTGCCATTTTTAAAGATAATTTTGAACATAATTTCCATAACATGCATTCTATTATATGGAGTTGATGGGCAACCTTTTTTATCTAGGCAAAAAATCACCAAAAGGTGACAAATGTGAAGGTCTTATGATAGCCCTATTATAAAATTGAAGTAGAAAATAAGGTCAAATTGCCTAATCCACTACTCCCAAGTGGGTGCATCCTCACCCTTTAGAAATCGTAAACCATTTTATCACCATTGTTTTTATCCTAGACCTATTATAAAGTTGAAATTAAAAATAAAGTCAAATTGCTAAATCCACCTACTCCCAAGTGGGTGCATCACCACCCTTTAAAAAATCGTAAACCATTTTATCACCATTGTTTTTATCCATGTTGATGTTTAATCACCATCATCATATCCATTTCACAAGAGCATTTTGGCATCATGTTATGTAGTGATAAGCTTTGTCACCAACACTAGAACAACAATAGAATAAACATCACCAACATCTTGCAACACTAGCCTAATTAGAATTGGCCAATTGACATTTTTTTACATTGGGATTTTATAGGTAATGATATCCATAGACATGGTGATGGTAGTCAATTTAAGAAAATTAGTTATTGTAATGACTATTTGAATGATTTTGTTTCAAAAAAGGTTGGTCTCATGGGTTTTGAAAGCTTATGGTTGGATTGGATTTGGAGCAAATCAGGATTTGGAAATCAAGAGTTGACTTGGGAGAGATTTGGTGTACGAATTGGTCTAGAATCCAAACTCCGGAATAATGATTAAAAAGGGATTTGATTATTGTGGGCTATGGGCATTAGGCAACCATTCTAACAATTGTTTGCGAATTACAACAATCAATGAAATGTTATTTCATCAAACAAGGTTCAACATTCTATTAAATTCCAAAAGTCTATCACTTTCAATCACTAGACTTGTAGGTATGGCTTTGGTGACCAATTTTCTAAAATTTTAAGTTTAGGGTTTTTTCTTCCAAGTTTTACATTTGAAACTTACTACTTTTAATCTTGTAAATTGAGCTTTTGGGTTTTGAGATTTGGAACTTGGAACTTGTTGAAGTAAATGGTCATTTGAGTTTCAAAGGTTAGGGTTCAAGTTTCAAGCCTCATTGTGGAGGATTAGGTGCACAACTCGACAAATCAACACATTGTATTCATTGTTTAGGTTCTTGAAACCTTCATTCATCATTTGATTCTCAATTGGATGTTTGAAAATTCCATTTTCATTACACCATCTTTTTCAATATTTGGGGTTTGTAATGCCTTCCACCTTTTGGTTTGATTTCTTTTCCCATCTTTGATTTTCAATTTATGAACAATTAGGGTTTAATTAGGGTTCAAGTTTCTGAATTCAAAACATTCAAAAATTTGCTTGTATGATCTAACTTTTAAACTTTGTGGAAGTTTTTTTTGGGGCAACTTTTCTGTATTTTAAAGGTTTGGTGCTTGTTTTTGAACTTTTTAAGTATTCTCAACTCTATAAGCTTTCTGGAATCAAAACCTTGCTATCAATTTTGTTGAATTATTGCACTAGTAAGCACCATGGTCCTTCTCCAAATTCCCAAAAACTTCAAATTCAAGTTTTTTTACCTTTTGACATTTCAAGATGGAGTTGGGTCATCTTTTCCATCACCACTATCTAATAACAACCCACCCATTATCTTATATGATACACATGTTAAAAATCTATGTGAGTACATTTTTTAAAAAAAAAAAAATTTTACGAAGGTTCTAAACAATTTTAAGATGCTTTGGCTAAGTCTATTGTTGATGATAAGGGGGAAGTTCATCAAGTTAGGGTTTAGATGTGCATATCATGCTAGCCACTAAACATGCAAATTTCCATGCCTAGTTTTGATGCGAGTTATTATTACATGAACAAAAATTTTGTGCATTCCAAGAATGAAAGATAATACATTAATGGTCAAAGACCTTTTAGGTGAAAGCATGTTAAAATATATAATTAAATGTCCTTGATTTATAATCTAGAATTAAAAATGAGATAAATTTTGAACAAAACACAATTTAAAACTCATTTTGAAACTATGGTGCTTTCTATTGGGTTTATATTAAATTGAATATAAAAGTTGAGAAAATTTGGAATAATAAAAATAGGGTACAAGTATTTTTGAATTTCACTAGTCAATATGGTGTTCAAAAGTATTTTTTCATAAGAAAATTTACTGAAATAGATTTATGTGAAATTATAACATAAAAATCATTGTATATTCAAAGGAAGGAAATAAATGAAGTTTCCTTTCCCTTTCGTAGAATATATTTGACACATATTTGAAACAAATGTTACATGCAAAAAATAGGTTTCAAAAGCTACTTACATTTTTAAAAGTCTACTTGAAACCTATTTTTACAATGTAAACTTTATAAATTAATTCATAGTAGTGCAGAAATATCTATTTTTATCATTTAAGTAAAAATATTAAATGTATAATAATTTTATGATGGGTTTTGGTTTTATTTCTTTTTAGTTTGACAATCATATTACCAAGGTAATTGAATTGTATATTTTACCACACTTTCACCCTTTTGTCTTGGACCTATTTTAGTGTGATATTCCCTTTGAACACAAACGAAAGTATTTCAAATTTGATACTTTTTATTAGATCCTTATTCACGGTCGTCAAATGACTAATTTTGAAGGCTTCAAAATCTTATTCTAGATGCTCATTAAAGTGAAGAATGTTCAAAGGAAACATTGGAATGATCCATTTAGTTGGGGCATGGTAAAGGTCATGCATAGTGTGTTACTAGATGCTACCAAAGCTACATTTGCATATGTTGCTTACATTAACATTTCTGTTGATGAAATCATGACAATTGAAAATTCTAAATGTTTGTCCATCCATTTATATGTTGTTCAAGCTTAGATTCCAACCTTTATGTTGAAACAATTGGGGTCCTTTCCATTTCTAATAACATATTTGCTCTTATGTTTGATGCTTATTTAGATTCTGGTGGCCTAGGACTGGAAGAATTGGGAGGTAAGTTATGATGGGAGTAATGTATTCTAAGGCAATTGATTAGTGTGACACTATAATTCAAAGAAAAAATTGTTCATTTTCTCATCAAAGTCCACTATTTTGTTCATAAGACAAATTTGGCAATGATCATTTTGTTGAAGCCAAATATAGTGCATTGACTAGAAGGTGTTTTGCGAGCATTACATGTTTTTTTTGCTCATTGTCCAAAAAAATTATTGGAATTTCATAAACTTGCTTAGTTGATCAACATTAAGGGGAACAAATTGCTCAAGAATGTAAAAATCTGTGGGATTTCTATGCTTTTTCTAACAAAAGGGGTTTTTGCAAAATATTGGCTTTTAATTGTCAAAATGTATACAAAGAATTCCAAAAGCAATGCAACCCTAAAGAATTTGAATTTTTTGTTTAACTTTGAGTTCATTTTTAGGCTTCCGTGTATCTTTTCGATGCTTGAATGTGTGCACACATTGATCAAAATTGCATAAAACAAACACGTGTTCATGTGTGATTTTGTGGAGTTTGTCAAATTGGCCCAACAAAATCTATATCAGTTTTTATATGATCCTTATGCTAAGTATGAAGATTTGGCATTTGCTGAGTTTATTTCAATCTGTTTTAACCAATATACTTTTCCTTTGAAGTGGTTTTCTGATTTGAAAGGGGGAAAGGATGTTGTATACCTTGTGTTTTCATTTGTTGACCATAAATACCTTAATTACCAATCCCATGTTGAAGGTGGTGGAGAAAAACAACTTGTCACCAAAGATGTTTTTAACCATGCCATAAACAAGGTAAAAGATGAATGCAAAGGTGTAACTTGAAGCTTTATTTTAGAGCTTCAATGCCACTTCCCACAACATGAAGTGATGACAGCCTTGGGTGTGATATATCACCATTCTAGGCTACAAATGGACTAGAAGCAAGAGAAAATTTCCACGTTCACTTGAATGTGTTGAAAACCACATTTGGTCTACCTTGCAAGGTGGGTGAAAATGGGGAAATTTTGCCTCCTTTGCTTTCAAGTCAGAACGTTGATGTGAAAACCTTTTTTGTCAAGGTCACCATGCTGCATAATGATTGTTAATGTCCAAGTGCTTGGTCTTGTTGAAGATGAATGTACATTTAACACCATAAGTTTCATGAAGAATAAATCACGAATTCAACTTAACACACATTTGGATCTATGCACCAAATTTTATAGCCAACATTTTCTTACTATGCAAAATTTCTATATGAGCAAACCATTGGCAAGTGGGTTGGCAAAATTTACTATTGTGCAAATGTGTAAGTGATAATATCAATGTTGCTGGAGCTTTGCAAAGTGCACATCTAGGTTCAAAACCAAATTTGGATGTTTTGGGTGTCATGATTTTGATGTCATGATTCATGAGTCACTAATGTTCATATATAAATTGCCTTATTTTTATTTCAATCACTTGGTGAGTCTGTTTTTGTTTACATTTTTTCGGTCTTGCACTGGTTGTTCAATTTGTGGCTATCTTTTTTCACACTCTAGTGTATTTTTTTTCAAAAGTTGCATATCATTTGAGTTCTTGGGATGGTTTCAAAGATTGAATGAATGAGACAAAGGGAGTGTTCAATGAATGATATTAGTTTATCACAAGTTTGTTGTTCATGTATTCAACTTATAATATTTATTTTAAAAATGGCTTTAGGTTAGGTGACAACTTGTTTTTTTGTGGTTTTATTGTCTTTCAAGCTAATTGTTTGTTTACAATTCCATGCCACATTGTCTTGAAATGACAAATTAATCTCAAATTGGTTCTCTATAGATGGATTTCGACTCAATCAAGGAAATAATGTTTAGAGTTTTCAATTTTATTTTATTTTTGCAAATGGTTTTCATTGAGGTTTTCGTTCTATCCATGGTATTTTCACGGAATATTTTGTTGTCCATGCCACATGGCAGATTCAAATGATGAATGTTGTAAAATTTGTTTTCTAATTTGTCTTAGGTGTAGGAAGAGCTTAAGCTCCAATGGGCAACACCTTTATGGGGGTTGAGGTTCAAATCCCCTTCAAGCTACTTGAGATATAATTTAATTGTCCACTGATTGTCATCAATGTTGATTTTGTAGGTGTATCCTACTCCAATTCACTAAATTTCAAAAATTCACATAATCTAATGTTGCTGATTTGTCCTTGGATTAAAATTGTATTTGTAAGCTCTTTTCAAAATTTAATGCTTTAAAGCTGATTAGTTCTTACAAACACAACCCATTTGGGATCTTAGCAGATGTAGCCAAATGTAATCCCTTGACAACACACATGTTCTCACACACATGTTGTCAATCACAAGCATTCTAATTATAGCCATTCTGTAGATATGTCCGGATGACATCTCGCCATCTGGCCACTCATTAGAATAAATAATTGGCCAAGTCAGCTCCACCCCCACACACATATTTATCCATCTATGCTATTTGAGGCATTAGTTGTGTAGCCACATTAGCAACCGGTTATAATTGAAAAAAAAGAAGAAAAAGGCTGGTGATGGGGCCGCTGTCTCCTCCCTCTAATGACAGCCTAAGAGCATCGCCAGAGGTGATCTGTATATGATCTTGCACAGTAAAATTGGATGAAGAAAAGTCCCAAATTTGCTGGTTTGGATCAAGAATGTGGTTTTGGCTCAGCATAGTTTGACAGTTTCCGGTGGCTAGAGGCCCAATAACCCTACACAGAATCATGTAATAAAGATTATCTGACTTCTGGTCAGCGTACCCTATTGGTCCATCGTAATGATTGGCCTACGTGTTCTGCTAGGAGTAGTCCCCACCTATTTCCTGTCCCAGTTTCAGTTTTATGGGTGGGGGTTGCAAAAAAAAGTACATAACTAAACTTGGATGTGAAAATAAATCTTGCAGGGTCACATACTAAGCACCACTGGAGATGGTCCACATACTGACCACCACTGGAGATGCAAGGGACTGCAGAGCTGGGTTGGGGAAGGCTGCAGAGCTGATCGGAGTGATTGTCCTTACCTTAAGGCACCTCGCATCGCCAACACTCATTGCACCTGGAGTCCAATTTCCATTGGGTGGAGGCAAAATAATTGAATAAAACCCCATGGAACAACTTTGTATTCAGCAGATCTTATTCCATCTGTTCGCCAAGAAGGAACTACATTCCCGTAGTGTTGTCCATCCATGCTTGAACCAGGGTTACATGTCTGGCCGTATTTATCAAACAGGTTTGAATTTTGTGGAAAAGTGCATAAGGAATGTTTGCAAAAACTAAGGCAACAACACAATGTTGCCAGTGATTGGCTGCCACTATTTTTGGCCTGGACTTATAGCCCTTCCTAAAAACACCCTACCTATAGTGCCCCTAACAGTAGGCTAGGCTAAAAATGGTAAAGAAGAGAGGTAGACATATAAATTCTTGGCAGCAGCCTAATTCAAGTGTTGGATTTTTTTCGTTCCCAATGAGTTTCCTCTGGTTCTCAAAATGTTCCTCAAGTTCTCAATTTGTTCCTAATGTGTTCCCAATAGCACCTCACTTTATCCATATCCTCTGCCTTAAGTTTTACTTGTGTAACCTATATAACCAACTTGAAAGGTGGAGATTACTATATATCTCTTTTGGGATTGTTTTTAAAATATTTTTGGTGATGGGCATTGCAAAATAATCAATGATGCCCATTGCAAAATAAAAATAAAAATATTGAACTTTGGTAGGTGTGAGTCACACTACTAGAGATGATGATGACCTGTTTCATTTTATCTGAGTCCTACCCAACATAGATGCGGCCCATGGTGGTGAGACATTCTTTTCTTTTGATGATGAATTTTCACCATCCTATAACTGCAATTTAAAAAATGAAATTGGTCAAAGATGCTTGAATAATTTTACCAAAAAATTGCAAAAAATTGGGAATTTTTTTTCTTTTTCAAGGTACATCATTACTTTCTTGCCATTTGCAGATTATTTTTAAAAATCTGTCCCCAATAAAATTTTTATTCACATTCAAATTTGGCATGCAAGCCACCTACTCCCACTTCCGAAAATTGAAAATAAAGAAAAGAAGAAAAAAAGACTGATCAGGATGAATAAAATAACAAGGTTGAGTAGGTTGGTGAGGGCAACAGCTTATTGATGTTTGTGAGGTCCTAGGAAGCCTGGTACTCGTTTAGGGTTCCCACCCCTCACCCACCCACAAAAAAAAAAAGGAGCCCCCTGCACTCCATGATGCGACTTCTCATTGGTTGAATCGGAATTCTATTCCTAAAATTGGGTGCCACTATTTTTGGCCTGGACTAAAACAGCCCTTCCTAAAAACACCCTAACTATTATATTGGGTAATAATCTGGTGAGAGATATTATCAATTCCTTCTGACAGGTGTAAAAGAGACGCTAGGAACAGGTCTCATAGATATCCTCTGAAACCATCATGATGTGAAAGCTGGGTGCCTAGTTACACATAACATTTTCACAATTGCAAGAAACAAGGTACATGAACTGTCCAGTGAGTTAGGTCATCAACTGTTGCTATTCAGATACCTTTCAAGTTAAGCATGCCATTTCACCATGATGCCTTATGGCTCTTGAATAGTTAGTTAGCAAGCTGTTATACCTTACCCTCCTTGTGTGGTCAGATTCAACGAAAATTAATTAAAATTCGAGATGTTGAAAACATTCATAAATTTGGAGAAAAATTTGCTGAAAATGTGAAAGATTGCCTAATTTTCTGAAAATTTGAAATTGGCAACTGTGAAACATAATAATTGTTGTATCCAAACGTTTTCAAGTGAGAGTTCGCAATAAACTTGTAATCAAATGAACTTTCAAAACCGATGATATAAAATTAATTTGACAAGAAAAATACATAACATGAAACTCCAAAAAAAAGTACAATGTTAAAATAACACAAAACTGAAAATAACACATTTGACCATCATTATTTTATTATTTAAAAAAAGCTCTTCAAAGTTCTAGTCTTCAACATTCTCTTTAAACACATGCCATGGGCATCACTTTAAAAACATTCATTAATTGTTGAACTTTATAAAAAAAGTTCCTTTAACTTCTAGTCTTCAACTTCCTTTTAACACATGTCATGTCATCACCCAAAAAAGATTTACTAATTTTTGAACTCTCTTAAAAAGTTAAGTCTCAAATCTTTGAGAGATGCTAAATACACCCCCATCACTTTGTTTTTACAAATTACATAGGTGACACTACGATGCTTACATGATCGTTATGTGCAATTGATTATTGTTTTACAAAATAATAATAATAAACATTGTTCTGTTAAGAGCTGAAAATTGAGCTAGTGATGGGTATTTTCACTGAATTCCTTATAATCCTTAGATCGAGTCTTAATGAGGTGACAATAGAATATTTAAAACATTATTAAATGATTTGTGAAATAAGTTTTGAGGGGTTGGGGGCAAATTGCACATAACAATGTAAAACCGCATTGCCCAAAAAATAGGCCTCCTTTATACATTGAACAAAGCTCAATGGGGGTGTTTAATGTTTCCCTAATTTTCAACATTCTTTTTTAACACATGTCATTATCATCACTGAAAAAAAGTTTACTTTTTGAAATTGACCTTTGTACAAGTTGTCCAAATATTAGGATTTACATGTGTTGAAAATTAAAACAATTTAACTTGAGGTGTAAAAAGCTTCCTTGTTCTAAAATTAATACAATTTGACACCTGACTATCAAATTTGCCCATAGGGTAAGGTTTGGGTGCCTCTCTTATTTTCCTCTCTTATTCTATATATTAGATGAGTTGTTTCCCTATTTTTTAATTTTTTTTTCAATGATCCATTTCAATTGGCCCATCATCAAAAATAAAAAATCAAAATCAAAACTTGGGAGGCTCCCCAAAATAATACTATGTGAGGATGGAGTGCCTCCCAATTGGCTCATCTACATAAGTGAGAAGGAGAGACCTTTGGGCAAAGGATATGTGATAAAGTGAGTTTCTATTGGGAACGCCCTTAGGAACACATTGGGAATTTGGGGAACATAATTGAAAACATATGAGAACAGACTAAGAACATGATGGGAACACAAGAATAAAAAATTTCATCCTCAACCTACCCTGTTCCCCCCCTTCCCCCCCCCCAAGGAGAAAAGATGAACCCTCTTGGGTGTATATTCAATAATCTCATTGGTGTCATGCATATTCTATTCCTAGACATGGTTGTCACTATTGTTTTTTGCCTCAGCTAATATGCCTTCTACAAAGCACACCATACCTATTTAATTGTCCGCTCAATTCTCATGCTGGATCTGTGCCATGGGTGCTGATTTTGTGCCCAGGATATCATGAAATTGTCATGCCTTCTAATATGGCAGAATCGATCACAACAGCTGATTCTGTCATTTAATGCCTACCTCAAAGTCACCTCACCTATCCTATTTTGCCATCTACTACAGACCAGCTCCACAGGGAACGGGCAGTCGACTGGAAAAATCTTCCAGGCACTGCCCATTTTCTAGTACATTGATACTTGATACAGTATGGTATCCTGATTGGTTGGGCACCCAAAAACTTAAAATAATGGACTCTATCTACCACGTGTCAGCTGACGGTGACCAAGTCTTGATCACACCTTGTGGGCACGTGGAGCTTGGAAGTATTGTACAGTTATGGGATGGTTAGCTCCTCTTCAAGTATGGCCAATTCGCTCACAAGATGGATGTAAATTTGTTCAACTTAGGCCCACTTTACACGAGGAGTTAAGGTCACACTGTCCAACTCAAATCAAGCATTCCTATTGGTGTAAAAGCTTAAATCAGCCCCCAAGGGCTGTACAGTAGGAGTCAAGGCAAGAATAGAATAAATGTTGAACTTTATAGCCTTGTATACTGGCCCCAAGGCTGGAAAAAGGATACCATTTGCAACCCTTGGGGCCAATGTTCGAAGCATTTCTGGTAAAACCCAAGGCCAAGGGTGAACCCTTCACTTAATTCAAGATCAAAGATACATTCATATCACTCATAAATGTATGTATGAAGTAAATGTTGAAGATAAATCATTTTCAAGGAAATTGTTTAGCTTAGTTTTTGTTAATTGGATTCTCTGAGTATGATTCATTAACCCTATCTATGATCAAAATTATGGCGAGAAACCAAACGTAATAGAAAATGGTATGGGGGTTTTTCACAAAAATAATTTATGGGATCGGCAACAAAAGACTTGAGGTTAGGGTGTCCAACCATTTAAACGAGTGTCGGGCGGGTATCATAATCTTATGATACCCGTTAGGTTTGGTTTTCACAAAGTATGATACCCATTGGATATGGTTTTTCTCAAAACAATTTAAAAATTTATGACATTGGGTAAGGGTATCAACATTTTTAAAAAAAAAATTAACTAGTTCTCGCGATGCCAGTTCTCAAAAAGTTTAGTAAAGCCAGTTCTCCTTTGTTGGTTCTCACAAGCTGGGTATTACTTTTTTAAATTAGAAATTAATTTTAAAAATTAAAAATTAAAAAAATTTATTGATTTGATTTGATTTTTAACAATGAAAACATTATAAGCAATGTTAGAAAAATAAATAAATAATAACCATCAAGTTTTTTATTGAACTTTTACACTTCAACAACTTAATCCTTTTTGAATTCCCTTTGAAACCCTTCTAACTCTTTTTAAAGTTTAGATCCTTTTCAAAAAATTCTAACAAATTAAATGAAGATTTTCATCATATTCTATGATCATTAGGCCAATTTTCGTTGATAAAAATCAACTTTTCAAAGAAAAAATATTTGCAAATAACATGTCCTAAGATTGGTAAGAATTCCAACCAAAGAAAAGACCCTTTCTGTTTTTATTTGTGATCCAACAATCCTTAAAATCGATCAAACTAAAAATCCAACTGTAAGAAACCTCATGTTTTTGCCACCATTGAAAAAGACATTTGATGTCGTTAACATCCAATTGATACCTCCTAAATCAGAAACTCTTTCTTGACAAGTTCTTCTACTAGTTCACTTGTGCTTGTAGTTTGTTGAAATATATCCAAATTGTAATCCTGATAAAAAAATTTATGATTATCAAAATTCCTCCCTCATCTCACTAAAGAATGCAAATGCTTATCACATTTGAGTAGCATAAGATATAAAAATTTCCTATCATATTCCTCAACAAGAGCAACACCTTACTCCTCTCTAAAAAATGAAAAATATTATACCAAGACTCTTATACCTATGGTCTAGCATCAAAGAAATTGAACTTGAAACCCCTTGTAAAACCCTTTGTCTGTATAAGCTCAATTTCGTTTTGCTGTCTCACGATCCTTGCCTGATTTTGGCTGAAACTTTTATCAAAGATTTAAAGCTGTAAACTTTTATAGGAAGCATTGCATTAAAAATGTGTAAAACTTTTAATCTAAGGATTGCATTTGCAATTACATTCATAGCTGGGTAAATTGGACAAGATTTGTACCTAAGGATGCAAATAGAGGGAAAGTGGTTAATTGAAAGGGCTTAAGCTCTTAGGGGTAAAGTTAATCATGCTTGTCTTTGGTTGGAAAACTAAGGGCTTTTACACCCCTAAAAAAAGCGCATGCTCACATTTGATAAAGACTTGTAAATATTTGCTGCCACTATTTTTGGCCTGGACTAATAGCCCTTCTTAAGAACACCCTAGCTATTCATGTTCCCCAGCCTTGACAATCCTCCTCAATTGCAAGACCATTTGACAGGGTTTACATTATCTAAAAACATCTACCAAGTTTTGTAAATTTTATATTCCACATTATATTCAGAGAGGTAGCCCACATCTACCAAGTTTTGTAAATTTTATATTCCAAATTTAATTCAGAGATGTAGTCCACTGTTGATAGTTGCTAGGTGCTACCTAACAATGCATGCTTAACCGCCCTCCCCCAAAAAAGGACAATTACCTACTTACTGGATGTGGCCAAAATAATTAGTAATAAGAAGACGACAAAAAATGTGGCATGTAAATAACTTAAGTGGCAAGATATTGACTGCACTGCATGAGAGAGCAGGTGGTGTGACATGTAGGCTGGTTGGCCTATTAGTTATGGCCACCTTATTTAGCAGGGTGAACTTAAATTTTCCTTCTCTATAGTAAACATTGCAACTATACCTAATTTGTTTCTTTTTTTGTTGCAAAACTTTTTAAATTATTATTACTACTACTTGTTATTACAAGTGTAATGCACTTGCCCCAAGGGCAAGTTTCCAAAATTGAGAAAAATCCACCTCACCCCCCTCCCTCTCTACCCCCTTTTATTTTTGCTCTCTTTATATTTGCAATGGTTGTTCAATATTTATGTCAAGTCTCACAATTGCAAAAGAAAAAAGGGTTAAATAAATAAGCTTGAAAAAGGTGGGAGATTATTCAATTATTTTCATATAGATAACGTGGACATGAAAAGGCACATGTTAATTTGTCTTTTCATATCCATCCATGCAAGTGGGTAGAAAGAAAGAAAGAACCAATGAGATATTTTAGGCTTGGGAAAAGACAGGTTCCCATAACATCATTTTTTATTGGCCTTGCCTACCAAGGCAAGGATATTGTGTTTAAAGATTCATTATAGAGTATAGTAGCTTAAGGGATTTTGGCCCCAAAGTAATAATAATAGGTCTATTTTTGCATGAGGATTTTTGAAAGATGATATTTTGGCTTGTGTTGAAACTTATGATTAGTTATAGATTTATAATATCTTGAAGGATTTTGGTTTCTATTAGAGGATTTTTTGAAGATTATATTTTTGCATGGTGAAATATTTGAGTTTCCACAATTCTTCTTTTGCTGAAGATACTTTTTAATGAAAAAAAGGCAAGGCCACAGTGTGACACACCCCTTGTTATTATTATATAGATTTCTGCAATTTATCAATTTTACCACTTTGATTATTTGTTATCTTATTGCTGTTTCTGATTACTTTAATGGCACTTTGTTGCGGCACCTAAGCTCATCCGCCCTTTTCAACGGCCAAATATAGCCCTATGGACTAGAATGTCCCAAAAATGCTTTAATAAGTAGAATCCCCCTATTTTAGTGAGAAGCTATTTATACCAACTTTGAACTAATAAAGTTCGGGGCTTCATGTAGGTACAGTTCCAATAAATGGCCAGAGTGAACCAGCACCCACCACCACACCATGCCCTGCATGCCTGATATGACTCTGAGGTGGATGAACAAACCTCAATTGAGTTCATATCTGGTTTCACCTCGGTAACCCAATCTGTAAGAAGTAGGTTCCATATATGTGAGGTACATAGGTAGGAAAATAGGTAATTATCAGGAAAGAAAAGTAGATGGTTTATACATCGTTAATGGCTATTTTTTGGGTAAGTAACAACCCTTCAGCATCCAGTTTGTTGCTGATTATATGTAGCCAATTTAGTGAGAAATTAAAAATTAGAAGAGGCTAGAATCAACAAAAAAATTCCAGATTTTTAATAGTCAGAGTTTGACCAAATTTTAAGAAAATACACCAGATTTCTATACATGGTTCAAGAAGTTATTAAAAATATAGAGGGATATAAAAATTTATATTTTTGCCAAATCTGGCTAAATCTTCCTATGGATGATTGCCAATTTGACTCATTAAAAAAAATTGACCTAAGAAACATTGCAAGCCCCAAATTGAGGCAATAGATAGGTAGTAAAAGGGGGCAAAAAAAGAAGGTAACTGTGCTGAGCTAACCTAACCTAAACAACATGGTTAGCTAGGGAACTGGAACCCAACAGAAAACTGTTTCGTTACCACTTACCATCTATCTATCCATCCTTGATGGTCCGCTTGGTGCGTGCCGGTTCACGCTCTGGCCCTGTTTAGTAGGTTTGTCAGGCGGGCTTGGATTCTGGCATCGTCGTCTCCTCCTCTTCTGTCGGTGTGCAGATTTCCGGTTCCTGGTCTCCCGCATCTGGGCCTGTGCGAACATCATCGTCTCCTCTTCTGTCGCGCTGCTGCGTTCTCTGGTCGCTTCTGCGTGTCCGTGTGTGTGTGTGTCTCTCTCTCTCTTGTTAGCGTCGGTTTGTGTATCTACTGAGCTCTGTTTTGAGGTTTTTTTGCGGGGAGTTTCATGCAAGAAAAGTTTGGGAAACATATATATTTCGGAGGAAATCGGTTTGGGTCTTTGTGTGGTGTGGAGCGGGAGGCCGGCCTGAATGCAGCTGCTGCTGCTAAAGAGCAGGGAACTTTTCCGGGGTAGTAGATGTTGTTTTGACGACGCCGCCGCTGGTGCCGGTTCCTTGGAAAGAGCGTCGTTCCTTTTGTGCCTGCCACAATCGCGCGTCCTCCATGTTGCAGAATCCGTGGTTGGAGCATGATTTTGCGTGTTTGGAGACCGATCATTATGCAGGTTTGTGTGAAGTCAATTTCCGAGGTCTATCTCGTGTCATTTTTGCGCCACTTTCTGGAGCATCATTCTTGTCTACTCTTTCGCCTTTTGCTGTCTTGTCTTCTCCCGTATCTCTCTCAAAGTAGAAAGCTTTCAGGGCCCGGAAGCTTCCGCTTTGTGTTGTAATTTCTTCCTTTTTGGTTTCCGACAATATTATTATTCCTCCCTCCTTGGCCCTTCTCTTTTCTTTTGGTGTGCTCAGAGTTGTCTAATAATCAAAATAGAGAAAGAGAAGCGTTTGGAATTGGACATGGAAATCGGCTAAAGCTCTGGTACCATGTTGCAAAGGTCTTGTAGCAGGTATGGAGGAAAATGGATGGTGTCATAGCATGGAGATGATACTGGTGTATGCAAGCCTTGCCACGATTGATGGTTTCATTGCCTTGGCTGCTGCAATTCAGGTGTCACATAGTTCAATCCTTTGTTCTACATGTTTTTTTGCTGAGTGCATTTAGGGCTATGAAAGAAACAGCCAAGTATGAAGAGATTTCTTGAAAGTGGGGAGAACAAAAGCATAAAAGTATGTGAGGTGTGAGCAAATGCTGTTCTGTTAACACTCCATATTATTTTCTCTGTGTTGAAGTTCATTTTTTTCATGTCTAGAGATCAGAACCTGTGAAGATTTGATCTACTGTGGAATTAACATAAGGAACCGGAATAGTGTAAGAGGATGTACTCTGAAACTGTAAAGTAGGGACAGGAAGCAGATCCTGAGGATGTAACATTTCAGATGGGGTTGTGCAGCTGCTGAGGCTCTATGTACATAATCGACATGCGAGTTGGACACGTCAAAAGGCTAGATCTATTTACCAACCCATTCACATTTGCATTTTGTTACAAATATTATTTTGTTGTCTTCAAGGCCTCTCATATCCTTGACTAAGGTCAGGCTACTAATGAACCTGCCCCTTTGATACTTTTCAGGTTATTCACTGTATGATATGTGCTTCAAATTTTGGTATGTTTCTCTTCCTCACTGTGGTCCTTGCATGTGAGACCTCATTCAACAGAGCAATAGAAGCTACTGTGTTGTATGTGTTGTCTATTCTGAGATTCATCCAGGTTCCTTTCTAAAGATGTAGCCTGCACCAATTTATATAGAAGTCATCTGCACTATTGTGTGTGTCATAGTAGTCTTCATATGTAACAGTGAACCATAACAAGATAAATGGAGTTGGCGACATCAATGGAGGCTTAAAGGTTAACATGTCGAATCTTAGTACTCTGGTCTTGACAGCACAATCAAAATGCATTTCTTACTGGCAGTTGTATTCCCAATATTAGAGAAGTATTCAGTCTTTAGATAGTTAGGGTTTGGCACACTGTCCAAACAAGGTGAACAAATTGTCTACTGTGGAACACAATCAGGCTAGGTTGAAACATGGAATCATAGTACTGTGGCCTTGACAGCATAATCAGAACCCATTCCTTAATGGCAGCTTCAATCTCAACAGTGGAGAAGTTTTCAGTGTTTAGATAGGTAGGGTTTGGCACATTCTCCAAACAAGGTGATGAAAATTCTCCACATTGGAACATAATCAGGTTAGGTTGGCTGCCATCACTCTGTCACCTATGACTTGAGTTAAGTGCAAATAAGTCATTTGGTAGTGTACCATTGATTGATGTGGCATGGTTGGGAAACTGGGAATGGGAAGGCAGGTTACTTTTTGTATTTTAGTCTGAATCCGATTGCAACCTGCAGACGGTGGAAGTGCTGGTCAACCCTTTGGGGTTTTGTTGTGTCAGGTATGGTCTTCCTCTACCTAGTGATATATGTGGTTTCCTCAGTCTGAAGTCCTCTATGTATTAGTGAATTCCTCTCTTTCATGCTTTCTCTCGAGTTTCTATGGTTCCATATGGCTTAGAATTAAAACCAGACACACATCTTTACCAGGCCTGCTTCTGTATGAGGTGCTAAACCATGTTGGAATAGCATAAGTCTAGCCCACCTAAACAACAGTAAGTTGTAACTACTGCTGTGCCAAGACTTTCTATTGTTCCATATGGCTTAGAATTTAAACCAGACACACATGTTTTTACCAGGCCTCCTTCTGTATCAGGTGCCAAAGCATGTCAGAATAGCATTAGTCTAGCCCACCTAAACACCAGTAAGTTAAAACAGGATACCTGCTGCTGTGGCAATCATGGGCAGATGGTTTTGTGGGCCGTTGGTTTAGAGCCCTCAAATGCCCCTGGAGGGGTTTGCAAGAAAAATGCATGAGTGTAGTCAATTCCAGATACTAGCAGAGGATGCTTTAGAATCCACTATGCAGAAGCACTGGACTGTAATTTTTAAAATATTTGTAAGCATAATTTCTGCAAGAAACTTGTATTCAGGATAGCACTTAGTACCCAGGTTGTTGTCAAATTGCAGTGCAACTGTACCTAAGTTTTAGGGTGAGCTGATTTAAACTGTGTTTGAGGGGGTATGCAGCGGCACCTGACATTGTTTTCCTCACTACGTTTCTTCTACTTCTTTCTTTTTGGTACTGCCTCTTTTCTGCCTCCAATGAAAGTGGACATTTCTATCTCAAAGTACTCATTCATATATTTTTGCCTACATGGATTCCACCAAGCTGTACCGACAATCTGGTACTGGTGTTTCAGGATTGGACTCTCTAACACTTGTAGTGTTTCCAGGGTGGATCTGTGCCATCAAGCCACTGATCATGAGGAGGAGGAAGAAGATGAGGAAAACTGTGAGCAAATATCTGTTCATTCTCACACTTCAAAGCCTTCTTCCCACCACCACACATGGTGCATACCATTACGACGCATTCGAGGGCGACAGCGACTTGTGATTCTGGTAAATACTGCAAATTGAACCTCATGCTTGCAAGTAGTTAGGGGACAGGTGCAACAACATGTCTTGAGATAGATTCACTTGAAAGCACAATACCACAATTTTCTAGCTCTTTTATGAAACTGAACCTTCTCCCTACATTTGTAGATTATATAGAGGGAACCTTTAAGTGTGCAAGGTTAGAACCATGTTTGGGGAAACTTGAAAGGGTGTAAGGAGTTGAAGGTGGTCTGTACACCATTTCTGCTAGATATAGTTCTGAGTTCTTGGATGTTCATAGTTCATACTAATGTGTTGCTGGATCAATTGGATTGCAGATGGTGATGGGTATGTGTCTCCTGACAGCAGCATTTACAGGACTTATTTGGTATGGGATGGGCGACAACAATATCGATTCTGTGACAATGGCTAAAGTATTTCTTCAACTTTCTTGCTTTCTCTTTGTCCTTTGAATTTACCACTTCAGTAGGTAAAGAACTTCTTTCTTGAAACCATTGTGCAGTCCAGTCCCGTTGTCATCTTCTTGATACTAGTCTTTTGATGTTGCTTAAACTGATTTTACTGCTTCCCTCCCTATATTTCTGTAATTGCTGTCAGTTGATAATGCACCGTTGCCAATAGAATTGTATCACTTGTTGGTCTATGCAGGTGTATGCAGACTTTTTTGCAATTGTCGTACTACTGTCAGGAGGAGGACTTGCAGCATATGGTGAGTCGCATTTCCCAGTGTCTTTGTCCTTTAATCCTGCTCAATCCTTTTCAGGTCGACTTACATTTAGTATTGAGAAATTTGCAGTACTTTGAACTATTATCTTTTTGCTTGAGTTCAGCTGTATTTGAAGCGATTAGTAGGATTATTCCCATCAAAATATTAATGAAATTTGATGTCTGAAAAGGTTTAATTTGTTACAAGTCCAGCCAGCTTCTGTCTCTGTGGCCTCAACTTGCTCATGCCAATGTACTGGTTTTCTTTGCATTGAAGAGTAGGCTGCATGGTCCAGCAGCCATGTATATCCTGATTTGAATCTGTTTCAAAACATCACGTGTAAATTAGTATCCTTGTCATCTGGAGGGGACTCGTTCATCCAGAACACAGCTTACAGGAGGCATTCACTCTGTTCTTTATGCCAGAGAAGTTTGTTTGACTAGGGGCTGACATCACTTGCCAGTTGAGTGTGGAAACTTGGATACTTCGAGAGAGAATCATCTTGATATGTGACAATTTGATTGAGTCATGCTATTCCAGGGATCAACTCTCTTATTGAGTTTATCAGGGTGGTGTTAAGTGAGAATTATTCCAGTATGATCAAAATCACTTTCAGGATTTTTTAGCTTCTGGGTCACTGTAAATAAATTGAGACCTAAGGATGTCCACCTAGGTTGAAGGTGTAAGCAAGATTTTACTCAGGGGCACTCAATTTTCCAGTATGTTGCAAGTGTTCACAAAATGTGGCATTTAACGCTGGCAGGCCTACTGCTATACAACAAGATGTGTAGAGTAAAGACAAGCAAGGCGTCTGCAGATATTCATAAGGTGAATCTCCCATTTCAGAATGCCCAGAAGTGGCTCTTATTCCACTGATGATGTGCAGTTGCACCCTCTGGAATGTGTACTTTTCAGATGAACACCATAGTTACTTTGGGGTGTTCACCTGCCCATGTTTGTTTTGTAGTACTGATATGTGATTCAAATGGCACTTCAGGTAGCAGGATTAGCAGTGGCTTCAGTGGTGTGCTTCTCCCTTCGAGCATTTGTAGTGCTCTTCTTTGACAACCCTGTAAGCTTCTACTTTTGTTGACTCCATTCCATCCTCACCAAAGTTATGTTAATGTTTCTGGCTTAGAGTAAGCTTTTGAGAAAAGCTTATAGATTTCTAAGGTTAGACCACTGCATCCACATTTAGGGTTACATTTCTACAATATGCAAATCCAAGGAGGACTGTGGCTTTAGCAGCTCAAGGTCAACGAACTAGCTCTCAAGTTTTTCTTTTTCCTTGTAAGCATTAAACTGTAAACTAGGTACACAACAAATCTGTGAAAGCCTTTCTGAAAAGGAATTTTATGCAACTCAGTTTTGAGAGCTTGGCAATGTTATTTCTATGACAGTCATCATTTAGATTTGCACTGGTTAAAGTTTCAGAGCTGCTGATGTCCAGTGTAGCAATCTCCATTAATGTCTCTTGAGATGTGGTGGAAGCAGTTTATCAACATATGGGATTTGGAGCATGTCAAGAGTCAATTGCATCCACTGCTGACCTTTCTCTATTATGTGATAGGTTTTTCTCTCCTGCCTCTCTCTTTCTTGACTGCACTAAGATGTGCCACTTACTGCTAGGATAACTGCTTACTAGACTGTGCATTGTTTGATAGAAAAAAACTCTTCTAATGCACTTTATGGTAATGTCTTAGATAGGTCTCTTTGTGAATGGTAGTAATGGGAATCTTCTTCACTTGTTAACTAGTGTCACAATGTAACGAGGTGCAGATGTATTGCTGACCTCATCTGGCCTTAGTAGTCTATTCAACAAAATTGGAAGGATACTGCAATAGATTGGTGATGCATTGTTTATTGTCCCTTGGTGTGGTCACAGTTGACATGCTCTTACATGCAATTTGGCTTCAAAATGCAGGAGAAGCAATACCCTCAATTGTCGTGCTGTGGGTTATGAGAGATATGCCGCCTCGATCAAGGGATCCTAGTCTTCATGGTTGCCCGGTGCCAGATGATTCAATTGAGAATGGCCTTGAGCAAGCCTTGATACCAGACACTGGGCTTATGCCTCAATGGATAGTGTCACCATCTGGCCGACAATATCTGGTGGTTCCAGGTCGACCTTCTAATGACATCACTCGGCAAAAATCTGAGGTACAGATCCCCAGAAGACTCTGATATGGAATGAATAGTGGCAAGACAAATCCCTGCCCTTTTTCTGCATGTGAGATTTTGGGACTTCATATATAGTGGAGATTAAGCTGCTCTCCTCCCTTCACATGTCCTCTTGTTGTAACCAAATGGGACCCTATGGACAGGTGATAACAACTCTACCTGTCCATCATACTTTTCTATAGAGCTTTCACTAGATGCCCTAAGCTTCCAGTTTCTCCATCCTTTGTAGCTTAATCTCAATTGTATCCTAATTCCAGTCTGCAAGCATCTCTCCTCTGTAATATGTTCAGTAATTCTAGAATAATGGCAGTTGACTGGTCATTACACTGGATGAAGTACCTTTGAGACAGCACATCCATTGTTCATGTTTTCCTCTCTTTCTTCTTATGTTCAGGTCAAACTTGATGGTCTTAGGACTAAGATATTTCTGCACACAGGAACTTAATGAGTCTCCTGGTAAGTTCATGGTTTCATTCTTTCTCCCATATTGACTAGTTCCTATTGTGGTTCTGTTTGCAGGCAGTGAAGGACAGCACTGGTTAGATGCTCATTTCCATGTTTCAGAAGAT
This sequence comes from Sphagnum tenellum, assembly GCA_963921925.1. NCBI lineage: Eukaryota > Viridiplantae > Streptophyta > Sphagnopsida > Sphagnales > Sphagnaceae > Sphagnum > Sphagnum tenellum. Next base: position 14,470,863 of record OY998155.1, read on the forward strand.
CCATCTGTCCTTCAAATGTAAAGGTCCTTCACAAATTTCTCACCCCATGGCTAATGTATTTGCAATCTGAGGAACTAAAGACAGAACGGGAGAAGACATCTCATCCCCAAGCATGGTTGCCTTTCAAAATTATGTGAGAACATTCCATGGACTCCTTCAGATTGCAGGCTTGTAGTGTGGAGCACACAGATAGTTTGAGCTTCTTAGAGAATTTGGGAGCCATGAGGTAGGGGATACCAAACCATGGTTTGTTAAACAAACCAACGTAAGCATTGAAAAATGTGTATTGTCTCTCCCACACAGCAGCTTTATATCATTGTGTATAATGCCTTTTCGGTTCATTCTCTCTAGGAGAGAGTGTGTAGTCTAGTCTTCACAGGATGTTCATAATTCTTTCCCTAGGCTGGTAGAACATGTGAAATTTGATTTTTCCATGTCAATGCATGTTGATCTTCATACTTGGGCAGGAGCCTTCCTTTATCATTTTGAATTTTTTTTTTCCCATTTTAGATGTGTGCAGCTGTGCAGAGGGCTTCCTGTACACCAGTTTCCCGGGGAAAAAAAAGTTTTCTGTATTGATTTTCTACACATCAGCTTAGATAAGAGTCAGAAAATTAAAGGTGGGCACATCTTGTTGCGGGGACAAGACTCTAGAAGTCTCTTTTGGACTTTATTTTGGGAGCTTAGTTCCAATGTGAATAAAGAGTATATATGCAGCTATTTGTACCTGACAATCTGTGGTGCATGTGACCAGGGTTTTCAGATACCCAAATCTCTGTTGAAACTTGAAACTATTTTTGAAGACCAAGTTTACTGGTTGATGTCAAATCATAATGCAACCATTCTGAAGTACAAGTCTCTACCTTCAGACACACTTAGTGAACATAACTGATTTTATTCATCCTTGTTTTTTCTTTGTTTTCTAGTAGCTTTGGCAGTTTGTTGATGAAATGCAAACAATTGATAAGTAACTCAAAAGGCTCAACGAAATGTAGTGTGTTACAGATTATTTTTGACTTACCCAAAACATATATTGAGAGTTGTAATTTATTCTTCCATTCGCAACTGAGTCTAGTGTATGTTCATAGGGGTGAATAGTGTAGCTTTCTTGGATTTTCAGAAGCACTCAAACATACAGAGAATACACTGCCAACCGGGACATAGCACAAAACATTTTTTTCACATGCAAATACTTTATTATGGGTGCATATGTGATAAGCTACCATCTAGATTCTAAACCAGTGTTAATCTGGTAATTAGGAACAGCGAGGTGTGAACCAGTGTTGGTAAGTTTCAGGTCAAGTTTCTAGGTTAGGTTTTGGGGTGTCCAGATCAAAGGTTCAAAATTTTATTAAAATTAGATTTGGATCCAAACCATGAAATTTTCTTTTGTTAAAACTTTTCTAGCTTAGAATCCTTTTCTAAATAGGTCTTCATTCTCCAACCATATAAATAAAAGGTTTGTTAAAAGTGTGCCATCAAATTCAAGATTTTAGATTGTGACAATTCAATTTTAGACAAACCTTAATGGATACATTGTGAAGGTGATGGATGCATGCTACATTGTCAAACAAAAAGAAGAAAGAAATTGTCACCACTTTTAGTTTAGTCCCAAGATAAAACTTTTGACTTGTTTTGTAATTCTAACTCAAGAAACCAGCAATATCAACCTTCTAGCAACCTTCATTGAGTTACTGCATGCCCAGTGAGAGCCTCCATTCATCCTCTATCAATATTTAGTACATCCAAAGAACAATGTTACTTCTTCTTGCATCCCCACCCATAAACGGGTACAAATGGACTGGGAAAAAGATAGATTATGAGCTCAACTAGTTGAGACAACTTGTTGAGAAGAACATAATGGAAAGTTATTGTGGTCACAACAGCATAATGAAAAGATGTCCTTTCATGAGCATATTTATCAGCCTGCGACAGGTTTACACCATTTGACCACAAAGCTTCATCCAAAATATATTGGAAAGGTCCATTTATGTCATGCTTTTAATTGATTAATCAAACCATATCTAAATTTGTAACAAACTTTCACATTAGAATGAGTTTGTTAACTATGTAAGGGCCACACCATTCCTGAATTATGGTGAGAAACTATCTTGCCACTAGTTATGATCTATGCATTTGAATGATGTTGATAGAAGGCTCCATATCAAGGAATGGGAAATCCGTTACTCAACATACATACCAAAATAACATGAATGCTTCACAAAAATCTTCACACCAGGGAAAACTTGCCAAGCTTTTTTTTCTTTGTTTTCCCTGGCACAAATTAAATTTTGATAGAAGGCCCCATAACAAGCAATGGGAAATCCATTGAACAACATACATACCAAAATAACATGAATGCTTCACAAAAATCTTTATACTATTGAAAACTTGTCAACCTTTTTTTTAGATTTTTTTCCCTGGCACAAATGAAAAACATCATTGCAAAAAGAGAAGAACAACAGAAAGCACCCACCAGGGAGGTAGGTGAGGAGTGTGAACCTATGCTCACCCCCCAATTCATCAACTATGAAGCCCCTTTTATAACACTAAATTATCTACTATCTACCTTCCCTAGGACACACAACTTTGTTCCATCCCCAACTCTTATCAAAAGCCAAACTTTACTGCAATAAAACACTAGGTACAACGACAAGAAATAAAAGAGAACTTTATTGCAATAAAAACACAAGAAATAAGAGAGAAATTGGAAGGACACATGCCAAGGGCCTATCCCAGTTCTGCCGGGCCCACTTACATGTTGAAGCCCAGCTTTATACTTGTAAGTTCTTCATAATAGGCAGACCCTACACTAAGACCCGGTTGGTATACTTCAAAGCCCAACAATATACCCGCCCAACACTTGCCTGAAAACTGGGCTCCGAAAACCCTAGCAGAGCCGAGAAAATGCAAAGCACACATGCCCAAAGGGCCTATCGGAGTTCTGCCCCCCACTCAAGTGGCAAAGAACTGTTGCCCAGTTTTACTTGCAGGTTCATTACAATGGACCCTACAATAAGACCCGGCGGTGGACTCAAAAGCGCAACAACATACCCGCCCAACACCGGCGTGAACCGGCGCCCAAAACCCTAGCCAACGCCGAACTTACAAACAGCCGCCGCCAGATCGGCATAAAGATCACCAAATTAAATCTACAAAAAAAAGCAAGATCAAGGGGGGTTTAAGCCGAAATCTAGGAATTGGGTAAGATGTGGGGGTTTCTGAACGGCAACGGAAGACGAAGCTTAGGGGAACAGTTGAAGGCGAGAAGAACAGCGAGAAACGCCGAAATCTAGGAATCGGGTAAGATGTGAAGGCTTCTGAACGGTAACGGAAGCTGAATCTGAAGGGAATGCGTATTTCCATAAAAGCAGCGAGATGCGTAGAAATCTAGGAATTGGGTAAGATGTGAGGGTTTTCTAAAGGGTAAAGGAAACACGAAGCTGAGGAAAAGGAAAAGGCGATGGCGAGAAACGCAGCGAGAAGAGAGGAAACGATGGCATGGATTTCTCCTCTCTCTCTCTCTCTCTCTCTCTCTCCCAGCACCCTCTTTCTGATTTCTCTTTGTGAAACAAGCAACAATTATGCTCATTGTGGTTTGTAACTTTTATTGTGAAGTCCTGGAAAGAACTATTATTTAGCTGGAGATTTTGACTTATTTTTGCAGCAAAACTCTCAACCCAAAAGAGTTTTGTTGCTTTTTTGGCGGTCCTTCCTTCGGTGTCTTTGGACTTTTCTAGTCTTGTTTCTAGAGTCGTCTCCAAGCGTGTCATCATTCTTTCAAGAAGCTCTAGAGTTTTGGACAGACGCTTGGGTTTTGTGCAGTGTCTCTGTTTTTGCGGGGTCTGTACAGAGAGTACCGGGGTTTTGCGGATGCGGCGGGGGAGAGTGAGAATGGTTGCTGTAATCTAATGCCAAGTCTATCGCACTCGTCTCTTTTCTATACCTCGGCAAAGAGGATCATCATGCCGACCACTATGTTGAAACTGCATGTTCCTATTACTGGCACGTTCGACGAGTTTTGCCTGCAGGGAAGAGGTTCAGCAGCGTTGAAGGAAGACAAGCCATTCTTCTTCAATGCCTTCCAGTTGAGCGCAATTCTAAGCGACAGGAGGAGGAAGTTCTTCAACAGGACGCAGCTCCACGCGGTCTGCCAACCCATACCATGTGCACCCAAAGCTCTGCAGCCTGAAATTCATGTTCCGTTCAAGCCTCCCAAAGGACTTCCACCACCACTACCACCACAAGGATGGATGCTCCGGAGCGACTCTAGAGCTTTCTCAAAATTTGGAGGCAAGAAGCCTTATGGTACTGCTGCTCATGTTGGTTCCAGAGCTCCTCCAGATATAGGAGCTGCTGTTGGAGGACTGGAAGCCAAGGAGATGATGACACTACTTCCTGTGGACAGCATTGTAGATGAAGTCGGTGAAATCTCTGCAACTCTACTACCAGATTCTGTTTCTAACGTAGAAACCGCAACAGGAAAAGATATACCTGGCCTGGACAGCTATTCAGATACTGCTACAGGGAGCTCAGGAATGGATACTGAAGGTTTGTTACCAACCCTAATCGCCCAAGTGCTTGTTTAGGATATGTGAACTGATAGAAGAGCTTTGCTCATCTCTTGCTTTCTGTATATTGATGTTTGATCCTGAGGAGGGAGAGAAGATAGCAGACTTAACAACAAGTCTCAAAGCTTTCAGCAGCAATGTTACAGATGCTCAAATTCATCAGAGGATTTGAGAAAGGGGTACAGGAGAAGAGCTCTGGCTGCCAATGCCTTGCTTTGTGTATCCTCTTGGAACTTAGGTTTTGTTGTGAGAGAGCTGCTGCAGGGAGAGCACGTGATCGCCGAAGTCGGCGATCATCAATTGGGTTGAATTCTGCACGCAACATGGGTGCTCCACTTCCCGACCTTCTAACAGTTCCTGGAATTGGACCCCGGAATATGGAAAAGCTGGTGGCTAAAGGGATTGACAAACTGGCAGAGCTCAAGAGGCTATACCGTGACAAGGTACTACTTTGAAACTGTCATCAAATGCCATCAATTTTGTTAAGTGTTGAAAGAAAATTCCGAACACCTTTACCTAATATTTTGGTCATAGAGGATCTTCATCTTTCAAATTGGAACTTCTGGAAAAGTCAAGAACTTAGTTTCTTCAAATCTCCTTTTGACATTCCCAAGTCCCTCATTTGAAGGATGTATCACTGAAGGTGATGTTGACTGTTGTAGGAGGTTCAAGCACATCCTGACCTGCCAAAACAGAGTTTCTGGTAGTTTTAGGAGTGCTTGGCTGCATCCTTGTTAGTTGATATCCACTTTAGTCTAGTGGCATGAGTGTCAGAAGTCAAGAGCAAAGGGCACTTGTAACGTAGCATGTGATAAGTCCTTGAAGACATAGATTTGAGAGAGTTTTGGTGATGTCCTGAAAGACATTAAGTGGTGCTATTTCTTGCAGTTTCGTGATGATGGATTAGAGAAGATGGTAGAATATCTGCAAAGTTCAGTGGGCATATTGCACAAGAATCATGCTGCAAGCATCACCAACTTCATCAAACACACTGTTGATGCCGAGCTAAGTCCTAAAGAAGATTGCCCTCGCCTCAAGAAGCGTCTCACTTTCTGTGTGGAAGGCAATATCAGTGTTGGAAAATCCACATTTTTGCAGAAGATTGCCAGTGAAACTATTGAGCTTCGGGACCTTGTGGAGGTATGCTGGTTTTTTTATTCTGGGTTTATTCTGCTCTGTATGAGATTTGATCATGAGGAGAAGCCTGCAGATTTGTCTCCTAAATAGCCATGCTGAGTACTCATTCTGAATTGGTGCACAGATTGTTCCTGAGCCTGTTGCAAAGTGGCAAGATGTGGGAAAAGAGCATCACAATATCCTGGAGTCTTTCTATGCAGAGCCTGAGCGATATGCCTACACATTCCAGAACTATGTTTTTGTTACACGCCTTATGCAGGAGCGTGAATCTGCAAATGGTGTGAAGCCCTTGCGCTTGATGGAGCGCAGTGTCTTCAGTGATCGCATGGTGTGTACCTGATATAATCTTCTCCTTTAATCTGATGTTTTTATGTTTGCCTCCAATGGGGTATGGTATCCTCATTCATGGTTGAACATACAGTGAATTATGAAAGACTTTCATTGGAGATGAGGAAGGCTAAGGTTCTCAAGAATCCAATTTGAGTATGATACAAAAAAGTACCATTTTCCTCAAACATGGAGTTCAAAAGAGGAAGCAACAAATTCAGCTCACTTAGAAATGCACATGGGTGGCGACATTCCATCAGTTTCCTCTCACCATTAAGGAAGGGGACATGTTGATCCCTTGCCCATTTGTGGGCCATTCTAAATGCATTCACCACAGTTGTGGTAAATTGACTGTAGAGATACATGGGTGCAGGAGTGTTGAGATACCCATTAGTGTGCATTGCTGAAGAGGGTTGTCTTAGATATCTTTAGTGGGTTTTCATACTATCTTTGTGTTTATTCCATTAATTGTGGCAGGTGTTTGTGCGAGCAGTTCATGAGGCAAAGTGGATGAGCGAGATGGAAATTAGCATCTATGATTCGTGGTTCAATCCTGTTGTTTCAGAGCTTCCAGGTTTGGTTCCAGATGCATTCATCTATCTGCGGGCCAGTCCTGATACTTGCCTACAGCGGCTGCAGTCACGCAAGAGGTAAGTTGTCAGAAGTCAGCATCCCCCACATTATGAGTCCTTTCTCAAAGAACTGGAACAGAATCACTAAAATGCAAGAGTTTTTTATCACTGTGGTGCTGTCTTGCTAAGTGAAAGCTGACTCAGCAAGGAAGTATCATTTCCTATTGAGAACTTTAGTATTCTATCTGCTTGCTGACAGTTGTTGCAGTCTACAGACCTGAGGAACAGGGGGTAAGTTTGGAGTATCTCCGAGGCCTTCATGAAAAGCATGAGCAGTGGCTCCTTCCTGCAAATTCCGGCAGTTCAGCATTACTCTCAGTTAGTCCAGCATTACGAGCACCAATGTCACCACGAATTCGTGATCGTGTGTTTTATCTGGAGGGTGACCATGTTCACACCTGCATCCAAAAGGCTAGTCTTGCAAATTTTGTCCTTGGTTTCACTTATCCTGCCTTCGGCCCAAAAATGCTAGACAGCTTGCCATAGTTATACTTGGGTTGTTTGGTGTCAGGGGTTGTCACAGCTCTGGTCAGATTTGAGTTGGGCTGGGAGTTTTTTAACATCCCATGATGCACATGTTCTGGTTGCAGGTGCCGGCACTGATGTTGGACTGTGATGCCAATATTGATTTCAGCCGTGACATTGAAGCTAAAACAGAGTAAGTGAAAGACATCCCTTATTTTCAAGCAGGAGTTTTAGAGTTGTTTTCCAGCACAGCCTACATTTTCTGTGGATCGCTGAACTGCATAAACAGGCCCTCCCCCCTGGAATTAAAGATATGCTTTGTCTATTTGGCCTTGAAAGAAACCTGTGAAACCTAACGCAAAGTGGCTGTTATATGTGTGAGTGGCGAATTGGGTTGTATTAGCTGCTTATTCATCGATTTAACTACAGTTGTTGATTTAACCCCATCATCTAAATTGGCTTTGAAGGTATGCAAAACAAGTTGCGGAGTTTTTTGAGTATGTCCAAAGGACAAAGGAGAGCTCAGGGGGGTCACACCACCTTATGGTACCACAATCTGGAGGATTATTAGGACCAGATGGGTCACAATTATTGACCAGGAACTCACTTGAAGCTGGAGACTTCAGTCAGCAAATGTCATCTTACTGTTTATAGCTTCTGATTGCATCATCATGTCAATTGTTCAATTCCTGGACATCAGTGCTTCCAGTTTGGTGAGTGTTTTGTACAGGCATTGGCAAAGCTTTCCCTCTCCCTCTCTCCTGCTTAGAATCTCTTTCAGGGAAGGGGGAGGGAAACTTTTGCCAGATTCACCAACATCATATCACTTGGGTCTTCAGCAACTTTTTGGAGTGGATTGCACCAACCATTCTGATGAACATCATGGAGGTTGGATTCTTGGGAATGAAAAGAGAAATGCTGGAAAGGCCATGAGGTTATTATTAGTCTATTAGGTCACTATGCTATTTTTGAGCATGCATCCATCTTTAAAATTAGGTTATGCGATATGTAATTCTCAAGCTGGAAAGTGACATGAGAGCCTTGCAGATGAATTGATGAGAGCAGCAGGCAGTAGGTTCTTCCTTGGCTGGCAAAATCATCACAGTCCAAGCACTTTGAACCTTTGTATCATACTTGAAAGAGGTCAATACACTGGAAGGTAAAAGCAGTAGTTATTGGTGTCTGTTAGATTTTTGAGACTGCAGTAATGAGAAATACTTTTTGGTGAAATGTGAGGTCTCTCTTTTTGTTGGCAGTCTAGAGTCAGAATGCATTTGAAGTGCATGAACTGGGTTGAAGGAAAAGGTTTTTTGTAAGTTTTTCCAAATTTCTTATTGCAAATATGTATGGATCAAATGTATCTTTGTCATATTATGGGACACAGTTGTAGTGCCAACTGCTTGTTAGGGTTTAGGGAAAATGAATGCAGAAATTGACATATTGCCTGTTTGCAAGCCCTTCATCTGGTTAGTGCTTTGCAAATATGTTTGGAGATGTTAGAGATTAGATGCAGACTCTATTCACACTCCATGCAGGCAATTCTGCCTAAATATCTTCAAATATTTGGGCAGAAATCACCCATGATTCTCTGATGGTTTATGCAATGATTGTGGAAGCAGTTTATGAGCTTTGTGAGCTGGATTGTGAGCCATTGAGCTGGTGGCTAACAATATCTATTTTACTTGAGCCAAGTGATGAAGCAGATATATGTTCGATGTAAGTATTTGGTCCTAGACATTGTGAAGACTTTTTTTATTCATGTTTTGCTGTAAAATGTTTGGATTTTTAAATTTCAGAAGCTTGTGCAGTAAGCACAGTAAGCATGATGGGTTGTAGCTGCATCATATGAGACGGTTGAAAAGTATGCAAATTTGAACAATAACCAGATATCTGAAAGCATCATGTTAGCTATTCACATTATGTTAAATCATGTATGTTCTCATGTAGCTGAATTTTCATCTTCCTCCCCATGCACAAATTTCATATCAGCCATGAGTCAATTATGCAAAATCACTACAGACTAGGATGTTGTTTGGAGGGAACAAAGCAAAATTGCAAGAACAAACTCTACCCTCTTGATTAGTGTGGTCTAAACTATGTTGAGATTCTTAAACGTCTGACATTCTCTGCGCTCACACTGGAGCTAAATAGAATTTCCCTTCATAATCTAAGATATTTAGGTGAATTTTGTCTTAGAAAGAGGATCACAGGTAACTGTAATGTGTCATTTGATGTGTCCATTCTGTAATACAGTAACCTAATAATCTGTTGCACCTAACAAGGGCTGCTTGGTTTCCCATCAAGAAGAGATATATCCTTTCCCGCATTTACCAACCAGAAACTCTTCCAAAAAATTTCAGATAATTTTGCCATTTTCACAAAGATCTGTTCATTGTCTGCGTTACACCATTACTTCAATTCTTAAGACGAGTCCAACAACATGTCCTTTTACAGCCTGAGGGGTACACAGTCCAATAACACTTCCATTAGGATGTTAAAATACTCTGTTCACTCTCTTTAATGGTCTCCCAAGTTTCCTGACTTTGCCAATCTGCTTTCCCTCTTTGGTAGATTTCTTTTCCCCTCCTTTAGTATCTTTGCTAGGAGAGCTGATAAGGTCTTTGCAACTTTTGTTATAGCTAATGAGGAATCGGCGACAAAAAGCTGATTTTTCCAGTGTTACAAAGTGGCGAGCAATAACAGAATTGACAATCCTGTACCAAAGACATCCAAGAGTGATGCCAACAGCAGCTCCTGCATACACTTGGCCAACAGTGTGGTAACCAAGGTAAACCCTTGAATACATAACTGTGGGTGCAAACAAGCAAACTAAGGCTATGACTACAACCCTCAGAAAAGGTTCTGAAAACTGCAGATGGTAAAAAGCAAGAAGTGCCATGTAAACTGAGAAGAAACAGCTGAACTGTGAGTGGCTTGATGGCCATCCAAATGTATCACAACTATCCAAAGCCTTGCATGTGTATGGTCGTGGCTGCTTCACAATCTGTTTCATAATCTGCACCCACTTGTATCTTTTTCAATAAGTTTCCAATTATCCTGTTAACAGGTGAATCATTCAAAGATGCTAGCAGATCTAGGGAAGTTGGATTAAAAATATATAGCTTGATGTGTGCTGCCTTGCCCATACTTACAACCTAATACTACTGAAACAGTTGAGGAAACATGAGACCGACCAGTTGTATATCAGCAAACAGGAAAAATATTCCTATCAGTGTTGCAATTTTCGAACTCTACATCATACTTCAAAAGGTAAACTTCAACTAAGTCAAAAGAAAACTCCATATAAGGACACTAATGAGCAAAGAAAATCTTAATAAACATGAATAATACAAAGTAGAAAAGATGAACAGGACTACTAGTAGTCTGTCACATATATTCAATACCTGTCACATGTGTAGTAGAGACACAGCCACACATGTCCAGTTACCTTCAACATGTATGGTAGTCACCAGCTACCATGACATCCTTATTGACCCATCAGCTCCCAGAAGAGGCTGGAGATCATTGCCATTGCAGGGAGCAGACATGTAAACTTCAATATTGGAAAAGGGATTGAATCCTCTAGTTGCATTTTTTACCTGATTGATTCCTTCTGACAGGAGGAGACCAACAGCAAAGAAACTGGTCGGCAGGTCACGCCAGAACAACACTATTGTAGGAATGCTCCCTAACGCAATGAAGATAGGCACCAGAGTCATGATACCCAGAAAATAGCCAAGCTTGTCCCCAGCCTTATAACGTATGTGCACCACTTTAATGGGTACAAGCTGACCACCAGCATAACCTGGGCTGATTTTGCTGCAATCACAATAACCATGAATGCAACAATTCTCCTTGACTATTCCATGATGAGAATGGACCATCTTCCCTTCTTGTCGGGCGCTTGCATCATGTGCAGCAGGCTGCACGGCGAGAGCAACACTTGCCATGATACACAAAGCACCCAACATGCAGATCAAGAACAGGAGGCACTTGCGGCGCCAATGCAACATTTCTAGAAGCAACGGTGCAAAGAACTAGTAGTTGGCAACGGCATAAAAGTAGGCACCACTGAAGTACTCCCAGAAAGATAACCCACAGGAGCCCTATGAATTAGTTCTTGATTGCATTGCTGTCACTTCAATGCCCAGGTCTTGCGTAGCATTACAATTAGATCTAACTTCCATCACCGACATGTACGGCATGACAAGCACCAGACCCACTGTGGAACATGCGACAACGAATCCCCCAATCTCTGAAAAGAAACGGATACTTCATGGGTCATTGAACACCGAAACAAACTGCAAGAAATAGCACCAGAACATGAACCAAATAATTAACCAAGAATACGCATCCAGAGAGTCATCGCTGAAGAAACAGGGAAGAGAAAATCCGAATCCAAAAAGTGACGATTCAAGATGAAACGATGGATAGTACTGAAACGCTTCATGCGCCACACCCCTTGTCCGAAAAAAGCCATCCAGGACACTCAAACAATCCACTTTACAATTGCAGGAAAATTGAGAAGCTCAGCTAAAAGATCAAGCAAACATACAACTTCCACATGCGAATTGGACACCAGAGTTGCAGTTAAACTCACAACCAGAACACAGGAAGCCTCAATCTCCTCAAGGGAGGTGGTGTTCAAGAACACCATTTAAAAAGCCGGCACAAAAAGGAAGACCTCCTCTCACACCGCTATTCTCTCAACCGCCGAAGCCATACAAAGTGCGCCCTTGCCTCTTGAGAGCATACACAACATCCATAGCGGTCACAGTCTTACGTCTTGCATGCTCAGTGTATGTGACGGCATCACGAATAACATTCTCCAAAAAGATCTTCAAAACACCTCGAGTCTCCTCGTAGATGAGACCGCTAATCCTCTTAACGCCTCCCCTCCTAGCCAGCCTTCTGATCGCCGGCTTAGTAATTCCTTGAATGTTATCACGCAGCACTTTTCTATGCCGCTTGGCTCCTCCTTTCCCGAGCCCTTTACCTCCCTTTCCTCGTCCAGACATGACGACAGATAGATTAATCACAGCGATTAGCAAGGGTCACAACAGAAGCAAGCTCGCAAAAATCACAAAACACAATGGAAGTCTTCTTTCTCTCTCAAAGTTGGCAAGGCTTTCTTTTCAACCCTAATAGAAACCCTAAAAGAGACACAGTACGTTAGCGTGTAGCTTACGCTACGAACGCAGATCGATCCGTGTGAACTGGGGATCTGAACCGCCAATTCCACGTCCGGTTTGTTCTATGCACGGCCAAGATTAGATTAATTGTAAACGAGAACTAAGAAAAAAGTTTTGCCGTCAGATGTCCAGATCGGACGGCACTTCTGCAACATAAGTAGGTACCTAGGTTGCGGTGCAATGGCGGGAATGGTTGGTAGGTAGGTATTAGGTAGGCACATAGGAAGGTACCAATTACCGGTCCCGAATTGAAATTAAGTACACTATGTACGCGTGCGCGTTAAGTGAGGTGCCAGATCGAGGGGTTAGGAACCTCTAATTCAAACTGAACCAGATCTTAACTGTAAGCGTTCAAACCATCAGTCCTCCAGAACGAGGGGCCGTCTGTGATTTGAGACCTTGCAGGGCGGGATGATTTGAAGTGTCGCTATGCTTTGTGAATCTAAGACCTCAATTTAGGAATCAATACCCACTAGTGTAGCCTCTGCCTTTGGCTCAAGTGTGAACACATTGGGGGCTCGACTGATTTTTCCTTCCAAACCCAATGTTTGCAATAATTATGAATTTCCAGCGACAAAATTAACTCAAAAATAAATATCTTCCACAACTTAACTCTGAAAATTATGAAATAAACTCTATTAAATGTGAAACGCCAAGGGCTTTCCAACAACACTAAGAATTTCTTACAACTCTTTACAGGATAGCCAAAAGGCTCATTACCACTAGCCATTTTTCCCAAAAGGTATATTCTCAAAAACCCTGGTCCCTATGCAAGGGCCTGCTCCTTACTCCTAACCATAAGAATATTCTCATAACCAGATGCCATATGACCGCATGGTTACGCAAATATTTTATACCGTGAGTAACGACCAGTGATCATTAGTATTTTTTTTTCAATTTTTATTTCACAAAAAATTGCGAATTCTTACTGAAAACTCACATTTTACATTAAAAGCCACCCTTTAAAGTCAAAACGTATTTATTGACTACTCCTTGTTTTTCATTGGCTAGATAGTTTGAGCACAGAAAGTGCTATTTTTTTAAAATCAAGGGTTACCATTAATAAATATTGCCAATGAACTAACCAGCCGCTACCACTTGTAATGTATAAATCTTGTGCTAAGGTAAATGTACCAAAACCCATGAAAACCTGAACTCATTATCAGCAAGCCCAGCAGAGTTGGCCAACAAGAGGCCATCCCCTGGATCAGATAAACTCCCTGATCAAGAGGGTTCCCTCTGATGGCCAAGACTGATACAAAGAAACCAACTGCAGAACCAGCCAAATCAGCTCCACTTGCTATTATCAAACACATGAACACACATAAGTATCATGAGAATGCAATGGATGCCAATAATGCATGATTTTCAAACTTACTTAACATCCCAATCACCAACTTACAAGCAAAAGGTAATGATTTGGATGAAAACATAAAGGATGTGGCATTTTAGAGGAAGGTGCTTCCACTAATTCATGTGTCAAATGATAAATAGGGTAAAGGAAAAAAAGAACATCCGCCACAAAAAGCTTCACAAAGCTACTTATTCAAATCAGAGTGCTCCCGTAGCAAGTGCCAATACCTTGCACTTGTGGGTGATTTTCTAATGATAGAAAATTAGAGGTCCAAATCTTGAAACAGGGATAACTCAGTCCTAGTTCAATAAGAGGTTAGCTGGGCAAGCCATGAGTTTGATGCTTGGAGAAGCCTGTTCATGAGGATGATACATATCACACAAAAAATGCTAAAATGAATCAGGACACAGGGCAGGCAGTTTCATTATCTTAGGAAATTCAGATCCCATAATGATGTCATCTTAGCAAGTGGAGATATAATCGAGCTAAAACAAAATTCTCTTAAACACCTGTAGTTTGCACCCAGTGGGTACAAACAGGCCTGTTTTGTTTCAATGTACAAATGCTGCAATTCTTTGCTTACAAATCTGTAAATACAAATACAAAAGAGAGCTGTATGACAGTGTGGTGGGTCGAGTGAAAACATATCAAACAAAACTACAGACCTTGTTTGGTTTGAAATTCATGGTACTGAAAATCAAATGAAATGCTTCCAACATTGGACAACACTCATTCCAATGCCGTGGATCTTGCCAACACACATGCTTCACCTGCATAAACACCCAATGTTCTCATTAATTTGGCACTACTGAAAATGTCACAAAGCTTCTAAAGAACCTGGCCCAGTCCCAAATTCTTGACATACAACATATGACCCGAGATCTCAGATGTCACAAAAATGTAGCTTGCCTGCAAGAGGGAAATTGATAAGGCTTTCAAAGCCTTGCCCTATCAAGGGAGACTGAGACTTATTGGATTTTCAAAATGGAAAGATATAAGGCAGAGTGGGGTCAAGAATTCCACAAACCTGCAAATTTAGGAGAACAGTCACAGGATGCTTCTGCGCCATGCCTTAAAACATGCTGAGTGGTAAGAATATCAATGGATTGCACTGCTCTTAAGCCGTAGAACCTCACTTTCATGTGCACTGAGTTCCCGTTTTAACTTCGCAATCTGTGCATGCACCTGGGACAAATACAATATTTTAACATTGGTAACAACAAAAGCTGAACATTTTCAAACCTGAATTCAAAGCAAGGGAAAGTTCTTGGCTGTGCAGTAGGTCAGCAGCATCAAAATAAATACACAGGTTAACAAAAGCAGGTGGAACAAGGAAACTCACACCACTCTGCTTTAACATCTAGTGGAATATTACCTTGGATCTGACAATTAAAATGGTCAGGTAATCCTTCATGGGGCTATTCTAGCACAAGACACCTCAACTGGATCTCAATGGCAAACACAAGATCCATCCCATGTTCCCATCAAAGATGTATACTCTTTACCTGTTGACGGGTGGCAGTCAAAACAGCCAACTCATCAACTTCAGAGTGCTTTGGGAACCATTGACCCAAAGGATGCTCCTTGGTGTCCCCTTGCTTCCTCTCCAAAGAAGAATCATCCATTCCAGCAGCTGGTGCACAAAACAACTGATATATAAGATCACCCTCGGCTAAGTTAAACTGTAACAAGGCATCTACTTGCACAATGCCTATACTTGACCTGATGTACAGACAGTTGAATTGGCTAATGACATTGACAAATACCTTCTTAACCATCCAAATGGCTGAAGCCCTGCCTCTTTAAGTGACACAGACTATACAGCAGACATTATGGTGGATAAAGGTCCAGGGAAGTGTCCCAAGCTTAAGCAATGCCTCAACTAATGACCAGACCCGATGTGTGTCATGGGAAGAGACAGTAAGGGAATCAGGAGAGCAGGCAGGAAATGTGTTCCAAAAAACATAACCATAATAGACATTCAAAAAGATGGCCTGATTTAGCAACAAGTTTGTCACAACATAGCTCTTGCCCATATGAGCACCATCTAATTGTAAAAAGGTTGACCTCTGCCAGATTGGGGAGACATTAGAAAGAAGACCTGAAGGAGCAGGGATTGATGATGGTGACCCAGAGACCACCACTGCAGGATGATTACAAATGCGTGCAAACAAAGCCTCTGAAGGCTCAGAAAATACAATTTCATCATAAGATTCCACTACCACTGGCTTCTTTGTTGTCTGAGGCCCTGACTCATCCTCAGGATAAAGCTTGAGGTGATGGAACCTGCAGCATCCAGTCCATTTTACATTTCTTCACATGTTGCAATTATGAACACCACTGAGGACAAAGCCACTGCAATCTACCGACAATGTAGTTGCCAGATACTAAGTACTGAAGGGAAGTTTGATGGGTCCCTTGAGATGTACAGAATAACATACAAATACAAACAGTTACACTTACTGAAGTCCTTGTTGACAGACATCAGGGTATACTTTGATATATAGACGGAACATTAATATAGGTGCCTACAACTGTCTTTCAGACATTTCCCTGGAAAAAAAAGGCAACAGGAAGCATACATACAGCTCCAGAGGTTTCTCTGCAACATCAGGTTGGAAAAAAATGGTGATGCCAATCTCAAATTCACCCCATCCCGCTTCAGAAAGCTCAAAGGGGGGTGCCTCAACTGTCCTTGTTGGGTTACTAAAGCTATGATGAAGTTGAAATACTACCCTCTTTATTACCACTCCCAGATCCTCATTATCCACACTCCGTAGATACACTGTCCATTTATGTGACTTAGATCTGCATTGAAGATCGCATTCCACATTAATCAAACCATTTTAGAGAATGGACAGGCATGTAACAAACCAATCTAGAGAAATCTGCCAGTGACAGCACAATGTCAGCTGCAGAGGATTGAAGTCTGACTCTAGCAACTGCAGATTACTGTCAATTCTTCTATCATCAAAGTTGTCAGTGTAACCCTTGATTCCTGTGGTTCAGATCTTTGGGTTGACCAGTCTAGTCACCAAAAAACACTCAGTACATCTATCAAAGAAGGAAGAGTCCCTTGTAGAAGAAAAACATTCAAGATGGTCAAAAACTGAATCACAGAGACATGTAAATTAAGGGGAAAGGATCAATTTCATACTCTTCTGCCTTCTTCCCAAGCCAAAAGGAGATTGTCCCATAAGCAACAGGCACTATGAGTTCCACACCTTTCACCCTCTTCACTGGATTCTGTAGAGGTAGAAAAGGTGAATGTAAGTTTATACCAAAAGTGTTCAAGGGATCCACATCACATTCCACTGCATGAAACATGAAAGAATGGATGTTCACTGAAACCTCGAGATAGATGAGGAGATAAACATGAACTATATATATATATATATATATATATATGTTAAGTAAAAACACAGCCTGCCAAGCTTTCCCACACGCAGAAGGAAAAACATGTGAGAAAGACAACAAGGAAGCCAGCGTAAAAGAATTAGACCTTTTTCTCATGATCGTCAAGCAAGCCTGCACTCTTGGCACGCTGCAAACGTTGAATGGCACTCACTTCAGTTTGCTCAATGCCAAACTTCTTGCCCACCACAGCTTGCGGCATCTTTCCCCTCAAAGCCACTATCTCATTAACCTGCACATAGTTTAGCACCAATAACAACTTTCCATTGTTCATGACTCAAGAGACTTCCATGTTGCTATTCTTCCAACAAACAAAAACAAAAGTGCAAATAAAAAAAAGATCATACTCCAAGGAATTCACAGCAAAGCACATGAAAAAAACTGCGTACGTACAAAGCGTGCATAAACGGAAACCACAAAGTGATAAGAGACACCACCACCAGCAAGCACCTCTTCAGGGGTTAGGTCAGTGAGACGACGCTTGCGCTTGGAGTAAGCGGTAAGACTACTAGTAACAGCGCCCGCTCCTCCTCCTCCTCCTCCTCCTCCGCCACTTGCTGCTACACCACTGCTAGCTGCACTGGTAGTTGATCCTGACGGAAAAGTAGCTTGATGGGGCGCGGACGCCTGACCGGAAGACGAGGCAGGCGACGACGAGGCCATCGCCGCGCTCCCTTTTTGTTCCCGTGCGCTGCTGCCGGGCTCCGCAGTAGCAAAGTTCTTCATCCCTCGCGCTTTTTCTCTTTTCCTTCCTTCCTTGCTTGTTCGTTCATCTCCCTCCGTCTTGTTGCTAGTGGCATCTGTCAGGGAGACGTGAAACGGACGGACGCGGGAGCTACCGGCCGTTGCAAGGGGGGCAGCCCAGTGGATGGGAATCTTAAGCTTGGATGAAATCTAAAGTGCCATATTTTTAAAAACAAGTACCTAATAAGCCCTTAGCCTACTATGCTTCATGTAGGTAGATAGGTAGTAGGTATGAAATGTTTTCTTTTTTTCCTTTTTTTTCTGAAGTAGTTAGCCTACAGTAGAAGAATTATGTTGTAAGGGGTTGTGGAGTCAGACATGTGCTAGCTTAAATTTTTTGGACCAGATTTAACAAGTAAATATTAATACTACATGGTTTCTTATTCCATAGTACCTTGGTGGCTTCAGCACACATTATATTATTTTTATAAATGCTGATATCTTCAATTTTTTATTTTCTTGAAGAACAAATTTTTGGGAAGGAAAATTTTTAAGTCTTTTGGAGTAGTCATGATTTTTTTTCAAATTAAAATGGAATCTTGAAAATTAATTGACTATTTGCTAGAGATGTGCTGAAGTTGCATTTATACTAGAGTAATTTTAATAGGTACCTGTGAAAATAATGTAAATCTCTTTTTTTTTAATTCTAGTGTATTTGGAGGGTGCTTTTTATATTGATTGATATCACTCCTAGAAAAGAGGGATGGATCTTATGCCTACTCATTAGGAATGCGAAAAAAAGTAGGCATCAAATCTCTCTTGTTCATGACTACATATGTTTAATGTAGGTTAATGCTGTTAGAACAAGGTGGTTCTAAAATAAGCTTAAGTGCTAACAACATTTTTTCTCCTCATCATAGATGCCATAATGAAAAGCATGGAATGACACAACTATTGCATGTAGCACAAGAAGAATATTTGAATTTTAAGTAATTCATTTCATTTTAGTTTGTGATTAGATTACAAATCAATTCCAATTTTGATGCCTTGCACATCAAGCATATGTCAAGGACATAAAGTTGGAAGCATATGGTTCTATGATTTATGATTCTCAAAATGTTGTACTATTACTTATATGTTGACCTTTAAAATGCAAGTTCAATGTCAAGCTTGTTTACCTCATCATTTTGTCCAACTTTTATCACATTATGATTACCTAATGTGTTTGAAAGCGGGGCCACACTTGAAGGTAGGGTTTTTTTTCCATTTTTTTCTAACATCTAAAAAAGTGGCACCTATCACCCTAAAGTTAACTATCATTAATTTTTTACCTACCTCCTAACTTTTTGTCTATTGCTTGTCCACACATACACCTTTAAAGCAAGGGTTAACTTTTTCAAGGTTCTTCAAAGTAGCAACCATACGTCATGTGATGGTGTTATGAAGTTTTTTTTTTTTTCATCACCGTCATCACTGCCATTAGCGTTGCCTTTGCATATATCTGAAATTTGCTTCAAAGATTCCTTCTCCAACAACATTTCTACCACACTTTACTTCAAAATTTCCTTCTCCAACAACATCTTTGCCAAACTTTGCTTCAAGGCTTCCTTCTCAAAGAAGGTCTATGTTGGACTCTACTTCAAGGCTTCCTTCTCCGAGAAGGTCTATGTTGGACTCTACTTCAAAGCTTCCTTCTTCACCAATGTCCAAGGTGAGCTCCTTTCGAAATTTATGATTTGCATTGATTTTCTCTTCTTTAATCGCCATTGTTGTAGTTGCAATGAACTTCTTCATAATTTAAAGATCATGTTTTTTTACTATCATTTTTTGAATTTTTTTTCCTTGTTTTGTTTCTTAAGGTTTTATCTACAATAATTCAAATTTTTTGTTGTGCATTATTCTTGTTTTGTGTTGATTTTTGTGTTGTAAGTTTTTTCATAAGGGAAAATCAACATGGACAATTAAGAGTGGTTGGTCATAATGGGGATCTTTGTTTTCCTTATTGAAATTTTTCAATAGGTTTGTGACATACATGACCTACACCAGCCATTTTTGCATTTGACAAATGTTGTTATTGACAACAACAACATGCAATCTCTCATTGTAATTATGGTTCTACACAATCTACAATTGTCAAATAGTTTGTTTGCATTTGGATCTGATATGGGTTATTGGGTTAAGCTGCATAATACCACCTAATTCTTCGTGTTTTTATTAATCAAGTATTATGACTAACTATGGATTCAAAATTTCAAAGGAAATGTTAAATTTAACATTATAAACAAATTGAGACCACCAATTGCAAATAAATATACAAGGTATAGGTTTGCAATACATGTAAATGTTAGGGTTGTTTGCATTATCTACAACTCTTTTATGGTTCAAACATGTTGACATGAAACAAGTTATTTACAATTGGCAAATCCAATGTGGGGCTTGGTATTTGTGAAATTGTAAAAATTGTGAACATCATGTTCAAAAGTCTTATATCATGGCCCATGGGACAAAAGATGGAAGATGTGATGTTAGAGTTCAAAGAGTTGTGTGGATTACTATACTTGCATGGCGTAATATAAATGGGACACATACATCTCAATTTTTAAACCCAAACTTGATTTTGTTGAAAACTATTATTTTCATAAGATTAAAGGATATTTAATTATCACACATGTTAGAAAAAAGTTCATGGATATTTATGTTGGCTTAACTAAAAGTGTGAATGACTTTTGAATTTTGTAAAAATTAGGTTTGTACAAGCAAACCCAATATTGGGGATTGTGCGGCATGGAAAAGGGAATTTAATATGGTTTCAATCTTTACCTTCTTGGTGACAAGAACTACTCCTTGCTACCATGGATAATAACACCTCACAAAGAAGGGCAACACCATTCTATTCTTAAAGTTTTATACAACAAAAAACACAAACATGGACAATCTCTAGTAAAAAATGCCTTTGGCATCTTGAAAAAGACCACTAGGGAAATTTCAGGCAAAATTGAACTAGATATCACATTAGTTCTAGATGTTTTTACGTGTTGTTGTTTTCTACACAACTTGATTCTTGGTAGGAAGTAGTTAGACATTCAAAAGCTAACTTCAAATTCTTGAGTTGAAAACAACATAAGGCATTGAAAGGAATTTGTCAAAGTCTAATGTAGAAGTGCATGTAGGGCTAGAGGGATAAGAACATTCAAGTGATCAACATCATAAATAATTGGAAATCTACCGAGCAACTCAATGAACTTAGGTATGATGTATCAAACAACAATCATCCCAAATGTTCACATTGACATTGTGTCTATTCTCAAAAAATTAAATTTACATGAATTGCATTATCTAGTCTAACATGATCTACATATCAAAAAAATGCAAATATTATCTTTTATAGTCATTCTATTTAGCATCATCAATTTTTTTCAAATAATTAGGTTTGGGTTCCCATGGTCCAATTTGGTTTTAATTAATGTAGGTAGTTATATTAACTATAGTCATCCTATTAACATGAACTATTCAATTGATTTCAAAGAATTAAGTTTAAATTGTTAATTTGGTTTGACATGGTTACAAGTGTAAATGCTTTCAAAAAACAATGTTTGGGTTTAATGGGTCCTTATTATCAAAACCAATTCCTAAATTTAGCAAGCCTTGTTGTATTAAAGAGATTGGGGACCCTGGATTATTGTTTATTACAAATGTTTGGCCCATGATCCTTATCGAACCAATAATGGCTTTCACTACACTCATTTGAATGTGATTTATCTCTTCATCTTTGTGTTTAAAGTACTAAAGTTGTTCCTACAAGATTTCAAGTTGCATTATCTTTCATTGCTTGAATTCAATTTATTGAATCCACAAGGGCCTTGGATCCCTTCTTTGTTGCATCCACCAAATTATTTTGAAGAGTAGATTCCTTCTAGTGAACCCTTGTGTTGCCAATGCGACATACAATTGAAAGCAGTCCTTTGGTAATATGATCACCAACTTGCTTTGAAGATTTTATATTTGTAACATGTGCATTGTTGTTGGTTTTGGTGGACAATTTCCCATTGATGAAGTCTAAGCACACGAGGAGAATGTTGAAACAATAGTTTCAAAAACCTAGTTCTTTTTTTTATTGAATTGTTATGCACTTGAGTTGTGATAGGGCTTTGTGGAAGAGCTCCATCCTAATGTGCACTTGCATTTCACTAAGTGAAACTATGAGTGTTACAAGCCTGTTTGGAACTACATGTGTTGTGGGATTGTATGGAACTGTGGTTGGTGTTGCAAGATTGGAGATCAAGTTGCCATTATCATTGAACATTGTGTGCATTGCTTTTGGATCCAAATCAGCTTCACACATTTGGGATCCTTCACCACCTACTGCTACAAATTATGTTTCTTGAAAAAGGGGGTTGTACACAACATCATTTGGAAATCCATGAAGTCCCTAGAGTGTGGTGGTTGAAATATGGGCCTTGTTTTCATGAAGGCATTGATCATCTCATGGATGCTCCTACTGAACATCCTAAGCAAGTTCATGGATATTTTATTTGCAATATAGACATATCCAATAACTTTCATTGTGTCCCATCTTGACCACGTAGTCCCAAATTCACTTGTAATCACTATATAATGTTGTCCATTTCTCCTTGCATGTTGGCCCATCTTTGACATGTGCATTATGGCCACATCCCATCATTGATGTCATAATTTTTTTTAATTTCAAAATTATGTTTTTGAAGCAATCTTTGGAATCCACTACACCTAATGAAACATTATGTTCATGTTTTTTTTCATGAACAAGGGAAACAAATTTTTTAACTTTCCCAATTTGGTCATCAAAACTTCTTGATGGTTTTAACTTTAGTCATAAATTTATCAACACATGATTTTGGTTTTTTTTTTTACCCTTGCTTTTGTTCTTTGATCTAGATGGTGCAGCAATAGGTGGAATTGAACCATTGCTACCGAGTTTTAAGATCCCTATGCATAATGAACAAATGAACATAATGCAAATTTGTCAATACATTTTTTAATGCAATTCTTGGTGTTGTATTTTGTGTGATCCATGAATTTATTTGACAACATGGCAATTTAATGAAGACATATTGTTTACATGGATCCTCATTGTTGAATTATGGCTCCATGTTTTGTCTCATTTGTTGTTATTCCTGCAAAGGACTATTATTTTTGTTGATGTAAGGGAGTTGTTATTACAAGAGAATTGTTGTTTGTTTTGTTGCAAGGGAGTTGTTGTCTATGACACTACGTTGTTACAAGTTTAGGAGAATGGCAAAGTTTGGGCGAAAGTCTTCACCAAGGTCAAAGGTGCTAAGTGGGAATGTTTACCAAGTTCAAAGGCTTCAGAACTAAATTGCCATTCAATAATTTGGGACTTATGTTTTTTAGTTAATTACCTTTTTTAAAATTCAAAAAATCTTCAATTTTTGTAGACTTGGAAGTAGCAAGAGAGTTAGATAACTCTGACTTACCTCTCCCCTCCATGTCAGCAGCCTTATAGGATTTAGTGGTAGCTACCTTTATATGTGTGGCTACAACATTAACTTTAACACCACTAACTTTGAGTTAACTTTGACTTACCTCCAAGTGTGGCCCCACCATAACACATTTTGTATTTAAGTTGTTACATCAAGTCTTTAATGTTGATGTTTTTCATATTGCCAACATGCAATAACAAAGATCACATGTGAAAGGAAAACCACATGTACATTTGACTTATGATCAATTCTTGAAATGCCATGTTTAATAGACCAAAGTTGTTTTTTATTACAACTTTATCATGACATAACTATTTGTTATCCAAAGCCTTTGGAATGAGATGTCAAACTTATGTTTGTTTGTGAAGCACCATTAACCATGGAAACAACATATACTCCTTGTCTTTGATTATGATAACTTCATGTTTTCATATGAATTATGTTCATTAAATAAATATCCCCGTGTACCTTTTCAATAGATTGAAAATATTTATTAGTTTTTTACTTTATTTATAGACCATAACATCCTTGCAAATACATCAATAAATTATTTCCTATGGTCAACAATGGCCGTGTTCTAGTTGCATATTATATAACTTTGATTTGAAGGATTAAAATATTAACCTAAATTGCAAAAACTTAGGCTTTTCGCTTTTGATGTGAATTTAAGCCACGTCATGACCACCTTGATACTTGACAATCCTCATGACTATTTGAAATCTTCCATGACATGTTACAAATTCACAACAACAAAACTTGAGTTTTCCATTCAACCATTTTTCTAAGTGACTTTACATTCATGCATTATGGTGACTTTTTTTGTTAAAATGATTTTTTATCTTTTTGTTTTTGTATGTATTGAATCTTGAAATTGAATACATGATTTATTTGTTTGCGTCATTGTCTTATATTCATGGTTGAAATGGTAATTATTGTGTGTAGATTATTTGGGGTAGGGTTCAATGTTTCCCAATCTTTTATGGATTATAGAATCAAGTGATCCAAATAATAGCAAACATAAAATTCACAAAGATCAAAATTCAATATAAAGGTGGGTTGTTATGACTCATTATGCATGTACAATTTAACTTTCACGTATTGAAAGATATTTCAAGGTTTAAAGTGTGGAAATTAGTTGAAAATTGGTAATGTGGATGAACCTAAGTAAAAAGTTAATTTATTTTTTTAAAGACTTAGAAACTTTGTCCCTAAAACTTAAGAATCTATACCCAAAAACTTGAAAGTTTATTTAATAACTATCAACTCTAAAATTAACTCACCCCAAGTTAATCTTTTAACCATTTCAAGCCTATACCTAAATTTACATTTACAATATTTTATTATTAATTAAAATTATGTAATGTATGAAACTTTTCATCATAATTTTCATAATGTGAATATTATTTTTCAATAGATGAAAACAATAAGATTTGCTTATAACAAAACATGTGGTGAATGACTCAACCATGATAAGTAACCTAAACATGGTCGTATCCCAATTGTGCCTTGTTCTCATGAACAATTGATGGTTTAATGGTTGTGGGCATCTTTTTCACCTAACAATTAATGATGTCACGCATGTATGGAAAAACATGATTTTGAAGACATTTAATTCAAGGAAAATATTTACACCATCAAAAACTTAGAGGCATGTTGACAATCGAAGAATGTATTGGTGCCTTTAATGATTTTTTCCTTATGCAAGCACATTCTTAGAAGAACAAAAATATAACATGTTGGGGACCTTGTAAAAAATAAAAAAGACTATTCATTAAATTGATGAATGTTAATATGAAAAATTATTTTTATAATTATTTAATTATTAATATTGGGATCAAGGTTCATAATGCATGTTGATTTGATGTAGTGTTTTGTTATTAACGATTAAATAAGTTAAACATAATTTAGTATGAAACCATGGTTTATTGATTAAGACTTCATTGAAATTTGATATAAGTTTGTTTTCATTTGATAAAATTGTAACAAAAACCTAGTGTAAATGTGTGCCTTTATCATGGGGTGAAAACACAATGAGCCCCTAAAATTGTAGACACACATATAATATTTTTGCAATTAATTTTTTTGATAATCTATGGACATCACATTTTGGATTTTTTTTCTTGTTTCAAGTATATTTGATTAGATTTAGATTTCATCTAATCAATTATTTTGAAAAATTCAACAAGCATTGAAAAATTTGAACATATGGAGTATATTCATGACAAAATAATACATGCCACAAAGTTTGAAATTTTGAATATATACTTCAAAACTAGGGCTATGGATGGAATTCTTGGGTGAATCTTTTTACAATGTATGATATTGATATACATCAATTAAATCTAAGAAAATCTAAAATCTAAAAGTTTTTGGATGAAATTTCATTCAAAAAATGTCTTTTTTTGTATTTGTTTAATAGTGAATGCATAATCATATCTTATTTGTAGGAAATAACCACTACCATATGAAAGAGGAGGAGATTTTATAAATGGACATTGCCCATTATTTTTTCAATTTTCTTTTATTTGGCAATGCTTCATGAATCATAAACATAAAGCCTTATGGCCACTAAAAATTTGTAAGTTATATATTTTGTGTACATTGATTTTATCTAATCCTTTCATTTACCCATTGGATCAAAGTGAATTCTAACTCAAAATGAACTTTGAGTTCAAAAATGTTGTTGTGCACATTTTAAATTTTTTTACTTGTGTTTAGGATAATCAAAGAATGCCATCCATATTTTAAATTATTGTGCACTATAATACTTGTTATACATCACCTTTTTTGAACAAAAGTGGTTCACCTTCAATGTGCTTTCACCCCAAGGATGACATTCCTAACATCATATTTAACATCCACGTAAACATCATTACCATCGTCATCAACATCATTACCAACATCATCATGGATGGAATTTATCCATGAACATCCACCTTTCATCATTTTTTCTATTATACATTTGTAATGTAGTTAAAATTTTACCCAAGAAAATTCCTTGTCACATTTTGAAATATCTTGAATTACTTTAAGATATTTTGAAATTGTTTTTTGTTGAATTGGGTCCCTAAAGATACACATGGGGTTACATTTTTCCACATTGCCTTTAATCTATTCAACACCAATTTTTGAAACAATCTTGCGCCATAATCATGTTTTTTCTTTCATGTTTTCATAACAAAATGATGTTTAAACTTCCATCTTGCACACTTCATGTTCTTATCCTTGGTATCTATGTTCCATGATTTGGACCTAGATCAAGCATGTTTTTGTCATGGTTGGTTCATGTCCTTTGGAAATATATTTGTTTTGGTTATTTCATGCCCATGGCAACCTTCATAAATCTTGAAATTGGGAAAGAAGCGTGGTGTTATTCATCCACTTTTGTAGTAGGAAACACATGTGTCACATGTGTTTGATTAATGATTTTTTGTGTAAGTGTGAAATCATGTAATTGAATTTAAAATTATGTAAGACCATGTAAGTATAAATGCAAATGATTCAAACTTACCTATTGTGTAAACAATAAATTCATGTAAATTTTTGAAAAAAAGGAAAAATCTTGCAAAAAATTTCAATATTGATGCTATGCCAAACATTCAATGCATCAAATAAATGTCCAAAGTATCATATCATCTCATTACTGAGATCAATCATTCATTTTGTAAAACCTAATTGTTTATACTTACCCTACCAAATACATTTACATGAAGTAGTCCAAGTGTAAATGATTTTATTTATTTTTGCTTGTAAATGTAAAAACTTGGGTTGTTCATTACTATGCACTACCAATGATGATCAACTAATCATATAATGGAAAAAAAATTCAATATGAAAATATTAAATGACATTGCATGGAATTTGAATTCAAATAAGTTCAATTCCAATTCAATTGAAGTCAATTCAACAATTGGATTGAAGGCCATTTTAGACATGGGTCCAAGGAACAATGTCCAATGAAATTGAACATTCCAATTGGTCAAGAATTTTAAATTGGTCCTAAGGTCTTTAGATAAAGGTTTGGGACCAAGACAAATCAAATTGTGATTTAGCCTAAAAGGAATAATTTTGTAGGGGAAAAAATCAGTCCAAACTAAAAAAAGATCTTAAAGGAGAACTCATGGTTTGGAAAACCAAAATGTAAGTAAGGGTTCAAAATTGCCCTTTTTTTTGTTTTTTTCCATTATTCTCTTTTACCCTTGCTATTCAAATTTATGAAAATGGAAAACACGGTAGGGATTGAGGACATTGTGAGGGCACACTAATTCACCCATTTTTACTAATTATAGAATTGACATGGTTGGTTTTGTGGATCTTCACAAGGCGGTTGTTAGAAAGAGTTGCATTTTCAGCCATTTTAAGTGCACGAACGGAGGTGAATTAAAAGGTGGGGCAAAAAATGAATGGTCGAAGCACCAATTTTCACAATTCAAAGGGGATTTGGATTTATAAAATATCCTCAAATTGGTTCCTATTCCAAAGAAAAGAAAACCAAGGAAAAGTTTGATAATGATGAAAGATGAAAATGTAAACAATGAAAAAACTAGGAAAAATTAGGTGGATGGTGAAGTACTACACCTCATGGATCTAGGAGGACAAATGGAACTTGAATTTGCCATAAATGTTAAAAAAATAAAATTTAAATTTCATCCTTTAAAGTGTTTTTCAACTTTGAAACCTTAGTTGTATTTTATTTAATTTTACGTTTGAAATTTGTAACAAGTAAGAGATTTCTTTTACAAAATATCAAATCTAGATTGGGCCAATTGGGCTTTTTAAAGGCTTTGGCCCTTGGCCTTGCACCCCCTTTCCCCCCATTCACCTTTGTTTAATTTCGCAATTATGTGGATTGAACCTTCATCTCCTTGGGGGACGGGAGAGGAGCTAAGCACAAAGCCATCTTTATTCCAAATGATTTTATAGTTTCCATTTCGTCTATCAATGTATTACATTTTTAATTTTTTAATTTGAAGGATTATTTGAACAACTTGTATTTCATGGTTTCTTATCCCAAGTGGTTTGATTTTAGGGGTGGATACATGGTTGTAGTTCCATCCAAATGTTGGATTCCATCCTTAGATTTTCAAGGATTCCAATTGCTTGTAAACGAAAGTTTAATGCAATTTACTTGCACAATACAAGGATGGCAAGTTTGCAAACGAAATTTTAGGTAATGATTGTCATGAATATGCTTTTTATGATGCAGTGGAGTGGAAATGTGATGAAACATGTTTGCATTTCTACCAATGAAACAAAAAAAATTGTAGGTAATCCATAATCCCGATTTGATTTTAATAATGCTTCAAAGGATGAAAGTAGTATGGAACCAATGGAGAAACCTCTCACCTTGGATGAGGTTAGGAAATAGAACACAAAATAAAAAACTAAAATTAATATGTATGAACAATTTTTAATGATGGCTGAAATAGTATAATCGTGTCACAACAATTTGCTAAACCGATGCTTTATTTAGAAACATGGATACTTAAATTGGATGTTTCATAGATAAATTGTAGGTTACATAAGATGTGAACCTATGAGTCATTCGTCACATTTTGACCCAAATTAAATTAGGTGTATATGTGAAGGCAATTTTGCATTTTTTTTCCAAATTGGATTCAAAGAAGTTTTTTGCAAAAGCGTCATGAATTGCCAAAACTTCTATCAACATGCTCTTGATTTTTTCATATTTTGTTTTCCTACTAGGATTTTTTTCCATGGTTGTTAACACATGATCTTCATTTTCACCTTGATGTTCCATGTTTTCCATGTCCTCCATATCATTTCTATCATCTCCATTCACCATTCTTGGAATTTTTAACCTTTTCATTTGTTTGATTGTTCTTTAGCCACCTTGAAAATATTAGCTCCTTTGAAGTTCCCAAATCTTGTATTTGCTTCAATTTGTGCATTTCTTTGAACCTCCAAAGCCTAGTCCATGTGAAAGCCATCTTAATTATTAATGCACATGTTGTGCAAACATATGCAAATTGTGACCAAGTCTAACATGTGGCATAATGGAATGTCTATTATTTTAAATATAATTTTAAATTTACTTTTCAACATTCCAAAAGTTCTTTCCACTAACATCCTTGTATTAGATCATATAAAATTCTAATGTGTTTTGTATTTTGGTAATGCATCTTTTTCACCTTTGAAAGGGAAATAAAACCATGGCCACATTGGATAAATGACATTTCTTATCAAGTTATAAAAGGCAAGAATTTGTCTTTTATCACATGGTTTTCCACATTTGTTTTTTTGGAAAATAGTTCAATCATGGATACTTCTTGCCCACCAATAATTATAATCCCAAAAACTACACTTTACATCTACAATTCCTTGAATTAATGTGTAGTAAAACCCTTTTCAATGACATTGTGATTTTGGGTCTACCTTAGGTGCAACAATTGGAATATGACCACCATCTATGGCATTTAGAATGTATGGAATTCTATGCACGCTTTTAAAACTAATAATGCTTTCTTTAATCTTGTTTCTAGTCAATTTAGGGATCACAAATGGTTTCAAGTGCTTTCTAATTATTGAACAAAATTCTTTCATTGTAATTGAAGTTATATTTTCTACAATGTCATAGACCTCTCCACACATTGCAAAGAATTTACACTACCTAATGTGCAAGAGCCATTGCTATATTAATTTCAATATGGATGTTTTCTTTCAAGTGTGTATTTTTTCATTCAAGACTTAAACCCACAATTTTCATCAATGAATGCAATTTGTCATAACTTAACCTTGTTGATTACCAAAACATATTTTCAAAAAACTCCCCAAAAATTTATTCTTCACATATCCCACCACCCTTTCATACCTTCACATGTTGCAAATTCTTGATGCCATGTCAACAAACTCCATAAAAAACAACATTGCATTCATCATATTCCAATGTTGTCCAATAGCTACTCATTGTAATGCAACCACTTATGAAATCACTCGATGCATGACCATAATAAAAACAAAAGCCACCAATACTTCGTGCCTATGCTCATCCATTGTGTGTAGTAAGAATTATTTAAAAAAAAAGAAACTATGAAAAAAAGAAAAAAATGAAAGGTTGACCTAATCCTTTCACATGTCAATCATACATTTTTGATATTGTGCCTTCAAATTGGGCCCCAAGCCTTTAAACACACTCATTGGCAATATACTGTAGAAAAAATGTTTTTTAAATGTGAAAAAAAGTCCAATTCAAGGTTCAATTTGCTTCAAATTGGTCCTTGGGCTTTTGGTCCCTAGACCCTTGTCTAAAGTGGCCCTACAATTCAAGTGAAGAAAAATGGGATACAATTTAGTGGATAAGGTATTGAAATTTTGCTTGTGAAATTGTTGAAAAAAAAAATCAAAAAAATCATTTTCATTTGGATTAATTTTTGATTGCTTGTGCAGAAACAATTGTCGTGCATCATCGATCATCTTCTTTAATCCCTTTGATGTTTGTTTCTTACTATCAACAATGCATGTTCACAGCTTTGCAATGTCCACAAGTCATAACAAATTTTCAATGGACTTTTGCATTTAGTTAAATCCCTCGTTTCATCATAGCTAGCGCACCTCTATCACTAGGCAATTCTCTTGCACTTAGTTAGGTTCCTTGTCTCATCATAACTAGTGCACCTCTATCACTAGTCAATTCTTTTGCACTTAGTTAGGTTCCTCGTCTGATCATAGCTAGTGCACCTCTAGCTATCACTAGCCAATTCTCTTGCACTTAGTCGGGTTCCTTGTCTCATCATAGCTAGTGCACCTCTATCACTAGCCAATTCTCTTGCACTTAGTCGGGTTAGTCGGGTTCCTCATCTCATCATAGCTAGTGCACCTCTATCACAAGCCAATTCTCTTGCACTTAGTTGGGTTCCTCATCTCATCATAGCTAGTGCACCTCTATCACAAGCCAATTCTCTTGCACTTAGTCGGGTTAGTCAGGTTCCTCATCTCATCATAGCTAGTGCACCTCTATCACAAGCCAATTCTCTTGCACTTAGTTGGGTTAGTCGGGTTCCTCATCTCATCATAGCTAATGCACCTTCATCACTAGCCAATTTGTAGCATATGACAATTCTTTCATCTTAGGTCTTTTTGTTATCTGATTTGTGGTAGATGACAACTCTATCATCTTAGGTATTCTTTGTTATCATTGATTGTCATTTTATAGTCGTGAGTCCTCTTTGCATAGGGTCTTTACCTGATTTTTGTTGATTGTTTGTTTTTGTTTTCTGTTTAGGGTGTGTCTACTTGTGTTCTCATTTACCTTATACTTTTGCTGAATGGGTTCCCATCCTTGATCTCTATTTATAGGGGTTTTTCTTCTTCTTTAAAAAGACACAAATCTGAAAAGACACAATTTACACGCTGGTAGTGACTGTATTCTGAAAACCCTAAACGTATCTGGAGTGTGTCGTAAGACGCGGGGCGTCTCTTATGCTTTTCTTCTCTTTCGTTCGTCTCCCCGGTGCTGTGCGTCGGGAACACGGTGCTGACTCCCCTGTCAGACATCTACGGTGCAACGCGGGCAGCGAGCCATGAGCTTCCGGGTATGCTATCAAACTCCACTGCTACACATACAGGCTTTCAAGCTGTCGCAGAAACAAGCTAGGTTGTGTACATCAGTAGCAATCTGGGCATGTCTTCTGTGCAGTTTCATGTTTGCAGGATGCATTCCACACATGCAAGATATATTTTTGAGTTGTCGTTGTAAGGTCTCATGGACTGCCTCACTTCTGGAATGATCGTCTAGGGCATATGAAGGATATCATCTAGGGTTACAGAACTGTTCTTATGCTTGGTCAGAACATTGTTTTTGCTGTTGTAGTTTTAGATAAACCTGAACGCTTGGTAGGATTCTTCCTACTCATTCAGTTGCAGAGTTATACTGAAGGATTCTTGGTGAATTATCCTCATCTCCACTAGAAATTAGCCAAGGATCATGACGTTGCTGCCGCTGCATTCAGTTAGTCTTAATAGTGTTCATGGTTTGTTTGGAGCAGTTTCACCAATACCAGGTGGTGGGGTGGGCAGTGCCTACTGCCACTAATGAGACACCAAGGGCCTATCGAATGAAGCGATGGGCCACTAATGAAGTGCATGCTAAATCCAAGTTCAGGTAGGTTTGGTTTATTCTCCCAATTTCCTTGTTTCTAATTGTATCAAGTTAAAATTTTCTTCTGGGACTAGCTTGATTGTCGTGTTGAGTTGTGCAGGGTTCAGTTGATCTTGAGGTCTCAAATGTTGAGTAGCCTCTGATGACATTCTGGTTGAACCACAGTCTAAATCCTCACTCAACCTCCTGCACCCAGGATTTGTACCTAGCACCTCTTGTAAACCCTAGACCTGAGACTTTAGGTTTGGAAGTTTTACCTTCAGGGGACTATCTATTTTCTGACTGGATTTATGTGGCAGGGCAGGGAAGAGACCAATAGCAGTGACTGCTTCTTTCACAGAATCTGCCTCACTCCGAGACCAAGCTGATGCCTCCCTCTCCCTGATTTCAAGCCCTGGTCCTGATCTCTTCCTCCTTGACCTTGCTGAGAAACTGGAAGATTCCTTAGCCATTGACCGACCAACAAGCCAGGGGACCCAGGCTTTAGCAAGACTAAGAGAGCAAGCAGCTGAGAAGGCACTGAGCTCCCATTGGCCAACAAATCGAGATGAGGCGTATCGATTCACTGATGTTAGATTCATTAAGGAACTCAATGTCATTCCTGCACCACTGCCACAAATGGATGTGGACCCATTTGTTGATATCTCAGGTTTCTTTTGCACTCAACATTCCATCAGCTTTTTGATTATGCTTCTCATCACAAACTATGAATTGTTGTTGTTTGTTTCCAGGGTTACTAGCCTGATTGATACCCTATTTGAACCTGAATATATGCACATCATGTGACCATAATTTGATATTCTTCATTCTCACATTTCCATATGGCTATCAGATGCAATTCTGACCTTGGATGGCCTGTGTTACATAAAGGCACATGACCTATCAGGGCAGTTGATAGTCCAGACTTGTGAAACATAATTTCTTTTGGCTCATTTTACCTCTCTCACCTTTGATCCAGATGAATTACTTTTGCTTGCATTGCTTTTCCTATACATACCTGTCAGCCAGAGATGACAACATATTTGTTAGCTTTGCCTCTACATATTAGAAGTGCTCAATTGTCCATTGATAAAGTTACATTCATTTTGTACTGTTCCAGGTCAAAATCTTGGAGAAGTGGAGGCTCTACGGCTTGTTTTTATCGATGGAGTCATTTCAGAGTCCCTCTCCAGTTTGGATGGTTTGCCAGATATGTCATTCATAGGTAGCATTCAGTCAATTTTGGAAGGGAAAGTAGGGAGTGCTGTCTCACAATCCCTGGAGCTTCTTGGAATGGTGGCTTCAGGAACTCATGATGACACATTCATGTCCCTCAATGGGATTGGTGCTCCAGATGTGGGAGTTGTGTTTGTACCAGAAGGGGTCCATTTGGAGAAACCTGTTCACATTATATACTACTCTTCAGGAAGGCAAGGATTTCAGGGAGTTGATGAGAATCTTTCATCAGTTTCACTTTCAAGTCCTCGGTTACTGGTTGTTGCTGGTAAGGATGCACAACTGGAGATCATTGAGGAATTTCTGGGAGAAAGTGGGAGTGCATGCTGGACAAATTGCGTTTGTGAAATTTCATTATCACAGGGTGCTCAAGTGATGCATAGCTATGTTCAAGAGCAGGAGCGAAACTCTATTCATATTAAGCAAACACATGTGTCCCAGGTAATCACCTTACATTCAGAATTGTGCTTTCAAAAAGAAGTTCTGGGGGTCCAAGTTCTTTAATCATCCTCCTAATTTTGAAAATGTATTGTGTTGCAGGGGGGGGCAAGCACCTACAAGTTGGTAGAGGCAAGTGTGGGTGGCCGGCTTAGTAGGCACAATCTTCAAATCATGCAACTAGGACCTGACACCCACACTGAATTCTCAACGTTCCAACTGGCAGGCAAACGGCAGTTGCAAGACCTTCATTCCCGTCTAGTTCTCAGTTATCCACGTGGAGTTAGCCGACAGCTGCACAAGTGTATTGTCACTGATTCTACAGGCCATGCTGTTTTTGATGGAAATGTGAGGGTCAACAGGTAAGAACTTGGCCACTTCTCTGATTTATAAGCTTGCAGTCTGCTGATTCAGTGAGCTTTTGAGTGGTGGAGATGAGAGTTGCTTTTCCCATGCAATTGTCATTCTTACTGGTGAAAACATTTTTTAGGTATGCACAACAGACAGATGCTGGGCAACTTAGTAGGAGTCTGTTACTGGCTCCTCGTGCAACTGTAAACGTGAAACCTAACTTACAAATCATTGCTGATGATGTGAAATGCTCACATGGAGCTGCAATCTCCGACTTGGAAGAGGAGCAACTATTTTACTTCCGTGCCCGAGGTATAGATGCTGAAACTGCTCGCAGTGCACTTGTTTTCTCATTTGGTGCTGAGGTTTTGCAACGTCTAAGTTACGAGAGTTTACGGAAAAGAGTGGAGGCCCTTGTGAAAGGATCTCTTGCTGCTGAGGGTCTTATTGACTCGAGCATTCCTGTTGGTCTTTAGAGAAACAGAAATTCGACTCATGCCTATGTTGGATTTCTTTTTAGAGACAGGCTTGTAACATTTATGGAGTTGTATTTCGTATGACAGTTGGGATTGGGCATATTAGTTACCAAGAAGGTAAATGAGGGAATCAGTGTGATGTATGAGTTTTGGACTATCTTTGTCCATTGAGTTGTGATGGTATCTTTGAAAGGCTGGAATACGATTACAGCCATTCTCAGTCCCAAGACTGAGGTAGATTATTTAGATTGATTGAAACTTAATCCATCATAGCCTCAATCTAGAGGCTTTTCCAGACAAGCCTGATCAGTGATTTGAAATTCTACCTTCTCAAACTTGTCAGAATTCTATAGCTGTCAAATATGGACATTCCAATTTTAGGAAAGCATGCCCCTGTGAACTTCACACCAGTTTGGTCCTGGTAGCTGGTTCTTGTTCAATGGAAGGCGGGCATAAACCTGGTATTGGGGCTGGTATAAGGCAGGTATGTACCTAGTATTATCTCAGGTCTCATACCAGGTTAGTATTATCTTCAGGTACATACCTGAAGGCTGATATTGAATCAAGTTATACCTGACTGGTATGTTCTGCAATACCCATACTCACACCATTATTGAGGATTATGAATTCTTTTGCTTTTCTTATTTACATTTAGAAGTTTACATCCAAAGTACTTAATTTTTAAGCTAGTTTTAAGTTTCTAGGTATTTTATACAATTATGTGTGAAAACTATCTAACTCTCACATTAAGGTCCAAGCTACTTATAGGGTAAAGGTGTTGTGGACTGAAGTGAATGCCTGTTGCATATCTACTCTTGCTAAAGAGCATCCCAGCTTACAAAGTATGTTTTTGATGAGAACAATAAAGGGTAAGATGGATTTGGGCAGTAAAATGATTTCGGACAAGCATTTATGCAGAAGATGTTTTGATTTGCAAAATGCATTGGAAAGTCTTAACAATTGTTTTCGATCCGTGATATATGATGATGGGTTCAAATGGCTTGTTATTTGCTGTCTCCCACCTTTCAGTTGCAATTTTCATGTTTATGGGTGGGGCATTGGAAATACTAAGTAAGCCACTTCAATGTGAGAAATAATTTGTACACCTAATGGGCACATAATGCCCAAGGAGTTAGGCATTCTTAAATAAGCACTTGCCTGACTTGAAACTACGGGCCACTTATTTTGGAAATGTGGTGTTCCTAAAAGGTGTAAAGCACTGAGACCTAAACTGTACACTAATAATGGTGGGCTTTGCAAAGAGTAATTTGAAATTATGATTTGCAAGGGAGTTCCACACCTCTTGCAAGAATTTACAATTTTCCATGATGTTCTCATTTTTCTTCATCTCAATATCATGGGATCTCTTAATTCCTCATCCTTCAGCAGCATGGCCATGTGCGCTGCATCAGGTAAAACCCATAGAGGATGGATCTAGGAGAATTGGAAACCTACCCTCATTCTCATAAGTCCCCTATCCTAGGGCTTTACCTTACACTTTGCTGTTTGGAAATTGGAAAGAAGTAATAGGCTCTAATTTCCATTTTTGTTTTGTTTTGTTTTAGTTCCTCACCCACCCCCCCCCCCCCCACAACAACAATCTTCAAGCGAAAGATTAAGTGTTTAATATTGATGGAGAGTTGGAAATAATGATCAAGTAAAAAAGATTAAGAGTTGAAAACAATTTATTAACCAATAAGAATTAAGGCATTTGAGAGTTGGAAGCAATCATCATGTAAAATAGATGAAGAGTTCAAGCGATTCACAAGCAAAAGATTCAAAGTGATATTGTAATGATGAAGGAAAATAATTGAAACAAGAGATTCATGAAGCTGCAAGAGATTAAGAGTTTGATGGTCAATCAAGAGTTGGTGGAAGCAATCAAGTAAAACAAAAATTAAGAGTTGAAGCTAATTCAACCCAAAAAGTAGAGTAAGTGATGTGATTTGGTGAATATTTCAAGAGTTGGAAACAATCATATGTAATCCTGTCTTGATGAAGCCAGTCTAGAAGAATTGCTCAAATCATATATATCTCAAGACTTTCAGATTCTAAGAAAGAAAGAGGAAGAATCTAAGATAGATTCATTCCTAATCTTTCAGCTGTGGAATGTTGCAGTCTGATGAGGAGTTTGTAAGCAAATCATCAAGTGAAGACGAGAGATCTGAGCTCAAATTGATAGACAGATAATATCATTGTCTAGATCCTTAGGAAGAAGCTCTTTGTATTGATTTGCTGGTGACAAGAGGAGCACAAAGTTCAGATCAAGTTATGAAACCTGATGATGGGTGTACCCACAAATGTTTTTTAGAGTGGGAAAGCAGAAGAATGCTGCATTTGGGTTTTGGAGATCCAGGCAGGGCGCATATGCCGTACAGTATATCCTCAAAGCATATCCCTCAGGACGACGTTCTGCAGCTTTTCCAGGCGCTTAGGACGAGGATACTCCTCATGGCAGGAGCTTATGCGGCTCACGGGGATTCCCATCTTCTAGTCTGCTGTAGACTTCAGGTGCTGCGAGATCTCTTCATCTTATTCAAATCCAGAAGGGATCATATGGTAGTAGTGTTGGAGAAGGAGGAGGATGAAGAAGTGGAGGTCGATGGTGAATCCATTCGGCGCCACCCAGCAGCGGCTGACGCCGACTTTATCCCAGGGTTCGTTGGAGAGAACAAGCTGCACGTTAAATGAGGAACAGCAAGCAGGATGTTCAAGTGTAAGTAGGAGATTCAGCGGAATCGGTAGCAGCAGCAGCAGTAGTGCAGGGAGCGGATCATCCGCAAGTGACGACTGCCATTCAAGCCGCGTGATTTGGGTTGCGGGGATCAATGGAGGTACCGACAAGGATCATGCGCATGCGGGTCTCAAACACATCTTCGAGCAAATCGTTGGACCAGGAGACCATATCTTCGCACTGGTCCTCTTTGACAATATCCCATCAGAATGTATGCATCTCAATACCAATTTCTTGGTCTTCTCCATGTTCCATTTTTTATGTTAAATCTCTGATTCTTCCCATGAATCCACCGGCTTGCTTGCTACTACAAAGCATCTCTATAATTTGTCCAAGCAGATCATGTCTAAAGCCCCGGCAGAGAAGGAAAAAACTGGTCATCATGTGAAGCAAGTGATGGGCATACTTGCCTTCAGATGTCACAAGCGTCATGATCTTTGAAGCTACTGAGCATCATGCTGCTTCTTCTGAATCTTTTCTTCTTTCAGCTGAACTAGTATATAGAAAATTTCTTGCTCTTCTTCTTGCACACTATCAAGAAGAAGCAAAACAACACTGAATTCTTGACTTGAAGCAGAAAAATCATACATGAATCTCCATCTTGACAATGAGATTTGTGAGATTTGCATCAGTATGTCATTATGAAATTCAGTGAGCAATTTGCAAAGTACCCGAAATCTAGGTTGTCATTCCATCAGAGAGAACACTGTGAAAATTCTCAACTTTTAAGCACAGAATCATACATAGTTATCTTACTGTATCTCAATGAAATTCAGTGTGCAATTTGAGAAGTACCAAAAAATCTCTAGAGGTTGTCATTCCATCAGACAATTCTGCAAAAATTCTCAAAACTTTCAACCAAAATATCATCCATTGATTTCTTAATCAACGTTGATGAGATTTAGTGTGCAATTTGCAAAAGTATGCAAAATCTAGGTTGTCATTCAGTGGGCGTTGGAATTTTCTATCATACAATTCTGCAAAAATCCTCAACTTTCAACAACAAAATCATGCATAGAGTTCTTAGTGTATGTCAATGAGATCCACTGTGCAATTTGCAAAGTACCCATAATCTAGGTTGTCATTCAGTGGGTGTTGAACTTTTTCTATCAGACAATTGTGCAAAAATTCTCAACTTTCAACCCTAAGAAAAATATAGAGATTTCTTAGAATATGTCAATGAAATTCAGTGTGCTATTTTCTGGGTGGTTGTTATTATTTGGTGGTGTTTTAATTTCGACTTGAGAAATTTTGTGCAGCATCTAACTAATGACTTTTACTCATGTGGACAGAATGTAAATTTTTTTCTTATTATTATTGTATAAAACTCAGATCTTCCCACAAGTTGTATCTAATTAGATATTATATATGGTGCAGTGGGAATCACCTTTGCTTTCACCCAGGATGGCTTCAGAAGCACTGCTGAGCGCAAAATGCTCAAGTGGTTAAGTGAAAAACTCAAGGTGTGGAGAGAATATTTGCAAAATTTGGGTGTATATTGCAGGGAAAAAAATGTGAACTTTCTTCTTACTCCTCTGCCCAATCCTCCCTCTAGTCTTTGATGATAATAATAAAATTTAAAAAAAGAAGTATGTATGTATGTATGTATGTACAAGTATTGGTCTGATATCGACTTTTGAACATTCTAGTTGGTCCTAGTATTGAGTTTAAGACTGACACCCATCTTGTTTGGTTTGGTTACTTATGAGATTCCTAGTATGAAATTGAAAGACTTTCACTCTTTTTCTCACATTTGGAAGCAATGAGTTGAAAATGGTTTGGTTTGGTTTGGTTTGGTTCTTGAGCTTTTTTGCTTGTAGGTTACATTGGAACTTCGAGTATGTGCTGCACATTCATTGGGTGAAACCGCTGTTCGAGAGGCGCAATTTCTCCAAGCTACAGACATAATCTTGGACAGGTGACCGTGGTTCATTCCTCTTCTTGATTTGCATATATTGATCAATGAACTTGTAAGAAATATGACAAAATTCCTATATTCATGGGTTGTTAGAAGGATTTTTAAATTGTAATTTCAAATATTCCCCCGGTTTTGTGGTTTTAAAAGTTTGGTGAGATTTTCCAAAATTTCATCATTTTTTTCTGAATTTACACTGAAAGAAAAATAAATTCCAATTTTTTTGGTAACCACAATGTGAAATTTTGACAAAAAGAAAATGTTAGATAATACAATGTAGGAATGTAAATAAAAGGCCCCATATACAATAATAATTCAGCTAGTTGCCAAAGGGTGGATTGCAACTCATGGCCACTTATACTTGAGAGAGTTGAAGTTGATCAACCATGACCATCTTTTGGGGATTGTAGTGTACCTATATGCACCATGCCAATGTAGTAGGAAAGAAGTCATAAGTAAAGGGGCTCTTTTCTTTTGTAGACCATGAAAGGACCTTCAAAAACCCAATCCCTAAAGGAGGCCTTTGTCATTTGACATTTCTTCAATTTAGTCACCTTCTTGTATCACACTTTCAAGAAGGGATTATTCTGTCCATTACTAAGAGAACAACAAAACAAATGATGCATCCTCAATTTTGAGTTTGTTCTCCTAATGTCCCATAGAGACTAGCTTAGATTATGTGTAAAGTCATAACAATGGTGGAATTAAATAAAATAAAAAATGGTGGAATTTGTTGTAACTATGCTCTATGCTTGGAACTCATTGTTGCCAAGAGTTTGATTATGCA
Organism: Sphagnum tenellum; assembly: GCA_963921925.1. Taxonomy (NCBI): domain Eukaryota; kingdom Viridiplantae; phylum Streptophyta; class Sphagnopsida; order Sphagnales; family Sphagnaceae; genus Sphagnum; species Sphagnum tenellum. The sequence continues at coordinate 14,511,153 of OY998155.1, forward strand.
ACATGGCGGGTTTACTAATTAAGTACTTCTTGTGGGCGGTTGACAGAAATGATGGTAGTGATTCAACAACAAGAAAGATTGCAAAACTCCTTAGCGAAAAGACTGAGGCTAGGGTTGGGTTGATGCAGAAGCGGAAAACTTCAAACAAGCTTGAGGCAGTCTTACAAGTGCCAGAAAATCGGCAGCCCCACGACTTTGGCTCTCATGAACTAACGCTGAGTCTTGATAAACAAACTTTGATTAGTAACATGTTGAATGGGTTACGTGTAGTTTGCCTAGAATCAGAGGACCCATATTACCTTTCAATAAGCATAGATTTATTGTCTGGAATCTCAAAATGAGTGGTTTTTTTTTCATTTTTGTTGCATTGTTTCCATGTGTTAGGTTATGAATCCAAGAATTAGTTTGTATATAGAAATGCCTACAAATTGGAATTCTTTAGAGCATCCCCATCAACACATTGCACAATATGTTTTAGTTGAAGAATTGTAAAGAATTTATGTCAATTTGGGATAGTAAAATGGCTTGAGGCCAATATTTGTGCACAAGATGCAGTGCAATTTCCAAACCCTATAATACAATTGCCCTTGATTGGTCAAATATAATGATTGGTCTAGGTGGTTTGTTATTGGTAGTCTCCCACTTTTTGCGGTGCCAAATTTCATGTTTATTAGTGGAGATGGAGAACTCGTAAGCAAGATGTCTTGGATGTGAGAAATAATACTCTTGAAGGCTCAAATATCAAGCATGGGTGGTGCCACTCTTCAATGTTTAAATTGCAATGATTAAGATACAATGAGAAATATTTCCTTCCTAAATCAAACTATCAGAGTCATTGCCGACTCATGTTTAGCACAAGGCTGATTTTTTTTAAATAGTGAGACTTTTATGAAAAACCTTTTTCCCCCATACAAAAGAGAAAATCTCTAAGTTCATAAAATCATATCCTTTAAAAGGTTACTAATATTGTCCAAATCCATGTTTATCTATTATAAGACGTGTTATTGAAGATCAATGAAATTCCAAAATTCCAATTCCACTAATACCCTAATACACTACCTTAGTTGCTTCAGCACTAATTATAATACTTTCAGAAGTATTGAAAGTTTCAAATATTACTTTTTGAAATTAAAAACGTTTGTGATGTAAATTATTGATATCTCAAGACTATTGTATTTGTCAAAATGAAAAGTTCAATATTAATCAATCATTCAACAAACCCGAAGCAGCCAAGGTCCTACAGCAACCATGAAACAAGAATCAGATATTAAATGAGTAGAAATATGTTTAAAAGATTGATATTCTTTTGCACTTCAAAAACCCAGCTTTGGAAATGCAATGTTTGAGAGGATGTACATTCCCACAATGAAACTAAGAATCTTCAACTTCTTTTTTGACTAAAAACCCATTTTTGAAATCGCCTTGTTGAAAGTGCCCTTCAATTCACAAAGTTAGATAAGTGTCAAGCATATACATAGGAGCTAGTGTGATAATCTACTTCATCACCATCGCCAAATGAGACTATAACAAGAGTAAAAAGTACAATGCCCGAGCTCAAAGGAAGTAGCTAGTTCTTTCTAGCAAATCCAACAAGCACAAGCACACATGAATTGCCATAGGTAATGTGACCTCACAATTGTGCTCCTCCTTAATTCCCTTGAAATTGTGCAGAGCAATCTGGTCACTGCTGACATTGGTGGTCCATCAGCTCTCAACATTTAATAACACCCAATTGCTCAAACATTTACAAATTGGTATCCTGGAACAACCCATCAGTAGAAATCCTCAAAGTTGCTGCTTCCTGTAGGAGTCCTCTCACAACGCTCACCAGTTCAGATAATCTGTCTTATCAGGAGAATGTACTGGGTGTTTTTATGAGTCAGAAGAGGGCCAAAGTTGCTCAGATAGATGCCCACCCATCTCCATTTGCCATGCTCGGTCCACCAAGGGTGCCAATTCTCTGCAACAAACAGATAGAAGCCACTTAGACCTCTGGGGAAAAAATGACTAGGGAAAGAGCAGCTAGCTGAGCTTTTCTGGATGGAAGGAACATGCGATGTACACATACTGGTGATCAGAAATTACTACAAAGAGAGTTGAGAATAGTACTTGAGGTCATGACTGACCACAATCAGTGTACGCTCTCCTTTTAGTGACCATAGCAAGTTGACCACATCTGCCCTTGCTTTCCAATCTGTCCATCAGGTTCCAACTAATTAGCATTCCTCCTGCTTCATGCGCTTAAGGTGATAAAATTTCCAACCATACTCATCATCATAAATTCCTGCAAACTCCCACAATGTTTCCCTTTTGGATGTTTCCCTTCTGGTTCTTCATCATTTTGTTATGCTCACAACACACTTGCAGCATCAAGGTAAAGTTCTGATATGTTTTTTCTAGTGAGGTAGAAACACCAACCTAGACCTGCCAGTGGCTCGTCCAGTAGCAGCAAATCAGGCATCCGCACCTGTCATTAAAAGACAAAACATATGTCAACAACCTGTTGTCATCCAGCTTATAAATTTTATCTATTGACAACCAGATTACACTTTGCATGTCAAAAAATGAAAGTACAAAGTAGGTATTGGGCACTTCATACTTAATCATAGCCTAAAATCAAACACCATGGCTACTACAACTATCACACCTCTTGTATAATAACAGTACACACAAATGTCATTTGTGATCAGGTTATAAGGGATACTAAAGTGGAAGGCAATCACCAGCTGCACAGCCAGAGCTAGCCGACGTTTATATCCATCACTCAAAGTCCTTGGATTTTTATCAAAAGGGATGTCTGCCATGCCCACCTGTAAAACAAACATCAGCTTTGATCAATAAACCTACACACACAACCCCCAACTCTACCAAAGCATTTGCCTATGGACCAATCAACCATACCCATCACTATATTCTGAGGAGAATAATCATGATGACAGCTTTGCCTATGAGCTTTGCAGTGACTGATTGTCATCCTAACAAAACAAGAGCTCAGGAATCTCACAACCCTTGTCATTGACTATGAAAGTGGATGTCAAGAGATAGAACAGGATTCAGGAAATACTGCAAAGACAGCAGCTTGTAGGCGCATGGCAAGCTGCTGCCGCAACAACATGTCTTCAGCTCTTCGAGACCATCCAAATGTGAGCTCTTCCAACACAGTGTCTGCCAAAAAATAGCTGTCCACATACACAATTATATGTCAAACTCTAAAAACCTGCCTTAACAATGCTCAAACAGTTGGGTGTACTCCTTAACTCAACAGATCTGCAACCCAGTGAGAGCATAGAGTGTATTCTTTGTCTAGGAAAAAAGATATTCAGTTGTGACCTGTACTGAAGGCCAAAGATCAGCAATACAGAATAATGTTATGTACATGACTTGCAGCTGAAGTATTCAGCAACAACTTGGATTTGCAAAGAATGGGACCTTTGAAAAACTCCTGATTCTCCAGCAGGCTAGAAAGTGATAGAAGGTAATCACTACCCTAGCTACAGTAGTAAAGGATGATGATGATAAGGCATCTATTACCGCTCAGGAAATTGGAACACAATCCCAGCTTGTGAAGCTAGAGATCTTTCAGAGCTGTCTCTCCCAATCCTTATAGAGCCTTCTGTTGGTGTTGCTAACCCTGCTAATACCTGCACACCGATGAGAGTGGTGGTTCAACCTCTTCTTCATGAAAAAAATCCTTGCAATTGCGTTGTTGCTCTAACAGGTTCAATCACTATGTGATCACAAAGGATAAATTCAGAGGTAGCAGCATATCTTGAAAGCACCTCAATGTCTGGACACACTGAAAAAGCAAATCCCCAAAAAGTTGCAGTCAAAATGACTTGTTTCATAATTGCCATTTTCCATTGTTGTTCTGAGATTGGGTTAGATGCTCAAGATGGTTGCAAAGATTACAGAACAAAACTTGCCTGGAGAAGGGTGGTCTTGCCACTACCACTGCGTCCATAAATGAGACCTAAACTGCCCCATAGCCATCCATATCAACAACACAGATGCATCAAATCCAGTCAAATTCAATGGAATTCGAAGTGAGCCATTCAATGTAGCAAGAGAAAAAAATCTAAAGTCAAACTCAGCAAGAGAAAGTGCAAGAGAGGTAGAGCTTGAAACTGACACACATCTGGACCCTAATACTTACATTCTTCATCAATGCATACCTTTTGTCAGGGAGAGACAAAGAGACATTGTTGAGGAGATTGAGTTGAGTGCCAGGTGGTCTATAGCTGACACCTTCCACCTGAGAAAATCCCCACCACCCCCACCCAAAATATAACATGATTTCTCTGGATGGTGTCAGCAATGGATCCTGTATCCAAGAAATGGGTATTGGGAAGAAAATTTCAGCATTAAGGAGATTTTCAGAATCCTTAACTTTGAAATAAAACTCTTGAGCAAAACAGATGAACAAGTTATGTGAAGAGGATATGTGTGAGACAAAAAGCACAAGAAAGAAAAGAATCCGAATTCAGTCATCTGTTGGTTGAGAAAACCTCAAAACGTTTTGTACTCGGATGCAATTGCAGAGAGAAAATTGAATGAGATTGCAGAGAGAAACTGAATGAGATTACAGGGAGAAAACCAAATGAGATTGCAGAAGAATACATACTGAGAGTGCTTTGAAGATATACCACAGAAAGCTTTGAAGGTATCCATCCTCATCGTGAAAAGAAAGAGAAAAGAGGATGCAAGGAAGGTTTGCAGAAACTGAGAGGACATTGCAGACCTGCACAAAGGGATGGGCAGAATTGGGTGTGGTTTTTCCGTCGTTGTCAACGACTCCTGTGTGTCTCAATGCTGCTTGACAAATGACTACCTTGTTCATCATCGTCATCATCCTCCTCCTCCTCCTCCAGTGTAATCCTTGTGAGCATTTCACCTTCTCTGCTGATTCTTCTCTTGAATGATGCAGCTTGCTAAAAGAATCAACGGAACTCGGATTTCTATAATAAACTCCTGTCTTATGATTATAATAATCTGGGAGTTTCAAGATGCTTGCAAGTGAAGATGCTTTGAAAATCGGTAACTGCGGCAATGGATGCATGATGGTTATTTTTCTTATTATCTCACACAGAAAAAAAGCTTCCACCACCCAATTTCCCCCAAAAACCTCTAAAACTGAGAGCTCAAGTTCTCCTTCCAATTAGAAATTCCTCAGGAAATGGGTTCCTCAGCTGCTTGCTGCAAATCCATCCAGAAAACTTTTTTCCCCCTCATTGGGTGCAGCACCACCCTAAGAGAGCTAACCACCCCAACACAAGTGCACGCCGGTCTTGAAATCCCTAAACCCTAATCCGGTGAGAGAAGATTGTCAGCAGTATACCCTGATGCCCTAATCATGTCGCGACACAACAAGGCTCGAGCTTGGTTTCTTCTTCAGAAGAAGGTGCAAATGGTTGTTGGGTGGAGGAGGAAATCATCCGAAGACGATGTTTCTTCTTGTCCTTTAATGGGTTGCTGAAAGCTTCGTGTTGTAAATACGACAGTACCTTAGTCGAAAGTCGCGATGGTAGAGAACTTGGAGAAGAAGTACAAAGAGATTCTCAAGTGGGGTGCGTTGCAAGGGATCACAGACACCCCGTTTCCGTCATCTCCTTCATCATCACCACCATCGTCGTCGTCGTCGTCGTATCGTCCCGACTTTGAACAGCAGCAGGAGCAATCTTCTTGTTTGGGGTTTTCTCTGGAGATCGCTGTTTTTTCAGATTCCGAGGGCGGGTGTGTGACTGAGTGTTCTCTCCTCAAGTTCCTTGTGTATTGGAAGTCCCATTTCCCTGACCTGCGAGAGATTGACTGACGCTGATGGGTTTTTGAGAAGCTCTGGATCCCGAGGAATTGCTTCTCGACCTAATCCTGCTGACATTGGGTTTCTTCCTTAAGTGTTTCGTTTTTTGGTATTTCCAGGAGGGGACTTGCAGCAACAAGGGATCTGAAGAAGGGAGAGATAATACTCCGGGTTCCTAAAGGAGCACTTCTAAGTGTCCACAGTGCTCAACAGGACAAGAAACTGGCAGAAGCTCTTGTGTCTTATCCTTCCTTGTCTTCTACACAGGTTAGATTCTCACAAAGACCTCAAGGAAAAAAAACACAACCCCTGCTGTTATGTGAAAGAAACAGGAGAGTGCTAAAAAGGGCAGAGAAACTTACAGAAGCTCTTCTTGTGCTCCTTGTCTTCTACACAGCTTAGATTCTCACCAAAAACCTCAAGAAAAAAGGGGAAAAAACCTGCTTATTTGTGAAAGAAGCAGGAAAGTTTAAGCATCCAGAGCGCTTCACATGACAAGAAACTGGCAGAAGCTCTCCTGTGTCTCATCCTTCCTTGTCTTCTACACATGTTAGATTTTCACGAAAGGTGGTTGTTGTTGTTGTTGTTGTCGTTGTGGACACTTTCTCTATACAAATCTCATAGCTAGACTTTTGATCACCCCCCTCAGGTGCTGTGTGTTCATTTGCTGAGGGAAGTGGCAAAGGGGCGGACAAGTGCATGGTATCCATATCTGGTGCATCTTCCTCGACTCCATCACACATTAGCGCATTATACAACATCTGTGGAGTCTCAAGCACTGCAGGTAGAGCAACAAGATTTTATAAAAAATTTGAAACTGCAATCGATTTCAGACACAACCAGTCAATTGTGAGTGATGAAATACGTCTACAAAAGGTCTCCATTGCTTGACAAACTTTAGCTTTTACTACTCTGCACTTGGCTGTTTGCTTCCCAAGTCTGTGTCCTGAGTTCTTCTTGCAACAGAAACTCAGAACACAGATTTTCTAGAATTGTGTTTTGCTTGAAATCTTGGGTGGATTACCATTTACTTATCAACACGCACTGTCAGGAGCTAATGAAGCCAGTGTGGGTAGTATTCATACAGAGCTTTGTCACCGACTGCTATTCATTCTTGATGAAGGTGAAGAGTCCAATGCATTGTGTCATGTTCTTAATTGCCATGGAGAGTTTCCTTTTTTGCGATCTTGTCAAAAGATGATGCAACATTTTATCACATTTTCAGCAGAAGTTCATCAATTCTGATGGGTTGGGTTTGCAAACTGTTACCAGGTGGAGGAGGCAGTGTGGGTGGCAGAGAGGGCAGAAGAGACAGTTCGTCAAGAATGGAATGAAGCAAGGCCTTTGATCAAGACACTCTCTTTGGGTCGCAGATTTGATTCCCTACGTGCTTGGCTATGGGCATCTGCCACCGTGCGTGAGTAATCCCAAACAGTCTCCCCATTTACATTTTGGAGAACCATTTTCACTCTTAAAAATGAATGGGGACTAACTAACTAAGCAGTCCTTTAAAAAGTCTCTAGAATTGCTCAAAGCTTACTCTTTGATGAGGAGGGGAATAGTGACATTTTGAACTGAAAACACAAGATCAGCTTCCTGAGTTTTGAGCATGAAACGGATTACAGATAAAGCAAAGTTAATATGTTTTTTTAATGTGATTTCTACTTCAAAACATGAAAAAAAAAAAACCATAGAGTATCGAGATTTCAATAGTTCTATGCCTTATTATGAATCTAAGTTTTGTACTTTTCCTAGAGCCATTAACAAACTGACAAGCTTCTGATATATCAGGTGTCCTCTCGCACATTATTTGTGCCCTGGGATAAAGCTGGCACACTTTGTCCAATTGGGGACTATTTCAATTACGCATGTCCAGGTGTGACAGAGCATGATCCTGTCAACACACAAGATTTGCATGGGGATGATGATGCTGAGGCAAACCTTCAGGAGGATGGAGACAGTTCATGTGGACTTGAATTTGCAGACCGCCTTTCAGATGGCGGTTTTGAGTCTGAGAGGAATGAATACTGCTTTTATGCTCACCAAAACTACAAAAAAGGAGAACAGGTTAATGAATCCTTAACTGAAATTGCTGGGATTAGGGAATGCAAGGCTTGACCAGAAGATATAGCTTGTCTTGGCAACTTGTTGGATGTCAAGATCAGCTCTTGTTTGAATACAATCTTTTCTGTTTTTTTTGTTTCGGGTATTGTTTGATTGTGTAGGCACAAGTGGTACTCTTAAGTCTTCACTGTGTTAGTAATTTTTTCTGTCAGTTTAAACTAGTTGTGATAGTTCTTTTTTGTGGGCATTTTGGCAGGTGTTACTGTGCTATGGAACATATACTAACCTTGAGCTTCTTGAACATTACGGCTTTCTGTTGCTGAAGAATCCCAATGACAAGCTCCTCTTTCGTTTTTCAGGCCTTCATGAACTTGGTCCTGTGAGTCCTGGAGGCCCTCACATTGATCCCAAAAACCTGTACATTGCTTTTGATGGGCACCCGTCATTCTCGCTGCTTGCAATGTTGCGTCTAAGAGCTGCTCCAACCGCCATCCGCAAATCTCATGGTCATTTGGCACTTTCTGGTCTACAAATCTCACCAGAGAATGATGCAACAACATACCGATGGCTGAAAGTGGAATGCGAGAAGCTCATTGCCAGCTTTCTAACAAGTACTGATGATGACTTCATGTTGTTGAAACTACTGGAAGCTTGTACCTCATTTCATCAAGTTGTTGCCAAAGCACTAACCACATGTAACTGCAAAGAGCAAGAGAGGGTAAGAAGAGACTCACCATTGTGTGGAACCACCTCCAAGGAGGAGAAATTTTCCAAAGAGTTGCCAACAAATGTCTTGACAGAAATCGGCAAGTTTGAGGCATTGGTTTCCTTGAAATCAAACAAGTCTAGAGGGAGCAGTAGTGATCCACTTGCTGAAGAAGCAATTGTGTTGGAAAAATGGAAGCTTGCAGTTAGTTGGCGATTAGCTCAAAAGAGAATCATTGAGCGCTGTATTTTGCATTGTGCACATTGCCTCAAGTGTTTCTCTTAGCTGCTAATCATGTGGACCAACTTTGATTGAACTTTTTGACAAGGAAGGCAATGAAGAACAGGTTGTATGCCAGTTTAAGCACTGCTGTTTATCTTGCACTGTCCACCTCACAGACCACATTCACATCAGAATCACTGCTACAATTTTGTACAAACAGATGTGCTTGTCTGCTGCTGCCAACAAGTTTTGTGAAGCTACCACTGTACCTCTGGTTCAAAAGGTTAGGTATGAAGCAGCAGCATGCATGCACATCAAATGCTCCCCTTGCATTTGGATTTGATCTCCATGTAAGAGCCAAAGAGATTCTGTAGAGATCTGTTTGAATGCATCTTTGTTTTTAGATGTGCAAGTGGGACCTGTTTGAAAACTTCTTTCACTGTATGAAAGCTTGTTTGCTCCATCTGTGTTTGTTGCATGGATGGAATCTCTCTTGCTGCTCATTTCTAGCTGCAATCGTTGGGAATGAATCAGCAATGTCCTGATATGTTCTTCCAACCTCATTGCTGCTAATGTCCTCGTTGCTGTTGCAGCATTGATTGATTGATCCATTTGTTTGTTTGCCACTGCCAAAAAGCCTGTTCCGAAGAAGAGCAAGTGAGCTTGATGAATCAGGAGAGGAATCTGAAATACTGGAAAGTTGAGAATGACTGAGAATACAGAATCTGTTGTGTGTTTGTTTGCAGAGAATGATTTGCAAGTGTTCTCTGAGAACAGACAAAGCAATCTTTGAAAACATTGCCATCTTCTTCTTATGCTTCTTCCTCCAGCGGCCATGGTTGTACAGGATCTGTGATCCCGGATTCCTGATTCCATTCTTGGAAATCAGTAGTAATAAGCGCAGGAGATTAAGATTAGTAAGGGTAAAACATACCCGACCGACCGCTCGCCGCAGTTTGCAGGGTCCGGATACGCGTGTCCCTCTCTTCAGCGGAAAGGTCACCAAGGCCAACGAAAGAGCAAGGATCAACCGGGCGAGCGATCCAGCGGAAGGAAGAAAACCGTCGTCCGACGCTTTCGGATTCTCTCTCTCTCTCTCTCTCTACTCGAAAAGCTCACGGACGGGCAGCGGAAGCATCACCCGGGCGGGTCCAGCAATCTAGGGAAGCAAGGGAGCAGGATCTGCTGTTGTTGAAGGCAGAAACGTCAACGGGGCGAGCTAGTGTTCATCTAGGGAAGAAGAAGAGGAGGAGGGGGAGGGAGGGAGGGAAGTGCTGTTGACGGCGGCGGCAGCAGGAGTTTCTACTGAAGGAGCTGGACAATAGGAATGGTTGTGGCGGCCCGCGATAAGCACTAAGAAGAAGAGCAGCAGCACATACCTTGCGACAGGAAGAAGATGGCCCTGCGCCAGACTGGAGGCAGGGTTTCTCCGTTTCTGCGTCGCTACTTGCAATCGACATCTTCTTCGTCCTGCAACAGATCACTCGCGGCAACGCCGGCAGCAGCAGCAACATCGCAACGCCGCACTAGTGAAAGATCCTTCTCCTCTGAGGCTCGGAAGACTATCACAGCGACGTTGTTTCCGGGAGATGGAATCGGGCCAGAGATTGCAACCTCGGTGAAGGAGGTTTTCAAGGCTGCGGATGTGCCGATCGAGTGGGAGGAGCACTACATCGACACGAAGGTGGATCCGCGCACAGGCAGCTTCCTCACATGGGAGAGCATGGAGTCGGTGCGCAGGAACGGCATCGGCTTGAAAGGACCGATGACGACGCCAATCGGTAAGGGACACAAGTCTCTGAACCTGACGTTGCGGAAGGAGCTGGGATTGTACGCGAACGTGAGACCCTGTCTCAGCATCCCTGGTTACAGAACCCGCTACGACGGCGTGGATTTAGTGACCATCCGGGAGAATACGGAAGGGGAGTATAGTGGCTTGGAGCATCAGGTAGTGAGCGGTGTGGTAGAGAGCTTGAAGATCATCACTCGTCAAGCAAGCAAGCGAGTGGCGGAGTATGCTTTCCACTATGCGCAGCAGCACGGCAGAAAGCGAGTGTCTGCCATTCACAAAGCCAACATCATGAAGAAGACTGATGGTCTGTTCCTGCAATGCTGTCGTGAAGTTGCAGAGCTTTACCCTGACATTGTGTATGAGGAGGTCATCATCGACAATTGCTGCATGATGCTGGTCAAGAATCCGGCTTTGTTTGATGTGTTGGTGATGCCCAATCTCTATGGCGACATCATCAGTGATCTGTGTGCAGGTCTCATTGGTGGCTTAGGGCTTACACCCAGTGGCAACATTGGTGAGAATGGACTTGCTCTCATGGAAGCTGTTCATGGGACAGCTCCGGATATTGCTGGTAAGAACATGGCCAACCCAACCGCACTTTTGTTGAGCTCTGTCATGATGCTGCAACATCTGGGATTGAATGAGCCCGCCGAACAGATCCACAGCTCCATTCTCAAGACAATTGCAGAGGGTAAATGGCGCACTGGTGATCTCGGCGGCACTGCCACCACAACCGAGTACACCAAGGCACTTATTGACAACCTTTGAAACACATTCTCTTTTACTCAATTCAGTCTTTCACTCAGGTGGGCTTGCACTGCTTTGTATTCTCATGGCTGCTTTGAAAATGGAGTCTATTCAATTGTGTGTCGCCACCAAAGAAGAAGAGGAATGAAGAAGAAGAAGAAGAAGAAGAAGGAAGGAGGAGGAGAACAAGATGAAGGAGAACAAGAATAAATGCTGAAACCAATGGTAAATTCGGTATTGCATTTTTTGCCTTTGGTGCTACTGGCACCTTTCTTGTGTTGTCTGCATTTGACCCCTTGTGCATAAGAAGGAAGGGGGTTTTGGGCCCAAGGGCTCTCGGTATTATAAGAAGCCTCTGTGCCAACCAACACTACAGCAAGGTCTGCTGTTTTCAGCTCATGTTATTGTATGTGTATGCTTGTTGCATCCTTATGAATCCAAAACAGATTCAATTTGTTTACAGAAGAAGCTGTGTTTTGTTGATTGAACTCTTGGGGCAACTCTCCTGATATACGTAGTAGTTAGTACATGTGCATTTTCTTCATCTGTATGTATGTATGTATCTAGGGTTTTTTTTAGTCACTGCTGCTATTTGTGATGGAGGTGTGATGGGTGTGACACTTTGTGAGCAACATGACTGTTATATGTTATGACTGCATTTGCTGGTGCGGGACTTATTCATAATTGTTGTTACAGAGAGACATCTCTGCAATTCAGAGATCTGGTGTGTGTGTTTCTGTGTGTCTGTTGGAGTTGTTTGTTAGATCTAGTTATCAACATTATCTGCAGCATCAGTTTACTGTTCATGTGCAAATTGAGAGGATTCGGAAATGTGCTGATGCTGCTGCTGCTGGGGAGAAGTTTTCATGAAGTAAAAAAGTTTTCCTGCCCCTCAATCTGTTACAGCACCAACAGACACCACACACAGAGATACATCTGGAATGAGAGAAGGTCAGTCTCTTTTATGAGCACTTATAACCGGACAACAAAGTCTACCACATTTTTGTGTGGATCTACATGAAACTATTTTGCACTTCACCATTGTTTTAAAATCCCTTAGGAAATGGTTGCCTACCTATGCAGATAAGCTATCAAATCAGCTTATCTAACATGTGTATCTTTTTAAGGACTGGGAACTTCTACATAACTACAATTTGAGTCAATCTGACTAGAAAAACAGTGTTATGTGTGCAGAGACCTTTAATGACGTCAACATGTATGTGTACAGTCTCAAGTTCATGGCGAACTTTCTCATTGGGATGCAGGATGAGTGCACATCAGTGAGTGCATCCTCTCCTTTTCATGGCACCTCAATGCCCTAAAACCTAGTGAGATATGCTTGGACTAACCCTGAGCCCTAATCCCGTAAGCACCTACAAACCAACATCTCTTGGTGGTTATAATAGGAAGTGCAGATTTTTCTTGGTGCTGATTCTTGCTGTGTCTGCCTTTAATTCTCTTTTGCTGTTTTAATGAGAAGCAACTGATCTTGTTTGCTGTAAGTATGTGGTGGGTGTCATGTTTTTATATCTCCCTATTCCCTTTGTTTTTAGAGGAATCGTCAAAATCAATTCATTAATTACTAACCACACAGAGACACATCTTGTGCAACAAAATGGTCACCATGTCCAACAAATACATGAACTCCTCCCGTTGTACCATGGACATGCACCATAGACGTGCACATTTTTTCCTTAAAATCAAAGTGATTGAGGAAGAGTTCTGAACTCACACTCTCTCTCTCTCTCTCTCTCTCTCTCAAACAGCAAACACTGGTCATGCCACCTACTTTTGTTTGAAGCTCACAATTCATGTATAGAGGCATTGCAACAATTTCACTTTTAGGTTTCCATAGCTTTTGACAATGGGAGCTCAAATTTCCAACATTTTGGGTTATAGGTTTCTCCATAACATGTAATGTGTCTGGTTTTGCTATTCAAACATGTCACTGGAGCATCTCCTCCCACACCCCCATTTTGAGTCTACACAAATGTTTGACATGCAACAAAAGTGCAAGTTAATTCCCCATGCTCACCCACAATTAATATAAAGAGAAATTGGACAATAGAAGGTGAGAGACTGGTTAGATCAATCTTGTGCAGGTATTTGGTTTTTGAAGGAACCTATGGTCTTGAATTTTATATCTTATATATTAATTCATTTAGTCTGTCCGTCAGTCCATCTGTCGAGGTCTTGAAACCCAGATCACTTTTAATAATCCAGTCCCCCCAAACTCGAGGGCCCAAAAACTATTCAGGACATTGAGTTCTTACTTCTTACTTTTATTTTTACGTCCGCTTTCGCGCAACAACTGCCGTTGTCAATGGGGGAGGTATTTATGGGATTTGGAAGGTGGGTGAGGAGATTTGGGTGCGCTTTTTTTGGGCTAAGGGTTTAGGGGGGTCATGATTTTATTTTATTTTGTGGAGGGGGGAGGGGGTGCGGGTGGGGTTCTAGGGGTCTTAATAGATGGAAGTGAACCGGAGTGGGAAATGCGAAGGACCGGGTGGGGGGGGATCGACGGGGTGCATTATGGACCGGGTTCACACTAGTATTTTATAAATGTGATAGTTACTTCAGGTAAAGGGTTTTTGCTTTGCCCAAACAAGGCAATTATTGAGTACTCGGTTGTTGAGGGTTTATGATATTCTAAAGAGGATGCAATTCCAGATGTGGTTCAGATTTAAGGTTGTTATTTTTCATGATTAAATTTTTTCTTATTCAACACATAAAATGTATCTCGAAATAGAAAAAGATATGAAGAACAATAATAAATAAGTACCCCAAGTTTATAATGGGGGTATTAGCCCATGCCAAAAATGGTGACAAACAGTTCTGAAAATAAAAATTTCATGCAGTGAATGGGAAGGCTCAACATGCACTCAATGTGCCTTGATTTTTGGGTTTCGGGTTTTGGGTTGGGTTGGGTTGGGGGGGGAAGGGTTAGGAGGACTTTTTTCATTTTTCCTTTGTTCCCAACATGTTCCCCTCAAGTTCCCATCAGGTTCCCAATATGTTCACTAGGTTCTCGACGTGTTCCCCAAGGGTGTTCCCAATAACACCTCACATTAATCCCATATGTTTTGCCCAAAGTCTTCCCCTTCTCACCTATATATCTTGGCCAAAGGGAAAGTCACCTCATCTATCAAAAGTTTCTTCTATTTTGGGGCGCCTCCAAAGTGTCAACTTTTTTTTGCAATGGGCCAATCAAATTGGCTCATTGTCAAAAAACAAATTGGACTTGTGGATCACCCCCAACATACTTTGAAGCAAATCACATGTTTGTTTCCTCACATTTTGTTCTCATGTAGAGTGAGTTGACACATGTTTTAGTTTGTAACCAACAAAATGTACGAGAAATTACAAGTTTTAATCCTACAGTTTAATTCACATCAACCTTTCAATTTCTAATTGTGAAGTTTGATCTGTATCATCCTTGCAAATGTAAATGAATTTTGTATTGCTAATAAACTTTGCAACATGTGTTTCCTTGATAGAAGGCTTTTAGGGACAACACAATTTGAAAAACAAAAGACATAACATTGCAAATTTAAGACTACATTATCACGTGGTTAAAATTGACAAACACCAACATAATTATAACAATTAAACATGGGAAACTTATGACCTTCAAATTGAACACCCCTAACCCTGAAATTGGACATGGTGGACTTGAAACTTTTAAATTGGACATCCCAAACTATGAAATTTAACACAAAAAGCTTAGAATCTCACAAATTGGACACCCTACACCATGAAATTGGACATGGCAAACTTGAAACCTCGAAATTAAACACCCTAGACCTTGAAACTGTACATGGCAAATTTAGGATCCCTCAAATTAAACACTTTGTACTCAAAAAATGGGCATTGTAAGCTTGAAAACTTTAAATTAACCACCCTAGACCATGAAATTGAACATGGAAAACATCAAACATTTTATTAAACGCATCAAACCCTAATTTTGGACATGGTAGACTTATAATCCATCAAATTGTACATCCCAAACCCTCAAATTGGACATGCCAAACTTGGAATCCCACAAATTGGACATTCTAGACCTTGAAATTGGACATGGAAAACCTATAATCATTCAAATTGTACACCCCATACCCTCAACTTGGACATGACAAACTTTTAATGAACTTTTTAATGAGAAAACACATGACTTGAAAAAAAACAACACATGGACAACATATGACAACCCATGCATGAAGACCATTAAAATTATTCATGAATGTGCCCATTTCATCCTTGGAATGTTCCTTTAAAATAATACATGGAGAAATCTCCAAACCTTCATATGCCCCTTTCTTTTATTACACATTCACAAACAACAATCAACTAAAAAAAATGTTAAATTAACAAACAATGAAAACAAAACAAAATAAAAACAAAAAACCAAGAAGCCTTCAAAATAGATTAATCCTTAAGTAAAACCTTTTGTCTTAGATGAACTTGTTGTTTTCTTCAATCATAATACCTTTAGATGCCAAAAATGCATTCATGTTTTAAGGTTCAAAACTCACCCAACATGAACATCAATAATCCAATTTTTTACAATGAAAATCAAAGCATCTAAATGTTCAATCCCCAATTTAGATTGTTGAAGATTTGTAACGACATTAGCCACATTAATAATTCTTTCAATCTTATTTGTGAATTAATAATGCCAAGTATTTGACAAGTCAAAAACGACATGTGTTAAAATTATATTGCATGTTATAACCACCAAACCAAAAGGTTTTCAATTTTTGTTGCCCCCGTAGAAAGTCGTCAAAACAACTATAATTGAATTCTTCATGATGAACATAATTACATCATCACTAGACACAATATGCCCAAAAAACTTATTGTCATCTTCAAGTTTCAACCAATAGCACCTTTATTATTGCCCCAACAAGGATGTTTAAGTGCATGTGGACCTATAACAAAAGAGGGCATACCATTTTAACATCACATTCAACAACAATTTTAACAACTCAAACATTGCCCATAAAGTTTCGAATATTTTTCATGTTCTTTAAACATGGGTCCAACATGATGACCAATGTCTTGTGCACCTTGTTCTCATGGTAAACCATAGAAAATGCCATGAATGGTGTCAAAATCTAAACTTGTGCCATCATCCAGAATTTGAATTTTTGCAATTCTAAATCAAAATCACCAAGAGTTAGTGGTTGATTCAAAGCCTAAATCCTAGTCGCATTAACTTTCATGGTAATGCATGTTGTGAAAGTAGAAAAAAATGCGTGATGATAACAAGTAACTAATAACCTTGACTTTGATTCTAAACACATAGTTTGATGTAACAAAAAGCAATGTGTTGACAATGGTTTAGGATTTCGGGTTTAGGGTTTGAAGAATAGCCCAAGTCTAGCACATTGGCACTTTAAAAGAAAAAGGAAAAACTTGTTGATGTCCATAACATTTTCAATATTCAAGAATTTCTTGAAACAAGATTACGTGTGAAGAAAATTGTGTTTTCAAAAGAATATTAAACATTTTAACTAATAACCCTACAATAATATATGAATATTTCCACTCTTGCCTTCCTTTCTTACATATTTTTGTCCATGTTATAGTTTTTTTATAATGAATGTCTTTGAGCATTTTTCAAGCTCGCCTCCACAAAACCATGGAATCTTTTTGCATCATCATTGGCATATTAACATGCCTTTGACATCATGACCAAAACAAGCCTTTACAAATGGGCATGGCAATTAAAGTGACAAACAAAAAACAACAATTGTTAATGTAGTGGATGAGGTAGACAAATTAAAGCCTTCATCTTTCACATGTGCCAAATCAATACAAAGAACAAACACACACACATAATGAATCATTTATTCTTTGAAACCCCTTGTTGACCATAAGAGTAAATAGAAAAAGGCAGAGAAATTTTACCTTGATGAAGATTATTTTGTCTACACATGAAAAAAAAAAGTTCTTTCAAGCAAAAACAAAATCTTAAAACACTTACAATGTGAACACAAAACACAATTTGGATTTTAAAAAAATGTGAAAAAGGGATCACATGATGCCATGATGTAATGTTGTGGAGAGGTTGTGTGAAGGAATTTTAGAAGATCATGGAACTTTAAAGCTAAAACCCAGACTTGTCTAAGACATCGAAACCCAAGGGTTTCCTCCATTGAAACATGCGGGTAAAAGGTTTTGGTGGTTTTCCCCTTGTTCATAAATAAAGGTTTATGTTAGTTTTTTTATTTTTTGGACCAATCAAGTTAAGTTTTTGATACCTAGGTCTAAAACCACTAGTTTAAACATTTGGATGGGGATACCCACACATCGCTGGGTTAAATGTCACCACATGGGTCAATCAAAAGCTACATTTGTTTTTATACGTTGTTGGTCATAATTCCAACCTATGCATATTCACAAGTCCAAAATAAATTTCGTCCTCTTAAAATGTCTCCACCCATAACCCTTATTGGGTGGCCTTTATGGAAATTTACCACCTCTACCACAAAATGTTAATTATTCCCCCATCCATAATCTAAAGTGGGAGACTAATTAAATTTCATCACTTGGACCAATCGTTATGGTTGGCCAATACGAAAAAAACATTTTCCTTTTATTGGCCCTTTTGGATAGTATTAAAGTTATTCATAAAATGTGTTAATGTGGGGATCAAAACATTTAGTTTGGGCCCAATAGACAACAAAATGAATAACACAAAACAAATAAATTACAAATAAAAACAATTTGGATGTAAATAGTTTTTGCATTGATTTTGGTTCAAAAAATTAATTTGGACCGTAATCTATATTTTCATTTTTGCTTGCTTATGCCTATATGAAGGTGTGCAAAAGTTGGACCCCAAATGAAGCTTGAAGTTCGTTCAAGTTCTTTTAAGTGTCTTGAATCTTCCTTCAACCATGAGCATTTTGTTTATGTTTTTTTCTTCAAATTTTCTTGCTTGACACAAAATGACTCCATCATGAAAGGTCTTCTTGAGCCCAAAAAAATTTGAAATGAATTGTTTTCACGTTGTTTCCTAGGTTTCATTTAGATTTAGCAAATTTTAACAAGTAATAAAATTTGGGAAAACATTTCAATTTGATTTGTGGTAATAGTCTATTCAATTGGGTAGAAAAGTTGTATGAATTTGAAGACAAAAAAATGCACAAAAATTAGAATCTCAATATTGTTAAATGTGTAGTAGGAATTGGCCATCATATCAAATAAAATTTGGGGAAAAAAATGAGGTGTTGAAAACTGTATTTAATAAAAATTGCATGTATGGTTTAGAGTAACAAAAGAAAATGAACTTGACCATGCCTTTACCCAAAGAGAAGATATTGTCTTAATTGTTATGGCATTTAGAGCGATTGAAAATCTTCATTTTTATTAGTTCAAAAATTATTCCAATTTTTTTTAGCAAGATTGAAAAATACATAATTACATTGAAATTTACAAACGATAATGATATTGATATCAATAATTAAATTTTCACAATTGATAAAAATTCATCAAATCAACAATATATCATACATAATTTTAAGATCGATTGCTGACAAATACCTACTCATTTTAATTCTCTATGTCCATATGAATTTTCCAGTAAGACAAACAAAATCCACAACATTTGCTGTCATAGACTTAATATTGAACATCTTCAATACAAAACCCATAGCCTTTATGAATTCAAAGTACCAAAAATTCCAATTTTACAAAGTTACATAATACCTTCACAAAAAAATGACCCTGAAAATTACACATGAACCATTTGTATTTTGTTTACATCATGGCATACAATTTTTGACATCAAATCAAATGTCACTATATATTGGGAAATGACACTAAAAAATGTGTACCCGACATTTATTGATTTGCATAAAACACTAATTAAAAATTCAGCATTTTACATGAATGTAAAGAATCAAGAGATGCAAATAGATTATCAAAAGTATAATCAACACAACTTGAATTGATAAAGAAAACATAGAAGAAAATGAAAAATGAATCCATTTTATGAGGATGATATTGAAAATGAACTCCAACAAAACATCCATGACATAAAAAAAGCAAAACACCAATATACAAACAAAATTTAGTCTTGAACAAAAAAAATTTGAGTATCTATTATGTAACACAAGTATTAAAACATATGTAAATGAAATAACAAAACATCTAAAAACAATATTTAAAAAAAAATGAAAATATCAATAATTACAATGTAAATTTCATTATCAAACCTCAAGTTTTGATCAAACAATGGAATCAAAATTTGAAACTTCCACAAACATCAAACCTTGATGAATCAACATTAGAAATTTCACATCCATATTCAAACATAACCTATACAATTGATAATACAAAACCTGAACTACACCACTTACCATTTAATGACATGCAATCATATGATATTGACAATGAAAATGAAAACATGACATTCATTGACGAAACAAATATTTATTCACCATTACACATTAAAACCATCATAAAAGAAAAATAAAAAGTTAAATAATTTATAAGCCATTTCATTTGAAAATTTCATTGCAAATACAACAAATAATCTATTATCACAATATGTAAGAAGAATTGCAAGTACTAATAAAACACAAATAATTAGAACTATCCAAGATTTTTTTTTGAAAAGCAACAAAAACTTAAAGTTACAACAAACACTATAATGCAACCTTATTGATAAATGGAACAATGATACACTCTTTGTTGGGATTTGATAAATACACAATTATGAGCAAACCTAACACAATCATAAACATATGGCCAAATATTTAGTTCATCATTATTGACAAAATATCCACGGTAAGTTGCAATCCTCTTACCACAATACACTTAAAATTACAAAAACTATAATCTAACATTTTACCATTTGGGGGAATCAACATAATGTTCATGGAAGTTTGACACATACAAAAAAGGTCCAATATGTAATGAAATCAAATACATCATAAGACAAACAATGTCCACAAGTAAAATTCAATGTTTAACACCTTTCTTTAAAATGTATAAAGGAATGAAAATCATTATTACTGAAAATTTATAGTCTAAATTCGGAATTGTAAATGGAAGCATTGGATATATCAAAAATATATCCCTCATAGATTCAGAATGGGTACGAAAAAACGTTACAATAGATTCCCCCATGAATGTTTTAATCAATTTTAATGATTTCATTGAAAAGAACATAAAATTACAAAACATGAAACTAAAAGGCCTCCTTAAAAATGTCATACCAACAATACCCATATCAAGGAATTTCCAATATCACCATCACATATTGGAATTGAACACCTTTAAACCATTCACAATCAATAGATATCAATTACCAATTGCCCCAACTTTTTGTCTCACTTACTTCAAAGCACAAGGACAAACATTTGATAACTTAATCATAGACCTTTAGCAACCACTTAACAATGTGGATTAAATATGCACAACATATACATAACCATATCACATCTATGATCCATAGATTGATTCATAATCCTACAAAATATTATTATGCAAGACATATGCAAAACAAACTTCAAAACATAAGATAACACAAACATCCAAAATAATAATCCATTGAAATCCTACAAAGTATTTTTTAAAAAAAACTATGATCAATGATTCAAACGATATCATCAATTATTGGCATGAAAAATCCCAATTAACTAAAAAATGATGAAAATATTCTTCTCAATCCAATTGGATGGTTAAATGATCAACATTTAACATTTGCAATGCAAATATTGTATGTAAAAAAACTACAATTGTTAGGATACCAACACCACACATACTCAATCATAAGAATTATACATGAATACTTAACCAATTGTCTTCAACATATTTTTATAAACAATAATCATTGGATTTTAGTCAAAATACACACATCAACAGTACACAACATATGATTCAAACATATTGACAATGAAAAAATTACCAAACAACAACATTCAATTATTAACTGACACCATAAATGTAAAACACATACTATATTCACATGCAAATGTTATGTAACAACCGGACAATTCATGTTGCAAACTTTTCACAATAACAAATGTAATCAATATAACATTTGAGCTAAACTTAAACAAATATGTTTACAATGTTCCACAAATGCGATCACATTTCACATTTGCATAACAACATAAACAATGAAATTCTATCTCCATTCCCCAGATACTTGATTCAAACACACCATAAAAATAAAATGGTATAAATTTGGGTTTTGCACTACTATGGTAGTGCATAGTAGTGCAGAACCCAAATTTATTGGTTAAAACATAAGTCGGAGGCATTTGATAAAAAATAAAATAATACAAGGCATTAGTAAAAAACCAACTCAATAAAAAAAAGGTTTAAAGGGCTAACGTGAGTGATGAATATATAATTAGTGAATTTAATCTTTTATGTTAATGGGATCCAAAGACGATTCATTGTAGTTGGGAATCATAACAAAATGGTGTGTTTGAATGAAAGAATGGAACCTTAATGGAAGTTGTACTTTCTATTTTATATTTCACATATTGTATACTAACAATGTGGGGAGCATTGAGAATTTAATTGTTGGTACAAATGAAACCAAAAGATAACAATTGAACAGTATTCAATGTTAAATAACTACTTCCTTCTTTTATTATAAGGATTAGTTTTGTTTTTATTTTCGTGGTGAAATTGTCAAGCTTGATCCAAAATATGTGATGAAAAAATTCATGAAGTTGATGGAAAATGTTGTTGGACAATTACAATTCAAACCAAACAAGAACACAATTAAGTTCAAGTGAACTTTGTGTTTACATTGAAAGATAATTTGGCTTTTCACTTCCCTATTCATAGTGATATTTAGTGGTGGTATAATGCACTTGTGTTTTGTGGCATTAAGTTATATGATGAACATATTCATGGATTGATTGAATTATTAGCTCATGAAGCAAGTTGATGTTTATGTGATGCCATTTACATTTTTATTTTTGTGCAGACATGTTCTTCAAGATTTTCAATATAGCTCCAATTAACTTTTCAAACTAATTGGCCAAGAAACATCAATGACTTTGCCTTTTCCACCTTATATTTGTGATGGTCATATTTATTATTACTTGAGGCCCTTGTGTAGTTGATCAACCTAATAAAAATATTTGTAAATGATTGAAATCATTTTGAATCAACCAACCAAATCAAAGCACAAAAATAAAACAATATTTTTCACAAATTGATTCATTTAATTTTGTGAATTATTCCCCCAAAAATCACCTTTAATAATTAACTTATAGTTCAAAAAACTCTTGAAATTTTCTAGAATTTCTAGTGACACTAATGATACATCCCATTTTTGGTTCAATCAATTATTTTAACTAAACATGAATTTCTCGAAGAACTTTGGAGCTTGGAATAAATAAAAATTTCCCTCTTTTAGGCCTTTCATTTTGAAGCACAATTTAATTTACTTTTCCCACCACATAAACAATAACAACTGTAATTGATTGTATTGAGAGTATTGACACTACAATTGGCTATTGAGTCACGAGTTATAAAACATGACCTTCTTCAACCTTTGGTAAAGCATGATGCCGAGGTCTTGAAATTTTTTCCAATTTTTTTTCCCATGATACCCGTCGTCGGCTAAACCATTGAGTTGGGTATCACAGGGGAAAAAAAGGGTGGGCAGCAAGAAAGTTCGTCGACTAATCAACTACTTTCATCCATCTTCACAGGACTCCGTTTGTTTCGCCACGTCAGCAATCCTCGTCTTGCACGGATTTCCACGGCTGAGGATTCGGAGCCCATCTCGATCGGACGGCGCGTACGGCTTCCCCTTTTATTGTAACACGAGTGTTTCGGGTTTTTTGGCGGGAGTGAGAGTGGCTTCGAGGAGACGCTTCATTCGGTTGACGTGGCGTCTCGGGAGCGGTGGAGCGCATGAAGGAAACAGGGCCAACGCTCTTCTTCGTCTTCTTCGGTTTGAAATTCGCGCGTTTCTTCAAATCCGCGCGCTTTCTAGTTTCCATTTGGTTTATTTTATTTCTTGGGAAGAGTGAGGCGACCATTGCAGGGAATGATTTCGAGTTCGTGTTTTTGCGGAAGGACGTGCACTGAGTTATTTCCAGTATTTCCTTGACGACTTCTGCCACAGATTTTCCGTACGTTGGTATGTACGAGATGCGGTTTTCTCTTGAATCTTTTTCATTTTCACATGAGCTCCTTTTTTCAGTTTAGCCTAGTATGCAGTCTAACATCTTGTGTTCATGAGTCTAGGATTTCTAGTTCAGACTAGATCGGAGAACATTCTAGTGAAATCGTGTTTGCGCTTGTTTTGTTGATTGCACCGAGCGATTTGTGGTCGTTTTCTTTACAGAAGGACCCGCGCCCCATTGTTTTGATCATCTTGGTGACTTCTGCAACAGATTCGCGGGACTCAGGTGTGTACGGGATTCGATTTTCTCTTGACTGCTTTCATTTTGCCATGAGCTCTTTTTCCAGTTTAGTATGGATTCGAGCATCTTGTCGTCCAGCGTCTACGATTTCTAGTCCGGAGTAGAAGGGACAAAATTCTAGCTAAACAATCTTCTTTCATTTCGTGCGGTTCGAATTCGCTTTGTTGGTTTTGACAGCAGAGCGCGTTTTATAAATCAGTTTCAGTTTGGTCTATCTTCTTGGTTTGGTTCCTTTGGGCTTTTGTTCGAGAACAGTAGGTACGTAGGTGGCAGTTGCTTCAGCAGCATGATGCGATGAAGGTTGAGTTTTTTTGGGAAAAAAATCGCGCGAAAGTCTGGCTCGGATCGTTCACGTGGTCAGAGCGTAGTCACTGAGATATGTGTATGGGTCATTCATTTGCAGTGCTGTACCTGCAATCATGCCTTCATTGATCGTGAGCGATGCAGTGGAGCCTATCCTTGCAGAAAACCCACAGAGGTTCTGTATGTTTCCCATAAAGTATGCAGAGGTGTGGGAAATGTACAAGAAGGCTGAAGCCAGTTTCTGGACAGGTGTGACCTTTGTTTATTCTGCCTGATATCTATCTGGCCATTGCCAGGTCTTCTATATTGACTGTGTGTCTTTTTGTTAGCATGCTTTAGAATAGTGAAATTTCATAAAGAACACAACTTGGAGGATGATTGCACGAGCAATTTAGAGCAATCCTGCTTACTAGTTTGTGTGATATGTCTGCATTGCAGCTGAGGAGGTAGATCTGTCTCAAGACCAGAAACACTGGGATGCCTTGAAATCTGATGAAAGGCATTTCATCAGCCATGTATTGGCCTTCTTTGCTGCCTCTGATGGAATTGTGCTTGAGAATCTGGCTGGCCGATTCATGAGAGAGATTCAGATTCCAGAGGTATGCAGTGAGCTGATCCTTTCCTCTGAATTCAAGCAACATGCAAAGGGGGCCAGTGGAGTTGAGTGAGCAACCCTAACTCCTCTCTGTGGGTTATTGCAGGCCCGAGCATTCTATGGGTTTCAGATTGCTATTGAAAATATTCACTCAGGTGTGTCTGTCTGAGGTTTTCTTCCATATGAAGTTTCAATTTATGGTATCCAGACATTGCACTTCAGGGTTGTTTGTATCTGTGTGATCACTTAATTATTTGAATCAACAGGGTCAACAGATCTGATACTTTTTGGCCCTTACAGAAATGTACAGCCTCTTGCTTGAGACTTACATCAAAGACTCTGAGGAGAAAGCAAGGTTGTTCAATGCAATTGAAACCATTCCTTGTGTTACCAAGAAGGCCAATTGGGCACTACGTTGGATTGACAGGTAAATAGTCTGTACTTTCTAACAAGTTCGATCAGCTACATTATCTCTGTTTAAATCATCTGTGAAATGTCAATTATGTCAGATCTTGCAGTTGGTTTCTGGTTGGGGAGGTTGGGCACATGGTTAATAACTGTCCCTTCAGTCTGCATTGTTATGTCAATTAAGGCAGCATGATTGTCTTGTGGACAGGTAGCTGAGTTCTGTGATGAATATGTTGGTCTGTGTTTGAAGTTTTATGCTAGGCTTTTCCTTGTTTTGCAGTTCAGAGTCTTTTGCAGAGAGGATATTGGCCTTTGCTTGTGTGGAGGGTATCTTTTTCTCAGGAAGGTGAGGCTTTGGTCCCAAACTCCATGGAGCAAGTGTATCAAGCAAATTTGAGATCAGTTTCTGGGTTTCTGTCTGTTGTGTGTGGGTACTCACTTTATGGATGCTGTAGACCAATCTCTGCCTGCTTCTTGATTACTCCTCACTTGAAGTTTGTTGCTTTTTTGCAGCTTTTGTGCAATCTTTTGGTTGAAGAAAAGAGGTCTTATGCCAGGATTGACATTCTCAAATGAACTCATCTCAAGGGATGAGGGGTTGCACTGTGACTTTGCTTGTCTTCTTTACAGGTAAAATAAGTTCAAATGGCCATTTCTGAAATCCAAAGCTCAATACTTGAATGATGGAAGTGCTCTTGTATGCAAATCTTACTCATAGATATTCTGGAAAACCAGGTGTTATTCATTCTGTAACTCTTCTGGTGTTTTTATTGTTGATCTAATTGAATGGTTGTCTGTTGGGAACTGGTTTGGAAATATCCCATTCTTAGAGACAGGCTTGCAAGTACTAAAAGTCATTGCCAACAATCTGTAATTGATGATTTCTGTTCTTGTCCAGATTATTGAAGAACAAGCTTCCAGAAAAAAGAGTGAAGGAGATTGTATGTGATGCAGTGGATATAGAACGAGAGTTTGTTTGTGAAGCTCTCTCATGCGACTTGGTTGGCATGAATTCAAAGCTGATGAGTGATTACATCAACTTTGTGGCAGATCGTCTTCTGGTAACTCTTTTCCTAGAGAGACTTCTTTTGATTTATATTCTGATGCAGAATGTATTTGGCAATGTTTACAGTGACACTTCACTCTGTGTAAAGCTGAGAAAAGGGTTTATTATATGCCAGGTTGCTCTTGGCTACAACAAGCATTACAACACTTCAAATCCATTTGATTGGATGGAACTCATCTCCTTGCAGTATGCTCTGTACCTAACATATTTTCTGCATACCTTCCAGACAGTATGTATTGCACTAAGAATCCTCACACCTAGCAATTTCTCATAAATGATCTCATTCATGTTGTGCCATCAGGCATCTAAAGGTCAAGCTAGAAGGGAGTCTTTTCTCTGTGCCTAATTCTGTTACTTGCTGCCACCTTTTTATTGTTGTTTTGCAAAATTGCTAGTGGGAAGATGCTGGCTACTGCTTCTATGCATTGAAGAAATTCAAAAAAAATTCTGAAATGTGCTTACACATTTTTTGCTTCTGTGCAGAGGGAAGACAAATTTCTTTGAGAAAAGGGTTGGGGAGTACCAGAAAGCTTCTGTCATGTCAAACCTGGGTGATGGTTCTCTGAATCATGTCTTCAGAATGGATTTGGATTTCTGAAAGCAGAAGTTAGTCAGCTACAACTGGCAAGAAACATCTATCAGATAGACTGGAAGTGAACAAACAACTAACAAATATGATTCAATATTATGGTTGCACCTTTTTAGGACTGGTAAAGACACATTAGTGAGAAAGAAGAAAGCTGAGAATTGGTCTGCCAGATGAATCTAGGGGCAGTAGATTCATAGCAGAAGCCAACTCTCAGTTAAAAATACCTCACTTGTAAATATTGATCTCATAGCTAATTGCTTCTGTTGTACATTGATAAAGTTAAAGCCAGCAATTGCAATTACTATTCTCACACTATAATATAAATTCCATATAAGTTGAAATTTCCATCTATAACAGCACATGCAAAGCCATGTCCAGGTGTGAGCTTAAATTTGACATGACTCCATTGTCTTCTGAAATGAATTTGTCACATATTTTTACCTGTCTCACAGTGCACCCCATCAAACCTTTCTCCAACAATAGAAAGCTCTGCTCCCACCACCGCATAGGGAAATCCTCTCAGAAGATTCTCCACTTTGCCTGGTGATTATGATTGTCCCAATCCAAGCAATGACCTTGAGACATGTCAAAAATTGAAAGCTTCAGGGACAACTAACATGATTCACTCAATAACAGCAGCAAATCTTCTGTCACCCTTAGTAGACTCTAGATACTGCACATAATCACTCTGTAGAAATGCACCCCCATGACTTGCAAACAACATATAGCATTTCCTGATACATCCAAGCAACTTGCCCAAGACAACACATTGTTAGCTCATCATGAAGCCTTGGTATAAGAGAATTTCAGTCCCATCTTCTCCTTTTTTGAAAAGTTCTACCTTTACAATCCTCATACTGGAAAAGTTTGCTGCAAAAGAATTTGCATACCTTCCTGCTGAGGATGTTGCACCATGATTTCCATGATCTTCAGCTTTAACTTTGGTATCTTCAAACTGTCGGGTCTCAAGTTCAAGCTTAATCTTTGGCATATCCATCGCCACAGCTATTCCTTAGTCAACTGCAATGAAGTAATGACCAAACTCATGTCTCAGTTGACACAAAGTTTCTTCAAGTCCATGATCTCCCTGCAGCATTCTTCCCCATGTTCCATCCTCACGAACTTTGGTACATCTCTCCTGAACATATCGGTACTACTACAACATGCAATAAACTAACCAAAAATTTGTTTAGTAATATTTCCTTAGAATCACGACGTCGCTGCACCACAACTCTGGCTCGATCTTCACTTTTAGTCAGTCCGTGAGGAGCTAACCGGCAAACTCCTTAGCAAGCAGCGGCTTCCAGCGAAACAGGTTCGGTCGCTGCCGATAGATGATCAACTTAACAGTGGAACCAAACACGTCTTGGTTTGTCCACAAAGGCGATCCATGAACGCACATATCTACATCATACAAAAACATTGTCATGAGAGAGAGACCGGTGTTGAAATCTTACTGCAAAAGTGCGACAAACTGGTAATGGCTTGCAAAACAGATACGACCATGACGCTCTAAGCCAGCAGGTCTGCAAGAAGCCAGTAATCTAGTCGAAGAGGAAAGATCTAAGCAATGAAATGATTTGTGGAGTGGAGTCTGAGCAGTGGAAACAATGCCAGAGTTGTTTTCTCTCCACGAATCCATGATCCTAATGCACATTATTAAGTTCTTACAACGTCACCGTCGTTTCCAAGGAAATTTCATACCAGTTTTGTGTTAATACAGCACAGGATGCATGTTCATCACTGTAAGAACTATCAAATGCAAACTTCAATTTCCAGTCCAGTGCAGAAGAAGTTTGAATCTGGAATTACAAGAATTCTCTCTAAGACGTGTTCATCACTGCGAGAGTTATCAAATGCAAACTTCAATTTCCAGTCCAGTGCAGAAGAAATTTGAATCTGGATTTACAAGAATTCTCTCTAAGACGTGTTCATCACCGCAAGAACTATCAAGTGCAAACTTCAATTTCCAGTCCAGTGCAGAAGAAGTTTGAAGCTGGAATTACAAGAATTCTCTCTAAGACGCTCACCTTTAAGTGACTCGCGAACGAAGTCCACAGCACGTATCGAACTCCAAGGAGTCAGATGCTGCCTCCTCACTTGCAGCTACCTAAACAACTGCAACAAAGTAGAATACAGACCCGCAGAGATACGGCCAAATTTAGCACGGCACTAAACTAAACACAAGGAGGATTCGCCTTGACAGTTCTTTCTCCTGATACGATCAACAGCTTGGAATCATATACATATGTGGCACCGCCAGAGCTTCTATCGATCTCGAGACAGACGTCCTCTTGTGAATGCTTACGAAAAGCGCATTAAAAAACACACACACTTCGCAACAGTTTCTTGCAAAAGAATCAGTTACTCCCCAACAATGCCGCTGAGCACCACTCACAAAATGGGCGTGTAAGAAATCCCGGATAGGTGTACGCTCTCAGTCAGCACCAGCCAATTTGCTGCAACAGTTGCGATAGATAGTGAGCACTCGCTCACATTTCCTCGGCGTTGATGATCAAACGAATCGGGCATTTTATTGGTACCAATTTTTGTCGAGGATTGGCGTTGTGTGGCTCGTTGGAAAGACGAGACGAGGGGAGGAAGAATGAGTGGAGATGGCGATGAGATGCGCAGGTCGAGAAGCAGCAGGATGGCTGCAACAACAACGGGTGCAATGCTGCTGGTGGCGATCTTGCTGCCACAACCTCAGCCAGATACGCCACCCTCGACCAGCCGCTGCACCACCGTTTTCCGCCGCTTACGAGTTGCCTATCGCTTTGCCGCTTACAGCCTTCCCACCTCCCTACTACAGTGCCCACTGTCTATTCCCTTCCAGTTTGTAGGCAGGGGAAAAACCCCCGCGGAAAAAACACTAAACAGAACCTCCGGGTATTTGAACTCCTGGTACATTTCCCTGTACCTAAGTAAGAAATCCGGGTATTCGAACTCCGGATATACATTTTTGTACCTACCAAAAATTGCCCCACTCTCCTCCATTTCGCTTCAAGGTTTGTGGGTGGGAGAAACAGAGGTTCAATAGAACCTCCGGGTATCTAAACTCCTGATATAGATATATATATATACCAAAATTGCCCACTCTCTTTCCATTTCCCTCCATAGGTTGTAGGGGGGCAAAACAAATTCTGAATATAACCTCTGGGTATCTGAACTCCTAATTATTTTTTCAGGTAAATTGCGGCGCCCTGCTGCTCTCTTTCCATTTCCCTTCCAGTTTGTAGGCTCCACCAAACAAAGGCTCAATAAAACTACCGGGTATCTGAACTCCTGATATGTTTTCCTAACTTGATTGGGGTTAGATTCTGAATGATTGCAACAGTATGTGTAAAGCAAGTGTTGCATCATCCTACCAGCTTTTTAAAATGCAACAAATAATTAAATTTCCAATTGTCGCCCACAAAATTGTTTCCCAATTCATATTATAAGATTACATAGATGCAAAGTCTCTGCCTCTTGTACCAAAGCTTTCTTTCCATGGACCAAAAGTTGAATTGATTCTTAAAAAAGGACTAATGCAAAACCTTCTAAAAAATCCCCAATGCCTCTTTTTTTTTCATCTTCTCAAAATGCCAGGACAACAAGGGGGAGTGTCACACTCCGGCCTTGCCAATTGCATTAAAAAGTATCTTAAGGAAAGAGAAGAGTTATGGAAACTCAAATACTTCACCATGCAAAAATATAATCTTCAAAAAACGCTCTAAAAGAAACCAAAATCCTTCAAGATATTATAACTCTGTAAACTAATCTCAAGTTTCAACACAAGCCAAAATATCATCTTTCCAAAATCCTCTTATAAAAATAGACCCATTACCTAGGGGCCAAAACCCCTTAGGCTATTATACTCTGTAATGAATTTAAACACAATATCCTTGGCTTCCGTAGGCAAGACCAACAAAAACAAGTGGTCATATATATGGGCATAATTGTCCCTCAAGAGAGATTGTACCATTCCCACTAAGCTTCATAGGCCCACCAATTGCCCTTTTCCAATGCCTTCAAGTGGCACATAGAACATCATACTAGCCTAATGGAATGGTTTTTGGACCCTTAACCAAAGTTCTGAAACATCAAATAGCATGGGTCAAAGAATCAGCCACACTAAACCAGCACCCACCAGCACACTAACAAGGATGAATGGTAAGTGGTCAGGGAACAATTTTCTGTTGGGTTCCAGTTCCCTAGCTAACCAGGATGGTTACCTCAGTTGCTTTTTTTGTTTCCTACCCGTGTACTAACAACACACAAGTAGGTCACTAGTAGGTAGTAATAATAGCCCTTACCTATGTGTAAACCATCTACTTACCTATTTTTCCTACCTATCTACCTATATATGAGACCTATTTGCTACAGAATTGGTTACCAAGGTGATACCAAAGATTAACTCAGTTGAGGTTCATCCAAAACTAAGTAATAATGGGCATCCAGTGGATGGTGTGCTAGTGGGTGCTGGTTCTTTGTGGCCCAAAGGATCTCGCCTAAACTGTTGGTGGTCTTTCATGAAAGCCGTTGGTTCTTTGCCAATTCTTTGAATGAAAACCGCCAATTCTTAGAAAATCTTCGAAAACCCAGAACTCTAGGCTTTTAAATTTTGGAATCGTTCCAAAAACTGGAAGCGGAGGTTAAGTGATTCTGAATTTTTTACCAAAAAAAAAAAAAAAAAACCAGAACCAGAGATCACATACTTTTTTCTTCCATATTTGCTCTCCACCATGCTTGTGGTTGACATCCTAATTATGGAGAAATAGATGTCGGAGCAACTCTAGGAAGAACAGTGAATAACTAATTTTTTGCAACTAAAATATTTTTATGTACACATTCCACATATACCCTACTACTTACCTTTGGTAACTTTGACACTAATTATATTGTTTACAAAAATATAAAAATTTGAAAAAAATAAAATAAAATTGTGAAGGAACAAGTATTAAATCTTCAAGAATATTCTATTTGTTGCAATGAAACTTTCAAAATTAACTAATTATTCAATAAAGATGTGTCAAAGCTACCCAAGGTACTACATTATTTAAGAACTAATTTTAATTAACAATTTTTCTTACAAAAGCTTTTGAAAGGCCCATTGTCCAAATAAATTATTCAAACATATTTTTAAATATCTAACATGAAACAAAAGTGGCCAATGTATACGAATTTTATGCATATATTGATAAAAAATGGGCGGCTGAATTTCATCCATTATGAAAAGTGGATTTTTGTGTATAAATCTCATATATGAACAGCAAAATAATTTATAGGGAATTATATTATAATATATATTAACTGATAATGTATTTTCTATAAAAATAGTTCATGCATCATAGAACATCCATTAGGATAGAGCAACCAATGAGCCAAATCTTAAGAGTTCAGAAGGTTGATGCATCTCAAATGTTGCTCCATTGTAACAAAAGTTCAAAGAAAAGTTGTAGAGCTAAGAGTTGCGCATCCAATCGCATTTGAATCGTAAAAAAAAACTCAAGAAATGAACAAATTATGCATATTTTGGTGTCGAGGAGTCAAAAACACACAAAACCAATTCTTGATCACTTGAAAACACGTGAACATCATCCTACTCATGCATGAACAAACACTTAATGATCCATGAACAAACATTAATGATCCATGACCAAACACTACCTACCTTCTTCACAAATATTGAATGCAACATAAGGACAAACAAAAAAAGGGCACCAAAATGTCCAAATTTGGTTTCAATGGACAGGATTAAATTTCATTTTTCTTCAATCAATAGTGATGGGGGCAAGAGAAAGTGAAACCCTAATTTCTACGCCCAATCTTGGCCACTGCCACCTCCTGCTGTGCCTATGTCTACCAAAATTTCCTTGCATTTTCACTCTTTGGAACTTAAGTGATCATGATGTTACTAGTATAGGTCTCGAACTGAATCGCTTCAAGCTCAAGCACTTCAAGCTTGTTCCCTCTTGACTGCAACTATTGGCAATCCTCCTTATTGTGGTCTTGATCTTGATCTTCAAGGTCCTCCTCTTTTTTTTCTCTTGGTTGTAACTAATGGTTATCCTCTTGGTCACGATCTTGATTGTCATCTTCCTTCTCTTTTTTGGTTGTAGTTGTTAGCAATCCTTTTTGGTTGTGATTTTGATATGTGAAGTCCTCCTCCTTTTTTTCTCTTGGTTATAGCTCCTACTAATCCTCTTGGTTGTGATCCTCCTAGTCACGATCTTGATTGTCGTCTTCCTTCTCCTCTTTCTTCACTGCAGCTACTAGCAATCCTCCTTGTCATGATCTTGATCTTAGTGGTCCTTGTTTTTTCTCTCTTATGGTTATAGCTATTAATGATCTTCCTAGTTGTGATCTTGATTTTGGTGGTCCTTATCCTTTTTCTTTTGTGATTGTAGTTGCTAGTGATCCTCCTAGTCATGGTCTTGATTTTTGAAATCCTCCTCCTTTCTCTCTCTTGGTTACAACTACTAGTGATTCCCCTTGGTCATGATCTTCCTAGTCGCAATCTTGATCATCATCTTCCTTCTCCTATCTTTTGGTTGCAACTATTGGCAATCTTCTTAGTTGTGATCTTGATCTTAATGATCCTCATCTTTTCTCTCTTGTGGTTGTAGTTGTAGTTGTTGGTGATCCTCCTAATCGCAATTACCATCTTGATCATCATCTTCCTTATCCTTTTTCTTCGTTGCAACTGTTTATAATCCTTTTGGTCGTGATATTGATTTTAATGATTTTCATCCTTTCTCTATTGTGGTTGTAGCTGATGGTGATCCTTTTGGTTGTGATCTTGATATTTGTAGTTGTCTTTTCTTTCTTGGTTGTAGGTGTTAGCAATCTTCCTAATCGTGGTCATGATCTTGATCTTAGTGGTCTTCATCCTTTCTCTTTATTAGTCACAAGTGGTGGTGATCCTGCTAATCCTCCTAAACCTTAAACCCACCTTTCCTTTGCTCTAGTTACTTAGTAGAATGAAGCAAGTGTGTTGCAACATGACCACAAGCATAGTCTCGCCTTTACTTGTAACCTTGCCCATTGTGTTGGAATAAACCCTGAAAATCATATAATTGGAATGATATTTGGCCTTTGTGAAACCCAAGAAGCTATAGATGTTCATGTAGATGCTACCTTACTTCCCTAACAACTATTGTAGACCAATTGTATTCAAAATCTACTTTTGCATTTCTAGTAACTACATGTTGAGATGCATGTTCATCTACAATGAGGTAATTTGTAGATTTTCTAACCTTATTTTCCTCCCTTTCCTTGTGACATGTTTCCCTAATTACCTCTGCAATTGCAGACTCCATAGCTTTCTTACACATAATTACTAGGTATTCAAAATTGGTCACAACATGAGACTACAGGTAGTCCACTAAAGGCTCCTTTCCTCTAGTCTATTTTGCATGTATGAAGGAACAATAAAAGGTAGTGTATTTTCATGGTGTATTGAATCATGTTCAAAAAAATTGTTTTTCTTACACTTGTTATGGACTAAAACTATATAGATTTACTATGAGGTTTTCTTCTACCCTATCTTCTATCGTGGGAGAGCTATGAAACATATCTACATAGTAATTTTGTGCAATGTTTAAATTTATGTTAGAACAACTTAGGCATGATTGGTGAATTGATGTGTGTATATTGATAAGATTTGTGATCACAACTTCCTCTTCATATCGTTGCTAATGTTCACCTTGATCACCTTGGCCATGATCATTTTGTGCATGTTCTCCTTCATCGTGCTCACCTTGGCCCTGATCATCTTGTTCATTTAAGGTGTTATTTGCTTCATCTCCTTCATTGCTTAGCCTTGTTGTGTAAAAGCTTAAAGGCAAAATTTGTTGTTGATTACATTTAAATCTAAAGGCCATATACTTGTTGCCTTAAACCTAGACTTGATATTCTTTTTTGTCAGTGCCTACTCTAAAGTGTGGTCCACCCATCTAGCTAAAGTAATCTTGTCCGGTTCCATATAGTTTATACTGGCCATTTTGTTGCATCCCTAACCTTTCAAAATGGAATTTTAAATGGTTTAAAGCAAGAGACATCTAATGGCTAAAAGGCATGAGAGGTATGTGCAAGTAAAATTCTCATGTCCAATCCAAACTCATGGGCTTATTATATTGCTTCTAGGGTTACGTGGCTACCATGGTTGTTTAAAATTAATAAGTGTTGATTGGTTGTAAACATTCCATCGAAACCAGATCACTTGAAGAAAAATAAAAATTCCTTCAACAAAAAAAAAATCATCCATGCCTTCTTTTGCGTAGCCATGCATGTACATGGTTTACATAGCTTAATGTAATTATCTTTTAGTTGTTTCCCTTTGAAAATCCAGAAGTCCACTAGATTCCCACCTACTGTGTTAACAACATAGTTTATAGTCAACCATTATTGAGATTTTGGGATGGTGTTACAAATTACATTAAACCTTTTCCTGGCCAACAATTGTGTTTCTACTATTTTACATGCCCATACACTTGCTACATCATTGTTCCATATGTGATTAAAAGGGTATTAATGTTGGTTATATGATGACACTAAATTTGTGTAGAATTTGTCACAGGAAGCAACTATAAAACCTTGTGCTCTACACTTTTCAAGTCCTTCAACTTGCCTTATGACCACATTTGGATGTTGATTCTTGAACCATCGCCACCAAGTTTTTCCAAATATGCCATTTTGGAACAGTGCCACCCTTGTTTGAATCATTTATGCAACCTTTAGCTTAAGTTGGTTTGATGATATTGACAAGCCACATTCCCCCATTGCTAGAGTCCATCCATAGACTATTGCATATTTGTTTTTTGTCAACACTCCTGGTGGCCCCATTTTCTTACTCCAAGTGCATCCATTCAAATGGTCTTAAAGAAAATTTAAAAGTATGTGAAATATTCAATTAGCCCCCCGTAAAGAACAAGTACCTTGCTCAACTTCCATGGCTTCTTCTAGAGATTCACTTATCCATTTGCCCCTCATAGGTGTTGTAGGAAATTGATTGACCCGAACTACTTTTTGTATTAGGGCTTCCTCAAGTTCAGGGGGCACAATTCCAAGTTTTGAGGGCATGTTCTCCTTGTTAATTGGCCTCGTGGTGTCAATCCTCTATCTACATGGCATGATTTGTATCATTGTCCCGTTGTGGCTTTAGCCTCCAAGGAATTGGAGGTTCAAAGTTAGGCCCTAGTATAGGTACCCCTCTTGATTTCCGAGATTCAACCCAAGAAGATAGGAAATGAGTTAGGGCTAGAAAATTTGCAAGTGCTCATGCTCTGAAAGGAACTCATTAAATGCAATGAGTTTGTAGAAATCCTCAAAGTCTCTTCACATCAACATAACATTTGTTGTTTCTGTGCAAGTCATGGGGTTGAAGCTCTTGTTGCATTATGTTTAAGCATGTAGGAATGTATGTCTAGGCCATTCTTGAACTTAAAATTTTCCTTTTGCATAATGTTCAAACCAATGAAAACACATATATTTCATATACCTCTTTACATAGATCTGAAATATGATCTTTGTCCTCACATCTAGTCCAGGGGCTAGTATTGCTAATGTTTGTTTTATCAACTCCTTATTTATGATCTGATCTTCCTTTTTTACATTTAACCCTGATCCCAACCCTGATCCTAAACCTTGACCTTGTTTTATCTTTACTTTGACATGTACTAAAGGCGTTGCTTTCACATTCAGATCTGAATTCCATTTATTTTTCAGCTCCTCCCTTTTTGCATCTAATCCCAACCTTAATCTTGAACCTTGACCTATTCTATCTTTACTTTGACATGTGCAAAAGGTGTTGTTTCTACATTCATATTTGAATTCCCTCTATTTTTCAATTCCTTGTTTCTAATCAATTCCTTTCTGTGGGCAGCTAACCCTAATCCCAACTTTGATCCTCAACCTTGGCCTTGCTTTATTTCTACTTTGACATGTACTAAAAGTGTTGCTTCTACATTCATATTTGAATTCCCTCTAAGGTGGGGTAGTTGTAATTTATGGTGTGTCTAAATGTACATCAAAATGACATTTTTTCAACACTACAATGGATTAAAATAATCCCCCCCCTTAAAAAATGGTAATTTTATTTAAAGTACTCATTATGACCTAAACTATCATGTCAATAAGCCCTCTTAAAATCATAATCATTTTTTTTGCATAGAAGAAATGAGGCAAAAACCACAATCCCTATCAAACTCGTAAATGGGTTCATATTTTTCATTGTTTTCAATTTTTTGTTTGAAATTTTCCTCAAAATTCATTTCCATGATTACTTATCTAAAATAATGATTAACGGTGTCATTAACAACAACAAAAAATGTTATGGACTTTTGGCAATGCTAGAATCATGCACCTTTGAAAAGTCCTTTTGGAAGCCAAATATTTATCATTACACATTATTTGCTATAAAAAGAAATTTTAATTAGTTTTTCTATAATCAACAAACTTGAAATGAACTTATTTTTCAGGAATGAATGATGTTTGTAAAGGAATCTGTTTTATTTTTTAATTTTCCATTTAAATGGATCAAGTGTCGATTCCCTCATTCCTTTTCCATCCTTCTTGCTCCTTGTTCTTTTTTTCTCCTTTGTTGTAGATTTTACATTGTTGCTTATAGATGTCAACTTGCTCTTGTTCAAACGCATGACATATTTATTTTCAAGCTAGCAAAGGATCAATTGAACACAAAAAAAGTCTATTTTCATGCTAATAGAAAGTGAAGATCATATTAGTTAATTTTGTAAACTTGTTTGAAGCTTCAAGATTGTGCTTTGACTTGGCCCATAGCTGTGTTAACTATTGTGCAAAGCATTTACTCATGTTTTTTACTTTCCACGTTTTCTTGGATTAAATGGCTTTGGTCATAAATTTCCCCCTACAACTTCAATTACATTTTTTTATAAAATAAATCTTTGCATATTTTAGCAACAATGTTTAGTTATTCATCATTTTTGTGAATAGTCATATCTAGGGTTTAAGGTTGTGAATCATGATTGAAAGGTTTGGTTTGTGACTATGTTGTGTCTAATTTCATTTTAAAAAGAAGACTTGTGTGAACCTTGTTCATGTTGAGAATACTAACTTGTTTTTAATGTGTGGTTTTTGCAAAATCTTGAAACATTCTGTTTTTCAAATCTTCATCAAAGGTAGAAGTGCAACTTTTGTGTGAAGAAGTTGGCTCATCAATTCAATATGAATTGAACAATCAGGTTTTTTTATATTGTGGGTTGAAAGGAAGTTCTTCAATTTGTTTCATGTTCTAAATATTGTAAGTAAAGGTTTATGTTATTATTTAAGGTCTTGAGCTATTGCATGTGTCTTCGATTGCCATTTTTAAAACTTGAATTCTAGTTTTATTTTGCCATATTGAATGCATTTGTTGGCGACTTGGCCAAGTTTGCAAGTCTACATATGTTTGTAGTTCTCATTGAATCATATTGTTAAGATCTAAAAAAATTGTTTTAGGGTTTTGAAGTTAGGTACGCAAAGACAAGACCAACCTTCATCTAAAAATTGGTTTTGCAAAATGCACATCTCGCAAAACCTAGGCATGTTGGGAGACCAATAACTCAATGTTTACTACAAGAAATTCAAAATCGTCGAAAGAGCCAAAACGAACATCAATGTTCTTGTCACTTGAATCAATTAAGAAATGCTTACATGCAAAGGAAATGCAAGCAAAGATTACTTTAGTGCAGGAAATAATGGATAGTCGAGAACAACCTAGATTAACAAAAAGTATTTCAAATTACATTTTTGCAGCCCTTATTGTTTGTCATGGACCACAAAGTAAGAAACTTATGCTTCAAAGGGTCCTTTCAAATCCCAGGATACAACCTAACTTGCCTGATTACATTCTTCCTACCAAGATTGTTATTACACAACAAGAAGTTCTTGAAGGAGTAAACAAGTCCATAAAGGAGGTTATAAGATCTAACTCTAATGTTAAGCTTGCTAATAAGCATTTTTTCATTCATGCAAGCCTTGAGGTAGGACCATCTTCCTCCATGACTAGGATTGCAAGAGTTTTATGTATAAATCCTAAAACATTTTTTATGCATGTGAAAGGTGGAAGCTGATTAGTGATTTAGGCATCCCCTTATGGTCACTTTCCATTAGGGAGAACAAAATTGATGAGGTACAAATGTTGTGAAGAAAGTTGTAATTTGTTGGTGGGCATCAGATACTTGAGTTAGTCTTAATAAATATAATGTAACAAGAAAGCACTTAGAGGCTAGAGTGTACAATGAGAAGCCTACACACTTCTTAATGGAAACACAAGTACTTTAAACCTACGTACCTCGCCACCCTTGAATTACTTTGAACTTGTTGTGCATCGTGTTTTTTTTTTGTACAATTGATTATGGACTATTTAGTTCATAGTTACATGGACAAGTTTGCAATACAACTATAAATTCATTTACAATTGTCAATTGAGTACCCTGCTTAGTTAGAAGTACTACAATATTATGGACTACTTAATAGAGTTATAGGCATATTTGCAATCAAAGGGAGTTGTATGGAAGAAAACAAGCACAAATTTGTAGTTGTGTTCCATCCATATTACTTTTTAGGACTATGCCCATACTATTTGTTATTCTTTGCAAGTTGTTGTCATACATAATGCACATTGAATGTAATATAATTGATTACTACTATACATAAGTCTAGAATAAGTGGATAATGCTACTGTGGTAGTGTAATATATGTGTTTAATAGTACTATAAACATTCAATTATCTTATTGTATTCATACAAAAGTCATGAAGAAGTCTAACACAACTATTTAATGCAATAGATGGGTCCATTCATGGTTGGGGTTCCAATTTTTTTTTTAATAATTAAAGGATTGTTTAAAACCACTTTTTACAAATAACATTTACATGAAACAAACTTAAGTGAGAAAAATTAAATAATCCGACATAAAAAATTCATGTGTTAATGGTGATTTTTCACATTCATACATAATTGTGTACAAATATTTTTGTTTAATGCTAGAAATGCAAAAAATCGTAGAAAATCCCAAAATGAGTTTCAATGGACAACCAAATACGTTTTTGGCAAGATTATTTCCTGCACATGTGACTTGCATCTAAAGCTAGACATTTTGAACCCATTGAACATTTTTTTTTAATCAAATGGTTTAAAAATGAGTCCTTTGCCTTGTAGCCCTTTCCTTCAAATATTAAAGACTTTGAATTTTTTGTATGATTTGGTTTTTCATCAAGTTCATCCAATGAACATGTACTTTCATAAAAGGGGGCATGCTTTTGTTGTAATTTTTTTAAAAAATCAATTATATGACATTATGCATTTCTTTTGATTATTATTTTTAAAAATCTCTTTAGACACTTGATTAGTTTAGTTTATAGGACTCAAAATGACATAGTATGCTAATTATTTTAAAATATTTTTATTAATTTAAAAAGACATCATTCTATTTATTGGCATACAATAATCAATTACAATTTCCATAATGTAAAATAAACAAAAATCCAAAGTTGTCCTTTGCATTTATTTTTCAATTAAATATTCCTTTTTGGTACCCCAATTGTGAATGGACCCAAAAGTCCATTACAACAATTTACAAGTCCTTGGATTGTCTTTTGATTGTCATGCAATCGTCCACTATTATGTAAGTAAGTCCATGGTTTTGTACCTAAGTCCATTATCCACTATAATGCACTAAAGTCCATTGTTCTACATCTAAATCCATTGATCTGTAATAGAAGTTCATTTTGATACGTGCAACATTTCAAAAGTCCATTGGCATATAGACCATAAGGTACTTGTAAATATGTAATTGAATGTCCTTGGCTTGAACAATATGAGGGTAACTTTTAGACTCCATGGAGAAAATATTTGTGCTTGCATTTGCTTAGATGTTTGTGGTCCTACAAATTCTTGTGATGCATCTTCTACACTATACCCAAGCACAACTACTTTGTGGCAGATGATAGTTTGTCCAAAAAAGGATGAGGATGAGTGGCAAGCAAAGAAATGCTTGTATGGACAATGTAAGCATTGTGGAATCAAAAGTTTTCCATTTTGTCCAATAAAATGTGATGAATTTAGTTTTTCCATGGTTGAT
Source organism: Sphagnum tenellum (assembly GCA_963921925.1). NCBI lineage: Eukaryota > Viridiplantae > Streptophyta > Sphagnopsida > Sphagnales > Sphagnaceae > Sphagnum > Sphagnum tenellum. Next base: position 14,551,934 of record OY998155.1, read on the forward strand.
TAGAAAAAAATTGCTATGGAGACTACAATGTCAAAGGCTAAAAAGCCTTTGAAGAAATTAACCTTTGTGTATAAGAAGACTAATAGTGAAGAATTCATTAAGTCAAACCCATGCTGCAAAAAAATTTCAAGCACAACTTTGTATCAAGGTGGCAAAACAAGCAATTCAAAGCTTGTGTTGTCCTTCCCCAAAAACATTGTTATGTCTATTGTGGATTTGATTGAAAATTACTCCTTCAAGGTGCAAAATGAAATCTAGTGTATGCACTAGCAAGCTACCATATTAGTATATCGGTACATATTACATACCGCCACAACCCTAATCCTAATCCATTTGATAAGGAATCTTTGATTCTTACATAATACCATTTCTACATTTCAAATGACCGAAATCATGATTCTGAGTTCACTAAACATTGTTTCAAATTGCATTGGAATCATATGGTTGAAAATGACTACACCCTTAAATCTCATTGGGTTTGGTCTAATGGGTGTGCTTCATAATTCAAAAATACCAAGCCTTGGTTTTTTGTGAATAAGTATCCCAACATGACAAATGGCTTCAAAATGATTTGGAATTTCTTCAACAATGGTCATGGAAAGGGCCCACATGATAGTGTTGGTGTTGTTATCAAAAGGTTTATTCGAAAAGTGCAACTTGATGCCAACGATGCCAAATTGCAAAATGCAAAAGAGGTTATCTAGTACTTGTGTGAACATTTGTCACAAAATCCAAAGACATCATATAGTGGTGCAAGAAGGCCTTCACATAGGCTATTTTGGTTAGTGAAAATTGAAGATGTACCAAGGAATTCCCTAACATTTTATTGTGACAACAATAAAAGTGCAATGAAATTACATTCCATATTCGCTTCAAACAAGAATAATCTCACTACTTTGATGCTGAAAGATCTTACTTGTTTTTGTTACTTATGCATAGATGGAAATGGGTTTGATTGTCCAAATTTGTGTTGGACCAGTGATTTGGTACCAAAGGTTTTGCAACTTGTACGTAGACACCAAGTCAGTTTGTATGCCAATGTATGATGATTGGGATCGAGAATGGGACTATATTGTGGATGGAAATGCTTTAATTGTTACCTTAGATATTGGTGACAACTTTGCTGTGAATGTAAAGGCCATAAACTTAGAAGGTGTTGATTTCTATGTTATTTGTTGTACAAAACCCATGCATACAATGAGAAAATCGTTCATTAACAAGTGGGGCACATCTTTTGTTGTAGGTGATGATGTTGTTGCAAGTTTGTACTATCAAAAATGGGGTATTGGTGAAAGAAATTATGTCTTGCTAAAGGATTTTCATGTGGTATACATGCTCTCTAAAATGGTTTTTGTTGTGAAGTTCCTCATGCCACCTAAAGAACATAAAGTTAGTGGTAATGACAGTGTCTATGAAATGAGCGAAAATACATGAAATGACATTCAATTTATTATTGTTGTACTTGATGATGATGAATGAAATCAAATATAATAAAAAACTTGGTTATAATGATAAATTGCACTTAATAATTTGTGATATTGTTTTAGACATGATACACATTTCAGATAGTGATTGTCATTTGGAGGTTTAAGTCCATTTGTAACAAGAATCAGGAATTGATCTAACTTGTGAATTTGTAGGACCTTATTATATATGTAGGTCATGTGGTCATTTCATCTAGGTAATTGTTTTTTTTACGAAGTTCACAACGGGTGTTGAATACTTTATATTAAATCTTGAAGCTTCAAATAACCTTGTTAGTGGCTACAAGACATCAATCTAGTATTGGGTGAGGACTATTTGAGACTTATATATTTTTTATTAATCCATGAGGTCAATTTTGTAGCATTTTTGGAAATTGGGGCACTGTGTTTGGCATTATGTAGTTTATTTTGGCATATGTTGGCCCCTTTGGATGAAACACATGATTTGATCAATGAATTTGTTGTGAGCCTACTTGGTGTTTGTAAAGTTCATTGTGACATGGGAAAACCTATTACAAAATTCATTATGTTGCTCAAGCACACCCAAAGATCATACAATGGGTTTTGTGTTGCTATCAAACATCTCTCCCCTTGTGTAAGTTAGCAAAATGGTATGTCCATGTGAAATACTTCATGGCAAGGATTGTCACAACATGCGCTAACTATTTGAGAAGCTTATGATATACTAGGTCGTCATAAAACATAGGGATTTTCATTGCACGAACCTTTCATTTCATTGAATAGGACCCATAAGTGGTTTGAGTTTGGTCTCATGATACACTATAAATTTATTGATTGTCAATGCATTATTTTGATTTAAATTTTGAACCCAAAGATAATATGTTTTTCTTAAAGGTATTACAATACGTGGTTAAGTTTCAAAATTGGATATGTTTCAATGAGTTTGTAATTATATTGCATTTGAAATTGTTAAAGGTTAAATAACACATGGACTAGTATTCTATTTTTTAATGTGAAATACAAGGTTTGTTGAAAGTTTCTAATTGTGTAGTTGAAGTCTTTAAAGTCATAGTAGTAATAGATTAGGTTTCAAAATGGGACATGTTTGCACATGAATCTCCAATTGTCCATTTGAATTGTTTAAAAATATTCATACATTAATTTTAATATTTTAATGAAGTTTGTCAAAAAGTCTTTAATAATGCATTTGAAGTCCTTCAAGGTACAACAATAGTAGATGAAGAGTGTTTGGTTTTATATGAATCTCCAACTATATTTTGAAAGTCCTTTCAAATAGTATTATGTAGGATAGGTTTAAGTGGGTGTGTACTTTTGTGTACACAATATGTACAAATAAGTACCTATTTGGTCTTTTTGAAAAATATTTTCAATATGTTATGATAGTCCTACATACAATGAATTTTGTATCACATAATTAATGCATTTATCATTTGTGTAGGGTTTTACAATAAATTTTTTTTCATAAAAATGGCATTTTTAATGACCAATTTATTTTGAAAAGTTAAACAACATAGTGGAAGAATTAATTTCAAATTATGCACATGTGTTGAGGCAAACCAATGGACTCACTAGATCGAGTTTTGTAAAACAAAGTGAAAAACTAGAACTAGAAAATCTCTAGTTGCAAAGAATGTTAACAGAAGGAATTCAATTAGCTAGAGTTCTGCAATAATCAACCACATAAAGATATGCATCATATTTCAACATCTTCAAAAAAGATTGATCTAGATCATTATTAGGTTAGAAATTGTAAATTAGATAGTGAGTCCATCAACTAGGTATTTCAACTACGATAACTCGTTCCTCCTTGATAATGTTGAAGGTCAACAAAGGCCTTCAATAATGAGATTTATGCCCCACAAACTTGCTTTTGTTTTGATGTAATAAATTGATTCCTTGCAATATACATGCACAATACACTCTTGCTTTATTCTTCTCGTATCTTAATAATCAAATGTACTATATTGTGACCAAGGCAAAACATATTCCTAAAGTTGTAGACTAACACAACATAATAGTCCTTCAATTGTATTGGCTTTTTTTTAATAAAGTCTCTATGCATTAAACAACTTGATGACCCATTTCTAGCAACAAGATAGGTACAACTTTGATTTTCGTGATTTCCATTCAACATCATCTAAAATACACTCCAAAGAGAAACCAATGCTTACAAACTATCCAATTTGCACATAAAGTTTAATCGTCAACAATTTGTGCTAATATTTCAAACTAACTTTAAATCTATAACTTGTTTGTAAAGCATTTTCTTGGCATAGAAGATTCTATCAACATGTTCATTAAGAAGAATGTGCATAGGATTGACAACTTTGAGACCAAGGTATTCCAATAGTGACACTTGATAAAAAAACACCGATAATATTTTTTTCAACAATGAAGCCTATATATATATCCTTCCATGATTTAAAAAAAAACTTGAAGCCCCACAAAATCATCTTACTTTGTGTGGTGATCTTTCACAATAAGGAAATGTCTAACCATTTAACCATCTAACCATCATCATGAATATTAATGATGAGTTGCCATGATTATCCACTACAACAATCACAATTACCATGGAAAAGGAAGAAATGGGAATTGTTATACTTACATTTAGAAATAATATTTACTACACCAAAAAATGTATGGAAAACATCCACACCATTGTTAGCTTGGATAAATATTCTTGGGCATTTTTCGAGTTTGTAACACACAAACTAGTTGGTCCCTTCTGGGACCTGGAGTGGAGGTAGGCCTAACGCTGTCTTTTATTCACTACGTCTGTCTCTCTCTCAAGTAGAGTAGCACTGCTCCTGCAAGACTACTTACCCCTTTCCCTATGTAAGTGGATACAAGGATTGGAAGTATGTAAGTGCTTACTTACCAATGTAGGTAGGTAAGGCACATGTTGGGCTACTACCTGGACACAAAGACCTGATCCAATTTGTTTAGAGTAATTGGAGGGCACATTACACAACATATTTTTCCTCTTTTGTTTGTGCGGGCATTTCAAAATCCTTTAAGTAGTGAAAAAGTTTTAAGAGAATATTCAGAGAGCCTCAATCCTCTATAACTCTTTGTAAGCCATTCTTCGACCAGCTTGAACAACAAACCCATGTTCCTTCCATTCACCTACAACAATGACAACAAGAACAATTAAAAGAATGAGAAAATAATTATGGACTGAAAAATATCTTTACTTTGAAGGTGTTTAAAATGATGCCACATGGCGCCTTGAAAATTCAGATTGCGTTTTGAGGCCTCAGGCCTACCTCCACTAACAAAATCAAAGTTTGGGATCTAAAGTACTTATTGTTTATAACATGCAATCTAGGACTACTATGGAATGCAGTCCCTTTGGTATACATAAATGATATTTAACATTTGATCATAGTAGTAACACAAACTGGAAATCTATGCAAGAAGTTGCTAGCCATATGGGATTTTGCAAAGGGAGAAGTCACCTCATCTAACACCTACAAAAGTCAATTGTTGCACATGTGCAGTATTGGGCAAGACTTGTGAACAAGTAGTGGATTTAGACATTGGTAAAATTGGCCATGCAAGTGCTTCTTCCAAATCTATTGATTGCACACACCGCATTAAAAACATAAATGAATGGTTTATTTCATGAGTGCAATTATCATGTTGGTTTACAATTAAATAGATCATCCAAAATATGCTAAATTCTTGATAAGTATACAAAACATAACTTATGTAGCTATATAATTTATCCTGAAAGATAATGTGAAAGCCAATCACATCTTTCAAAACCCTCTTTGTGGTCTAGGTTGTGATAGCACACAAAAACCACTAATGATGTCCCATTTATAACAAACATAGATCCAAGATAACACCATTGATAAAAAAACCATATTGAAATCTTGATTAACTTCAGTCATTAAACCCCTTATTTTGGGGTCCTCTATTATCATACATTTGATATATATACAACCAACCTTGAGAAAGGAGCAAAGAAACTAATTCACTAGATTTCCCTTAATGAAAAATCATAACATATATATTCAAACATTGTGACTATAATCTAGCATGATTGCACATGAAAAAAGTTGCAAAACCACCTCTAAGTATTTTGAAAGCTCCTACTACAACACCCAAGAACATTGCATTCAAAAGACTAATGGTACAATGAAATGTAATCAATTTTGCGACATTTGATGGTTTTGTATTTATGAGGCCACAATTTTAATTTAATCAACATTTATCACAACTGCTTCAAGGCTTGCACACATACTTGCTTGATTTGTGGAAGATCCAAAACCAATCTTGACCAAACTTCTAATATCAACTAACCCTACGCCATTCTAGCAACATGTCATTGTGTTCATAATCAAGATTAAACAATGGACAACAATGCCAATTCTTACCTTGGTCCTTCAATGGCCTACTACAAATTTAAGTTGTATGCTTCATTACACAAACACTTTAGTTATTGGCTATGGTGACTAAAATTCCTTAAACAACATTCATGGAGGAATTTGTAGTCATCAACCTACAATTCACAACACCACCTCTTAGGGTGCTACACAATCTTTGAAGACATAAAGTAAATGTCCATACATATAGACTAATTAAGGAGTACATGGCACATGCCTTATAAGAAAAGGACTAGAGAACTTACCATAAATGGAAAAAAAAGTCGATTATGTAGATCCAATTGAGCTCTCTAAATAAGAAAAACTTTTGGTTTCACACTGTTATGCAATAATTAGATCAATTCAAACACTAGTCCTACCTTTGTTGACCATTCACAACTCATTCCATAGTCTAATAATTTCATACTTTTTTAGATGACACAATTTTGTTGTCCATTCAAGCAGACCATGAGAAAGTTTCTTATTGCACAAATCAAGAAACATTATACCTATAATCTGTCCACTTCAATAATAAGAGAAAATTAGCTTTTAAGTGTTAATCCTTTACTAACATACATCATTTCTCACAATCACTAGGTTGTGTTCAGTAATTTTAGGACCAAACTACCAATTAAATGATAGCTTTGAACTCACTACATTAAGGAATGTGAAACTTTGTATACAACGTTCAAGCTCTAAGGTTTTTAGGCCTCAAAATTTCAAATTGAACATATTTAACTACCTCTTGCCATCACTATGGAACTTGAACATGATAAGCAGTTGGTTGAAAAAATTCACTTTGACTTCAATGATTGACCGCCTTTGGCATGTGCCTATCTAATTGTCTTTGCAACTAATGTTTTTTCATGAATATGCAATTTTGATGTTCAACCAAACTCCTTATAGTTGGGTGATCCAGATTTCTTCTTCCCCTTGAATTTATCTTGCTTACCCTTTCGCTCTTGAAAAACAAATTTACTTTTCTTTTGAGTTGGCTTTTCAATCTCTTTGTCATCTTTAGTCACATCTTTCATTATTTTCTTTTTCAGTTGATGTGGTCCACTGTCTCCTAATATTTTAAAATTAGAGTGCAATGATTCTGAATCTACATCATCTTCTTTCCTAAGTTCACTTTCTGGATCATCCATTTGCAACTCCTTCCTTGCATGCACAAGTTTATGTTGTGATGTTTGTTTAGTCACCATAGTTTCAACATCTGATTTAATTACAAGCTCAAGCACATTTCGAGTCAAAAATAATTTGGGACTAGTAATTTCAACAAGCATCATCTGCTTGTTTGGTTGGTTGGGCTTCATCATGTGGATGTTGCCAACACTTGGGTTCACATCAGGTGTCCAATGTACTCAACATGGCATAGGAACATTACTAGGATATAATGGCATACCCTCAAATTGCAATGGGTGAGTTCTTATTATGCTTATTAATGCACATTTTGTCTTCTTACTCCTATGCCCTGCCATAACAAAATTAATACATTTGTTGCTTCAAGTTGATTGAAATTCAACCTTCTCAAAATCACTTAAATATTGAATAGTACTTGTGTTTGTTAAATATGCCCAACTAAGTCAATTAGAAGATAATTGGCCATGGACTTTCTTGAAATGAATCAAAATTTTAAATTTAAAAAAAAAATTCTATGTACATGCAACACACATATACATTATAACAAGATTTTGAGGACTTCCAATGCACAATTGGAAATTTAGACAAAGTTTTACTTATCATTTAAGACTCTTTTAATGCTTTTAAGGACTTCAAATGCACAATTACAAACTCAAACAAAGCTTTACTTATCATTTAAGACTCTTTTAATGCTTTTAAGGACTTCAAATGCACAATTACAAACTCAAACATAACTAAAACATACTCATGTTGGACTTACTAAATACTACAAACTTACTACATACTTACTTAAGACACACAAAAACTTAGTACATAAACTTACTACATACTTATTTAGGACACACTCATTCAAGGGGATTACAACAATTTTATTATTTCAAATGTAAGACCAAATGCTCCAAGGAACAACTAAAGCATTTATGTGTAAATTGTTATTTTATTATAATATTGCCCCTCTGGATTTAGTAAGTTACAAATCTAAAAGTACTTATGGAAATGTTCAAACCATTTACAAACATCACAAATGCATACCATTTGTTATGCATTAAAAAAAAATGAATCCAATGTTCATAAGGTGCAAAAACTAATGATTAAAAATCAAAGGAATGGACTTAAAAGATATTCATGCCATACCTTGCCACTTAGGTGGAAGACTTTGAGGCTATTAGAGTTGTGGTTCACTCCCAAGCTTTTGGATGCTACCAACTATTGACCATCCATCATGCATCTCTTCACCACACAAAGCTTCAATACATTTAGTAGACATTTGAAAATGAACATGTGCACACCAAACATGATAAACATGTTTGCAAGATGTTATTTGTCTTGTCCATAATGATTAAAAACCTAAGCCACAAAAAGGACAATGCTCAACTTGTAAACAACTTTGGTCCTCAACAACATTGTCTTCCACAATGTTTGATGGCAAAGGAACAACTTTGCATAACCCTAAACCTATTCGCACTTTGCTCAAAAGCAAAATTGCTGCATCATGATGTCACTTTGAAGCAACCACATTTTGTTTTGATTTGAACATCTTGGAACCCATCCCTTCTGACAATTTATTCATTTTCTCATACACAAATTTTCCAACTTGAACAAGGCTTTGGAAATAATCAATCATTCTTTTATGTGAGTCAATATTTTTCAACACAACCTCATTATCTTCACAATTCTTTTCTTCAACTTTTGAAATCATCTACTAAAGCTCCTATTCAACTTCAAGAAGGTGATTATTTTGATCTTCTAGTTGGTTATGAGCTTTCATGGCAGACATAAATTCTACTTGCTTTTTGAGATTAGATGAAATCAAAATCTCTTGAACTTCAACCAAGTTTGCTTTAGAGTGAACAATGTAACACTTCAAGTCATCAATGTGATTTACAAGAACTATAGACCACTTTAAAAAAAAGAAACAACAACACTAACAATGTCATAAGCTTAATGTAACCTTGAAAATTTTGCAAGCCTCAAAACCTAACATGCTTGAAATGCAAGAACTTCAACATTTGACATATTGTGATTAAATCCAAAAAACTACCTGCAACATTCATGATTGGATTGCGTTCTTCCTTTTTTGTGTGAAGAAAAACATCTTCGTTTTCTTCCTCATCACTCAAAAGCTCAATCTACTCGACTCACACCTTATGTCATTGTTGCTTTTGATTGGTCCACTCTACATATAGTGCCCAATTCATGGGCTTACCATGGATCTTTTCAAATGCTAATCCTTGGGTCATACTTAATGAGATCAACCTTGATGTTGGGAGGTATGGTTTTTGATGAACCACCAACCACAAGGTCTGTACTTTCTTAATGAAATCATGGTCCTCAATATGAACATAACTATACCCATTCCTATTCACAATGGGTCCAAATTTTTTGCTAACCTCCTTTAATGTTATGTCTTGAGGAACCCTCACACATTTCAAACGAGCTCTAGCCCTCTAGAGCTCAACCCATAACATTGGTGAATTGTCTTTGTGATATTGCACCACCATCTCCAATCTCAAGGACCTCTACATATAATGGAGGTGCAAACCCAAACTTCACTGCCCTATTACAGTGCTCAAAGCCTTCTACTTTTACCTTCTTGAAAATGTCACACCTTCCACTACTAGTTGAAGTGCATTTCTTCTTGGAAATGTCAAATATTGTGTTGACAATAGGCACAATGCTAAACATTGTTGTAATGTTACCCACCATGGCACATGCTTTCTTTTTTAGTAATCTTTACTATATTCGAGTAGTTACGAGTTACAACCATATTTGTAGCTGACACAATGAGTGAGCAGATGGTCCCACATGATTCCAAAACCAAGCCCTTGAGTGTGATTGTGCAAGACAATGTATAATGATGTTAATCTCCAAAGTGTTGGAAACCTAAAGCACATTTTTGAGTATTTTGAAAATCCCACTTGTTTCACTTGACGATGAAGATCCTTGGGTGTAGATGATTCGATGATTGAGATTTTTTTGTTAGTTCTTGTTCGATTTTTTTTCCCCTAGGTTTTTACTTTTATGGAGTCTTGAAGTGCCAAAAATGATCCACCCTAATTTGCAATTGCTCAATGTTGTTCCTTTCCATGTTTTACATGCAGACATCATAACAAAATTGCATTAGGAACTATAAGTTCTAAAAAAAACATGGCTCATCCTCTATGTGCTTTGGTAAGGAGTCTACATACTTGTTAAAGATATTATTTAAAAGTTCTACCTAGTTGTGTTAAAGCTGCAACAACTTGTTGCCTTGTCCAAATTTTGGGGGGAAAAACCAAAATGTGCAAACTTGGGGGGAAGCTCCTCCTTTGGCATGTTAATAAATGTTGTTGTTGCCCAATGTGCATTTTAGGGTTTAGGGTTGTGTTCTTTAATGGTGAATTGTAATTCTTTAAATGTGCAAGCCCCCACCCCTAAACCAAACCCTCAAACCCTTGTAAATGTTCCATACAACAACCATTACCAAACCCTAACAAATTAATCTGCAAAGTGAAAAAATGGGCTCAAAGGCAAATTGAAAAAAAAAATTATAAATTTGTTCACAAAAACACCCATTTCCAAATGGCCAAACCAACACCACACACATGCGTATCTTTTTTGGGTCAAGTAAGCATGCACAACTATTCATCTTCATACCTTCTAGCACACACCATAATCCCTAAAGGCATTAAATTTTTTAAAAAAACTACACCTTACATCGATTAAAGAAGAGCCCCTTTGAATACCAGAGGCCAAAAATTAAAACACTACAAAATTTTGCTGAATGTTTGATAATAAATACATTAGTGAATAATCAAAAGATATTGACTGACCATTCTTTGAGTGTTTGCCCACTGGCCCTTGAACGGCAAAGGGCTACTCTACCTTAAAGGCATTGAAGGCTTGTTGAAATTGTTTCAAAAAAGCTTTAAAGTTCTTGCAACAAATTTCTTTCCCTTTTTATTATAATTTGTTTATCTATTTTTCAATTTTCATATGTGAAGGCTAGTGTGAAAGTTTGAATGAGTAATAGTTTTTTTAATAAGATGTTTAAATCCCATCTTTTCACTTAAAAAAATTGTGTTACAAGAGATCATATAAAGTTTTGACACAAGACTTTAAATATTAGTGAAAGAATGAATACCATAAATTAAGGTCTTTTGACTCACTCGGCTTTGAAGCAACATAAAATATTTTGGAAGAAGCTTCACACCTACAATTTTGGCTAAGGTACTTAGTAAAGAACTTGTTCCTTTAGGTTTGGTCAATATCAAACTACTAGTTCAAATTCTTGGATGTCTAATCAAGTTTAAGTATTTTGTCATTATTTGTAAGAAAATTTTCCTTGCTAAATTAAGAAGGTTTTTGGATAAATTGGTTGTTTTATATCCATGTTTTTCTTTATGGCATAGACATTAACAACTGTTAGGTTTTATTTTCCCTTTTGATCAATTAATTCAACAATTTTTCCACGTGTTTAACAATACTAGTTGATTACCTTACATGTTAGTATTGAAGGCCTTTGAGCATGCATTTGATTTTAGTTGATATTAAAATTATTATTTTTCTTTCTTTTCCCTTTCCTTTCCTTTTTTTCAATTTTAAAAAAAAAGGCAAAAAACTCAAAATTTAAAATTTTCATTTTTTAGAAAAAAATTTCCAAAAATTTCCAATTTTTTTGTCTCACAAGGTGGTGAAAATTCACCCAAAGAAAAACACTAAGTGGGTTACCTATCTTCTTCTTTGTTCAAATTATCTTTTGGTAAGCAAATCTAAATTTTTTATTATATATTATTATTGGGTCATGTTGAAGATTATTTTCAAGCTGATTTAAAATCATAAGCTTGGAGAAGATCTAAATATATAACTATGAAAATACAAAATTTTCTTGATCCATTGCTCAAAATGTTAGTTAGCTTAATACATTGCAAAAGGATAGTTGTTATCTTTATCATTAATTGTGACAATAATAATAGTGAAAAAAAATAAGCGTAAGAATTTGTAACAACAACACAACTCAACAAATTGAAATAAAATTTGGACCATGGGTAGTGTATCCAAAATCTAGTGTAGACAACCTAACTCTTACCAATAGTAAAAAAATTCATATAATTAAATCAATCAATCTCCTTGCATATGCATTAGAATTCACTTACCTATTCTCCAACAGTGCAACCACCACTAGAGTTGGAGGATATTGAAGGCTAAAATACAAAACTAGTTAATTCATGGAAGGTTTGTCTAACATTTTTTGCTTGTTTGAAGACCATGGACAATTGAACTGATTTTTGAAATGAATTTTGAACGCATCAATTTTTATTAACAATTTGGTTGCACACAAGTATTTGGAAGTTTGACATCTTCCAAGTTGACAATTGAATTATATACATGGCCTTGCAATTTACAAATTTTACAAAATGGGAATTTTCTCTTTTCCCACACACCCAATATATGATTGGGCCAAAGTAAGAAACCCAATTTTCTACAAAGGTTTTTTTTCTTTCCTTTGTAAAGGTTTTGGGTTGGGCTGTACAAATGGGATCTTTAAACATTTCATGACAAAATTGGATTCACATTCTCTTGCCTACTACAAATCTCACAAAGAAACCCATAAGTGGAAGATGCATGTTCCATCAGAAGGCTACTTGGGAAAACATCATCCACAATATCAATCACATTCTCTGGCCATCTAATCAATCTCTCGTCGGTGATATAACATGAAAGTTGTAAGTTGGATCTCAACGTGTCTGCAATCAAGTACCGGAACATAAACCTTCGCAATGCTACTTGAAACATTTGAATAGGAATTTTGTGATTGTAGCTAGTTGTTGTTTCGTCTTGATGACTATTTACTTCCACCGCATTCTCCAATTCCTCCATCAATTGTGGAGTCAATGGAGACCTGGAAAAACATCCCCAATTCAAAACATAATCATCATCATCATCACCAAGCACATAAATAGGCTTCTACCAACTAGCGTTTCTCTTGTTTTCATTGATTTAGTCTAAATTTGACAAATCAACGTTTTAAATAAAAATGTTTATATATAAAGGCCATCACATTGAATTGATGGTAGATGCTTGTAAAAATAGATGGATTGGTGATGAAGATGCATGCATTACCTGTAACAAGAATTCACTAGGCTTTGGACGCCTACACTTGCACAATCTTCCAAGCCTTCATACAAGCTCACAATATGTCGAAGTTGGATTTCATCAAACACTGACATTTCAGTGATTAAATGCGCATCTACAACTAACCAACGTTGGCAATACTTGGCGAGTGGTTCAAATGGATCACCACTTGTGCGACACAAAAACCCAAGAAGGAGATCGAACATTGCCAAGTATTGCCCCACTCCCACAACACCTAAGTTTATTTCCCTTTGTATGATTTGCATTGTTTCAAGTTGTAATGGCTCTTGTTTTATCTTCTTAGCAACATCTCCAAGAATGGTTGCATGTTTGTTGAATGCTTCATGCTTGAACAAAAACTCTAACCACTCCTGTAGTCACACCATGGAAGAATTAGCCACAATAATAAGAAATTTAAAATTACTCAATTTGAGTTTTAAAAAGTTTGGTTGAGATAAATATCATTCTCTTTAAATGAGTCATTGAGTGCATAATATTATTGTTGACCCATGGTGATTACAATTGATTTTCCATATCCTAATTTTGAGGTGATCTTATTAGATGTAAAAAACTATGCAAATAGGTTTTTAAAGCACATGAAGTAGGGTTTTTAAGCAACTCAAATTATTTATGTTAAGATTTCAATTGAAAGGTAGATGTGTACACCACACCCAACACTTTGTATTTTGTAAAAGAAGGTTTCACTAACCGCTTTGAAATGTGCTTTCCCAAATACAAGTCGATCACAAAATTGGTTTTGGATGGTGGAATCATCATACAATGATTCAAGGCCATGACCATAACGAAGATCTGCCATGGCTGCTTTACATATCGTGTGTTCTACCCAACTATCCTCAAAGTTGATCACATCTTCCACCTACATTTATTTCCATGAAAACCCATGAGTTGATAATGGAGGTGAAGGAAACATCAAGTAAAAAATTTAAAAATCCCACATCGAATTTTGTAAACCACCATCATGCACTAACCTTACACATTTGGACTTGAATTGATGATGCACCATGCTCTTCATTTTGATGATGGATATCAATTTTGTCAAAACTTTCAAGCATTGCCACCTCTTCCAAGAAAATGTTTTGATGGTTACGCAGGTAATCAAGGATGGCTGTAATATAAAGTCCTTGGTCACGAGGCTCCACAAGGCAAAGAGAAATGGGGCTTTCGAAACCCATAACTGGAATCGGGTGCTTGAATTCTGTGCATTCAAAGCCACTAACTTTGCCCCGCACAATATTCCATGCTTCCGCAAACTTAAGAAACAAGTCCTTTAATTCTCTGCTTTGTATGGTTCATTGCATCCCACCCCCATTTGGATAATCAATGCACATATGTGATCAATCAACCATAATCAATGTATTTTATGTCTTGAAAAGAGTGTAAACTTCCAATAATTCTAAAAATAAACAATATTAATTAACTACAAGCCTTCACATAAGAGAAAAAAAATCCACTTACTTCTTTTCCTTGACCAAAGATCCCATGGTGATGGATGTGGCTTCGAGTCGTGTAATTTTTGAGGAAAGGAGTTCATGCATAACGCTTGAGAAACGAACAAGTGGCACCAAATGCTTCACATCAACTAATGTTTTTTGGTGATTGAAGACAACTTGAATAAGAGGACAAGATGAAATCCTCTTTGGATCTTGCATGTATGCAAACTTGAAGTTTTGGCTTGATGGTGTGATTGTAATACGTAACAAACTTGCTATAGCGGATGGAAAAGGTGATGTCAACCTCTCCTCCAACAATTCAGTTAAATTATGCCGCACACTATGTGCGTGCAAATACTTTGTTGCCATGTCATGAACATTTTCAGAGGATACTACTTTCACTCGCATTTGGAATTCATCCTCCCAAGTTTTTCTTGCTTGTTGACTTGTCAACTTACCCATATTTGAAACTTTGGGGAGAGAAGCAATAAGAATGTGCAAGTATTGACATGTTATTTCACGATTGCAATGAAGGAGTTGATCGAGTTTTTTCAAATCCATTTCGATCATATCTTTAAGAAATGCAATGACCTTATTCATTTCTACATGAGGAGGAAGCTCCAAGAGCTTAGCCAATAATGTCAAATCTTGTTGACCCCTTTGTGCACCAATTAATAGGCAATAATGAACAACAATTCGGAGTGCTCGGTAGCCTTTATAATCCAAGCCTCGCACTTTGTAAAATTCATCATGCGGTGCTTGACTATCCATAATATAGCCTGCATTTTTTAAAAAAAATTATTAGAACACATGACTAGTCATGCATGCCCTTCCTTCCCCTCCCCCAATGATGCATATGAAACCAAAAGGCAAAACAAGTTGGAGAATATTATATACACCTTCATCTGCATTGTTGATTGATAATTCTTTACTTCCAGACACAAGGTTATGATGTTGTCCACCAATTGGTTCTTTGCATTCAGGACATTTTGCAATTGATGCAGGTCGAGTGCAATTTCCAATCGTGTAAATATAACCACATTTGCATTTATACTCAGCTAATTTTTCTTTAACCAAAAGAGGCCCTCTCAATGCTGCTATCAAGCTATTGGGACATGTCAACACAAATGCCTCTTGTAAATGGCTACTTTGGAGTGTCATGTAACCCTGTAACACCCAAAAAAACCCCCAAAAAATGAAGCATAAATGAACATCTATCTAAGTAATGGGCAAGTAATTAATTTATTTAAAAAAATCCTATGTAAGTTATTTAAGTAGATATGGTTTTTGAAAGATCAAGGTTTCAAAATCTTTATCTTATCAAAGAAAAAAAATCACAACTTTAATAGGGTTAATAAATTTTTAGACAATGATTTGTAGTTTAAAAATGCAACTAAAGTTTAGTCAATTTTATTTACCTGTAAAGGGGAATCACTTGGGAGTGAAGTCACTACCAAGAGAACATGCGCAAGGAGCACTTTGAATCTTAACTCATAGGTGTCCATTTCAGGTTTAAGCACCATAAATTGTGTACCCAAGAAAATGCGAATAGCTTCTCTCCATTTGGGGAGCCAAGATTGCAAGTTGTTTGCATTTATAAGCCATTGGGTACCACTAATTTCTTGTGGACTAAGCTCTCGAATAGCTTGGACAAGATAGAGTTCTGAAGCAATAGTGGTAGTTATGTGTGCTTGCTCCAACATGTTTGCCTTCTTGATCAAAGCTCGAGGGCTCTCATCTTGGCTATAAATCATGTCCCACAAAGTTTTGCTAACACTTTCAAAACTTGTTGATGAAGAAGATGAAGATGATGCCAAATTGAATGGGTTGAATCCGAGTGGGTTTGTGACTTCCTTAAGCATTTCCCAATCAAACATACAAGCATATGTTTCCAATGCTTTGTGTCGTTGGCATTTGAAAGCTAAATGGCTCACATCAAGTATTGACATCCCATAGTGCACTTTTAACACTTTCAACAAGTATTGTTTTGAAGCCAAGATGTAAGGTGATCCACAATTTTTAAATCCATCATGTAGAATTCTAGCAATGTTGTTTCCCACTTGTAGATGATGCAAATTTGCGTGCTTGTTTCCATGGACAACAAATAACTCTTTGGCAACAAAATCTAAAGTTGCTCGAACAAGAGCAATTGAACAAACCACATGAATACTCAAGGGCACATTCCCAACAAGCTCATCCTTTGCCTCACTTAAACGTTTGACAAAAGCTTCATATGCCCAATCTTCAGTGTCTTCTCCCAACATTAATTTGTTTATGATCGTTGGTTGTATGGCTTCATAAATTGCATCACCAAGAAGGATATATGGTTGATTAGTTTTCCAATAACCACCATTCACAAATAATGTGCAATAACCGTTCATGAATTGTGGGCATCTAGGCTCATGATCAACAACACCATCAATAGTACATGACCAACTTGCCTGAACAATACGCAACATATTGTTTTTTATGGAGCATGTTGGGGCTATGCAATCAAATAGGAAATATGCCATCCTTGAAATCTCTTTGCTTGTGATCAAGATTTGAATATCAAAAAGTTGATTGAAAAATGAAGCAAGGAAGCGAAACCATATTGCCCTTTGGGGTTCGTCATCTTTGAAAGAATTGATGTCAAGTGTCATATTCAAAACCCTTTCTATTAGTGACAATGGAGTATAGACCATGTCATGATCTATGAACCATTTTGCAAGGCTTTCAAGACTTTCAGTTGTTGATGCAAGAGGGATGATCACAATATTTGCAAAGTCTCGCAATGTGCACAACATGAGCATGAGCAACTCATGGTTTGGTCCTTTTGATCCTGCAACTAATGAAGATGCCAACTTGATTGAAATGTTTATTTGGTGAGTCCAGCTATGAATGCCTCTAGCTTGTTGGATAATTTGTTTGGTGGGTAGAATCCTCTTACAACATTCAAACACAAGAGTTTGATCAAAATTCTTTTTTGGAGACTTGTGTCTCTTGATCTCAGCAAGCTCGTTGACAATATACTCCATAGGGAAACAAGTCGCTACTAAGTGTGTTTGAGCAACCAATCGTGTTCCCTTCTCCCACATAAGTGTATGCATCTCAAAACCAGGACTTTGAATAGGCCCCGCCAAATTTTCTCTAAGTATCCACTCAAAAATCTTTGCTTCAGAAGCATGCATTTCGTCTGATTTGTAGGGAGCATAAATTTTGGCAAAATCAGAAACATAATCTTCCAAGTTGATTTCGATGCAATTAAAAATCAACTTCATCGATTCATTCATGGAAACTTTAATATCTTGTCCAATGTTAATTGGAAAAGTGAGTAGTGAATTTTGTTCTTGCTTGTTTTGTGTCATGCATCGAACTTGATAAAGCTCTCGAAACTTTTTTTCCACATGGTTGGCATACAATGGGCTAAAAGGGAGCAAGAGATGCAGAGGCGTTTTGATATTATAACCTTCTGGGTGAACTGGGACAGGAACGATTTCAAGATTTATGATTGATGGATCCATTACCATCATGTGCCAGTAATGCTTCTTTGTATTATCCATGTTGAAGTATGACCCAAGCGCAGATCCCTTTTCCAAGATGTAGATCAATCTTGCAATTGGTTGACGGAGTTGTTCTTCTATGAATTGTCCAAATGCATGATGGAGGTTTGATGTGAGAGCAAGTCGACCTCGATTGTAAACAATTGCAGTTTGCCAGTCTTTTTTAGTGTTGACCTTGAGCCATTGAATTGCATGTTGCTTGAAGCACTTCAACAAATGTTCATCTGCACAAATTTTTTGTACCATCTCTTGGCAATGAACAGCTGAGTTCATCCCCGTTGGGTACTTGATACAAAGGAAGCTCCATGTCAACACTTTCACCATCAAGCTTCCACTTAATGGAATCATTTCTGATTCCAATAATTCGGGGATAGTATGGTTTAGAAAAATTCTGCAAACACATAAACAAACATGATTTTTGTTCCATGAATAAGACCTTCAACCCAAATATTTCGCAAAAAATCCCATGACATCAAGGATTAATGTGCTTGCAAATATCAATTATACTTATTATGATATATGGTCGGTACATATACAAAATAGGCTTCAAAAAGATAAGTTTTCATACCTAATATCCATCTTCTCCTTTTGAAGTTGATCCAATGTAATTTGTTGCCATCCACTAAGAAATGAAAACTTGGATTGTGTTTCCTTGTCACTACGATGGCTATGTATGATGAACATAATGTGTTTTCTTGCATTACCATTATTCCCTTGTAAAGATTCAGCTCGACCTCTGTCAACATGAGCTTTCACAAGAGGAATATGGTCTTTGTCTAACACATCATTTGCTCGTAAGACTAACATATCAGAAGAATCATTTTTTAACCAATTTTGAAGTTGGACTTGAAGTTGATGTTCTGAACTAATGTCACCCAACTTCAAAATTTGTGCCTGCATTTATAATATAACATTTCATGTCATTTTCATTTAAAAAATGTGAAAAAACACAATTTTCTCATGATCGTGAAATTTATAATTTGGGTAAAATTTAATTGGAAGCTACCATCCCAAGAAATAAATTTTATGAATAATTCAAGTTTAGTAGGTTAAAGTATAAATAAAACTCACATTCACATTTTTGATATTGTTAAAAATATCATTCTTGATGTCCATATGGATATTTGAGCATGTGTTAATGACAAGCTTGAAGCCCTTTTCATCATGCCATAATTCTTCCCTTTGCCCCATCTGCAAAAAATCAATCAATCAATCAATCAAAAACATCATTGATGTTGTTCAATACTATTGTCAACCATGTGGGTTGACAAAACTAGAATTTCTAGGCACTAGATGTTAAAGAGTTAAATATAATAATTTCTAAGAAAATTTTAACATGGACCTTCCACAAAAGATTGGTTTCAATTCAAAGGAATTATGAAAGAACAAAAAGGCCTTTACATATTCATGGATGACATCTTGAAGAGATTTCTGGTCTCTTTGTTCATCAAAATATTTTTGTATCCATTTTGCCGCATCTGGTGCATTAGGTCGACTTGCTTTTGAATAATGTGCTCGCACCATACCATCCATATATGCAATTTGAAGTAAATCCTCTTTGCACCTATAAAATTATTTTAACAAAATCCATCTTGAGACACTTAACACATAGGCTAATATTTAATTTAACAATACAAAATAATGTCATGCAATTTGACAAACATTGTGAGAAAGTTTGCATCATTCCCATTTTGCATGTAGGTGTGTGAAGATTATCATACCGATCAAGAACAAGTGACTTGTAGTCTAATGTGTTGTTCTTCATGTCGTTGAAGTGGTGTAAAACCAGAGATGGCAAGATATCAGGATAATAACCTGCAAACAAATCTTTCTCCTTGAACTCATGCATGTTTTGGGTATATGAATCATTGTGATCATTGCTCACAATGTCAGCCATGTTGATCACCCATTTTTGTAGAATTTCAACCATTTCATTTTGTTCCTTGGATAACATGCTTTCATCAGTAAGGACTTGCTTTTCAAATCGGTTGAGGAAAGGAGGGTCAAGGTGTGGCACTTGATTTGAATCCACCACAACGATGCATCGAAAGTTGTCGTGCACAAAACACATGGGGTTGCTATATGCATCAATTGCAATACGACAACTACGACGCCCTCCAACTACTCTATAGTGTTGGTTCAACATATCATAAAGTGATGACCATATGCGCTCCAAACCCTTAAGCAATATGCACCTTCACATTAAAGATACCCAAAACAAACGCAATTAAAAAATGTCCATGTTTAGATTCTATCACAAGAAGAATCATCATGATCATTCTTCCAAAAATTTGATCTTGTTTAACTTTTATGACAAACTCGTTGCCAATCAACAAGCCTTAGATGCTTATAAGACCATGGGCATGAAATGTGAATTCAAAATGACAAATTCCCAATAATAACCTTAAAATAACTTAGAGTACATATGTACCTGCCAGCTTCCATGTGCAGAATGATGTTACTAAGCATCATATATGCATAATCGTCACTACAATCATCCTTGAATGAGCTTCCAAAAATCATCACAAAATTCTCATCATGCCTTTGTTTATGTTCTAATATCCCGATCGCAGAGTCTCCCTGATTTTGAAAGCAAAGGGAAAACAATCATATAATATTAATTAACAATGTGAAAAAAAATTGAAAGCAAAATAGACATTCACTTGTCAATAGTCAAATAATCAAAAGACAACAACAATTAAAGATTTCCATTGCAAGAACACTATTATTTGATTTCCACTAAAAATGTTGTTTACTTACAGTAGTGATGAGCATTAAGTGTCGAGCTTCCTTATCATCGAGATTTTTTTCCACTAGCTGAAGAACTTGGGGCGGGTGTTGTAGCAAAATGTCATAATGTAAATTTTCTTGAAGAATTCGAGAAAATGTGATAATGTCATTTGGAGACCCTCCAAAATTTCTCCACACAGCTTTTGCAAGGTTTTCTCGGCTCCAATGTTGTTGAGTGTTTTGCTTCCCATGATGTAGTGACTTGATGAGGGAGTAAAAATCTCGAAGGCCATGGAAGTTTGGATGTGATTGACATGCTTGGTATTCATAATAAGAATTGACAAGACTTTTAAGCTCTAATATCAAGCTCCCATACACAAGCCAACTCCCATAGCTTTGAAGGATGGCAACACTAGTGAGAAAAAGATCATCTTCTGAAGGATCTGGTTGTGACAAATGGATAGCTCGATTCATTTTGGCAGCATCAAGTGACCAATTGCTTATTCCCACCACTGCAACTTGTTGTTCCCCATCTGGCTCTAGAAGCCCATGCAAAACCTACAAAATAATAAAATTTGTTATGGAACAATTAGAATTGATCATACATCTAAATGTATGAAAATACCTATCACAATAAAATATTCACAATGTTTTAGATTACATCTTTCAACTCATAGAGGGGAAAAAAAAAGTTTGAAGATTTTCTTTTAAGAAAAATCATGAGTACCACCATCTAATCTGAAGTAAAATTATATGAAAAAAGTGTTTGTTTGGGTTTGTTTATAAATTGTGCTTATAATATGTACCTTAAGAGGGTTATTGCTAGAAATTTCTGCAAGCCCAACTTCGTCAAGCACAACAACCACCACAACATTGCCATTCTTACTATCGTTGACACATCGATGTGCTTTTTCAAAAACCTGTGAAAAAATACAAAATGGTTATGTTTGCTTGAAAGTTGGAAATGGTGCAAAAAGCTCAAGAAAAAAAAAAGTTTGTTTCTGGATTGATCTACTTGCACATTACCAAAATCTAACTACATACTTTTAAGGGTATTTAAGAAAACATCTAGATATATTAATAAGAAAAATGTTATATTTTTTGTGGTCAATAAATGAATTTTTCCCCCTTTTACCTTGAGAATTCCTTCAGAGGTGGAACTCTCAGATCCTTGATAAGAAAGCATGTACATATGTGGCAATTGACGAAAATATGGGTCCTTTGAATCTGTGCCCCTCAGGTTACTGCAATTCATTGTATTAAAAGACGCCAAAGAAGCCACCATCAACAATTTGCAAAATCAAGCACAAGACTAATTGAATTCAACTCCAAAAATGAAAAAAAAAAAAAAAAAACATTTAAGTTATATTATTTTTATTTATTTTGTGGTTTTCAACATGGAAGTGCAAACCTGTAAATGAGTTGAAGGGAAAGTGTTTTGCCAGATCCAGGTTTTCCAACCACAAACAAAGGAATGCGGTTCAAGATGCACACAAGTGTCACAAACACATTTTCAAGAAGAGCTTGGTTCTTGGCAACACCAGGTGGAATGTCCATCCGATTCAATAAGTCCATTTGTTCTCTTCTCAACCTCTCAACAAACTTCTGTGGCGTGAATTGCCTACAAGGAAAGAAATCCCAAAAAAAAAACACACATACCTATGTCACAAACAATAAAAAATGGCAACCACAAGAGATCAAATGAATGAACATGACAAGTATTGCAACATCGTTGATGATAATTCAATGATGATAATCTTTCAAGGTTTTAAATTGCCAAATGCTATTTGTTAAAAGCGATGATCATGATCACATATAATTGGCCTTTGCCACCATAATTAATTAATTCACATTCAAAAGAAGAAGAAAAAAACACAAGGATTATGGTGTGGAATTGAAGTGTGAATTACCGAAAGTTGATCAACCTCATGAAAGAGTTAAGTCTTGCTTTGTTCATCACATTAGCATACATCGTGCGATACTTTAGTCGTTCAGTTTCAGAATCAAGGCGATAGTAATAACAATGTGAGAATGCTAAAAGTGCAGCTCTTCGTGCTTTATTGCCTTGAGAAATAGCCTTGCTTGTCACTTTTGTATCACTAGTTTTCACCATCAAGCGTCCTTCAACATCTATACAAAACCATTTGAAGAGGGAAATGCATCGACTTGCATCTCGTAAACTCACACTCGCTTCCCCATGAAAGAGTCTAAGCATGGCTTGTGAATGTACCAACAATTCAACAAATGGGATGAAGGAAATTAGACTTGGTGTCGTTTCCTTCACCATTGCTGTAAGATATGCTCTTTCATCTAGTGTGCTGAGAAGCCCAAAATCGAATACATGAACAATCATTGCTTCTGGCAAAGGCTTCACGGAATAAGCCAAATTCATCAACCCATGTTGGCTAGGCTTGGTATTGTTTGAACTTTGCAAGATCTCTTGTGCTACCAAACCCACACGTTGTTTATTGAAATCATGTAATCTATATGGGTTGCAAGCAGCCAAAATGGTCAAATTCTTGTCAAGTGTTCTACCACTTAAAACATGATGGCATATCAATCCATCCAAGAATCCAAGATGGTCACACGCATTTATTTCATCAAGAAATGCCCAAACCTGAAACAAACATGTTGAGAAAGAGAAAGTGCATCAATGATTAATAATGTAGTTGTTGAAATAACTATTATTACTATTAACACTATACAATAAATATGACAATGAAAGAATCAAATTAAAGAAAAATGTCAAAAGTAGAATTTGGTTACTCAAACCTTTTTATTATGTACAGCTTCACTTTCTGCCTTTGCAACAAACTTGCGAATATCGTTTTCACTAGTACCAGCATGGAGTGTCATACAAAAAAGCTTGACATCACAATATTGTGCCAAGGTCTTGAGAAGGCTTGTTTTCCCACATCCTGTTTCCCCCATGATCACGACTGGCACATGTGCCATCACTTTCTTGTATATCAATGCCATCTTCAAAAGGTTATCAGGGGTCAATACATAGTTTGTTTTGTAAGTTGCTAGTTGTTTCGTGTGCAAAATTGGCCACAAGTATTCATACAACTCTTTTGAGTTCATAATTGAAAAGTCTTTGGGCTTTGTTTTCTCACTTCTAAGCTTTTGACTATCAATCAATTGTTGAATGGAGTGTGGGATGAATTCGACATGTCTGTATAGAATTGTAATTGGTCCACCCATTTGGAAAAACAACATGACATGGTTGCTATCAGACCATCGTTGTAATCCACCCATTCGAGCCACCATTGTTAAATCTGTCACGGTTGTTGTATGAGTCCTCACCGATCCATTAATGATCATGGGGTTAGTTTGTTGATGATCATGTAGCCAAGTTTTCACAGATCTTAATGAAAGATCTCGAGCACGATCCAAAATCGAGTTCACAAGGTTTGTTCGTGTTGTGTTCATTGCGCCCATGAACGCCAAATTCTCCGGAGTGAAAAATGCACTATTGCTCAATTCTCTCAATTGGTGAGCAGCATACCTAATGAAAATTTCCAATATTGTGAATGATATTGAATCCACTTCTTGTACAAAGGCAATGAAATGTCTATTCAACAATTCTCGACAACGAGATGATTCGATTATCTCTGCACTTCGTCCAATTAGTCGAGAAAAATTTAGATTCCAAAAGTCGAGGTTATTTGCTTCCAATTGTACCAAGTAATTGCACACCACTTGAATGTCACTATCATCATGGTTATTCACTTGGAAATTGGTTAAGTCCCAAGTTAAGTATTCTTGGCGAAACCACTTGCAAATCGGTAAACTCAATGTTAACTGGTTGCCAAATGTATTTGCAATTTCAATAGCAACATTACTTGTTGGAAAATGGAAAACTCCCGTGCGGTTTGATTTCAAGCAACCAAGAATGAGGAGTTCAAATAACATCATGTTCAAAGTTTCTGGATTTTGCACCATTGCAATATCAATGTGTAGGAGAGTGACAGGTTGCAAATTCAAATCTTTCAAGCAAGTAATAAGTAGATCCTTTGAAACCTCTCCATTCAAACAAATAGTTTGAAGTTTCAAGTTCTAGATCATGATATTCAAGCAACACCCAACCCCACCCCCCACATTTTTGTGAATCATTATTAAACAATGATGCATGTAAATCCTTGACTCATAAGAAATATACAATTTGAAAGAAAATAAAAAAATTGATTTATTGTGAATTGGACTTTCATTGTGACTTAAACATGGAAAAAATTTAAGGTGTCAACAATTGCTTACATGATTAGAGCTGTTACGAATCAATGTTGTTTTCCCCATGCCAGGGAGGTTGGATGTCACAGTCCACATTTTGGAGCATTTCTTAGGAAGCATTTCACGAAGTGCATTGACATTGCAAGGTGTGTGATAGGTCAAGCGGATATTGAGGTTGTAAGAAACATTTTGCAACAAGTTGGCTGACTTGGAACATGACACCAACACCAAATTCTTACTAGCTCTCATAGTTGTTGCATCTGCTAGTGGCAATGCCTCTTGTTGATCAACTTGGTGTTGGCGCCACTCCTTGACCATTTCTTGAAACATTGTGAAAAATTGTGTTTGGCATTCCAAGGATAATTTTTCAACATATGCAACACAAAATAAAATTGTGCCTTTGCCACAAAATGGTTGTTGTTGTTGTGTTGCCTTCATGTCTTGGAAACATCTTAACAACAGTAAGTTGATTTCCTCCCATACAGTTGTATGACTGCAAATGATGACGTTGCTTGCATTTTGTGAAAGACATTGGTCATGATTATGGAAAAGTGTGGCCACAACATTCAACTCGTCTTGTGGGTTTTCCACAAGCACTAATTTGAATGGTTCTTCATCTTTGGCTATTGATCTTATGCCATGCAATTCCAAACCCAATGATGTACTTGAAGAGCTGGGTTGAGAGATTAGTGACGTACTTGAGGAGCTAGGTTGAAAGATTAATGGCATTGTTGAATTTGACATTGATTTCTCCATATATATTGTGTTGTCCAACACATTAGCAATCGTATGCAAACAAGCTGACAAGCAAGGCTCTTTATCTTCAAATTTCTTAGATTTGTTCAACTGCTCAACTAATGTACTGAGCATGAGTTCTTGTGCAAGATTCTTAGCAATAATGAACTTTTGTGCAGTGTAATCCATGATTCCTGTCCATGTGAAAAGCTCCAAGCAACTCCTTAGTTTTGTTGCTCCAATTGATACATTTGATTGCTCATTGTCTATCAATGTTTCTAGAAGTAACCGAAGTTCAATGGAACGGAAATAATTCAGACACAGATGTTGATTGCGTGCCATGAGTATGGTTGATTTCCAAGTTGCAAGCTCAAATTCCAAAAAATCGGTGAGTTGTCGCAAGCTCAATAATCCAAAAACTCTTTTATCAAACTTTGCATAACTAAAATGACCACATTGATGGAGCTCTGTGACAAAAGCAATGAGCTTTTCAACAACATTCACATGTTCTATGAAATCTTTGGCTGCTTCCTCTGTGGTATGCAAGCTTGTAATTTCATCAGCATCGCCCCATTCAGACCCTATGTTGAATGTCCAACACAAAAAAAAATTATGGATTACACCATCTCTCAAGCCAAACACATCATACAACAATGTTCTCTTAAATCCCCATTTTGTTCATAGACATACCAAAATATCAAATTTTCCACTTTCATTTTAGATTTCAAAAATTTGAACAAGAACATGTAATTCATCCAAGATGTCATTAAATAAGGGTAAAAATATCTTGTGTTGAACATAAAATCATCACCATTTTATGCAAGTGCAAATCCCAAACTTATGATCTTTAAACAAGAAAGAATCCTTGAATTAGTGAGAATCATATAAAATGTTCCATCTTATACATACCTAGTGTTCGTGTGGTTTTCAATTTCCTTGCATACATGTTCTGGGTGCTGATCACCAAACGAGCTCGATTTCGAAGATCTAACAATTCTGCTTCAGTAAATGTATCTCCAAAACCAGACGAATTTAAATGTAATCCCAACACATCAAAATCCTTATCGACATCACCAATGCCTCCCACATCATATGAGCTTAAGAGACCTTCAAAGCTTAAGCCCTTGGCTGGTTGAATAAATTGACCAAAATAGTTGGAAATCTTCATAGAGATGTCACATTTCGAATCTTCACTAAACCTGACATGGGGGTTGACAGCAGTCACAAGTACTGCCATGTCACTTTCAGTGAGGAAGCCCTCATCTTTGTTGCTTGCAAATTTATTGAAGATTCCACGAACCTTTTGCAACCAAACGTGATCACATCTTTTTGATCCTTTTGAATTTGAAAAAGAATTACAAGATTGATCACCAACCTTTGATGTTGTATTTTGAGCATCATCATCTTCACATTTGAGCTCGAGCTTACATATGCCATCAATGATAGTGAAACGATACCATCCATTCTTGAGAATACGACTGATATGATCATTTGTGTTATGACCTCGATTTGCAACAGATGAAAAATATTGGCGAAGTGCATGTGCACCTTCATTGCATTTTTTTAGCTTTGGAACAAGATGGTTTACATTGCTAGTTGATGTATTTGAAGATTTAAGCTCCATTGAAATTGCTGCTCGTAATTCTTCAAAGCATGGTGCCTCTGAACTCAAAATAGGTCGAAAAATTCCTATATAGAAAAGAATCCACAAAACCATGTTACGCAATTTCAAGCTTAATAACAAAGCTAGCAAAATGTCATGAATATTCAAATTAACTAGCTCACAAGGGCCCAATTATACCACCACTATAACACATCATTACAATTACAACAACACAAATCTATTTTTCCATTGAGTATAAAGTCTAGTGACATACTTTGTAGATCAATGAGATCTGCAATAACAGCTTCCCACGTTTTATCCTTCCATGAATTTTGATTTTCAACTGCATCAATTAAATGTCGAAGATCCTCATTAAGAGTCTCTCGAAGAAATGCAATGAGAGGCCCGGCTTTTGCAAGCTCCTTGAAAGTGGATTCCTCTTCCTTGGAAAATAATGTCAACACAATGTGTCCATCTTGCTTGAGCATGTCTTTGAAGATTTTCAATGAGCACAATGGAGTGCATTGGATCACAACATTGCGAATTTGGGACACAACACCTCCACAATCCTCATCAAAACCCAACACACTTGCAACTTTTGGCAAAACATTCACTAATTCCCGTTTTGCTGTGATGTTAACCCAAGATTCAATTTGTTCAAGTATGTTGAATTCCTTCCTTGTAATGTGTTGGGGGTAGAGAAGGCCTTGGACCTTTGGGTCCTTCATGCCCACTTGACGCCTTGCAAGCTCAAACTCCATCTCCATGTGCTTTTCTTGGACTCCATGCAAGAGGAGACATAAATGTTCCATTTTGATCTTCTCAAGATCAATGTTATTCCCAATGTAAGTTGCCATTTCTGTCTTATAGGTTTCCACTACATGGGGCACTAAATTCATTGCAACCATGGAAAATGTGACTCCAACATGTTGATTCTCTTCATCACCTTTGAACCATTCCTCTTTGGCTAACACAAGCAAAAGGTTTAAGAAGATTGTTGATTTATGCAACTGGATAAATGGATCTAAATATTTGAAAAACAATTGTTGAACTTCAATAGGCCAATGATTGAGGAGTTTGGTTTCTGCCACTAAAAATTTGCCCCAACACTCTTGTCGTTCAAGTAACCATTGATTCCATTTCACCAAGTCTTCAATCACAAATCCATTCTTCTCTAGAAATGTGCATATGTTGAGGACTAGGATTTCAAATCCTTTGAGTTGCATTTTGTACCGATCCAATTGTTGGTGTGCCAATTTTGTTGCCAACACAAAGTTGTCTCTCCCAAGGGTTTGGAAAATGTTTTCCCACTGTTGGGTTGAAAGGCATGTTTCAATTAGCGATAAACTCACTTGACCCGATAGTAGCAAATTTCCAAAAACGAAACATGAATCACGACCCAATGTGAAGATTCTATGTTCTTGTATGATTTGCGGACAGTTTTCAATTTGCACAAGGAGAGTGGCAAACCTTGATTCCACGATGGTCTCAACCGGCTTGTGACAAAATCCTTGTTGCAAAAAATTGGCATGATTCTTCACAAGGATGTCTAGGAGCGCGACACACAAGCGTGCTTGCATCCTAAACTCACAAAAAATATGAGCACACCAAATTAGTTCTTCTATAAGATTGACTAATAGTTTCCAAACTTTGTCAATTTTAGCTCATGAAAACATTCGACAAACAACTAGGTCTTCAGAATTAAACCTATGGCAATAATTATCCTCAACACTAGTGCATCTCATCATCATTGGATAGTCTATATGAGATTGATTGATCAAGCATGTGTTGAATTCAATAGAGATCATGCAAAAGGGAAAACTCTCATCATGATCACTTACGGATCTTCAATACTGAATGTGCCAGCAGATCTTTCGCAACAAATGGACCTTAACACATTCATGCAAAGCTCATCGAGATCACTATCATGGGATGTGCATCCAAGTTGACTCTCCATCATGGAAATGGCCACTTTTTCATATTGTTGTTGGATGAGGGGTGATGCTGAAAGCCTTAGAGTATCAGAATCAATTTCAAAGAAATGTGGAAGGCTGCAGCAGTACTCTTGGGCCATGGAAACAGCTAAGATAGCAAAGCCTTCCGCACTTGCTCCCTTGGCATGCAAACCAGTTTCATTGATCTGCTGGACCAAGGTAAGAAATTGGCGTGGAGAGTGAGATACCAACAGCATTGATCCATCTGCACCTGCTGCTAGCTTCCGAATTCCCCTTGAAACTGCCCCATGTAACCAAATTCTTAAAACCTCACCATACACAAGCTCACATGCACCGGTTGCAGGACTGAGAAATGTGGAATGCAAGAGCTCAGCCATTGCAGTCTTCCCCAGCTCGTACAATTTCGAGGTGGGTATTGTGGCCAAGATGGTGAGCAGTTGGATTTCGTTGTCAAGAAATGGCAAATTGAATGTGAGAGGGCACTTAATCAGAAGTGTCAAGCTGCTCAGGATCGAGATCTTTGGCATTTTACTACTAAGGAACCCAATATCATTCTGTTGCTGTAGGACTAGTTTTTCCAGTGCAAGAATATTGAGGAAAAGATTGGTAATGTTCCTCCGAAGAATTGGCTTCAAGGACTGCTCAATGTCATTCGAACCTACCTTCATTGCTGCCTCAAATTGCTTCTGTAATAATGGAAGGGACATCCTTTTCTTGGGCTCTTCTAGTTGTTGATTCAAAAGCTTTGAAAACCATACTTGGAGTGCATTTCTCTGCACCAATTTGATCTCATCAATATCATCAACAAATGTGGCGTCTTGGTGATCTAACACATTTGCAACCCATGTACACAAAATTGGAGCTGCTTCACAGAATGCAAAGACTGTAGGGGCAACCTCAAGTGCTCTCTTCAAAGCCATGATTCTCAATGCCTTGCCATCAAGTGCTTCACATAAAATAAGAGATTTGATTCCTTCAATGTAGTGCATGTGCACTCTTTGAAGCTCAGTGGAGCTCTTGGCATTATCCATGAGCCGCAACTCATTCCATTCGGAAAGGAACTCCCAGGTAGGATCCAACTGAACCAACACGTCAAGATGTTGAATCCACACCAATGAAGATGGTGACACATTCTTAACAAGAGATGCAACTCCCCTCCGAAAAGTCATCCCTGCAGTTTCCATTGGAATGGGAATCTGTGGGCCCCCGGATTGATCACCAAAGAATCTGCAAAGGATCATGAGAGCATGAATGTAGGCATTGGAAATATGTTCTTGAGGTATGGCCTCTTCACGACCTTGGAGCTTCTGAAGCTCCCACAAGAGGTCCATCAAAGCTAAGCTTAAAATACCCGATTTGGGACGGGATGCCATAAGGAGCTCTTGCTGCTGCTTCTCAATATAATTATTGGATTTCAGGTCAAGAAATTCTTCACCAATTTTGGTTGCCCATTTCATCACTTGAATCAAAATCTCCGAAGGCCAAACAGCAGATCGAGCATTAGTACCAATACAGATCATGTTGCTCCCATGATTTGACGGTCGATGGTAAAAGTACTCTCGAAAGCACCCTTGTATGTTTTCACAATTGGCAACTTCAATCATCTTGGTTAAGACAGCTAGCCACATGTGCAGAGGCAATTGACCTTGACTAATCAAACCGTTGGGAACTGCCACTTCAAACTGAACGAGAGCTTGACGTATATGCGAGTCATCGGTGATTGTTGCACACTTTGTTTCTGAGCCCCCAAATAGCCTCGCAAACTTAGCAGCAGAAACAATGGAGGATTCTCTGTACGGATCATCATCATCAACCTCAATGTCCTCTGCTTGTATCCGATATGAGACATAACCCATGTGCAGATCTTGTGAGGAGATTGCTAATTTGGTTGAGAATGTCCATGCACGCACTGAAGAAGGATGGAGCCCCTTCAATAATGGGCGTTCAAGGGTCATGTCATGGTACTCTCCATCATCTGCAGCCTGAGAAAACACAACATGCACAAAACAACAGAAAACTTTGTTGATCAAGCTTTCCATCTATTGATGATTGCATAGAACCAACATGTGGGATTCTGTCTATCAGACTAGTCTCTAAGAAGATTGACTTTCAGATATGAAAATTCTCACCTGAAAAATTCGGGCCTTGATTCCCACAATCGATTTTGGGGTGAGAAGGAACAATTCAAGGTCACAGATGTCAACAGTTGTCTCTTTTGGTTCTGCTGGGAGCATGAGTTGTTGACCATATGCCAAAGAAGCCCTGAGCTGATGATGATGCCTTGCATGTTGTAAGCTGGTTGAGGAAGAATGAAAACTAGAGAGAGCTGGGAGGAGCAGCTGCTGGTTTCTCAATGTACTTGTTGGATGTGACAAATCCGACAATGGGAGATAAAGATTGTTGAAACCAACAGGATTAGAAGAGACTGTGGAAGAATTGTAATTTGCATTACTTGCGCTATGTGAGGAAGAAGAAGAAGAAGACGAAGAAGCATTCAGCTCTAGAATTCCAGCTGCTGCTGAATCATCTAGAGAAGAAGAATTGAAAGAAGAAAAGGCCTGATTTTCAGAACTAAAATGGATTGAAAAAGGTTGATCAGACCGAAGCATACAATCATCCTCGTCATCTTCAGCAATCTCCTTCAACTTGTTGAACTCTGCTGCTGGAGTGGAGACTTGATGATGATGATCAGAGTTGAGAGGCATCATATTGGAACTCTTGGGTTGTCATAAAAGCTAGCTAGCTCTGTAGAAAATGCTAGACACCACAAGCACTGCATATGCACTACCAAGTCCTTCTCTTCCAAGGGAATCTATCAGTCTATCTAGCGATCTATCATCACACGAGAAGTGGCAAATTTTCACTTGGGGATTTCAACATCTAGAATAATCTCTGGAGGCAGAAAATGAATTTTTTTTGTATGTTCAAAGAGGAAAAGAGCAGCTGCAAAACAAATTAAGCTTTAGTCATAGCCTGGAAATTCACAAGGGTCATCAACTCAGAGCTGCAGTCAATGATGATGGTAGGTATTTCTTTTGGGACCCAGGGGCATGAAGAACTGACTAGGGCAGGTCAACTCTTTCAAACTGGGAAGAGAACTGAGTGACTGGGAATCAATTGTAGTGTGAGAACGAAGCATGATTTCTTCTGCTTCTTCTTCTTCTTCACAATTTCCTTTGAAGATCTGTCATCAAAAGTAGTCAATGATGTGTCGTAGGAAATATAAAAATGCCCAATTCTCCATTGATCCCAAATTCAAGTGCCTGCCTTACTCTTCAAACATCAGTGAGTGCAATTCCTGAGAAAACTGAGGCAGTACAAAAGTGATTGCTAGAAACTCTGTGCTTGCTTGCTTGATTGCTTGAAATTGCAATTCCGATTCTCTTCCTTCAGACGATAGAAACAATTTTGTCAGGCAACAAACTAAAATTGTAGCCAAAACTCAGACCTTTGTGGAATTCATTGAAAGGCAATTCAACACACATGATGATGAGCCTGTTTTGTGTGTAAATTCATTACAAATCAGCTCTGAAATTCTGCCCAAAAACAGAAAAGAAAAAAACATGCCAAGTCTAACCCACAAACCCCTCTTCTTCTTCCTGTACACAAGAGGAGGACAGAGTACTACTCCCAAGAGAAGAAGAATCCCATTTCCCTCTCCTCCTCCTCCTCCTCCCCCTCTTCTTCCTCTTCTCCACTACCACCCACCCAGCTTAAATTTCCTCATCTCCAAGAATCCAAACAAGGGAAAACATCTAGATGGTCGTGTGAGTTAGAGTGATACCCAAAAGGGAGGGAAAAAAAGAGAGAGAGAGAGAGAGAAGAAGCGGATACAATATAGAAGCTGCAAAATTCACGAGAAAGAAAGGCATACGATTAATTAATCGCTGCTGCTGCTGATGATGATGATGATTGGGGGAAGAATCTCCTGCTGCTGTTGCTACTGGTGGCTTCCGCAATTTATGGGTTGCTGGCTGGCTTCAATAATTTGATGGCTGCTGGTTGTTGGTTTGGTCAATTTGATGTAACCTAGTTCATGGATTTATAGTGCGGCAAGCAAGCAAATATGAAGATGAAACTGCGAAAGCTCGCATCACCATCCCCCAATAAAAAGATAGAGAAAAAAGAAAGACGACGATTTGGGGTGGGTGTCGGGGAAGGAAGGAAGCAAGCAAGGGTGGGAGAAATAAATAAATGCCTCCTTCTCCTCCATTTCCTGAGTCCTCACTCCTCACCATCGACAATCATCATCATCTGTCATCAACAAATAAACAAACAAACCGACTTGTCCTCTGGTACTACTAAGTCAAACAAGTAGCTACCTACACACTTGCTTCTCTTGGAATACCCAAATCTGCCACAACAACACTTGGCGTCATGATGCTTCTTCTCCCTTCCTTCTTCCTCTGCAACAACGCCCACTTTTCTCTCTCCCTCGACTTCCGAAGCAAAAACAACAAAAGTCACTGAGTACCTATAATCTCTTCTCTCTCTCTCTCTCTCTCTCTCTGTGCTATTTTGGCATTGCATACTACCAAGGCAAGGATATTGTGTTTAGATGCATTTTAGAGTCTAGTAGCTCAAGGGATTTTAGCTCCTAGGTAATAATAATAGGTCTATTTATTTTTATATGAGGATTTTTGAAAGATGATGTTTTGGCCTGTGTTGAAACTTATGATTAGTTATAGATTTATAATATCTTGAAGGATTTTGGTTTCTTTTAGAGGGTTTTTTTTTAATGAAGATTATATTTTTGCTTGGTGAAATATTTGAGTTTCCATACTTCTTCTTTTGCCTTAAAGATAGTTTTTTTAATGTAAATGGCAAGGCCACACACCCCTTGTTCTTTTGGTAGTCAAAGTGGCCATCCTCCATAGGAAGAAGATTTAGCCAAATATGGCTATGACCCAGTTTTTTAAGATTTTCTTTTCTTCTGGGTAGCCAAAGTGGTCATCATCTCTCATAGGAAAATGTAGAAAAAAAGTGGCCATCGTCCTTAGGAAGATTTAGCCCAAAATGGCTATAAACCAAATATGAAGTACAAATCTTTAATCATCCATTTTTGTATTTTTGGCTGCACACTATTAAACCAAATATAAATAAATATCTGCCAATATTTACTAATTTTCTCCCTCACTTCTGACTATTACAAACCTCCAAAATCACTTCATTTTCTCTGAATTTTGAATTTTTATTTTTGTCCAAATTTCACAAATTCAAAAAAAGCTACAACTCTTTCTCTCTCTTACTTAATCATCATCATCATCAACTTCTCATTAATCCTCATCATCTCACCTTCATGAATCATCATCATCAACTTCTTCTTCTCACAAATCCTTGTCATCTCATCCTTGTCCTCATCATCATCTTCTGCTCACTATCCTCCTCATCTCATCAACATCCTCAGCATCTCATTATCCTACCTACTAATGTTTTAGCGCAATGTTTTCTTTTTCAATTTTGTGATGTCGCTCAAGAAACAAACTTCCATAAGCATATTTAGCCAAATTTGGTGATTCAAAATATGAAAGTAGAAAATCTTAAGCACCCTTTTGTATATATTGTAGGCAATTGTGACAACTTTTTGGTAATTAAAAAAATCCTCAAACTAGATTTTGGGTGAACCCGTTCTTTTTTTCTTTCAAAATAGAGAATTTATGACAAATTGTTCCTTTTCCAAAATATTTTCCAGCCAAAAATCTCCAAACCCATCTCAACTCTCAATTGTTAGGGAGGTTTTAGCTCCACCCGTCCACCACTCACATGCTGAGATTGAAGGTTGTGTGTAGGGTATAAAAGCCTCAGATGAGGGCGGGCGTTAGGGGGAATAAAAGCCCGTGTGAGGTGAAGCTCAGTTATGGCCCAATTTCGAGTACCACACTTGTCTGAGTGATTTGTCCCACCCAGCAAATTATTTTGTCATGAAGGGATGCAACCACAATATATCTCTTCTTTTAAGGTAATGGGGCTTCATGAAAATGGGGCAAAGCGTAAAGCTTGCACCGCAAATGCAACACCCGTCATTTGTGTGATGTGACACCCGTCAATGTTAAATTGCCTGAAGTGAAACCCATCATGTTATTGTGTGATGTGACACTCGTCATGTTATTGCCCAATGTGACACTCATCATGTTATTGTGTGATGTGCACACCCATCATGTTATTGCCCAATGTGACACCCGTCATGTTATTGTGTGATGTGCACAACCGTCATGTTATTTGCCCAATGTGACACCCGTCGTTGCTTAATGTAATGTGGCCTCCTAGTACATCCACAAACATCTGCCAGGTTTTTACATAGTAGCAGTGTGTAATCATAAACCCTAAACCCAACCAGTTAAAAGTGACCACCTACCTCAAAAGTACAATTATCTTTTTTCAGAAAAATATTAGTCTACCTTGTTGTTGCCTACAACACTGAAATTTATCCAAACAAGGATTAGAACAATAGAGTTAGCCGGAAAGTAAGGAAAACATAGCACCATAACCCTTGAAATTGGTTGTACATGAGACAAGATCTTTTTAAAACTTGCAAAAATGTACATTAGCATTCAAGGAGTTGGGCATGAAGGCTGGGGAGGCCGTTGAAACTCAGAAAATCATCAATTTTTGTGGCAAACTAAGTTTCATCCTATCTATCTTTCGTGAGTGCCTCCACTATTTTGTTACATATATTTTCACTCCTACTTGTACAATTACTATAATTAGTTTTGAACCTTCTCTTGAACCTTCTCCATTAAATGCTGAGTTTCAACACTTTATACCCAGATTTAATAAAAATTTCCTTACTTTGCGGACACCACTGAAAGAGGGGTTTGAGGGTGAAAGGGGGCACAAAGACAGGGTCACTTTACGGATTTCTCTAATATATTCCAGTTTAGGTCCTATTTTCAATAGGGTTAAGTTCAAGCTCCATCAAAAGGTTATCCACCCAGTCCAATTTTATTTTAATGAGAGGTTGCTCAAACGGTCTAGTTAAGTTCCAGTTCCAACAAGAGGCTGAGCCACAAAAACTAGTCCCTAAAACCAAAACTAGTGGAAATTAGTGTATAGTGTATCTACTAGTGTTGACTAATTCCAAGTTTTGAGTTGGTTTTGGTCCAGGTCCAAGGTACCCAGACTGAAAGGTTATATATATATTTTTATTTTTATTTTTTTTTAAATTTAATGTATTTTTGGACCTGAGAAAATAGGCTACATCGTAGGTGAAAGAGAGTGCTAACTGAATACTTTTTTTTACTATAAACAAAATGTTATTTGTCTTTCCAAAAAACAAATTGACTTGAAAACATAAACTACAGTTTAGGTGCACCAACAAGGAATACAACCTTATCAGCATATAATTAAGAACCCAATAGTTAAATTTTGAATTAGAATCACCATGCATTGGTGATTCTAATTATACATAAGTAAACATAACAACAAGAATTTAATGGGAAATTTTTGTGGAATTGTCAACTTTCAAAGCAATACTTGGTTTTTCTTGCCAAGTTCCCCCCCATTGTGACCAATTCTAAAAACCAAAATGCTAACAAACTTTAAGGCTTCTCTTGTCAAATTGTCAAACACTTGCTTCCATGTTATAGCAAAAATATTCAATTTAATCACTATTTCATAAAGTTATTTTGGTTTGGAAAAATTCTAACCTATATAAGTGTTTTTTTCCCCTATATTAAGATAGGTTTCTTTTTTGTTTTTTTTTTCTTTTTTGGGTTTGCATGTGGCCACGTCGTAGCCCTCCCATTGGCTGCGACTATTTTTGGCCTGGACTAATAGCCCTTCCTAGGGTGTTGTTCACCCTACCTATTTTCCCACTACCTACCTATCTACTTGTGTGAAGGACTTACTTGTTTCAGAAAGGGTTACCAAGGTGAAACCAGATGTTAACAACGTAGAGGTTCATCCACAACCGAGTCATGAGGGGCCATTCAGTGGATGGTGTGCTGGTGGGTGCTGGTTCACTTTGGGCCAAAGTTTCACCAAGTTGACACATCAAAGGAGTCGGTGGAAGAAGATTATTGGAAGAAGGAAATTGTTGACACATGCCCAAGTTGATCAAAAGAGGACAAAGGAAGGATAATATTTTATATGATATTTTATACTAAAAAAATGAATCATATTTTTTGGGTATTTTTTATACCATAAATAAAATGATGGAGGCCCAAGTGAGACATGCTCAAAATAATAATAATAATAATTTATGTATCAATAAAATGTCACTCTAAAGGCAATGAGTACTCTATTGAGCCATGCTCTGAGGCAAGGACTACACATTCACATGGTTCTACGACACCTACAACACCTTAACACACTAGAAGTAAGTAGCTTGAACCTAGTGGTCAGAAGAAATAGGTGATCTTGGAGCACATTTTTCTAATTATTATTATTGATTTAGGACGAGCTTAAAAGGCCATCCTTAAAGCTCTTAGAGTAAGTAAGAGGAGGCATAACTGATTTGATACTTCACTTATTTTGGAGATTTATTTCGTTAGGTATATTATTTTAATTTCTTCGAGTTGTGCATTTGTTTTTGGTTTAGTTGGATTTTTAAATGGTTTGTAACATATGTAAACTCGTTAGTTATATAGTGAACAATGTAAGTTGAAATGCCATACTATCAAATCCAAATAAAATAATAAATATTATCACGGCATGGCCCTCATGTATTTCATACTTTTATTATTAGAGTTATTCTGAAAGTCAGGACGACTTTGGGCTCTTGTTTGGAGGTAAAAAATTCCTACTTCATCCCCAAAAATTGGATAGAACGAAAGAAAAAGGTTAGTGAAACTAGGTACTATTATTATTTAATGCAAACTTGGTGTCCCATTTCTTCATAGGATATGATTCTCATAATATTTGATTCTGTGAAGAGTACAAGTAGCAAAAAGCCTTGGGATTTTGTTTTATTTTCCTTCTTACTATGTTGTTTGGTTTTTTTTTTTTTTTTTTTTTTGAAAATTGTCCTCAGATTCAAGAAAATGGAAGATAAATGATTTTCAAGTTTAGATGATTTTATTTAACAATGTATCATTGGATGAATGAATGGGGTTAATTACAAACATAAAAAATGATATTTGGGTTAAAAGGAGCCTATTTTGATTGCTTTACAAGCAAAAATAAAGAGTGACAATTAATTGGGTCAATGAGTTTGGTTTACAAATACATAAATGATATCAAATCAATAGGTTGAATACAAACACAAAATATAACAATATTGTATAAATACCTTTTCCACATTTGGTGATTTTTTTTAAATTTTTTTTTAAATGCCAAAGCTTCTAGAAGCTTGAAATAATAAAAGTAAAAGAAAATAAAATATTTTTACATCAATTTCAAAATTTTCGGAATTTAAGACTATTATCGCCCGTTTATTATGTTTGTGACTAAATTGTAGTTCAAGATGGTTGCACCCAAGAAGACCTATGATAATAAGGAGAGGAAATTGTGCAATATTTTCTCTTTTAATAAAATATTATTTCATAAACATTAAGTACAATCATCAATTATTATTATAAAATATTTTTAACATCTTCCAACATACTACTAAGTCAAAAAATATATACGTAAAATTATGATTTTTTAAAAATTGCTGAAGCCAAATTTGAAAAATAAAAGAATTATTCAACACCTAAGTGCCAAACTAGATAGTGTGGTCAGGTCTTCTTCATTTTTCTTTTTTCAATTTTTTGGTCTTGAAAGTTTTAAGATTTCTTTCCAAATTTTTAGCAATTTTTTTGAATTTTCACTAAAAAGCATTCCCAAAATTCCAATTTTTTTGTCACTAGGGTGCGAAAATTAAATTCACCAAAATAAATAAATAAATAAATACTGAACTATTAAGTATAATAGTAAAAATGATCATTAAACAGATGGCAACAACTTCCAGGCAACGTAAAGGCACTTGGGAAGAAGAGGTAGGTGACTCAGCTACATAATAATTTTCAGAGCCTGAAAAGAGGTACTGTTAACTTAGGTGACTTGACAAAGTTTAGATCCATCGTATTTTTGTTCGATACTCCTCGTGATCTCGTCCCAATCGGCCGACCAAATAAACGATGTGTCGGACACACGTGATCTCATCGCAATCGGCCGACCAAATAAACAATATGTGTCGGACACTCCGTCAACTTGCTCGGTCATATAGTATTTCGACAAGTAAGTCGGGGACAGAACCTACGAACGGCAAGCAACAAAATTTTTTGGACCCCGCAAGGTCATACAGTATTTCAAAGTAAGTCGGGGACGGAACCCACAAATGGCAAAGCAACAAGTTTTGTCGACCCCACAAACTCTATATATATTATTTCAAAGTAAGTCGGGGACGGAAACCAACAAATTGGCAAGTGACAAACGTTGTTGTCGGCCACCACGGCAGTGATGATCCTCCTCCCCTCACTGAGTCAGAGATTGTGCATGTTCCATGCATCATCATCATCGAAGGAAGTCGTAAATTAAGGATTTTCTTTTTCCGGGTTCATGTTTTCCCCCACCCAAACATGGCAAAGTCCCCGAACTCCCTCTCCCCCCACCCCCCCCTCCCCACCCTTTACTTCAAAGTGCGGGCTTTCTTAATGTTGAAGCCACCTATAACTTACAAAGTAGTCGGCCTACAATTTTAATTTTTATGAATACTCATGATTTTCTTTTTCAGGGGGGTAGCGTAGGGTGGTTGGATATTTTTGGTGTTTTTGGTGTGAGATGAGGATGAAAGATTATGATTTTCTCTTTAAAATTGGCTGTCACTATTTTTGGCCTGAATTAGTTAATTAATTAATAGCCCTTCCAAAAAACACCCTACCTATTAATTAGATGAGATTCCTCTCAAGTTCAATTTTTTTTTTTTTGCAACCAGCCAATTTGATTGGCCCATCCCTCAAAAAAATATGAAACTATGTAGTCTCTCCAAAATAGAAAGTTTTATTTTGAAAAATAGAGTTCCTTTGTGTTGGCCTGTCTATATAGGAGGACAAAATTTGCCAAAAAAGCATATGGGATAAAAGTGAGGTGCTATAGAGAACATGTTGGGAAACACATTAGGAATGTGAGGAACGTAAAAGACCTAAAGAAACTTGAAAGGAACATATTAGGAACACATTGGGAACCAAGGAAAAATGAAAAAAAACCCATGGGAATCATATTGGGCCATGATGCCATTAGATGAACATAAAGCAAGGTGGAGAAATTTCCTTATGTGTATTTTAGAAGGCAAGTTATCAGGCAAGGCAAGGCAAGGCAAGGCACCTTAGATCCGCTTGAATATCCATCCCAATAAAAGAGGAGGGGATTGGATGAATGTTACGCCATTTCTATTTTATAGTCGTAAGGACCCTCCACTCTTCACATTAATTAATAGGCTCAGGAATATGTTGGCCTCCCCTCCTACTTTAGGGTCGGGTGGCTTTACAGTAGGGTGGACGTTTCCGGATGTGTAAAGTGCGCTGCTGAAGGACGTCCTCACAATGTGGGGCCAAACTTGGCTAATACGTTATATCCTAGGCCCCTTGTTTTGGGTATGCCTTTACCGTAGGACCCATGTCCCTATGTAAAGCTTTGGCTTTCTCTTTTCCCCCTTAATTTGTTAATTTCACACCAATTGTCAAGCAGAGTATTATATTTCAAGGGCTCTCTCTATTTCTCTCTCTCTTACAAGTTGGAAGATTTCTTTCACTTTGTCGACTTTCTTCCTCTTGACTTTATAAAAAAAATCCAGCATTTCCTCTTGTATTTCAAAGATCTTTTAATCTTCATTTGTACCCAAAAAGAGAAAATTAGTAAAATTATTGAAAAAAATCCTTAGTCCTTTATCATCATCACCAAGGAGGGACCTTTTTTCCAAAAAGAATTTGAAGTAGGTATTATTAGGTGGGCCACATCATTTCCTAAAAGGCCTTATAACCAATTTTAGCCACAAGTTAGAGCCCTAAGTCTAAATTTTCAAGAATCTCACTATGTTGTGGCAACAAGCAAGCAAGGAGCTAATGTCTAAATATGATGATGACTTAAGAACTTTTCTTTACTTGGAAAGTATGGTAGCTTTGGTCAAAAGTGTCTCAAAAAAATTCTAAAGTTCTCAACACCTTTAATGCTACATGTAGTTTGAACCTTAACATGAGAAGTAGGTGATCTTCAAGCACATTCTTAGAAAGTTCTTAACCTAGAACTAGCTTTAAAGTCT
This sequence comes from Sphagnum tenellum, assembly GCA_963921925.1. Lineage (NCBI taxonomy): Eukaryota > Viridiplantae > Streptophyta > Sphagnopsida > Sphagnales > Sphagnaceae > Sphagnum > Sphagnum tenellum. The sequence goes on from OY998155.1 coordinate 14,593,454, forward strand.
AAACTTAAAGCTCTAAAATTTGAATTATGTCATCTACTCTTTAAAGAACTTCTTTTTGAAGAATTTAAAAATTGAAGTCCACTCTATTTTATTAAACAATTTCAAGTGCCATCATTTTTGCGCCTTGCATGCTTTTGATTAGAATTGTGTTGTGCAATTTTATATTTTACATGTTTGCAAAATGGTTTTCTAATATGTTTTATGACCTCACATTGATGTCGAATCCAACACCTTTCAACAAAAAACCAACATATATTTAGGTATACATTAATCCCATTTTTTACTTAACCTATTAAAGGTACTTTCAAACAATAAACTAGCATGATCAATAAAAAGAGTGATAACTATATTTGTGGAAAAAACTAATATATGAATAGTTAACATGGTGAATGATGTGGCATTACTAAAGTTAAACAAGGTGTTAATTTATTGTTGTAATGTTTAAAAAAATCAAAAAGTGAAAATTTGTCTTAATCATTGTCAATAGCCTAATAGCTACAAATCCTATATATTAGTTTATTGATAAGGTCATCAATTGACAAGGTTTATTTTCTCATGCTTCATTGTAGTTCTTCCCCATTTCACCATCACCAATATGCGCTTCACCATTGACCTTTCATGTTTTCCATGCATGCCTCACCCACACATCATCATCATTATGCTTTAAATTGTTTAAACTTTAAAGCTTTCTACATTTATTTTTTTGCAATGTCATTACATCTCTACCTTTCAAAACGTCTATCACGTCTCACATAATGTCTCTCATAGCATCTCTCACAATGTTATATCATTTCTACATCATCATTACTACAATGGACAATTCAACAAGAATTAATTGAACACTAGACGACAACAAAGAAAAAGCAATAGTAAAAGAGGTGGAAATATTTTACAATGCAATTGGAGTCGAGAAGAGATGGATACAATGGAGAATTCAAAAGACAATTCAACAAATAGGGTGAGAGGATAAGGCAAAAGAAGATGAAGTGTGTGTCCTTCATGCTAACACAACACATATTGGGGTCGTGAGGAGGTGATGGCCTTGATTAGTTATAAGCACAAGGAGCACATTGCATTGAAATAAGTTGTTGATCTACACTTAACTTATTTGTACAATACAAAGATGGAACAAACTTATTAAATGACTTTAAACAATCACACATTTCAAAACTCCAAGAATCAACAAGATGTGCAAAAACAAATGGAATTGCATCCATGGTGATTACAAACAAGTATCTGATTACCATAAAGGCACTAAAAATAACACCTTATTTGGGATTTCACATTGGAAGAATGAAATAGACTCCATTTGCCAAAACAATATAATGAAAATTGTTACAATGATTGAGGCCTAATAGATTGACTAATCTTGGAATTGTTTGAACTTGATAAAATTTTGGAACCATTCCATGTGAATCATTTCAATTCCATTTGACCATATGAACTTGTCAACATTTCAATTCTACATACATGAATGTGTATATGTTGTCACAACAAATCTAAGCACAAAATTAACATTTGCCATCTTCAAAGCACATTTGTTCATGATCAATGCCATGATCCAAGCTTCATGATATTTTTAATTTGCAATGTAGCATGAAATAGTTTAAGTGTTGTAGCTTTGGTGACATATTCGTGGAATTATGGAGATGACAACATTAAATTTTATTTTGAATTTAACATTTCTTCATTTCAACAAAGACATTTGTAAAATTTCAACTTGTTCATTTTCTACACATTTTTTTAATTTTCTATATATGTTTTAAAAATCAATCTTTGGTTGGATTCAAAAAGTTCATTACCTCTTATATTAATTTTTCCTTCATTGTGTCCTACATCCATCATATTATATTTTTCACCTTTTTATTTCACCTTGAAAATATTCTTGTTCCACTTGCTACATAAACACATCTACATCCACATCCCTCACATCTAATATCATAAATTATACAATAAGCAACATGTAACAACATTAGGAAGGAAAAGGGTACGAATATTGATTTTCAACAACAATTTTTTGAAAGTATTTTTCAATCTCCCAAAAGAATTTTCCACCACAATTTTCCCTTTGGTATGGTAGGATGTTTGTTGTATGATGTTTCTAAAAATGTTTGCTTAAAATTTGCATTCTACTTATGGGGAATCGTGAACTAGGGCAAAAGTGGATAGCCCTCGTCCCTAATGATATAAAGGTGAATGTCATCCTACGGTCCATGTTCAAGATCAAAAAAGCCCCCAAAAGTTGCCTTTTTGTAAAGGTTAAACAATCACAAAACTTTGGAATCTTTCATGGGTCCTAGCAATCCCACAAATTATCTTGAAACCACTTTTCATGATCAACAACTACTTGTAATTGCATGCAACTTTGGATTTGTATGAAAATATTTTGTAAAATGAACTCCTTTAGGTTTTTGAATGTGAATTTATGTGTAGTCAATTGCACCTTGAACAAAAAGGAAACCAAACCAATCCTTGAAACCATACTATCACCCTCAATAGATTTTCACCATTTTACCATCAAATTTGGTTCCTAAACATAACATCAACATTAGTAACAAACTTGTGCAAAACCATGTTCACAAAAGACTTGCCAATCGCAAGCATTTGCTACATTGAAAGTAATTAGCTCCATGGGTGAGCTTGTAAAGCAAACATGCAACTCTAATGCCCACAAAAATTGTGCACCTATAATAACAAAAAATAATGGATGGATGCATAGCAAAAAAAATGCAACACCAAGCATTTTTCTACCATTGCCACATGTATACAAGCAAGCAAACAACTTTGCCATTACCACCTATATCACCTATATGCAAGAAAATTATGCACATGTATGTGGTGTTTCACTTTTAAATCAAAGGTTGTAACTTTTGGAAAACTTCTTTAATGATGCATAAATGTTCAACCCACTTTTCATTTTCATACTTGACTCATGAATAAGTTTGAATACCAAATGGTACTTTGAGCCTTGACCCAATCACCAACTTCTTTCATCATCAATAAATTTTTTTATAAAAAAAAACTTGAAGTGATGTAAAACTTCCTTCACATTTTCAACCAACAGTTTAGTACCAAATGCCATGAAATCTTTAATTAAAAATGTAATCAATTTCATGGTTTCACCTTCAACCTCAAAACACACAAAAAAAAATTCCTACAACTACAAAACCACATGGAGGAAAACATTTGGAGATAACAATTTTAATGGCATCACAAAATACAAGGTGCAAATTGAAAGGAAAAATGATAAACCACAAAAAGGATGATAGATGATAAATTTTAAGCAATGGGAAATTTTTTATGTGTAGCAAAAAAATGAACAACAAAAAGATGAAAAAGTTAATGTGCATAACAATTGAGAGAAGAAAAAGCTTGAGCATGAAAGAACTTGACTGTGTTACAGAGAAAATGAGAAAATGCAACAATTTGTAGAAAGAATGAAAGAATTTGAATGTAATCATGTTGTAGAAAAAATGATAGAACATGAACATTTTACAAAGAGAATGAAGGGATTCAAGTGCAATAAGGGTGTGCCATGTAAAAGACTAAGCTTTTATCCTAATCATTACCCATTACCATGTTGCTTACTTTTGGTTGACTTTTGAACACATGTAAGCACTTTGGAAAAACATGCAATTCCTACATACCAAATGATGAATACATTTGAACAAAGCTAGGCAATAAAGTTAACACCTACTAACCAAGTTAAAGTTGTTACCTACTACTAACATATTGTCTATCTTTGCCTTAGCATTGAAACTTTATCAAGCTACCTTCCATTTTAAGTTTGAACATACTTTAATGAGGTTAAACCAATCAAACCTTGTGATAGAACCATGAGGCTTTACATAGGTTTAAACTTTATCGACCACTTTTTTCCAATAGTCAAAGCTCATTAAAAAGTGTTTAACATCTTCCAAAAGCAAGCGACTTGTCAAATAAAACATGGCCAAGATTTTGTCAATGTATCTATAGGCCAAGTGGGATTTGTCATCCACAAATGGTGAATATCATGCAAAAAAACATTTAAAATAAAAGTGTGTTGATGTTTTTTGCAATATATTGCCCCCACCCCTTGACCATTACCCTATACATAATGGATCTCTCTTTATAGCAAGTTAACAACATCAATTGTTTAAAATAAGAGTTATTTCATGAAGTTCTTAGAGATTGAACCCATAATTCACAAATACAATCGATTAACAACTTAAATTAGGAGGAAATGTTTCATTAAAGTTCAAAGAAAGAACTCACAATTCACAATGTTAACATTAGTGGTGCCTAGTTCCAATTCCACCTTTTATAAAAAAAATTAAATGTGAAACAACAATTATTGGGAGTTCAAGAATAGCTTAAATTATTGGTTCAACAATTTTTAGGGAGTGAATAATTATTGCAAGAATCAATTTGACAATTCTTGGGGGAGTGAAAAACCATTAAAAAAATTTGTTCAACAATTATTATGGCCCACTTGGTTAGTTTCGATTGGTGTCCTTAGGTGTAGATAATAACCAATAACATAATTTTGAACACAATAATAACAACTATTCTATTTCGATTTCTCATTGTTGTTGGTGGGGGAGAGGAGAATAAACACTCATTGATGGCCATAATGCAATGTGGGCAAGCTTTAAAACATTTCAAGGTCAAACTAAATAGTTGGATTGCCACTCAAAAGTAGTCAATACATGCCACATTGAAACTTGCCATAAAGAACCCAATGGAGTCCTAGCACAAAGCAAGGCAAGGCTTTTGCATTTGAACTTGGGGTGCTGATTATCTAAGTTTTTGTTGTCACGAAATTTGAGCATTGGAACCATTGAACAATTGTGTTGCCACCTAGAATTAGTCCTTCAACAAATCCTTGTGCCTTTTGACAATCTTCAAGTGCTATATGTTGTAATCTCAAGTTCATCAATCTCATTGACCAAGCCATCTTTACATTTAAAAATTTGGAGTCGGATTAAAACTTGAACCAATGGACCTCATAAAAATAAAAATCGTTATAACCAGGCCCAAATCCAAAATTGACAAATTTTGATTCTTTGAAATTTTTATAAATTAATATTTTAATTTTAATTTTAATTATTATAAAAAAAATTAAACTAGATCTAATGATTGTTCGTTTTTATGAAATTTTAAGGAACTGAAATTGACAATTCCTTTAAAAATCTAAGAACCAAGTAATATTAATTTAACACCTAATGAACATTCCTAAAGACATGGGTCCTTTTAAATAGGAAATTATGTGTTATATTAAGGTATTAGACTACAAGTAGGACATAGGATATGCACAATCTAGGACGAAAAAGGGGTACAAGGTAGCCAAATTTTGAAATAGGAGTTACCTTACAATTTTGGACCTTAATTTTAAAAGGTTATTTTTTGGTAATTTTAGACAATAAAATTTTGACCAATTTCTAGGTTTATAAGGGCCAAGTGTAGATAACAATATTGTGTAGAGGGGATTAGTTAAGGGTTAAGCATTCATATCAACACATTCAAACCTGCCAAGAAATTCTCATGAACTGCAATCCTGGTCATAGAGAACATGGGCGAAGAAGTCCAGTAGCTTGAGCTCCCCTCCTTCATACACAATCAAGATGGATGTGGAGAAACAATGATACAACTTTTGGTTCTCAAACCTGTCATTAAAACAGTCAATTTCAATGCTCTATGAAAATATGCACCAGGCTGCAATCTTTGTATATCCTGTTGAAAGGGAAAATACAACAATTGTTTATTTAAAAAATCGATCAAACATCCCCAATGAAGGAGGAGGAGAAATGTTGTTGCACTTGCTAGAGAGTATGTTTGTTGTCAGTCTTTTTTATACATACCATGGCTTGAGGTTGTGAAGCTGTGTAATAGCAACATGAGGACCTCCATAGACAGACATCAGCCGCAAATGCAGCATCCCAGTTTTTCTCGTCCGAGGGATTCAATGAAACATAGCGCTTCAATGCTCTGCTGGTACATCATTGACAGGCATTTACTTACACCAGTTGCAGGGTGCCTTCCACACAATCACTTTTGCTGACTTGTACACCTACAACAAAATCAAGATTTTGAGCTTCAGTTTCAAAATCACCCATCAGTCATAACATTGCTGAAACACATGAAAAGGCAGGCATAGCTTCATAAAAAAAGGATCCAATTGAGCACAAAAAATTAGGGGTATGGTGGTACTAGATGATCACCTGCACATGCCAGAAAGCCGGAATCCCAAAGCTGCTGAAGTGGTTTTGTTGTATTTCTCCATAATAGTAATCCACCACACATCAAAACACACACACATCCACATTTGTCATTCAATAATTATTGATCCATAAAAGAAAAATTATTGGTTGTTTTATGGTAAATGGACAGACTCATGGTTAAGAGCGTGTTCTCTTAACAAATTGGTGTATCCAGAGCATCTTTTTGCAATAGATAGATTCAGAGTTTCAGAATGTGCAAAGAAAAATAAGGTGCAAATTCAAAGGAATGAGGACTCAAAACTTTTTGAAGTTCACAAAGTGTTTGATTGCCGATCCATTGGGTGCATTGATGTTGATGGTGCCATAAAAACACAGGAAGAATGCCTTCACAACAAGAGGCATATTTGTGTCTGACCATATCTTGTCAGAATAGAGTTTCTTTGTCACCTCATGCACCATCTTGCAATGGCTTGTAGAAGCTTCCTGAATCATCCACTAGTGATCCCACTCACCCCTGCCCCAGATGAAGATAACTTAAGGAAACCATGGAAGAGAAGTGGGCGACACATTAAATTAAGGGTTACAAGAAAAAAGCCATACAATCCTGAAAACGGAGGTGCAGAATTTACTGTAATTATCTTCGTCATTGTCACTGCAGAATTCAATGATGAATCCAACAATTGAGTAAAAGATCTGAAATAAAATCCCTTGCGGAATTTGAATTTTCTTTCAACAAAATAAAATTCAGCTGAGATAGCTGACTCTGCTATGTAAATCAAATCATCAAGACCCAGATCACATGATTTCTTCTTCTTCTCTATTCATTCATTTATCCTCTACACCATTTTGATCAATGCAGATTAAGCAATGACCTCAGATCTATGAAGAGCTCAGGGAAGAATAAGAACAAGAAGAGAACAATGAAATGTTCCAAAGATATAGGTGATGTTGAAGAATTGTAAGTACAAGTGGGGAAGAAGAATTGGGATCCCTTCATCATGTGGGTGGGTAGGTTGTTTCCAATTCCATCCTATCTGACTGCTGACATCTGAAGCAAGCTTTCAGGCAAAAAATCATTCCACAACAGATCAAACTCTAGGGCAAAGCAAGAAGAGCCAAAAAAATCTGCAAAGAAGAAATCAATAAGTTTGTGGGTTTAAGCAAGCACCACCACAAACAAATAAAATCCTAGAGAGACTATTGTGATTCTGGACCAGGATGATGATGATGATGATGATGCATAGTAGTAAGTGTCTTTTTGGTTGTAGCAGCAGCAGCAAACAGAGAGTTACCTTACTGGCTTTGTTTTGTATTCAGGTACAACAGCAGCAGCAACATTTGCAGCTCCAGAATCCATCTCCCCTTACAAATCTGCACAAAACCAGCAGCGCCCAAAGGGCCTGAAGTTGTTGATAAAGCTTCTCTTGTTGAAGAAGCAGCAGCTCTTGAAGCTCTTCCTCCTTGTGAAGCTTGAGAATGTATGAGAAGAAAAATAGAGAGCTAGAAGAAGATGACGATGATGATAATGATGATGTTGTTGTTCGTTCCTCCTCCTGTTTCTTCTTCTTCTTCTTCTTCTTCTTGTGGGTGGTATAATTTTGCAGATGATCAGCGGTTGACTTGGTAGATCAGAAAAGAAGATTTCTCCTTCCTTTCTGCCTGTCTACCCCATCCACAAAGTCAAAGGATCCTTTTCTGAAGGCGAAGGAAGGAAGGAAGGAAGACCCACCACCCAATTTCTCGTCGCCACAGAATTCAAAGGACTTCCAAGTTCCTTCTTCACCCATTGGGTTTGTGTACTTTCTTGTGCTTTCTTCCTGTTTTGTTTCCGACAAACATAGTTTGAATTTTCCCAATCTTCATGGCGGCAACAGCAGCAGCTATAGAATGGTTCTGTCGAAATGTAGCCATGAAGCTTTTGTAGCTGGCTGCTCTACCCATTTTTCCTGTGTTGCACATATCCGTAGGCTGATTGCTCCTCTTGCCAATGTCTCGCTTGCTGCTCCTCCTGCCAATGTTTCTTGTTCTGAGTTAGGTATTGTATGTACATGAATGCTGGAGACTTTGTGATTGAGTTTCACTATTGCTGCAGATCTTTGTCAAGCCAAAAAACCCACTACCAGCAACAGCAGCAGCAGCAGCTGTGTTAGATTTCCACAAAACTCCCATCAAGGATTCAAACATCCAACATTTCAAAGCATTTTTTTTTGGCTGTTCTGTTATCCAATCCTTCGTCTGATTGTATGATGTGCTAGAAATTTGAGTTTTATTTTTCTGTTATGGTATTCACATTCTACAACAACTCCCAAGTTCAAAGAGTGTAAGAAAGAAAGGATCATATGCTCAGAGAAGAAGCTCAAACCCAATTTGCCTCACTAGTATAAAGTTTAAAGTAAGCATGATTTGTCACCCAGGTACTAATGGCAGTTTATGTGTTCTTCACATCAAGAATTCATGGCTCTTCCCATGAATAGGTTTAAGTATTGCACTTGGTACTCACAAGTCCTACAACTCATGACCATGAAGTATGGATGAGGGAAAACATCAGATATGTAATAGCCAAATGTGGAAGACATATCACACCATCTGGCATGGGTTCTCCAAGGATTGAGGGCATGCTGGATTGCAGGCAAGAAGATTCAAATGCCACTGAATCAAGAGAGGTTTTGTTTTGACTTGCTCTCTTCTAGTAAATTCAGACTGTACTGGCAAAGTTTGTATTTCAAAGAGCTTCCTTCGCAGCTAGAGGCAAAAGCTTCTTCCCCCTTTGTGTACATCTAACTGGGACTCACTAAGTATTGATTGGGAAAATCAAACCATTGGGTTTCCTCTTCTTCTTCTTCTTCTTCTTCTTCCCAATCAAGAATTTTTGTTTTGTTTCAAAGCTCCTAGAATGAAGCGACCAATTCCTGGTGTAAAATGCTTTGGACATACGAAAGAACAGTTGTGTAAGTAGTGGCATGATGGTGCCTGGAGATGCAGAATGACATGGAGGAAAGGGGCTCACTTGCATGCAGGATGCTTTCTTTGCTGAATGCTGAATTTCTTCTTCATTTTCTTCAGAGGGAACAAACAATCGAGCTTGCCCATTTGAGCTACAAAGAAAACTCTTTTTGGGAGCTACAAAGTCTGAAGAAGAAATTCAGCATTCAGCAAAGAAAGCATCCTGCATGCAAGTGAGCCCCTTTCCTCCATGTCATTCTGCATCTCCAGGCACCATCATGCCACTACTTACACAACTGCTCTTTCGTATGTCCAAAGCATTTTACACCAGGAATTGGTCGCTTCATTCTAGGAGCTTTGAAACAAAACAAAAATTCTTGATTGGGAAGAAGAAGAAGAAGAAGAAGAGGAAACCCAATGGTTTGATTTTCCCAATCAATACTTAGTGAGTCCCAGTTAGATGTACACAAAGGGGGAAGAAGCTTTGTAGCTCCCAAAAAGAGTTTTCTTTGTAGCTCAAATGGGCAAGCTCGATTGTTTGTTCCCTCTGAAGAAAATAAGGTTTTTACCTACTCTTCAATGTTTCATCCAAATCGGACAAGAGCTTTCCCTTGACAAAAGAAAGATTTCTGTTTGGTGTTTGTTTTCCCATTACTGCTGGTTCTTGTGACGCAAACACAGTACTAACATTGGTTTATGTTTTTGCACTTTTAAATCTCCACCCATTTGCTGGGAGCTGCCTATGAAGTCCAGTGGCCCAGATGCTAGGGTAGAAGAAGCTGGTCAATACCATAACTATACATGTTTGTTGAAGATCATTGGACATGCATATGATTGTTGTTGGTTTGTCATTCAACCACTCTGAGGTCCTCAGTTTTTTGCTTTTTGTTTTGTTCTCTCTTTTCTTTACAGATTGTCAGTGTCTGAGTCATTTTCCTGCTTGCTTGCTGATTTGGCTTTTCCAAGATTTCATTTTTTTTCTTACCACCACTTCAAGTGAAACAAACAAAACACTTGCAACAGCTCCAAAAATTGGCCAACTTATTTCTCCTATACTTGCACTGACTGTGAAATTGTATACATGTTTTTGGTTTGATAACCAATGCATCGGGGGGTTGAATGAGTGAACAGGGTTGTTGTTGTTCCAGAGTGCAACAGTTTGTTGCCAAATTTTTGCTAGCCTCCTTTGAAAAGGCAGAATACAAAAGACAGCATGACCTCTCATCCCATGGTCAACTTTGGAGCTGCCAACGAAAAACAACTAATATGCAGTTTGAGCTCCAATGAGAAGCATTTTGAGCATCATCACATCTTTATCTGTATTGGTCTTTGCAGCTAAGATAACAATCTTCCAGGTTTCCATTAGACAAAGCTCAGAGAAATTCGATGAACCTCTTTGATGGTTCTGTGCATGCAAAGAGAAACTGCAATGTGGGTCATGTTGTTTGCAGATGATGGAATCCATATATTGTTTGCTTATGATAACTTTTTAGTTATCACAATTTAGAAGCCGGAAGTACACAAGAAAAGTCCAGAATCGTCATCACAATTATGACACCAGTGTCCATCCTCTGTAGAAGTTTGAAGGAATCCTTTGAGCCTCTCAATACCTTTTTTTTGGTAATTGTTGTTTTTGTCAAGCTCATTGGTCCACTATGTATGATGATCTCTGCAGAGGCTGAGGCAACAGTGATGATGGAGGGAGGCTGCTGCTGCTGCTGAGGTTCTTGCAGTCTGTAATCAGAAGACAGCACTCCAAAGCAGAAAACTTGGATACCCAAAAAGGACAAAATTGTGAATCCAGTGACCACCAATTGGGGAGATATATTTGTTGTATTCTCGATTGGTTTTGGTGGGTTGGAAAAAAAATTAGCACACAATTGACAAGTTTCTCACACAAAGGGCATTGTTCCTTGCATTGAGTTGCCATCTCTTACAGAGGATAGAGACACTTGAAGATCGACAGGATACATGGTGATGATCATCAGTGTACACAGACCATGTGAAGGGGCCATAATCAGATGCCCATATGGATAGGAAGAAAAAAAGTGTCGCTGAAGAAATGTAATGCCAAAAATTCAAGAACATTGAGGATGCTTGGAGAATTGTTCAACAATAAAGATACAATTCCAAAAGGACTTGCAGGTGCTTGAAAATACAATGATTGCAGACATGTCATAATAACGAGTAGGCAAAGGATAGAAGAGGAATTTTTTTTTTAAAAATTGCAGTCCAGTGCAATGCAATGCAACAAGAGGGTGGAAGCCAAAACTCAGGTTTAAACTTTGATTGGGTTCTTGAATGCTTAAATGCCAGAGTAGCAAGCAGTTCTTGAAAATGGCAAGCATGTTGATGAGTATTGTTGTGTGGGTATATCCTCATGAAAAACCAACCATCAGATTCATTACCAAATTTGAAATCAAAGGAACTCTTCTTCCTCTTCCTCTTCTTCTTCTTTGACCTGGTGAAAGATCCTGATCAATCCAACACAAAAACCATCAGATTCATTTGCAAACTGGTGAAATCAGAGGGACTCTGCCTCTTCTTCTTCTTCCTCATGAAATCATCAGTATTCCAGCATGAAATCCATCAGATTTTCATTCCCAAAAAAAAAAATCAAAGGGACAACACTTCTTCTAAATGAATAATCCAGTTGAATTTTCCACCCCCAGTAGGATTCTTCAAATGGTCATAACTTCTTTTGACCATAAATAAATTGTTGACTCCCATTAGAATTCTTCAAATGGCCATAGCTTCCAACCAGAAAAGCTTATATTTGGCCATGTGGGTCCACCCATCACATTCTAACTTGGGTTGAGGATTTGAGATCCTGGATGACCCAACATGAAAAGCATAATTGGAAAAAGGTTAGTGACCCATTTAGATAGATACATGCCCCCACAAAGAAAGACCGACCAGCTACAATTCGGAGGGACTTAGTAGCAGGAAATACCAAAGAGCCCTGTTTTCTCTCCGCTAGAATAGTGAAGGGGTAAGAAGAAGAAGAAGAAGAAGAAGGCGTTGCTGCTGCTATTCTCTTCCCATTCACTCCATGACGCTACTTCTCATTTGGTTGCATAGAAATTCTACTCCTAAAATTGGCTGTCACTAATTTTGGCCTGGGGTGACAACCCTTCCTAAGAACACCCTACCTATTAGAGTTATCCCTAAAGTCACCCTCTCTTTGGGCCTGGTTTCACCCCCTATCCCCTCTCTGAACAGGTATCTACAAAGTAATGAAATTTTATGAAATGCTGAAACTTAGCATTTAATGCACAAGGTTTGAGAGTAATTATAACAGTTGTACAGGTAGGAGCAAGTGAAAATAGGAATATATGTAACAGCATGGAGGCGCTCATGAAAAGGGAAAGACAAGATGAAACTCAGTTTACCACCAAAATTTGTGGAAAATTTAGTTTGAGTCCCAATTGTTTGGTTTTGTAAAATTTTCATTCCAAGTTATGGGTTTGATGCCCTACTATGCCGAAACTGGCGGTTCTCACCCCTATTGCCTGACTTTACGGATAACTCTATTGTGTGTAACAAAAGTGTGGCATTTTTAGTATAGTTTTTTTCAACTCTAAAGCAAACAATTCACACCAAATTTGTGCCAGCTAAAACCAACCCTTCATGCAGAAAAGGGACTTGGTCCCCACTCTGAAGACCACCAAGACATATGAAGGAAAAAAAAATTCAAACATCCATTCTTCTTCTTGCTACCTAGCCCAGTTGAACCATGTATAGAAAGCTGGTGAATTTTTTCTGAAAATTCATTCAATTTGTGGCGAAATTTTGATTCTTTTTGCAATAGCGGCAAATTTCACACAAAAAAATGCATACCCATTTATGTCTTTGAAGTAAAACCATTTTCTAAATTACTAATGTAAATGAAAGAACATGCTTTATCCCCTGCATTCTTTTGGGTTGCTTGTAAAGCCTTGCATGGGTGAGCCAGACCTAGCCTACATTTAGTAACACGGGGAAAATACATAAATAAATAAATAAATAAAATCCTGCAATTTGATTTGTTTTAATCACATCTAGTTCTGTTTGTTTAAAAAATTTGGAAACCAAAGGTTCTTTGGTCTTGGGTTTTTTGAAATTTTTCAAAATTATAAAACCTCCTATTCCAGTTTTCTTTAAAAAGCCTTAAGGAACAAACAAGTTTCACAAAACAGAACTAGAATTTTTATACCAGGTTAATTATATGATTGGGTTTTAGATTATTTGAGAAATTGTGTTCAAATATCGGAATTGGTTCTCAGATTTTTTGAGAACCATGGTTATATATCAGAACCAGTTATTTGATTTTCTTAGAGACCCATCATTATATATTTCTAAAGAATTGCCAATTATCAGATCTCATTCTACATTATCATCTTCTTTTTCTTCTTTCACTTTTTTTTCTCTCTTGGCTTCACTTGTTCAAATGGATATGCATAGCAACAGAAAACTATGATTCTGATTTTTCTTTGTCATTGTTTGGATTTCCCCCAGTGGGACAAAATTGACTTATAGGCATGCTCTTTAAGCATTGGTTACAAATTGGCCCAAAAGTAATGATGGTTTGTTATGAGTCTAAATTTATAAATTCCACCTCTTAGGTGAAACTAGTGCTCTATTTTTCTATTTTTTAGTTCCAAAAAATACATGTTTTTCAAGATTTTTTTTCCAATTTTTTTTAAATAACCAAAAAAATTCATTAAGAAAACATTGGGCTGAATTATGGACTAAATGCTCGAATGGAATGACATTCTACATGATATCAACTTAACATCCATACTAGTTTATTATCAGTTAAAATGATCTCATATAACAATGCAAATGGCATAGCTTGATTGAGAAAGTTCAAACAAATATACTTTTGCAAAATACTCAATTGGTACATACAAGATATGAAATTCAAGTTGCACATTGAATCATGAGAAAAATTCTGGAGGATCATCACAAAAAGACAAAGCTCCCAAAATCTACATGGAAAAAATTGGTGGCATGGAAAAAATTGCATCATGGGAAATATTTTAAGACATCACAACAAAACTAAGACACATTTTGCCACCCATTACACATTGAAGCTAGTAACATTCTAATGAAATGAACAACTTTTCATTACAAATCAATAATTATATACCCATCATGCTTTCACTAAACCAAGACCATGTCAAACATTTTCTTTCTTGTCACCTTCAATTTTGCAACAATGATGAATTTTTGTTAAAATAAAACATTTTTCACTCTAAAAACATGTTGCAAGTTTTTTTCCTAAAAAATCACAAAATAACAAAATTTCACCATTATATTTACAACTAACCAAGGGTTTTTATTTGAAACAAATATTGTTCTATTGTTGAAAACTAAGAACTATTAGTTTTTTAGCCAAAGTCCATGGTTTTTTTAATTTATTGGATTTGAGTTTGATAGGAAAAGCAAGAATTGAGAGCTAACCAGCATGTCACAACACTTTTTCTCCTTAAATTTGTTATTGAATGTGACTTCGGAATGTTGTCAAGGAAGATTCTTTATGCCAACAACTTCCATTTATCCTTTCCTCATGTACATGGCAAGTGCAATTGAATTCAACTTAAACAAAGGTGATAAAATGATTTTAGGAATAAGTTGTTTTATTGTCCTTCTTGTGACGCCTATATATTTAGGCTATGGATCATTTCTTGTGACTTTTTTAATTTTCATCAATGATTTCAAGTTGTTCAATGCAACTATACAAATCTTCTTTCTATTTACTTGTTAGCTTTTGGTTTCCACTAATGTCAATCTCCAACTTGGCTAGTTGCAAGCCAAATTATCGCCTTGTTGATTTCTAATCAAGCTAGTTTTCTCTCACATTTATTCTCTCACCTTGTTTTTTACCATTGCTTGTGTTTTAATTTTCTATACACTCTCAATAATCTATTGTGGTCACTTCTGTCATGATTCTATTGTTTTCATGGAATTTTCAACTATAGAGGTTATCGTTAATGTGTAGGTTGAACCAAGCACTAATGACACGTGGTATCCTTATGGGCTTGGAAAAACATGGTAGTTTATCTTTGTCGACACAATTTGACCATTTCATCCTCATGTTCAATGTTCTAAGCCTTATGACCTTGTAAATACATGCAAGGCAAGATTGGAGTGACAAAAAAACTTGATGTCAAGTTTGAAAGTGAGATTAAGCTTGAAGAATTCTTGGATCTTGGATGCTCATTTTATCCTTTTTTATTGCAATGTACATTTTTATTTAAAACATTTGTATCACCCTTGAATATTTGAAGCAATTGAAATATTTTACTTTTTCAACATGGGTTGAAGCCTTAAACACATTTCTAACTTGTTAATGTGGATTAATGCTTGAATAATGTGTAGTTTGTAGTCCCCCCTCAACCCTAGACATTTGAAACAATATAACATTTATGGGTTTTCAATGTGAGTTGAGACATTTGTAACAACACCTTGGACATCTCATTCTTTTCAATGTGAATTGTTCCTTGTGAGATCATTGAAAGAAAGGTATAAAAGTGATTCCAATGAAGCTTTGGGTTCTTGTGACTTTCTAAGTTTCAAATAGTCACCCATGGATTTGGTTACAAATAGCAAAATGTAGATAATTGAAGGTTTTTTTTATCACAACACACCTCGTCTACATGATTGACTTTGTTTCAAAAAACCAATGTAAATAACCACCTTCCAAAGCTTCTAAACCCCATGACCCAACTAGTTTGAAAATTTGCAAAATATAATATGTTTGAAGTTTGAACCCAATGAATCCTTTGCAGATTTAAAAAATCAAATACTTGAAATTGTCAATCATTTAGAAAATCAAGAAACCTCCCAACATTGATTATGACTCAATTGTGGATGAACCTCAATTGAATTAATCACTTTCACCTAAGAGGTAAGTTATATATATATATAGGTAGATAGGTAGGAAATTGAACAACTATTAGGTAAAGCAACATTTATACATAGAAAGGGATGTGTTTACTACCTTCCTATTAACAACTTTCGAGTAGGTTGTTAATAGGTAGGTAATAAAAAACACAATTAAGTTAATCACAATTGTTAGCTCATGAAGGAATCAAAGGCCAATAGAATTATTTTTTAAACCACTCACCATCCATCTTTTATGGTGCATTAAATTGGTGGGTGTTGGTTTAGTATGACCTAGGTAACCAACCTTTAGTTGGAATGAAATGAGCACTAGTTTCTAAAGGGTTAATTCTATTACAATATTTATTTTTCTTGTTGAAATGCCAAAACAACTTTGAGAATAATGTTGGGAGGTGTTGCCACCGACCATGTGCACAAAAATGATTTGATATTGAAAATTAAAGCAAGGAAGATTTGGGCAAGATGGATTTATAGCTTAAATTTATAAATTTGAATATAATATTTCTTCAAGGATACTTACCATGTTTTTGTTAGGAATTTTTTATGCAAGCTAAATGGTGATCATCCTTAGGAAGATTTAGCCAGTTTATGTTATAAACTTGATATGAAGGCAAAAAAATAATCATCCTTCAGATTTTTAGTTATTTATTACAACCAAATATAACAAACCAAAGATTTAGTAATCTCCATGACCCTTCACGAACATGAATAATCTATTAAAAACATTTTGAGGATGTGACATTTCTACACATAACTGTGACATTCCAACTCATAAGAACCAAATTTCCTTATGCATACCCAACCATAGGTAATAATTATGCATGAATAGGAATATTCCCAAGATTTCTTTTGGGTAATGAATTAGAACATGCACTATGTGAACCTTTGGCAAGGAACCATGATATCTCTTGGTATGACCAAATCCTATACCATGAAGGTAGGAGTTCGACCTACCATGGGGTAGATGCTAGTTAGAGTGACTTAAAAACAACAAAAATCCGAGTCTGAAAAGTCCATATTTCAACATTATAATGGAAAAAATAGTTAAAAACCAATTTGAGTGGGCCTTAGCAAAGTTCCCATGATACATATATGGGTTTATATTCTTATATAACAAACCAACACTAATTTGAACCCCTCACATCCTTTCACCTCCATGTTTATAAGCCAAGTCGTAAACCATTGGACCACTATTGAATAAATGATATTCCTTTTCACCACATGCTTGTATTTTTATGCACATTCTTTTCCTAATTATTAAGTATTTACCAAATTTTGTACATGTGAAAACACCAAATAACTAATCTACCACACTTGAAAAGAATTGTCACAACTATATGCTATCTTGAAATTTTGTTTGGATTGCGCATTCCTTCTTACATCTGCTGCACGTTGCCACCTATACTTAGCAAAAATGGAGTAGTTGCCAACCAATACACATGTATAGTCAACAAGGAGACCTCGGGCAAATGAAAAAAAAATCACATTACACTGAAGGGCAGAACCAATAAATAAAATAAATCTGCTATTTTTTGACTGGCCACAAAACCAAAAGAGTTCACTAGACTCAGTTATTGGTACTTAATTGTCAGTTAGGAGAGGTAATTCCCCTCTTCACCCTCAGATTCTTAGGGTCAACTGCTCACAACCACCTATTGTTCAGTGGGGTTGTTAAATTTCCAATGGCCAATAACCCCTAATAAACCCTAATAAACCCTAAACCTAAAATATACTAAACCTACATAGACTTTGAAGCCTTTCATGTGACCAAGTACATGCAACAATAGCAGATAGGTTTTCTCCTAAACAAGTTTGAGAGTCAGTATGGGGTTTTGTTTTTGGTTGGATGGGGGGCACATTAGGACAGCCTACTGACACAGTTTCTTCAGTGTTGCAGAAGTCAGTATTAAAGACACCCATTTGTTTCCAGAGAGAGCAAAGTTAGGTCCAATCCAAAATTCAAAACTTTAAATTATAAAAGAAATAGAAAATTATAAAAATTATAAAAATTATATTTTTAAAAAACCCCTCTTTCAAGTGCAAACTGTTATGATTTAGTAGTCAGTACTGGTCACAGGCCACAGTGAAGCAGCACCCACAAGGGCACCATCCACTGGATGCCCCTTAGTACTCAGTTTGTGGATGAACCCTAACTCAGTTAATAATACTTGGTTTCCATCTTGGTAACCACTTCTGTAAGAAATAGGTCTCATAGGAAAATAGATAAACACTAGGTTTATAAATAGCTAAGGGGTGTTTTTTTTTTTACTACCTACCTACTAACAACCTGCTTGTGGTAGGTTGTTAGTAGGTAGGTAGAAAAAAAAAGAGTAACTGATCTAACCACCATGGGATAGCTGGGGAACTGGAACCCAACAGAAAATTGTTTAGGGTTTAGGGTTTAAGGTTTAGGGCCCTGGGTTTAGGGTTTAGGGTTTCTGCCTGTTTGTAAGTTGTGCCTTTTTTTTACTTCTACTAGACTTCTGTCTGTCTGTCTCTAGTCTCTACCCTGGAGCTTGCCTCTTTGGGTCGTTCTTGATCTCGTGAATGGTTGGAAGGATTGATCTTGCTTCCTATAGTCACGGATCAGGCTTGGCTATGCAGGACCCACTTTCACAGTCTCCTAGACAACAACAGATCACTACATAACTTGCTTGCTTGCTTGTTGTTGTGTGGGTCTGTAGCAACCGCAAACAATCCGAAGGAATAGGCTTGAAATTTGGGTTTGTTTGAATTTTGGGTGGACTCTCATGACGAAAATGGTGAACTCGGGAGGAAGAGCAGGAGGAGCCCACACTCAAATTAGACAGACAGCAAGCAGCAGGCGACAACTCTACTTTGCGGGCATCATCAACGCCTCCCCCCTACTTTGCTCTCTCTCTGGAAACAAATGGGTGTCTACTATACTCTACTATATTAAAGCCCCGCAACGTGGAGAAGAGCTTTTCAGTTTTTGAGCGTCGTTCTCAACACCCATTTGAGGACAAGAGAGAATAATTTTTCATTTGGTTGCAAATTGCAGACAAAAAGAGAGAGAGAAAAACATTGATTATGATGAGCAAGTAGTAATAATGTAACAGGATGCACATAATGCGGTTACATTTAAGTCCTCACTAAAAACAAAAAAAGTAGTTGAATGATTAGTATTCCAAGTAAGCCAATGGGAAGACACAAGTGTTGTCTCATGATGCAACCAGCTCACATGTTTTGTATTTGCTTTGGAAACTAGCAGCATTGCCGCCTCCACCTCTGATCTCCCAGACCCACTCTCTACTAACTCTTCATTCTTCTCGTTCTTAGTACTTACCTACTACTACTTACATACATCACCCACTTCTTGCTTTTGTTTCTGGTTTGCTCTCATGGCCTCCAGGTCTTGACTTTTTACTCCAAAACAGGCACATGAGGATTGTTTAAAATTTGGAATCCTTGAATATATGTATATATGAAACTCCGTTCTTTTTTGCCTTGCCTACCAAGGCAAGGATATGTGTGTTTAGATTCATTATAGAGTATAGTAGCTTAAGGGGTTTTTTGGCCCCCTAGTTAGTAGGTCTATTTTTATATGAGGCTTTTTGAAAGATGATATTTTGGCTTGTGTTGAAATTGGAGATTAGTTATAGAGTTATAATAATAGCTTGAAGGATTTTGATCACTTTCAGAGGACTTTTTGAAGATTATATTTTTGCATGGTGAAATATTTGAGTTTACTTAATTCTTCTTTTCCGTTAAGATATTTTTAATGTACATGGCAAGGCCACAGTGTGACACACCACTTGTTATGATTGTCTTGTTTGAACAAACATTTTACAACATAACATCTATTTTTCATCTTTGAAAGATTCTATTTTTTGTCTTTTCTTGACCAACTTGTCACTCATGAAATGTTTTCCATCAAATGCCAATTTTGTGTCAAGATGTTTTTTTCGCAAGATGTAGAATGGTAGCTATGTCCATATGAAATTTTGACCACTCCAAAAATAGACCCTTTGTACTTTGGTTCATTCAATTGTGGTTTCTTTCTTTTTGTGCATCCCTTTGAAAACACACTTGAACCCAACAAAGGGGATTGTGTGCTTATTATGTCCATACAATTGAAAATGTTAAAAGGTTCATTCAAACATCTGACCTTTGGCTAACATTATCCAAAAAACTAATATCAAATTTTAATGTTTCAACTTCTCTTGCAAATTCATGATAATAATAAAATGACAACCCAAATTGGAAAAAGTGAGGTTATAAACATTTTAGGTTAAACTATTTATATCCATTTCATTTCAAAGATTAAAAAAATCATTTGATTGGAAATATATATATAAGCATAGACTAGGAATAAGTTGTTAATTCAATCATCGTGTTTGGTTACACCTTTTCCCTCCCAAGGATATAAAAACATATAATATTGGTTTACTTTATATTACAAAGTTAAGCTTGGCCTTTAAATGTGATATTTATTGATCTTTGTAAACAAAAGGATATTTATTACCTTTTTTATCACTTCCATAATCCATTCAATAATGAGATTATGAACATGTTTGAATATATGCAAATAATGGGGAAAAGTGTGTTTTAACTTGAAAGTTTTTTACACGCATGTCATCATCAAGTAATTCAAACTATTGGTAATGCAATTAAACTTGAGGTTAGAAAAATTGCAACTTCAATCCATTTATGGAATGGGCATTGGCAATGTCATTTAAATTGCAGAAAATGAAATATTATCATGTATTTGGGTCCCATTATTCAAAATCTAGCATGAATTTAATAAAAAAATTGTAGCATAAAAAATCATGTTCTTGGAATTCATACAGGTTATCAGCAATTCAACTTCATATATGAACGGAACTCAAATAGATGCACAAGATATAAATGAATCAATTTCATACTTGTTCAATGTTAGCTTATAATTATATTGTTGTATACATCATAATTCCCATTCATGGTTTTAGTAGCAAGAAAAGCTCCATGTTACATGAGCCACATTCCATGTTGCATTACCATAACACATGAATAAATTAAGCTTTAATTAAATTGTTTTTGAAATTGTCAATTTTTGGAGAAACTTATTGCCCAAAATGTTGACTTAATTTCAAAATTTTGAGCTCCCATTGTTGAAAGTTGTGGAAGCCTAAAAGTGGAACCTATGTGATACCTTTTGACATACAAATCATGAGCTTTGAAGGGAAGCAAATGGCATGGCCAATGATGATTCTCTAGAGATATCACATAGCTTTTCTTCAAGTGTTTTGATTTCAAAGAAAAAAATGTTTTTTATGTTGCACATCCATGGTGTGATGTGAGGGGGCCATGTGTTTATTGAAAATGGTGAATAGGGTGCATAACAAAGGATGCAAGTGCAAAAGGCCTTCTTTTGTGCGGAAGCGGTAATTTTCCTAAAGATCGTTGCTAGAAATATACATATAATTGTAAGTCAAATTTTTTTGGAAAAGAATATACCATATATTTAAATTCATTTTTAAGAATAGAATAATTATTCAACACATTAATGCCAAATGTAGTTGTTTACTATGGTATTCAAATCCATTCCATTATTTAGGACTAGCCAGATCCAATTTAGAATACCCCAAAAGACGCTTGAAAATCACACTTTGTGACATGGTTATGTTATCACCACCTAATTTGAATTTATAATATTTTGACTTCATTTGTTTATATCATTTAATGTTGGGTCTAGTTAACATGGCCAATTTTTGTACCTTGTGGCACCATTTTGAAATTTGAAAATGGAAATTAATTATACTAATTTTATTGTGATTTGCAAGGTTTTTCCTTGAGCCTACCACATGTAAGGTTGTGATTATCAGAGGATTTAAGCATTAACGTTATGATTTTCTTGTTTAAGCTTAAGGTCAAGGTTTAATGAAAATTTTTAAACCATGTATGGCCCTAAGTTCCATGTATAAGGCACAAATTTAATTTGTAGGTGCTCACTAAAGGTTAGGCTTTAAATAAGTGTTAGGGTTTAATTAAAAAAATGCAGTGTAACAAAAAAGAAAATGTACAAGAGGGTTACAAAACCACAACTTTATTAACACATGAAAAGTCCTTGCCAAAATTTGTTAATACCAAATTATTTATTCTTTGACAAGTCTATCACATCTTTCTTCCCCAATAATGGAAGCACCAATTTTCTTTTGATTATTAATGGCCATAACTACAAGCCTTGGAATGATTTTGTAATTCAATGAGCTAGCCCCTACATGTAAATACAATTGACCTAAAGAAGAAGAAATGGACATAAACTTTGCCACATCCATAGTTCATGTGGAAAAGAAATGAATAACATATTATAAGCCCATTGTGTTTATGTGAGCTTGCCATTTATGAACACAATGTTCAACATGCAAGTTGAAAAAATTACACTAAAAGCTAAAATGACCTATGAAACAAGAAACACCAATTGAAAGATCCTTCACTCGTTCCAAATTTAAGACCATAGGTGATGTGTTGGTTCGAAACATAATGTTAGCAGCTTGAATGCCCAATGCAATAGCTTCATCAACGTTGGTTCCTTGGAAATGAACAAACAAATAGTCAATTTATGGATGTATGACCTATGCCCTTTTAAATGAAGTTCCCATGAACTCCATTGCCCACTTACATGAAGCTACACCCAAGTTCTATCTAAAATGCAAAAGGGATCATGAATGTCTTTAAAAAATGTTGTGTGTCAATCATGACATTATGAAAATTGTTCTACATGTGGTTGCATGCATAAAGTGTGCCCAACTATTGCATCATCCTTTTTAAGAATATTTAATTAGAATTTAAACTAAAATCACATCTAGACACCTCAAAAATTTGTTGATTCTTTGGGGGAATGCATGACACAATTATTAACCAAGGGAAGTGCTTGTTGGGGTGATGCACCAATGCATATAAATCCATAAAAAACATTGATGCATAGTTGCATTCATTCATGAAAACCATCACAAGTTGCAGTTCTTGACTCAAATTTGACTCATAATACTCAAAACCACAAACCACGTCAAGGTTACACACATAAAATTTCTTTTTGAGTGCTACATGCACATTTATTTCTACCATTTTTGCTAAAAGAATCTCCATTACACTCAATTAACCACAATAGACTACCCAAATCAAGAGTTTGTGGCCATCATTATTTGCTAAATTTACATGCATTTTCATACCTTTCAACTTCAAAACTTGCAAATTAGTTTCCCCAAGTAAAACTAGAGAAATAACTAACAAGAACCTTCCACTTTCCAAAAAAAGACCAACTTTTCATTCAATTTGAATGTTGAACCTTTCACATCTTAATAGGTTCATTCTTCACACCTTATTTCTTAAAGGGTTAGTAAGCCTCACCCTTCACATCAACAAAAATGCCATGGTAAGGAGTTGACCAAATCCTTCCAAATCGCAAGCTTGAATTACCTCCAAGGATTTGCGCACCAAAGGAAAGCAATATGATGTTGAAAATTTAAATCCTAGACATGAATGGATCTAAATTTTAATGATTCAACTACATCTTGCACGATCTAATCATATTACAATGTGCAATTTTGAATAATAACTAAACAAACGAACTCAAGTTGATCTTGATTTTCAAGTTATTACGTTCCACATCACCCATGAAGAAAAATGTTTTCTTTATAATTCATGAAACCAAAATTTAACATCGTTGATGTTGCATAATTGCAAATGTTAATGCATGTTAGATTCATTGATTATTTGTTATGGAGAGTTTTATGCTACATAATTTTGTAAATAGAAATCAATGGTCCTATAAGGGTTTAACCTACCCTTCTTTTCCTACACCTTCTTCATTCATAACTGACAACTTAAATGTTGGGCCAATCCCCATTTTATTGTTTGCAATGGCACCCCTTGGTTCCTCCAAGGCCTCCTTAATGGGCTTCTTGTTTTGAGAGTTTCAAGTTACAACAAATATAGATTGTATTAAATAATTGTCCCATTGGACGTAATCAAAAAACACAAACTAATAAATACCATAGTACACGAGCAACTTCAGCATAAATTAAATTAGTTTTTATTTTGCCAAAAGTTTTGAAAAACTAATAGCTAGCCTTGTTATTGAAAATTCCACAAATTAGATCATAAGAATTTGAAATTGAACATGAGCTAATACATATAAGCATATTAATTGTAAACACATTAACCACAAGGACAATAAAAGAACCTTGAAGTTGAGTTAACATTTAATATGTAAATTCCTTATATGTTGAAAAGTCGAAGATAAAAAACTTGCATGTTAAATCTTAAATTTTGAAATAAATAAACTATTTGGCACTTGTGTGTTGAACCCACCTAAATATTATAGTAAGATTTTTCCTCCATGATATACACGAAGTAGAAACAAACAAATAACTTGCTTATGAATACAACCACCATATATTGCCATATAACCTAGGGAGAGACGGATGGTAATGAGGCCAAGAAGGAATGGATCTATGGATTGCATTAGAAAAAATCCCCCAAAATGCAACTAAAGCATTTACAACTAAGTGCAATTAATTGTCATTTACAACTAGCTTTAATCATCTTTACAATGTTTTGCACCTTTGACCATTCTTACAATTATGCTACAACTACATTTGCAACTAATGACTTTTTCATCCTACACTTTACGATTGTTTTCATCCATAATCATGACCATATGTGCCATTGGTTGCAAATGAAACCAAACTTAGTTGCACCATTAAGATGTCAACATAACCCCTAGTTGTATACATAGATATATTAAGAAAAATTTGAAAGTTATATGTACTTTTGCTACTTGTTATATTAGGGATATAATGGGTATATATATATATATAATTATATTTAGTTTGTATTTAGGCAAATTGACTACCTACCTACCTACCTACCTACCTACCTACATATGCTTGTCAACTTACCTAAGTTATTTACCTATCTATTTATGCTTATTAACCTATTAACCTAGGTTAACTACCTACCTAACATAGCCTACCTATTAATTAATTGATAACTAATGGTTAATGGCTAGTATTTATAGTTAATATTTAATAATTATTGATTAATTTATATTATTTATTTCCTTATGAACTATTAATCAATAAATTATAACTAACTAGCTAGTTAGTTGATTATTGGTTAATTATTAATTAATAATTGAACGTATGAATTATTATTTAATAATTTATATAATTAATTTGGTTTATTATTATTATTATTATTATTCTAATTTGTGCTATTTATATAATAAATATTGGTTGATTAATATATTGATGAATTATCTCATTAATTTTGAACTATTGATGAGTAATCTATAATTAAATAAATTAATAATGGATTATTATATGAATGTAAATTAACAATTAGTTTATTTCTGAAATAGTTAGTTAGTTACTTTTTATTTAGTTATATAATTTACAAAATTGAAAAGGATGACAAAGGATATGAAATAAAAATTAGAATGGAAATCAAGGTTTGGAATGTAAACCCATGATTTAAAGACTCTTACAAGTGTGGGAGAACCAAGGGATCCAATCTAAGCATTCTTAAGTGGACCCCCACTTTAGGAGTTGGGGGAGTTTGAAGTGTCTTGAATATTTGGATCAAGGTTTGGGGGTTAAAACCTTGTCCAAATTAGACCCTTTTTAAACCATTGGAAATATTTTCAAGAATAAAATATTAAAGTGTGGGGTCACATTTCTTTTAAATGGACCTAAACACAAGTTATGGCCATTTTAAAAATCAATAATCAAATTGCCAAAATGACTCCTAACCACTTTATTGTTCAATAGAAGGGTCAAATTAGTTTTAATTGAAAAGCTTGATACATTGTTACAAATGTTTTTTCAAGGGTTACAAATTTTCTCTTAAGAGGCTTTCCAATTGGAGGAAACTCAAAAAATTATGAACCCAAAATGGTGGAATTCATAACTTGGTAGATTTGAAATTCTTGTTTGGGGATCCCAGGAAAAGATGTCATTTAAATGTAACCTTCACAAGAAGCTACATATTAAACTATAAGCATGAGAATGGTGACTATTCCCGCTTATTTGTTTGTTTTTGTAATTTGGCATGATCATTTGTTCAACCTAGAAGCTTGTTTTAGTTTCATATTAAAATTCCTTCGCCTTCTTGTTGAAAGTCAAGGAACTTGTCTTGGGTTTGTATGCCATTACAAAAATGTGAATTGGGAAGGTTCTTGATCATCAATACCACTTGACAAACCTAGGATTGTGTTAAGAAGACCACAATGAACACCATTGTGAATGACACACTTTTAGGTTTGGCAAATGGTATCAAAGGTGGAACAAGCCTATTGGTTCTCAATTGCACAATGGAATGCAAACTAAAGATGCATTTTTTAGTTCCCAACAAGGGGAAGGCGAGGGAGCTCTAGGATGAGACTATGACAAGCTCCTAAGTTGAGAACATGGACATGTCAAACTACACACAAATAATAATAAAAGGTGGATAGTGTAGTTTGTAGCCGAATTGGTGCATGGATGGTTCACAAGTCATTCACACCTACAAGACAAACCACAACACAAACTTGGGGAGAGTTTTTAAAATATTTCCTATGGTATAATCTACAACTCCCCATGAAGACTACATCAAATGACATTTTGTCCTAGGGTTCCAACATGGGAATTAGATACATTCACAAATTGAAGAACCACTTGACATGTAACCATTGTTTTAACTTTAATTAATTCAAATCATGTCTAATTCCAAATCATGAATGTTCAGTGAAATTATATAAAATTATATATACATTATAAAAGTAATATTCAAATGAATTTGAAAGTAATCCAATGAATATAGAATATCAAAAAAATATTATTTAAACATTGTTTAAGGATTGCATAGGGGTGCATCTTGGCTCTTTAATTCATGAATTTACCCAATTTCAAAACTATTGAGTTATGAATCCCATTACTTTGGGGGCTCATAACCCCAATTGGATCAATTCCAAATGCAAAATTTTAGTCCTTGAAAAGAGCTTCCAACAACATATCGAACACTTTCAAAAACAAATTGATTTGATCCCCTTGTCACATGTTTAAATCAATCAATTATGAGTCAAATTACCAATTTGATTATTGAATTTTTCAAATTGCCACAACTTGTCTTTAAGATCTTCAAATTGTAAATGCAACGTCAATTTAAATATTTACATTTCAAGAACTTTTTGAAGGTGTTAAAAAAAAAAATTTGGACAAGGTTTGAGCCCCCAAACCTATGTATTCCAAAGTTTTGGGATAACTTGGGATCGTCAACTCCCAAATGGGAATCTGATTAGGATCGTTGGGACTCATATTTTTTCATTTTCTCACACGAGTGGTAATGTCCTTGTTTCACAAGACATTATTTTGGCCAACTTCCTTTGTTATGCCCTAATTTTTGGTTATGAACCCAAAGCTAAAGTTATGACAATGAACACCTTGGATTCCCAAAATTAAAAAGGTTGGCACACAAAACATCACAACAAATATGTCTAAGGAATATAAAAGCATGATTGAAGACCATGGGAAGGACCTTAGGCTAGAAAAAAAAATAAAAAATCGTGAAGTGTTAGTGCAATGACCTCAAGCTTGAGAGTAAGAATGGAAATCCATGAAAAGCATAGTGATGAGTACTTCAAGAGGAGATCACAACGAACACCTTGGGCTAAATAACAAGAACAAATGATCATGAAAAACATCACAATAAGTGCCTTAAGAGGAATATAATACCATGATGAACACCGATTAAAAACCTCATGTTTAAATCAAGAAAGAATGACCATGAAAAACAACACAATGAGAAACTCAAGTGGAACAAAAGACCATGATGAAAAGCTTAAATTGGAAAGTGAGAATAGAAAACTATGTGGCATGGCAAGGACAACAAGCTTCAAAACTATGGTGAATCACAATAGGAGGTTGGAAGGGGGTGAATAGGAGCTTGCATTTGCCCGCATGTGGTGTCATGGGTGTTGTTAAATTATGTTAAAAATTTGAACATTCATGGTTTTAAAATCATTGTGTGTGTGATGAATCAACAATTTTTTTATTTTTGGAAAAAAAATGGGTTGTGTACAAATATTTAAAGTTGAAATATCCATAAATGTTAAGTAGAGATGTTGAACCATGTTGGTAGTGGGATGAATGTTGTCCATGTGTCAAGTGTAGAATGTTCAATTATAGGAGGGCATTTGTGTTACAAATGAAAACACAACTATTCAAAAGAAGTAATTTTAAACTTAGGATCTACTAATGGCTTTTGAATTGAGGTGAAAGCATGGTAAAGTATACATAAAAGTAGTGTAATCGACAAAATATCGAGGTTCCCTAAACAAAAGGACTAACAAGTAAATGATTTTATGGGGATAATAATTTTATTGGGTATATTAATTCTTAAATCTTGTTTGCATGGATTTCAAAAGCTAAATTGTTATAACCATGTTTTTAAAAACTATTTTGCAAGTATTTGAATTGGACCTAAAATTTGTGACAATTTGAAAAATAAAATTCAAGTATTTGAAAATAGGTGAAATATTTTTGTAAGTTTTTTTTTTTTTTCCCCCCAAGCACCTCAATATTGATGTGGTGAACATTCTGATATATTTTTTGGTTAATGGAATGTGTTTCATAGCTAATATAATCCCCAACCTAAATAAATGACATAATTTGTGGGGATACTTTTGAGGCATTTTTTCAAATCCAAATGATATGACACAAATTGCTTTGAAAAGCTTGAAGGATACTAGAGATGCTTGTGAAAAAAACTAAAAGTTTTGTATGTTTTGAAATGCTAGAGGAAGGTTAGAAGTTTGAAAGACTATTTTTTTGATGTTTTGAAGTAGAAAACAAAGTAACAATTATTTACAAAACATTTTGCTTGCACCCCACCCATGGGTAAAATGTAAGTTATTTGAGCACACAAATTGTTTGAGTGTTTAAACATTTGCTCAATGACCAACTTACCTTAATTGGTCATTGTTTTGTTTTACCAAGATGATCAATGATATGAAACATCAAAAGAATATGCAAATGCCTCCTATGGTGATCCTTTGAATGGTTGAAAAGAGAAAAAAATGATCGGGGAATTACATTTGTGTTGTAAATAAGTTTTGTTATTAATTATTACTAGCAAAATGTTTAACAACCTTTACATGCATCTTCACTTAATAATAATAGATTGGCTTATACATAACATTTATGAAGGTATTTAAACGGTTTCCCATTTTGTAGAATTTAATTTTTTGTGTTTATAGATGTGGATGGGGAATAAATTAACATTCCATGTTGGATGTGGTAAACATAAGTAGAGCCCCAAATTGGGGATGTGTGTGGAAATACACCTATTGATCTTTAATTGGTTTCATTTTTCAAACTCACAATTGTATTATTAAGGAAGGTGGTTTGTTTTATTTAATAATGCTGAAATATCCCAAACCATACCAACCCCCATCATGCTATTGGTATCATTGAGAAATCTTCAAATAGTAGGGTTGCATAAAAAATGGTTTCATATTATTTAGACCATTGGTATAGAAGTTATTGAATTTTACATTTTAGGTGTGGGAGATCTTGAATTTTGAGTTAATTTTGTCATTGAAAATTCAATAATTTAAAAAAACATTTAATTTAATGAAAAAATTAGATTTAGGTTAAAGAAGGTGTACAATTTACCTTTTCAAATTTCATGTAATATTGCAATTTATGCTCAACAGCACATGCCACACTAATTTAGATCTAGATGAAAGATGTACATGCAAATTGGGTTTTGGATGTGCACATGCATGTGGCCTTGGTTGAATGAGCACAGACATTGGCACCATGGCAAAAACCCCTATTTTCTTGGGGTTGATTCTAAAGATTATAAATATTCCATCCCTAGACTAAATTAAGGTCTCTAAGTCAAAATTTAATATTTCCTAGGTTGAGTATGAGTTTAAAATGGTGGGAGGTGGGAGAAAAAGTTGTTGATTTCCAAAGAGACAAGAACTCCAAGCAAGCAAACAAGTTGTGTTATTTAATATCAACAATTGATAAATTGGTCATACCCAGTGGAAAAATAAAAATTACTTTTAGAAAAATGTTCATTATCATGTTGTAAAAGAAAAAAATGCCATGATTTTTTTTCATTTTTTAACATCAAATTCGTTATGAGAAAGCTAAAAGGGATGTCACATTAAATGATGGCATGTTCTAGGAACCTATCTAAACATTAAAAAATTTGTTACCAAACCAAAACCAATAGGGAAATGTTCCAACATGATTTTCAATTTTTTGCAAATCTAATGACTTTTTTCTCCAAAAAAAAGTGATAAACTATTCCCTTTTTATATTTATTTTTCACATTTGTGCAAATTTTCAAACCAAAAAAAAAAGCTAGTTGTGACATGTGTATTTGAGTGTTTTCAATCACATATTCACATTTTGAAGAAATTACATATGAATTTTTGCATATGATGGGTGCCATAACTATTTTTGAATTATAAAAATATTTAATGATGTGGATTATGGATTGGCGACAAAGTCACTTGGAGATGGGTGCACATTTGAGGAGGTGGCAGAGAAAACAAATTGTCATAAGATGAATGTGAAATTTTTAACAACCAAAATTATTAGGATGAATGGTTTCACCTAGTTTCTAGGGGGCAAAATCCCTTGAAGCTACTATACTCTATAATGATTCTAAACACAATACCAATAAAAACCCAAATGACATCACCCCTTTCCTTGGGATGATATCCTCTTCACATGTATGGAAACAACAAACAAACAAAGGCTTGGGTATTATAGGAAAGAGGTGGGGGGCAAAACTAGAAAGAGCCAAACAATTGGATAACTGAAGGCCACGTGAAATCTAGGGAGCACACTCCATGCTTCTTGTGCACATCTAACTCCCCTAATTTTAGACTATACCACCAATACTAATGTCCTTCTCATTCACCCAAGGTGATTTCATTTTCTTCATTTTTAAATAAATATTTTCTAAAATATTTAATATATGTAGATATAAATATTATTTTTGGTATGCAAAAGATTGAAAAAAATTGTGAAATATAAGAAAAATAAAATTACCAACTTTTTTTCATGAGGGTGTTTTTTCTAAGCTCATAATTTATATTCATTTTAATGTAAATTTGGAATGGGCCCACCCTTGCCAATCATGTTGGGTGCATCACCTATCTCGCCCTAATGGGAAACACTAAATTTTCCTCTCCAAATAAATGCACCAGACAAAAAGCCCATGGGGGGGGGGGGAAGGGGGGGGGGGGTTAGTGTCTTTCCTAAGGGGCTAACCTAGAGCATTCATGGGCTTGACCATATTCTATACTATGTAAGGTTCCTTACATAATGAGATTCTTTGCTCAGAAGGTGCCAAATTTTTTTTGTTGACAAAGAAACTTTCATGGTAGGTAAATGCCCCAAGACCATTACCATAATGAGGAGATCACACCCAAGGTGGTAGATATCAAACTCTAGTTAAACCAGATGTGAAGGGCCTTAACTCATGTAAAGGAACTTTACAATTGTAAGATGCCCATCCTCAATGGAGGTAATCTTACAATTTTTAAAGGTGACCCTCCATTTACACTAGGAAATTTTCACTAGTTCTTTACCCAAGAGCAAGGCCCCCTTCAGATACATACAACTAGCAAGAAAACCTTGGGTAGTTGTTTACTTGAATTTGATGGTCACCTTTTATTTATTTATTTATTTATTTATATTTATTTAATTTGTTTGAAAGTTGGCCAAAGAATCCCAGAAAGCAAGCAAAATGTTTTTTTTTGTCCTTCCCAAATGACCCCATTCACACTGTTAGTCTATGATTGGATTTCGAGAAAGTGGTGGCCACGAAACAGCTGTGCCGCCCAATTCTCACCATATCACCTACTCATCGCATGCCACGTGGGTCAGAACCACGAGGCTGCCACGCGCCCTCAAACTGCGTGGCCCCTCCACAGAAACCAGGGCATCCGGAAACTCTCGACCTTCCGACACGTGTCACTGTTGACTGTACCTCGAGTCGTGGATGCGAGTTCACTTTTCTTGTCGTTCCGAAATTAACGGTTGTCACTTCTTTTCTTTTGCGCAATTATAGGTTGTTTCTTTCCCTCTCTCCCCCCGCCCCAAAATCTTTTCCCCACTTTCCAGTACTTTCTTTTACGTTAGTAGGGAGTGGGTGGGTCCCCATCTTTTACATATATAGTCTTGGCACCTTCCTTTGTCCTTTTCTTTTAGCCGTTAGTTAAGGAGAAAAGGGGGCCAATAAAAAAACAAAATAATAAATAAAAGGGAAAAGGGGGGGGGGGGGGGGGGGGGGTGGGGTTGGGGCTCTCAAAGTGGACCCAACCCCAAGTTGTCCACCCTCAAGCAAAATGCCCATGTGAGATTCATGTTTTAAATTTTATTATTAGTTTGACATCCGGGTACATAATGGGACCGTGGGGAGGGAGGGGAGCCCTTTGCTTGAGGGAGATCCTCTAATAAATTACTATAGATTAGACAAGCTTCCTTTGGTTTCATTCATGGTACCAATGTTCTATGGTTCTTCCCTACCTTCTACATGCTTAAGTAGTAGAATGACTTGGGAATAGAAATGGGATATGTTCATAGTTCTTACACAATTGTAGTATGAAGCCACCTCACCCATCCATGAAATCCTATGATAGTCTTTATTTTTTCATACTATGGAGGCTCCCCAAAATAGAATGTTCTACTTTGAATTATAGAGTTCCTCCCCTTTGGCTCACCTATATAAGTGAAAGGAGGACAACATTTGCCAAAGCATATGGGACAAAAGTGAGATGCTATGTAAAAAGTGTTGGGCGACACATTGAGAACTTTGGGAACATAATGGAAAGTTGATGGGAAACCATTGAAAACTTGGGGAACATAATGGAAAGATGATGGGAACCCATTGGGAACCTAAAAGGAACATAGTGGAAACACATTGGGAACTAGGGAAAAATGAAAAAAAATTGCCCCCCTCCTTCCCCAAACTTAAAAGTAAAAAAAGCAAGGCACCTTGAGTGCATGCGTGGGCCTTCCAATTGGCTGCATGAAATTTCTCTTCCGAAAAGAGTCAGTCACTATTTTTGGCCTAGGGCTAATACCCCTTGCAAAGAACACACTACCTATTAATATGTTAATTGTTTTGTTTTTCCAGTAAATTCAACATTGTGGTTGAAAGGTCTCAACATAGTCAAAAATAGCAACACAAGACTCAACATATTGTGTGTTGGCAAAAGGTTAATGTTTCATTTGATCATCCCAAACAATGTACATATCTAATCTTGAGCATTTTGGCACTATGTGGGAGGGATCAAAATAGGTTAGATATTTTAACTTGGGCTCTGCACTATTGTGCACACCATTGACAATCAACTCATCAATTGATAAGAAACAATTGAATTAATTTTGTGAAAATTAAATTCCATTCAAATGAAACTATTGAATGACATTGCATGCATTTTGAATCGAGTAAATTCAAATACATTGATTGGAATTTGAATTGAATTGGATTCCAATTCAATTGACAAGAAATGGGATGCAAATTGGTAGAGAAGGTATGGAAAAAAATACTTTCAAAAAACACAAATACAAAAAGATGTCATTATGTGCCTTTTTACTTGGGAATGGGCTAAATAGATTTTGAGCTAGAATTTGGTCGAACAAAATATTATGAAACCCTATAGTCATCCTACCTAAATGAACCAATGAATCATCATCACTTAAATCTATTAAGGTAGAATGTCAAAGAAGTTAAACATTTTGTCATTAACCGGTAACAAGTGCTATAAGATTTTGCAATCATGACTAAATTTTTTATTTTGGCAATTAGGTCAAAGAATTTCTTTAAGTTTTTAATGGTTTTTAGTTGTTTTTTGGATCGATTGGTTTGTCACCAAGTTTTTAAATCAATCCTTTTCCTCATGGGTTGTTATTATGTGCAAATTATTAGGTCATCCGTCTAAATCAAAACATTTCCATTTGACATTAGCTCAATAGCAATGCAAATGCAATTTTCTTCAATACTCAATAAAGCACCTATAACAATAAAACTTTGCTCATTACACAAAAATAGGTCATCAAATAGTCACAAAAAGTTGGCCACCGAGACTATTGTTGATCTTCATGATTATTTATACTTGAAAAGAACCAATGTTAAAAGTTTTCCAACATTCATAGCATTTTGAGTTGGTTCTTGAAACTTGGATCCATACCATGTGGCATCAAAACAATAAATGATGATGACACATGGAATTTTGTTGAAAAGTTCTAAGAAGAACTTGAAGCATTGCAAAACAAATGTGAAGATGTATGGGTTTGAGGTAATGAAATTCAAGACATGTTTTCCATGATCCCTATTAGTAAATATTTCTCTTAGTAACCTTCAAGACAAATTTTACACAGTTCATAATCATTTTTTATGATCCATGAGTTATCATGAAGTCTCATAATATTATGATTTATATATTGAAGCCATGGGGGCGAGACATGGTAAGGAGCAATACAAGTGGAATATACCTAGGTATTTTTACAATATTGCAATGACAAAATTAGTGCAAAGGAAGGTTCAGGAGGTTGACAAATGTGGTTGAACAATTAAAGTCATTTTTTAAACTCTACAATTTGGCTTAAATGATAGTGGTGGTTGTTTACAAAAAACGATTTGTGTGTGTAAAGGAAAACACATCCCCATTTTGATGCCTAGAGCAAAAGAAAAAGAAAATTGGTTTGGTGACTAAGACCATGATGCCTATATTGATCAAGGTGCAAATTTCTCAAATTAAAAAGAGCCCATCCAATTGTTTTCTAATAATGTGGGTGTAAAACCATGTGTTTCCATTATGATTGAAGATGCAAATTGTCACCATGTAAAGTGGCAACATATGTTGAGTCTAGAAAATATATGCTTTGAACATGGAACCTTTGTTGTAAACCCTAAATATGACACAAAAACACTTATGGTTGAGTGTATCTTGTTCCCATGATCATGGTTGATTATATGTACATTCATGTGAATGACAATGGTTGTGTCATAGGCATGAAACAACAAGATTTCAAAACCTTATAAATGAAAACATGTTTAGTTTTAAGTTCAAATCATGGAATAAAAAAATCAAAAGCAAAAACACAATGTGTGCATGATGTGAATGCAAAAAAATTTATTACAAAAACATGACAAGAACAAAACAAGATCATGACAAAGATACATATTCAAAATTGGTGTTGAATAGACTAAAGGTAATGGGAAATTCTAACTCTATTTTACCCATTAGACATTTAATTCAAAAAAAAATCTCAAGAAATTTCCAACCTACATGTGGCCCATGTTCACCCATGTGCGATGAATGAACTAAGATTCAATTAAGGATCAACTAATTTTTTAATTGAAGGTAAACTAAAACTTAACTAGAAATGTACTAAAAATGTATTAAGAGTTAATTGAAAATTAATCGAAAGTGAATTGAAACTAAACTAAGAGTTACGTACAAGTTCATTACAAGTCATGGATGGACATTCATTTGAATGAATTTCATAGCGTTGGCATCCATGATAAATTCATTTTGTGAAATGTTTTATCCTTTCATTGTCAAAATATTATAAGGACTCAATGATTTAAAAGAATCATTGAAAATTGGTGCGAATGTTCTATGTTACTTTCAAATGAGTGATGTCAATTAATTGAACATAGATGGAAATTAATGGTCCAATAATTCATACCTTGCTAATGATAAATTGAGCAAATAATGGTCAATGATTATGGAAGATCCATGTACTGAAAAGAAAGTCGGTAGGAAGAATATATGTCCTCAAATTTTGCAAACTCCAAAAGGTGGTGCGTTACTTTTTCAAGATATCACTAGAAAGTTCAACATAAAGATTGCAGTAAATGAAATGATTTGTATGTTTGTGCATCTTATTATACTTTTAGTGTAATAGTTTTATTTGAAAAAATGAACCTATTGTTGATAGGTTTACATATGCATGTTAAAATTGTTAAAATTGTATGTCCTAAGTGAATGGCAATTAAAGGCCTAGAAGAAAGGTGTGGATATGCAATGTTTATGTGGGTTTTCCTCTTGTTCAATTGTTGCCTCGATCTTTCATTATTTGGTATATAACAAGGTTAATTTATGTTGATCAACTTAAGGGAAAAGTGACCATAGAAGCAATGAAGGATATGTGAAATCATGTAACTTTAACAACACATGCAATTTTTGCTTGAAAAGGTTTACTCATCAAGCCACAATGGAACTTTACAATGCAATGTATGTATGCTTATAAACATATATGCATTAAGTATGATAGGGAAAAAGTTTGCCATTGATTGTGTATAATGTTCCATAATTGGATATTGCACTTGAAAAAAATGGACAACGTTTGACAAAATAGATTTTTGTTTATGTTAGAATTAAACAAGGGGAAAAACATGTTCATTTCTACTAATCCAATCATTTGGTTTGAATCTGATGTCATCTTGCTACCATAGTTCCACTTATGCTTTCATGTTCTTTTTGTTTTGTTGCTTATGTCATAAACACTCATAATGTACATTTCCTAGTAATGCTTTTGTTGCATGTGGTGTCAATGCATTGCACTTGACCCAAACGATGTGATAAGACATGTTTGTGAAAAGGATATGTGTTTAAGATGTATTGTATGATGTTTGTGTCTTGGATGTATATGTAAATGTATCAATTTTCATAATTAGTTTATTAAGTTTCAATATATGTTGAATTTGTGAACAAGACCATTGTGTGTCAAGGCTTTACTTTTAAATAAAAGCATTCATTTATTTATTCCACAAAAGAATGTGGTATTGTTTAATTTTGGAAGTGGCTAAATTGTAGAAGATTCCATCGCAATGTACGAAAGGTTGTTGTGTAGAATATTTTTAAAAATTGTTTTAAATTTTTTGCCTCACAAAACTTTGATGTTTGTAAAAATTTGCAATTATATTCCGATGTATCCTTCTTCATTAAAATTGCCTCCCTTTTTTCATATGTTGATTGTCTTTTTTATTTTATTTTATTCTTGATAATCATCTTCACCATGTTCAAGGTCATTGTTGCCTTTATTTTGGGGTGTGTCCATTCAACACATTGTGCTTGTGAAATGTGTTATAGGTGTTTGTTGTTCCCCTTTTCCAACAAACTCCTCATGCTTTTTGGTGTTGGTTGTTCCTTTTTTCCAAGTGGCATTCTTGTTGTGTTATGAAGCCTAACTTTTATGTGGTAGATATTTTGTCACATTTTCTTCAATGTTCTAACTCCTTTTCAACTTTTGATTTTTTAGCATCATCTTGTAGGATTTGATGTTTGAAATGTATTCTATTTTTCAACTTTGCTTTTAATTCTTTATGTCAATGATTTTGTTTTTCAATTGTGCATTACCCCTATGATGAACTTCCATGATTTATAATTAATTTTATAAAAAAAATTCTATTCTCTTCAAAACAAAATTGTTGGTCCTTTTGTCACAGTTGTTTACCTATTGTGGCCATCTTGTGATGCTCAATATATTGAAATATGAAAAATGATGAAAAGGAAACTTAGATCTAAACCTCATTATTATCGCTCTTGATGTGGTGACATATGCAATTTTTTGTCATGTGGTTGGGGGAATAGGCCTCTCCATTATGAAAGAAAAGCCTAGGTTGATTCATCTCATAAGAGAACAAACACTTTTGATGTGGTGCTTTTGTGATGATGATAGGAACAGAACCTCTTTTTTAAATGCTTTAACACAATGAAGCCATCAAGGAGTGTCCCTTTTTCTCTAGGAAAAAGAAAGTGAGCTGTTTTGAGTGGAAGTTACCACCACTTTATGAGTGAAAAACTTCAAGAGTTTTTTTTTTTATAAAGGTTGGTTTTGAGGAGCATTATATGCTAAGAACTTGGAAGGTTGGATTGAATAGCAATCTCTCTAATAAGGAAGGTGGTTTGTTTTGTTTGTTTGTCATGTTGAGATCTCTGAAACCATGTTGCCTCCTATCACACATTTAGTATCATAGGAAAAGCCTTCATGACCAGGGCTAAACTTAGGTGGTTTCATAATGTTTAGACTAATGTAATGCAAGATTATGAAATATTGAACAATTTTATCATTGAAAATTCAACTAAATTACAAAAACTGGTTTTGGAAGGAGAAATCAAGTTGGGTGATGAGTTCACACTTCAACCAAGAGCACATGCCACACCAATTTCTAATTATCCATGAACATGGGAAAATACAAAAGAAGGGAACCATGGCACGTAGAATCTTCCAGTTGTTGTGGGTTTTTTTGGGGCCACAAGACCCAAAGCAATGTCCACACACACACACATATCCCTTTAAACTAGCAATTTGAAACCAACAAAACCCAAAACAAGGAAACTTTGACAAATTTAACCAACTTGGACAAAATGGAATAAAATGGTGCTCCCATTTCACTCTATGTGCTAGGGACAAGTGTAGTAAAGTTCAATGGAGTTATCAACTACCTAAACTTCTTCTTAGTTTGATCGATTAGTGATGCCTTGATTTTGGGTTGGGTTGTGTTACCCCCTCTCCTGTTTTCCCTTTCTTTTGCACTGGATTTTTTTTCCATTTGTTCCCCAAAAAATAAAAATAAAAAAATAAAATAAACCCAAAAAAAGGAATTAAAAAAAAAGAAAAAAGCATAAGTACTGTGTGTTAGAATCCTGACTGTAAATAGCAGTTGCACATTGACTTTTACTTCACTCAAAAATAAAGTAAAAAATCAATAAAAAAAAATATATATGTATATAATTCAGACCATGAAATCCAGCAATTTCAATGCCCCATAACAGTTTTTCTGCACACCTCCAACAAGCCTAATTCAACACCCTCTGTACATGAGTAAAGTAATATTATGAGCCTTCCTTGACAGGGTTAAAAAGAAACGACAACAACTATGAAACAAAGAAGGGGGGAGAGAAAATATGGGAACCGTACTACCTTCGTCATTTCAACACATGTCGAATAATTTCACGAATAATTAATTAATTAAATAATAATAATTTCAACAATTGGAATATTCCCAAATATTTACTAGTATCATCCTTCACAATATATTTTTTTGATTAGGAAGAAATAAAAATTTGGAAAATTTCAACATTTCTGAAAATGATATAATTAGTGTGGAATTGGCCAAGGTACTAGGGTATTCATTCACTCACTCATTCATTCATTCATTTATGCGAGAAGTTTTTGCAGAAAGTGGGTATTGTAAACAAATCTATTCTTGGTGGGTGGCGATGGAAGCATGTACAAATAACAATACTTTTAACTTCACTCTCTTGAATGCTATTTGACAATAAATAGCTTAAAAGACGGGCAGAAATGGTAAATAGAAGTGTGAAGAGGTAATTGAGTGGGCACTAGGGGGGGGGGAGACCCCCTTCACTCCATGATGTGACTTTCTCATTGGTTGAATGGAAATTCTATTCCTAATAATGGCTGCCACTATTTTTGGCCTGGACTAAATAGCCCTTCCTAAGAATACCCCTGCTTAAACAAGTCGGGGGCGCGGGGGGGGGGGATATTTGTCGGAGTCAGGGTCAAAGCCTGGTTGCTCGCTGCTGCAAGCATATTATATACTTATCCACCACCAACACGGGGCTACCGAGACACACGGTTTTTGCCAGTAATTTCTGACACTCTTCACACTAGAAGTAAGTCCTGCCATACCTCATCATAGCTATGTTCATGCATTTGTTATATATATATATATATATATATATATAATTTTTTAATTTTTAATTTTTTAATTTTTTTTTTGTATATGCAAAAGGCTCTCATGATCATAATCAAATTTGAGTACGCACCCAATTTTGTGTTTCATGATTTGTTTGATCACAAGCTTACTACAACACCATAAAAGGAAAAAGTGGGGGGGGGGGGGGGGGGTTGATGGGGGAGAGGGATTAATTTAATTATTTTGAATTTCTCCCAAATGCATGCATGCCAGCCAAATGAATGAGAGCAGTTGGGAACAAGCTAGTATTTGAGCTGGGTTCAGGTGTGGCAGGTTTTAGGGTTGTGTTGTTGTGGTCAAAAATAGGGGAGTTAACAATTTGACAGAGAGGGTGTCAGTGGGCAGGTTAGTATCAGATGGTGTAAGTACTTAAGGGGAAGAAAAAAAAAAACACATTATTGGCAGAGTATGTCAGGGCAAGGCTTTTGAATACCTTGCCTACAGAGGACATCCTGGTTGTGGATGAGGGACTGGGTGTGGGCTTCCCTGAAATCAAAGCATGGGCCACCAGTCTCACAGTCCCCTTTTCCAAAAACCCAAGTGGAGTTCCAAAGCAGCAACAACAACAACAACAAGGGGTGTGTCACACTGTGGCCTTGCCATTTACATTAAAAAGTATCTTAAGGAAAAAAAAGAAGAATTATGGAAACTCAAATATTTCACCATGCAAAAATATAATCTTCAAAAAATCCTCTAAAACAAACCAAAATCCTTCAAGACATTTTAACTCTATAACTGATCTCAAGTTGCAACACAAGCCAAAATCTCATCTTTCAAAAATCCTCAGATAAAAATAGAGCTACTCTAACCAGGGGGCCAAAATCCCTTCACATCTACTATACTCTATAGTGAATCTGAACACAATATCCTTCTTGCCTTGGTAGGCAAGGCCAAGAAATTTGTCCATTTCTCACATAGGCTTTATGGTCTTTGTAAAGCATGTTTATTCTCTTAATGGCAAAGTTCACTTCTCATCTTGTGATTGTCACATTATCATTCAACTACAATCTTTGTGTGCGGTAAAGCTGTTGGCGAAGGTCTTTACCCAAATACAGGATTGTGCTCAACTCCGTCTCACATGGGCACAAGGGCCCCCTATTCTTCTTATTCTAGTAAAGCCTGGCTAGGGCCTTGGGTGATGCTATTGTCCTCCTATTGTCACCTATATTGGTGGGCCAAAGGGGAAGGCAATCCATGGGGAGGGGGGCGAATGGGGCCGGCCTGCCACTAAGTTGTGAAAAATAATTGATGCTGCAGATAAGTTTATAACTGACCTTCCTTAGGAGATGAGAAGTAGCATGTCCTTTAATGAATATAAGCCCCAATAGTGTTATTAGGAAAGGCTATTCGTCACTCTGTGCCATTAAAGAACCACACCTGGAATCAAGTTTCCAATTCTAGTTATGTGTGCAACCAAAACCAAAATACATTGCCTTGAGATTCTTTGTAGATTTTCGTTTGTTCTTATTGGAGGGGAAAAGGATGAGTAGTCTAAGTTCTTTCTCATTCCAAGCCCACTTGAGGTTGGTATGGGAGCTTCTTCCTACTTTGGTGGAGGCATGTGTACCCCCTTTGACCAACTTGTAAAGAGGGGTGTAGATTGGTTTTAGGAGAATATTTCAAAAAGATTGAACAATCATTCTTTTTTAGCATCCTTTCTTACTTGCCTATGGATTTGCATCGCTCACATTTGAGGTCTTGCGCAAGGCGGGGAATGGGTGCTTAGATGTTTCCTTGTCCAATCATCTTTTTTTTCTATTTGGTTTTAAACATTTTTCCTCCATGATGTGCACCAACTTGGGCCTCCCCCATCCATTGGCCCTTGGCTTGTCACATTGCATATGTGGCCAATCTTTAGACCCCATTAAGATCCACCTTTTTCATTGTGCTCATGGTGAGGAAAGGATGGTGTCACATGGTGCCGTGTGATACCTTTGCATCCATTGTGATAGATGTAAGTTTTCACGTTGCACGTAAACAAACCTATGTTAATATGCCACTTACCTTTTAGTCTTCACATTAGCGGGTCAACATTCTGCTTTTGGTTGATCACATTCACATGTTGGCTAATGTCATCATTGTTGACCCCATTGGAGTGTACTTGGTTTTGCGTGCTACATTGTTTCGTGAGGTGGTTGCAATAGTGGCGACTCATAAAAAGGAGGGACTTTATTGAAATTGGTATCTTGAAAACTTGTTTTCCCCTCTTGCCCCATTGAGGTTTTTGGGTGTTTACATCAACAAACCAACAATTTTTTTCATCGTTGTGCTAACATGGCATAGGTAGCAAAAGGCTTCATAGACCTTTTTCTTTCGGTTTTGTGTGCATTTTATAGGCAAAGGGTGATAGTGGTGTTTGTAGTGGGCACATGTTACATCTGTTTCAAGGCAAGTTGTTGTTGCTAATGAAGGTTATTCTAGGCTAATTGTTCTTCATAATGTACCTCCCTTTTGGTTTTCTAACATGCTTCTTGTGATAGGCAAGGTTGGGTATATGACCTTTTCCCACTCCTTTTATTTTCCCACTTGGTTGAAGGTTTATGTTTAATGTGGATGGAGAATCAATAGTTCCTTCAATTGTTACTCTTGGAACTCGGATGACCAAGAAAACCTTAAAGACACTTGACAACAACAATGGAATACAAAAATCCACATGGGTCAAATATCATGTACAAAAGTTCACATATGATGGATTCATCATTATGCATATGTAGTGAGGCTTATACAAGAGGCAAAACCCAAATGTTTTGAATAGGTAGTTGGAAACCCTAAATGGAAAAATGCCATGAATGAAGAGATGGCAACATTGGATGCAAAATTTATTTAGGATTTTGTGCTTTTACCAAATGGTGCAAATGGGTGTACAAGGTTAAACATAATGCAAATGGAATGGTGAGTAGGTGCAAAACAAGTAATTACCAAAGGTTATGCCCAAACTTAGGGCATAGACTATGAAGATAACTATACCCCAATTGTGTTAATGACAATAATAAGAACAATCATTGTTATGGCAACAATAAAAGGATGGTCTTAACATCAAATGGATGTGAAAAATGTTTTTCTTCATGGATATTTCCAAGAAGAAATGTACATGGAACAACCACTAACTTATGTGAACCAAAAACACCATAATTTGGTTTACAAGTTGAAAAAAACATTGTATGGCTTGAATCAAACACTTAAAGTTTGATTAAACAAGATAGGTCATTGAAAATTTTGATTAAGGATATTCATAGTCATTTATGTTGGTGACTTGATTGTCATGGGAGATAATGATGTTTATATATTTGATTTGAAGAAATTTTGGAAGCAGAAATTTGAAATGAAAGACTTGGGAAAATTGCGTAATTTCTTTAACATTGAAATGACCAATTCCCCAAAAAGGATATGGTTAGTACAAAAAAAAAATGATTTGAACAAGTTGTAAACCTATTTTAATTTTGTTATTAAAAAATATGAAATTGAGTGTAAATGGAGGTGAACTTGTGGAGAACACTATTATGTATAGACTCATAATAAAGAATTTGATTTACATTACCATCACAAGGCCAAATTTGAATTATACAATTGGAGTGGTGAGTTAATTCATGCAAACACTACATTAATCGCATTTGGATGTAGTGAAACACATATTGAAATACATCAAACACATCATGACACATGGAATTTTCTATGAGGCCAGTAGCCATTTATAAATACATGGGTACATTTATGTTAATTAGGCTAACAACATTTCAAACAAAAATTTGACTAGTGGTTTCCTATTTTCCTTTGGAAGTGGTGTTGTTAGTTGGAGCAACAAAAAAAAACCAACAATTACATTGTCAAGTACAGAGGTTGAGAATAAAAATGCAACAATGTGAAAAGGTTTGGTAATGAAAATTATTTTTAGACTTGAGAGGATGTTGCTATGATCATTTATTGTGATAGCATTAGTAGCATACTACTTACTTACTAACAATCCAATCTATCATGTTAGAACAAAACACATTGAAGTGCATTATAATTTTATCAAAGAAAAGGTTTTAGTAAGGGAAATTGACCTTATTCATGTCAATAATCAAAATTATGTCATTAGCATTTTTCACACATGCTTTAAAATATAAACAAGTTATAGAAATTCAAAAACATTTTTGGTCTATTAAACGTGGACTTGAGCTTGAATGGGAGTGTCAAGAATTCAAGTTCAACTAATGAGCTCTTCATTAATTATTGGAATTAGAGAGGAAATAACTAAGTTACTTTCTTAGTCATTACTTTATTTGCTTTGTTTAATTGGTTTATTTTTGGCTTTGTTTTTTGGTTAAACTTC
This sequence comes from Sphagnum tenellum, assembly GCA_963921925.1. Taxonomy (NCBI): domain Eukaryota; kingdom Viridiplantae; phylum Streptophyta; class Sphagnopsida; order Sphagnales; family Sphagnaceae; genus Sphagnum; species Sphagnum tenellum. The sequence continues at coordinate 14,637,542 of OY998155.1, forward strand.
TTGGTGTTAGTGCTTTAGATATTTTATATTATTATTGTAAGTTTGTATGTGACAAGAACCTTGACATGTTCTTGATCTTATGTTCCATGTTTGTGAATATATTGTTTTGATGTTTTTAGTTCTCTTGCAATAAAGATATTTGTGTTTTCCCTTGATATCCTATTTGCTAATAGAGAAGACAATGATAACTGACAGTTGTGACATGGATGGGATATGAACCCAACCCAAACAACTCAATTTGGCTGCTAGATTTAAAATATTGTGTTGTAAACCAAGCAAACAATGGAGATTATGCTACTAAGTTTAAAATCTCAATGATCTAAGAGCTAAACCAGAAGTCAGACTTCAGCTACCTTTAACAAATAGGATACCTGAAGTTATATGTGTTCTGCAAGTGGTGGACCCCTCATTTAGGGCTTTGTTTCTAAAAGCAGTTCATATTCTGGAGCCCATTTGTTCATTAATTCTTGTAAATTCAGCAGCTACGAACGTAATGCAATCTGGATGCAAGTCCCATCAAGGGGGAGTAGGCAGATGAATAGCAATCTGGATGCGAGTCCCATCAAGGGGGAGTAGGCAGATGAATAAGACCCACCACTGAACAGTCTGAACACAACCACAGCTAAACACAAATTGTGCATAGGCGGCCTTGACGTGCATTGGTTTTCGTGTATCCAATGGAGAAAAATAATTGTATTGCAGAGATGGTGTCTGAAAATCTACAACTACTAATTGGGGCTAATGGCAGAAGTGTATCATGTGCATGCCCATGTAGTTCCATTCCCAAAAACAGTAGTACCCAACATGAAACACCGATCTGCTTGTGTGATGCTTGCCTATCATGAAACAACAAGCAGGAACATGACAAAACCCTGTGGCTATAATGTCTGTAAGACTGAAAGTGTTGTCTCCTGATGTATATAATTTTGGGGTTCGGGTGCCGTGGGGAGCAAGGACAGAGAGGTAAGGTAGGGGGTGAGGTTCACAGATTAATTGCAGCTCTTGACTCATGCTCATCTCTTAGCAACTGGACAGAATACTGGAGTTTTAGATTTTATTATTTCTAAAATACAATTGTGTGCGTAGTGACAGATGAATTTTTTTTTGGGTTGAAAATGAGATGGATCATGGGAGGTGGCGAGGCAAGTTAAAAGAATAGTGCTAACTGTTATGAGATGGGCATTGGGTAGGTGAGAGAATTACTAATGACAGTAGTAGGCTTCTCTCCAAAGTACTTAAAAATCAGCTGAAGCTCTCTAGAGTCTAATAGTAGTAGCCTAGTACCTGGCAACTTTTACAAACAATGATTTTTCAAATTAGTTTTACTGGTAGAGTCTCAACACTTTGTTTGTTGCTGCCATGGTTCAATAAATTTTCTTCTGGGTGGTTGTGATGATGAGTTGTGTTGTATAGTTCTATAAAGTCAAGCCTCTGCAGGGGTTATTAGTTTGAGTAATCTCTATGGTCAGGCCAATCTACGTCATAATGCACAGGAAACTGAGTTTCCCTCCTATGGTTCAACATAGCTTGGAAGCTTTTACATTTCAATTCTCCAGTTGTGCTTTTGGTACCTAGACAAAGTGACTTTCTATCCCATCCCTAAAACCGACTACTAGTTTCAATTTTTATTCAAAGAGAAAGAAGACATTTAGGGAAAAAATTCTTGTCATTATTATTATTATTGCATATATTTTTCTAATCACATACATGTTTATAAAATATTCTCATAATGTATCTCTGGAGGAAGAATAGGTATCTCAAATTGGTAATTTAGTTAAACTCTTTGGTCAGACATGATGCTGAGAGAGTTGTAGCCTGAACTCTTAGACTCCAAGGATTGTCCATGGTAAAGTTATCATATGGAAATCTTAAATGACTTGCTCAAACATAGTACCATATACTCATTACTTATTGTAAATTGATATACACTATTCCAGTTGCTCCAAGTTTACCATAATTTATCAATTTTCTAACGTGTTCTAGCGTGTCTAATAAGCTTGCTTAATTGGGTCAGATGAAACATGCTGAGTCCATCTGAAAGTCAGCTTTGAAGATGGTCTCAAATTCCTAAGGAGCCAGATTCGCCAGAGCAAGCAAAGCACCACACATTTAACCCTAAACCCTTCCTCTAATAACATCAAAAAAATGTCCAGAGTTTTGTGGTATTATTAGTGGCCCTTATGTGGGCTACTCTACTTAAGGTGCATTCACACCTAATGTTAAGTCAGTGCTAAGTGAAAATCTAGGTGGCATCTTAGGTGGCATCCAATGTTTAAATGGGTGATTGTTTAATCTTAAATGAATGTTAACTTAATAGAATATCTTCATTATAAATACATTTAGGTCCTAAATGACTAGCTTGGTGTTACGTGACTTAATACTAGAGTCCTTAACACCAAGTGTGAATGCACCTTTATACCAATCACTATAACTACTCATCCAGGATGTGGTAAATTTTGTGCACACATTTTTTTACTTATGATTTTTGCAAAGGGAGGTGGTGCTCAAAGGAAAAGGCCATCTCCGCCCGCTGCAGTAAAACTGGCATGTACACACTAGTTTGGATGAAGTATGTCTGTGAGGGCCTGTAAAATTTGCGTTCAGTGCTTTCCTCCTTACATTCCATGAGTCTCCAAGAGAGCCAGTAAACCCAAATGACTGTTTTTGATTGGCCAACCATTATGATCCACCCATGTGGTCACATTTAAATAGGCTCTCACTTTATTTTGTTCACTTTTTGTCATGTTCATGGATGGGGAATAATTAATGGGTGTATATTCATCCTTCTTATTAGCAAGTTGAAGGGTGTGACCAAAGTTTTTTTGAAAGAGCCACTTTAATTGGAACATCACTTCTTTTTTTCTTGAAACATTGGGCACTCCCAATAGGAGCACATAGGTGCTTTCCTTTGCTCTCCCCCCTTTGTAATTTATATACTATGACCAAAGCATATGGGATAAACGTGTGGTGTTATTGGGAATATCTTGGGGAACACATTGGGAGTTTGATGAAACCCCTACTGATGGAACCAGAGTGGGAACAACAAAACAACAACCCCCCCCCCCCCCCCCCCCCAAAGAGATGTCCCTTTGCTCAACCTTACACTCATTCATTGTTGAGCTCCTAAGCCCACTCCTATCTCCTAACTACCCATGCAAGCCACCCGCACTTGCATTAGCTCAGATTTCACTCAAACCCATTCAAATTTGACTAGTTTCTAAATCTTAAGTTGTTAAGACAAGGTTAATACTTAGTCTCATTGTGGACTTCCCAAAAGTTTAGGATTTTTGCATCTCATGTCTCACGGTCTAATCACAATAAACTTCATTCCCAAGACAACATTAAGTTGTTTTAGGACTTTCATGAGAACAACACCAAGTGTTACCTTTGGGACAACCTTAAGTTGCCCCAAAGGGAAATGTGAGGTGACACCCAAGTGTCACATTAGGACGACACCAAGTTGCCCCAAAAGGGTCTTGTGAGGTTACACCAAGTGTTGTCTTGGGACAATTGGGGTTGTCCCAAAGAACAATGCAATGTTTGTCCCAAAATAAGCTTACAAGTTGCCCCCAAGTTTCAATCCCAAAGCCCCACAACCTAGTTTTGTAAAGTGAACTAGGTAGTTGAACCCCAATTTACCAACTTAGATTCTCACATCATCATGGTGGTTTTGACATGAATCTCACCCCATGTGAACCCATGTGAGTACTCACATAAAGACATGTCATTCACCCCCTCTTGAAAAAAAGTCAATGTTTTCATTGGTGTTACTAACATTTGCCCCAAAACAAGCACACATTCATCCCACTCCAACCACAAGTTATTTTGGGGGTTAAGTACTCATCAACTTCGGTTTTATTCATGTTGTCACCTTATTTGGTTCCAACATGCATTATAACAAAATGTGTTTGTGTACATCAAATGTTTTCATTAGATTTTGAGTGAATTCACTAGTCACACTAAACGAGACTTAGTGGGATGAAGTGAATTCACTAGTCCATTAAATAAGGATGAATCAACTGCACCCACATTTTGTGATAATGGTGGGAGAAATTTATAATATTTTTTAACCATTTGCATAATCATTTGTGATGATTTTTTCATTCCATATTTCCCCCCTTTGGGCTCCTCAATTTTCTAAGTTGAGTTTTTTTCTTGAATCCATTTTTAAGTTCCATTAAACAACCATGACCACTACACTAAATGAAAGTTGTTACACAAACCAATAAATAATGTTGAACTAGGTTTTTATGGTTCAAACCCCCTTTACCTTGAAGGACATGGGTTACAACTTATACATCGGAAATCTCATTTTGCAAACTTATGTTTCAATTTAGAGGCATGCCATTAAGCTTGTGTACATCATTACATTAATCTTGCCAAATTGAATTCTTAGTTTTTTTAATAATTAAAATTTTCAGGTTTATTTTTATTGGTTGTTATCATCCCCTTTCACCTTTGATTCCATCCTTTCAATATTGGTTAGTTTCAAACACTTCACCTTCCAACTTGTTCTTCTTGAGTGGACTCGTGTGTCCTTATTTCAAACATTAAATTTGAAGGTTTTCAAGTTCTCACCCTAACTTTTTGATAGTTGATGTCCCTATCAACACTTAATTAAAATGGGGACCTTTCACAAGCTTTTTGTTACACCAATATGTGACCCAATTCATTGTATATTTCATGAAATTTTGAATGAACTTGAATAAATTAACATTGGCAAACAAAGTGGTAACCCTCTAGGCAAACAAGGATTAGTTTTTATAGACAAACAAATTCATTAATAGTTAATTGAATTCATCAATCATGAATACATTATATTCGTCTCCTAGTTCATAGTTAAGGTAGACACTTAACCATTTAAACTAAATTAAACACTTAAGAAACTAAGTGTCACAAATGACATCACCAACACCATTGCCAACGTCACATTCTTAGTTCATTGTTAGTTCAATTCACTTTTAGTTAATTGTTAATTCACCATTAATTAACTATCAGTTTAATTCAATTTTTTTCATCCTAATTCAATCTTAATCCAATCATGGGCCATACATGGGTAGTCATGGGCCACATGAGGATGAAATGTGACAAATGTGAACATTAAACATCATCTTTCAATAAATGGAATCCATCCATAATGTACATCCATAACTTTTAGCTAAATTTTATTTAATTTTCAACTAAGTTCCAGTTAAATCCCAGTTAAATCCTAATTAACTCTTAGTTAATTTTTAATTAAGTCCAAGTTAACTATGATTTAATTCCTAGTTAAGTCTTAATTAACTTGTAGTTAAATTTTAATTAATTTTTCGTTAAGTTTAAATAACTCCTAGTTGATTGCTAGTTAAGTCTAAGTTAATTTAGTTAAAGTTTCAATTAACTCATAGTCAATTCCTAATTAAGAAACTCCCCAAAAAGCTTCCTTACTTGATGCACACATAGAAGCATCCTTGAGCTAGGTCCCCAAAGGGATGTAAACAAGAGTAGGACCCTTCATTTCTTCAATCTTAGGCACGATCTTACATCATAACTTTGTCATGTTCTTTTCATGTTCATGTTTGCATATGTTAACATAATAAAGATCCATTTTCACGTTTATGTTGCACATGTCGTGTTCTTGTTTTTAGTTCATGTGTTCTAATTATTTTTGAATCACATAATCTTGTCTTGTTTTTTGTTTAGAAATTACTTAAACATTTCCTTTAACCTTTATTCTTGTTCTTAATAGTTTGAATAGATACCACCAAGTTTACCTTTATTTTTGCATTTATAAGTCATTCAAGAATTAGATTTCTTTTGGAGTTGAATGTGGATTACCTTTCTTCTTCAATGAATGTTTTTTTTAGAAGTCACATATTACTCATTTTTGTTGATTACGGTTGTGGATTACCCACCTTTTATTGGTGTCATATTTCATGAGGTTCATCATGTCTACATCCATGGAAGAAGTCCTCGTTATCCTTTGGAGTTTTGAACAAGAAAATCAAGCACTTTGTGAATTTATTATTCATTTGCAAACCAATCAAGCTTCAACCTCCTTAAGATGCATTTCAATAACACAACCCCAACCAAAAGAGCCATAGATCAGCCTAGTCAACAAGTTTGATGGCATACGTTCAAAGTTTCAAAGTTTTGTCAACCAAATGCTTTTGGTCATTTAACTTCATCCTCATTAGTATCCAACTAACGGAGTTCAAATTGGACTCATTGGCACCTTGTTGTCAGGCACGACCCTTGCTTGGTTTGCAATTTTGTTGGAGCATCAATCACTTTTGTTCAATGGTTTTGAAATGTTTTTTGAAAAGTTTGATGCCACCTTTGGAGATTCGGACAAAGAACACACGTCTAGCATCAAAACACGATCTTTTTGTTAAGGATCACATTCAAATATGGTATATGCATCAAAATTCAGGAATTAGCTTGCGATATTTCATGAGGTGAGGTAGTGTTCATAAATCAGTTCCAGATTGGGTTACGAAGTGATGTGAAAAACTTACTACTCGCCTTACTTGGTTTGCACCTTTATTATAATAAAATTTTGTTGGATTTTTGTTTCACACATGTTGTGTTCTTATTTTTTTATATCATGATTTGGATTTGGAACTAGATTTGCCTTTATTTTTGTTTTGTTTTTAAAAAATCTTGTAGATTTGGTTGTTTTCGTGCATGCTACAATTTGAATAGGCTCCCATCATGCCTATTTTTGTTATTTTTGTTCTTATTATCCTTTGTTTTTAGAAATCATGCTTACATCCAAGAAAGAAATTTCTATGTCCATGGAAGAAGTCCTTACTGTCCTTCATAATCTATAATAAAATTTCATGAATCTATTGCTCATTTCCAAAACAATCAAACTTCAACATCTTTGGGATGCATTTCCTTGACCCAACCCCAACCAAAAGAGTCGTGAATCAATTTGCCTAACAAATTTGATGACTCATGATCAAGGTTTCGAGGTTTTGTCAACTAAATGTGCCCAGTCTTGACTTTGTCCTCATCAGTGTTTAGCTAGCCCAACCCAAGTTGGATTCCTTAGCAATCTATTGTTAGGCACTACCTTTGCTTAGTTTACACCTTTGTTGAAATGCTAATCACATTTACATAATGATTAAAAAACATTCCTTAAAGAGTTTGGTGCCATGTTTGGAGACTTGGACAAGGAATTTACATCAACCACCAAGCTACAATTTTTTCAACAAGGATCACATTTGGCAACAATGTGTGCATCAAAATTTAAACAATTGGTTTCACTAATATAATTCCAAGTTTTTCAATCTATGCACATTGACTGAAATGTTGTTTTTGATTTAATAACATGTACGTTTTGATTGGAGGCCAAAGTATTAAATGACATGGGTATGTTTTGACTAGTCAATTCAACCATGTGTCAACTCATCACCTAGTCAAATTTGACCCCAAAAAAACCACCTCAATAAAAAGGACTACGCTTTAATCAACAAGGTCAATTACAAAAAGGTCAAATAAACAAGTTTAGTCAAAATAACTATTGGCTTACTAAATAAAACCAACTCACCCACCTATCAACCTATACCTTTTCACGTACCCAACTGCCCAACAATTACCTACTTACATTTCAAATCACCTTCCTATAACCCATTTAACCATAAGGTTTACTTGCTAGGTTTGACCAAATTTAACCATTATATTTTAAAATTAAATTTGGCTATTAAATTTGATTAGTTAAATTAAACCGTTAAATATAATTTTCAGGTTTAGCCATTAAATTCAACTTGAATTTAACCAATAAGTTCAACTTAAATTTAATCATTATATTTAGCAATTTGGCTAATATTAACTAGCAAATCATTTAATCATTGTATACCATTGGAATTAATCATTAAATAAAAATTGGTACTAAATTTCACCATTGAATTTAATCATCAACTAGACTTAGCTATTAAATTGGCCAATAAAATTAATCATTAAATATATTTCGCCATTAATTTTAACTATTAAAATTATTCATTAAAAAGGTTTAACCATTAAATGTAACCATTGAATTGAATCATTAGATAAGTCTAACCATTAAATATGGCCACTAAAATTTGTCATTAACTAGGTTTAGCCATTGGATTTAATCAATAAATATGTTAAATGATTAAGTTTAGCCATTGGATTTAATCCTTAAATATTTTTAACCATTATGTTTAGCCATTAAATTTAACAATTGAATTTAATCATTGAATAAGTTTAGCCATTAGATTTAGTCACTAAATAAATTTGACCATTGTATTTAGTTGTTAAATAGGTTTAACCTTTAGTTTTGAAATAGGTTTAACCATTAAGCTTGAACATTGTATTTAGTCATTCAATAGGTTTAGCCATTTATTTTAACCATTGGATTTAGTTGTTAAATAAGTTTAGCCATTAAATTAGCCATTGAATTTATTCATTAAGTAATTTTAACCATTAAATTTAACCATTGACTTTAATCATTAAATAAGTTTAGCCATTAAATTTAGCTATTGAATTTAGCCATTAGATATAGTTAATTATTTTTTTGTAATTTTATAGCGTGTCAAATATATTTTTTTTTATAATGTAATCCATTGGTAAGGGCTTTGTTATTGTGAATGATGCACCCAAAAGCTCCTCGCTGGGCTCAACTATAAATCTATAGGTGAAGACAACAGAAATAGAAGGAATTGGAGCACACTCCTTGGCTAATAGCACTTCGGGGGTAGAAGGGCACGTTGGAGCTCCGAGATGAGGACTAAGAAGATCAATAAGCAAGTCAATTACTCACATGGATCTTCAGAAACCAAACAACAAGTTGGTTAATGCATAATTATAGCACTTTTGGTGACGCACTCCCAAGTCCCGGGTTGAACCCACTTGAGGGTCCAACTATGTAGAGTTGCGGAAACTTGGGATTCGGAAGGCGCTCCCGACTTCCAGCACTATAGAGGGGCGTGCTAGAAGTCCCGAGATTAGACTAGGAAGAGGGAATGGTAGATCAAGCTTGAATCTGCATCCAAAACAAACCACAAAGTGGTTAGTTCACATTTGGGAACACCCTTGGGTGTTGGGACAAGCAACAAGCACTTTGGACCACAAGACTCACCACGGCCCGGACTCGGGGGAAGCCACCACCTTCCCCCATATAATATTCTCTGCGATGCTCCGCAGAGGCTACATCCAAATGGCTCTTTTTCTCGGGGACTCCCAAGTTGGAGTCCCAAAATTGTCCCGAAACTGTCCTGGTTGGAGTCCCGGGATTTTGGAAGCTCATAACTCCCGACTGCCAAGTTTGATCGCAACGAGGTTTCAACCAAAGTTGTAGCCCTTGTCAAGATCTTTTCAACGCCGTGTCCCACACTCAATTCTGACGTTGGGAAAGGGTCGATTCTTGACTTTTAGTGGTCGAGAGTCAAATTGTCAGTTTGACTCCCGGTCCTTCTTTTGCCCATAACTTGGGCTGCAGATGTCCAAATGACCAATGCAAGGCCATTTTCGATATTTACGCTTCAAGACCTTTCCAATGACACAAAGAACACCTCAATGCAATGTGTTTTGGGCCTTGCTATTGAACTCTAAACATTCAGGAGTCCCGGAGGACCCCAAATCCCCAACTTTGGGAGTGTTGGGCTTCACCCTCACACTTGGCCAAAGTGGGGTTGCGACAGTTGGTGCACGAACAAAACACAAGCAAACACGGACCTCATAAGACTCACCACGACCTGGACTTGGGAAAAGCCACCACCTTCCCCTAATAGCATTATCTATGCCTTGCCACAAGGCTAGCACCCAAATGTCATTTTGTCCCGGGACTCTTAAATGGGAGTCCCAAAATTCCCAAAATTGGGACTATCGCAACTTTGAAGCCCATAACTTTGTGTGCATATTTTCGATTAAGGTGAGGTCTAAAGAAAATTCGTAACCTTTGTCGAGATCTTTCCAATGGTATGTGTTATGCCACATGCACGCAAGGAAATCAAGGTGCTTATTGACTTTTAGTGGTCGGGAATCAAATTGACGATTTAACTCCCAACCCTTCTTTTGGTTATAACTTGTGTTTTAAGTACCCAAATGGGTCAGGTGAACCCATTTAAGTTCTAAGAGTTTTCCAATGACATAAAAAACTTTTCAATTCAATGGGTTTTGACCCCTACAATTGCTTTTTGAAAGTTTGGGAGTCCATTTAGACTCCAATTCCCAAAGTGGGAGCTCATTTGGGAGTGTGCAGGTTCATTCCCTCACACTCCTTCACACTCTCGAAAGTATGAATTGTAACTCATTGGCTTCACTTTTGGCCCGCACCTTTGCAAGCCTTTGTCTTAGTCATGAGCCCAAGGTTAAGGTTACGACAGTAAAGGTGAAAGGTTTAGTTCCTAACATTTGTAACTTATGTGTATGTCTAAAAGCTAAGGTGACTAGGTAAATCAAAGAGGTTAAATTAAGTTAGGCTAAGTTACCTGTTAAGTTAGGGTAGAATAAACTAGGGTGGGCTAGGTCATCGCCTACCTACCTACATTTTTAAAATTTTTTTAACCCATTGACTTATGATTTGACCAATCAAATGATGACACATGGGGTGTTGACATGACCTTACAACATGTCATATTTTATCATTAATCAAAAGCACTACCTTGGGATTGGTCAAAAGCACCACGTTAAGGTTGGTTTCAAAAACCATCCTAGTCATATTGGACTTCTTAAAATCAGCTTGTCTTAAAAAACCAAACTACTTTTTTGACCCCCTATCACTTTGGGGTATTTTTTGTTTGAAAATCCAATTTGAAAAACTTGGAATTCTAGTAGTGGTTGTGACTTTCATGGGATGAAGTGGCACTCATAAGCTAGTTTTAATTTGGGCTTTGTAACAATGTGAATAGTTTGTTGTTCACCATGTAAAACCCTTTAGCCTTAAATCAAACCATTGCGCAAATTGTTTAGTGTGGCACCAAATTCGTCAAACATCGACAAAAAATGTGTTGGAAACCAACACTAAAACACAACAAAGTTTTACACCTTTTAGACCATCCCAACCTTTGACAAAGTTGACCCATGCAAATTGATAAGACACAATTCAAACCCCTCACAGAATAGGAGAAACAAAATTGACATACGAATAATTTTTGTTTGTATTATGAAGAACCAAATCATGTTGTTTTCAAATGTCTAAAGAAGTGTGGTCAACATGCAACACATGCCACTTATATTACAACCCATAATCAAAAGAGTCAAAAAACAAGCATGTGAAGTTTTAGTAAGGATTGCAAGGCTAGATCTGGATGCATCATGTAATGCAAATGGTCCCAAGCTATCTTCAAATCCATCTCCATGTTTTTGGTACCAATCACTATCAAATGTAATAATCTTGTGACAATGGTGGCCTAAGTATTTTTTAGTAATAATGCATTAACATGTTTCATTGACAAGATGTTGATATAATAATATAAATTGGCTATAATAAATAAAAATACACCGATGTTAGTTAAAGTCATTAACGATCCAAAGTCTTTCATCAAGACTAGTCATACTTAAAACCAAGGCATTAGATGTTGCCATTGGTTTTCACACTAATAAGGCCATTTTCAATGTCATTTCATTTTCAAGAAATCTTGTCATCATTGGGTTGTTTTGGCTTGCTTTACATAATCCACAAATGGATTGATGTACAAAGAGTTTTCATTTTGAAACAACAAAGCATGAAACCTCTAAATGTGAGGCCTTCGTCATAAACATGTATGGTGGTTTATGATTGCGCATGTTACACACATGACAAGAAGCATGACAACGGATGCATGTAGGACCTTCAACCAAAAAAAAAAACATCAGTGGTATGTGAAAACCCAAGTGTTGCAAGCCATTGTTTATAAAGGCAAAGGCTTATGCATGCTACCAAGAAAGGAAATGTATTCTTGATCTATCCTCTTTCCATGTTAGATGTTGAATCACCTCGTCATGAGATTCCTTCCCAATATAAAGAATTCAAGGACATGTTTGACAAGAAAAACGTTAACACCTTGTTGAAACATCATTCATATGATTGCACCATCAATCTCGAGGAAGGAGCACGACTTCCATTTATACCCATTTACAACTTTTCATAAGACAAACTTGAAACTATTTGTGAATAGATCGAAAAGAATCTTGAGAAGGGGTTCATTTAGCATTCCAAATTTCTAATCGATGCCCCTATCCTTTTTGTCAAGAAAAAAGAAGGTTCCTTGTGATTGTGTGTTGATTATTGTGAGTTGGATTGATTTGCCATTAAGAATTGGTACCTTTTGCCCCTAATCTCAAAATTGCTGGACCAATTAAATCATGCCAAGGTGTACACCAAGATTGATTGATTTATGCGAAACATACAACTTGGTGTGTATTCGAAAGGTGATAAATGAAAGATGATGTTTCAAACATGTGACAACCATTTCAAATACGTTGTGATGCATTTTGGCCTCACCAATGCACCTATTATATTTCAACGTTTAATGAATGATGTTTTTCATGAGTACTTGGATGATTTTGTGGTCTATTACGTTGATGACATCTTATTTTCTTGAAGAATGTGAAGGACCACGAATGCCATGTATGTCTTGTCTTGGAGAAGCTCTAGGAAGTTGGACTTTATGCCAAATTGGAGAAATGTGAATTCCATCATTATGAAGTGGATTTTCTAGGTTATATCATCTGTAAATATGGCATTCACATGGATCCTCACAAGGTTAAAACCATTGTCAATTGGACCACCCCAACTTTTGTTGGTGTTTCATTTCCCACTATTTTACAATAATAGCCCCTATTATTCATCTAACTAAAAAATATCAACCTTTTTCATAGGGAGTTGAAGTTGAAAACTCCTTCCAATTTTTGAAGGTTCGTTTCACAACTATTTCATTTTTTATTCATGTGGATCCTTTTAGACCATTTATTTTGGAAAAAAATGCTTCTAACTTTGCAATAGGCGCCATAGTCTCACAATTTGAAAAAAAAAAAATTTCCATCTTGTTGGTTTTTGCTTTCATAAGTTTTCCCCTACTGATATCAACTACAAGATTCATGACAAATAACTCTTGGCCATTGTGTATTCTTTTGAAAAACGGCATCATTTATTCGAAGAGCTCAACATGAAATCATCGTGTATTCAAATCATAAGAACCTCCAATATTTTATGCATGTCAAGTTTTAAATTGACACCAAGCTCTTTGGGCATTATCCTTGTCAGGATTTTGGTTCCTCATCACATACCATCATGGGTGTCATCAAGGGAAACCAAATGCATTATCTTGCCATTCATACCTTGCACTTGGCAAAGGAGATGAAGCCTATGACCGATAATGTGATGTCATCCTCAAGCCCAAACACCTTTGACATCAAACATTATTTGTGAATCTTGAAGATAATTCAACTATTGTTTCTATTTGTGAGTAGTTGTTGGGAAATCCTTTTGTCAATGTTGCTCAAGACTAATTGAACAATCCAAATCCAATTCTAGGCCATTATGACAAATTTGAATTTCGTGATGGTTTGTTATATTGCAATGGGCTTTTCACTAGAAAAAAATCCAAAATTAATCACTATGTTTACCACTACATTTTAGTTGCAAATGACACCTATGATTGATATTGTCTATAGTCACCTTGGACAAGTGGAATATAATTTTAGTCACAAATGACACGATGTGTCGCCAAGTCACCATGGTAGTCACAAGTTTATTGTGACTACATGGGTTATTCATCTATTGACATAGTGTTATCCACATCTACATGTCATGTGCGTTTATGACAACCTTTTCAACTATTATTTAAAGTCACAACTATAATCACAAACTCTTATTGTGACTAATTTTATGATTTTATTATTCTCAACTAACTTGTGGCCACGTTTTATTTTGATTCATCGTGACTAGATATATTTATCATTATTTCATTAGTTGCAAATTGAAAACAATACCCCAAAATGCAGGTTCTTCAATTGCATCAAATTGCATTAGATTTACTATAACCGTGCCAAATAACATATCTTAATATTGCAAAATCCATTACTCACAAAAAATGGAAAAAAAAGAAAGCAAGAAATGTCATAAAAAGTTTATAATGTCTTTTTAAATAATAAAGAAAGAAAGGAATCTTGAAATGTATAAAAATTCCTTCCATTGTCATGGCTTGTAGACATAAAGGCAATCCTATAGTTGTCCTTAAAGTCACTGCATCACTCCTAGTATGTGAGACGAAAACTTAGCTTTGCTCATGTTCATAACCCCCCACAATGCAAATTGGTTTTTCACTTGCACTAAAGACAATTTTGGTGGGTCATCATGATGATTAGGAAAAGGTAAAAAGGTATATGGCAATAAAACAAACTTCAATGCCACCTTATATACACCCACCCTTATTTGATTTCAATGAAACAAATCTTTCTTTAGTACCCCAAACATTACACCACTAGCAATTTGCCTCTTACTCATTAGGAGCACTGAGTCACCTATACAAAACTACAAAAGTTGGAATTAGAAACTTCAAATATATAAATAAAAATGGATACATCATATATAAATGTTTGTCTATTTTATGGATATGAAAGGAAAAAAACAAAACATACCAAAAAAAAGTTTGAAGATAAAGTATGTCACCTTTTGTGTATCACCAACATTTGTTGTTGTTGGTGGCAATGCAAGTTTATTGGTTTGAGATCTAAGAGTTGGAGGTTCTCCTCTAATTGGTTTCTTCAAATTTTTGGCTTGCACCACCCATGTAAGACCCAATCAATTGTACAACAATGTAAGCCATACCTATAGTTCAATAATTGAACTCACCATACAAATGCACTTAATTTAAAAGCATGAAGTTGGGAAGAAAAACAAACCATGGTACCTTTTGTCACAACATAACCAAATATGCACAGGATTAACCCTAGGCATATCTTGGACTATGGTTTGTACCATGTGAATTGGGGTGCCTACTAAAATTTCCTGAACTTGCCAAGTGGATCACAATCAACATAACAAAAAATTCAACACACATTTAAATTGATCCACACCTAAGATCTAATAAATTCCAAATAATGGAACATAAACCTGATTTGGCAATTGGCCATCCACCCCACTCACCTACATGAACAATTCATAAAAAACTTTAGGTTATTTCAGTTCTTTAGTTTCCTTATAAATCAACAAGTGTGGGCCTAAACAAGTCTACTTTAAAAAAACCATAGTATACCATCTAACTTGCACATACCTTGGAAAACATTGCAATGACCACATGTAGGGCCTATATGCATACATAATGTCTTGTAAGTACATCAGTTAACCTAAACTTCCAACAAAATGTGGTAACTGTCACACAACTTACAAATTATAAAATCTATGGCAACAAAAAAAAAAAAAAAGTTTTTGGCATTGGATAGGAAACATAATCAACTTTTAGTATTCAACAAATTCATCAATAATAATTAAAATGTAAGTGCAGCTTACATTGCCTACTTGACTTGAAACATTGGCCACACCTTCAATCACATGTTTAATACACATGAATTAAAAACTTTAACTTGCATTTAAATATACACATCCATTTTGACCATCGTATGTCTTACATGGTTCTTCCATCTCCAAATGTTTACATGTGCAAACAATACCCAAGTTGCATTCATATCACCTTCAAACCAAATTTGCAACATTATTAGGTAATGAAAATATTCACCTTATCATATTTCTGTTTGCAAATTAGGGCCACATCAACAACATATTCATGTGAAACAGCTACTTTGGCATTGCCCACATCAAGTGTTTCTGTAGAAACTTGTTTACTTGATCTTATCCCCCCTTCAAATGGTAAGCTAACATCAAATTCAAATTCAAAGGTTTCACTTATGGGGGGGGGGGGGGGGGGGGCAGGGGGGAGCAATTTTCTCTTTTCAATCAATTGGGTTGCAATAAACCCCTTTCCACCTTGATGTCCCTTTGACTACGGACTATTGACACCCACGTTAATTGTTTGCATTTGTTGCATGAACTTTATAATTGTCAAATTAAGGGACTGAATTGAACTTGCATTCTCATTGCAAGTCTCTTATGCCATTTGGCCAACAATCTCTAGAAGTTTTGACTCAATATTGGTGACTTGAGAAAACAATGTGGTGCCTCCTTACACCAAAACAAAAACCATAAGCTAATGTGATGCAGATAACTAAATGTTTCATAGTCCAAACCTAATAGATTTGATCCCTTAAAATAAAACCAAACAATAAACTCAAACTAATAATTAACAACTAAAATGGGTGATTCATTATAAAGCTGTAGTAAATTGTTTTAAACTGCTAAAGAAACCATTAAATAACTAAATGTAAAACATTTTGAACAATTCAAAAAACACTAAATAAGGGTTGTAATGATAAAGGCTTGCTAATTGTCTTCCCAAAAGTTTGTTTGAACTCAAGACCAATAGTTACAAAGTTTTGTATCGAAGGGTTTCAAGTTTTTTTTTCTTCTACACACTCCACACCCACTGATCATCTTGATTCCTCATCAACAAGTTAAGGCATCCCAAATTGACTTCCAAAAAGAAACTAAATTCAATTAGATCATGACAAAAATGACCTTACCATTGTATCCTCAACACTAGCTTTACCACCTCTACCATACTTTGAAAGTTTCTTTTGATTCCCTTGTGCATTAGACATAGTTGATGCTTTTACAATGGTCTTCTCATTTGTCCAATATTTCATAAGACGTTCCCATTGGGGTGGCTCTATACCCAATGGGCAAATTTGTTGTCTTTGTTTGGTGAATAGATTTTTGAAGCAAAACCTTTCTCCTTTCAAAACCGACGGATAGAGTTTTCAAAACCTTTTTACATAATGGGTTGTTCTTATACTCAAAAAGGTCATCCATTTTGGCTCGTAATCTCTCCATGTCCATTTGGTTATGCTCCCTTACATGCATAATGGACACATCTTAATAACGAGTTGTTGTTGACCTCGACATGTCATCACAAACATTCTTACTTGCACAAGCACCATCTATTTTTCCTTTGCTGGTCACCTTTACACATGTGGTCTCAATCCATTTATAACTTTTTGTTGCATCTCCTTTTCCAATGTTATTTCTTTGGCGTGCTTATTGGCACGATTCTCTAACTCAAGAAGGTGATTCAACATAGTTCCTATTGTTTTTGTTGTTAAATTCATGGTAGGCACAGGTGGAGGTATGGCAGCCACTAAAACATTAAGAGCTAAAGGCAAAATGGTAGGCATGCCAATCCCTTCTGACACATGTGGTTAAAATCTGACCAGGTATTTGAAATGGCATTCTTGAGTTCCATTAGGATGGCCAAGGCCCCCATTGTCCAAAACAGGAACTCCAAGTCTATTGTGGAGGCATATTACACCTAAGGGGGGCCTCCAACAAATTGGTTGGCCCACTGTGGACCCCATTGGCCCTAGTTTTGTGTGGGGCCATTATTTTGTGATCCCCACATCTCCCCCCCCCTTGCATCCATGGTTGGGAACCTCCTTGGCCCCATGGAGGCCCATTATTGGGGGCACCTTGGGAACCAACCATTTTATTTGGGCTACATTGCAACCCAATGAAAGGTTCATTACCTTGGATTAAAATTGATGGTGGGCAGCATGTAAACTTCTTGGTATTTTGTTGCCAAACACAACCATTTAAAAATAAAATGCCTAAAAGTTTTTTGATTAGAATCTTCAAATGTTGCAACCTTACCCTTGGGCTCGTGACTAAGGCAAGTGCTTGCAAAGGTGCGGGCCAAGTATGAAACTTGGGAATCACATTTCATTATCTTAGGAGTGTAAGAGAGTGTGAGGGAATGAACCTTCACACTCCCAAGTGAGCTCACATTTTGGGAGTTGGAGTCCACTGGGATTCCCAAATCTTCAGAGAGCAATTGTAGGGGTTAAAGCCCATTGAATGGAAAAGTTTTTTATATCATTAAAAAGATTTTGGAACGTAAATGTTTGAATTGGGCTCGCATGATCCATTTGGACACCTAACACACAATTTATAGCCAAAAAAGGGCCAGGAATCAAATTAGCAATTTGACTTCCAATCACTAAAAGTCGAGAATCACCCCAATTTTCGTGCGTGCAGGTGCCATGCGACACACCATTGTAAGTTTGCTTCAACTTTGAATCACCTCGACAAAGGTTACAACTTTGCTTTAAACCTCATTTCAATCAGAGGTCTAGACACAAAATTATTGGCCCCTAAAGTCGTGGGAATCCTAGATGTGGGAATTTCGAGACTCCCACTTGGGAGTCCTTGGACAAAATGACACTTGGGCGTTGGTCCCGTGACCAGGCACATAGTATACTATAAGGGGGAAGGTGGTGGCTTCCCCCAAGTTTGGGCTATGGTGAATCTTGTGAATTTGTGTACCAAAATGCTCTAACTACACACTAACCAACTTGTTGTTTGGTTTATGCAGGTTTGTATGAGTAAGTGAAGTGCTTGTTAATCTTCCTAATCCCATCCTAGAGCTCTAGCACGCCCTTCCACCCCCGAAGTGATGCGAACCAGGGAGCGCACCCCAACTCTTTCTCCTTTCACTATCTCCACCTTTGGACTTGTAATTGAGTCCATCAAGGAGCTTGGGGGTGCGTCATCAATTTTTTTTGAAATAAATTAATTTTAACCTTTTGTAATAGCTTAACAAAATGAACCTATACTCATCTATATATGAAAAATAATAGTTTTTCCAACTACGAAAAACATCTTCCAAATGTTGTTAACAAAATGTTGTACAAAAAAATAAAATCATTCACCTTACAGGTTGGGTTTTGGGTTGTTTCAAGGCCCTGTTCTTTGAAGGTTTATTTGCAAAGCTTCCAAGAATCGCTTTTGCAACTTCATCATGGAGTTCATTGATGTTGTCATCACCATTAAAGTTGGGAGTATAACTTGACGAATGTTTTGAAAATTCTCTAAAAGCATTATTGGTGTCCTCCAAGCATTTAGAGCCAACACCATCCTTGCCTTCAACCATATATTCCCATGTAGTTTTGGAATAGCAACTATATGAACATTGCGTCGACATTCTCTTAGTGCAATAAACTTTGCTAAATGAGTTTTAGTCTTAACACTAGTAGTCCATGTCGAGTTCCTCCAACAAACGACATAAAACTATTAACCAAAAAATCATAATTAACATTTCATGTACACAATTGAAAGGGAAGGTTTAAATGTCTTACAAATCTTCAATAGCCTTAGAAAGCCCCAACTTTTCATTTTGGTTTACAATATTGCTATTTTTTCAAACGATCAAACTCATATTGACAAAAAGGTGCATGATTGGTTTTGACATGGAGATATAGGTCTGCCAATATAAACATCATGAAAGAAAAGGTAGAGTTTCTTTGAACCTTCTTAAATCACGATCATTAATTAGCATGTAAACTACTTTTATTTCTTCTAATTCCATGTGCTTTCCAAATTTTTGCAATACCAAACAACTTTGACAACAAAAACTTTGAAGTCTTCTATCAAACATACATGTAGTGCACCTTGGATTAAGGTTTGGGAGAATAATGAAAAGACTTTTCTTTGTCTAAGCAAGGTAAATGAACTTTGGGATATTTGTGTTGAGACCTACTAACACCACATGGATTTAGAGTTAGCATGTGGAGTTACTTCAAGAAGAGAAAATGATGAACCATAAATGCAACACCAAAATCAAATGTGACACACAAATTGGATGATTCATCATCAACATGAAGTGATTGTTGTATGCCTTCATTTTCTTATATTCCAATGCTCTGAAAGTTGGTGGAATTTATAGGTGGAGAAGGTCTTCATCAATAGGTTCCATGGTAGTAGCATAATGGTCACGAATGGCTTCATGTGCCCACTTCACCATATCATCAATATGATGTAAATGTGGTGGTAATGTGATAGGTTCATGGTGTGTAGCTAGGTTTTCCAACCAAGCACGTTGGAAGTTGCATCCTCAATTTTGGCCTTTTCTTTATTTTATTATGTAGCAATCATGAACAAATAATGCAAATAAAATCTATGAAAATTATAATTCTAGAATTAAGGCTAATGCATTTATTGGGTTCCAACAAAATTCCGCTAGTTTTTAGCCCAATAGGTTTGAAAAAATTCAATCAAAATTAAGGTTTTAGTAACCAATTTACCAAATGTAACAACTTTGTTTCTAAGAAATAAACATAGATTTAGGGTTGTAGCAAAAATGAAATCAAATGGATGGGAAAACTCACTCTATCCAAGGGGCCATAATATATGTGTTTGTTAGGACATACATGTGTGCTAGGTCTTGTAGAATGGGACTATGCATTACTTTTGAAGGGGCACCTTCTAAGACCTCCCCAAAAGCCCTTTTTTTTCATATGTATCCCAAACTCTTCTTGATACATGTTTGAATTCATGCATATACTTCGTCACACACCTTAATGTCTCTTCCAACACATAGCCTTCTACCATTGATCCTTTAGGGTGTGCCATGAAATGAACATATCCCTTTAGAACTTTCATCATGCGCTCCACTAGATACATCCATTGGTTATGAATTGGTCCACAAATATCTAGTTCATCTACCACGTGCAAAACCAAATGAATCATTGTATCAAAAAAAGTTGGAGGAATTTTTTTTTCTAACAAGCACAAAGTAATGGCCACATCTTCCACAAACTCACAATATCTGCTAGGTTCCAAACCTTGACACAAACATGTTTGAAAACATGGTTCAACCTCATGATTGCCATCTATGTGCCTACTACCATGAGCCCTCATAAACATAAAAACAACAATTGTTACATCAAAATGTGATAATCATGTGACTTCATCAACCCAATTTTCTTTCTAACACATGTTTAGCTATCAATGGCCCATAATATGTGGGAAGTTTCAATGATCAAAACCTTGACAAAAAAATGTCAAGTTCATTGGATTTAAAAACAAATGATGCATGTGGTTTCACCATTTTGGTTACATTGTTTAGGTGTTGCCTTAGCCACAAATGTTGTCAAATACCCTTTGCTTCCATGTTCCTTTGGACCTTGATAATGTCCTTTTGGCCAAATATGGTCTGCAACAAACTTTCACATATGTTTTTTTCAACATGCATCACATCAAGTGTATGGTGAATCAACAAGTGTTGCCATGCATCACAAGCCACTTCAAATAAACTTTGTTATGAGATCCAACACCATTAACAACAACAAATTGCCAGATTTTGAAATATATTATGGATTTTTAGAAAGTTCAATTAGAAGTAGGATTGGAAATGTTACTTGAAAGTAAGGTAAGTTGTCAAAGGCACCATGGTGTTTTATTCCAATGAACTTAGATGGATCACCTCTTGAACCCAATGTGTTTTTGGTTCCCACTCACGCTTCGTCCTCTGCTGCCTTCCTTAATGTGTTAATGGTAGTGACTGGTTACGATTTAAATATGTGTTCTTCTTTCCCATTGAAATGAGTAGGGTTGTAATTCCTTCGATATGAATGATTACTTGGCAACCAATGGCAAAAACCTTCATACACAACCTTGCTCAATTCTCGAGAATAGCACGAGGTCAAGTATGGCCCACGAAGGCACATGCCTTGTAACCTTGGTGTGCACAACTAGGCACAAGTCCATATATGAGGTAGTCATGAATATTCCACATCAAAATTGCTTGTTAAAAAAAATTGCCTTTGCCCATCTTCCTTTGCCACATCCATGCTATGACCCCTTCCACAACACTTGCAATTCCTCCATTAAAAATGCCATGTACATGTCTATGTTGTGCATTCTCATAGATATTTGACTTACAATAATCAATGCCAACATGACAAAGAATTTTTTAATTACGAGCCATGATGGGAGATTATAATTGAACGACAAGATTGGTTAAGAAGACCAACTATTACTTTTTCACTAAATGGATTAACTCCATCAATAGCCAAAATTAATATTCGTTGATATTTAATTATCTAATAGATAAATACATTAAATTGTTGATTTAAAAAATAAATTAATCACCATATTATTTAATAAATGATGATAATATGTTTAATTGTTTAATTATACAACTATATAATTTAAAATAATTGATGAATAATTACTATAAGTAATTAAGGTAAGTAACAAAACCTAGGCTAAGTAGATTATTAGTTTAAGTCTGTGCCTAACTAAGATTATATTAGCTTATACAACTAGATTACACTTATTGGAGTTGCAATTAGGTTGCAATCAAAGTAGACAACAAATGGCACTATATCACAAAAAATTTCAATTTTTCCCTCGTTTCAACACTAAATTGAATGAATTTTATGTCATTGGAAGTGCAAAACAGAAAGTTACAAATGTTCTTTCAACCTCAAAAGCAAAGGAACAAAGTAGAGAACACAAGAAGAGAGAGAGTGATATTTTGTCTTAAATTTTGTCTTTAAACCCCCTTTATTTTTAGCAACTATATCTTGCTCATTTCTCATTCATTTTGAACGATTTCAAAGGCTACAAATGTGTTATTTCAGAATCTATAAAACTTGTTTAAAGTGAAAAGTAAAAAATATATAGTTAAAAAGCTTAAACTTCAAAATCATATTGAGCACTTGTGAAAAAATCCAAAGCCCAACCCCTTCATTTTGAAAGGGTATATCTTGTTTATTTTCTATTAGATTGTAATTTTTTTTATAGATTTGGATATGCCAGGTGGAGGACTACAAAATTGTTTTAAGTTTCTAAAGAAACAAACCTTGGACAAGAAAGTTATAATGATCCAATATCATTAAATGTTTGGGTTAGGTGTGTCTACCCTAGGTTACAACTAAAATATTTATCACATATTGTTTGGTTTCCATTCCATGAATCCAAACTATATAAAAGAATGTACTAGGATTGTTGGAATACACAATAAACATGAAAATCTAATAGGCATTTGGGATGAGCCAATAAAAAAGGTTCAACCCCAAGGCTAAACCAGATGAAATAGGATTTCATTTATTAATTGCCATGTGGTTTAGGTCTAAGCCTAACATAGGTGCCTAGATCTAGCCCTAACTTAAGCTTTAAATAAATGGCCTATGTTTAGGTTTAACCTAGGTGTTTAAGTTTAGATCTAACCTATGCTTAGGCACCATGTGGCCTAACCTATTGATGTGAATGTGCCATGTGTCATTTAATTATTCATTGACCCCACAATTTATGAATGTGTCACGTGTCACCAAACCATTGGCCAAAATTTTATTTACATAGTTGTAACATAGTCGAAATGTTTAACTTACATAGTTGCAACCTAATTGAAATTGTAATTATGTTTTTGGTTAATGTCATGTTTAATTAACATATGAAGTTCATCCGTTAATTGAATGTAATTGACAACATCCTTCGACTATATTGGTAAAGCAATTTAAAACTAAATTGGTAAGTAGTGGCACGTAGTGGCTATTGTTGTGGTGTTGACACGTGACATACACTTTTGACTATAATTTCACTCTTGACTTATACTTTTTGACATTACTAGTTAGCAATCACAAAAAAAATTCCTAGTCGCAAAAAATAAATTACAACTATATATGTAGTTTTCAATTTGGTTTGTAATTGAATAGTAGTTGAAAACCTATTTGCAAAAGGGGGGGGTGTTCTACTAATGGAATGAATTAACCCAAGTGAAGAAACATGACATTATCACATATTGGTCAATTGAATTGAAGGTAAAATGTGCTTACAAAGCAATGTAATCTATATCTATGGCATGGGGGCGAAGACGACATCTTTGTAGTGATTACCATAGTCCTGAACAAAAAAGTTTTAATGGTTGTCATGCATCACAAGAATGCTTGTGTTTCATGTTAGTAAGACATGACTTCCCAAGAAACAATCATATGACAATCTATTGGCAGTGTTTAACTACTCTTCAATCTTTTTGAAATCAATAAAACAAAGCTCCATCTTTCTCTATAACCAGTACTAGGTTGAACAGATTTTCAACAAATGATTTGCAAAAAACATTTCAATGTTTTGCTAATCAATTAGGGTTTAGGGCCATGATTATGAATTGCAAATAAACATGAAATTTGGAGGGAGGGAAAAAAAAACCATGGTGATGATTTTGAATGGGATGGAAGGAGGTTTTTGGAAACAACACAATTTTATGGAAAACATTGTTTTGGACACTAAGTGACCACAATAAACAAGACTAGAATAACATTCAATGGATTTTTGTAGAATCACATGAAGTGATTTAAATATGAAGTTTTAGGTGTGTACAAATGTTTAAATGAATTTAGGTTGTAAATACAACCCTTGCAGATGAAACCTTCAAAAAAATGATAACAAATCCTCTCCCCATCAATGGAATTGCAAACCCGTAACAAATCATGTGTGTTTTGGTTCCTTGGATTTTACCTAACCCTAATTTCTTCTATTTGCTTATGGGTGATAATCAATGTGAAGCAAGGTTGTTGTTGTAAAGGATAATTTAATGGCCGCCATCGACAATGAGTTGGAGAAAACAATTAATGACAAAATGGAAATGACTTCTAATCCTAATGATGCTAAAAAGGTAGAACAAACAAAGGACACGATGCACGACATAGGTCAATAGACACTAGCAGACAAGGACAAAGAGGTAGAAGTGGTCAAAGAATAGAAAGAATCAAAGTTGAACTCCACCTCCTCCTTGCGCCCTCATGCTTCAAAAGCACAAAAGTTTCAATGACAAGTAGAGAGAGAAAGAAACAAATAAACAATGGTTGAATAATACAAATAAAGTGGAATTGAACCCCATTTCCTCCTTGCGCCCTCATGTTTCACAAGAATGAAAACCTCAACCATGCATAATGTTCATCTGTGTGTGAGAGAGAGAAAGAGAAAGAGGAAAAAGAAAAGGGAGATGTGATGAAAAACTTACCATAATGATGTTTGTTGTCTTGATCAAATGTTCCAAGAACGTTTCCAAATGTGCATAGTCAAGTTTGTCTCGCAAACTTCCCCATGACCCAAATTGTTGTCTTTCCCTCCCTCTATTTTCTTCCCATGGACCTAATCATCTTCTTTCCCTCCCTTTGTCCTTGAAGTTCCTCTTGCACGCGAAAGGACCTTTTTCTTTTGGCATGTAATATTATAGTACAAGAATGGATTGGGCATTCTTGTGTCGAATAATTAAATTAAAATTTCAAGGTTATAGTTCGACAATTGATTCTTTTTAAATCTGGAAATTTCATTAGTAAGTAAGGAATAAAAGATAAATCAAACTTGTTTTCAAACATAAAATGTATTTCACATTGCTATAAATATACCTTGGCCAATCGGCCAATGAACCTTTTTTTTTAGAAATTTAATAATTTTCAGATATTATATTTTTAATTCTTTAAAGACAAATATTTATGAACAAAAATATGGAATCTTTAGGATTTTTTTTTTCAAGTAAAAATTTCAAATATAATTAATCAATTGACACATATGTGTTGAATTTGTTAAAGTACACCTATTACAATATTAGTCATGTTATTTTTTTTGGGTTGGCATTTGCCATATATTTTTCAAGAGATTATTTTGTCAAAGACTTGTAACATTAGTGTCAAATTGAAAAGAATATTTTGTATTAGATTTTGGATTATGTGGAAATTTAAAACCATCAATTGATGAATAATCAAGAATAGTTGGAGCTAATTAGCAATTCCAATGAGTAGCAATGAACATTATAATGAATAATAATGAATACCAATTATATTGAATAGTAGCATCAATTCCAATGACCACCAATGAGTGACAAATCTAATGTTAAAGGAGATTTATATTTATTATAGTCCTCCTATAGTTACTATAACATGTAATTGGGGATTAATTACTTAACTAAAGTTAAATGAACTTTGCCTACCTACCTCTTAACAAATGTAGGAGGGATTGTTGTGATGATTTAGGGGATAAAGGTAGGAGGAGAAAAATTAGGATATAACTAAAAACAACCACCACTTAATATGCAAAAGGGAGCTAATTGCCCAAGGTGAGGAGATGTTTCGAAAAGGGAGAGACAAGGAAAAAGGAGGTGTGTAAGGGGTGTGTGTGTGTGTGTTTGTGGAGAGAAAAGACTATTGGACTATAATTATAAAAAGGGGTTATAGGGTACAATAATTGTAGAAATGTACTTGGGTTTATATTGATTTTTTTTCTAGGGTAGTCTATGGAGGCTTTGGGAATATTTTTGCATCTTGAATATGTTGCAACTTATTATAGTTTTTGTTTTCTTTGTGTGTCATTCTTGCATGTTCAATTATTGTAGCCGAAAGTAGTTGCTTGTGGTATATAAATAAATGCATTGTTGCAAGGTTGCCCCGATTCTTGCAACCTTGATCGTTTGATGTTACTTTTTCCGAATGTAGCTATAATAATCCTAGAGTTTTTACTAAGACTCAAAAATAAAACTTTTCCATTTGGCAACCATCTTGGGGATTATTCTTTAAATTTAAAAATATTTGTGGGTTTGTTTAGTTAAGAGAGAGTGGTATGGTCATTAGGTTTTTTACCATGAACAATAAAGGAAGGTAGTTCACATATGGGTTATTGGCAATATAAAATAATACAAATGCTAATAAAAAGGAGTAGCCATTTAAGTAACAAGGTAAGGGGGGATTGTTACATGGGCAAGAAAGGTCATACAAAAAGTTTTGAAAGCTTGGAAGCTAGTACTTAGTTCACTAAACTTTTGATAAATCTAATAAAGATGATTGATTGTGTTGTGTAAAAGACCAATAGTAGGAAAACAATAACCATACCTAGGTTTTCAATAGAAAGGAAATGATGGTTAGGGTCAAAATGTACATGTCCATTAGTCAAAATTACAAATTAGTCAATTTGAACCTCTTAAATAACCATGATTTGTGATAATGCAATAACAAAAAGTTTTAGAAGGTAATTAAAGCATTTTTTGAAAAATAAAATAAAAAACTTGACTAAAAGTCCAATCTAAATAAAATTGTAAATAAAAGGACTTTTTGCCATAAACATTTGAAAAAAAAAAGGAATTGGAGGAGCCATTTTTCATGCTCAAAAACATCAAATATTTGGAGGTACTAAAACACAAGTGAGTGCATTTAGTTGAAGTGTAATCCTCAAGTAGGGAGTTTGGGTATAGACAAGGAACATGGGGTGTTGGCAAATGCAGAAATGATGGAAATTTCCATTCCCTAATGCAACCTAGAAGGTGCAACAAGGGGTAGGGCTACTATAATTAGTGGGTTCCAACACTATGAAACACCAAGAATAGGGAGGGAAGAATTACCAAAAATTGATATAAACACAAATCATTACAATATTGGCCAAACCTAAGCCTATTAATGCTTTAATTTTAAAAGTATAATCAAAGGTTGTTGAATCCTCGCTTGAAGATTTACATCCTACATGAATAGAGCAACTAAAGAAAACTACCTGTTAAATATAACAATAGACTAAAATGCATTGTAGACATCAAAAGCCATAGGTAATGGACATTAACCCATTAATATGTTAAGAGACAATAAACATTAGGTAGTATTTTGTTGCACCTATTTATATACAACTCATGATGACATTCGAAGAAAACTACCATTGAAGAAGAATAACCTAGGTGTCACATGGACTATTGGAGCCTACGTTTAACCTAAGTGTCATGTCATGGCCTAGACCTAGGTGTCATGTGGCCTAGGCCATGTGACAAGATTAAAATTGTATTTTTAATTAATTAAAAAAATCACTTAATGTGCCATGTGGTAGTTTTGGGTTGGGCACATGTATTAATCTAAACCTTTCAAAATGGATGTGGGAGATTAAACTCTAATTTTAATTTCAATTTTTTTGAAATTTGAAATTATGCAACATGACATCATGTAATCGTTCAACAATGTAGTCACAAATTGTGGTAACTAATAGTAAAAAACTATATGGTCAACAAATGGAGTACATGTTGATCATATACTTCATCCATGTGCACTATGGTAATTTCACATTGAGTCATTATTTGCAATTAATGTTGGAACTTAGGTACAATTAGAATTATGCAACTAATGGAATATTTAGTTGTTAGACTGATTTATGATTAATTTAAAGTTGCAAATTGAAGTCACAAAATGAGATTTTTCTTTTAGTGAATGTATATTGATTCTTTCATGTTTCGATGTTTCTTTACATTTTAAAGATTTGCTTGTCAATTTTCTTAGTTCAATTCTAACATCAATACTTTCACATCTACATTTATACCATGTAGTATCAAATTGTGCAACATACAATAGGGTGCGAGTACACACATATGAGCCAAAAACCATGTCAAATAATGGTGAAAATTATGAACCTTTTTACATATATGTTTTTTTCTTTACATTTTAAAGTTATGTTAATCATTCCCAGTTGTGTTAAATGACTAATATGAAATTTGAAAATTTCAAATTAAAAATTAATTAAATTAAAAATTGGGTTCCAGTTTTAGATGTTTGAACTTGAACAAGTGTTGTATTAGAATGTGATTAATTTTACAAAGGACTAAATAAAGGATTGTTGTAATAACATAATTTTGATGGTAAAAAAATTTAGATGATAATAACCTACTACCCACATTAAAAAAATGCTCACAATTTAAAAGATATAGAATTTGAAAATTTTAGAATTTCAAAGTATATTTCAAAATTTTAAAATCTCAAATGTTTTTTACCACATGTAAATGGGGTGTAATGTGCATGCCATAAAAAAATTAGTTGTATTTTATGATATAAGAATTTTTGAAAAAGTAATTAACATATTTTGGTATGATTCAAAACTATGATAAACTTTCAAGATGAAATGCAAAATTTAGCAAAATTTATACATTTAAAAAAATCATATTTATTCAACAATGATTAACACAAAACATTTGATCTATTCAGACAACTATATGTATTTTTTATAACAAGTTGCAAAAGATTTCATTCAAATTTTTTTCATATGAAAATGAAAAAAAACTAAAAAACCTCATAGTCCTTATTGTAAAGTAATCCAGTTGGCAGTGGCTCTTTTGTGTGTACCCACACCCAATAACAACTAAAATCATCTTGGAGAAAAAAAAAGTGCAACTTGCTTTTTGACAACTTTTTGAATGTCTTTTTCAAGATTCCAAATGCATTTTTCACAACATTTCTCTCCCTAGACATTTGTCTATTGAAGTACATTTCCAAAATTATGTGTCACACTTGTTTGCATTTTGCTTGTGAAGAATCATGAGCCAAGGCAAAAGTGGGCAACCTTTATCTCCCAAGATGTAGGCCAAATACCATTTTACATTCCATGTTCAAGATGGATCATTCATAGAACTTGGCATGTTGACAAGCACATTTCAAAATTGCTTTTAATGGTCAACCATTGTTGCATATTTATATTGTAGAAATAAGTGCAACAAACCCTACATGTCAACAAGGTAATGTAGAGAAAAAACAGTTTGTTCAAAATCCTAAGACAATTTTTTTCATAACTACATGAAAATAGATTAAAAACATTTGTAAGCATAAATATAAATCATTAGTTCCTCCATTGAATTTATGGTAAGTTATGTACAAAATTTGAAAACTTTTAATATCATATAAATAGGTTAAAATTATGTTTGGAATTGATTGGTCAATATGGTGTTCAAAGCTACTTTTACATTAGAAGTTTGATATATTGATCCTATTATGCATAATTTGAGAATACATAAGTTAAACTTTCATTAATTTGAAAGTAAAAATAAAATAAAAATCATCTACTGCAAATCTTGTTGCAAGTAGATAAAATTTAAAAAGAAAAATTTAAATTTATTTTGAAGATGGGCTTTTCAACATTTAATAACAAAGTGAGAATTTATCATAACATTAATAATTGAATAAAATACACACTTACTTTTCATACATCTATTTTTAAAAAAAATTACTTGCATTTTTTCTTACACAAATGAGTTAGTTGTCTACTTTATCTTTGCTTTCATCCCCTTCCTAGAGGTTTTGTTTGAATATTTCTTTAACAAATGCATAGTAAAAATGGGAGCTTTGATGTGTGAAAAGAAATGTTGTGTAAAACGAGTTGTGTGATATGACGAGCGTGCCTATCAAAAATAGAACTATTACCTTTGAATGGTAAACCAAATTGAGATATAACTATTAATGATCAATGGCTAGGTACTTATCACTTAAATTATAAACTTATAAACTATTAACAACTCCCTTATTGATGAACAATTAATTAACTCCATGTACAAATCAGCCTTCAAAATTATTTTTCTTGGGCTTTTGGTGGATTAAACTTTCTTTTGATGACAAATGTAAGCACTTTAGGAATTTTCACATAAAGAGTAAGGTTATGTATCTTTTCCCAGAATGGCCTGAATTAAACTTTTTTTTCTTCCAAAAATCAATGTTTCAAAGAAATTTATAACATATTTTATATGTGACTAGGAATATGGTATTGCACATTTAATATGTGCTCGAACACTTAATGCATGTTTAAAATGTTAAACATAGCCTAAATATCACATATGTGCAATGTGCATGTTAACAAATGAGCACTGAAGCACCTAAATGTGCCATGTATCAAGCTAGCACTAGAAAAATGCATGATGATGTATACACCCACATCTATCAATGACAAAATTTTTAATAACTGTATAACATGTTTATTATTCATGCAACATGTAAACAATGATAGTAGGTTTATAAATTTAATTTTGTTTAATAATATGAACATTTTCAGCAAAGTATTAGACTAACATTACTTCCCTTCACACTCTATTGGAATTGGCAACCATGTGGCATGACCATTCCACAGTGGAACTTCCACCTTATTAATTAATGGCCCCCCAAAAAAGTGTCCTATAAATGGTGGAAGTGCTCAACATTAAAAACTGAAGTTGAAAAGACCAAAAAGTAAAAGAAAAGGAAAATGTTCACAACTCCAATTATGTTTTTAAATTTATTTATAAAAAAAATCACAATCATATTTATGAAAAATGCTCCCATGAGAATACTTTGCTTTTAAATGAAAAGTGAATAAAGAAAAAAAGAAAAGAAAAGAAAAAATGAGGGAGCAAGAAGATTTTCACAAACCCAATTATGTTGTTTATTTAAAAAAATTAAAATCACAATTGTATTTTAAAAATGCTCCCATGAGAATACTTTGCTTGTAAATGAAACGTGAATAAAGAAAAAAAGAAAAAAAAGAGATTAGGTGACCAAATATAAGTACCAGAGTTGGCGGGCACCCGAGTTGGCGGGCGGGTGCGAGGACGGGAGTCCCACCACGGTCGGGCCCCAGATCCCGGGGCTTGTAAAGACCGTGTGCTACTACGGCCGGTGCTGCTATCGTCAATGGATGAGAACAAGGGACGGTCCGGATATGGGAGTTTTAATGATGTGGGCCGGCCCGGTTAAGGTGTCCATAACGGGTGATCCCAAACGCCCCGACACGCTTGTCGTCCAGTTCGCGGCCGGCCTTGGCTGCTGAAAATAAGCGGGCACGTATAACGGGTGAACCCAAACGGCCAGACCAAAAAAACATGAAAACAAGGAACAAAAGAAGTCATCCATCCCCTGATGTGGGATGCAAAAAAATCCATCCTCACGGAGGCTACCTAGTTTGCAAAAAAGGGGATGAAACTTGGTTCGTGCAATTATGAGTAAGAGAGCTTGTGAGCCAAATCGGGGATGAATATCATCGTCCCTCACAAAGGGTGCACGCTAGTCGCATTCTTAAAGAGAGTACTTTACGTAAAAGAAGTACATGGGGCACCCACCCTCCGCGCCTCCCCGGCAGTCCTAACGGCAGTTTTCTGACCGTTACCTGAATTGCTCTGTACATCAAGAACATGGATGTTGATCTACTCCATTTATTTATTTTACAAAATTCTCCAATGCCATTTATTTATTTATTTTCCAGAATTTCACCAATGCCATTTATTTATTTTTATTTTCATTTTCATTAAAAAAAAATCTCCCAAGGGCCATGGATTTACTTAATTAATTGTTCACTTTAAACAAAAATCCCTCCCCTCCCTGCCATTCCCCCCCAAGCCATTGTTTGAAGGTGCAATCTTTCGTCATCTTTTGTTGATTTTGTGTTTGTTATGAAATATCAAGTGGGACCAATATCAAGTATTTTGAATCCTTGGAAAGGCAAAAAAACGCACACATACACAAACAAAAGAGTAAGGATGGATTCTTCTTAACAAAGGAGGAAGTGAATCCCAGGTATGTGTATGTGTGTGTGTGAGTGATATTTTTGATAAATTAAAATCATGAACAATGCAACCTATGTGGTTGTTGATTTTTCTACCTTTCGGTCTTGATGTATCTTAGGGTCAGTTTACACATTGACAAAACAAATATATATATTTCAAAAACTTAATTCATTTAATAAATTTGAAATTAACATATTTTCCATGATCTACTATGATATTGTCATATGAGTGAATGAAATTAATTAGAGTGTAACCTATCTATGTCAACTTCATATTTTCACAAAAAATCATTTCACTATTTTTAGGAGTATTTAATGACAAAACTGACCGTAAGGTAAGGTACTAGGCAAGTGTTCCCCCTCCCAAACAAAGCCCCACTCCCCACTCCACTGCATAAATAAATTTAAAAAAAAAAAGAATAAAAATATATTAAAGGAACCCAATTAAAAAAAGGACTTTACAGGACCAAGATCGTCCAAATTATAATTTCCTCCAGAAATTCTTAGCCATAATGTTTTGTAAGGACATTTGGAAGCTTTGAGGATTGTTGTTTTTATGACTACTTTGTAATGGCAAGTGAATACCTATTGTTTTAATATTTTACGACAACACTCAAATTTCAATTCATAAAATCATGTGAGTGAGTGAGAGAGAGAGAGAGAGAGAGTGTGTGTGTGTGTGTGTGTGTGTGTGACTAGGAGGTACTTTTATGGTCCCATGTACAACAGGATTCAGAGAACCATGGAGGAAAATACATCCTTTTATCCGATGGGCATCTGGTATCTGTACCCACCATGTGGTCCCTAAAGAATTGATTTTGATCATTAGGTTGGTGTGCCTGATTCAGCTTCCTCAGCAAGTAGGTAGTAGAATTGCCAAATGACTATTTTATCCAACCGCCCCCAAAAAAAAAAAAGAAAAAAAGATGCCTGAAAATAATTTCTTGAAAATTTCTTGTTTTGAAAAATAGAATTGCTTGAATTATTTTTTTCCCTTCCCAAATCTTTTCTCTTTTGTAAATTATGATGTTGAAAATTTTGCAAGTCTTCCCAAAAATTAGCAAAATTATTCAAATTTACACTAATTGTTTTTCCAAAATTGTCTCAATTTTTTGTCCAAAAACTGACAAAATATGTTGGGAAAAAAAAATAAAAATAAAAACCGCTTCTGATAAAAAGAATTAGAATTAAAGAACTGCAATTTCATGTGAGAACTGGTAAAGAACCAACAACGGTGGTTAATTTTGTACTACGTAACCAGGTATTTTTGATGGGTATCTGCTTTTATTAATGACCACCGGTTCTTTTTTGAATGCTTCAGAGTCAGAGAACCGGCCAGTTCCAGCTTTTGATGAAAAACAAATCAGAATTAAAGACCCGCTGGTTCTATTTTAATTCCAGAAACTGAGAGTGGTTAGGGGCAGGTTAAGAACTGACAGTTCATAGGCGGGTATTTGATTATTTCATTTTTAAATTATTTTTCCCAAACCATGTGTTTTGTGTTATATCAGAGGCAGTTCTTTTTTTGTGACAACCATGGTTATGAGATCTAAGAACCGCCCTGATGCCGGAGAGGGTTTGTCACAGTTTTTAATACCCACCCTTGCACTGGTACTAACCATCCACATGTATCCACCTACCGCCACGAAGTGCCTTTGCTACTTGCTTATGATACTTACCCACTTAACAACATTTGCCTCTGGATGTGAAATGGCTTTAACAAAAGGTTATAGCTTTGCAACATGATTGAGTTGCCATGGGTTTCTATGGTGGACACCCAATTGTTAACGAATACTCTAAAGGTGCATTCACACCTAATGTTAAGCAAGTGTTAAGTGAAAATCTAGGTGGCATCTTAGGTGGCATTCAATGTTAAATGGGCGATTATTTAATATTAAGTGAATGTTATAACTTAACATAAAATCTTTCTGGTAAATAGGGTTAGGTTTTAAACGACTACCTTGGTGTTAGGGGACTTAATACTACAGTCCTTCACACCAAGTGTGAATGCACCTTAAGCCATTTAAAGCTTCAAAGCTTATTAACAAGGCATCTCTTCATCTTTAGGTTCAAAACTCAAATCATAGGCCTTGGAGGCACACCTATCCTGAGCTCAAGAAGGCAAATTTGTTAATCATATACAAAATTTAAGACCATTGAAAGAGGGGGAAGTCCATCCTTTAAATAGACAAATTGCACACGGGCCTAATTTGTCTTACATTACCTATGCTTCCTCTAAACAATCAACATTAATCTTGGAGGTCATGGATGTCAACAATCCATATTAAAATCTTCACACAACTGGAAACCAAGTTTCCATCCAAATGCTTCCATGGATATCTTATTAACAATATAAGTTCAACCTTCCAAGGGAAACCACCTCTCCTCATGTACTCATGTGAATTTGCCCCCCTCCATTCCCTACTCTTTGTTTTTTTTTTTTGGAGGGGAACAAATGGAAAAATCCATTGCAAGGACAACCAAGGGGACCCCAACCCCTGGTCAATGAAAGACACAAAATATCACTCAGATATAACTCTACAAGAAGGGTACCTAATAACACCTTACTTTCTTACAGTCCGGTAAACAAATAGCTTGATGTGAGCACAAGATCCTATCAAAAGTCTTAAGCAACTTGCTTTCATCCTTTTGGGTGTTGTTTGATTTTCTTGTAGCATGTATTGCTATTGTCGTCTGCCACTAGTCCAGGAGCCCTTCCCAATGTTACTCATTGTTTTGGTGTCTCCTTTCACTTCCTAAGTATCTGCCCTTCTTGCTCATAATCATCATGTTGTCCTTACTCAATGGCTTCTAAATCAAGACTCAAAACTAATTCTCTCCCCAAATGATGAATTCATGTTATGCCAAATCAACTTGACTAACAAATTGACTCCTTTAAGGACTTTTTTGAAAATTGACACTTGTAACTTCTAGTATAGAGAATGCACCCAAATGGAACTTTTGTCCCTTTATTCCTTTCTACTAAGGCTCTTCATTGAGCAATCTTGGATTTGGTTGAGAGATCTTATTTCTTCACTTCAAAATTGTCTTTTGCATTCTTGAGAGCAGCCTACTTTTTACTCTTATATATATGTTCCCTGTACTTGTATCTTTCTATTGATTTGTAGGTGAAATGCCTCTACATTGTCCAAATCCCCTAACGAGCTAGTTTTTTTTTTTTTTTAAAGGTGAAAGAAAGGTGGCAAAGAGAACATTGTAGATAGGAAATTTGGCAGAGAGAGACAGGAGAGAGGCGGTATGGAACTTGTGTGCTTGAGTGGGAGAAGGATAATGTGCATTCTAGGTGAGTGGCTATGAGGAGAGGTGGTTGACTAGTGTTATTGGCTGGTGTTTGAGTTTTAACCTGGTTACCAAGCCCAGTTATTAATAACCTACCAGCTGGTTCTTGATTTCTTCAATAACCGATTAAATTGATGGTCATATCATATTGAAATTTCAAAATCTATTAACTTAATTGGATGACCTGATTATCATCTAGGTAGGTTACCAATATTTAAATAATAATAAATTAAAATCTTAAAAAAGAATGATATAGCATTTTTATTTTTAAAAGCCCTATAACTAGTGTATAATCAGCAAGTTAATCAGCATTTATTAATGGTTACTTGATAACCTACCCGTATTGCATAACCAATGATTATTACCCAAAATATTTGGATAATATATTTGACACCTTTTTTATATTATTATTGATAACTTGTGTGCTCCCAAAAAAATTAGAAAAAAAAAACCTGGTAGTTATTTTTTTAAAACAATAACTGGCCAACACTGGTGTTGAGCTTGTTGCTCTTAGACCTAAAACCATGCAAAAGAGAGTCACAATGTGCTTAGTTGAGAAATTTGTGTACTTCTATTTATTTCCTTTATTGCACTACATGCATCCATTTTGACTATGAATACTGCAACTCTCCCCCTACACTTCCTTTTTTCCTTCAAATTGCTTTTGCAAAACCAAAATGGGTTCAAGATCACATCACAAAGAACTTGCGTGCAGAGATATATATTCTCCTCCCTCTACTAGCTCTATTGGAAAAAAACTTATGATCAAGCTTGTGGGGTTATTGCTCTCAATGTGTTTTGTAGCAAATGGAGTCAAATGCTTAAGCATGATACATCATAGTTCATGCACACAAAGGTGTTGGGAGAAACTTGTTTGATTCTGATTCCAACAAAACTGCCTTGACTGTTTCATCTTTCTTCTTTCCAATTGATATGCATATGTCCTACATTGTTGCTAGAAAAACATCTTAGGTGCTGTTGTTGAGAATTTTGTTTTTGGGTATTCGTCCTTGATCTTGGGGATTTTGTCCCCAATGTGTCTCACTTCAAGGATAGTAGAAAATGATGCATGAGACAACCTTTAGAAGGGTCACATTTGGGACACAATCAAGGATAACTAAAAATATAAATAACATATTAAAGTTATTTTCAAAGACAATAAAATCCAAGAATAATTTTTTTGAATTTTGTGGTTGAAACTGATGACAATCAATCAGGAAATTGACACAAAAAGAAATTCAATTTTCCTCTCAACCAAACATAATTTGAGTTTCTTCTTGTCAATGTGTTTTGCCTACATTTATACGTCTACTTAGGATTTGATCAATGTTATGAGTTACCTAACATAAATTTAAAGACCTTTCACACCTAGTGGTAGGGATTTTTAAAGTATGGTACCTCACATCATCTATCATGACAATTTATAACAATGATGCTTAGCCTCAACATGGTTGTTAAATTGAATCCATTCACACCCAGTGTTAATTAGCTTGATATCGCTGACCTGCCATTGGTTAAATATTATACATTCACATATGTTGTTGGAGGTATTGGCTACTTTTTTAAAACTTTTTTTGGTTCATTGACAACCTTCTTCCCCTTGCCCCTTTCACAATAATTGTGCATTTGCTTTCACTCTTCTTTGTTCTTTCCTTATGTGCATTCATAGTTTATCTTGTTCTTTGGTTGTCTTTTGCATTTGGTTTCACTCTTCTTTACTCCTTGCTTGTGGCACTCACAACAATTCTTCTTTCTTGATCTTGTGCTTACAATGTTTTGTTCATTATTTCACAACATTGATTTTTGCAATAAGAAAGTTGATAGTATCTTTAATCATGCATGAATTATTTGTTGTATTCATTTCTACATACAATGATCTAATTACTTGGCTTTGGGGAAAAACAATGGTAATTGTAACAAATGAGTTCAAAATTTAATGCAGTCTTTTGAGTGTGAAAGGTGCCATTGATGGGCACACATATTTCAATTGTTAAACCCTAAACCTTAAACTTGTTTTATGTCTTAAAAATTATTATTATCACAAATTAAGATGGTATAATTTGGTGGCACAATGAATTATAAATTGTGACAAAAGATATTGATGTGTTTGTGGATATTTTAGGGAGTGTGAATGATTTGAGGGTGTTGCATAAGTATGCATTATATAAAAAAGTTGAAAACCATGGTTTGTTTGCATATGACCCAAGATTTTTTCAACATGGGTTTCCACCCTATCTATTAGGTGACAAAAGTTATTTATTAATTACTTGGATCATGATCCCATTTAAGGAAAAAAACCAACATACCATTTTGGAACTATTGTATAATAAGAGGCACAAGCAAAGAAACTTTGAAATGGATAATGCTTTTAGAATTTTCAAGAAAACCCTTAATGAGTTCCTTACTAAATTTGAGTTACATGTGTTTTTTGTGTTTTATGCTTTCAATGTTTGTTACATAATCTATTATGATTTCAAATTAAAATGAATGTTGAAAGGTTAATGCGGCTTATTGAGGTGGAGTTATTATTAAATCTAGAAGTGGACTTGGCACAAAAATCATTGATGTTGTTAAAGTACAAACATCCCATGGACTTGAAGAATATGAATGATTTGGTGATGCAATGCATAGGGAATTATGCAGTTTTCTTGGGCGACAAAGGTTTTTCACATCATCAAAGGAATGTACATATTATAAACCTTCTACATACTAGAAGATTTGGTTTATAAATAAATCAACATTGCTAAATTCTATAATATTCTATACATGCTAAAGACATATTGTGCATTTTTTTTGTTATGTGCATCAAAATTTTGTTTTGGAAAGAAGGGTTTTTTTACTTTTGTCATAGACCTTGAATATTTCTTTCATGACATTTGTGAAGCTTGTAATTGCATTAACCATGTTCATTTGAATTTCATTGGTGATCTTGTTTCTACATTCGAAGTAGTCCAACCATTTGTCAACAATACCCTCTTGATTTTGGGATCTCCTTTCTTCAATAATCAAGTTTGATGCATGTGTTCATTCTTGCATACAATCCATGGAGTCCATTAACAAATGAGTGCTTCATTTTGTCATTTCAACCATTATTTTATGTGTAAAAAAGTACTTGCATTTTACATCCATGTTACTAGCGCTTCTTAATATCAATGTTGACCTTCTACATTTCAAATTCATTTGTTGATTAAATTCGATGTTTGAGGTTTTTGTGCTTAGGTTGTGCATTGGGGGCTTGACCGCATTGTCCATTGTGGCCTTCACTTACGTCTGCATTAGGATGTTGCCAATTTTTACAACAACTTAGTTGGCTTATGTGAAAGTTTATGAATGCTCGAAAGTTATGGTGGGATGAGGTTTTAAATTTTTTTTCATGAATGCCTAGTTGTCATTGGTTCTTGTAAAATCTTTACAATAAAATAAAACTTGTTATCTTTTTACATCACCACTATTAAAATCAATTGGTTCAATAGTAGTGAACCCAACGATTGAATTGTTAATAATGTCTACATCTTGCATGAAATCACAAATGTGTAGAAGGTTGAATACTAACTTCTTTCCCACGAACTCCATGATCATGTCATAGTGACTATTGCTAAAAAATCATGGCAAATGATGTGCAACCTTGTCATGTGGGTTCATTGCCCAATACTTTTCCATTATGCCCTATTTTGAAACATGATAAAAAATCTTCTTGAATTATCTTAAGTTGGCTCCCCCTTTGTTTTTGTAGGTAGGGTCATTTTTCATGTGTTGAAAGAACTAGCACTCATGACAATCACGAAGATTTTTTTCCATTTTGTTACAAATATTTTAAACTAGTCCCATGGGTCAACCTTGTTTAATGTTGCGATATGCTCATGCAACTTTGTTCAAATGAATGCTATTATTTCCTCGTGCTCCCAATTTAGTTACTTTCGTTTGCTTGAATGCATTTCAATTGACACATATGAACTTGCCTTTTTTTTTTCTTCCTTTGTCATAGTTGTTGATAGGTAAATTTATGAGGTGTTGAAAATTTTAAAATTTTTAACACACTTTCTTGTGTTGTTTTTTGTGAACATAGGAAAACATGCATGAAACATGCTACAATGCAATTGTGTCTTTGGATTGTTTACTTCCTTCATTGACTTGGTCAATGCAATTGTCTATGGTGAGATTGAATCTTTGGCGTGAGAGCTACTTGTTTGGGGTAACCACAGTTTAATGCAAGAGTGCTAGTTTGATGTCATAAAATTTTACAAAGATCGTGATGGTGTTGTTGAACGTTAGAGAGGTTTTGAAAACACAATTGGACATTGCAAAGGACTATTGCTCTTGCCTAGTGTTCTTTGTAGAAGAGGTGGGCAAGGAGGCGAGCGATGGTGGGCAAAGAGGTTGTAAGGCGATGGTGTAATTTTAACTAACATTGAGTTAATCATCCATTTTTGGGCCACATACATACTAACATCACATTTTTCACTATAAATCTAGGTTTTAGGAAGATTTGATGGTAGCAAACATTTCTTTTAACTTTGAGAGAGCATTGCATGCCACATAGGATGCCACTTTAGCATTTGTGTTACATAACGTTTTAGATATGGATAATCATCTGAAATTTCAGGTTTTAACACACAATTAACATCAACTTAACCATAGGTGTGATTATACAAAACCTACCTAATGGGGTTAGTTAAAGATTTTAAAAGTTAAGGGGATGAGGGAGCAACCTATATTGCAATAGGCACGCATAATCATTTGTATAGGAACTTGCAAGGGTGACGTTCATATATGAGTTTTAAAAACGAATTGTGAAATTCTAATTCTAGTAAGCAAGAATCATTTGTATAGGAACTTGCAAAGGTGACATTCATATATGAGTTTTTGAAACGAATTGTGAAATTCTAATTCTAGTAAGCACCAATCATTTGTATAGGAACTTGCAAGGGTGACATTCATATATGAGTTTTTAAAATGAATTGTAAAATTCTAATTCTAGTAAGCATGAATCATTTGCATAGCAACTTGCAAGGGCGACATTCATATATGAGTTTTTAAAATGAATTGTGAAATTCTATTCCTAATAAGCATGAATCATTTGTATAGCAACTTGCAAGCGTGACGTTCATATATGAGTTTTAAAAATGAATTGTGAAATTCTAATTCTAGTAAGCACGAATCATTTGTATAGGAACTTGCAAGGGTGACGTTCATATATGAGTTTTTAAAAACGACTTGTGAAATTCTAATTCTAGTACGCATGAATTGGAGCTTTGGAACAAGAGGTGACAAAAGAATCGCACGTGGGGGGTAGAGAAATATATGAGCAGAATGTAATGATACAGCTGTTATGGAATTTCCAACAAAGCTTTTTGTGGGTTGTAAAAAACTGTAGTTATGTGTAATGCTGTGGCTTCCATCAACTTGTCGAGTTGATGCCGCCTCACATCCCGCATATCTCATTGAGAGGCCAAGGGGTCCCGGAATATATTGGCTTGGCTTGCTTGGATGGTATGATCGGAATGCAAAAGTATTTTAAAGGTCAACAATTGAATCCACAAGTTCCCCAAAGAACATCATCTTATTAGTCAAGTAACAAGAGGCTTGGGTATTCCCCAACTTTTGCAAGGATCTCAAGATTGTTCTGCGCAAATCTAGGATAAGGGAATGTGTTGGTTGGTGAGGATGACTATTGAGCCTCGTGATAACAATCTTGGGGGCGAAGTTTCATCCAGTTTTCAATGTCAAATCCCAAGAGATACTATGAGCAGGAAAAATTAAAAAAACTATGCAAAATAAGGGAATAACAAGATTTGGGGTTGGGAGGGGTATTGCCTTTTTAACCCTACCAAATACCTGCCACGGTGAACCGTCACTTGTGTTGGTACCTTCGCATTTTGTGTAAGGCCTCTTTGCCGGCCATATTAAAACCCAAACAATGTTCATCCTTTAAAATTTCAGATTGATGAGATAGTTTTCACAAACAAAATTATAATCCCTACAAACTAGGTAAAATGCTCTTGACCAATTATTTTATTTCATTTTTTGAAACAAGAAAAAAAGGCCTTCCTTCACCTCCCACCCCTAACATTTTGGGCATTTTAAGCTGCAAACTTCCCCAAGCCGGTCAGCTTAGAAATCTTACAGCCACTTATGTAAGTCAAGGCATGAGCACCTAGTCTAAAAAGCCATTTTGGGAAGGCTAATATGACACCCAAGTTGTAATTGTTTTTGCCCAAGCCATATGGGGCAGCCTAAAAGACGTTTTTTGGGGGAGGGGGGAATCTAAAACCTTCCTTGGGCAGCTGGGCCGCCGTAGTAGTCACTAATCTTTGACTCAAAATCATGGCACGTCATGGTAAAAACAGATGAAGTTACTGAGCAATCCCGGGCTCTGGACCCGGACCACCAGGTAGGGCCCCCGCCCTGATTATTCCTCACCCGGCAGAGCAGCGAGTTTTGCCAGGGATCCGGTAAAGAAAAAGCCAAAGTTAAGTACCAAGGAATAACCGGGGAATAGCCGAGGAATAGCCAAAGTGGAACAACAGTGGGGACCCGCGGGCCCGGCCTTCGCCGACATATTTCCCCAGGTTGATAAGTACGGCCCTACAATCATAGCCCCAGCCCCCCCGCCCCCAAAGGTTCTCCAAAGTGTCCTTTACAGTTATTATAGCTTATCTTGTACACGCCCTTGTTTTCTCTTTTCATAATAGCTTATCATTATTTTTCTTTCCTTTTTTTCCTTTTTCTTTTTCTTTCCTTTTTCCTCTCTTTGAGACTTTGCTTATCTTCTTTGAACATTGACAAAAAGAGCCCAATGCAAGAAATCTCCATGAAAATTATTACCAAGGAAATTGGGGGCAACCACTTGGTATTGTTAGAAAGCTTTGACAATATTACTATCTAATTTACATAGTTAAATATTAGTGTGTGTCTAATATAATTACCTACTGAATACTAACAAAAGGGATGCCATATTCAATTTATAAGTTATTTTGTGTGTTTTCTTTTTCATTTTTTGATTGAAGTGATAAAAAGCAGGCTTTGAGTGAGAGAGCTCCTCTTCTCTTTCTTTTTTGGCTCCAAGAATTTTTTAATCTGAAATCCAAGTTGAAAAAAAACTACCCCCCAGTTATGACATAAAAGAGATTACAATGGGTAGGTAGTATATTATTTGGGGCACAATGACTTTTCCATCGGAGCTATTGATGAAGTTCCCAAGGATGACCAAAGTTTTGTCTAATGTGTACCATTCTTCCGGTAGTCACCAAGTTTCCCCGGGATAAAAAGAATTCAAGGAAAGACAACCACATCAATGAAATTTTGATTTCCCATCCACGACTATACCCTTCAAGCGAGATGTATTGGGCAGCTTCCATCTCGAGATCCATCCACAAATTCCATATGCCAAATACCAAGGGGGGGAAATTATTAAGTAATAAGTAATACATACGGTAGTATCTAGCCTAGTTTGATTAGCAAGGTCTCTAATAATTAATATTCTTTTGTCATTTATGTTCGACAGTAAAACACAAATAATCTTTCATAATTTGACATTACATGAAATAATTAAGCTAGTGTGCTTGAGAGTTTCATTCATATTTTTGGCATGATAGCCAAGTATTCTTTTTAAAAAACTGGCCTTTCCAAAAGGAAATTAATCAGTGCCTAACCAACCTGCTAAGTACTATGATAATAAATTTTAGTTTTCTAGGCCAACTTGGCTCACACCTTCCAAAACTAATGCCAAAAAACTTATGCCTTTGATTTGAAGACAAAATATGTGATAAAATTTCTATTTTCTCAAAGCAAAAAAAGAGAAAAAAGCCAAAACCACAAATTCTCTTCATACGGTTCCTATATTTATAGTTTTTCCTTGCCAAGGTTCTTTATAATAAACCCCACAACTGAAAAAAATACCCTAAGTACATAGGTACTCTCTCTAGAAATAATAGGGGGAACGACTCATCTAGAGTCAAGTCGATCATCATAGTTGACAAGACAAAAGAAAGTCCCATCCTTTGATTGCTTGTAAGTTTGGTCATTCTTCTTCCCCACTGCATTGGCAACTGGAATCAAACTACTGAATGGTCACGAGCATGTGTTTCCCCTCCAACAGACAGTCCTTTCTTTGCACACAAACACACCCACTTGCAGGATGATGGAGAAATAAAAGGAGGGCTCGTTTCATGACACAAATTAAATCAATCACTACTCAAAAATACATTACTAATACTTGGCTTCCTTTATTTTCTTTTCTTTTTTTCTCTAATCCAAAGCAAAAGCCAAATTACTTACCAAAATCCTATAAAAGAATTGTTG
The DNA here is from genome assembly GCA_963921925.1 of Sphagnum tenellum. NCBI lineage: Eukaryota > Viridiplantae > Streptophyta > Sphagnopsida > Sphagnales > Sphagnaceae > Sphagnum > Sphagnum tenellum. The sequence goes on from OY998155.1 coordinate 14,681,277, forward strand.
AAATTATTTAATTATTTAGTTTATAAGCACAAAAAGGCAGCCCTTTTTTACTTCTTCTTCTTCTTCCTTAGCTTCTGTTTGATGTAAAGAATTAGAGATGTAAAAAAGTTTTTATCATTTAGTATTTTTATATATGGTACACAAAATGAGGTTTCCAAAGTATCATGTAGGCTTAAGGAAGAGTGTTAAGCCTACTTTGTGTATCCTTTTTGCTTTATGTAGTACAAAATGCAAATGTTGTACATAAAAAACCATAATGAAAATGTGTACTCACTCTTTGTTCCCTTTGGTGTGAAAGGGGGCTTCTTGGTACAATTCTCATTAGCGGCTCCAATTTACCTCACTCAACTAGAAGGACAAGACCTTGACTTTCTCATATTCAACTACATTTTGCACAATTATTACTTGATTAGGTGGTTGGTAACTTGGTTCTTTTCATTGGAGGGGAAGGGCAAGTGGGATGGATGAGTCATCTTTTAGGTTTGTTGTTGTTTGTAACATAGTAGTGATGGGGGCAAGGGGGTTTGTTTGTTTTTTTTCCCCCTCCCCTTGGTGGTATAGTTGTCATTTCACAAGTAGTTAGTTCACTCCACATCATTTTTTCTTTAATTTCTTAATAATGTTCCTTAAGGTATCCGGTGGGTAGAAAAATGCATACAAGCAATGGGCATGTACTTGGGTACACAAATGAACATTTATTTTTGGCAAGGATATTGGTGTTTAGATTCATTATAGAGTATACCTAGTAGCTTAATGGATATTGAACCCCTAGGTAATAATAGGCCTATTTTTTAGATGAGGATTTTTGAAAGATGATATTTTGGCTTGTGTTGAAACTTGAGATTAGTTTTAGAGTTAATAATATCTTGAAAGATTTTGGTTTCTTTTAGTGGATTTTTTGAAGATTAGAGTTTCCATAATTCTTCTTCTTTTGCCTTAAGATACTTTTAAATGTAAATGGCAAGGCCATGGTGTGACACACCCCCTTGTTAGGAGTACAAATGGGTACTTAGTGAGCAAAGCAATTTGGAGTCGAGAGATTTGGGTGAGCAGTTAATTTATGTTTCACAAGAGATGGGTTGTCCCCAAGAGTTTTGTTGGTAGAGTAAGGGGTAGGCAATTGTTTCAAGTCCTCCCAAAATCATAATAGGTGTGCAAAATTTACTGGTATGTTATTGTAGCCATACTGAGGTGAGGACTAGTGGCTTAGCTTGCTCTAAAGTAAGAAGTTTTCTTTCTTGCTCAGAGTAATTTGTAGATAAATATAAGAAGCTCATTTAGCTTATTACGTACCTATGTTAACAATTTAAGTGAGAGCACATTTACAATAATGGACAGATATCATCAAGTCAAGACCATCACCCAAACAACAAAGAAAGGGGAAAAAAGACCCCCCTGGAGTGTGTTTTAGTGGATGGGGTTTGAATCCAACTTAATGGCCCAATTGCAAGGCAAAGCTCCTTGTGCCCTAAGCTGTTTGGCCATGTGCCCCATGTGCGGCATGTGCCCCATTGCTCCAGGCTTGTTTATAACAATTTAGCACATATGGACACATAGTGTCAGATATATGAATGAATGAATGAATGATGGGCAGACACATGAAATTCAGATGAAAATAATTGAATGTCAATGATGAACAACAAGCTTGGGTAGGGTAATGAGTAAACCGACCACACTTGCCATTTCTCTATTTTATGCTTATGTCTCTCTTGCTTGCATACTTGAGTGAGGAATTTTTTAAATAAAAATGTTAATTAAATATTTTTGGCACAAATGATGAATGGAGAATTGTTAGCCTATAAAGAACCAGGCAAACCTTTTAGTCCATTTTCCAAAATTTGAAGTGCCCTAATATTTTTTGAAAGAAAACAAGCTTCCATAATCAGACAAACCCACATGGCCTAACAAGAAGAGAACAAGTATTTAAAAAGCTGCAATCACACCTGATGACAAGAAGGTATCAACTTATCAACTCAATCTTTAGAAAGACATGTTTCTTCATGAATTCATACCAAAAATGTACTAACGGAATATCAAATGCGGATGCTGCTTTCGTGCCACATATATGGTGCATGTGCACATAGGGACACAGGATTCACAACAACCAACTGCTAAATTTCTGATGGAACAATGGTTGTTCATGGTTACAAGCCACGGATGAAAGAAATGGGAGGAGTAAGTAAGTACATGATGCTTTGATATAAGATTTCAAACCATAGGAATAAAATTTTGGAGATTGTTTTTGGAAAATAGGATACATAAGAGAGAGAGGAATTTCTCGTTTTGATTTCCAATGAAGTTGAGGGTTGAGGGTTTAGGGTTTGTCATATTGATATGCCAAGAAGTGTTGTTGCTTTACAAAATGCAGAGCCTGGCCACTGGCATGACAATGCTGTGAGTTGGTGGAAGAAAAGAAATGAAAAGGAAAAATAAAATAAAAATGATGAATGAATGAACCTTAGAGTTGGCCAACATTTGCACCAAACTAACAAGGGGTGTGTCACACTGTGACCTTGCCATTTACATTAAAAAAAAGTATCCTTAAGGCAAAAGAAGAATTATGGAAACTCCAATATTTCACCATGCAAAAATACAATCTTCAAGAAATCCTCTAAAACAAACCAAAATCCTTCAAGATAGTATATAACTCTGTAACTAATCTCAAGTTTCAACACAAGCCAAAGTATCATTGTTCAAAAATGCTCATAAAAAAAGAAAAAAAGACCTATTATTGTTGCCTAGGGGCCAAAATCCCTTAAGCTAGTATACTCTATAATCAATCTAAACACAATATCCTTGCCTTGGTAGCAGGCAAGGCCAACAAAATATCCCATCTGCTGATCCTTATTAGCTCCTACAAAACACAAGGGAGGGAGGGAGGGAGGGAGAAGCTGGTAATTTTCTGGGCCAAGCTTTTACCCATCTGTTATGTTAGACCTCTCTCTCTCTCTCTCTCTCTCCCTGGATTGGTAGTCACAAGACCAAAGAACTGCTGAGATCCAATGACCACTGTAGAACCCCGAGTGGGACCTTCAACACCAGACAACAGCAACAACTACTTGTGGGGGGGGGGGGGGGGGGGGGTGGGGAGAGAGGAGAGAGGATGGAATTCCACAGGCCACTCATCAGAACAAATGATTTTTATGTCAGACCCAGGGAGCCTTTTGGGGGCCTACCAACACCATCATCCCCACCACCCCCACTCCACTCTCCAACAAATTTTTGTTAGTTAGTTATCTGGTTGGTTAGGGTTTTATGTTACCGGATACAAACAAACAAACAAACAAACAAATGGATGGATCCAACAATCAATCAATCAAGCAAGATGGGCTCCAACACCACCCAGTTTAGTTTTGTTGGCATTTTTGACGCAATAAACAATCAACCAACCCATTGATAGATCAATTGGGGTGGCCTTGATGGGTTCGATGATGATGATGTCGGATTTAGTTTTAGTAGGTTTTTATGTTGTTGTATATGATAGAAGGAAAGAGGGTCCAATAACCAATCTTGATTGGGTGTAGTTGGGTATTTGCATCATCATCATCAACTGTCAACAAGGTAAAAAATGCAATCTAGATTCCGCCTCTCCCGCACCACCGCTCTCTCCCTTTCTTTACTTTTAACTGAATCACAAGCTGAAATTTTTGTCTGTTTGTGATATATATAAATATTGGCCTCAACACACCATCCTACCCCTCCGCTCAAAGAAATATCTGCAAACAAAAAAATTATACCCTCCCCTATTGACCTTGAAATTGCCCGATGCTTTTAAAACCATTAGAGGGACCGAGTGAAAGGGGTGGGGGAGGGGTTGCAAAGGCTGGCTTGTTGTTCTCTTCCCTCTTGTCCACTTACATCCATCCAGCCTTTGTTCAGATTCGACAGAAACAACCAGGGCAACAGTTTTACATTCGATCTCAGATTGAGCTCTTTTTTCAAACTCTTGAAGCTTTCGTAGAATAATAATTGCATGCATCCAAGTAACGAAGTTGTAAACTTTATGGCCGTGTCTTCTTCTTCTTGTAGTCGGATAGATAATCTGTCAGCCTTGCAACAAAATCAATTAATTGCAACCTCAAAAAAAAAATGAAAAAAAGACTCTAAAAGCCTAAAAAATACAACTTTCTCATAGGCTAAATTGTTTTTTATTAGTTTAGAAAACAAACATGAAAACCACAATGATGCACCCCCCCCCCCCCCCCCCAAACCCACTGTCCCTCCCAAAACCCAACCATGACAAACTCTAGATGAAACCAAAATTCTGTAATCACAATGTACATACACACATCCACAGAAAAAATACTTGTATACATACATACATACATACATGCATACACATAATAAATGTGCATAAAGAATACACATGTACATAGTATTTACTTTGTGTTTTGACCTGATGCGTAGTAAGTTTCCGTGGGGAAAATTACATAGGTAGTGCCAGAGACGCCCTATAAATACCAATGGGAACGGGAACCTTTTTGGCTACCTTTTTCCGCACCCGGTCCCACTTTCGCTCGCTCGCTCGCTCTGTCCCTCGCTCGTCGTCGCTCGCTTCCATCTCTCTCTGTGTGATGCTTTGCTTCAGCTGTGCATCATTTGTTTTTTCTTTGAACCTGATTTGGTTTTGTTTTGTTGGAAAAAAATTTCTCTGCAAGTTTTTATTTTTTATTTTTCCCTCGGCGGGAGCTTCTCCTCTTCTGGTTGTTGTTGTTATTGTTCTGGGGTGTGTGTGTGTGTGTGTGTGTGTGTTTTGTGAGCAATCTCTAGAGGTGTTTGGGCTTGGGACGTTGATGCAGCAGCTGCTCTCGGCTTTGTTTGCTTGTTGTTGCTCAGCTCTGGTGAATTCTTTTGGGTTCGATTTACTGTAGGGAGTGAGGGATTTCGTTTGGGGTTGGGTTTGTTTGCGCTCTAGACAAACCCATCTCTTCTTGTTGCTCTTTGGTCTGTTTTGTATGTGAGGAGGAGCCTTGTTTTGTTTTTCTTCTGAGAAAACAAACGGAGGAGGAGGGAGATTTGCGAAGAAGAAGAATTGAGACTGTGTGTGTGTGTATGTGTTTTTTTTGGGGTTTGGTTGGGTGCTGAGAATTCCTGATGATGATGATGCAGCGTTTTGGATAACAGAAGCTTTTGGCCAAGTTTTGTGTTGAAAATTTTTTCGAGGAGCTTTTGGTCTCAAATGCACAATTTTGTGGATCATCTTCTTCCGCCTCTTGCTGCCGTCTGGTTTCACGCACCTTGGCTGTTGTGTTTTCTGACTCGCTCTTGTTTTCTTGTCCGCTTCTTGTTATTTTTGTTTTCTTTTCCTATCTGATTTTCCTATGATGATAATCATGTTCACAATTCTGCAAACCGAGTGCACTAGTCCTCACATGATTCTCTTCTTTGAAAGATAGCACTACTGTCACTGTCACGGCACACTTTGTTCATCTTCCCTGCACAGTTGGCAGCTTGTAGATCCGGGGGGAGGGGTTCTCAGTCCTCGCACCTCTCATCTCTAGCAGCAGCAGCAGCAGCTTCCAGCATTTCCAGAATCAAGCAATTGTAAGAAGATCATTGGCAATTCAGACAAAGGTTTCCGCCGCTCTCGAGTGCCGATTTCCTTCTCCGGCAGACTGTCCAGCTTCAGGTGGCTGGCTCCTGATCCTGATCACAGTACTAGTACTGTGAAAGTTTGTGTCCCCCCGAGAGAATCGTCAATCGAGCAGGAGACACAAGATTGCACAAGAGAGTCAGCAGCCACCAGCAGCAACAACAACTCAACATCAACTCACGCTTGATCATCGTCGCCCTCATGGCAACGACCACCACCACAGCAGCAACAGCAGCAGTGTGCATAGGAAGCAGCGAGGTGGGATGGCAGCAGCAGCAGGAGAAGAAGAAGCCTGAGCAGCAGGCAGCAGTTGGGGATCAACCGTGGCTACCGCCTGGCTTCCGCTTTCACCCCACGGACGAGGAGCTGGTGAGCTACTACCTGGCCAAGAAAGTGTACAACAGCAGCAGTTTCTCTGGACATGCCATAGCCGAAGTCGACCTCAACAAATGCGAGCCTTGGGACCTCCCTGGTACAGACACACAACACAACACCACTCTTACGCTTGTGTTTTGTTGCAAGCAAGGCGGCGGATACGATCAGCTGCTGTAGCAGACAGAAGAAGAAGAAGAAGAAGAAATTAATTGATGGGTGGGTGTGTTTGTGTGTTTGTGTTGCAGAGAAAGCCAAGATGGGAGAGAAGGAGTGGTACTTCTTCAGTTTGCGAGACCGGAAGTACCCGACGGGGATGCGGACCAACAGGGCAACGGAAGCCGGCTACTGGAAAGCGACTGGCAAGGACAGGGACGTGACCAGCAGCCGTCGGCCGTCACAGCTGGTGGGTATGAAGAAGACGCTGGTGTTTTACAAAGGACGAGCACCCAAGGGCGAGAAAACCAACTGGATCATGCATGAGTATCGACTGGAGGGGGTTGCTGCTGCTGATTCCAACACCCATCATCTCCAACCTCCTCCTTGCATCATCAACAAGGTTTGTCAAGCCAACCAACCCAACGATTTCTTCCACTTCAGCTCCTCCTGCTCCTTCCAAATTTCAACACCAAATCTCTCTTGTTCTTTTTCTGGGTCTCCTGGTAGGTTTCTTTGTGGGATGGTTGAACCCATCCTTCTTCCTTGGGTTTTGTTGATATACCCCTCTTCTTCCCTCCTCTTCTTTCTCCTCCTCCTCTTCCTTCTTCTTTTTTTTCTTTTCTTCCCCTTTGACCTTGTTCTTTTCAGCAAAAATTTTACAAAATTCTTGCAAGTTAATGTACCTTGATATTGTGTTTTTGGGAGATTAACTTTTTGGCAGATTCAGTGCAGATTGTTGTAATTTGGATCAAAATATGTATCTGACAGAAAAGGTAGATGCAATTTTTTGGAGTGACAAGATTCTCAAATTTCATCTTGTCAAGACTTTTTCCATTTCTTTCTTACTTCCAAGCCTTCAGAACAAAAGCCATGAAAGAACAAGAAGCCCCCTCACTCAAGTTTGAGTTTGGAAAGAGCATTGCCGATCCAATTTTTGCATAAAATCTTGTAATTTAGTGATGTTAAGAAATTTTGTAATTAACAATGAGTTTTACAGAGAGTTCATTACTTCAGAGTTTCAGAAGATGATTACCACATCTCATGTTTTCTTGTGCAGTTTTTCAGGTTGTTAGTAGTTACAAAAGGGTGTGTTGTTATGCTCTTTTAAAAGCTGTTGTTATGATTAAGCTCTACAGAAATCTTCAACACTGACAACCAAGTACTTGAGATTGAATTTATTGTGTTTATGTTTGTTGGTTGGGTGCACAGGATGAGTGGGTTATTTGCAGGATTTTCCAGAAATGTCCAGGGGGAAAGAAGAGCTTTTTGTACTCAGTGGATTCACAGTTTCTGTATGCAAACAGCAGCTACCACCAGCTTGATTATGATACAAGATCCTCATTGTTTCCACCAGCAGCAGTACCATTGGATCACTCCCCCAACCCAACTGTGACTACTGATGATGGAAACTTTGCAGACTGTGAAACGTGTGCAGCAACTGATGAGAATGGCATCTCATGCTGCTATCCCAACTGCCACGATGATGATGAGTTTCATCAAGCTTCAGCACACATGAACCACAAGGAAAACACTGCCCCTGCTGCCAGTACATGGATTATGAAATCATCAAAATTGGGTGGGGTGGACTTACCTCAATCTGGGGCCACGATTGGCATGTTGGGTATGGACACGATTCATCATCATCATCAAGGTGGTGGAGGGGGAGAAGTTATGAGCACGACAAGCATGGTCAAGCTTTGTCCTAACTATGAGTTCAGTTTGGATCCCAGTTCTGCAAAGAGTCATCATGTGAGTGTCATGCCACGCATGGATTTTGCTTCCCAGCAAGCATTTCAAATGCACGCAAATTTGATAGCACGCAAGTCACTTGAGCGAGCAAGCTTGAGAGCAAAGCCTGAGCCATATTTCTGTGATGGGGACGATGAAGCACAAAGTAGCCAAAGAGCATTGAGCTATGGCTGGGGTGGTGTGGAACATTCTATTTTCAGTGAGCCTCTGCTGACAGGAACAGATGCTTCTTCATGTGTCACTCAAAGCATCTATGGGGATCAACCCAGTCTCTACCGCTACAACAACAATAAATACGGGCTTCCTGATTCTACTACCATTGATTCATTTGAGTGCATGTTTGCATAATGCCAAGCACAGGCTGTGGGTGCAGAGGGGTGGAGAGGGGCGGTGTGGGAGGTTGCTCTGAAGCACCATTATGTCAAAAGACAAAGCTTGGAAACACACACACAAATCGCCAGAAGGAATGTTACAAAATGTTCCATTACAGAGTCAGATTGAACACATTCAGCATGCAGCCCACATCATCATCATCATCATCATCATCATCATCATCATACGTAGATTTTGCTTACAACTCAATTTGTGGTTGGTTACATTTGGAGATTTGTCTTTTAGATCTGAATTGATTCATCCTCCAAAAGGTGGATGTTCATACTGTGTATACTAGGTTTCAAGTTCTGGAGCTGGATTGGCGATGATGGAGTTGGTGGTGGCGGTGGTGGGGGCTTTAGATATTACACTGTTAAGAAACAGAAAAGGAGGATGAGGACGGATGGTGTTAAGATTTCAACAAGTTCGACAACACCATGTTCAAAACATGAAAGAGCAAACTCAAAAGAGGGCAGGTGCTGGATGATGATGTAGGGGCATGCTCAAGCTGTGCTAATTTGGGTAGGATGCAAAAGCTTGTAGCTCTTGCTTGCAGTATATATGCTTGTACATAGCACAACAAGTGTTGTTTGGCATCAAAGAAATATGCAAGCTGAAAAATTGTGATTAACTGAAGAAGAAAAACTAGGTGATTGTAATTTATTTTGTGGGGTTGAGGTAATTATTAGAGATGTCAAAAACCCGAAAAAACAAAAAAGGACATTTTCTGAGGGCACAAAGATTCCAGTAATCAGTGTCAGATTTAGTGGGGTGATGGTATTTAGTGTGGATCAATCAGCCCAACACTGGACGCACAAGTTGCATTTTCTAATTAATTACAGCTTGATTAGCAACTTGTCCAATCTCTCTGCTAAAACCCAATTCTTGTTTACTCAAGATGCAAGTCTGGCAGATGCTGTTACTGTGCTTGCTGGCTCTCTCTCTCTCTCCGTGGGCACATTGGTTTCAATTTTATCCACACATTTGATTGTGAAAGATACATCTAAGCAGATCATTTTTTATTAACAAGGGTGTGATTCAAAGCTCTCTTTTATCTTCTAAAGATTTGAGGAACACTGTACCCAGTATTTATTGCAAGACTTTCATCTTCTGTAAGAATTATATAAACCTAGTTCAATGTGAATAGGGTTTTAATTTATTTGTGTTTGATTTGTGTGACTTTGGTAGTTTTTATGATGTTGAACAATGATTCGGTGCTGCACAACAATTTTGCTGTGTCATCAGGAGATTTTTGGTTTGCTCTCATGTCCTTTCCCTTCCTTGTACAAGAATAGACATAGTCATGGTGACGGTGGTGGATTCTTTGCAGTTTACAATGTACAAGGTTATTTTTCAATGTTATGCAGATTCTTTGATTTTGTTATAACCTGTGGTTTCAGGTTTTTTGAAAATCTTGAAAATCAAGTAATCAAAAGTTTTGAAAAAATGGTTCTGGGATCTTCAAAAAAAAATTCAATGAACCTGCAGATTTCGTGAAAGAAGCTGCAAATTAGGGTAGGCCCTTTGACCAATTCCTTTGTTTTTTTCTCAGAATTGCACATTAGCGCGTTACAACTTAAAACCAAATCTTTGATTTTTCAGAACAATCTTTTAAGGCGTTCACATACCCTAGCGTTACCGTCCAGTTCCAAGATTTTTTAATGTATTCAGAATCAAAGAACATCTGGTTCCAGGTTTTTGAAAATTTTCAAAGAACCAGCAGGTAGAATACCCAAAAGAGCCAATGAATTAGGGCAAGCATTGGACCAATTTATTTGAATTTTTAAAAGCTGCAGTTTACAGGTTAAAACAAGTTTGATGTTTGAGGACAATCAAGGGGCCCACATACCCTACCCCTTCATACCCACCGGTTCTTTCTTTGAAAAAAGAGCACACTGCCTAACACTGGTACATTTCATAAGCCAGGCAAAACCAAGAAATAGGGCCTGACTCTTTAATTCAAAAGTTGTCCATAATTGTCATATGCTATAGAGATTCCACCCTTCACCCGAAGCAACTTTGTTGGGTCAATTGCTCTTTCCTTCAGATGCATGTGAGTCATGCTCAGGCATATGAAACATGGTGAGGGTCTAGCAAGCAGTTTACAAAGTGCCTAATGATGTGGCGAAATCTCTGCCCCCAAGTGCCAATTACACCAGATAATGGCCATTGGTCAGAACCAGCCTCATAGACCAGCACATAAAACATTTTGAGATCTTGCAAGTCGTTTGCAAAGTTGCTTATGATGAGTCAGAGTCACTCACCAAGTGCCAATGAAGACAGATGATGGCCCCCATTGGTCAGAACCAGCTCCATCAAACAGCACATAGAACATGGTGATGTCTAGCAAATAGTCTGCAAAGTTTGTATTGATGCGGGTGAATCTCTCCCCTGCTGCCAATTACATCAGATAATGACCATTGGTAAGACACAGCTTGCAGCCACCTGCTGGTCTGGTGGGTCCTCCTTCAATGGCCATTCATGATATAGTCTTCATCAGGTTGACAGGTCTGTTTGTCTTCAGATACCACACCTACCTACTATACAACCCACTAGCCCTTACCTATGTACTGACCATCTGCATGAATCTACTGACATAGTAGCCACCTATTATCCTATCTACTATCATATCTACCTACCTAGCTTCTGGATCTACCCTTCACCAGTTAGGTTACCCAGGTGAAACCCAGCATCAACTCATCAACTCAGATGGGCTTCATCCAGAACTGAGTCACAACAAGCTTCCAATGGAAGATGCAAATCTACGTTGGTATACTACTCCTTACTAGAGATATCTTGCCAAAACAAAACAAGCTCCATTCGGACATGAACTATTGTGTCACAGATCATCTCACTTCTAGCTTGTGAGAACTACAACTGGTCTGACTTTCTTCCTTGCTAAAAGAATCTGCACACATTTTTCTCAACTGACAACTGCTGGCACATACTACATTCAAGTCTGCTCCTGCATTCAGACATTAACAAAAAGCCTTATCCAAGCGCTTCACAAAGTAGGAGCCAAAGAAGAAGAAAGAAACAGAGCTGCCAATCAGCACAATTTCCCCACATTAGGAGGAGTTCTACTTGGATTGCAAGAATCAAATGGTTGTTAAACATAACTCTACTATGAAGCTCTTCATATAGGCTCAAGAACTGAAAGACTAATGGTGCCTCTGCCCAAATCCCCCCCACAGTTGCTTAAAGATGCTAGCTACTACTTCTCCTAGCTGAAAAACACACTCAATGCCTAGATAAAGACCTCAGGATTTGCTGCAATAAAGAATGGCCTGACTGGCCAGACCTAAGCCTAAATCAGGTTCAGCAATGAACTAATTCAGCAAGAGTTGCTAGGGTACTCAACAGTGACTAATGATTGACTATAATCTACCTGTAACCAGCATACTGCTGGTTTGCGTAACCCCCCATACCCATCCACATGTTAGGAACCCCCTGACCCATTCCCATGTTCATGTTTGGAGCCATGTTTGGAGCCATTCCCATGGCCAGGTTTACACCCATTCCCATGCCAGGATTAAGTCCCATCTGTGGTCCCATACCTGTAACAGGTGCCACACCTGGTGCCATACCCATCCTTCCATTCATGGCTGCAGGTGGGGGAAGGGGTGGAGAGGGCAAAACACTAGCACCTGCTCTGCCAAGGCCAGATCCAACACCCATTGCTTGTCCCATTGATGATGCACCATATATTGATTTCCTCTCATCCTTCTTCTTATTATCAGATCCTCCCCATAGCTCATTCCGCAATGATGCATCTGTGAGTTGGATGCCCAAATCTGCCAAAGGATTCACTTTTGCTGCCAAATTCCAACACAAATTGAGTCTCAGTCTTTCATCCCATGCAAATAGGTCAACTACCACTGAATATGAGTCTGGAATTCCACTCACAGCCAATCCCAAAAGTACCTGCACTTGAAAAGACAAGCAGAAGAACAGCATAGTGACATGGAAATTCATATTGGAAGTTTATGCCAAATCTGTATCTTCGTGTGAGCAACTACATGAACCAAACAAAAGCCAAAAAATGCAGACCTTGTTGCCTACCCTAGAGTCACAAGCAATCCACTCTCAGAGCTTCTCATGGAGTCACTGAACAAAACAACCTGCACAGACTACTTTGGTGATTATCTATTCTATATCCAATCCAAGCTGGAATAAAAACTTGGAGAGGGAAAGAATAGATTAGAAATGACAGCAGAGGAGATTCATACGTCCAGCTATATTGAGGTCCACCAAGCCTGTGCTGAGAGTATCAGCCCATAAGGTTGACTTGAGTGGGGCAAAAGTTTTCTTTGGTTGTTGCTGAGGCTGCAACATGCTACAATTGATGCTAGGTTGCATCTGCATACTTTCCAATTGTGTTTGTTGGGTGTTGGTTGACAGACTGTTGCCAGAGGGTTCATTGTTACTGTAAGATTGAACATTGCTTGAAGGCTGAGTGCCGCCAATAGATTGGTTACCAAAAGATTGCACTTGCAACACCATAGCACCTTGGGAGAAACCACTCCCATTATTTGGTGCAAAATCAAAAGCAGGGGAAGCCTGAGGAGGTGGAAACATGCTTCCACCATTGTCATTTGAACCCCTTGATCCAAAAGATTCCAAGCTCTCTGCTGCAACACTTTTGGCAGGCAAAGTTGGTTGTTGAAATGCTGGTGGAGGGAATAGACTTGGAATGGATGGAGGAGGGGCTGCTTGCACTGCTGGAGCTCCAAACATGTCTGGGGCAGATGATGGGGCAGCCTGAAATGCTGATTCCCCAAAAAGGTCTTCACTTGGTGCCTGTTTGCATTGGCAGAAGACACCCACCCAATCATTGGAAACAAACCCAGTGTTTTGTAGATATAAATAAATCAGATGGGACTACAGCAGACCTAGTACAAGGTTCTATCGACCAGGCAGGAATGTGTAAAACATCATCTTAGAGCTAGAAGAAAGCCATAACAACTCCTACACAGTGAAAGCTGTCATTAGTGCAAAAAGAACACTGCAAAAGTGCAAACAGACACAAATTTTCATTACAACATACAACAGAACAGAGTCCCACAGAATCATATAAAGTTCAATAGACATATCCATGAGATTGCAGAAAACATTGCACCATAACACTTTCAAGTAATTATTGTGTCAGGTCCAGCAAAACTAAAACTAAAACAACAAGAATGAGTGCACCCATAACCTTATGGAAGTCCAGAACTAGACACTTCCAATACATATTCCTCATTTAGTATTTACCTGTAAAGTATGATTGGAACTGGTTGCAGGAACTGGAACAACCTCAAACCCAATGTCCCCAAACAAGTCTTCAATACCACCTATACTCTTTGCCACAGCTGGAGGTGCAGAAGATGGTACACTAGGGGCAGCTTCTTGAAAGAAACCATCCTTGGGCTGGCTTGCAGAAGAAGCTACAATGATGCAACACACATGGGAAGTTCAATATCAAACAAACATTGCAACAAACCCATTCAATCAGCATCCACAACTAGTTCTATTTCCGAACTATTCTTTAGAAAAGGGCTGACTGACAAACAGAAGCAAAATTGAAACCAGTGAGCTGTGACATGAACACATTATTTTAACAACTTCATATAACCAAAGACTGCAGCTTTCAGTGGCTGAATCCAGAAACTCATGGCCCATCAAAGTCTATCCTGCTCACTCAATATCTACATAATCATTGATTATTTTTTTATACTTATAAATTAAGTCACACCTGAATAGAAGTGAGGGAGGACCCAAACGTAATGAGGTTATAGAGATTTCTGTTTTGCTAACATCTTAGCAGACAAGGAAGAAAGAAAGAAAGAAAAAAAACAAAGACCCCACTCTTAAAAACAGAGGAAAGACATGGGGTGTGGTCTGAACAACAGTCACACGTATTCTCAGGGACCTTCAACAGCACTGACCACCTATCATAACATCCCCACTGAGTTCTTCGGCTCCTGACAGTGGATGGAGGTCAGTCGCACACATTAGCCACCATAATGAGTTTCTGTCACAAGACCAGTAATGATGGGAAGACTCAACCATGATGCTGGCTAGCTCAACAGAACATATAATAGAAGGAGATGGCCAAAGAAAGCAAGAATAAGAGAAACACAGAAAGAAGGAAAAACCAAAAAAAAACTCAAACAAGGAGAGAGTAAGACATCTATGAAATCACAAAGAAGGTAAAATGACAATGTGTGCAGTCATAACCTTATGAGAGTCACTCACAAAGTGACAGACCATCACCTTGACCACAAATAGCAGCGACGAGCTGCTGTGGCTACCCACTGACTTCATTAGCTCCTGATGGTGGGTGTAGATAAGTTACAATAACCCATCTGAAATCTGGCAAACCATTACACAAAATCATCAGCCTGAGTTTCTCTCACATTTCTGGAAGAGACAGGAAGACACAATCATGATGTTGGCTATAGCACTCAAGAGACATACCTAATGAAAAAAGTCAATAGTATCCTCATTTCAGTTGCAAAAAGCCTGTGAAATTAGCTTGTTTGTGTAGAAACAAAGATCTAAGCCAAAAACAAAGTGAGGCCAACATAGAGAGTAGTGATTGGGGCCTCCTGAACCCTGAACATATCCTTTAAGCTCACCAGTGGCAATTACTTGGATGCAGAACATCCAATAAAGCCACTGGAACACATTTATTTGAAATTGGAGAGAAATCTCCACAACAATAATTTGAAAGTAACATGACAATGAGTTGAAGTCATAACCTTATGGGAGTTGCTCACAAGGTGTCAGACCATCACATTACATCGCAAGAGAGTAACACAACAGAGAAAAAATTGGAGAACTTTAAGAGTACAATCTGTTGAGAACAATCCTGCTCACTAATTCATAACAGACTCCAAGTGAAAACACAAAGTACGGATACTTACCAGCTGCAGAGAAAGCACCTCGTGGATCAAAATCATCTTCATCTGCTGCCTGACTTGCAAAATAAGCACCCCCACCACCATGTTTACTGGCAACATCTTGGACTGTGCTAACAGCAGCCTGTGCCTGGCTGGATTGAGCTCTTGCAACTGCTGCAGCTACACCTTTACTATTAACCCTGCACAAACTCCAAAAGTCACTACAGCCTGCTGCAGCCAAAAAATGGAGGGGCAATCAGAGGTTTGTCCATTCACAATCCCTGACTAACAGGCTACAAAAGAGTGATTGATCAAGGCCCTCTTCAAGCAGCCAGGAGGATAGCCAGCATATAAGTACATGAGTGATCACTTCAATAAACCTGATGAATCTACTTAGATGGTTTCAGATTTTCACAGAATGTCTACTCGAGACTTTTTGTACTGTAGGAGAACATGCAATATGTGCTACAAAAATCGTGGCTGATGAGATGCTTGCCACCACCAAGGACATCCAAATTTTCTAAGTGAAGAGATGCATTCCACTAGTACCTGTCATCCTCCTGATCATCAGCTTGCACTGTGTCTTCATAGGCAGGAGGAGGAGCAGCTCTCGCATTGTTGCTTTGCCTGCCATTACCTACATAATGTCAGCCCAATGGTTTCAAGTACAGACAAAAAGTTGAGAATTGTCTTAAAAGTGTGTATTCCTGCAATCACTGGCAATTGACATCTCCTGGCTCAACATATTGCTAGCAACATCCCACCCTCAGTAACCACATGTGTCACAATAAAGTTTATTTCAGCTGATGCAATGTCCCTACCTCACACAGTTTGAATGTGAGGGTCTGATTGCAGATTATGTGGTTTCTGTGCATCTTTCACAAATTATATTAAAGGTATTCACCTATAATCACCAAGGACTCTCCATAGATACAGTTTTGAATGAACCTGAATAGAAACTGTGAGACAACTTGGTAATTAAGATGATCGGATTCACAACCAAACAAGAGACAACAACAGCAGGCTGAGAGAGGAAAAGAAGGAATAAAGCAACTAAAAAGAACAAATTAGAAGAATACTGCAGTGTGAACAATGGCGACAGTATCTTGAATATTTGAGTGACCATGAACAGCAACATATATAGCAGTGACTATCATAACATCCCACATCTTGCCTCAGTACCCAGGTGAAGTAGAGGCAAATGTCAGACATCAACCAACATACAGGTTACTGTTACAAATCTGCAGGCAATGGGAAGACTCAGGTGTGATCCTAGCTAGCTCACAAACTTTAAGATTAGGGAAATTTATGGGGGAAATGAGAGGTGTAAAGAAAAGAAGAGTTAAGAGAATAGACTGGAAGGACTAGGAATACACAACTTTGAAAGCAAAACCAAGGAAAGAAAGAAATGGGAGCCATCTTGCACCTGGAAGAAAAGTGACCCTCATCCTCATAGCCCCGATCTCGATCACGATCACTGGAAGCACCACTATCATACCTGTCAATGAAGCTTCCCTTTTTGCTATAAACTTCAATGTTACGGTCTCTATCCCCACCATATCCATCATCTTTGTGGCGGTCCTTCTCTCTTCCTGACCGGTCATCATCCCTATATCGATCAGTGTCTCTACGTGCCCCACCATAGCTGTCATAATCATCTCTTCCTCCACGGCTCCCCCCATAACTACCTCCATAGTGGTCATCATCCTGGTCACTATAGCCTCCACCAGTACTCGAGTATGTACTAGGTCTGAATGACATTCCAGTACTTGACACACCCCGATATCTGTGCAACAGTCATTTGTGTCAAATGACTAATGAGGACATCCATCCAAAGCAGCACAAGCAACACCAAGCACAGACTATACCAACCCAGTAGAGATCCCTTGCATGGTCTCAATTCAAAACCACCCCTCTACTGAACCTGCCATCAACAGAATTACTCCATGCAGGTTGCAGAATTTCCACTGACACACACACAATTCCCAAAATGCAGCTACTGTACCATACATGCCAAAGGTTCCCCTCAGCAACCCAAGCATTCTCTTTTGCAACAGCATCTTGACAACTACTTTAGGGATGTAATCATACAAAGAATAAAACTTTTGCAGAGAAGATCTCAATTCTGACAAAATGCAAAGGGAGGTATTAGAAAGGTTTCATGTACTTCTCTCTGTTGGCATTAGCCTTTTGTCTCACTTCGCGGATTCTCTCTTTGTCATTTATCAATGAGACAAGATTCTGGGCCTTTTTTCGTACATTGATTCCCTGGTCCTTGCCACTGGCTTCAATGTACTGGAAATCAACCAATGTCTGTAGAAAATACATCATTTGAAGTGTTTAAGAAACCCACACCATGAGAAGACAAACATAATTAGCTTAGATGCAGCAATTACAACATTTCTCTGACACATACCCACAACTATACATCTCTAAAGGAATGCATAGAAAAATCCACAATAATACTTTCAAGGTAGCCATTGTGTTAGTTCCAGCCAAACCAAAACAAGCATGAAAGAACAAATGTGGTCAGAACCTTGTGAATGTCCCTCATAAGTATCAGACCATCACCTTCAGGATGAATGGCAGTGATTAGCTGCCATTACTCACCCCTGACTTCATCACCTTCCAATCGTGGATGTAAAATAATCTGCCCTGAATTTCCATCACATTTTCCAGAAGCAATGGGAAGACTCAGACATAATGTCTGCTGGCACTCAAAAGGTATAGCTAAATAAAAGTCATCAATATCCTCATTCAAGCTGCAACAAACTTGTGAGGGTATACTTCATTTCATTTTAGCTTGACCTTGTACAAGCAAGTAACTAAGCAGTAAGATAAAGAGGTCTACATAGAGGGTAGTGATTGGGCCCTACTGCCCCTGAACATATCCTGTTAGCACATGACTAGTGACTTCATGGATGCAGTACATCTGTTTTAACAACTGGCAAAAGTCATGTATGGGATTGCAGGAAAAACCTCCACAATACCCACAACTGCACATGTCATTCACTAGTTCTAGTAAAGAATTAATTGTACTCTTGTCCTGAAGGCAAATTTTGGATAATAAGAACCAAAGAGGCCAGTAAGGTGTTCATTGACTCACCTGAATGTGGTAGGTATGCTCCCGAAGTTCATCTATGACCCTTTCTGAACCATTGGCAACCAAATATTCCAGTACTGTCAAAGACTGGCACACAATCACACAAACTACTATCAGGTCGGAGATATCTCCAGAAGCCATAATTCGCAGATCAGATCCAATGGAATTCTTCTAAACAAATTCATTTCATCTAGTGTTTCAAGATCATGAGAGACATGTGCATTTATCTCCTGGCTAGGACAAAAGCCCTTCCCATTCACCATTCCACAAAGCCCTTGACGCACACAACTGATTTCAATACTGAGATCATATCAAATTGACTGACATCGAATGATAAGTCCCCCCTTTCCACCTCCACTAGATCAGCACACTGAATAAAATCATATCATTACCTTATACACATGACGCCAATTTCTTCCAGTGTCATTCAGCCGCTTGTACAAATTTGCCATTATGAGCTGGTAGTCATTGCTGTATACCACAACAGGAAAGGAACACAGCAAATGGTCAAACCCACAGTCACCACCACATCAATGCAGCATTTCCTTCAAATTGATCTCTCCCCTGAGAAAATAAAGGGCTTTCAGTTAGGCTCTCACAAGTTGCGAGTAGCTTGTGCAATATCAGCCATAATTGTTCCATGAGGACCCCAAGGCTCATTACTTGTTGCTTCAAGGACCTGCAAAACAATCCAACTATTCTCTCTCTCTGAGTAATCATCTCCCAAGAATCACTACCCATTTCATCTTCTTTCTGCCACATTATCAGTGGCAGCTCAGCTTTAGAATGGATATATGTGGCAGCAAGATATGAGGATTTCATTGCAGATTTTATAACTGACTACCAGAGACAACAAGAATCGGATTGATTCTTTTGCACCAAATCAAAAGAGTCACTCTCTAGCAATTTGCTCTGCTCAAATGAGGTGGGTTTACAGAGAGGTGATTGAATCGTACTTTCACTTCAATCTCTGGAACCTTGAGGACCTTTTTGTTCACTTCTCTTTTCCTGCAACATATTGTCCCCGTAAGAGAAAACTCATTGTAAGAGATTTTTCAACATCTGATCTGCACAGACCTTAATAGCTTCTCGCTGTGGCAAGGATTTGAGATCCAGTATGAAATGTACAAGAAAAAACTCTCTCCCCCGTGGAATAGACAGATATATGGGAGAGCGAGTACTTCATGCATGAGAACAACACAGACTTCTAGTCTTGCGGTAAGTGCGATTGAGTTGCAATTCCTACTCAGAAACACAACTGAAGCAGTAGATCTGGCCTACACTATAGAGCTCGCTGATACATTCAAAACCGTCCAATGCATCATGGCATGTAACGTCATCGTCTTTTTGAGCTCTTAGAGATCTGCCTGCACTCGGGCCACCTTCAGATATATTCTGCTGGGTCTCGGACTGAACACCGCCGAGATGGTGAACGTATAAACACAAGTAAGTTTCAAGATCTCAAGGGCTGGAAATGTAGAAGAACAAACAAAGAAAGAGAAAAAAATCTCGAATACGAAGAGACTCCACAAAATGAGCGTTGTGTGCGTGCGTGTGGGGTAAGGGGCAGAGAGGGGGCACAACTGCGTGTGAAGACGGAGAGTTTGTGCGCTTACAATTCTCTTACTGTCTGATCGAAGACCTTCTTCAGATCCATCACTTCCCGATTCAACTTTCTCAGCAATCGGTACTGTATTATTCACTAGTTACGCACCGATTCGCCGCAAATTGCACGACCCTAGAACCCAATGCTCATCGCCATCGTGAGCCAGCTCGCTTCCCTCCGAGCACCAAATCTCCAGATCAAAAACCAGTACCAGCGAGAAAAGAGATACTCCGAGTAAAGATGGTGACCACCAAACTCCCAAAATAAAAAAAACACACGCACACACACCAAACAACAACAACCACAACAACCACAACCAGAAGCAACACCACTAATTCACTCCCGCACTCACCACCGCGCACCCTCCCGCACTTCCCCGCCGTCTCTTTCCTTCCTCTCTTCTTCCTCTTCTTCTTCCCCGCAGCAACAGCAGCGCACCTTGCGGGCAGATCGGGGAGGAAGTTTTCCATCTGCCCAGAGACCAGCTCATTCAGACCAGCTGTCGCTAAGCTGCCAGGGACGGATTACGTGCTATATGGATGAATCTAGTTATTTATAAACTCAACATGGATGAATAAATTCACGCACTCATGAATACAAGGATGAAAAAAATCCTCGTTGTCCATAACTGTAGCTTTATAATACTGCTCGTTGCTCGTCGAGTGCCTAGTGCCTACCATTCGCACGCTAGCCCACATCCACATCTCTCATCCAACATTACCTAGATGATGATGATGATGATGCTGGAATTTGAATGAAAAAGTGCACAGGATTTGAAATGCTGACAACAAGGATGCTGATTACGTTCCACGTAGATGAATGAACTAACTCATTAAAACAAGGATGAAACACATCCTCGTGGTTAGTAACTGTAGCTTATAATCAGTTAATGCTCGTTGAGTGCCTACCATTCGCACGCAATCGCAGCTATAAACGACATCAGCCTCTCTCATCCAATGGCTGACGATGAACTGGAATTTGGATGAAAAAGTGAAAAAGAATGAAATGTTGATACCAAGAGCGCAATAATGGAGTGAAGTTTTTCTTTTTTCTTTTTTTCTTTTTTGGGGTTTTTCTTTTGGCGGATGCAATAGTGAATGATTGCACTCCTCTCTATAATTTGAAACCAAATTCGAAAGACCCCCTATCTTTTCTTTCTACTTCATCCAATAGATGCTGCCTCATGTATTCATCCATTAAATAATCCATTAGATAATCATTTTGTCGTTTATTATTATCCATTAAATAATGACTTACAGTGACGGTCAGTCTCCATGGTTTTTTTTTTCCCCCAATTTTTGTGGTATCAAAAATTTGACAAATTTTCCCCCAACAAATAGCAAAATTGGTCAAAATTGCACTAGAAAAACCAAATTTTTCCCAATCTTTTTGGTTGAAAAAGCAACAATATTAATCAGCATTTATTAAATATAAGCACATCAATACAATTATCACACATTAGATAGTCATTTAATCACCCATTGAATATTGGGTCAATAATCTAGATAATTTCGGTTGCATGAAGTGATAATTGACCCTTGATTAAATGGACACAACTTAATTTTCCATGTGTAAAGTCGTCAAATTTTATTTTTAGAATTAAAAAGCATATCGAGAATAATAGTATAATTACGGAATAAAACACTCCACTAATATGACATTAAGGTGACTTTTTTTCCTTTTTTCTTCTGAAACATTGATTATATATAGTTTTTAATTTGCTTGATTTTGTTCTTTTGATGCATGAAATAAGGTTATTTGGATTCTTTTCTTTTCTTTTGAATGTATATGTCTACCTTTTCTTTTTTCTTAAATATATTTCATTTAGGTTTTAGGATAGTTTCAACTTCCCCATCCCACCCACACCCATCCCCACCTTTTTAAAGAAAAAATATTTTTCATGTTTTTTATATTTTCCCAAAAGACATGAAATGTTATGGGTAACCAATAAATAAAATATAGAGATAAAAAATAATGAGTCACGTGAAAATTCAAAACATTTAAGAAATAATCTCCTTTAAAGGTTTAATGAAAGCATTTGAACATTTAACCTGCATTTATTAGTTGAGCAAAGGAATAGCATATTGACCAAGGGCAATCAAACACTATAATTGGTTTCCATTTAGGTAATTCCTTTACCATCATCAAGAACCCCATTCCCATGTGGACATGACTTGGGAATTGGAAACCTATAAAATCAACACCAAAGATATAATGTTCATAATAAAAATTTGAAATGAAAAGGAAAGTAGGAAACAAAATTTAATGAAACAAAATTCTAAAAAATTGAAAATTAATTTCACAGTGCACACATGTTTTAAATCATTCATTTATCTTCAATGTGCCTTCTTTGGGATTTGAACAAAAATAGAATGCAACTTTGATTCTTTGAAGTTCAACCATACTTCAAAATTGCAACAATTCAATTTTTGGAGTTGTAGTGGACCTTTACACATTCATGTTTCATCTTAAACATTATTGTTTGAGATTAATTTTTTTAAAATGAAGTTTGATTATACTTGTGTTGGGTATATACAACATTTAACAACTATAATTTAAGATTTAAGAATATCATGATTCATCAAAATTGAAATTTAACATATCCAAATTTTATGATAACTAGCTTTTAATAATTTAAATTGCAAGTTTTCTGCTAACCAAAAAAAGGAAATTAAACTTCAAATTTCAACAATGAAATGATTTGGGAAATCAATAACTAAAGTGAAAATTAAAATTAAAAAATCATTTGCTTTTATATATTTGGTTTAAATTTGTAACCAAAAAAGAAAAGGTTGATTAAAGACTTGTACAAATCATATGTGGTTTATAATAAGGTTTGGTTTTAAAACATTTATGATTTCTTTGAGGGCAAATAAATATTTATTGGGTAAACATTTGTTCAATGACAACAATCGCAACAACATGGAACTTTTGAAGGGCAAACAATTGGAACAGATCCAAGACAAATTCATTGAAATGAACTCTCCAAATGTTCATAACCTTGTTGCTTCATTTAAACATCATCCAAAAGGAGGCTACATTAACAACATCCTTGAAGTAGAGTTTAAGAGGCATTACGATAACATCCAAGAATGTTGTTTTTCAAGGCAATTTTTTGGACAAAAAATTTTCATCTTCAAGATGTTGATAGGGTTGGGAATGGAACAAGCTTTGGTTGCACAAATGCAACTTAAAAGAGATTTAGAGAATTTTTGGAAAATGTTTGACCATGTTAAATGTGTTGCCAACTAAATGACAATAATTTGTCAAGTATATGATCTAACCTATTACAAAGTCATGACCATTGTAGTTTGCAACATGCAATCTAAAAACACTAAAATGTAACAAATCATGTGAACAAAGCTAAACAACACAATGGTCAAACATGAGTTTGCCAAACCAAACTTCAAAGGATTCATGGTAGACAATGTGTAAACAAATTGGAATGTTATGAGAATCATTTATGGTTCTAAAGTTGTGAATGTCAAGATGGTTCACCAAAAGCCTACATGTTTGTTCCATTGGACTTTATCATTTGATAAGCATACCAAACCATTAAGCAAACTTAAGTTATAAGATCAACACAAGGCATTATATTATGAATACAAAAATACCATGTCTTTAGAAGAGGTAGCCATTCAATAGGCAACGATTTGTTGTTGGTTGCTTTAGTCCAACACTTTGTGTGAAACTAAAACTCACAAGTTTGACAATTAGCTTAGCTTCTAGCATTTTTTCATTAGAAAATGGGGCATTAGACAATGGGACATTTTTGCACTCATGGCCCATGTAATAATTTCTTTTGTAGATTATGTATAATGAATTTTTTTTATCATCTAAATTGTTTCACTTTTTGGTTAATTTGGTTTTGCTTACATTTGTAGGAATTCAAATGTCGTTGAATGGAAAGTTGCCAACTTGCAATGTAATAGAAATTGTGCATAGCGTCTGGTTATAGTAGCTAGGGAAATATGGCACCTCCTTGTACACAACAACATGCAACGACTATGTATGGTCTTTAAAACAATCCACATTAGATCAACATTACTTACAATGTGGTCCATTTAGCCATGGACTTAACATTAATGAATTATTATAGGGCCCACATGTTAGAGGATCCTACCAAACTTGCAATAACCATTGCAAATTATGCCTTTAGGTACTCATTCACAACACGGACTTTGCACCTAGAAGGTGAAGAGGTTCAACTTAGCCAAGCGTAATGCTAACTATTTTCTAGGGGTAGATGATGATTCACATAAACAATCCATTGTGTTAAATTCTTTCATCCGCATGTGGTTTTTCCCCAAGTCAACCCAATAATATCAATAATCACATCCATTGGTCTACACATCCATTGGTCGCTCTACAATTCATGTAATATGTTACTTATAGTTTCTGAAGTTGGTTAGATGTGTTAGGGGTTATGTGTAAGGATGGCTTGTGGCATATCGATAAATGCCCACCTAGTTCCACAATTCAATGTTTTTCAATGCAAAAAATTCAAGTATCAAGTGCACAACAAATATTAATAAATATAAAATGAAAAGTGAGGTCCTCCAACTCCATGTTATTATGATTTTGGGGTTCAATTTCAAAGTGGAGTTCTAGAACATCACAAACATTGGTTTTATCATAATAATTTAAACCATTGTGTGGGTGGGACTATGCAAAAGTTTGTTGTTGTTAGGCCACAAATTTTGAACATGGCTAGTTCAAGAAAGTGTCAACTTGACTCAAAAAAAGGTATCATGTATGGAAGACGCTAGGTTTCTCTTTAATTTTGAACACAAGAACAACCATCAAAGTTTATTTAAAGGTCAACTTTTTATTAAAAACAATTCAAATTGCTTATTTGTTTACATACATAATCTTTTAGGCTTGTAAATTTAAGTAATTGACCTATAATTATTGGTGGCAAGAAGGTGAGAAGGCCTTTAGTGTTCAAATTAAAACAATAGCACACCAACAACTCGAAGGTCAATAAATTATTTACATAAATGATTATTTTTCCCCCATGTTGATGTTTAGCCACCAAGGTATGGACAAATCTACAACATATTCTCTAACCACAAACATTTATGATGTGATAGTTAGAAAATACCTATGTTGCTCATGCATATATTTTGTTGTATTGTCAACAAATTTTTTTAATGGACATGGGGCATGGGTGTAATGTAAACACGTGTATCATATCCTACAAAACATAATGTATTGTGGGCATAGTGAAAAGTTCATTCATTATCCCACATGCATGGAGTGGGGACAAGGTTCAACGTCTATTGATGCACGTTAAAACATGTGACAACCAATAATATGATAATAAAATTGCATGTGCATCAATCATCTTGTGTTTTCTTCATTTACACAATTCATAGGAGAATGTGTACAAAAGTATAATTGACCATGTTGAAATTAATAGACAAGTTCAAAAGATTATTTTAAAAGAAATAATTTACTACTATGCGGTTAAGATATTCATTTTTTTACTATGTTATAGTTCCATCATTCTTGGAGGAACTAGATTATTTCATTTGTGATGAATGTTCCGAAGATGTACATTTTGGCTCTATAATACAATTTGGTGATATTGTGAACATTTTTTGTTACATTTGTAATCGAATTTAGTTATTTAAGATCTTTAATTGAACATTTCTATTCTTCAAAACCCTCCTACATTAATGTTGCAAATCACAAGCACCATTTGAACAAATAAATACAATGACTCAAATAATAATATATATGTTTTCACACAAATGCTTGTCAATGTGGGAAAATATTGTGGGTTTCATCAAGGAACAATTTGCCACATCACAAAATGTAAATCCACATGGCATGATAATATTCTAACAATATTCCTTCTTGCTCTTTTGAGCCCACTTAGTCATTCATATTCATCCATTCATTGTTCGCCCACTAATGTCATTGATAATAAAAGTGTGATGGTAATGGATATTAACAAAGAAAAAGCCATTTCTGTAGGGTCATAAATGGGTAACTTAAGTTTTTTTTTTACAACACATTGTAATATTCATGCTAATTAATATTGGGTTTTCTATGGAGTTCATTGGTATGTATATATATTGTGGGCCTATTTTTTGTTGTTAGTTCTAACATTAGATCACATGCAAAACATGTCATTTAGTCAAGTCTATAAGTTACTTTGGTTAGTTGGTATCCTGAACTATCCACTTTATCCTAACTTCTAAGGCTAGTTGTTCACAATTTGTTGTTATCTTGATATGTACATGGTTTTACCCCAATTTATGTAGTTAATTGTTCAACTAACACAATGGATTTTCATAGTCCATTGTTCAATTAACATCGTATATTGCATGAGCAACATAGAGAATATCATATGGACATTGGGAGTGTTTGCCAATATACGATCCTTTGAAACATCAATGAAGATATCACAAATTGTGGCATTGAAAGAAGCAAAAGGCATGAGAATGTGGATTAACTTGCATCATATGTCCATGTGCAAATTACAAGGGGGGCTAGCAAGGAACATGCATTTCAATTGTGTAGGAACATCTCCAAGGTTCATCATGGCCAAAATCCAAATATGCAAGTTTGGATAGGCCATGGGCCCCACGATGAAACAAAAATTGAGTTGGAGTTTGCATTTAAACCACAATGCATATAAGGTCTAAATGGTGCAGGCATAAACCAAGATTTATGGTGGGGGAACATGTTCCATGATGCCTTTGCTACACCAACTATGTGTGTTCATAATGATGGAGGACCATTATTAGATGGTGACATTGGTGTCCCAATTGTGTCAATACATGATGATGTGGTAGGTGTTGATAATGATGGAGGCCCATTATTAAATGGTGACATTGGTGTCCCAATTACATCAACACATGATGCAGTAAATGTTGATAATGATGGAAAACCACTATTGGAGCATTAGATTGGTGCCCTAAACAAGTCAACAAATGGTGGTGTAAACACCAACAACACCATGCAACTTGAGGAGGAGGTTACTTGTCTTGTCCAAGAAGCACTTGCAATGGTAGATGAAGTAGGGTTTGAACCTCCATCGATGGAAGAACAAGGGAATGTAGTCCATGGGGTAATGTGAAAACTTTTCTTGGGAATGTGGAAAGCATTGATGGGATGGGAGATGGTCTACATGTGGGTAGTGGCAATTGGATTCCTAGTGTGTTTGAATTGAATGAACCGTGTTGTCCGTTTTTCCCAAAGGCCAAATGTTCCAAATTGTCAACCACATTAACATTGATGAACATTTGTATGATTCAATAGTTTACACAGATAAATTTATGGATGAATTAATGTCTCTTTTGCACAAGTTCAATTTCCCAACAAAAAAATGTTTTCCACTTAAATAATATCATGCAAAAACCTTTACAATAAAGATGGGCATGGAATACAAGTTCATAAATGTTTGTAGAATGAGTTGCATCTTGTATAGAGGTGTATATGTTGACCTTCAAGAATGCCCAAAGTGTGGCCTACCTAAACACAAACAAGTCGGGTGTAATCAAACCCCTGCAAAGGTTTTATGCCACTTTTTGATCATACCATGGGCGTAACGATTTTATTTTTTACTTGTCATATTAAACTTTTGGTATGGCATCATGAAAACAAAAGCAAGAATGGTTTTGTAAGACACATGGTCAGTTACAATATGTGGAAACATGTTGACAACATGTGATTTAACTTTACATTCAACCCAAGGAACATACAGTTTGGGCTATCAATAAATGGGTTCGACCCATTTTCTAAAAAATTATGTATTTGGTCCACATGGCCAGTTATATTATTGATGTACTACCTATCGTTGTGAATGGCAATAAAATAAAATTTCATGTTTATATCATTGCTCATTTTGGGTAAAAAAAAGGAAATTTGATAACATTGACATGTATTTATAGCCATTCATTGAATAACTTTTTAAAAAATGGAAACTTAATGTTCCAACAAATATGATTTTGCCAAAACACCCAATCAACAATTATTCAACTTGTGAGCAAGGTCATGTGGATGATTCATAACTACCTAGGGTACAACTTCATTTTGAGATGTGTGTATTAATTAAGGGTGCAAAATTTGCCCTTTTGTGTAGGCTAAACATTATTTCTAAGTATTCAAAGTTTTTATCAAAATGTGTGTATTGTGATTTTAGGAAGTGGCTAATAGAAAACCATCCATATTGTCATCCTCAAAACAAAAAACCTTTGATGGCAAGGTGGATAATGGATTGTAGCCACCTATGCTAGCAACTGAGGAAATAATGTCAAATGTAGTAAATCAAAACCATGGTTAGATGTTGGCTTCATATATGGGGCACAAGGTGGTCGATTCAAAGAACATGGTGTGAAGCGAAAGTCCATTCTTTATGACATGCCTTACTTTGGGGTGAGTGTATTCGCAATTGTTGACTATCTTAGTAAGCATATGCATTAATGTAGTAAATAACTCAATTGGTATAGTGAGGAAGTAAAGATTCATTTGAAACCTTTTTTAATTTGACTAATCTAATGAACATTACAACCAACCCAATTGGAATAAAAATGTTTTAGTAATATTGACCATAATATAATGCCTTATTTTGGCATGGTGTATGCATGGACATGGACTTGTAATTAAACATTACTTGGATGGCATGCATGTGGAAAAAATTGTGTGAAAATGTTGTGCAAACCATTTTTGGTACAAAGGATACCATTGTAATCGGTCCATATTTAGAAGAATAATAAATAAGGTTTCACCTATGGTTGTTTCAAGACCCACATTCCCTTGATAGGTGGATGAAACCAATAGTTTTTTATGTAATAAAAGTGAATGAATTGTAGGTTTTCATTCATTGTTTGACATCATTGCGAATGCCTACGAACTATTAGAATGCACTTTTGGAACATGTTGCAAACAACATGTTCTCAAACATGAAGGTGCATGATTGGTATTTATCTATGCAACGATTAATTCCATTATACATTCGTGGACTACTATATAAATTGACCCGCTTTGCAATTATGTGTTATAATTATATTCTTATGGGGTGTATTCACAATTGGGGTACCAAAAATGAACGACTTGTATTCAAAAGATTACAAATGACAACTTTAGACTTTTTTAAATCTTACATTATTATAGTTATAGTGGATTGTTGTATCCCAATACATAAAATGATGTATTGTTAAATTAATAAAAATATTCTAAAATAATTTGGATACAATGTAAATGTCATTTTGAATCATGTACCTAATCTTAAATTGGATTATTCAAAATTTTTCACTTAAATTTGTTTCAAGTAAATGTTGTTTGCAAAAAGGAGCCCCATAAAGGTCTTGTAATTTTTTTTTCCTTTTTTTGGAACCCCAACTATGAATAAGCCCTAGGGGCATATGTGCCGAGGTATTGGATCTAACAATTATGAATAATTTGTAAGAAGATGTGGTAATAACCATGTGGTGGAAATGGCCATGCCACTCACCTTTTTGACATAATGACACACCTAGTCCTTCACTTGGTGGAGGAGCCAAATATGTGTGGCCTACATACAATGTGGATGTATAACATTGAATGAATAAACAAGGGATTGAAAGGATATGTAAGGGATATGGCATGCCTTAAGGCTTCAATTTTGATTGGATAGATCATGGAAGAAACAATTGGATTGGTTACCAAGTATATGCAACAATGCCAATCACTAATAAGGTAGGTGTGGGATTCAGATGAAAAGGAAGGTGTCATTGGGGAGGTTTTTTAAAGTGCACCCATTACAATAAATCTTACATTAACAATGTGAGATATGGCGTATTAATGCAATGTTATGGCTCCTTGGGTGAAGCAATGGGAGGATTAAAAACTTGCATCCCAACATGTATTAACATCATTGTATTTCATACATTGCCTATGTTCTAATTGTAGCAATTGATTAAAGTTGCAGTATCAATTTCATGTCAACTACATGCCAATTTTTGTGGTCAATTTATGAACATAAGGGCCAACTACTTTCCAACTCTTTTAATTGGCAAAATCAACTCAACAAAAATGTGTCAATATGTGTTATGTGGGAAATATGAAATGGAATGGGTTGCCAACGTGGTGCATGGCATTCCTCCCTTTGTTTGGGTGATAGAGACAATGTTGCAACATCAACATGTGAGGGCCACATTGGATGACCTAAATGTTGTAGCATTGTCCATTGCACCATGCACAATAGTAATAAGCTACAACAAAATCAAAGCATAGGAGAACCATTTCCATGTGGACAATGTAACAAGCAAACACCAAGTCTTATGACATGGGTGGCATCATTTTTCAACCACAAGAATCATGACACCAATCAGCATCCAACCGAATAATTATAATAGGTTGGAGTGTTGAAATATATTTTGGAATTAGACTATGGCATTTATCCACATCAATAGTTTGTTTTGGTGTGATTAGGTTTGAAATGGCTTAGATAGTTGGGGTGACCCAATTTACAATTGAGAGGATGATGGATTAATGGTAATTTTTGTAATCTTTTGCTTAGGGGCAATGAACCATTTGTCTTTCCTTCACAGATGTAACAAGTTTTTTAATTTGTTGACCAAAAAACCCCCTGGTGGAAGGTTATGTTAGATAAAGAACCATAAGTCAATGCATGTTTCTTGACACCTATAAAGAATACATAAGTATAAACTATAATGCCAATATGTTGGGCCCAAGTGAAAACACATTATGGGTGAACCACTTTTCACCACTTTTCACCCAAAAAAGTGATGTATAACAAGTATGATAGGTATGTAGTAAGCTAAAATGTTGATGGCATCTTTTGGAAACCCTAAACATTTAAAAAAACTTTTAAATGTGCATGACAACATTTTGGAATTCAAAGTTCATTTTGAATCAAAGTTAAACTTGATCCAATGGTTGGATAAAAACAATGTGCATAAAATATATAATGTACATATTTTTCAATGGCCATATGGCCTCATGCTTGTGCTTCATAACACATTACCAAACCAATAATAATAATAATAATAATACAATCTCACCAATAAAATTTCCTCCTTTTTTCTTAATGTAATGTTTTTATAAAAATGTATTATGCATTTATTGTTTAAGAAATGCAAAAGACATACATTTTGAATGGATTTTCAACCAAAACTCTTTAATTTATAAATTTAGTTGATGTATATCAATATCATTTGCCACAAAAAAAATATTACAAAACTCGACCCATAGCCTTAGTTTTGAAGTATATTTACAATTTTCATACTTTGTGATGCATTTATTTCAACACAAAATTCAAATATACTTTTGTTAAGGGATGAAATTGTCACCCCCAATCATTACCGTCCTCCAAGAATTAGGACCAAGGGGACAACGTCAACACTTTATTACTCAACAAAAAGAAACTACTCTCATTAACTTACTTTACTACAAGCACTCAAATAGTAAGTAATAAGTCATACAAAAATGAATGAAGAAGGTAAGGCTATGATGTCCAATAACAAGCCTACCCTCTTATAAATAGTTTAATCTAGGGGGTAGAGGGAGAAAATAAAGAATGGCAACATGAAAAATGGTTAGAACCCAAGAATAATTACTCTCCCTAGCTTTGTAGTACCTTCAATGCCCTTAGATGTTGCTAGTGGGGTTTGTAGACCTTTTACCATTACTATCCTTCCTCTCCCATGCATGTAGGTCCCTTGATGGCTCTGCCCACCACATGTAGCACCTCATGAAGTCCCCCCTCACCTTTATATTGTCTACAACTAACTGTTTTCCTTCATAGCTTGTGCCTATCGCCTTCTACAGTACCTTTTAGTTTGTGGGCAACTATTTGTTGGTCTTTTACCCTTGCTTTCCACCATCAAGGATTGGCTTGCTATCCTCCTATGGCAGCCGGTAATTTAGTGTTTTTGAGGCCATTTCAAATAAACCTCCTACTTGTACAATATCAACTACTTTACCTTCCACACTTTTTAATAGAATAGAAATACAACAAAAGATATTCAAATCCTTCAACTATCTTCCATTAAGATCACACACAAAGTACATACACATTTATCCATTCCTCACACACCTCTCCATGAGAATCCGTCATTCCAATGTCCCACTACAAAAGTCTTGAATGACATAAAAGTCCCCAACACTTTTTCTAATCCTTTTTCTTGACAAACCACACAAGGCCCACATTGACTTCTAGAAAATAAGGTCTTTATCCTAATTCATTCTTAGAAATTTCTTAGATGATTGGGTGAATTACCCCCCAACCGCTCATTAACTAGGGCTACCTAATCCCACTAGCTTCACCCCTTGGGTAAGGGATGGTAAGTCTACCACTTGTAATTATTAGTTACTAGGAGGCCTGTGAAACTAGCTAATCTAGATATTTTTACCCGTTAACAATTTCATATGTTTAAGTTTGTAAAATTTGTTGGAGTTTACTAGTTTAAATCTAACCTTGACGCAATATATTTGAAATGAACAAAAATAATCCAAGATGTGATCTCCACATGTACCCAAAAAATCAAATGTAATTTTTTTGTTTTTGTGACTACATTTTTTGGGGGGCCTAATGTGTTTTCACCCATGCATGAAATGTTGTTCCAAATGCCATTACATTTCCCAATAGGGTAGGTGCAATATTGTTATCTAGAAAATAATCAGTATTACTCGATGAATCAAAACAACTCAATATTAAAAGAAGAGCCCATGCATCAAGTTAGATAGAAGATAGGTGGATGGTTCAATCTACAAATGCATATTTGGGTAATGATTTAAGGTGAGGAGTACAAAATTAGGTTAGTTCACGTACTAGACTTGTTAGGTGGTATATTGAAGCATATGGTAAAAAAATTGGTACAATACACAAAATAAGGTTTTGTGTAAAGTTGTTGAACCTTTTTTTAGTCCAATGGGGTTGTTGGACTTCATGGTTCAAAATTGATTCAACTTAGTTATCTCTAATGAAACAATAGTCATTGAGCAAAAAAATAGTCCATGAAATAAACAATTGTTTATGTCTTTTTTAAAAATGAGTATGGAGGGTTTGTTTGGGAAGGCCAATCCTCCATAAGGTTGTAGGATTGAAATGTTGCATCTTCATTTGCCTGCTTGGGAGACATTATCACATTCAAGTTCCACCATGAGTGTCCTTGGATTGTGTCAACATGTAATGATCAAATAACCATCCAAACATGGAAATAACAATCTTATAGTTTAGTTGACCCTCACAATATTTGGATTGGTATAAAATTTATTTGCAATTCCCAAAAAATTAATGCTTGAAACACAAATGTACATTCCATTTCATCCATGCACCATCTTAATATGTCAACCAACTATAAACGACATTGGTCAACTCAAATAGTCACATGCATGACTTGTAAAGTTGTGACATTTCTCAACTGAAAGGGTGATGTTTGATGATGTCACACTTGAATTGACCCATTTGACATTTGAATAAACTTGGGAAGTTAACAATGTTACCTTACCTAGGGAGGGGTAGTCTCCCATTTGAAGACCATTTCTAACTTTTGACCATCACAATCAACATTTCAACTTAATTAACAATTTTTGTTCAAACATAAATAAAAATTATTTGCAATTGGAAACAAAATGTAATTGAAAGTTGCTTAATCAAAATTAAAGGGCATTTTCCTTCTAATGTCCAATTCTTTTGGTCTTTGACCCCTCCTTCCAATGTTATAGCTTGGAATGTGGGGTTGATTAACTATCTTTCCTTGGTTTTTATTTATGTCAACAAGTTGTTAACGAAAAATGGGGCTATGTTTTTATTCCATTCAGATGATCTTCAAGTATTCAAGGAAGTTTGGTCAATTTTGGAGAATTATTCATCATGCATATGGATGAAATGGGATGTAATCAATTCATTGCCTTTTATAGTAATGAAATTATTTCAGTTACGGTATTCTACACTTCAAGTTTCAATCCTTCAATAATTGCTTGATTATATTCCATTATAAACCCATCTTCACAATCCTTGCAAACTTTCATGAACATGGTCACTGTTATTATGAAACATCCCTAAATGTTCAAATTCCTCCCCTTCCCCCCCTTTCAATGATATTTTGAAGAAAGAGGAAGATGTCTTATACAACTAGACAAACAAAAATTCAATGACCAAGTTGAAGAATGGGATGCCTTTTAGAGTGGCCAAGGAGATTCATGTTTTCACACTCTAGGTTTTCATGAAAACTTGTTATAAGTTGCAATGATTTGTTGTGGATTCATCTTCATCCATTAATATTTACTTCTTTTACCAACTCTTTTTCCCTTTGAATTTTATTCAATAGAATTTATTTTTCTAAACAATGTAATTTATTGGAGGCAACAATATCAAGGCATGCCATGATTTCAACCAACATATTCTAGCACTTGAAGTTAAAAGTGAAATCTTCACTAAAGTTTTTGAACCTCTTTATGAATTGTACGTTTTTGAATTTCAAGGAGGAAAATATTTTTGTACATAACCTTATCACAGTTTCCCCTTCTAAAAAAAAAGAACAAAGTTTATTTCCAATTACGAGTAAGTTTAACATTAAAAAAAATTTAATTTGATTTTTTTTTTCCAATGAACTTTCATTATTATGCTTAACTTTTTTCTTTGCCATTAACAAATTTGTGCTTCCACTAAGGCCCAAGAGCTTTCCATTATTTGCACATGTCAACTTTCTCACTAGCCTTTTTTCTAGCCCCTTGTTGCTTCCATATGTTATATTAGGTGCAAGTTTTGGGGTGTATGGCTTCACCACCTTCCTCTATTGTTTCATTTGGATATGACATTGGAATTCTTGAATATATTGATTGTGACGCTTTGCATTGAGTTATGTTAATGCTTTTTCTTTCTTTTGTTTTTTTCTTAGACTTCAAAGGTGGATGCTATCACTACATGGTTCAAATGTTGTTCGGAGAGCTTTGGTTGTTTTTCAGTTTTTTGTGTCCAATTGCATTTATAGCTCTACAATTAAGAATTCCAAAATTCCTTTAGTTGACATTGGAATTCATGTTTGGATTTCAAATGTTTATTTCTTCAAAACAAGTAATCAAACAATCCACACCACATATATGACTATCCCAAAGCTTGTGCAAAAAAACCTTCATGATTACATACAACATCCTCGTTGCAATATTATTTCCTTCAACAACATTTTCCTTTCACATTGGCCTTCAAATATTAATTAAATTTGTCAACATTCCTAATATATTGAACCTTGGAAAGATTGTTCCATTTTGGGCTTTACCTTTGGTCTAGTCCCAATTTAGCTATACCTTATTACATATTCATCAACAATGTTTGCTTGAACTGCTTTTTATGCATAATAATTAAATGATGATTGTTATTCAGTCAATATTACTTAAAAAGTTAGGAAGCCCTTGGCATGGAAACATTATTCTTTAGTCTTGCACACGATCCTAGATTTTTCAAGGATATATTGAAACAAGTTCACAACTAATGTGTTGCAACGTTAAATGTGAATAATAATTACACATTGATTGTCACTATATAACTATAAACACAACTTTACACCATCAAATCTAGCCACTTCTCTTTGGAAACTATTCTTCAATCTTCCACATAATATTATTGATGTATTGAATGCTAAACAAGTTGTGTTTTTCTTGAATTTTCATTCTTCCTTGCAAGTCGCATTGTATAATATACTTGTTTTTTTCTCTTGATAGACAATGGGGCAAGGCATTGCAAAAACATTATGTGCAAGTATATTGTATACCATAGTCAACTATATACCATGAATTTTAAAAATTCCATTGGCTTGCAAAAAAGAGAAAATTAAATCTTCCACACAACTTCCTTTCATTACATTCAATATTGTGAACATGGAGTACACATCTACAATATTTATCCCTATGGATGGGCGCTTTGTAATGTGGCTTTTAATGTTAGAGATCCAACTTGCACATTTCGTCTATGAATTTTATAGAACTCATGGGAGTAGTCATGGGAATAAGCCCAGCAAACCTAATATGCTAGGTAAAAATTCACCCGCAATATCAAAGTTTGTAAATATATTGGTAAAATAAAGTTATAATGAGATAACATTACCGTAGAGACTAAAATGAAGAATGAATGTGACCAATTTTGCAATTAGATGTTCAAATAGTTGCAACATACTTTGAACTTCCTCTCATTCACCATCAACCCATTGTTCAAGATTTCCCTTACATGTTTCCATTTCACTACAATACTATGTTCTCAATGTAATAGGGAAGATTTACAAATTTTGAGACATGGCATATGCACTTAAACAATATAATGATGGATCAAATTCACACACATACTAGAATGCAAATGGGTTAATGGAAAGAGGGCACTACTCAAAGGGGAGGAACAAGCTCTTCTCTATCATGCAATCTATGCACTTCAATGACAAACTATTCATTAAGATCCCATCTTTAAAACCATTAAAGTTAATCAAGATTTCATTTAAGTTGGTGTTTAATGAACAAAAATATCACAATTTTAGATTGGTTGTGAATCTAACGTCAATTTATCCAAAATTCAATAAAACATTGGCATTCCACATGGATGCCAAAGAGGTAGCTGTAGTAAGCCCAAAAGGGACAAACCAATTCTTGTGTTGAAGACTGACAACTCAAACCAAACAGTTAGAAGAAGGATGCACATTGAGAAAATTGTGGATGTAGCATTTCTGCACAAAAGCCTCTATGAACAACTCTACAATGACATGAGAGGACAACTTAGGTACTAGCACCACTTATTGCTCCTAATCCTTATGAACATGCATGCATTGCTTTTAACAACATTTTAAAAATACATTGACACATTCAAGTGCACATGAATAAGTTGCATGATTGGATACCACAATTCTACTTGCTAGACCATCTTCAAATCGCACTCAAGTTTCAAAACCAAATCTGATTGCAAAATTCAAGAAGTTCCAATCCCCCAAAAAGTCACTTGAAAGAAACTAGTGCCATTGACACAACACCGCAAGGATTGTAACAATGCATTGAAACAAAGAAAACAAATGTTGAGCACAATGATCAAACCAGGAACACGATATGAAGGAGGGGGCACACGTGTGGAAGACACTTTACTTCACTTACACCTTTTGTTCAAAGTTCCCAAGCTTAGTAGTTCATTTTTCATCCAAAATATCCATACAACAACAATCCATCATCATAATATCCAATTGATGATGAAACAATGGGCAAACTAATACACACTAAGCAAAATGATATGAAACCAAACCCACCACCTTGATCATCTTCCTCAATTGGCAAAAGCTTCAATCTACTCCTATGATTTTAACACAAAGCCCATCATAGTTTCAGAAAGACTGGTTGAATCCAAAACTATTGTCATCTGTGCAGGTGGTGTCCAATTATGTCATGTGTAACTGTTGTTGTCACGTCACTAGCATTTGTATCCAAACACTGTTGCAATGCTGTTCCAAACTCTTGGAAGCAGCTCCTGTTGAAGATAGCCATCAAAGAAAGAAGAGGAATGATGACACCCACAGCCAAATGAAATCACATGCATTGAACTAGTGATGGTAATTCTCTCCTCGGAGAATTGTCCATCCCCTGCAACAACCAAAGATTTACAAAAGTCCCCTTTTTATCAGCGACTTACAATGCTCTCCTGCAAGATGTAGAAATCCCAAAATTATTTTGCCCAAAATGAGGATGGTGCAAAAGACCCTTCTTCAAGACAAAAGTTACAATCCACGACACATGGATGCTACTAAAGATCAAGTATAGACACATAATATAAAAGCAGCAGCAGAACCTGTAGATTTGTTCAAGGAGCACAAGGAATGCCAACTGGTGATTCAGCACCATTGATGAGAGCTTCACGGTGATATTTGCACGTGCATGGAGCTGTGGTCCATGCCCAAATGGTCCTCCTATACAAAACACCAAGGCACTAGCTCCCTGCCAGTGTCAGCAACCACTCAACACCTTCAGTTTGACAGAAGAAAAAGAAAAAGAAACAAAGGAGACAGAAAAACAGTGGGAAACATGCACCTTGGCTCATATCCCTTTTACAGAATCAATGCAGAAAGATGGAGAAATGAAATTGGAGGTAGTAGTAGTAGTAGTAGAGGAAAGCAATGAAGTTCCAATTGCAGCATCGCAAAAGGCCCACCTACATACAGTGTCACTTGCATCTGCCATTAGGTCTGCAAACTGCTCTGATGTGACTTCCTTCCCATGTTCATCTAGTAGCACTAACTGCAAAACAGTCTTCAGATAAGCACACCAACAACACACCCTAATTTACATCTTCAACATCGTAATTTGCACCACAAACAATTGCATATCCTTGTACACAACAGATCTGCAGAAGATTTCTCTTTAAGCTTGAAAAGGCAAAAATGAGAAACAAATTGTTTGAACTACAAAATTGGTACTTACTACATACCCACTCTTTTGCAGATATTAAGCGCATCACATATTCACCTTCACTTGAAATCTGTGTTCCCACATCCCTGTTGACAAACAAGTCAGGCTTCCAACAGTATGGTTTTTTGGAGAGAGAAAAAACCCAACTCAATTAATGATGGTGTGATGAAGATAAAGGAATCCATTCACTTTGCTATACACAATACTACTCCATCTCCAATAAATCAACAAAACAGCACAGCATCTAAAATTGGGAAGATGGTGCCAGCAGTGGTGGTGATGGTGGGTGGTGAGCCATGCCTGGTGTTTTTAGGATTGGACCGCACCTGCACATCCTCAAACCGGCA
Organism: Sphagnum tenellum; assembly: GCA_963921925.1. Taxonomy (NCBI): domain Eukaryota; kingdom Viridiplantae; phylum Streptophyta; class Sphagnopsida; order Sphagnales; family Sphagnaceae; genus Sphagnum; species Sphagnum tenellum. Next base: position 14,719,849 of record OY998155.1, read on the forward strand.
GTAGTGTTGGATCTTCTTTGTGTACTCAAGTGCAATGTTCTGTACACCAATGCTGCGTGCTTTGCCTACTGTAATCACCCGCATGGGAAGTGCTCTCTGGAGTCAGTCACACACAAATATAAGCATCACCATCAGCTCTTCAATTGTTACCTCAACAACAACCATAACCTACACCTAAAGTTGAATCCCATTCTCATCATCTTCATTGTGAGAAGAACATCCATACAAACAACCCCAAATCAACAACAGGTGATTTGAAGATCTCAAACAAGAAATTGAGCTTCCTGTTACTGAGTTTGAGAGTCACATTCTGTTTGTGCAAAACTCTCTCTATTGCCCTCCTGATGAGATTGCGATGAAATCTGTCAAGCTTAAATGTTCAGTAGTAGAATCAGCTTTGTGATGTTTGTGTGTGTGCATGCGCATGTGTGTGTGTGTGTGAGAGAGAGAATAGATTTGAACTTACTGTCGAGCGTGGCAGGCGAGTCCGAATGGCTTCTTCCTGCACACCAACTTTGCCTGAGCTTGCTGCACCTACATCCACAAAAACACATCACAGAAAATAGAAAGAGGAATCTGAGGAAGAAATCGGAAAAAGAAGAGAAGAAATGCACAACAAACCCATCACAAGAAAGAAAGAGGACCTGAGGAAAAAGAAGAATGGCACCACAAACCCATCAAAAGAAAGAAAAGGAAAGGGGATTTGAGGAAGAAATCTAAGAATCAGAAAGAAGAAGAAGAAGAAGAGAATGCAACATACAGAAGCAAAGACAAAACCGCGAAGAGAGTCTTACGGATCATGATGCTGGTGCAGGAAGAAGAGCTTACTACAATCTGACCATAATGAGAAGCTTCCATTGAAGCGAAAAAAAAACAGACAATGCCAACGCAAGCAATCTCCAAGCTCTCTTCCTGATTGATTCTTGATTCTTGAGCGCCCCAAAAGATTCTTCAACTTTTCCAGAATCTCATATCAACAGCAACAAGAGCTCTGATGATGAATCTGATGTCAGTCGTATCATGCCACACATATGGGTGGGTGGGCACTGGTAGGTTTGGTGGAATCTCTATCTCTGTGTGCACAACCCTACCTACACAGGAGGAATCCACAGAAATCCCCAGGAATTTGTATCAGTAGCCGCAAGCGAAATTCGTCGGTTGCTCCGTCCTCTGCGTGTATTGGGTATTCCTAGAAGATGATGGGTATTACAATATCCTCCTCCAAATGGAATAGCTTCTTCAGAAAGAGCAAGCTCTTATCTCTTCTTCTTTGCAGACACTTCTTCGCAAAGAGAAGCTCTTCTTCTTCTTCTTGCACTTTGAACCCCTAAACCCTAAACCCAAGCTTGGACACTGCTCAAATCAGTTCATGGCTGCTCCTGCTCATGGGCTCCTTTACAAGACTCCTTGTCAGCGCAGCAGCAGCAACAAGTCATGCTGCCTCCTCCACCGAAAGATGGAGATCAGAAGGATGTACTACTCCAAGGAACTATAGTAAACAACAGAAAGCAATGGGGTCTTGAATAGTGACCAGAACCTCTGGCACTTTCTCGAGACCTACAGAGCACAACAACAACAGGAGGTTACAAAAGTCTTGGTCTTGCACACACAAAGCAAAAGCAGTCAGTGGGTTTTCAGTCCACCACCACAACCACCCATTTTGCCAGGAGGACTCAAGCAGCAGCAGAGCCTTGGAGTAGCGACTCAAAGAAACTCCCATGGTTGAGGTATGTGGGTCCAAGCTTAAATCTCATGAATAAGCAGAGATGAAATCTCATGGCAACAGAATAGGAATGTAGCAGCCATATGTTTTTGTGCGAAATTTCCCATCTACACGATACTTCTTTTCTCAAAAATTGTTGCAAGACTCCTTTTAGATGCCTTTTAGTTCGACACATTCTGAGGAGAAGAACATTGAAGTCGCCATGTTTAGATACTGAGTTCTTGAAGGGAGTTCGCCAAAACATAGCAGGATTCTAAGATGGCTACATCAGAAAATTGAACAAGATAAACCCTGGATCATTGTTGTCATCACACCAATATTTGAGATGATGTGCAGTTGGTTACATTCCATGTGCAGGTGACACAATCCATCACCAAGCATGACCATCTGGTGATGAATGTGGACAACGTACCTCATTATCTAGAAAACTTTCTTCCTCACCACATCTGGTGAACGTGGTCCAGATCTTGTTGATATTCCAAAGGACATTCAGCAACAAATGGCTATCCCTCTGTGGTGTAATTCTTGCTGCTGAGATCAAACTAATCAGAGAGGTTGGGGCAACACTGCACCCTTTTCCTTTGCTGTAGTAATACTCAGTCGCTGATGAGTTTTGTTGAGACATCATCATACTGAGTGTTGTTCTATCCAACCTACACTGACTGTCAGGAGCTGATGAATGCAATCAGCAAATAGTCATGGCAGCTCATCACTTTTTGGAGCTGATGAAGTCAGTCAGCAAGTAGTCATGGGGGCTGCTATGTCACTACTATTTGTGTGATCAAGAATGGTACAGTGGTCTCATAGTTGCATGTTGGATTCTTTTTTCCCACAAAGACAGGGACAGAATAAAGTATCTGATTTCTCAAGCTGGTTGGCAGAGCTTGATGAGCAAAAGCAGAAGTGGCAGATGACATTCCCCAAGGTTGATAACAGTGTGACTGCACCCCAGCTCACAATTCAAATGCTTGGTGAGCTCACAGGAGGAACTGGCATCATCTCCACAGGTGTAGGGCAGCATCAAATGTGGGCTGTTCAGCGATATAGATAAAAGAAACTCTGTTGGTGGCTCACATCAGGAGGTCTGTTTTTGGTAACTGTGTCTCTGACTTCCTTCCTACATTACAATTTGTGTTTGTTACAATGGGGTGTATCATATCAATGCAACAGTGAGGAGGTGGCGTAAGCAGCGGGACATCCAGTGTGAAGCTTGTTGTGCATTCTTTCCACTTCCTGAGTGGCTTTTTGTTCTTGTGTGTGTTTGATTTTGCAGGGCTAGGAGCAATGGGTTTCAGCTTGCCAGCTACACTGGGGGCCACAGCCACAAATCCAGACATTCTTGTGATTGACATTGATGGAGATGGAAGCTTCATCATGAATGTTCATGCTAGAGGAGAAAAAAACCCATCTCTCTTGCAACAATGTCCTGAAATAACAGATGCGGGTTTTCCTGCAAATCAATAACTATACAAACATGCATGTAGAACCTAGAGCTTACAAGTTGGGTTTTCATGGGAGCCAAGATAACAATCCTCTCAATTGCTGGTGGGCTGTGATCAGGTGCCATCAGCACAAGTGACAAGGAAGGAGGATTCAAGGGATGCAATTGTCATCATACTTCCCACACTTGCACCTTGTTTATGTCATTCTGCTTCATCAGGTGCAGGGATCAAATCCTTTTGCTGTTCCTCTTCTTGATAGAGATTGCAAAAATCCGAACTCTTTTTGTTTCCTCAAGAAGTTTGAAACAATCTTTTCCTTTCTCCTTATCAAAAGCCTCTCTCTCTCTCTCTCTCTCTCTCATTGGTGGCTTCTAAACTGGTTTTGAGGACAAAATCCTTCTTCGTGGTCATTCTATGAAAATGAAACTGCTGAGAGAGGAAGATGACATATATGGCCAACCTGATGAGATTTGATTGGTGATGGTATATCAGGAACATGTGCTTCCAATCTGGAGGAGCAAGCTTCAAAGAGATCAGAACTGAAGGCAACAGCTGAAGGAAATATAGATAGCAACAATCTCACTTCTGTAAGTTGGGGGACATCATGGCATGCATTTGCTCATTTGTTCTCTCTGAGAGAGAGAGAGTCGTTTGCTACAAGAGAGACACCAACACAGAGACAGACAGACAGACAGATGTTTCCTTGTCAAATGGTCTTCTGCAAGCAGGACTCAAAACTCATGTAGACGGTACATCAAACATCTGCATTTCTGTTTCTTTCCATGAATGTTGTGTAATGGTTGGAGTTTGTATTTATTGGCCACATATGGCCTTCATCTAAACACCCATTTGGTCAAACTTGGTGCTTCAAGTAACTGTGTTTTTGGGGTGGGAAAGAAAGAGGCAGGATGGACTCAGATTTGACAAAGAAGAGGGGCGGGGGAGTTTTCAGAACCATAATCTCTACTCCCAAGACCCCCTCACTCCTTGAGGTCAAGGTTCTCCTTTCCTTGATTTTGGCTGTGGAAGTGACAAGCTTGTGTTTTCTTTTTCTCAGCTTCAGTGCTGGTGTTTTTTCTCCTCCCCCTCACTGTCTGCTGCTATCTGCTTAACAGTTTTTTCCCAATCATCTACTCATGACTGTACTCTTTTTCCTTATGAATCTGTAAGAGCCTTTATATGCACAAGAAACTATGACCACGTAAAAGCATAATCTAGCACACAGCTATATATCATGCAAGCAATTGTCCCCTTGGACAAGGAATCTGCCGCAGTACAACCGTCAAACATGTCTGATGGGTCTGAATAAGCCATCATTGCACCACATTTGAGCATCACTGAGACCTTGACCATAGCACATGAAACGTTAGGAAGCCAGATTGTTTGGAAGGAAGTAGATTCATGAAAGGAGACAAGCATGTCAAAGTGTGTGTGTGCAGGAGAGAAGCCTCTGCAATATAGATATCAATTGTACTGCTGCTAATTAGCTTCTTCTCCAGAATAGAGTCCAACCAAAAGCCTGTGAGAAACAGCACAGCACAGTTGCAATAGCAATTGCAACCAATACCAAATTTAGAGGGAGGAGGGATGCAGATTCAAGCTCCCTCAACTAACACAGGCATAGAAACACAGAGAGAGAGAGAGAGAGAGAGAGAGAGGGTTAACCACTTATGTGCAAAGCTCTGTGCTAACCTCAAGAAGCTTGCAACCAGAAATTATGTAAGCTCAAGAATTCAGCAATAACAAGGGAGCAGCAAGAGGAAGAAAGCAAGAACACACTGCACTTGAGCATTGGAAGGCAAATTGGGATCAGTCTTTTTTGTGTGCTTAGAGCTCTGCCAGCCACACACACCCACCTACTGCTTCCTTGTGATCAACAAACTCTCCAAACAACTGTAGGCAACGTTTGTCTTCAAATTCCCTCTGTCATCTGCACCTAATAATACATCATCACATTACAAAAAGATCAAGAGAAATAAACAGATGGTCATGCACAACTAGAGCAGATCAGGAAGAGAAAAGAGAAATATGATTGCACAATCCAAAGCAGATCAAGACACAGATGATGATGATCGTGATGATGCGCAGCGGAAGCAGATGAAGAGGAGAAAGAGAGACATAAAAATAGATCCGTAGCAATACAAAGCAAGATGGGAAAAACCCTCTAACCCTAATAGTTGAATCACCATCGCAGAAGACAAAAAAACTCGCAAAGAGTTGCTTCTTGCATGCAAACACTGACTGACCCATAACCCAAACTGTAGAGAAAGAAAGTTCTAGACACAGACGGCCACCACCCAACGACGACAACGATTTACCGCGATAACTTTTGGAAGCTCTCTGACACTTGTGTGTTAGGTGTACTCTCTCTCTTTTCCTGCCTCTGTCACTTCTGTTCGTCCCTTAGCTTCCTTACTCAAGCTTTTTCCCAGTTTATGCAGCAGGAATAGCAGCATCATCATCATTTGTTTGCAGTAGCACACATTGAGCTTTCTTCAAGCTTGGGTTGCTTCTTCCTCTCAGGAAAGACAAGGAAAGGAAACACGACTCAGGAGGAGCAGCAGCAGGAACAGTAGGAGGAGGAGGAGGATTACTGGGCACAGAGAGTGAGTGTGAGAGAGAGAGAGAGAGAGAGAGCATCTTCGGCGGCAGCAATGGCTTCTCTCGCGTGTTCATCAAGCATATCAGGTTACCACCACCACTTCATTCTTCCCATTTGTTTTCTTCGTGATTCGAGATCATGGAGAGATAGATAGACCACGGAGCTTTATTCTGTTTCCTGTTGTGATGAAGACGGAGTGATTCTGTTCTTGAGCTTTTATGGAGAGAAGGAGATGACAGTCTTTGGAAAGGCGTTGCTTCCCAAGAAGAAGAAGAAGAAGAAGAAGAAGAAGAGGGCTGATGGAATCTCCCTTTGTGTTAATGCTTCTTCTGCAGGTACACACTTGCTGCCCACGGCTTTGGCACCAGCTTACAGTCTTCGAAGTTGCAAAATCTCATTTAGGGTATAGTACTTCTTCTTCTTCCACCACCACCATTGGTTTGCAACAAACACGGGCAATTGTTGTGTGCAGGGGTTTAAGGACTTATGGGTTTAGTGATCTTGTTGCCTTTTTTCTGGTATGGTTTGTTGGTTGTTTGTTGTACAGATGGTTGATTCAAAGGAAAGAAGTATGTTTTATTATAGTATACCTAATAGAGAGCGGTGGGTCTTTTGGTTTGTGGGGGTTTTGGTTGCTACAGAGAAGTGTGGAATCTGGTAGCAGAAGAAGTGGTTTGTTTGATGCCAGCAACAATACTGGACATTGGATCCTTCAGAGGGTAAGACAATATGCCACGGTGCAAGCTGCTGCTACTGCAAAGAATGACACAACTGCTACTACTGGTAGAACTGCCCCAATTCCTCCCCCAAGCCGTGTCAATGTCAGTCCTCATGGTTTATCTCCTCCAATTGTTCACAGGTCAGTCAATGGGAGTTTGTGTTGAGCATTTCCACTGAGGTGGACTGTCTTTTTTCTTTGAAAATCTATTTGGCTTTTTTTCCCCTATTCCACAAGTTTTTCAGGAAGTGATCATGGTGTTTTGAGGCAGAAAACAGTTGATTTTGCTAGAACACCCCCCCACCCTGTCTTTTGCCAGTGAAAGGGTCGTAGGGTTTAGGGAAGAGCAAGAGGGTCACAGAGAGACCATTGTTTTCTTGCAAGATGTGGAAAATGCTGATTAGAGTACTTTTTTCTTTACTGATGACTAGCATTGCAGGCCTGGCCAGATCAAAGGGGAGGGTGAGGGGAAGAGGACAATTCTTGCATCCGATGAGATGATCTTTAAGGCCAAGGAAGGTGGCAAGCTGCAGACAGTAATGATTGTTCATGGAATTTTGGGAGCGGCACGCAACTGGCGCATGTTTTCCAAGCGTGTGGCAAACTACATGTTGGAGGAAACTCCTTGCCAATATGGATGGCGCATGGTGATGGTGGATCTACGAAATCATGGCAACTCTGCAACCTTGCCAGGTTTGAAAGCACCGCATGACATCCCAGCAACGGCAAGAGACCTGGCTAACTTCATTGAAGCAGAGGGCAAAGCACCAGATGTGTTGATAGCACATGCACTTGGGGGCAAGGTTGCACTGGATTTTGTTCAAAATGTTACAGCTGGCACTTATGGCTCTGCTGCTCTACTTCCAAAGCAGCTCTGGGTTCTAGAATCACCACCTGGTCCAATGACATCAGAGAAAGCAGAAGGTGACATGGAGCGTGTTCTGGAAGCTGTGCAGCCGCTGAAAGAGCCCCTGCCCACTCGGAAATGGCTGTCTGATAAAATAGTAGAGCTGGGATTCAATGCTGGGTTGGCCCACTGGCTGGGAACTCAGTTGAAACGTATCAATCCTGATGCTGAGGAGATGGAGTGGGTGTTCAACATAAAGGAGTGCTACGAAATGTTGCAATCTAACAGGAGGTTAGATTATTGGTCTGTGCTTGAGAATCCACTGCCACAAGGCTTGCACATTGCATTTGTGCGTGCAGGGAGGAGTGAGCGCATGACACCTGATGAAGGTATTGAGCGGTTGGAGGCGGCAGCATCAAAGCACCCTGACAATCTGTCATTTCACACTCTACCCAATGCGGGTCATTGGCTGCACACTGAAAATATCTCTGGCTTCATTAGAATTGTCAATCCTTATCTTTCCAAACTTCAATAGTTTGAGTAAAAGTCTGTCTTGTGAAGAAAGTAGGCTGACAATATCAAACAGATATGTACCTCTTCTTCTTCTTCTTCTTCTTTTGCAGAACAGACATGCTGTGTTTGCTTGCTTGCTTTTTTTCCCTTCTTCTCGCATGCACAGGGCATTTGGTCTGTTTCAGTGAAACTTGTGATTGTTGGGATGTCTTGAACATTCTTGAACAATCAGTTCAAGTTGTGAAGAAGCCAGAAATTAGGGTCATATCCAATTTTCAGAGAGAGCTTGTTGGACTTGAAGAAGCCAGAAATTGGGGTCATATCCAATTTTCAGAGAGAGCTTGTGTTGTCGCTGCTTTTCTGGCTCTTTTGTTTCACTTACCAAAAGATCAAACAGATGAGTAGCTCAGTTTTGATTTCGACCCCAAATCCCTGTTCACTGTCGCCCTGGTTGCTATGAACCTCATTTGCCATAAGATGTGTCACTACTCAGTATCAGTGTGCCTTCTAGTGACAGATTCTCTAACACAAGAAATGAGCTTCCTTCATACTACTATGCTTGAATTGGCAAGAGTTTGTCTTGCTGTTTTTGGAATGTCACTTTGTAGAACCAAATGAAATGCAGTGCCTTTTTTAATCAATGAATGTTGTAGACTTGTTTTGTACTTGTGGCTGTGCATGTCTGCAGGATTGTCATGGAGAATTTTTTCTCTGTAACTTCATGCTAGTTGTTGTGCACGTGCAGCAGGATTATCGTGAGAATGAATTCCTCTCTCTACCACTTCATGTATTTGTGTGTATGTGCAGGATTTGTTGTGAAGAATTCCCATCTGCAAAATCATCCTTCATGGACATATGTACTTGTAGGTTTTGAGGATTGTTGCAGATCATGGAGATTGCTCTGCAACTTCATGGTGATTTTGGGTTGTTCCAGAATTTTCCAAAAAACTCTTTGTAAAGATCCAACAGTTGATAAAGAAGAGATCATTGAATAACTGTGAAGAAAAACTTTGCAAAACTTCCGTCTTTGTCTGTTTTCCCAAAATCTTGACCTGTATGCACACAAGACTCTATACATATAACCTGAAACCACAATCTCTTCTTCTTCTTCTTCTTCTTCCCACCCAAGTACCTGTGATTCTAGTGATGTGCATTAATCCTCTGCAACCCCGGAGAAGTTTGAAGAATCTGAGCTTACTGCAGCACCAGCAACAAACAAGAACCCACCCATGCGTCTCCTTCACACTCTTTTTCGTTTTGTTTCAAAAATTTCTTGATTCTCATGAAAGTAATTTGATTTTGTGAAGAACTCAACCGAGAGGATGCAGAGGGGGAGGAGATTCACCAGCATGATAATGATAATGGTGATGTATGTGGGAGCTCTTTGGAGAAAAACAGTGGACAATTCTGCAACAATTCTGTACATGGGTGATGATGATGATTTTGTTGTGTAGGGTTCATCGTTTTGTTGGTTGAGAGATGAGCAGAGCCAGGTTGTGGCAGCAGTTGTACTCGACTTTTACCAGCAGCAGCAAGAGATTGCTGGATCCTGAGAAGGATGATATGAAATGGAGTGATACGGTGTGGCAATAACACTGATGAAGTTGATGATGGTCCTTTGCAAGAGCCACAATACTACAGCTACACAGATCCCAACATGGTGGGTTGAGTCATCTCCCACATTTGATGCTCATACACCACTTCCAGACATGAATTCCCAAGGTCTGATGTGTACAGTTTCCATCTTTTTTTGTGTGTCCTTTGAACTTGCATTTGTTTACAAAGCCATCCTCTGATAATTTGTTGGGTTTGGGACCTGATGACAGCAGCAATGACAAAGTGCAGTCAGATCAAGCTGTAGACAAACATCATTGACACTTTGGAAGAGGTGAGAATGGCACATCTTTGAATGGAAAGAGCTCAAAAACTTTGAGGAAAACATGTAACATTTTTGTGAAATTTCAAAGGAAATTCAATCACCTGAAAACCCAAATGTTAAACTAAACAACAAAAAGAAAATGTTTTGAATTTTACCCTTACTGAAAATGTTTTACTTACCCTTTACCAATGAAATCATTTTCGTTTCCATGAATTTTAGAATATGAAATTTAATTTTCACTTATTGAAACATTAATATTTATGGCACCCATAATGTCTTTTTTGGTGCCCTTCATTGCTTTAAAAATAATTTGAGCCTTTCAAACATCCCCCAATGTTTTTCCTATTATGCTTCCCATCAACCTTTAATTCAATAAAATATAAAATATTGTAAACCCTAGTGCTTACAACATCCCCTATGTACTTATTGGGGCCCTTGGTGTCTTCGAACATTGTATCCAAGGCCCTCGACCCTCAATTTCTAGGTGCCTCCTATTGTCTTTAGTGTTTCTAACATGTCTTTTTGAGACCCGTGTTAAAATGTTTATTGTCATTTTGTCATTCTTTATTGAAATTATTGTCCTTTTATTGTTCCTTTTTTTTAAAAAAATCCTTGGTGTTGTTTGGCTATGTTTTTGTTGTTCACAAAGTTTAGGTCACCCCTTAACCAAAACACCCTACTAATCTGAGTTTTTATTAAGATTGTTCAAAATTAGGATTGTCAAAAGTTTTCTATTGTTACATGTTTACATCCCAATTATTGAGGTAAAATGGGGTAAATTAGTTTGAAACTAGTTCTAGTGTGAACATGATTTAAAATATTTGTATGGGATATAACTTGTGTGATTTCAAATCACTTTTGGTGATTTGAAATTCTAAAACACAAGCTTATGTTTTGTAAGTTTTTATGAATTTTCATGCAAGTTGTTTGTGACATAGTTTGTTTAATTTTCCTTGTGTGTTTTTTGGGCTTTGATTCTTATTTTTTGTAATAAGACATAATGAATCATCAAAAGTCACTTCATGAATTTCGTGTAGTTTTGAATGATTAGGTAGTTGCATTGGATTTGTTACTGGCAAGTGTTGTGTAATTGTGTTCAGGGACTAGGCCTAATTTGGTATTGGTTCTTTTTTTCAAAGAGTTGGAACTTGATTCTAATTCTAGTTTTTTTTAAATGGTTGTGATCATGGTTCTAGAACTTGGTTTTGAAGTTAGACCAATTCCATAACCTCCAATTCTAATCCCAATATGGAAAACAACCCAAAAACTTGAAATTTTGAAACCTAATTTCAAATTGAACCAACTTTTGGTTTCTATTTCAGAATTGATTGTTTTGATTCCAATATGCAAAACATAGGTGAATGAAAAAATTATATTACACAATTGTGAGCTTGCAAATGGTTTTATTGACTCATAGAAGAGAAAAAAGAAATCAATTGTGGGCTCACAAATGGTTTTTTCAACTCACATTAAAAGAAAAAAAAAATTATATTGCACACTTGTGGGCATATAGTGGTTTTTTTTACTCACACGAAAAGAAAAAAAATGACATTGCACATTTGCGATTTTGTAAGTGGTTTTTTTATTTTTGTAAAAGAAGGAAAGAAATGATATTACACATTTGTGGGCCCACAAATGGTTTTTTTTCAACTCACGTAGCTGACAAAATAAAATGATATTTCCCACTTGTGAGCTTGTGAGTGGTTTTTTTCAACTCACATAGATGACAAATTAACATAACAATAATTTACGCTTATGGGTCCCATAAGTGGCTTTTGAATCACATAAACAATTTAAAAAAAAGACAAGCAACATCCTTAGGAAAATGGCGACCAAGGCAAGAGAAAGAACACTTACCAAACCACCATCCTAACACCCCACAACCACAACATTTCAACCCACAATCACCATCGTCATTGCTAGGAAAATAAACACCTTGAAAATACCACACAACCCTTAAACTGGCTTAGAAAACACAATGGTGATGATTAAAACAAGAGGATGAATAATAACATCACAAAGAATCTGTGAATAATTTACTTGTAAGTAAAAAGAAGAAGATTTGTGCAAAATTGTAAGTAATGAGAATTAATAACGATGATGAAAAACAAGAAACAAAACACGGTTGGTAAACAAAAAACACAAACAACAACAAAAATTTCAACTTAAAAAATTCACCTAAAATCTTTACTTTGGAATTGAAATTGGGTTTTTATTAATAAACCAATTTGATTTCCATTAAAATCACAACTTGGAACTAGACCATGGCTTTAGTTCCGGTTTTAAAACCTTTTAGAACTAGGGGTTGATTCCCACCCCAATTCCAGAACCTGGATGAAACCTCCCAGTTTTGGTTATACTTGGTTCCCAAAAGTGAATTTGGGTCTAGGTAAATTCAAGGCACCTTGATTTGGAACCATTAGTTCCGACTTGGCGATCTAGGTACCTAGCCAACATTGGTAAAACTCTTAAATTGGGAGTTGAACCCAAATAAGTACCTTGTAATTTTTTTTAAAAATCATAAAAAGGCCCTTGTTTTTATGTAAACTTGTGATGTGTTTTTTTTAAAAAATTGGAATTTCGGGTTTTTTTCTTATAATGTTTTTTTAAAAAATCATCCGCATGGAAAGGTTTTCTTCCATAATTTTTATGTAATTTTGGTCCTCTCACATTTTTCATTTGTGTTGGTACTTGAACATTAAGCTAATTAGTGTGTAGGTAGGTTGGTTAATGGATAACTTACCTAAGACCATACATCAAACATTTAGACCGCTACGATTGGACAAGTTTTGCACACATGCAAGAATAAATTCCAAAATATAAATATAAATTAATTAAAATTTCAAGTTTATTGGGATATTTTCCAAAAATCCATATTTTCCACATATGGAATCTAATTGAAGTTTGGTTTACACTAGTTAAATTTTTGAAATGAAGGCTACATGCATGTGAAGTTGTAGAAATTTTGGATCAAAAGATTGGGATTCCAAAGTCTAACTTTCTAGTTTAAATTAATTTCCATTTATCCTTTACCAATTCACATTTCACCTTTACAAAGGTGGAATCAGGTGTCATCTATGCTATTGAATCTCCAAGGAGGAGACTACATGTGTCCAACATGTTTTAGGTCGTTTAAAGAAAAAAAAAATTGGAGGTTTTTTCATAGGTGTGGAAAGGTGGTGTGCATAGGTTAAATTTTGTCAAGTTTTCAATACCAATTTATTGTATTGGTAAGTGCCCATTCTTGCAATTTCTTGTATAGAAGTTTCATATACTTTGAAGTCGAGGTTATCATTCTATTATAAAATTCTGAAACATAAGTTCCAAGTACCATGTAGATAATTTATATTTCATGACACATTCTTGGGACACCAATTATTGCATTGAAGGATTTACAAGCCACATTTACTTTTTGCATTTTTGTTGAACAAGGTTAGGAATTAGTGGGAAAGGTTAGATTGTCATAATGTTGGTGTTATTGCAAATATTCCATATTTGATCATCAATTGTCTTGTTGAATGTTTGTGATAGTGAAATTGGGGTAATGGCTAGTAGACCATGTTAATTGTGTTCATAGTGTGCCCAAGTTTTGTTGCACATGTGAAATGTTTTTGTGAGTGCAAGTGTCATAAATTAAAGTTATGGTAAGCCCATAGGTTCAACATCCCAATTTAAGGTTGATTATTTTACATTTAAGATTAAGGTTCACCATGGAAATGACAAAAGATTTTGGAAGAAAAATGAATTTCACATGTATCAATGGTTTTATTAGGCGGGCTTGAGTGAGGTTCAAACCATCCACATTTCCATCATATTCATATGGAAGGATTTTTCGTTTTCAAAAATAGATTCACCTCCAAGTTTTGTCACCAGACCATTGTTGTGGGACATGGAAAACATTTATGGAGCCACCAAGGGACCCCATTGGTATTTGGGCCCATTAACACCATTGAGTTGGATGATTTTATCCAAGAGTTTGACAATTTGTGTGATATACAACAAATGTGTAATCCAAAACTTTTTGCACCTTTCATAACATGGAAGGTTTGTTTTAACATTTGGAAGCCACCTATGGATGATTACTAGGAATTTAAATGTGCCCATAATGCTCATATTGAAAAGTGGTGACTATATCGGTCACCCAACGATGTGTCTATTATCAAAAGTACATGGTTTGAATTCCTACTTCAATTTCAAATGCAACTATGACAATTTCTAATAATAATTTGACAAGTGGGAATGAAAGTGCTAGTGGTAATGGAACCATTGAAGGTAGTGTAACCACTAGAATTGGTGGTATTAGCCTTTCCATTAACACATGGGGTCTATTGTTGATATTTAACTTGGTTGTGGAATTCTTTCAAAAATTGTGAAGGAATTACCATGGGTCTAGACATAAAAACAATGGAGTTTATAAGAGTTTTGGCATAAGTGTTCCAATTATTGAAATGCAAATTGAACTAAACATGGTGGAAGAATCTGTGATGGATTTTGGGTTTGCCAAGGATAACCCAAGGAATTCATCAACACCAACATGGTTAATCTAATAAAGCCCCACCCCAAAAGACCAAAGAAGCCAAATCAAAACAAGGTGGTTTAACATCATATTCTACTAAACAAGGGGGAGAAGGCAAGTGTTGGAGATGTGGTGGGTTTCATTGAAAAAATGATTACTTTGATCCATTGTAGGCCACCACCTTTAACCTTAATCCCCACTAATCACCTTATCATAATGATATTATGGGCATGATGCAAATCATTACTTCATATTACATCCAAAGTTCTGACAAAGCTAGTCACAAACCATTAATGCTTGTAAAAGCCAAGGTTTTGGGAAAGGTCAAAACAGGAAAATGTGGCCAACAAAAGGTTGGCTATCAAACTAGCCTTAAGCCAATCTAACACCATGGAGGCTAAAGTTGCGTGGTTATAAACCTTAATTATGAATATAACAACCTAGGTGAAATCCAATGCATTTGGGTTTAAAAAGGCAAAGGATTGAAAGTACACATTATATTTTAATTTAGATGTTGACCCAAGCTATTTTTGTGGAACCGAATTTCAAGTTCAATGGCCCTAGACAAGGTTATATCAAGTGTTTTAAGAAACCATGATGAAGGGGGGTTAGTTTAAGGTTTTTGAATTAGTTGAACTATTTTTTATAGGCACACCAATGATAAGAGAAAATGTTTGATTTGAACATTAGACCTTCAAGGTGCTATTGAAAGGTTGGACCTTCAACACAATGAAGTTTAGTGCCAAGTTCATCTCCCTTGTCATTTGTGTTGACAAACACATTTCCTAACCCTATGAGGCATTGACTTTCAATGGTGTGTTGGGTACGTCAAGTAGGGCACCTAGTTATATTCTTAGAATCAAAACACCAAGTAGTTTCTTGGGCAGCAAGGGTGGTGTACTAGGCACCTTTGTTTTTTATTGAAACAATTGCCATTGTGGGTATTCAATTAGTATTCATGTTTCGTTTAACAACCATATTATGTGAGTGTGGGAAAACATTAAGGATGGTGGTTATGTCAAAAGATTCAAAAAATGACTAAGTTTCCTTAGCAAATTCCTATGGTTAATTGGACAAAAATACCCAATGTTCATTTAGAATCTTGGCATGGTGTTGTGGCCAAGCTTTAAGACCTTCTTGCACATCCCACCATTGACCAAACATGAGTCTTTCCCAGTGTGTTGGTGGTGCATAATCATCATCATCATCATCATCATTGCCCTTTACCAGCTTAGCCCTGCCATGCAAATGTCAAGAGTGTCAGCTAGATGGTGCCCCATGGTAACTGAACCAAGAACACAAGCCACCCAGGGCAGCTTATGCCCAACCTTTGCGTCGGCAGGACCTGGGAGGTTGCCACCTAGTTGGTATAGAGGCCACCCTTAGTTTAGGCAACTCCCAAATATTGGCACACCATTGCGGCCGGTCCTGTGCTCGCTCATACCAGTCCCCCTGTGTGGACAGCATGCCAACAGCTTGAAGATCCCCACGCACTATGGAAACAAAGGTTTGGGCAAGGCGGCCCCTGGGCTGCGTGGCACCGCGCAAGCGCGAAAACAGAGCTTGGCGCGGGTACCTCTCCTTAGGCATCCTAGCCAAGTGCCCCAGCCATGAAAGCCTTCTTTGAACCAAGAGCCACTTCAGAGGTGGCACCTAGCACCTGTCCCACAGGTGTTGGAAGCTGTGACGGTCAGTGATGCTGACCCCCAAAATGCGCCTCAAGCAGTTGCTGTACACGATCTTTAGCCTGTTCCCTTACGCTAGCGTCAAAGCCCATGTCTCGTTGCTGTACAAAAAATGCGGTACAATGAAAGAGTTAAAAACCTTGACCTTGGTTGGCACCAAGACATGGCGGTTGCCCCAGACGTGGGAGAACTGGGCAAAAACGCCCAGCCCGTGAGCCCGGCGAGCGTCGACCTCCTCCTACAAGCTGGCCTGGGAGTTGACAATGCCCCCCAAATACTTGAAGGAGTCCACTAACCCCACAAGGCCATTGCTAATGGAAGTCTCAGCAAGCAACTCAGGGGCACCCCTGCCCACTGACATGATCTTGGTTTTGGCAGCATTAATGCGCATGGCAAGCTGCACAGCCCAGAAATCAACCATTCTGAACATAGTCACCAACTTGTCAGCATCTGTGCTGAACAGGACCATGTCATCGGCGTATAGCAGCGCAACAATGGTGGTGAGGGACAAAGGCTCAGAGCCAAGGCTGTACACCAACTGACCCCAGAATAAAACTCAATGTCAACCCCACAGTCAGGAAAAGCCGGCTAGGCCTCCTTGACGATGAAGTCCATAAAAACATTGAAGTGGAGCGGGGCAACCACACAGCCCTGTCGCACACCACTGGTGACTGAAAAGCTGCGCCCAACGCGACCCCCAAACGGCACTGCTGCCTGAGTGCCCGAGTGGAGGTCCTGCAAAAGATTGATGAGGCGCTCTAGAACGCCATAGGTGCGCAGGACCTGCCACATAGGTGCGCAGGACCTGCCACAGGGCCTCCCAGTTGACGTTGTCGTAAGCCTTGGCAAGGTCAATGAAAGCCAGGTGCAGCTGCACGTTGGAACTAGCCTGAGCCTTCCTAGAAAGCTGGCACAGAATAAACATTACATCAACAGTGCCCTTGCCCCCCCGGAAACCACACTGAGCCTCATGCAGCTGACCGCCCACACATTGCCCCAAGCGATGCATCAGCAGGAGCGCGTAAACCTTGCCTAGGATTTTCAACAAGCTGATTCCCTGGTAGTTGTCGGTGCACTGGTGTGAGCCCTTGCCCTTGTACAACGGGACCACCACGACGCTCTTCCAGGCCTTAAGGGCCCTCCCAGAGCACCACACAGCCAAGATGACCCTGTGGAGCCACGCAATAGGCTCCAGCCTCGCCTTCAAAAGTGGGGCGGTGATGTTGTCAGCCTCAGGAGCTGTTGCATTCCGCAATGCAGCGACACAGTCAGCCACCTATAGGGAGGGCTCGGCGACGTCGCATGCCTTCCCCCCAACCCCCTGTGAGGACTCAATGCAGGAGTGGGTCCACCTTCAAACAAGTGCAAAGAAAATCACACAAGGGCAGAGCAGTAGATGCCATACTCACTACAAACTCACATTTAAAACAAATAGTAGCAGAGAGCATCAAAGCTGTTACAATTGTGGTCTCGATCACCAGGTGGGACAGGGGTGGGGTCAAGAAGAAAGACTTGTGAGGAGGCAACTCAGGAGCCTCACCAGGTAACTTGCGGAGTTCAGATTCTCCGTGAGCAAAATAGCAGCTCTGACGAGGACAATACCCTCGTTGCATGTAGAGGGAGCACATTTTTGTCTTGTACAAATTTGGTGCGTACAGCATGGTGTCCTGCCTCTTCTATACAACCAGGGTCTTTTTTCAGAGAGAAAACAAACCCCCTTTGACTTTCTGGTGCAAATGGAATAGGTGGACGAGAGTTGTGGTAAGCACATAGTACTCTAGGAAGTCACGCTGTCACCAAAAAAGGAAGGGTCAAAACAACAACTTCGACTCCTCTGATGAGTTCACTCTGTCAGAATATGAATGAATTCTCTTCTGTCAAGTAGACAGTATTACAGTAGTCCTAATTGAAGTCCACAGTTTCTACACTTCCAGCTCTGCTCATTCCCAAAGATGGACACACATCCACTGCTCCCAAACCCACTCCTAGAACTTCTACAGGCATAACTTCTATGTGGATCTGTACAGCTCAAACCACTTTCAAGTTTCCTCCTTTTCCAGCATCGCCATTTGAACAGTCCTACTCTAACCAGATCACGGAGCTGGCCATTTTTTAGTTACTGACACAACGGAAGAAATCCAGCAACTAGCTATCCTCCCAAAACTCCTATGCCTTCTCTACCCAAAAACTTGTTACCTTCTTCTGTCTATCTCCTACCTCACATCTTCTGCCATTCTCCACTTCAGCTTCCTTCCCAAGCCTCCTTCCAAAAGCTTCCCATGCCCCGTTATTGTCCTCCCCCTAAAAATCATAAACCTTGCTGCTTTCATTCAGAAAGTTGACGGCGGGCTTAACTCTTAAACCCTTAAAATGAAATAGGCGTTCACACTACAACAGTAATCAAAGACCACCTGTTCGGTTACTCCCTGTTCGGTCACAACGCGTCGTAGGAGAAATGTCCACCCCACCCCCAAGAACGCCCGCAAAGTGTTCCCCAAAGCGATCTAAAATGGCCTGAGGGGTGTGGAACGGCACGCCAACACTATTCAAAATGCACCCGGAGCCCCCTGTCCAGGTGCCACTGTCGCAACCCTAGCTTTAGGCTCGCGACCAAGGCAAAAAGGGGGTTGCAAGGGTGCGGGCCAAGAGGAAGCCTGGGAGTCACATCATAGACTCCCGGGAGTGCAAGAAAGTGTGAGGGAGTGAACCCTCACACTCCCAAGTGAACTCCCATGTTGGGAGTTGGTGAGAGTTGGAGTCCCAAAAGGACTCCCGAAACTTCAGAGACCAATTTGAGGGGTCAAATCTCAATGGCTCGTGGCGCTCTTTATATCAATGAAAAGCTCTTAAAGCGTAGATGTCTAAAATGGGCTCGCATTGCTCATTTGGACATCTGAAACGGAAGTTACGACCAAAAGAAGGACCGGGAGTCGAATTCCCGGGAGTTTGCCAGTTTTGACTCCCGACCACGAAAAGTCGGGAATCGACCCGAAATACTCGGTTGCAGACAACGTGCAACATACCGTTGAAAAGGTCCTCGACGAGAGCTACAACTTTGCTTTAGACCGCACTTCCATCCGAGGTCTGCTCGCAAAGTTATGAGGGTTCGAAGTCCCGGGAGTCCCGCTGGGCGGGATTTCGGGACTCCCGCGCGGGAGTCTCAGGAGTCCCGGGAGAGAAAAACCATTTGGATGTGGGCCCCGTGGAGAGTCACAGAGTATACTATAAGGGGGAAGGTGGTGGCTTCCCCCAAGTCCGGGCCGTGGTGAGTCTTGTGTGTCCGTGTTGCCCGTGGCTGTCTTAGCACCAAAGGTGCTCTAACTTTGCACTAACCACTTGGTGTGGGTTGTGTGCAGGTCCGTGTGAGTGAATAAGCTTATCAATTCTTCCTAGTCCCATCCCGGAGCTCCAACACACCCCCTCTACCCCTCCAAGTGTTGAGAGCTAGGGAGCGCATCCCGACTCCTCCCTCTTCCGCTGTCTTTCACTTGGACTCACATTTGAGTCCTTTAAGGAGTTGGGAGTGCGTCAGCCACACTAGCCATGGACCTGACCTGCTGGGCCCACTGCCACGGGCGATCGACCCGTTGCAAGTTCTGAGCAACCTCGGCCTGCTTCTGCCTAAAAGCATCGACATCACTAGCCACCGCCCTCTTAACCCTCATGTTGGCCATTCTGAACACTAAGTGCGCCTCAACACACTGAGGGTGCGCTAGCACAACACGATGGGCCTGGTGCTTCCCAGCCACTAGTGCCAGAGTGGCTTGCGTGAGACCAGGCTTGTGATGACAAGCAGGACAAGCCTTGCCAACCACACGCCCCGCAGCCTCGGAGAACTCGCGCTTCAAAGCATATCACTCTGCTCAGGATCCAAGAGGGCAGGCGACAACAAAGCAAACCGATTGCGCAGGACGCTGCAGAAGTCCGCTGCTACCTGGGGCTTGTCCCGCAACACAACTGCATCCCAGACGCCCCCAGACGCCCCAGGACGCGGAGGGACCCGCAAGCGTAGCTGCAGGGTGACGGCCAGCAAGCGGTGGTCGCTGTTGCCATGGCAGACGCTGGTGAACACCCGGTAGTCAGACACCCCACACATGAGGCTATGGGAGCACAAAATGTAATCCTTGACATACCAGCGTTGGGTGGCAGGGTGGCGCCAGGTGCCCAGATGGCTAGGCCGATGCGGGAAGAAGGTGTTGGCCATGCGGAGCCCAAAAGATGCCGCCTGATCCAGAGGCGCTCCCCGTTGTCAAAGGAGGTGTTGCTGTGGTGTAGGTGATGGCGCCCCACCACGCCGTTGGAGGACTGCCAGCCCTTGCCAAGCTCCGTGTTGAAATCTCCCAGCAACACCACCTTGTTAACAGGGGGCACGACCTTCAAACAACCAAACAAAGTAGGTGGAAGGCGTCTTTGATAGAGGCATTTGCCAAGTCCATGGGCGAATAGGCAACCACCACTGACACATGCTGCCCAGCCACCGCCCTAAAGCGAGCTGAAAGCAAGCGGGGAACTAAGTGCGAGAAGGAGAGCAATGCCTGTTGCTAGATGGGTGAGATCAACAAGCCCACCCCATGCCAGTGCCCCACATCTCCACTTGACCAAAGCACAGACCAGTCCCCCCCATCCACAAGGATGCTGCACTCGCCCTTGCGCAGCTCCTGGAACCCACAGAGCCCAACACCCAGATCATGCAGCTGACCCACTAGCAACGCCAGCTCCAACTACCCTGCGACGCCCACCACACAAGTTTGCAGGTTGAACGTAGCAATTCGAACTTGACGCTTAGGCTGAGAAGACCACGGACGGCGAACCGTGACCATGCAATTCCATAGCTAACCATTGACTCCTTGCCGGCTGGGTAGCAAGCCCTGCATCATCGTGCCTGAAGACATGGAAATTAGTAGTAGGGTTTGAAGGATTTAAAAATCAAAATTCAAAAAATCCATAATGGGTGCATAATGGGGATGAAAAATTTTAATTTAGGGGTGTTGGCATGTTGATACCAACCATGTATTGGACTTAGCTGTTCAACCTTTGATGTTGGGCAAGGTTGCAATAGATGGTCTTGGATTGACCAACATTCATTTTGAGCCATGCCCATACAAATTTTACATCTATTTGTGGATTGAAATAGGCTTGAAAGTTAACCAAACAGAAAATTGTGATCCATGTTAATCCCAACAAACTAACAAATTATACCATAGTGTGAACCCAAACAAAGATTGCACATGTTATGCTTTATGAAATAGGTTGGGGGAATGGCATTGTACATGTTAATGGGGTGCAAACATAATCAAATGAACCAATGATGACAAAGGATTCAACTACAAATGGGCCTTTTTTGAACACTTTGATTTTTTCATAGAAAGCAATTTTTAAAAGTTTATTCTGCAACATGTTTTTTAAAATATTTACAATTCATCCAATAAATTTCATTACTAATGTTTATTTTTTAAAAAATAGATATGAATTTTCTAAAAGTGTACAAATTTAGCAAGGTTTTACATTTTGTTTTGAAAAATGATCATAATTTCAAATCATGTTGAAATATGACAACTATTTTTAGCTTTAGTATTTTGTATCATATGCTACAATGTTTTTATAAATTTATATTTTTCCAAGTTTTTAAAAATGTCAAGTACCACAATTTTAAAATTATGGATGTTTTTCATATGTTGATCCTAGGTTATCTTCATTTCAAAAAAATTCCCAGGAGTTTTTTAAAATAAAAAGTCCTTAACTATATGTTTTATAAAACTGATTGTTGGGGTGATAAAGTTCAAAAGTCCTTTATTAAAACCAAAACCCAATTTACTAAATTATGAATTCTACAACATTCAAATAAATCATTTAACACAAATTTCCTTGATCAACATGACATTAAAGTGGCGTTACATAAATATGTTTGAAAAGATTGATAGTTTTTTGGTTGTCAAACATGGTTTTTGGCTCATTTGATTGTGATCACACCCAATGATTATTTTGGATTTCTTAAAAAAAATAGCATCTTACTAATCAATATGGCAAGGTGCAAACAATATATTTTATACATACTTGCTACTTGTTTTCTACTTGAAAACATGAAAAAAAAGTATTTAAAACTTTTAACCTTCCTTCAACATTTCAAAACAAATAAAACTTTAATTTTTTTTCATGGGCATCTTTTGCCTCCCTTTAGTTTCTCAAAGCAATTTGTGTCATATCATTTGGACTTTAAAAAGTACCCCAAAGTATCCCCAACAATTACATCACTTTTTAGGGGTTAGGGATGATTTTAGTTATGATAACAAATTTCATTAACCAAAAAATAAAAATATAATGTTCACTACATCAATATTGAGGTGTTTGAAAAAAAATTCAAATACTTGCAAAACCATTTCACCTATTTGAGTATTTAAACTCTATTTTTCAAATCGCCACAAATCTTAGGTTCAACTCAAGTGTTTGCATGTAATTTAAAAACCATGATTGTAACAATTCAGCTTTTGAAATCCATGCAAACAAGAGTGAAGAAAAAAATGTACCCAAAAAAAATATTATCCCCATAAAATCATCTACTTGATAGTCTTTTTTATTTAAAGACCTTAGTATTTTGTTGCTTATGCTATTTTTTGTATACTTTACCATGTTTTCATTCAACAAACAAGAATTACCTAAAAAGCTTCATTGCCAAAGAGATATATTGGGTGACGAGTAGGAAAGTTGAACAAGTCCATAATGTTAGTTGGATTTTTAGTCCTTTCACATGGGTTTGTGTTATTGGAAGGTAACTTCCACATTCAAGATGAACCTACGAGTGGTGAATTGGTGATGTTAAGGTCATAGGGATTCCCATTCATTTTAGCATGGCTAGGCCAAAAAATTTCATAGGTTGGCATTAAGCAAAGACTTTCAAACTCAACATCAAGATTATTTTGGGAGTTTATTGAGATTTTATGGTATTTACAAACCACCCATATGCACCTTTGTGCATGCTTGTTGGAAATTTCCCACCATTGGAAGGTTATCGACCAATTATATTGATGAGATGATAATAGATGTGGGTTTAGATCAGTAAGTTGGTGTTGGTGGATGTTATTGTAATTGATTCATGAGCCATTTGTTGTAATGGATGTGGACTAACCTAACACCACCAAACTTGATCCAATGAACATAAAAGCTCATCTTTAGGTCACCCACATGCTTGTTGGATGACATATTGGGTGTAGGTCGACATTCATGTGTGGTTCATCATGATGACCATCCACCTTTGGTTATGGTAAATAAGATTGGCTAGTTTCCACATTTAGCCTTCCTTACATTTTTGAATTTATTTTGGTGTCATGCATTTCAAGTTGGTTAAAGACAAAAATCGTCTTTAAGACATTGTTGTGAAATGTATTGAAATGCAAGATTTACATGCAATTTCTTCAATTCAAAAAATTTAAAATAAATTTAATTATTATTTTTGTTTAGATTTTACAAAACCTTTGAGAATGAAGTTTAAATAATTTTATTTGGACATAATATGAAAAAAGATATTCTAATTGGGTGTTGGAAAAGGTTTAGTTGTATTTCAATTTAAAACTAAGGTGCAAGTAAAAGGTTTAACTCATGTGTGTTGTCTTTGGATCTCATTTCAGAAGCTATATAAAGAACAAGTCTTCCGTTGACTTATCACATTGAAATGTATATGTTAATTTGGGATGAGTGAAAAAATGCTTAACCTTGAATGGCAAATGCAAAGTAAATGAAATATGTTTTTGGGTATTCATTCCATTTAAATTTTCCTAGTAAATAATAATAGTAAATTGGTAATTAATGATTGTAAATAATAATTTTAAATATATAAATATTTATTATTATTATGACATTATTATCATTATTATATTTACTAGAGGCCAATTGATTAAATAATACGCCTACCTTAACTTAGGTGAATTAATTACCTTAGTTAAGTACCTTAAGGTAAGCTAGGTTAGCTAGTGTAGACCTTGGTATATTAGCATATATTGTTAAATATTTCGATAGAGTAATTAATTTAATCATAATATAAATTTAGGATAATTAATTATGTGACCTAGCTTAAGCTAATTTATATTTTGTACATAGCTATTTTCTACTAGGTTAGGTGAGACATACTAACATAAGTTTAACATATATAAGTACACTAACTTATATTACTTATAGTAATTACTTACTAGCCTATGCCATGGTAGTACTATATATACATATACTTAATTAAAAAATAAAATTGTCTAGGTTATAAGTTATATTAGTGGAGACTTAGGTATCATAGATAATATATTATATTAAATACACTAATTTAAGTATGTATTACCTTAAGTCATTCTTTTTGTGACATGTTTTCATTTTGTAGACTAGCAAATTCATGTTAGTTGCACACACAATCATATAGCCCATATAATATATGATATTAATTTTGTAGTTACAAGCATGACTAATCAAATGACAAAGAATTGCATTTAGTTGTAAAATGATGGGTTGCATATGACAAGATTTTTTCTTGCCATTATTATTTAATCACACCTTATTAGACATGATATAATATAAAGCAAACTATATAATGTTTTAAAAAAATAATTACTATGTCCATAATATGAGCAAATATATGGTTAATATACCTTAAATATAAACTAAATATTTTTTAAATACCATAAATACAACTTAAATATAATCTTAATGTAGTCTACATTAACAAATGTGCAATAAATGTATTAGCGCACTATAAAAAGTAACCAAGTTGTAATTAATTTTGCACCTAAATGAACATAGGGGCTTATTATTGAATAAAAAAACCCAAAAAGTTAATCAATATGAAAAGATGTGCAATTTTGTAATTGCACCATGATCACAAAAAAAATAGTAAATTTTAAAAGTATTGTGAATAGTTCTAAAAATGATAAAACATAGTTGCAAATGACAAATAGTCACATGCCATTACAAATTGGATAATTTTAAAATACAAGATTTCTAATAGTGAGAATTGGTCATAGGGAGATGAGAATGCACATGTGATGGGTTTTAACAACTGATTGCGGAAGAGTTTCAAACAAAAGATGTTTTTTGGGCACAAACAATTATGGTGAATTTCTTTCGAGTTCAAGCCATTTTGGCTAACATCCTTTATCCATGCACCATTCAAGTTTTGGTTTCATTTCCATCACAAAAACTCAAGCAAAGCCTTGCATTAGGATGTGTGAAAAAATATGCCATTATTCCTAGGGTTTTTGCCACTTTCACCCAGCCTCAACTTCATTAAAAATTATTAATGTTTTACACACATTTAGCCCCTAAATCTGATTTCTTTTTGCTTGGACTCCTTGGTGGATTTTTAGTTTGATTCAAACTTAGAATTTTCTTTGGATTTTAAAAAATTAACCTTCATTCAATTGCCACAACTTTTAGTTGGTGATATTTCAAGTATGGTTTTCAAACCTGTCAAAGGCCTTTTTGACCTTGAAGACTCAACCAATGATTTCGCACAACTTTTTCAAGTACTCTCCCATTTTGATATGGGTTAACATTGTATCTCAAAGTCCATTGTTTGGGCTCTTGGCATTGATAGGCCTTTGGCCTTGGTCAAGCTTTTTGGAAGCCTTCAATCAATTACAAAGGGTGAAACCTTATATCGACTATGGAACAAGACTTTATGTTTGTAGTTTTGTGATGTTTTCTTTGTTCACTCGTCACTTCATCAATTTAAAATGATAGTTAGGAGGAGTGTGAGGTGGTGATAAATGATGTTAAGTTATTTTAAATGTCCATCCCAATTGGGTAATGTTGTAACCAAACATTACAAATGCTTTCAACATAAGTTTTTGAAAAACTTATCTTTCAACAATTTCACATAGGCTAGTGGACAATTGTTTCAAAAAATTTCCCTTTGTTCAATCCTTTTATGCCAAGTTGGTTTTCAAAGATGTTCACCGTGGGAATGCATTTTTTTGAAGTTAAGGGATGGCCAAATAACTTTTGAGATCCCTTTTTTTTGGGTGTTTTGCCCGAAGACAAATTTATTTGTTTTGTTATTTCCCATGTTATTTTTAGCTAATGGCATTTGCTACTTGACAAATGTGATCCACAATCCTTTACAATATACAACTTTCAATATTGTCAAATAACCAATTGGTTTATTTTAATGCATGCATTCTCAGAAATTGGCCATAAGTTGAACAAACAGTTTGTTTGTTTCACGATAGATTTTGATCACAATAACAACCCCCCAAAAAAAAAAAAAAAAAAAAGTTAAAAAACTAATTAAGAGATTTGCTTGAACATTGGGTGGCCAATAAAGCCAATCAAGAGATTCACTTGAAATCAGATTCAGCACCCCGTCAGGTTCTCGCAAAGATCGGCAGATCGATGATAATCGTAAATCTCCGTCAGGTTCTCTCAAAAGATCGGCAGATCGACAAATCGTAGTCTCCGCCAGTTTCTCGCCAAAAATCGGCAGATCTACAAATTGTAGATCTCCGCCAGTTTCTCGCAAGGATTGGGGGGGGGGGGGGGGGGAGATCTACAATTTCTCTGCCATGATTCCCGTAAGGAGAGCTTTTGGATAATGTCAGGGTTTAGTGCGCACACGTGAATGAGGAGAGTAGTGTAATACAACCCACCCTCTCATGAAATCTCCGCCACCATTTGTAAATATATATTGGCTCCATGAATCTCTAAAAGCTTCACATTGTCTGTCGTCGTTCTTGTGACGAGGCTTTGTTGGATTTCCGGCGTGTGTGTGGGTGTGGAGTCTGCTGTGAAAGGTTTTGGTTGCAGGTTTTTTTGGTCTGCAGCAGCAGCAGCAGCAGCAGCAGCAATGGGTGCTGGCTCCCAGAGCTTGTTGCTCAGATGTTCTTGCCTGCAAACCAAAGCTGCTTCTTCATCACCCGTGGTTTCTCACTTGTTTGTAAAACCGTCCGGTGCGATGACGTCGAGAGGCCATGAGCTCAGAATGCGTACCGACAAGAAGCTTCTTCTTCTTCAATTTCTTCAAGAAGGAAAGTCAGGGAATGTGACATCATGGGTGAGGCAGAGTGTGAAGACTATGAAGAAGGAGAAGAAGGAGAAGAAGAAATTAGGGTTAATAATGGCGGATGTGGGATTCTTGTCTTCTTCTTCACAGGGGGTCAAGAGCGTAGTGGAGGGTTTGAAGTGGGCATTTCAAGCTGTGCCCAGCTGGGAGTCCGCTGCCATAGCTACTTGCACCGTCTTCGTCTGCGGTGCGCCTGTGTTGCTTGCAGGTCTTTCTGTTCCCGGATTCTTCAGTGCATTCCTGCTGGGTCTTCTCACATGGCGTGCAATTGGCTATCAAGGGTTTTGGATTGTCTCTCTCTACTTCGTTCTTGTAAGTCCCTCGCCAAACGTCCGTTGCATTGACTGTGTTAGTTTACTAGTCTCGGGACTAGTCCTGTAACAAGTGTTTTTTTTTTTTTTTTTTTTTGAGGGGAGGTGGGGTTCTGCAGGGAACTCTAGCAACCAAAGTGAAGGTCAAACAAAAGGAGGCTGCAGGAATTGCAGAGAAGAAGAGTGGAAGGAGGGGACCAGGAAGTGTATTAGGATCTGGTGCAGCAGGTGTGTTGTGTGCTTCTGCAGCCATAGCAAGGGTGGGAGGCTTGGAATGGGAAGCTCTCTGGCATCTGGGTTTTCTGGCAAGCTTCTGCACAAAGCTGAGTGACACAATATCAAGTGAAATTGGCAAAGCTTATGGCAAAACCACGTCAGTCAGTTAACCTTCTCTTATTTTCCTTCAAAGATTGCTGCATTGATCACCTCACCAAAAGATCAAACATCAAAAGGATTGAAACATCTTTTTCTGCATGTTCATATTTGGGTTTGAGCTCAGCATGTGGATTCAATTGCAGACCTTTGTTTGCCCTGAATCTGTGGGACAGGTATTTGGTGACAACAATGTCGATAGTGCCACGGGGAACAGAAGGGGCAGTGAGCTTGGAGGGCACACTAGCAGGCTTGCTTGCATCAGTCATTCTTAGTGCTGTTGCATATGCTCTGAAGATGGTACAGGGTTTTCAGTGCTCTGCCTCAGCATACTTTTAAATCCTAACGATTCCCTCTTCCAAAATTTGCGTCCAGAAAACAGGTTCCTGAAATTTGGCTCTCCTTTCCCTTTTCTGCAGACAGATCAAACAGGGGCTATCATCTGTGTGGTAGCTGCACAAATAGCAAATCTATGTGAGAGCTTTATTGGAGCAGCATTACAGGGTCGTAAAGGCTATGAATGGGTGCCCCTCCTCCACCTCCGCCTTGATTCCCAGACTATTGTCTGCTGTTCCTTCCCTATGTAGAATGTATACAGGTGTAGCAATTGATTGAGTAAAGTTCAATAATGTGGTTACTGGTGGTGGGCTGGCAGATCACGAATGACATTGCGAATATTGCTAACATCATGATTGGAGCAACTCTAGCGATTTTGATCAGAAGATTGACTGTTGGAATGTGATCTTCATCTCAAGAGGTCAGTATCATTGTCCTGATGAGAAGTTTTCAATGGAGTCCTTGCTGGCAAATTGTAGGTTAGGATGAAATTCAAGTTGGGTCTCTAGCCATGCAATGACCAACATTAAGCAATTTTCTAACATGTCTCTACTAACAGGCTAGTCTAGTGAGATTGCTTCTGGTGCAGTAAATGCCACATTAAACCAGTGGAGATCATGTCTCAGTTTCTTGTGCAGATGGTCTCCAAACTTTGGAGCTAGTATTGGCAGTGCATTGGAGTTCATAATTTTTGGGAGGATTAAGCAATCATAGAACCTCATTCTCATGTGTACAGTTTTCTCAAACTGCTATTGCAATCAGACAATTGCTTATATTGGAAAGGGACCACGAAGTTTTTTGAAGCTTTCATTCGTGCAAGTTTTGGAAATCAGAGCTGGAGATCCTGCATCCAGGATTGTGCTTGGGGTGACCTGTTGATTACACCCTTCACAGAATGTGAGACAAAAGGCAATTTTCTGAGAGCTCTTGCGCAAAAGTAAATGATTTTTTTGGCCTTGTCTAGTTGCAATTCAGAGCTTCAATAAGGCTCAAATTGATGTGAATTGGATTGGCAGGCTGATGAACAATGTATTGTGATTTGATTCAATGGGCATCTCTGTTATCCTCAGGGCTCCCTTTTCCTGTTTCTTGTGTGGCACAATGTGGTGCTGTCTGCAGTCTGATTGACCTAAGCTTTCATACCTTGTGCTTTTTCAGCACATAACATGCAATTATGCGAGTAAACAGTGAGCAAAAATGTGTTAAAGTGGCACACAAATATGAACACATGAGCAACTGTCAACTGTCACCCATATGTGGGTGTGCACACCATTCTTGACATTTGGATTTCAGTCAGCCAGATTAGTAAGATCGTTGGCTGATTATCATGATTAAGCCAGTTTGGTGATGGCAAAATGAAACATTTTCCAGCTGGAATTCTAGATGTGGGTTGAGTTCTCATTCATTATGTGTTGATTAGCAAAGGAAGCCAGTTGTGATCAGGTATGGCCATCAATTCGGTCTTGGGAGGTGTAAAGCAGAAATCTCTTTGCAGTGGTTTTTCTGCAGATAGAGCTGCCCTTGAGAATTTGAAGTATGGACTATGGACCAGAATGTGGAGACCTGCTTTAAATCATGTATGGGGGCTCAAGGTTTGGATTCAAACACGTTCACAATCTCTGGACTCTCACAAAGACCACACAAATCTGAGCAGGTGAGCAACTGTGAACAATAGATTGGAACCAGTTGCTATGCCTTATACGATTAAGCAACCACTGCGAATTAGACCTTGAGGGATTAGAGCTTTTTCCCATCATGGTTTTTTGTCCAGCTATGTGAAAATTTTCACATATGCAGATTTAATTCATGGGTTGGTTTTTTCTGTTTCTTAATGCAGGTTCCATTTATGGGTTGGGTATTTTCCCAGTTTATTGATGCAGGTTCAGATCTCAAGTTGGGTTTTTCCCTGTTTGTTATTGTAAGTTCAATTCATGTGTGGCTTCAAACACTGAAGCATTGTCAAAAGTGAATTTGTTAGACTGGGGTCAAGGAGGTTGTGATTGATATTTTTACCTAGTATAAAAACTTGAACATGTCAACATCTTGATAGAAGAGGGAGACCCATGGAGGTATATTTTGTACTAGAGAGCAGGCAGGCTAATGCTGATTCTGACTCACCTCAGCAAGCCCCTTAACTTGCGGTTTTCAAAGAGGTAAGTGAATGAAGGGTCTAATAAGATCGCCATGGCCTTCCCATTGTTTCAACTTTCACAAGCCGTGTTATTGTTAGGGCATCTCTTTGGGAACTTCAATTTGTTTTTAATTAAAAAAAAATTGTTTCTGGCATAGCCTTTACTCTATTGTTACATGGTAAAGATAGATCTCTTTGGGGCCACCACTATCCCATTTGTTTCTCACCATCAACACATGGCAAATTGAAACAGAATATTCTGTCAAAATATTCTGTTTTAAAAAACTTTTTTGTGTATGGAAATGGTAATGTATCAATGCATCATATTCCATCATGCATTATAGCATCATGCCTCATGTTATATCATCAACATAAATCCTATGCTACATATGTATTGTGTAAATAAGGGTGTGAAAAATTTCAAAGCAACTACATGCATAAAAAACTTTATAGATCAACATCTAAATGTTTGTTTACTATACTATAATTGTTAATGTATCAAAAAAATTAGTACATTAAAATTTGAAAATACATGGGTAAGATATTGTCATATTTCCAAGTTTATGGATAAGGTAAAGTAATTGTTAATTTAATACCAAACCACCATGTGTGACACATGTGTGAACGATACATTGAATGTATTATTAATATTTCACACTTGAGAAATAAATGGTTAGATATGAAAATTTGACACCCGGCATATATTCAACACCACTTTTTGATCATAGCTAACTATAATTTACCATATTTTTTTGATACACCAAGGATTTATTAATACATTTAGGATTTTTCAACCCATCTAAACATAGAAAGAGCAAGAAAATTTTCAAAATAGATGGACAAGAGGTGGCCACATTTCCAAGTTTATAGGTTAGGTAAAACAACTATTAATTTAGTAAAAAACCCATAATCTATTATCAAGATGTGATGTGACCAATACATTGAGTGCCTCATAAACATATTTCACACTTGAGAAACAAACTTTACATATGAAAATTTCACACCTAATATACATTTACTCATTTTTTCAATAATTACTAATTATAATTAACGATATGTCACTAACAGACTAAAACTTTATTGATATATTAATGATGTGTTGATACTCTAAGATTTTTTCAACCCTTCTAAACATTAAAAAATGAGAATTTAAAAAAATAAAAGGAAAAAAGGTTGCCACATTTCCAATTTTATAAGGTGAAACAACTATTGATTTTGTTAAAAATCATTAATCTACTATCAAGATGTGATGTGAGCAATACATTGAATGTATCATAAACATATTTTCACACCTAAGAAATAAACCTTACCTATGAAAAATTGACACTTAATAGTATACATTTACAATCATTTTTCAATTATAATTAATTGTAATTAATTATCATATGTCACAGATACACTAAAAATTTATTAATACATTAAAAATTTTCCAACCTATTTAAACATAAAAAGAGTATGATTTTTTTCTAAATAAATGGACAAAAGGTTGCCACATTTCAAAGTGTATGGGTAAAATCAAAAGTAATAATTCAATCAAAATGCACCATTATGTTATTAATTAGTAAAATGTGGTGTGAACAATACATTGAATGTTTTATAAACATATTTTCACATTTGAGAAATAAACTTTACGTATGAAAATTTGACACCTAGTACACATTTACCATCAATTTTTATATTATAATTAATTATTATTAACCATATTCTATTAATTTACTAAAGATTTGTTGATACATTAATGATCTATGGATACACTAGATACCATTTGATACTAAAGATTTTATAGTCTATCTAAACCAAAAAATAGCAAAAATTTTTTCAAAATAAATGGACAAGAGGTTGCCACGTTTCAAAGTGTATGGGTAAAGTAAAAAGATAATTAATTTAACCAAAATGCACCACTATGGTACTAACATGTGGTGTGAGTAATACATTGAATGTATTATTAGCACTTGACACTTGAGAAAAAAATATCTGCATATGGGAAAAATTGACACATGTTACACATTTCCCACCACTTTTCAACTTTAAATATTTGATATTTGCATTTGCTAGTATATTATAAATATATGTTGAACTTCCAATGAAGATATTTTGCATATTAGGGTTCGGGGTCATATTTTTCAAGCTTTTGTATATCAAACTTGGCATGAACTTCCTCTTTGCATGGTCTTCTTGTGTTATTCCAAGGGTGTTTTGGAGCACATTTTTAACATTTTTACAAATTTTTCACATGTCATTGTGACCTAATTTTATGTAAATCAAAGATTTACCATGTTTCTAACTCATTGTATGTTGATTATCACAATTCGAATATAAGGTGCATAGAAACTAATATATTTTACAATGGTTTTTATAGGCATGGAGGGAAAGTTGCCCTTGTATGAACATGGCCATCAAACTGAATTACATGCATTAGAAAATGTAGTTCAAACACCACCAAATGGGCCTTTTGATCATGAAGACTTGTTGTGAGAAATCATCATTTTAAATACTAGGATGCAACAAGGCCCTCACCTTGTTGCAGTTGTATTCATCCCCATAATTCAAGTACTTGATTTCATAGTTGGTGGAGAAGGTTAAGATGGTGGACAATTTTGCTTTCTTTGCAAAAAACACATCATCCACCTTGATAATGAATTGCAACAACTGCAAATAAATAGTGCTTCCAAGTTTTCAAGGTTCAAATTAAAACCTTTACTACATTTCTACATTAAGATTTGCATACATATTATACATGTTTAAATGTGATGTTCACCATTTGATGAATTAATTTACTATTCTATATACATGAAACATGTGCTAATTGTTTGTTTTGTAATGCAATGTATGTTCATAAGTAACACAAAATTGGTTGACTAATTGTTTGTAGGTACTACTGTCAATATGGTCTTAATGATCTCACAAATGTTGTGAAGGATATTACAGCAAAATCACAATGGAGCTCCAAAAAAATTGAACATCAATGGAAAAGTAATCCCATTAATGACAGGCCACAAGGGCATATAAGATTCCAAGAAGAAATGGGGTGGTTTTATAAAAAGAGGATGTAAAAGTTAAATTCACCATTAAAACACTATATTTGCTCAAACATGTATCAAAGATATGTTTCATTCAATGAAATCATGTTAAACAAAATGTGTACATGTCCATGGGGATTTAAAGATGGATGATTGATCTACATTTGCTACCCATTTATTAGAATAGATCAAGCATTTTGTGATGGAACAACTAAGGCTTGGACTTGCAATGTTTCAATTATGGCAAAACATAGGCAACATGTCAATAACATCATGTTAAGGACATGTGAATTAAATAAAAACATGTTCCTAACTGAACAAGATGTCAAGGTGTTGTCTATGAAATTGGCTCAAGAAACATACTAGCTACATAAAAATGATGCAAAAAGTGTGCATATGTGGATGTTTAACAAAACACAAATTCAATGTTTTACTATCAAGAAATTAGGGTACAAGTGGATGGTGGTCTGATTGGGCAAAACATTCCTTTCATTTTGTGTATCCAAAAACCATGGCAAAAGGAGATGATGATTGTTGCAACCTTGGCCTTAAGCTCACGACCAAGGCAAGGGCTTACAAGTGTGCAGGCCAAAAGGGAAACCCAAGAGTCACATCTCATGTTCTTAAAAGTGCAGGAAAGTGTGAGGGAATGAACCCTCACACTTCTAAGTGAGCCCCCACTTTGAGAGTTAAATTTTTGATGGACTCCCAAATTTTTAAAGAGTAATCGCAGGAGTCAAAATCCATTAGATTGAAATTTCATTATATCATTGGAAAGCTCTTGAAATGTAGATGTTTAAAATGGGCTCACATGACCCATTTAGACATTTTAAACACAAGTTATGGCCAAAAGAAAAGCTGGGAGTCAAAACCCAAAGGATTAAGGAGTTCCTTATATCATTGGAACATAAATGTCTAAAATTTGGCTTGCACGACCCATTTGGACATTTATCCACAAGTTATGGCCAAAAAAAAGGCCGAGAGTCAAATTGGCAATTTGACATTCGACCATTGAAAGTTGAGAATTGCCCTAATTTTCTTGCGTGTAGGTAGCATGCCACATATCGTTGGAAATCTCTTGACAAGGGCTACAACTTTGCTTGAAACCTCACTTCCATCAAAGGTCTACCCACAAAAGTTCCACCTTTGGGAATTTTGGGACTCCCACTTGGGAGTGTCGGGACAAAATGACATTTGGGTATTAGTCCCATGGCCAGGCATAGAGTATACTATAAGGGGGAAGGTGGTGGCTTCCCCTAAGTTTGGGCTATGGTGAATCTTGTGAATCCATGTTTGCTCGTGGTTCATTTGTGCACCAAAGTGCTCCAACTACACAATAATCAACTTGTTGTTTAGTTTGTGTAGGTCTGTTTGAATAATTAAACAGACGTACAGACATGCTTGAGCTCCAACATGCCCTTCTACCCTTGAAGTGTTGCATGCCATGGAGTGCGCCCCAACTCCTTTTCCTTCTGCTATTCACTTTTGGATTCGTAGTTCAACCCATTAAGGAGCTTGGGGGTGCGTTAATGATTAAAAATGTGCACCAAGTTGGTGTTTTAATTGATGTAACCTTTGGGACAAATAAAAAAAAATGATACATTACATCTAATACATAATATATTCACAAGTGTTTTATTACACTATTATATATGTAATCTAATGTCATTGAAACATTAATAGGACAAATCAACGGATGTAAAAAAAAATGTAGAAATTTGAAATTGTTAATAGATCATTCATTATATTTCTTGTCAATGTTTAACTAACATATCTCTATTGTGAATTAAGGCAATTCCCCTTTTATACCATGATGGTGTTTGACCAATGGCACAATGGCATTCATGTAGCATATTACATCACATCATAATGTCGATAAAAGGATTTGACACCATGGATGCATGCTTTGAACAAAAACATTCACAATATTCACCCATCATGGCATCCTAATGCTTTCATTATTGATTGTGCCCAAGGGGAAATCAATTGCATCAAATAAAATATTTATTCCTTCCCCCTTTTTATCCAACAAATTTCCACCTATTTATTAATCATGTCACTTGCCCCAATGGATGTAACATGCATCAACATTGATTGTATTTAAATCCACCAAGTTTCATGTATAATGCATTTTTTTTCTTGTAGGACTATATGGCCAAACACTATCATTTTCTTATGTTTGTGGCATGTGAAAAAAACATGTTCAAAATAAGCATGTATCAAGATAAAAGACCCAACATTATGTAGTAATGTATTACAAAAACTAAAGAACATCATGTATGACAAGGATGGTCCATATGGAATAGGTGCTAAAATGTGGGCAATGAATATGTTACAATATATCACTAGCAAGTACCCTCCAACTAATGTATTTTGGAAATACATGGAAGAAAATTGGCGACATAAAACTCACATGTGGGTGGTTGGATTTCAAAATCTACCATATGATGGGCAAGACATCAATGTTGCAATTGAAAATTACCATGGGACATTGAAGGCCCAATTGAAGTTTGAGAAAAGTAGATTGGTTGGTCTTCATGTGGATCGGTGCATCCATGAGTTAGTCGAAGTTGTCCTCACTCAATACTAATATGAAAGTCTACACAAGAACTTTGGGTTCGTGAACAACAAACGTCAACAATGGTTTGTGGTTGGGGCCTTGTTGGGGGCATGGTTGATTCTTGACACAAATGTGACATTGCCTTTTTATGATGGTGGTTTAACACATGTCATGTCAGAAAAAAAAAACCCCCATCTACGATACGCCATCCACAACCCAACATCATAGCGAGCACATTATAACTGTGTCAATGCACAACGTGGAAGCATTTGCAAGCATCAATTCAAGGCTTTAATGCATCTTCATCCTGACCTTCCAGAGGGCATAAATTGTTCGATTTTGTGGATCATTGAAAGGGACTTTGCAAGGTGGGTTGAAAAACCTATTTAGCCCACAAGTGGGTACAAACCCCCACATAATGACAACTCCACCTAGATCAATTCATAAGTGGACCACCCCCATACAAATCAATTTAGAGGAACAACTTTGAAGCACGACATTGGATATGGTGGATGTAGCCAATGGGAATCCAATTCTCCTTGAACATTTGATGGCAGATTTTCATGGCGCACAAAGCAATTAAACAAAGGTTGTGGCAAAATTATAGAGTGGGTTACATAACCCCAATAGGCCCAAACCTTGTGCTTTTACCAATCGAAGATGGACAAAGGTTTAGCCTCAAATGACACTTGGACTTTTTGGCTCGTGGGCACAAGTTAATTGCAAAAACCAACTATCATTAGCACCACCTCAATAGGCAAAACATTAAAACATTGGTACATTGGTACATTAATACACCAATTTTCAATGACATGGTATGGACTGACTTTCAAGTACATAGTTCAATAGTATTAAAACAATGTGTAGTTAATTCCTTAATTTTAGCCTCCCCAATTTTTACAGTGTCTAACACTAATCATATTTATCAATTTTACAACCTTATCACAAGTTTTGTTTAAATCAATTTTATTCCAAGGGTGATGATCTTTGGATATTATCAAATGGATTCAAGCTAACAATATTTTAAAAAAGCTTGAATCCTTTTGAGAAAATTGTGTACATGCAATAAAGTTTGAAATGTTGAATCATCTAAGGAATTAATTCATTTATACATTGGAATAATAAATGATACATTCACACATTAGATGATGAACACCTTAATACATAAACACATTGATGCACTAATACATATACAGTCATACAATCATGCATTCATACAATACTTCGACTTCAATACATGATGTTTGTAAAGTACTTGGGGAAACTGCATGCTACGATTAATATTGTAGAGTCAACTGCAACAATCAACAACATCTGCAGGTTATTAGCTCCCTAATGATGTTGCTAGGCTTATTGGATCCGCACAATCATCGAGGAGGAGAGTCTTCGACAATAGAGAGATAGAAAAACAGATTGGAAATTCTTCAAAGTAACTGGCCATAACTGTTGCTCGTACTTCCAAACAAACACCCCCAAAAAAAGACTGATAGAAAAGAACATTCAAGTAAAGCCCAAGCATAAAATAATCGCCGAGGTTTTGATGGCAAGTGCTTATGACAGAGCTCTGCCCAACACAAACTACCCAAAAAAAAGGTTGGGAACAGGTGACATGAATGCCATGCTCTACATTGGATCTGTGTTAGGTCCTTCCACCTAATGTCTGCCTGAGCATGTGACGCTTGGGGGCACATGACGCCCCTCCTCCTCTCTTCCTCTTGAATCATTGATTTAGTGACACCTGATGCGTCGACCTCCTGAACTCAGTGTTTCATGCGATGCCTCCTGAGCATGCCAACTTCTTGCCTGAACATGTTGATCTCCTAAGTTCATCACTGACTTCCTGAGCACGCCGACTCCTGAGTTTATCATCCGGCCCATGAGCATGCACTATCCTCCTCCCTTGCTTGCACCTCCATAAACCTTCCTCTCATGAACATCCCTTTTCTCTAAACCCCCTTCGATACACGGATCAATACGACGCTTCTTGCGTTCAAGCACAAGTGAGGCACGGAGAAACGACTAAGCAAACCCCTAAACCTTGAAACATAGAGATCCATCGCCACCTTAAACCCTAACTTGCCATTTTTTCCTTTTAAAAAAAAATTTGATTGCATATATATGTATATAATAACTCCGTGGCAAAATCTCATTTTTTGGGTCATTAATTGACAATGGTTTGCCAAAAAATCAATATTATTGGTGCCAGTTTTTTTAAATATTAAATATCACCAAATGATTACATTAAAATCAAAAATGTGTTTTTTTATTGTTTTCAATAGCCATAATTCAATCAAAATTTAAAACCAATTTCAAAGTTTTTGTACATGGTTCTCTGTACATGATTCAAGCATGTAGTTTTAATTTGTTTTTTTAAAAATTTGTAAATCTACTTTTATATTTAGCTTGTAGTCAAATATGGTTTTAATATTTCTATGTATCATCATTATGTATCATTGTCACTTTGATCCCAACACAAATTTTACAAAATAAAACATCAAAATTATCATGGTCACATCAACACCATCATATACATATGCCATATGAGGCATTAGTATATGTTGCAAGATATAATGCCAATGTAATGATGCCATTATGTATCAATGGAATCCATAACACATATAGTTCTCACCTCTAAAACTTACCCCTTGAACCATCAAAGTAAAGCATTATTCACCTCTTCCCAACTTTGTTTTTAGGTAATTTTTGTTGGATAAAGCCGTGTCATAAGCACCTACCATAAAAACATGGCCATTATTTTATGCTTGGAGTTTTAAACAACATGTTGCCATTTTATGTTAAATCTTTCAAGATCTTAACCAATCACATGACATAAATTTTTTTTTGAAAAATAAAATAAAATCGATGTTAGTTATAGGTTACAACCTTGGTATACAATATTAATATGAGTATTGGTATTGAAGAACATGACCCGATGGGTATGACCTTGAGGCAATAGCAACCTTATACTAATACCCGTCTTTTTTTGGTAATACTAGGTAGATACATGCATGAAAGCCTGGATGAAATTCTGGCTTTTAAAAGAGGAGGAGGGCCCATTATAAAGCATAATATTCCGCCTTTGTAAAAATAAAATGCCTACACTTTTTGGTTTGAACCTGGCACCTCGCAGTTGGTAGCAGGCCCTTCCAATTTTGGAATGTATCTCTTTTGCCACTTTTTTAATTTTGTCCTTGTTTTTGCATTTCTATTTCTTTCCATTGTATTACTAGGAGCAACATTGCAAACTCATATTGTATCAAAACTTTGATATCACCCCATTCAAGGGCTTTACACTCCACAAAGGCCATAGTTGCACATGTATTACATAGATGGCAATTGCATGGATGGGTATATAGATTAGTCTTTTTTTGATTGGTGAATTTTTTTTTGAAAAAACGCATATTTTGAAGGTTTTCAGTTGCCAAAAGTGAGAAAAAAGGAGTAACATTTCAAATATTTTGTTCCCATTGCATAGTAAATATATATAAAGAGATGCATGCAAAATTCAATTTAACAATTTCTCTAGCACATTGTACACCATCATCAACAAATGAATTTAGAAAGAACAATTCCAACAATCATAAATAAGAATTGTAATGCGCTCCTATGTTGACACATACAACCATCACTATCATCACATGTACAACAAATAATATAAAGATACTTTTAATGGTACACCTTATCCAAAACAAAAGATACAACTTGCTTGCAAAAAATGGGGTCCAAGTTGAAAAAACACAAAGCAAAACCCAACAAAAATTATTTTAAAAAAATCCTTTATAACACAAAATAGTTGTAACAATAGGTATTATGGAATTTCAAATCACCAAAAGTGAAGTGATTTCAAATCACACAACCCAAGATTATATCCATCAACAAAAATATCTTGAACCTTGATCACACTTAAATTGGTTCAAAATAAAACTTACATAATTAAGCTAATCCATTCCTTATGAACACATTTGATATGACCTTTTCCCCTTGGAGGTGTTAAGTTGTTCCTTGGGACATGGGAAGTCTCAATACAAGTTACCAAATGCAAGAATGGACTAATTTAGGTAGTAAGTTACCTTGATCAATTCAGAAATGTGAATTGAAGAATGCTTATCAAATCAAAGAGGCAAAGGAGAAAGGGTTGCCTCTTCATTATTGGCTAAAACTAACTAAATCACTATTCGGATTCATGAATGTAGATTATAAAATTTAAACTAAAAACTGAATGGTAGCCACTATGGTATTTGGAGGGTGGAGTTTGTTGCCTTGCAAAACTAACTAATCTCATTATTAGCTTGCCCCCCTCAACAATAAGGACTGCTAACTTTTTCTTTTGGTGATGTACTTTAAACCATTATAAAAGAATGGGAGGCAAGGTGAATGAAATTGAAGGACAACTTATAATTTTTCTTCAACTTTTTTTACTATTGTAATCAAAACAATAATTAATGTAAACAACATGTCACCAAGAGTTTGTGTAATTTGGATGAATGCAACCAACACAAGCCTCATTAAGTTGAACTATTTTGTCAATTTTAAATTTAATTGTATCTTGTGATGTTGTAGTTAGATTTTGTTGGATTTTAACAACATTTCCATTCACATCAGTAAAATAGTTTTTGCACAATATTTTGGTTTAAATCTACAATTATAAAATATTATGACGTTGAGTCTTGGGCTTGTAAAGTAACCTAAGATAGTGATCCATAAAAGGGGTTGTAACAAAAATGATTGCTTTTGATTTGTTTGCCATAATGATAACTTGAAAACATCTAAATAATCTTTCATTGAATACTGGTCAAATTTTCATGTTGATGGGCATGAAGATGGGGGAATAATTAACAAATTTATGTTAGATGTGGTAAACATTAGTAAAAGGGTTGACATAGGCTCTAGGTCGAGATTCGTAAATGAAGTAAACAATATCAACAACATGCTCTAACCATTAGGTTATTGGACTTCAATAACCCAAACTGGAGTGCCAAGGTCTCGGTTAACCATGGCCCCTTGTTAACCAAACTTGATGGACCCTTGGTAGACCACAATTCCCCCAAGTAGTTTTATGTTCATACTCAATTCCTTAAACCTTCTCTTGTGCTTGAGGACTTATGCACAAGGAAACCCCATTGCTCCTTGGCCTTAATGGGGGCACTACACATATTCATTTCATTGACATGGTTTCCAAATTATAAAATTTCATTGATGATCTCATATCTACATATGGTTTTCACATTTCTCAAAACTTGTTGGTTCCACCTCCTTTAATGGTTCTTTGAATGTCACTCACATAACTCCCTTAGGGAACCATCATCACCTTCTTCGGGCAACCAATGTCCTTTAGGAACCTCCATTCCATTAATGGATGCACCTTTCCTATATAGAGTTCTCAACTTCTTGCTACCACTTAAAAAACCCTTCTTCCCTAAGGGAAATGACATCTACCTCGAGGAAGTATGTGCCTTCAATAAGGAGGCAACAACTAATCCCTAACATTACTTATTCATTGCTGAGATTTTGGTGAATCTTGAGGTATGTTTTGAACTTGGTTTATAAAAAATTTGATCCTAAATGAGCTTCTCAATTTCAAATGTTCCTTATTGAGCTTTTAGTCACCACCATTGATTTGAAAACTATCAATGAAAGATCTAAAATTAATAATTCAATTCTGAATTTTTTAATTTAAATTTTTTAATAAAACATTTGACCTATAAAATTATATTTTCAATTCTGCAAACTACTATTTCAATTCTTGAAAACATAATTTGAACTTGAAACTTGATATTTGAATTTGAAAATTGTTATTTCAAATTCCTTTTAAAAGTATTTGAATTTGAAATTTGAGATTTAAATTCAAAAATTGTATTTGATCTGAAAACTGATATTTGAATTTTAAATTATTATTTTGGATTCTAAAAATTAATATTTCAATTCTGAGATTTTTAGTTTAAATTTTAAAAACTTATTTGATTTGAAAGTAGAAATTGCAATTCTGAATTATTATTTTGGATTCTCAAAATTAATATTTCCACTCAAAAACTTATTGATTGACTTTTAATGTTTTTTTTCTACTAGTGTTATCCATAATAAATCACTTTTATAAATAATTATAAATGATCATAATTATTAATTATAAGTTACACAAAACAATTATTGTTACAAAATAGATTTTTATATTATATAATTTATATTTTTATAGTAAAAGAAATGAATTAGTGTAATTAATGTTATGTTACTTTAAAATCATTGTAATTATTTTAGGTAAGAATTAATCATAGTATATGCATAATTATTTTTTAATTAAACACAATTATTCACAATCTTTAATTTATAACTTGAACTATGAATCATAATTTTGCAAAAAATAATATTAATGATTAAAATTAAATTTAGTTAAAGTAATTATTGTAAGGATTGAATTTCAGGAATTATTATAGAGGTTTTGATTTTGATTTTTTTAATTATGTAATTACTTATCTATGATAAATATTTTTACAACAATTTTGTGTAATTATATAAATTAATGACATGTTTAGCAAATTATTTTATTTATAGTTAATAATTACTAACAAAAAAAAAGGTGTGGTAAGGGATGACCATATAGAGGCCAATACTAAAAGATAATTAGAGCAAAAATTGGGAGTATTTGAACTACAAGCAACACATTATAACCTTTCCTTGAAGATGTGAAAAGTGTTGTGTGGAAAAACTTTCTAGATTGCATGGGTGATTATGTTTGTATGAATATGCCTAGATTAAGGTTGTAGCTGGTTAAATAAATTGAAGAAGGGACAAGTAGATAAAGATGGGTTTGCTATTTGCAACAAATAGGAGAAGGGGATTATAATCAAGAAAACAAAAAGGTAGATAGTGGTTAGAAAAAGAAGTAGGATAATTGTTTATAACAAACAAGGGGAAAATGATAGAGAAGGGAGTGGTTAGAAGAAAAAAAAGATAATTGTTTGCAATAGATAAGGGAAAATATATAACAAAAAAACCAAGGAAGAAAGTTTAGGTAAGATAACCATGTGCAATAAACAAGGGACAAGGATATAAATAAGAAAACAAATAGCTTGGGAATGGAAGTTGGGTAATAAGTTGGGATTCCCCCTTTTGATAATCTCCAAGGGGGTAAGGGTAATAATCCAGGTAAAAATGTTAATGATGTGCTAATTTTGCACTAAACACCAAATATAAATGCATGTGTTGTGAAAAATTGTAGGGGAGCAAAATGAAGTTAAATCAACACTTATTGGGTAAAGGCAATTGCTACTTGAAAGACATTGTTGATTGAAAATACTATCATTAAAGAAACATCACATTGCAAAGTATGACTGTGATTGGGGCCACAAGTAACTGGGAATTTGTATGCATTAGGACTTTAAGGAAACATGTGATTTGGGATTTCAAACTATGAATTATAAATTGGAGTTGGGAATCAAATAACAATAGTTGCAAGCATGTGAGGCCCAAAAAATGAACACAACCAATGGGTTTGAAAAATGCTTGCAATTATAGTTTCACATCATACGAATATTGTGCAATTGTTTGAAAACAACGTGTGTGTTACAAAATTAATCATTTGCATTCATGCCATCCAATAGACAATTGTGGAATTAGCTTCTTGTCATAGGTATAAACACCTTGTTGATGAACATATTATTTAAATCAATAATGAATTATATTAACTAGTAATGAAATATGATGTTTACATAATGACCCTATAATGAAATGATTTAAACCAAGGTGAAATCACTATGAACCTATTTCATTTTTAATGTCTTATAGTGATTCAGGCTAATGATTTTCACTTCACTTTTGTACTAATGATGAAATAAATAGGGTTAACATGACCATTAGGGTTGGGGAGGATCAAGGTTTCCTCATGTAGAATTTCCCAGAGGAAACATAGTTCCTTTTTGGGAAGGGAGGGTTTAAACGATAATAATGAAAACATAAAACTCCATGGGGGAATTACGTTAAGGGAATGGTTGGTTCCATGGGGGAGGGTGGTTGTCTCGGGGAGGAGATGTTTCTCATAGGAAGTGGGTTGCGTCAAAATGAAATGGTCTTTGGGGAGGAAGGTTGCTGTGAAAAGAGGACAATGCCTTTGGGAAATTATGTTTTGGAAAGAATTTGATGTTATTCCACCTAAATGTGTTTTCATTAGGAACATTGTTTTTCTTTGGGGAAAGGTACATTATGTTTCCTCAGGGAGGTATGGGAACAAGTAAGATGTCAAGAATGGTTCTAGAGTCAAAAGCAATATGGGGAGGAATGGGCAAGCAAAAAAAAGAATTAAGGGAGGTAGGCAAGTTTGGAGTTTTGTTGGACAAGCCAGGGAAGCATTAATGGGTGGGTTCTATTGATGAGGGGTGGGGGGTTTCA
This sequence comes from Sphagnum tenellum, assembly GCA_963921925.1. Taxonomy (NCBI): domain Eukaryota; kingdom Viridiplantae; phylum Streptophyta; class Sphagnopsida; order Sphagnales; family Sphagnaceae; genus Sphagnum; species Sphagnum tenellum. The sequence continues at coordinate 14,763,915 of OY998155.1, forward strand.
TTTGGGTTTAGTGAAACAATAAGGGGGTGCCGTCATAAACAAACGAGCCAAAAAACATGTTGGGTGATCACCAAAATTCTATAAAAACTATAATTTTGTTAGATATATTTTGTGTTGTCACTTTAGTGCCATGTTAATCATGGATGTTATGTTAAATGATTAATATGAGTGTTGAATAATTCAAAATAAAAATTCAATATATATATTTGGGGTTTTGGTTCTGGTTTTAATAAAAGACCTTTGAATTGAACAATAGTTGCATCAAAAGCAATCAATTTCATAAATTACCAAGCTAAAGTTTTCTTTATAAAAAAATTTGATGAGATTTGTTTTTTATGATGTTAATTGATTATCCACATTCCAAAAACATTCACAATTTGAAAGTTGTGGAATTTGAAATTTCTAAAATAAAAATCTATTGAGCAAAATTTCAAGTCTTTTGCCACATGTAAATGGTGTGTAATGTACATGACATTTGAAACAAAGTTGTAGTTTATGAAACAATAAAATAAAAAAATTAAATAATCAATATATTTTCATATGTCTTGAAATTAAATTAAAATTTCAAAACAAAATGCAAAATTTGGTAGAATTTGTACACTTAAAAAAATGTCTTAGTTATTTATGAAAAGTTAATACAAAAATTGTGATGTATTGAAAAAAAAAATGTTTTCTTAATAACATATTGCAAAAGAGTTCCTCCCAAAATTCTTTCTATGAAAAAGTGAAAATGACCACAAAAAGGAATACAAGCCTTGAGTCTTTCATCACCGTTGGCTCATTTGATTATGATTGCACACATGGGCATGATTAACCAAGACCTTGACATTCTAAGTTGGGTCATCGAAGTTCGAGAACTTGATGGTCAAAGCACATCAAAGACTGTGCTTCATGTAATTCATTACTATTGTTTAGTGTTTGCCTCAAAACATGATTAACACATTGTTGCAACCTTATAATTAAAACCTCATCCACATACACAATCACATTACTTATACAGTAGCCATCCCAACCAAAAAAACAAAAGGTTGAAAAACCCTTGATATCATATGTAAACATAATATACAATAGAAATATTCATAAAGTTGCTTAAACCATTGACAGTGGGGGAAACATGATGTGAGACACCAAACATGGGTTGAAGCTGGTATTAAAAAAAAACTCAAGGTGAAACTTGAAAATGCATTGATGTCATGTGAGACAAGGTGACAATGTGTGTGAAAGAGCTTTAGGGGTGTGAGAGGCATATGAGAGCTTCAAGCGTGTGAGAGAGCTTTAGGGTGTGAGAGTGTTCCAAGGCATGAGAAGATGAGAGAACTTCAAGGTGTGAGAAAACTTCAAGTATATGAGAGGGAAGAGGTGGGAGGGGTTATGTAGGGGCGAGCTTGCCAGGAGGTATAGAGTGATATTAGCATGAAGAGTGAGGTGGAGGTTGAAGGTAGAAAGTAAGTGTTGCAAAGCTTGGTGGCAAGAACATTTGTTTTTCCTTCTTTAATTTCTTCCTTCCTTCTTTTCTCCTCTCTCTCTACCTTTGGGGTTTTTCTTTCCTTCTTTCTGCCCTTTTACTCCTTCTCTCTGCCTGGATCCCTACAATTTTCCTTTTCCTTCTTTCTGCCCTTTTACTCCTTCTCTATGCTCCCCATTCTTCAGTTTCACCCCAAGTTGGACCCTCTTTGAGTGTGTATGTTCAGTTGCATTCACATTTCTGTTTGCAGACTTGGTTGCCACCATTTTCCTGACTCAGCTAATACCCCCTTCTACAAAGCACACATAAACCCTAAACCCTAAACCCTTAACCCTATTCTAATATGAGGTTTGTCACATTGGGAATGAGCTCTCCCAAGAGCCAAATACAAAAGAGCTAATAGTCTACAGCTATGGTACCCATGGAAGAACGCAATGTAAAACACTTGCAATCATGTTTCAAGGTACTGAAAAATATGTTTGGAGTAGAAAATTTGATTGTACTGAAAAATTATACAATGACAAATTGTGAATGCTAACATGTGAAGCTCTTGTTACACCCATCATCACCAAACAATATTTTTATTCATTCGTGTGTGACTGCAGTAAAACTTACAATAATCATGCAAAAGGATATATACGCCCCTATACCATATATCGAACAAGTTCCCAAACTTAAAGCATTGCCTGGATTCTTTCCTTTGTATTTTCAGCTCCCTTACGTTGCCTAGAGAAACCTGCTTTCAGCAAGCGGGATCTTCTGCAGTGGAAGGTCACATTGGTAGTGTGACTCAAAAATAGTCAAATGTCCATAACTTATGTTAGAGATCGTTGATTTGGGAATGAAACCCCATTTTATTGTAGGTTTCTTAAAGACATTGTCAATGGTTTAAAAAAATTGTTCAATTTGGATAAGGTTTGGTTCAAATTCAAGTTAGGAGGTTTGGGAAGGTTTGCTTTAACTTTCACAAACTTGCACTCCATCTTTGTGTCTTGATCTTGAAAGAAACTTGTATTTTCATTCATCTCAGCTGTGGGGATAGGAGCCCAATGGAAAAAATGTTTCCTATTCACATTGCTATTGTGAGGATATTTAGTTTGTAAGGTTAAAACCAAAGGTTTAAGTCCATGTGTTCTTGTGACCTTTATCCAAGTTGACACCCTTTTGTTAACCAAAACCATGAGAAAACATTTTTGAAAATAAGGTCAAGATCTTTAGGTAAGAAAGATGATTTTTTGGGGAAAAGGGTGTTGATAAGTAGGTTGAGTTTTATAGTTAACTAATAATTTTAATTAGTTGTTGAAGTTCGTATATATATATATATATTTGTTGTAAAGCTTTGTACCATGCAATCTTTATAATCGAGAAATGAGTAGTGTGTATATGAAACTAGACTCAATTTTTGAATTGAGTTTTTGAATTTGAAAAAGTGTGCTAGAACTGGAACTAAAAGATTTGAAAAATTGGAAGAACCAAGCTCAAGAAGTCCTACCTTATTTAAGTGAATTATGTCTAGAATTGGAATGGAATGGTATATTGTGGTTCAATTCTTGGACAAACTAACTAGATTGGATACTTTTGTGTTTGGTAAACTGTTATAGAATAATTCATTCTCTACACAAAGAAATGTTTTCCAGTTGCTCACATTTACAAAAAAAATAAAATAAAATTCACACTTTGCACTATTTCACAAAGAATTCTCTCACCCATGTAGTAGTAGTAGCTAGCCTCAACAAAAATTCATCATCCATCGCAATTTTTGTGTTCTTTTTCCTCATTCCTTTTTTAATTGGTTCATTCAATTGTTTTCAAGGCTAACTCAATGTTTCTTCTTTTTTGAAAAAAGGAGAACAAATAAACAAGGGGTGTGTCACACTATGACCTTGCCATTTACTTACATTACAAAAGTATATTAAGGCACAAAGAAGAAGAGTTATGGAAACTCAAAACTATTTCACCATGCAAAAATAATATATAATCTTCATCAAAAAAATCCTTCTAAAACAAACTAAAATCCCTCAAGATATTATTATAATAACTCTATAACTAATCTTAAGTTTCAACACAAGCCAAAATATATCATCGTTCAAAAATCCTCATATAAAAATAAATAGACCTACTATTATTATTATTATTATCGAGGGGGCCAAAATCCCTTAAGCTTCCATACTCTATAAACAATCTAAACACAAAAATTTCCTTGTGAGACAAGCTGACAATGTGAAAAGTCCAAAATCTTGTCATATTGCTCGGTGAACCTCTGTATCCCCTTAGGACATACATAGTGCCAAGAATGCTTGCTTGGGCCCCTGGCTGGCTATTGTCTCTTTCTTTATATTAAAAAAAATTTTAATAACTCAAATTTGAAAATAAAATAAAATTCTCCTCCTTCCCCCCTTTTTTTTTTAAATTTTTTGTTTTTTGTTTTTCCCCTTGTTTTTCTTGTTTTTTTTCTGTTCTTTTGGTCAATTTTTCTTTCTTCTCAAAATTTTATCTGTTTCTTTTTTCTTTTTGTTTTTTTAAACTTTTTTTTCATCTTTGTTCCTTTCCCAAGGAGGATGATGTTCTTTGTTTTGTTTTCTTCTTTTTCCTATGGTTGAATAGCCAAATTTTTTTATCTTTTTTCTTTCTCTTTGGTGGATGTGGTCATCCTCCTTATTCACATTCTCCTTTCTTGTTTACATTTTTTTTTCCTTTTTTTCCCCCCTTTTTATTCATTTTCCCCATGAAATTTATGGTGAAGATCTCTCTTGATATATCCATAGTGTAAAATTGTGCAAAATTTTGTTTTTCAGAAGCTTTTTGCTCATTGCAATTAATTCCTTGACTATGGTGATGGATGGGACCTAAACAATAAAATGAAAAAAAGATGTACCAAAAAAAAAAAATCTTTTAAAAGGGATCAAGAAGTTAATTTGGGTTGAAGAAGTTCACCCTTCAAGAATTTAATTAAAGAGTGTCATTTTTGTTTCTTTATTTTTTAGGTCATTTGTTGAATAAACAAGAGGGGAAAAAAAAAAGTGTGGGAAGATGAAGGAAAAAATAATGGCCGGCAAGGGGAGAACTTTGGGTAGAGCAAAGGAGGTGTAGGAGGAGTGAAGGAGCATGTTTGTCAATCAATGGAGGCGAAATAAGATTTTCGATTTTTCATGCTTCATCATCTACATCGGTGTATCCCAATGAATTGCACCGCAATCTTGGCTTGGCCAAAAAATAAATGAAGGTGGATTTCCTTCATGTGTAAAGGGGCAAGGTTATGAATTTGAATTCAAAATTTTCCAAAAGCCCATGATCTCAAAAATGTTTCAAAAATCTAACCTCAATTTCTCCTTACAATAAAGTTATCCATAAAGGCCCCCGAAAACTGGGTATGAGAACAGCCAGTTTTGCCAAAACAGGGGATCAAATGACAAAAAGCAAGGAAAAAGATTTTTAGCACAGAGAAAAGGTGGGTAGAGTGAAATTGCTTTTTCACATTCAAAATTGATCCAAAAAGGAATTTGGTTCCCAATTTTCATTGTCCACAAAGCAAAGCAAAGCAAAGCACCTAAGTGGCCTCCTTTTATGTCTTAAGCAAAGCAAAGCAAAGCACCTAAGTGGCCTCCTTTTATGTCTTGACTTTATTACCTCTAGTAGTGGAATGTAATTTTGTCATTATCACCTCGGACATTGAAATTTAGGTTTTCTCAATTTTCAGAATTGGGTGCTCACTTTGGCTGACTTTTTGGATAGAGAACCTCCAATTGGGCATGACCTGAAAAAACTAAGGTTCAAATTGACATTCAAATTGGTGCCCAACAAGATATATATATACGTCACAAATAACTTTTTAAACAAGGGGTGTGTCACACACTATGGCATTGGCATTGACATTAATTGACATTAAAAAGTATCGTAAGACAAAAGACAAATTATGCCAACTCAAATATTTCACCATGGAAAAAATGTGATCTCTCCAAAAATCCTCTCAAAGAAACCAAAATCCTTCAAAATATTATTATAACTCTATATAACTAATCTCAAGTTTCAACACAAGCCAAAATGTCATCTTTCAAAAATCCTCATATAAAAATAAATAGACCTATTATTATTACTATTACCTAGGGGCCTATAAAAATCTCTTAAGCTACTATACTCTATAATCAATCTAAACACAATATCCTTGCCTTCTTGGTAGGCAAGGCTGATAAGCTTATACCCCCCCCCCCCCCCTATTAGGGTTTTACTTTCTCTCCTCCTTTTCTTGGGGGTAACCTTTAGGTGCTTTTAGACTGGTCTTCATATGACCCTTTGAAAATCTTAGGGGTCATATTGACACTTTGCCTTTTTTTTCTCTACACTTTGTATCCGTTTTCTTGTGTTATAAAGTTATCAAGATGGTATGTTCCTCTATGTTCCCAAAACAAAATATTAACACAAAGTTAGCATGACGCTATGTCACAAATTATCTATGGATTCCTGCCTTTTGGTGTGCAGAAAAGGTCATACAGGACCAAAGGAGCAAAAGATTGCATAGGCCTAAGCACCACCCACAATCCTCGTTTTGTTTCATTCGACGACATTGGATGCAAAGGATTGAATAGGCCAAAGAACCACCCACAATCCTCGTTTTGTTTCGATGATGTTGGATGTAATTTGTCAAACTCAATTCGCTCATCGTCAGATTGATACCTATTGAAATTCAAGAGTCGTGTTTGTAGTTGAGGTTCAGGTAACACAAAGACTCATCTATCATAAGTAAAACTTGAGACCTACTCAGCCAATTAGAACTTGACATGTAAAACACCTACGATGATGTACGTAGTCATGCTTTTCATAACCTGTTTCAAGACAAGTATGTATGTGATTTTGTACATCTCACCATGTTTGGTTGCTTTTTCATGCACTTTGTGTACTACAATTAAGACTCCTCTTGTCACTCAATTCTAGCTTTGGTTCCTGCCTCATGGTTAGATCTAACTCCCTCGCAAAACAACTGTATGAGATCTTCATCTTCTAACAACTGTATGGAGATCTTCATCTTCTTCAGTGTATGGTGAAACTCACAATCCAAGGAGCTAAATAAATCTCAGCGTTGGGTGGGGTACCTGCTTGTTCTGGTTAGTAAGAATCAGATCTGACCTCGGTCTGAGAGAAACAATTGTGGGTGTGATCTGATGAAACCCATCTCTTGTTGTTGATTCAGTCTGGGATTCTTTGATTGTTTAAGCTGCAATGAGCAGCAATCAGTGAAGAGGGGGAGTTGACATTGTTTTTGAACCGCTCACTACCTTGACACTTATTAGTGCCTTATTGATAATAATTTGTGGGATAGCTACTAACTTATGCTCTATGTAGCTAATGCGACAGGCAGGAAGGAAGGAAGGAAGGAAGGAAGGAAGGAATTATTGAAAAATAATAATTAAAAAAAAAAAAAAGACCCACTTTTGCAGTTGCAACAATTTGCATTTTTGACACCTCAAAAAAAAGACCTACTAGGCAGGCACGTAGGCAGACGTAGTGCTAGTTTCAGAAAGGGAGGAAAAGGATTTGAAAATCTCTTTTACTATATTCTCCCCAGAATTGTGGACTTGCTTGCATGTAGATTCATGTGATTGCTTTTTGTGCGTGTTTTCTTTTGAAAAGGGTACTTAAAAAATCATGGGTCCCAATAAACAAACCCCTCTCCCCTATGTCCCGCAACTTTTTTGGCATTGGATCAGACAAAAGGGGTGGAGCAGATGATATTCTGCTACTTTAAAGTGGGTTGTTGAACAATTCTTTTGAATGGGAAGAAGCCTAACTCCCACAATGAGCAGCATGCTTCTTATGTACTAGGATATAGCCAAACTAACATACATACGCACACAGAGTTTTGTTTTGATTCCTTCTCTTCTTGAGATTCTGAGTTGTTTTTTAATACACAAACTTCATAGAGAAATGGGTTTCATTGGATAAGAAATAAATTACTGTGCAACAAAAAAGAATCAATATTTTAGCAATTGAGAAAAAAAAAAAAAAACAAACAAAAGATTAAAATTCCATATTTCTTCGGTTGGTTGCATAACAAATAAGGATTTCTGTATTTTGATTATGATTTTTGATTCGCAATTTTTGATGAATGAATTCTCCCAAAAGCCAAAGTCTCTCTCTCACTCTCTCTCACACTCAACTTTTTTTTTTTTTTTGATGAACTCTGCAAAAGGTCTCATAGAAGAAAACTTCCCCAAAGTATAAGCTGTTGGTCTTCTTTTTTCATGCTGTTCAGCTGGATTGACTTGCGCTGTGGAAATTTTTTAAAGCTATTTTGCTGCCAACTTTCTAGTGTGAGTTTTTTGTTGGAAGCATACTAGCTACTTGAAATCAATCAATTCTGAAAATGGGTTGGAAGAAAAACTAGTGCACGTTTTTTGTTGGAAGCATACTAGTTATGTGAAATCAATCAATTGTCTGAAATCTGCTGCAATCCAGCAATTATATCATTTGCTGTGGTTGACTGTTTCTGCTCTCATCTCTTTCCCTGAAAGCTTTGCTGCTGTTATATCATGAAAAGAATTTGAGAAGATTCGACCCAGAGAAAACAGTGGAAATTTTGAAACTCCTCAGAATTTGGCTCTGGGAAAAGGCACAAACCTGTTTGAGAGCCAGGAAGTCAGGAGAGACAATGAATCTTTCTTCAGCATTGCAATAGGAATCAAGCTTGAAGCTGGGGCAAAAAGAGGAGTTGGGGTCGTGAGGAGGAAACCCAGAGATGCTACATTTCTGTTAGAGTCAGTGGAGTCTGGGAACAGTTGAGATGGTCTGTGACTGGCTCCTCGCTGCTGTTGCAGGACTTGTGAGACCTGCAATTTGTATATGCAAGGATTCACGCACTTATGTGAAGAATAGGATCATGGTCATGGAGAATTGGCTGAAAGAAGTTGCAGGAGACAGCAGGTAGAATTTCTCAATCTAAGAGGACCCATGTCTTTTTTTTCTTTCAGTTGGATCTGTCTGTGAAAACAAAGACTAGATCTTGTGCTTAAGTCATGGCTGAAAGGGACTCTGACTTCTAAAAAAGTTCCAGACTCATGCCATAGCTACAAAAGGGTTCAAGCAGCAATTAAATTTTCTTTCTACAATTGTTGGTGCTTGGAAGAATTTTAATCAGTGGTGGCTGCTGCATTGAACATTTCATTTGTTGTTACTGTGCTTGTGTCATTTACAGAGGTAAGGCAGTTGGAGGCAGCATGGAATTGGGCATGACAAGAGGGGTAGTAGTAACAATGGATCCACAGAACGACAACAAGAATAGTATCATGATCTCTAGATCACGGAGCCAAGAGGTGAAATTCAAGCCTCTTCGAAATGGTCAAACTGCTAGACTTGTGCTGGCATTGGTGATGAGCACACTTGTTATGATGGTGGCGGTGTCACGGTTGACATTGTTGGTGGTTCCGTGGTCATCATCATCACCCACTGAGCAGCCATTGCAGAGTGTGTTGTCAAACCACCTGAATCCATCCGTTCTCAAACAAACTACTGTGGCATCAACTGGTGATGACACAGTGAAGAACCACTTATCATCATCAACAGAGCTCAAGCTGATTCCTAAATTGCCAGTCACAACCAGGCCTGCACAGCTTGCTGAATCTTCTTCATCAATCGACAAGGCATGTATGAGTAGAAGCCAGCAGCAGATGTACAGAGACTCTGCCCATCAGTTTCCAAGGTCAGTGCTGTTAGATCATGCACTGGAGAAGTACACTGAGATGCATTCTCAATGTGCATTATTATTAGATGATGGCAATGACACTTCTGTTCAAGTGAAAAAGGGATGTCAGTATGTGGTGTACCTAGAAGGCTATGAAGGACTTGGCAACCGACTGTTGTCACTAGTTTCAGCATTTGCCTACGCAATGGTAACGCATCGGGCTTTAGTGATAGATGCAAGAAGAGGTCATCTAGCTCAACTCTTATGTGAACCTTTTCACAATTCCTCCTGGTTGCTTCCACCCCAATTTGTGGATGCAGTTTGGGGGGCATCAACCCTTGAGGATGCAATGCGCTGGAACTTCCAAAATGTGACTTCTGTGCGGATCAACCTCAGGCACAAGCAAACTGAGGCAGATCAGACATTCTTTTGCCCTGCAACTCAGAAAGGTGTGCGGAACATAACCTGGATTTGGTGGGAGAGTAATCAGTACTATGTGCCTCGCCTCTTTATGATACCAGATTTTTGGTCCCTGCTCTCTTCATGGTTCCCGGATCCCTCTCTAGTTTTCACTCAACTCACCCGATTCTTGTGTCTACCTCAAAATCACATCTGGGCACAGATCAAAAGGATCCGGGCAGCATATCTTGCATCCTCAATGATACAAGTTGGGTTGCAGGTGCGGCGACATGCGAATGCTGATAATGCCACATTGGTTCCATTAGTTCATGAGCTGATTATGAATTGCTCACTGAAGCATCATGTCCTTCCTAAGCTGGTGCTGCCAGTGATGCCGCAGCGGAAAGAGCAACAATTAGCATTGGGAAACCAACCTGTGGCTGAGATGAGTGTAGGCAGCAGCAGCAGCAGCAGCTGGACAACAACTCAAAGTGTAGCAGTGCTGGTAACATCACTGCACATTCAGTACTACGAGAAATTGCGAAACCTATATGTGGAGCATGGCACTGAAGATGGCACGGTTGTGAGTGTTCACATGGTGAGCCATGAAGGTGTGGAAAATGAGTCTTATGAGCAAGCTGTGAAAGCACTGACTGAGATTTGGCTTCTCAGTTTCAGCAACAAGCTGGAAACCACGAGCTGGTCCACATTTGGCTATGTTGCACAAGGTCTGGGAGGCTTACAACCCATCATTCTGAATTTTTTCACCATTGATGCACAGCATGAGACAAGGCCGGCATGCTTTTTGGGTCAATCTAGTGACCCATGTCTGCATTACCCATTTGTCAAGCCTTCCAAGTGTGCAGGAGTGAAGATGAGCCGACAACATTCCAAGTGGATCACAACGCACATCAGACCATGTCAGGATGAAGTAAATGGACTTCAACTCTGTTCAGGAGGAAATAAATACTCTGAGTGAGTAAAAGTGGAGTGAGTGGATTCCTCCTCCTCCCTCCTCCTCTCTAATGTAAAATGAATCCCAGACTCTGAAATCCCAACATGGACATTCAACCAGGAAGATCTAGTATTTTTCTGTGCCGTGTAAAATCCTATCCCCTTTCTAATGTGGTTGGTGTCAACCATAATTTGACATTTTAATGTAATAATATGCCATTTAACCACATTCAAGTGGCGAGTTCCCTACTAGTGCGGGGAAGAAAAAAACCAAGAGCCCCCCATTTTCTGTTGTAGTCCAGTTACCCACCAAGGAGGAGGAGGAGGAGGAGGAGGAGGAGGAGGAGAATGGCTGGTGCATTCTGCAGCATTCCTCTTGCAGTCTCCAGCATTCCAACGGCATTCCCTGCCATCAATCCCAAAGAGGGGGCTGGCTGTAGATGGTGCATTCTGCCAAGTGTGTACACCCTAGGCTTGCTCTTAAGGGCTCACCCAGGGCATGCTTGCGTTGCAGAATCTGCCTTCTACAGCACATTTTCTAGTACAAAATCAGCTAATCAAAGAACCTAATAACATTTCATTTTGATTTGTCGTGGAATTTCTAGTGTTGGTGGTTCTTTGATTTTGAAAATAACCTCCAGATTTGTCTTTTCAAAAAATCTCAGAATCAAAGAACCTCTTCTGGTTTTGGGTTTTTCGAAAATTCTCAGAAACAAAGAACCTCTTCTGGTTTTGGGTTTTTGAAAAATCTCAAGGAACCAGCAGAGGGTTTCATGAAAGAACTGGAAAAGAACCAAACCAACAGTTCGGGGTTGGTTCTTTGAATTTTGAAGACTGCTGATTAGGGAGCTCAAACCCAGTTCTTTGATTCTTTGAAAACCCGCTAGTCAAGGATCCATATACCCAATCCTGACTCTTGGGTTCCTATCTAGGCCAAGCACAGATAGTACGAGGGACAAGCTTAATACTAAAGAGTGTGTTTCAGTTGTAGGGGAGGTTCTCATATGAGTGTGTTTTCCTTAGGGAAGAGCACCTGAGAGGGTGTGAGGAGGAGATTTTTGGTGGGGGATTGAGGGAAGAGAGACAAGAGCTTTCAATCCATCCATGGACTTCATGAATAGAGGAAACATCTCATTCATTCTCTCCTTCATGTATGTGTTGTTTAGGGTTTAGGGTTTAGGGTTTTAGGATAACACTTGGCCACTTAAATGACCCCACTTTTCCCTTTTAGAAATTTGCTATGTTGAGACTTGAGAGGGTCACCATTTGCCTCTCCAAACCTTAGGAGGGGCAGGACCAATTGGCCAATTTTGGGCAGCATTAATTAAAGGGGAGGGAGGCCTTCTTAGACAAAGGCCTTCTAAACCCTAAACCCTAAAATTGTGTATATGCCGTTCTCAACTGAATTCCTCAACTTTTTAGTAGTAAAGGTCCCTTTATTTGGGGGTGGCTGGGGGGGGGGGCCCCACTGACACAAGTGGCTATTCGGGAGGCATTCAATTTTGGAGCAAACTCCAAACATGTAAGTTATTTTTGTATCATGAAAATCTTGGATCCCAAATATCAATGAGGAAAAAAAAGTTTCTTACTCATTTTAGGGTTTTAGAGCTAATTCTGGGGATACCCAAAAAAAAACAGCTAGAGCAAAATATGCCCAAAGAAAACCCAATTAATGCGATTTCTCCAAATAAGGAATCTCTATTTTGGCAAAAACATTTAGGGTTTGAAAAGAGAATGTACTAGTGTTATACATATTGCTGATTTTTTTCATATACACATCAATCAGATAAATGTAAGTGTATTAAAAAAAAAATATACATTCCAAGTATAAGTATAAAAACAAAAAAATAATTTCTCCCCCATGTAAAACAATGTAAGTGTAATTTAATGGTAAAAATAAAAAATACACTTATATAGTTTTACACACCTTATGAAATAATGTCAGCAAATAAAACCATGTAAAATTGTATTAATTGTTTTGTGTAAAATTGTGTTAGAAATTTTTGTGTAAAATTGGGCTTGAAATTGTCTGCCTGTGCTTTAAGTGGTATTATTAGTCAAGGTTCCTTCCTACCTACCTACCTACTTACCTACCTACCTCTTTAGCTATTTGTTTTTGGTTACTGGCCTACTTTGCTTCATTAGGTTGATGAGAACAGCCAGGCTGCAAACAATTGTCTGACTTCATTCATGGGGATGGCAAGAAGATGAAGAAGAAGAAGAAGAAATTGGGTACCCATTATCCTCATCATCAATTTCCAAATGTACACACAATCATGTAGCTGCTGCTGAAATGAGAAGGAAAAAAATTCATGAAGAACAACACCCTGGTAGCTACAAACGAACAAGAGACTGGCTAGATTCATGGTAATTGCAAAAAGAAGAAGAAGAAGAAGAAGAAGAAGAAAAAAGAAGGGTCCTTCCTTACTTGCTTAATTAAAAATTTCAATGTACACAAACAACATTGATGAAATGTATTTGCTGAAATTGACACTGGCAATTTAAATCCTGAAGATCAACACCATAGTCAAGCTATGAACAATATCGTGAGGAGGAGGTCTGGCTGCTGCATTCATGGCACTTGCAAGAAGAAGAAGTAGAAGAAGAAGAAAGGTTGTACTCATATTCTCTCATTATAACATTTGAATGTACACAAATCATGTACCTGATGAAACCGAAACCGGAAAAACGAATCCTTTCCTGAAGACTCATCCAACAAAATGTTCACCATAGTACTAGTACAGCAGCTATGAACATCATGCAGAGATCCAGGATTGGATTCATAATTTGGCAATTGCAAGAAGAAGAAGAAGAAGAAGCAGCTGGTACTATTCAGTTTCTTCATCACAGATAACCATTGATCTACACAATGTGAAGTACCCAACAGGAAATAGATCAACTAAATTCATGAAGTTACAAATCTCTCTCTCTCTCTCTCTCTCTCTCTCTCTCTCTCTTTCCCTCTCTCCCTCACACACCACACACTCTAAATCCTAAACCCTAAACCCTAAACCCTAGTCATATGCTACATTGCAGAGAAAAGTTTTGAACGGCAAAACTGGTATGAAGAAATTGGTGAAACTTGCTGTTGCTACATAATGTCCTAGTCATGCTACATTGCAGAGAAAAAGCTAGGTTTTGTTGCAAAACTAGCTGTATGAAGAAATTGGTGCAGCAGCTGCATCTGCTGCCACTGCCTACATAGGGTTTGGTTAGACTTGTGAAAACCAGCAGAGGGAGGGAGGGAGGGAGGGAGGGAGAGAGAGAGAGAGGATGGTGATGATGGTGATCAGATGGTGATGACGGTGATCAGATTGTGTATATGACTACAAAACATGGGAGCACAGCTTTAGGATCAAACACTGTGACCTCATCCAGATTGGCAGTGGGTCCACAATCTGTTGCCACAGAATCGTAGCCTAGAGGTAGCAGCGACATGAAAGGTGGCATTTTCTCACCAGCTGCAAGCTTTTGGATGCGCCCGGCTATGACTCTGCAGACAAGCATGGCATGCTTCTTGCCATGTCTAAGACTTGCTGCTACAGGTGTTCTGTTTTCTTTTTCTTCCAGCTGAGAAATCTGCAACTGGTGCGCCTTGCCACTCGTTGCAGTGGTGTAAATCCCCAGCTGCTGCTGCTGCTGCTGGTTTCCTGATCCTCCTCCTGCTTGTTTTTTGTTGCTGTTGCCAAATCCCCACCTGATTACACTGCACACATTGCAGGTTTTCATGCTGCAAAGACTGGAGGAACTGCTGTTAGCTCCTAAAGAGCAGCTGAGCGAAGTGGCGAAGAATCGGAGCAGCTCATTCCCATCTGCCAGACATCGCTCATCATGCAGAATATCATGTGACGTTGTAGTAGACGTAGAGGTCTTGTTTTTCAGGAAAAGATCACTAGTAGTAGAAGTTCCTGCTGCATGCCTCTCTTTCACCTTGTTGCGGTACTTCTCAAACTCGCTGATTGCTCTCTGCGTGTTGTCGATCTTCAGTATCCGCTCAATCTTCCCACACGGCGTTTCCTTGGTTAGCCAGCTCGTCCTGAAGATGATCTCTACCACATTGAGCGAAGAGTTTCCACTTCCCAGCTGCGATACTGCAATCATCACCATACACTCAAATCGAGAACGCAAAAGAAGAAAAGAAAAAACAAAGATTAGAACGTCGACGTCTAGGCAATCTCCGATTAGCAGCTTCATGCAGTACGCGAGGAGCTAGCTAGCTAGCTAGCTGCAGCAACCTGGATCCGCGATGATCTCTTGTGGGTCACGAAGCTCATGGGCAGGTTGCAGAGATCTGCAGACTCACCAGCATGGCGTGAGATTTGATGAAGTTCAAGTGCTTCAGGTTTGTGGAAAGCTTCTCCACATTTGGTGCACACACATTTGGGAGATGTAGAGCCATGCAGAGCTCCGACACTATGGATCAAAGTCGATGTCGCAGATCCGCGGATCGTGGGGAAGCTTTGATCCGCGACTAATTCCGGCGAGATCTGGCTGCAGCTGGCCTGCATGCTGCATTCACAACATCCTCTCACAAGGCACATATTGTTGCCGCTTCCCAATCCTTTGCTACTCCCGGCGCCATCGACGAGCTGATGCAGCTGCAGCTTGTGGTGGTTGTTGTTTCCGGCGGCGTGCTTAGATTTCAGGGGAGCTCTGTAGTAGTACTCGCCGGTCTGGCTTTGATGAATGTAGCTGTCGCTCTTCCTGGGGCTGCTAGACGAAGAGGCAGTCGAAGCTGCTGATTGCGCCTTGCTTGACTGTAGGAGCAGCAGCTTTGAGCTGCCATGGATGATCACGTCCCGAAGGTTGGGTATCATGGGTGGCGAGCAGCGACTGACCATAGACGCGGTGCACCCACAAGAGCTAGTCCTTGATCTCTTGATCGACGAGGAGCTGTCGCCGCCTTTCAATGCGATAGAGGAAAAAGAACCAGACTGCGAATCATCCCGACATATGTTTGCAGAATCTGAAGATTTTGAGTTGCTGGAAAGCGCTTTGAACGACAAGGATTTTGTCCACGAGAAGCAGCGACCCGGCATCTTGTGAGAATTTCACACACTTGAATATTCTTCCTTCCCACCAGCTCAAGCTAGCTCAAGCTGCTGCTGCTGCTGATCTTCCAGACAAAAGTTTGAGCAAGTAGAGTAGTCTCTTGGCCAGATGCTCTTGAAAAAATCACTGATCAGACTTGCGCAGCTCTGGACAATCAATCATGGACCCATGGACATCAATCACTCTTCTCAATAATTCCACAGCAGGCCTCTGGATCCATTCCGTCCATCCATCGATCCAGCCTCCTGCTACTGCTGCTGCTGCATGAATTTGCACCCAACAAGAAATCTTGCGCATTTGAAATTAAGAAAGTACTGAAGACGAATAATCCACAGCTCTAGTACAATTACAACTGACTAGGGGAGCAAGCAAAAGACCGTCTACTACTGAAAACACACAATTACACTGGGGTTGAAGCAATAATTCTGGAAAACCCCGTCAACTGTTTCATGAAAGACACCAAATGGAAATCTGCACAAGAAAGACACCCAAACACCAAATGGAAATCTGCACAAGAAAGACACCCAAACACCAAATGGAAATCTGCACAAGAAAGACACTCAAACACAAAATGGAAATCTGCACAACAAAGACACTCAAACACAAAATGGAAATCTGCACAACAAAGACACCCAAACACGAAATGGAAATCTGCACTACAAAGACACCCAAACCCCAAATGGAAATCTGCACAACAAAGACACCCAAACCCCCAAATGAGCACGAGAGAGAGAGACACAGAGACACCGAGAGAGAGAGAGAAAGACCGAGAATGAGAGAAGGGGGGGTGGGGGTGGAGCAGATCCACAGCCAAAATTGGGGCGAAGAGATGGGATTTTCATTCATAAACACATCACATCTTTCATCTAAGAAAATGGGTTTTATTTTCACGATCTGTTAATAAACTAGAGTTGGAAAAAAATTAAATAATTATATATATTTTAATTTTATAAAATGTGTGAGAGAACATATGCATTTATAAATTATTTGTAAATATGATTCATTTTTCACCCAATAAAAAAGAAAAAAAGTTATGTAAGCCAAGTGTCCAAAGGTTGATCGATGGAGACATGTAAATGTAAAATTGTTTTAAAATGTCTTTTAACAATGTAAGGCAAAAGTTTAAAGTTGCTATCAATGTCTCCAATTTGCAAGTTATTCTTGCATCAACAAATCAAAACATATTATAAGCAAAGCGTTTTCAATATTTTTAAAAAAAATATAAGAGAAAGAAGTCATACAATTTTGAGAAAAAAATGAACATATTTGTAATGTAAAAGTTTTGCCAAACTTGAATATAAACAACAACCTTTTGCTTCAAACAAAATGTCGACTTGTAATATAATGCAAGGATAAGAATAATACCAATCATAAAAACAACACCATGACAACCAACAACAAAATGATCAATAGTGATGATATCTAGAAATGTTGACAAAGATGATAAACACTAACAACACAATAAACATTTGTAGCAAGCATCACAAACACACTGGCCTTGCCAATAAATAAGATGTTGTCCATCTGCCTACTTTGTCCACACTCTGAACACCCAAAAAAATTCATTCCAATCTAAACAATCTAAAAACTTTCACCAAAGCAATCGATTCACCGAATGTGAAATCAGTTCTAATAAGATAAAACTTCCAAAAGTTGGATCCAATGTGATAGTCCCTTTGAGGCAATGCCCAACAATTTGATGAATGCCCACAACATCATGACTAACACTAGCAACAACATGATGAACATTAGCACGATGAGCACTAACAACATGATAAATATCAACAACAAAAATAAATGAGAACTAGTAACGTAAGAAATCAACACCATGATGAACACCTGTAACAATATGATGTATATTGACAACATAATGAACATTAGCAACAAGATGAACACCAACAACATGATGAACAATTACAATTGAAAAAATAATAACAGTGTGATGAGCATCAACAAATGACATACCTAAAAGAAAAACGAAAAACATGATAAACAATGCAACAATGAACACAAATAAAATCTTGCTTCTCACACAAAAAAAAAACAATACATTCTTAACATTAAACCCCACCTCCACCCTAATACCCTAAACCTTAGACTCCCTCCTCTTGAACCCCTAAGAAGTGGACTTAACAATTATTCATATAACCGAACCAAGTATCAAAAATTTAAATAGAAAAAAATTGATTTTTAATGAACCAAATATCACACACACACACACACACACACACAACATAAGAATTTCAAAATTAGGGTTTAAAAAAAATGAAGAACCCATGCATAAAATAAGTTTTGAGGCTAATTTCAGTTTCAGTCTCAAATTTCTGCTTCTTGATTTCTGTTTTGAGAGACTGGTTCTAGTTTTGGATTATTTTGTTTTTTGTTTTTTTGGCAAATTGTTTTTTGGCAAAATTTAAAGCGGGCGGTCCAGGACAATTCTTGATATACCAAAGGATCATTACATGAATGAGAAGAAGAAAACTTTAAAAGGGCAGCCTTGAAAAAACAAAGTGGGCAGCCTCCAAAACAAAGTCAATGAAATGGTGGCACGACCTTACTTCTTCCTAAAACCCTAAAATTGGTTTAGGGTTTAGTGTGTTCAACAAATACAGGCTGACTCTCAGTACATGGGGAACATGTGCTTGCCCATTTTGGGACCACTCAGGCCACAGAAAATTAAATGCCCTATTTCCAAAATAAAATAGTGTGGACCTTAATTAATGCTTAAACCCTAAACCCTAGGTTGATTCTAACAACCCTAGGGGAAAATCATGTAAGGTTGAACTCTGGATTAATGTAATAATCCCAATGTCCAAAAAATTCAAAGTAAACCAAAAAAAAAAAAAAAACCAAAAAAATAATAATTTCAAGTCTCATTTTTGAAATTATAAAATTTTGGTGACATCAATGCTTGGACTATGTAGTGGTACAATAATTCAGGGTGCTTCCTAATCCCAAAATTGATGACACATTAATAATAGAAATGAAGGGTTCAAGGCTCAATCCATGGGTTGTTGGTGTTCTTAGCCAATTGGGTAGTGAATTCATGGATCCATAGTAGCTTGTGTTAGTTTGTAATTACATGTGTGATTGTGTGTAGCCTTCCATGTTATAGCAAATTCAGCAATTATTGGTTACAACTATCTAGCAAAATCCAATTGTCTATGTTTAAAAGATAGAACACAAATGGAAATACTTAGTTTATATTGGGTGAAACCCTAGACTTGGAGTATGGAAATATTATTGTGTAGTTCCTTTTTATTGGGGTGCATATTGAAGGGTGGCCCAAGTATATCATGTCAAACCAGTTGGTAAGCCAAAATGTGGGAAGAAAGAATAGTATGTAACTTGCCTTGCATCCCATTTTAAAAGGTTTATATGATTTGCTCAATATTTTTGGAATACTAAGTAAAGAGACAATAGGTACTTCTTCTCATATTAGCAATGTGTTGCTCAATTCTAGATTAGGAAAAGATGCTTTTGATGAAATAGTAATTGACTAGGTATCTTTAAGTTAAGTTAAATTTGATTGATTTTTGGACTAATTCAATCCACCTCTTTTTCAAACTTTGCTTTTGATGGCCATAAATTTGTATAACATTAAATGCAACAATGATACAAAAAAAAGTCAATTAAAAATTAATTTCATTATGATTTTCGTTATTAAATCTTCATAAAAACCTTATTGAAGTTTTAAAAATAACATCAAATAAATGAAAAACATTTATATCTCAAAAATAATTTTATTTTTGAAATTTTTATTTATTTTCAATTAAAAATTAATTTCATTATGATTTTGGTTATTAAATCTTCATAAAAACCTTATTGAAGTTTTAAAAATAACATCAAATTAATGAAAAACATTTATATCTCAAAAATAATTTTATTTTGAAATTTTTATTTATTTTAAAATTGACGTGTTTTATTTTAATCAATTTTTGCATAATATTTCAAATCAATATTTTAAAGAATCTCATTTTAATAATATTTAAAGAAATTGAAGCTAATTATTTGTATGCGTATCAAACAAATTTCATTTAAAAAATTATTCATATAAATTTTAAAAATATTTTATAGTGACATGAAACCTTGTGATACAAAAAGGCAAATAACAACCCAAAAAATAAAAAATGATATAGAGACATGATTAAATCAGTTAGCCAACATTCATATTTTAAGAAGGAACCCAACAAGTAGATGGGTAGACTTCAAAACAACCCATCAATTGGATGGGTGCACCCAAAATCTACACATGAGCATCCATTAGCTTGAGGCAATAAAAACATGAAAGAGCCTCTAGGGCTGCCATTATTCAGCATAATGAATGGAACAATTTTTTTCATTTGTCTGAACAGGAGCATCAATGTAATATAGCAAGTAGGTCTTTCATTTATGCTGAAATTGGTTTGGGTTAATACGACTTTCAGATTGATGTCATGGATTGATTAGTACCCAAAGATGAGGATTTTGGGACATTCATATTGACGGTTCTATCATTTAACAATAAAAAGATGGAGGCTTTTATTTCAATGATATAGATTCGGGATTGAACAAAAATGTTGGAATCTGTCAATGTAGTAGTGTTCAGCTGGAGAGCAATTGCTCCAAATGCAATCTCCCAACTCAAATGCGCCTGATGTAAGTAAGAAAAAGGCAACTATTTTCATAGCATAACAAAGGAACCATTACCCATCACCCTCGTTTGGATTCAATGGAAAAAGATGGGTGGAGGCCATAAACAGATTGGGAGATAGCCCAAGAAAAACAGATAGAAGGGAGTGAGTCATGACAACTTACAGTAATTCACAGCAATGGAAATCCTAGTTCTTAACATGTCAACCCATGAGTGATGGGACTTGCACCACTGAAGTTGCCAACCAAAAATCAATATCTAAGCTCTCAAACAATGCAAACAATCTAGAATAAAGGAAAAGGAAACCAGTAATGTACCAAGTGTGCAAATTGCAGCTCTAGAATGTAAGATGATTTGTGTGTCTTTTCGTAATGTCGAATTTACTTCAAAACTTTGGTTCTTGGCTTCTAAACGTGAGGTTTCCTAACTTCTGGAGGTTTCCTCACTTCTAGGCAACAAGCTTGCACATTGGAGCTTATGTTGTGCAACATCTCACACGTAGAAGACTCCTTACCTGAAATGCATGGTTTCTAAGAGGCATCATCCTTCAGCTATATGCTAAGTGTAGACCATCATTTCTCAAGGTTGCCGGTCAGAATGTCACATGCTTTTTTGTGTGTCTTCCATACAGAAACTTGACAGTCTCGTCCACAGTACCTGTAAAGATAGAAAAGCTCTCTATATGAATGGAGCAGTTTGACAACAATGTGGCAGCTAACAGTGCACAGATATAATTTCAGGAAGAAGATCCTATGAGTCTGCAGACTTTTGATGCCTCGGCGATCTTTGAGATTGTTGCATATATTGCCAATCTGACTGTTTGGGTCTTGTTGTATCATTGAATGATGAAGTTACACCTTGTTACTGTCTTTTGCAGGATTATGTGGGAAGAGGAGAAGTGGTGCATTTAGGCCACAGTTCAAGGGTGCAAAGGGGAGGGGCCGGAACAGGGAATGGAAGATGGAACTGACTGGCCTGAGAAGTCTGAGCCAAGGTGAATAATCTATTGCAACAAATTGGCCAGGCAGGGAGGGGGATTCCAAACCATTCAGTCTTGCAGCGTGAGCATCGTTGCATTGCCACTTTCCCACAAACAGCACAAGTAGGTTGCTCCATCATTTCCTGCCACCACCCACCATTCTGAGCTGCATTTAATTCGAATGGAAGAAACAGTCCCCACATTAACTCTTTCTGTTCATGTACCTACCTTTGGATCCTTGGTGCCTAGATGCGAAACAAACTTTGTTGCTGCTTCTTTGTGTAAGAATGCTGTTTTCATGGATAACTGTGAACCAGAATTGTGGTCAAGTTGCCTATGTAATAGAAAAAATATTTTGTCTTCCTCATAATTTTTTATCTCTAATGTTGTTGTATGAAGTGGGAACACAGATCTGATGCTGAGGACTAACCCCAAATTGGAACATCTGCAGCAACTCTTGAGCTTGCTGTTGTTGTGCTGTTGGATCCATTTCTCTTGAAAAGACTGTCTCCAGCTGCATATGCGCAATGTTTTCTGCATGCAATAAATGGGTTTTTGCAATCACAAAATACTAAACACTCCCACACTTTGGAAAATTGTCACTACTACTAGTGTACAGTTGAACTCACAGAAATTCCTTACTCTGTACATGCCTTTCACAGTTTGTGCACAAATCTACCATGTTTTCTGATGAAAAGCAAATTGATGTGAAGAGTTTAGCTGTTCCTACTCCAATTCCTGTGACTTGCAAGCTTCTCCCTTAACTCAGGAACCTGCCAAAACCATATTTTGTGTTTCTTTAACCAGAGAAACCCAGCACACAGCAGTGGAAATCCAATTTGATAAGCTCTGAATCTGCAATGGAATAGACAGTGGAAAGCTGTGTGCCCAAAAAGAGGGAGGGACTGAGGGAGCCTAAACCCTAGGCTGACCTGCTCAATAATGAGTCGACCTGCTTTTGTTTCTGCATTTGAAGGTGCAACCTGTAGAACAAGTTCCTCCACTGCCTGCCAGGTGCGTCAATCAACTTCTGTGCTAAAAGTTTAACGTGCTGCTTCTGAACCTACAGTCTCATCTCGTCTCCTCCCTCCCTCCCCAAAATGGATGAATTCCTTCATGACCTGAAACTGGCACCAATAAAGGTAGGTGCAGAGAGTTTTATGGGACCCAATTGGAGAAGGATGGTGGCCAGGAGGATGAAAGCCTTACCCACTTCAGATCTTTGAGAATGTGCAGCTGATCGAGAAGGACGTCATTCAAGTGCCTTCTCAGCTGCACTTGGTACCATGGAGCCAAGGTATTCAGCAAAGAGTTCACCACCCAAAAACATATTGCAGTAATTTCAGAAAAGCAGATGCAGCTAAAAGGGAACTAGAATGTTGAGACCCAAAATTGGAATCAACTGTCATGCTCAATGACCCTTACACCAACAATTTGAAGAAGGGGAAGAAGAGACAGAGTTCAGGACCTTAAGAACTTGGTCCCGTCGGAAGCTATTGTATTTGTATTTGATACGGCATCGTGTGTCCACAATGAGGTTATAAAGAGCCAACCAGAGCTGCATGACAAAAATGTGGGGTGCCACATTATGTAAGAAACAGCAATGCTAGTATCTCCCTCCATGCTAGTGTATGACGATGTCCTTTCCAGTTGCTTCGTCAAGAGCATTAAAAAATTGCAATTGTATATACCACTATGGTTTGAAAGAACAGTCTGAGAGTGAAGCTGGGAGTGAAGTACCTGAGCATCAGGCTTGTTCAATTTGAAGCGATCTTGAGGTTGCACTTGTGTCCACTTACCTTCCACATACTTCTCCATCTACATCAAGAAGATTGTAAAACAGTTACATACTGTGGGTTTTTTTTTTAACAAAAACAGTTTGGAATTTTTTTGCAGGTCCAGGAGTAGTCTAGAGCTTGCTTGTTACCACAATCTTGTTGGAGCGCATACATTTCCTCTGCCAAGGAGGATCCTCCACAAGAGGAACCAGTGCCATGATGACATCATGACTGTCCAACATTCTGGCCTGCACCAGCCATGGTCATAACCCATAACCCAGCCCATACCAAGTTTTCATATGCTGTGCTTCTTTGTCTGGAGAAACTGTTTCAGAATACACAACTGTGTCTCAGAAACTGCTGCATAACTTGCATGTCATGTTTATCAATTTTGTGAGCAAAATAGCAGCTGGACGTAGTGAGAGATAGGTGAGGAACATGAAGGAATTAGAGTAGAGTTCGATGTGGACATACCATCACTGAGAGAGGTAGGTCACTCATGTAGTCTGTAAGGTATCTGCAGCATCATCATGTACTTAGGCAAAGTATACCAAACTTTCAAAAGACAGGCAGTGAGAGAGTGGTGAAGAGCAAAGTAGATGGTGTGCTGTACAGTAGTGAAGTAGTACCTGAGAATCGTGAGAGAGCAAATTGCAATAGCAAACTGCATGTTGGCTGCCTGCATTTATATATATACATACAAAGAGAAACTTTATTGGAAATAGAAAACTGTTGGACCACATCTTGTGACATGCACATGTAAAGCACACAAGCAGTCTATCTTATGTTGAGTCAAATAGATTCAGCTGTGCACACATCATCACAACCACCTTTGTTATCCCCAGATCACATTCTTCTTTCGAGCTTCATGAGAACTGTATCACCTTTTCACGGAGATCCTCTTCAGGCTTCATGTCTAGGAGCTCAGCTGCCGTTTTTTCTGTTCCATTCATTTTACAGTAAATTGCAAAAAAATTAAGAAACTACTAGTCCCTGCCTCTAGCTGTTCTTACAACTCAGAGCTGGGTTTTTCTGTTGTCTGGTGAGTTATCTAGCACTGGCTCAATAGCACTCACCTCTAATTTGCTGATAATGTGATGATCCTATTTCAATACCCAATCTTTCCTTTTCTTGCTATCACTATCTCAATCTTACTCAGGGATACCCATTCCTTTGAAACTTGTGATTCTCAACTGCCAAAACAATGTGTTCAAAGTTCAAACCTGATTTTATTTTGTTGCTACAATTAACAATTACGCCTACCTTTGTAAGCTGCATCCTCAGAGGCTTGTGTGTTGAGGTACACCAGTTTTCGATAGCAGTAATCTGTAAGCTGAAAACAATTTCCCCCCCCCCAAAAAACCAACAGCAATTTCACTGCATGCAGGATTAGGACTTGCCACAATATTATACTGGGCAGACAAAGATCATAGTCTACCTGAGTGTGTTGCCCACAATCATAAATATCATTACCTCAAGAAGACAATCTGAACCAATAGCCTCACACGCTTCACGGTGAAACAGGATGACCTGCAAAAAAAACATTTGCCACACCAACCAGCATCTCTTTGAGAAGGAGAGTTCCCTGAACTGGCTAAGAACAAAAGAATTTTTTTACAGGTTTTTGATGGGATTATTATTGTCTGAGAATTAACAAACTCGTTTACCCCCCTCCCACAGCCCATTGCCATGCATAAGGAGAATTACTACATTGAAAGAGAATCTGGTTTGAGGAGTTTTCCACAACCAGGACAGAAACCTCAAGCAAGTTGACGATGGTTGTTTCCTGATAGAGTATAAGCTGAAGAGTAATTGTGGAGGCCTCAGCTGCAAGTTGCTTTATTATATGTGGAAACACTTTCTCCTTCCACAACTGCACAGGCAAAAAAGATTATCTTCATGAGTACTGACAACTTCTCCACACTCAGGATATTTATTACTTAGTCAGCCTGAATAGAAACTATGAGAGATGACCAATTACGAAGGTCATAGAGATTTCAGATCTGACATCATAACAGCAACATATCAGTCATGAAAAGAGTGAAACCCAACCAAAACAAAGAGAGAAAAATGAAAGCAAAAATTTATGGTCACACACATACAGTGTGCTACATGAGGCAATTTGGAGCAGATGGGTTCGGCGCAAATGGTGGTTCAGATTGCTTTTCCACTGATGAGCAGAAAATGGGTAGGCGGGCAGTTGGGTGTACCACACATGATTGATGTCTTGCTACAGCCATGAATGGGAGAAGTTCAAAAAGAATTGCTTTGGTTTTGCAAAACTAACCTCCACTACAAGGAGTTCATGCATGAGAACCTCCATCTTGTCATGTGAGATGAGAGCCTGCAATGAGAGCCATATATCAATCAGATAACCTACAGTTTTCATGTCATCATAACATGTGAAAAATGGTCAGACAATCCATTCTTATGCTCATGATATGGGCAAAGTTCTTCAGAAGCTGTTTGCCAAGGAAGAAGTGACAATCACACAATTCACTAGCTACCCATAATATAAAAGGTCAAGAAAGGAAACACTTACAGACATCACAAACTCATCACAGTGAGCCATTGTGTTGTAATGTGCCTGGCCACCCAACACAGCAGGCTTACTTGAGTAGCACTTAGGTAGTCAAATTGCACTTGGACATATGCAAATGATGATGTTGCAGCTACCACGATTGGGTAGGCAGGTTGCCACAAGCAAGGACACAAGTGATCCCTGAGGACAAGAAATCTCTGTTGTGCTCTTTGAAGTGATTGCATTCAATGGTTCCATGGGAGAGACACACAGACCTGCAAGTTGAGCTTCTCCAGATTCCCACGTTGTGTCAACCATTTCCCACTTCCCACCTGGAGGAGCCATGTCATTTTCTTTTCCCCCTTCAGACCACCATATTCAGAGCCCTGACAAAACCTAAAAACTGCAAAATAAGCAAGATTTCAATTTTACATGATTTGTGCCACATTGAATGAGTTCATTGAGCTAATGGAACATTTCCACTGGTGGCAGTCAAACCTGCTCAATTGGGAATGAAATGATTCGTTCAACCATGAAATCAGCCTCTTGGGATGTAAGCAATACCTGCTTCCATACAACACAAAATTACATAATGAAGGTCCAAGTTTAAATCCAGCAAAAATCAGAAAATGGGGTGTTACAGGAAATAGAGAAAAGATCCAAAACATATACCCCATCTTCATATTTCAAGAATGCAGGTCGTGTAGGAGCTGTTGCTGGAATTTCCATCTCTCTTGCTCTGTCGTTAACTCAAACATGTGAAAGTACCAGAGAACCCCATTGAGCAAATGGCTCAATTGTTACCAGTTGTTTTGAGCACCAGCAGCAATCAGCACACATCTACAATGATCAGTCTATCATCCCAAGTAAAAACAGACCACTGAATCCCCTTGACAAGAGGAAAAAAAACAAAACAGAAGAAACCTAGATTGCTGTATTTTCAAACACTTCAGGGCTAACTGCCAATAACTGCCATCAACACTAACCAGTGGAGAGCTTCATCAATTTGAACTGCACATGGACTCACAGCTAGTAGTAGAGAGCATACCTATTGCTCTCAAGAAAGGTCATTCTTTTGAGAGTGAAACTTCAACTCAAACAACTGGGTACATCAGTACTGCAATTCTCATTGTAGGGCTGCCACCTGACCCAGCTCTGTTCTAAAGGACTTATCAGTAGCACACCCAAAAAAACAGATCTTGGCATACAATTTCATGCAGTCCTGAGTATTGAGTTTCAAATCTTCATGCACATTTTTCTGAGGAGCTCTGCTGACCACAAAGTTGCACATTGGAAGGAGGCATTAATACAATGAACTCTTCTTAAGCTTCAGTATGCAAATCTTCATTCCTGGATAGCTCCAGAAACTGTCTTGCAGACTACAGAAATAAAGTATCTGTTACACCAGTATGCCTTTCATTGCATAGTCCTACAAATGAGGTAGGCATTGCCATTCACTGCTCAACAACTGGAAATTGTGTGAGTCAAGTCCTGTCTCCTTTCACAGGTGAGATTGAGCCTGGGATTGGAAGATAAGACAGATGGTCTTCTCATACATGTGGAAGGCAAATTGGGTACATGTGTTTTAACAAAATATTGCTTTCAAAGTGTTGGAGAGGCATTTAGAAATTGAGAAAAACCATCAACTGCAAGAGCCTCCTCTCAGTATCTCCACTATGATTACAAAGTGATGTCACAACGAAGCATCCTATCTTCCTGTCCATATATTGTGAACATATGCAATATAGCATGTCAAACTCTTCTGTCCTACAGACCAAGCATCTCTACTTGGGGCCACTTGTCTTGGAAGGGCCAGCTCGCTCCACCAATACATCATACAGCTGCTTGCCATTCTGTTCATATCCCAAGCCCTGCAAATGTTAGCATTGTGCAGAATGCGAATTGTTAGAGGAAAGAAGTAGTACTATGTAACCAAGAGGCTAACTTTATACTTTGGACAATGGAAATTGCAAATGAGAGGAAAAATTACTAGATATAGAGCTTACAGATATTATAGGGAAGAAGTGGACTTGGCCTTCAGGCTTTGTCTGTGTCTCCTTAAAGTATACCAGCACAGGAAAGGCTGGCCACCAGAACTCCCAGTTTGTGAATGTAGAATAACTGTAGTTCCCAACACCCATCATGACTTTCAGACTTTAATGGTATAGTTGAAATCTATGGTCTCACAGATTCCAGAATTTGAATACAGAGACACTCCTCAATTATGAACCCCAACAGAAGGAAACTTTCAACACAATTCACCACAAAGGTTCCAAACCTGAGAAATGTCCCCATACCAAAGTAGGTTTCAAACTTTTACCTCCAGCGATTCCTGCCACCCACAAAGATATTCTCCCGAGATTCTTGTAGCTGCTTTCCAGTCTTTACTTCCTGCATGGATTATAGCAATGCCACACTTGCTCATTTAGGGCATGCAACCTCTATAATATTCCTAGAACAAATTCCACAGCCCAACAGTTTCCACATCATGGAACTTCTTCCCTTGAGCACTCTACTGTTTTGCAACTCCTATATCTCACCTGCAGTCTAATTGTTCTTCTTCCATTCTCTCTCCACAGGTTACTTAATATAAGTATTTTCATTATAAGAAAAAAACAACTTCAACAGTAATCACTAAAAACGTACCATGCCTTCATCATCAAAGACGAAACGAGCAGAGGTGGTCTGTCAACACAGCACAAATGTCATCACCATAACCCAAATCAGTACCCTCCCTGTTCCAAATTCATTCCAGATCTCTACATTCCCAAACTGAATGCACAACAACATTCTACCCACCCACAAATGCAAATTCTTAATCCCTAAACCCTAGGAGTTTTATGGAGACCTTTGAATAGGTACCACATTTGGAGCACACAATTATTGTCAGAATTGGAACCTGGTAAAGGAGGAGCAAACCGAGAAGTCCAATGGGTGCAGCAGGCAGAAAATTATTGCTGTAACACAATGTCCCAGCAGTGCCTGATCACAAGTTGGAGAAGTTTAGGGTTTAGGGTTTGATGAAAGGTGAGGTGGGTGTGGGGGGTATCATTTGTTCCAACTTGGTAATAAATATAAGAGATTTATGGCTTGAATAGACTGTAAGATTCTAATTCAATAAAAAAGTCAAAAGAAAGAAAATTCAAAATGGACAAGCAAGATGAGTTCCAAACACAAAAATATGCAGAAATGAAACTTTGCAGATAAACTTCTTCCCAGACAACACACACCATTGTACAGAAAGAAAGAGTGGGGAGGAGATTAGTACCTAGCAAAACAAGGGATATGCGGTAATCAGGTTCTGGAATGACTGTCTCCCTAATTACCTTTGGAGCTGCTTTCTTCTTCCCAAACTGAAACTGTAGTCAGGTATAACCCATTTATCCCCACAATATTTAATACCACCTTCTTCCTTACTCAAAAGTTCTTAGGTTCATTTTGCAGTCTCCAGATTCTTGAGGAACATCATGCTCATGGTTCCTTGTCATTCTCATTTTCAAACATTCAATTTTCTCCTGGATAATTCTCAGTTTTTTCATTCACAGCCAACACAGATATTGGAATTGCCAACCGAATACGCATAGAACACCAAGGTAAAATAATGATGCAAACACTCACCAATGCCTACAACACAGATAACATTGCAATTGCTTGAATTGGCTTAAAACAAGTCTAGGTTTCAAAAAATAGATGCAAACCCACTCACTCACTCACTCACTCACTCACTCACCAGTGCCTCCACAGTTTGCAATTTGTTTGCTCGCACTGGGTTCGAATGCATCAAAACAGGATGATGACCTAAGGAGAAATTTCCCCAGAAAACTCTGTTGACAATGGGTCGATTGCATCTCCTGGTCCTGGTACCCCAAGCTGCCTTTGTTCTTCTCCCCACTGCACCTGCATTCAACCTCAAGTTTCCTTCAGTACCCCTAGTTAATCAGAGCAACCCAAAAAACACACAAAAACCAGAAAAAGACAAATCGGTTGTGGTTTTGGTAGTCCTTCATAACTTAAAAGATAAATGCAAATCAAACTACTCATCATCAAGCTACTCTTCTCTTCTCTTCTTTCCTAAGTCCTCAAAATCAAAAGTTTGAGGAGAGATACAAGCTGATTTAGGGTACAACCAAAAAAGGGGGGACCAAAAAAAAAACAAAACCCAATAATTTATTTTTTCTATCTCCAAAGAACTTGAGATGGAGAGGAGCAACTCTTGCAGCTAGTACTAACTAATTCTCTCCTACTGCTTGCTAGACACCCAATGATAATAAGGTAATGATACATATATATATATATATATATATATATCACACCCTAAATTTGTAATGTGTACATGAAATCAATACCATAAAATCAGGTGACAGAAGTGATAACAAAAGTTGGGGGAGAGTTTTGGAGGAGATCTTACATGTGGGTTGTTGTTGGAGGATGCATTGCAGAGGAGGAGCTGCTACTTGAGTGGCCATATTAGAAGCTAAATTAGCTGCTTTTTGTTGCAATTTTCAATACTAGGTTACTTCACACTGCGAGAAATGAGAGGATAATGAGAAGGCAGGTTGCTGTTGTTGCTTCTTGTATCACCCATTCACTCAATCACTCACCCACCCATTCACCCATCTGGAGATTTCTGGCTGGCCCACTTCTTCTAATTCCTGTTTGTGCTAAGCTTCTCTTTCTCTACTCTCTCTCTGTCTCTGTGTCTCTCCCCCTCGCAAAAGAGATTTTAGCTCAGATTTTTTCTTCTTGTCATTTTTATTAAGAAAAAGGTTTCTTGTTATTGGGTTTTTTGTGGGTGTTGATTTGAGGGGTTCTTTTTTTATAATAATATATATATATATATATATATATATATATATATATTCTAAATTATATTTTTGATTTTCTGATGTACCCACCACACCAGTGTTTTTTTTTTTTTTTTTTTTTTTTTTTTTCCAATTTTGTGATGTAGCTGAAGTGGTGATCATCCATAAGAAGATTTAGCCATCTTTGGCTATATACTAGATATGAAAGAAGAAACAAAACAGAATCTTTTTATATTCTTGGCTACCAACTGGAACTCGCCATAAAAATCTGGTGAATTTGGGCAATTCTTTTCATGTGAAATCCTTTGTATAGGTCGACATCATATTTTTCAGGATTTGGCGAAATTTTGCTCCCCCCAAAAAAAAAAATATCAAACCACTATATGGTTATCCTCTACAAGAGGAATTAGCCAAATTTGGCTACAGGTCATGCTTCAGAGTGGAAAGTAGAAAAAAATTAAGAATCCTGCTGGAACCTATTGTCTAATTATGGCGATTTCAGAAAAAATTCCCTTTAAATCAAGCAACTTTTGCACTTTTGTTGTTCCACAAAATCCTTTATATTGGTCACATTGGCAATTTTTGCCAAGTGATGAAAATTAGCAAAACAAAGAAAGCTACTAGGTAGTATAAATTTGGGTTCATAATTTATCAACATGACATAATTTATGGGATATTTATGGAATATTTTTTCAAGTCCAAATCATAATATGACACAAATTATTTTGTGAAGTTAAAAGGGAGCTTGCAAGAGAAGCTCAAGATAAAAAACTAAACATTCCATTTGATTTGGGATGTTAGAAGAAGGTTGTATGTTTTTTAAACGATTTTTTTTAAAATTTAGAAGTAAGAGACAAGGATAAAAAATATGTACAATTTATTTTGATTGCACTTATTTTACTTATGAAACAAACTATAACATAATTAGTAGATTTGAAGTTTATATATTATGAAAAAGGCATTGTGTCTAATGGTCATCATGTGTTTTTCCTTTATGTAAGGTTTAAATACATACATACATACATACATATACATAAACATTTCAAAACATAATAGATACATGTTTACTAAGATATCCTATTGCATTGCATGTGTGATCATGTTCAAGAATAGAAATATAATAGCAAAAATAATTAAAGGATAAAAAAAAGCATTTGATAGGTCATGAAAATTTTATTGAAGTTATCAACATAATATCATAAATTATTTGATGCATTGGTGGCATCAAGATTGATTTTAATTACTAGTAACAATATTTTGATTTTTGTTAGTTATATTTTTTCAAAGAAGAAACAAAAAAAAAAAAGTTGAGATGTCAAGCCATTGTTCTAGATGTGTTAAATTACACTTGCACTTGCCATTTTATCAATCTTCATATAAATTTTGTTTATTAATGTTTGATTTTTTTTCATTGAAACCCACCATTCAACCTTAGACATTTTGAAAATTTTATTTTGGTTATCCTTGACAACATCATTTTATGTTCTTCCCATCCACATAGAAACAAGCTCAAGCTCATGTGGCTTCACAACAACAAAGTCTCTTATGTTGAGATCTATAAATAGGGTCTATGTTTATTTAGAAAAGGCTTTGAGTTCTTCAAGTCACAATAAGGAACAATGGTTGGATCTTTTACATCATAACTTTCATGATGATTGATTACAAAACCTTAACCATAGTTGGACCTTTAATTGCTTGATGGCCAAAAGTTTTCCAAAAGAATGGAATTTTGACAAAGTAACAATTTTGACAAATGTAATAGAATATCCTGTTAATATTCCACATATAGGCTCATCTTGGGCTTGCTTGCATAAGCAGCACTAGTGTGAACCCGATGCATAATGCACCCATAAATACCTCCCCAATCGACGACGTGAACTGTGAAGTCCCCGGTTTCTTTAAACTTGGTTCATGTTTTAGTTTTTTTAAGAAACTTTTAACTTTTTTATTTTATTTTTATGTGTTTCTATTATTATTATTATTTTGCATAATAAAAATAAAGTGTTTCTTTTTCACTTATATATATATATTTATTTGGATGCAAGTTTGAAGTTTGGAAAAAGAATACACACCTCATTTTTTTTCAAGTAGGGTTTTTTTACAATATTTATAAGTTTTATTTATTTTTACTTTTTACTCTTTATTTGGTTTCTTCATTTTTGGAAATTTTTTTTCTTTTAAAATGATTTTACTGTATTTCCCTTTCCTTGTTTCATTTGTTTCCATTCCTTTTTTATAGTTTTATAATTTTTACTTTTTTTTTGGTTTATGTTTGTTTCATGTTTTTATTTTTTTTATTTTTATTTTGTCTATCTTCATTTTGTCTATTCTTATGTATTCATTTATTTTGTTTCTATTTTCTATTTATTTATGAATTTATTTTATTATTTTAATTATGTATTTATTTATTTTTTTATTTTTTTAGAAATGGCACCTTGCCCGGCCCCCCGCAGCGGCTGCCCTGCCCTGCCCTGCCCTGTTTGTCATCACAGACAGGAAACGGGCTGCACAGGGAATGGGCTCAAAAATAGAGGTCCCCTCGAAATCGAGGGCCCAAATTAAAAGTGACCTTTTCAAGACCTCGACAGACTGATAGACACATTGACAGACTTAATGAATTAATATATAAGATTTGGTTCAATATCATGCTTTCAAAATTTCACATATTTGGATAATTTAGTGTTAATAAACTTTTCCTTTCCATAAACCTTAACACATTATTGCCCCACATTGGGCAATATGGAACAAGGCTTGATTCCAAGAGGGAACTTTTCTGATTGTTAACCCAATTTTTTGGTTATGTACATAGTAACCAGTTGTTACCAACTAGTAATTGGTGAAGTAATATTATTTTGAAATTTTGTTTAATTATTATTGGATAACATGTCCTTAAGTTAACTACTTTTTAAGTTAACCAATAATAGGTGTTATGGTAACCAATAATTAGTCTGTTACAATAATTAGTTGTTGACGGTAATAGGTTGTTCTTAAACTTGTGGCCAATAGTTGCTATAGTTTAATTTTGAATTTTTTGATTGTTAAATCTGCTAATGATTGTTTAACTCAAAATAATGTTATGTTTGGTATAAATAGAGGATTGGAGGATGATGAAAAACTTTTGAACTTTTTGAATTTCTTTCTTACTTTTTCATTTTTTTGGAAATCAACTCTTGGTTTTTGCTTTTGATTTTATGAACAAGTTCATTTTTGGACTTTGAGGTTTTATTTTTCAAATTGAATTGAAAGATTGATTTCAACTTTGTCTTTGCATTTGTGAATAAGCATCTATGCCTTTGTGTCTTTGTTTTTCATAATATACAAATCTAAAGCAACTCACTTTTTAATGTTATTTAAAATTAGGGATAAAAATTTAGAAAATGAAAATCCTTAATTTAAGATAATAGAATACGCCCTTAATAGTGATCCATCATGATTAGCTTGCCACAATTTGATTAAAGGGCCATCCTTGGGATTTCAAAGAAGATATGTGAGGGAAACTTTGTACTATGTCACAAGCCAACTCGACAAATTCAACAAAAAATCTGAAAAAATGCATATTAATATGTTCTACCAACGTTTCAAGGTCATCTTTCAAACAACATACAACCCATGATTTGAAATTAGGAATCTTTTGAATCAATTGAAAAATGAAAGCTTGTCACTCTTATGACACCATGAAAACCTTCATTAAATTTTCCAAAATGTAGTTGTTTTGATCTCTCAATTTTTTTTGACAAATACCTAAAGCAACCATCAATGTCCTCACATGTATGACCAACCACAAGGAATCTCTCAATTGAACCTTCTCAATCATTTCGCTTGTGGACAACAAGGAAAGAAATGTTAACAAATGTTGATTTTTATTGTCATTCATGTAATTATCCATTTGAAGCAATAAATTTCTTAGCATAGGCTTAGGACTAACAACTTGTTTTGGCATCTTCAATTCACGTATGCAACATAAATTCCCTTGCATGAGATTTGCAAAGAATTCATATGACTTAGCAACTTGAGCTTTTTCCAAAACTTGAAAAATCACAAGGACTCAATTATGAAATTGGGATCATTAAACCATAATTCACTAAAATATTAGGCATAATTCTCATCCCCATGACCATGTGCAATCATCCCAATGAAGGTGACATTGGGCAATTGGGCAAACCCACAAATCATTTTGTTGGTCATTTGAAGCCTTGGGAATGCAATTTTTGCATGATCCATTTTTGTTGTGGATTACATATAGCAATGAATCTTTAGAAGGCAGTAATTCAAATCTTCAAGTTTGGTACAAGGTTTTACATTACTCTTGATGTAAATTGTACTTTTTCAACTTTAGTTCATATTCTTTTACATTATTATTGTTCTTTCTTAATTTGCAATTTAAATCCTTTAGGGACTCACATATAATACATTTTGCTAAAACCAACCTTCGCTTTCACACACCTACATTAAGATGGTGTTCTTTCTCCAAATTGTAAATTGAAAAATACCTCCAATGCTTAATTCTTTGCTTATTTTTAAATCGTAATCATGAAAGTGAAAAAAATGAAATTTCAATAATCAACAATGTTTCAAATTGCCAATTGAACAAAGATAATTAAAATAATTCTTTGAAAAATATTCAGAAACACAAAATTAATCATCCCCACTTGTTAATTAAAATTATCTCATCACTTCACTTTCAAAAACTTTTCTTGGAACAATTGTTCATTGACATGAAGATGAAACTTTTGCTCAATACCCCAATTGTTGCCAAATGACCATATTAATTTCACCATTGGATCTTTTTTGCATTTGTTAAGAGCTTTGGAGAAAGAACCGATTCCAGAAATACAACATATATTTGATCATGAGCTACACAATGAATTCTTTGAACATATTATGCAAAGGAATCTCAATGTGTGAAGACATTGAAGGTGTTTGAACAATTTGTTGGTGCAAAACCATTTCTTACTTGAAATTGTTGTTTCAAATGGACAATTATGTTTCAGGGACAATAAAATTGGTTGTTGTTTTTTTGTTGTTATAATTGATAACCAAGGAGTTGTTTGAAGAAGTGGAGTTGGGCTTCCTTGTCATTGGTGATATACATGAAGACATTGATGGAAGTCTTGGCTATTTGTCAAAAAAATTTGAAAGAACAAAATGAATTACTATGCATGTTGGCAAACTTGATGAAAGTTTTTATGATTTCATAAGAACTATTCATCCCCCAACTGATATAAAGAACTCCTAATTTCAAATCCTAAGTCAAGGTTATTTGAAGGATGGCCTTGAAGTATTAATTGGACCTACATGTATGCATTTTTTTCAATTTTTTGTGGATTTTTCTAGGTGGCCAATGATGTAGTTACTAACTAAGCTTATGTGTAGTCCTAAAGACAGTCTTGCAATTTGATTATGGAAGTCTAATAATCAAGTGGAGTTCCAAAGCCTATTCCATTTCATCCAATTTGGCATATGATGCTTCAAAATCAATAAAGAAGAAAAAATGTATTTCAAAATATTTGGAATTTGGAGGTTAAACATTGTAAAAGATGAAATATTATATGCAAAGGCCATGGAACCTTACATTGAGTATTGGGAACATATTTTAGAGTGCTTGTCAAAACCATTTTCAAAGAAAAATCCCATATTGTTGGAGGATTTTTTTTGATCATTTAATAATTAGAACGCTAATCATGTGCAATTTTTTTTTTCAATTCCATCTATCCTTGAGGATAAGGAAGATCCAATTAATAATTACCTAAAAAGGAAGAAAAAAAGTTGCAATTTTATCTAAAACTTGTGAAAATCTAGAAATATGTGGTGGCCACCCAACAAGTTGAATTGAGTCCAAACATAACATTGAAATCTATAATTAATTAAATTTTTTTTCTAAATAATAAACAAATTAATTTTATAAATGCTACCAAACTAAAATTAAAGTCCAAATGTGGCAAAAAGGATTCAATTTTTCTTTAGAAAAAAGAATATTATAATACTATTTTTATTTTTATTTTTATTTTTTCCATTTTGGTGAATTTAACACAAAACAAATGTTGATACACAACATTCACATACAAAAAAAAATCTGACTTAAAAAAATGTATATTACAAAATTTGCATGTTCCAAATTTGTAGCAAAAAATGTAAGTTTTTTCTTAAGAATTTGGAGGTGCTAGATAGATCAAATTTGCTCGTTTATACATGAACTATATGAAATTGCAATTGATCAAAACCATTAATGGATTTTAGGCATCCAAGAAACTTATTTGATCATTATAACTGTTACATAAGATATTTTGAGGTTATCATTCAAGAGGAAATCTATAATCCTAGATCGGGATTAAAATTTTTTTTCATTGTTTTTTAGTTACAAATATTCTTTTCTCCTCCTATGAATATGAGCCATGAGCTCACATTAGATCACTTTTCACATTTTCATCATTGCTTCATTTTGAAATTTTAGATATTCATTGATTTGGACTACAAGTTTTTATAAAATGTATCAAAATTCCTACAATTTTTATTTTTTTTCAAATTTGCAATTAATTTCCACCAAATTTAACAAGAAGGTAGGGTGAGTCATGTGGGTAGTTTCAATGGTGTCATGAAAATGTAGTACAAGTCACAAATTGTCTAATGCAATTTTGTAAGGTAGAGTAGCAAGTGTTGTGGATTTGAATGGTTCCATTTTGGGAATTTTAGGTTTTGATTCAATACGGAAATATAAGTCTAGGTTATAGTAATCAAAATAACATTTGTCGAAATGAGTGGAGGGAATAGGGGAAATGCTAGGGAAGGTGGAATAAATTGGGTGTTACATAGACCTATATGTTATGAGCTTCATGAGTCAATTGCAATCTTCATGCAAAGTTAGTAATGATAGTGTTAAGGATGAGTAATATTTTTATTCCATGTAATTTGGTCTAATAACATAAACCTTTTCTCATACAAGCCATAGGAGAATCAAGCTACACATTCTAGTTGAAGAGCATATACAACACATCATATGATCAATAGATGACTTGAAATGTGTCAAAATGTGTCAAAATGTGTCTTGACCACACTTCAAACATAATTGGGAGGAGAATCCTGAAAGATGCAATGGGGGCATTCAAAGTTTCTCTTCTTTTGATTTCACATGAGTGGTTGTTTGGAGATTAGTGTTGATTTGAGTCAGTGTTGAAGTTGGAAGATAAATGGAGGTTTAAAGCTCCCCCAATGTACAACAACTGAAAATTCAAGGATTGTCGGACAAGAACCTTTTTGATGATATTCTAACAAAACACATGAACAGCTTTCAATGCAAGTTTGTTGTAAACATACTATAACATGCTAAATTTCTGCTATTTCAGACAACGTATACTACTATAACCATGTTCAAGCTCAATGTGGATGATGTCCTAATTTCCATCAAAGTTCCAACACACCATTTTGTCCAACCTCTACAGTACTAAGGTACTGGGATGCACATCTCTAAGAGTTTTGTAGGTTTCAACAATCGTGAATCAAATTGCATAAAATTTTTATGAAGTTACAAGCATAATCAATATCACCCAACACCATTTTGTGAGGATGTCAGTAGTACAGAGACTTACAAAATATTTTTGTCAAGAGTGATAAAATAATTTACCACTGGTTGCAAAGGGATCCATTTCCAGATCCAGATGGCAATTGTCCAAAGCATGAAAGAATTTAAACTAGTTAACTTAACTTCTATTGAGCACCGGGAATGACAGACTATCAATGATGGAAGCAAAGTCTGGGATGTAATTTGCTAACTAATTAGCTTGCCAATAAGAAGTTCATGAGCTAGGTTTGAAGCTCATAATTCCTCTTGATAAAAAAATTCCCTCCTGGACCTTTCATCTATTAATTTAGACAAGCTCCAGAAAACACCTGTATTCAAAAGTCTAGCCTTGACTATGTGGTTCCAAGGTTATAACATTTGAGCTCTATGGGCTGTTGAAGGGTTGAGCTCAGCTTCAAATCTGTGCAGTTCTTGTGAAAAGGAAGAAATGGGTTGGTCTGCTAGAGAGGTAAATATATACAATCCAGGCATAATAATTCCCATCATGTCCCCATGAGCTTCATCCAGATGCTCGGTGGAAATTTTGTCAGGAAGAAATTTGTTTGTCACCGTGCAGCAATTATTTACTTATGAGTTCTGAGAGTTACTGTGAGAATGATGGTGGTGTACAACCTCTAGAGCTTTGGAATTGTGTATACATAATGATCACCTGTTTTGACTGTTGGGTGTGTCTAGGATCTGCTGTCCCCTGGTGATAAATCCAAGCTCTCTAAGACGTGTTGGGGGCAATCTTACAGAGAAACAAATCAATCTTGGGAGCAGTTTGATGATCAACACATTCATGTGAAGAAGCTGCCCAGGTGCACATAGGATTTGTCCCTGCAGGATGAATACTCCACTGTTGTCATCTCATGGGAGCTCTCAGCTGGGCCAAGATCTGATCATCTCTCTGGAAGATGTTTTGGCTGGGAGCAAGGATAGCATGTGGATCAAATGTTTGTTTTCGGCGAACAAAGTTTTCCCACCCATCACTTCCAAAATGCTGCTCCCATTGTTCTGGAGTATTGTATGTTGGCAGATATTGCTTGCAGCCAAGGTGATGGCATATACTCAGAATTTTGGAATTGTCATCTATCTGGCTTCTCAAGCTCACACCGGGGCCTGCTGATGGAAGAGCATTTCGCAGCAAAGCAACAAGATAGAAAACATCTTCATCTGGAAACACTGCACTGGCACGCTTGTCCCATCTGCATAAAACAACTCTCTCATGTAAGTACATGTTGATATATCAAACATAGTGAAAACCATCAAGCCAAAGATGCATGCTCAAGTTTTAGAATTCAAGGTTTTCCAGAAATTAGAAAAATCTGGATCTTCAAATAAAATTTTACAAGAAAAATAAAATTCCGTTCTTTTGTGGACAGACATCATGAGATCATACATACATACTTACTTGTGTTTGTTGAGAGGATAGACAAGAATTGGGCCACTGAAGTCTTGGCAGATGAGCTGCTGGAAGACTTGCTCTTCAAAGTCCGAAATCGCTGAGCGAGGTACCAACAGATTGATCCAAGGGTGTGATAAAGTCTCCCACAATCCTTGAGAGGACAAGGACAGCTCCACATCATGGACTCGGTTCAAGAACTGGAAGTAGGAAACATCAGCAGTGAAGATGAGAGATGGAATGTAGTTCAAGGGAGCCAGCATCTTCTCCACTTCCTGCACATAATATTGTTGAGGATCACAAATCCCATCAGTTCTTATAATGCATTCAAGCTGCTTGTTCCTGCTGCTGGCTGCTAGTGCCTGCCCTCTAGTGTTTTTCTGCATGCAGGAGCTGATCTAGTTGAATGAAGCTTTTGATAGATGGTGTGGGAAGCTGGCAGGACTAATGATCTGGAGCAGCTAGTAGTACCTGTTCCATAGCATGAATGTTGTTGGGATCATAGCCCTTGGCAAGCTCAATGTAGTACAGAAGCGAGCCAGCATCCTTGGGGATCATGCTGCTGCTGTTGAGTTCTTGAGGTGCAAAAGGAACAGATTTCCAGCCGTTGTAAGGATTGTCGTTGTTGATGATCACTATACCTTCAACGTAGTCAAAGGTACCCGCGGCGTCCTCGACTGCTGCCTTCTTTTGAGTCGATATGAGCATCTCTTGGTCTCTTGTGAAGGACTGGAAATCCGTGTACATGGCACGAATCCACCTGACCTGCAGCAACCAAAACAACAACAACATCGTCGCCATGAGAACTCTCTCAGCTGGAATGTGTGAAGCCTCATGAGCTGCATGCAGCAGACCCAAGCTAGCTCGTGATCTGTCAGGAGCTGCAGCTTGAGCTGCCATCTGGAGGACCAGACGAAATTCAGAACTTGTACCTGTTGTGGGGCGCGCTCCAAGAGGATGCGGGCTCTAGTGATGATGCCGAACTGACCCAATCCGCCTAGCACTGCGAAGAAGAGATCAGGTTGCTTGCTTGGAG
The DNA here is from genome assembly GCA_963921925.1 of Sphagnum tenellum. Lineage (NCBI taxonomy): Eukaryota > Viridiplantae > Streptophyta > Sphagnopsida > Sphagnales > Sphagnaceae > Sphagnum > Sphagnum tenellum. Next base: position 14,804,169 of record OY998155.1, read on the forward strand.
AACAGATGATGAGCTCCCCTTTCCCTGCAGGAACACGTCAAACAACAAACACATGAACCTGATCCGTGTGCACGCGCCAAGAGATCTGATCAGGCGGGATCGTTTGAACAACAATTTCTCGGTAGACAGTTCACGAAGAGTACTTGAATCTTTCAGAGATGGCTGGCAGCTGGCCATTGAAGGAGCTCTAGACTCTCACCTGTGACAACTTCCAGTTGCAACACGTTGCTGATTTGAGGACCGTGTCGAAAGGTTTGTCCGCTCACGCCGGCGTTCGACAGAGTCCCGCCCACGCTCAGATAGAGATAGTCGGTCCAGCTCCTGGGAGCCAAACCATGCTTGAGTGTCGCCTTGAGTACGTCAATCCAAAGCTCGCCTCCCGCCGCATCCACGAACGCCACTGGGCAATCTGCGTCTCCTTCTGGCATCACCTGGATCCCGAGCGCCAGTGTCGACATCTCGATCACGATTCCGTCCAGAGCCTGCAAACACGGGATCATCGACACACAGACATGAGACAGAACGCTACTCTCGTTCGTGCGCTTTTGCGCCATGCCAACGCGGGACGGCAGACTAGAGAGACGTCTAGTGCGCGACAGATATATGCAGCTCGCGGATGATGCAATTCACGCGAGCGCAGCAGGTCGAGAGGTGTAGTACCTGTGCTTGTCCATTAACTGAGTGACCATGACCCTTGGCAGCAACAGTAAGATTCGAGGAGCTCGACGACAATCGTGCCGCTGTAGTCGTTCGGACGAGCGAGACTATGTCGTCGACAGATTCGGGGTAGAGAACTGCTGCTGGGGCTAACCTTTTGATGCTTCCCCAGTCTCGAGCTGCAGCATCTACTGCCGTGTGGTGAAAGGAGATACGACCTCGGCGCAAATTCAGTGAGCTAGTCAACATGCTACACTCAAAGGACGACAGACGACATGAAGATAAAGAAGATGTATTCAGCACGGGATCAGTTGCATCATGAGAGTCGTCACTGATCTGTCGTCCAGCTCCTGGCCACCTCGCTACTACAAACATCAGCAAGACTGCGAAGCTAGCTGCTGTATTGAATAAAAAACTGCAATCCATGATGCAGCAGCGGCCCGGTGGTTCAAAGCTTGAGATCACTTCCCGGGTGATTCTTCTTCCTGAGGCGAAGCTCGCAAATCAGTCGAGTTTTCTAGACGTCAGCCAAGTGGGCAGAGACAGCTTCTTCCAGCTTTCCACAGCTCACAAGTAGTCCTGTTGCAGGTTCAACACAAAGATGAATATATGCTCCTCAATCAGCAGTCCTGTGATGAATCTGGTTCGACGTTAATAATCTAACGCCTATCTGCTCCTATTCAAGCTCTGAAATTGCTGCAGACAAGCTCTGAAATTGCGCGCACCCACTTCATAAAATTTCTCCACAAAAGTCAAGAGCAAAAATACTAGATGATTAGCAGCCAACTGATCTTCAGCACATTGCTTCGGCTTCTTCTTTGGGCACCTCTCTTTGACTACTTGATCCAGAACTTCATCAGGAATTCTATCTTCTTCTTCTTCTTCTTCTGCTACTAGGTGTTGATGTCAACACTAAGATGATTGCCTCTTTAGAAGATTCATGCAATTACACATGCAGTCAAAAACTAGTGCAAGGATTGAGCAGAGCTGAAGATCCGGAAATGGGTTTTTTACAGCTCTACAATCGATCTATTAATATAGCTACAGGTTTCAGGAAGAGCTAGACTATTGGTGATTGGAGTTGGGTGGAGGAACTAGGCGGCCGCCGGCCGGAGCTGGGGGCGTCAACACTTTGACTCTCTGCATGCGAAACCAAATCTGTACAGGGAATCTAAGAATCCCTAGTTGTTATGGCAACAAGTTCCATTCCTTTGTCTTTTCCTCCTCCAAGACAAAACGGCGGACCGGCTGGGCTGGGCTGGGCTGGCTGGCTGACTTGCTAGCTAGCTGCAGCAGCACTTCCGATCCAACACCATCCAAGGTCGTCCTCCGAACCTTTGTGGGTGTCAGTGCTGCGTCCTGCATGCACCCACATATTAGTTCTGTCACAGGATGCTAGAAAAAGCCCTATGAGCTTTGCTGGTGTGATCAGTGCTGTGTCCTGCGTGCATCCGCAATCTGGTTCTGTCACTCATTCATTCTATAGCATGACGCCCAAAAAACCCCCTCTGAAAGATCAACGTTGCTGGTGTCAATGAGGTGTCCTGCACAGCACCCGCATAGTTCTCTCATAGGACAACATAAAAAAACCACTATCAGTGTTGTGTCCTGCATGGCACCTGCATAGTTCTGTCGTAGGGCAGTGCTGAAACATGACTATTAAAGAACTTTGTCGGTGTCAGTGCTGTGTACTGCATGGCACACTAGTAGTTTTGTCATAGCTCGATGACACCAAATAAGCCTAATGAAAGAACTTTGCTGGTGTTAGTGCTTTGTCCTGCATAGCACTCACATAGTTTGATCATAGGATTACACCAAAAAACACCTACTAAAGAACTTTGCTGATCTCAAAGTTTTGTCCTGCATGGCACCTGCATAGTTATATCATAGGACAATGCTAAAAAAACCACTGTTAAAGAACTTTGCTATTGTCAATGCCATGTCCTGCATGGCATTGTTTAATCATAGGACGACATTAAAAAAAAAAACCCCTATCAAAGAACCTAAAGTCCCTGCAATGTTTGCTAGTGTCAGTGCTGCATCGTGCACAGCGACTGCATAGTTCTGCTGCAGGATTTGAATATTTGGACTGAGTAAGTGAATAGGTTGAATAAAACTAGAAACACCAGTGGCTGGCTGTCTGGCCAGGCTGCTGGTATGTTCTTGCAGGTCGACCTCTTGAGCATAGGTCATGGGTTTCTAGAGGGTGAGCTATTAATACTAGCAGAACAAGTAGGATGGATGGTCCTGTGTACAGGACAAGACGACGACCAAGTGTGTGAAATCAACTTTTTGGAGAAGGAAAAGTGTGAACACTCCTTCCTCTTCCCCAAGGCACAACCATTGGGGTGCAGAGCGCAATGAGGATCAGCAGCACAAAGCTAAAGAGCGTAGGGGGGGTGTTTAACATCCTGATTCGGTTAGATCCGGCTACTACCGCTAGCAGCTGATTTCCACAAACAAAAAACACACACACACACACAAGAACATCTCCATCAATTCATTGCACGTGACCCTGACACCACGCCTCGTGAACATGGTGGCTATTTTTGTAGCTGCTGCTTCTCCTGCTGCCAACAACAACAAAAACAACAAGTACAGTGGAAAACTAAAAAGAAAAACCGCAACGACCACCCTACTCAAAACTGTATTCCAAATTCATTCCAAAGATGGGCAACGACACCAGCGCAAAGCTCAAGGGCCATCGTGGTGTCGCCACGCACTCACTTGAGCCATGCAAAGTTTCCTTGCCAGGCTTGAAGAAGACGCAGCACAAGCTACACACAAATTGCCACACTGCTGGTAAGCTCTGCACCTTCTTGACTGAACCCTAAACCCTAAATCCTTCTCAATGAAAGCAGTGCCAGTTTTTGCTTTTACTGGTGAACTTTCTTTTCGCCAAATTTTGGAATTTCGCCAAATGGTGATTTCAACCATTGACCCAAATTCGCCAGATTTCCAAGGGTTTTCTTTCTTTCAAAATCATCAGATTTGTAGATTTCCATTGATAATAAGTTCCATTTCTAGATTCTAACCAAGAATATAGAGAAGGATTCCCATTTCTTGTTTATTTATTTCAAAATTATTTTTCCAATGACCCACTTTGGTAAATCTACATCATAAAATACTTAAAAAGAAACCCAAATGGCTATACCTAATTAACCTTGAATTTAATGTTACATTTGAACTCCCACCCTAATATAGTCTAGACCTATGGTAATAGGGTTTACGGTGTTCTTGGGTAGGGCTATTAGTCCAGGCCAAAAAATAGTGGCACCCAAACTTAGGAATAGAATTTCCATGCAACCAATGAGAAAGTCATATCATGAATGATGGGGTCTCCCTTTGTTTTCTTACAAAACTACAAGTGATGTTTGGCACAAAAAATAATTTTGCAAAAGGTTTGGCTGAAAAAATAGAATTTAAAAAAAAAAAACTTATCACTATGTGTTCAAAATGTCAAAGATCAAAGTCCATTGGGTTATTATTGTTGCAAATACACAATACAAGGTGTACTTTGGATATCTATTCCTCAACTATTGCAAATTTGAATGATTAAATTTGAATTTTTTGAACCTTGTTTTTTTTTAAAAAGGTTTAGGGTTTAGGTTTAGGGTTTTGACAATATCTCAATATTTGGCAAAGAAGTGCCAATTATTTAGTCGTAGGTAATGATATTAGCATGTGGGGTAGAGTGAAACACCCCCACGAGTGACACAGTCCTCAAAGAAAGAGACGCCTCCTTGACGCCAATTATTTTAGGAGTGCCTCACTCCAAGGGAACTTACCCTAAAAAAGTTATCGGTAAAGTGAGGCGATTAGGGGGGGGAGGTGGGGCAAGACCTGCCAGTTTCAGCATGATAGGCCATCAAATGCATAACTGGGAATGAATTTTCCATCGATTTTGGTGGTAAACTAAGTTTCATCCCCTCTTTCCTTTTTCCATCAATTTTGGTGGTAAACTAAGTTTCATCCCCTCTTTCCTTTTTCCATCAATTTTGGTGGTAAACTAAGTTTCATCCCCTCTTTCCTTTTTCCATCAATTTTGGTGGTAAACTAAGTTTCATCCCCTCTTTCCTTTTTCCGTCAATTTTGGTGGTAAACTAAGTTTCATCCCCTCTTTCCTTTTTCCATAAATTTTGGTGATAAACTAAGTTTCATCCCCTCTTTCCTTTTTCCTGAGGCCCTCCAGCACTGCTGCTACAGATATTTTTCACTGCTCCCACTTGTACAACTACTATAATTACTCTCAAACCGTGTGCATTAAATGCTGAGTTTCAGAATTTCATTTTTGAGATCTACAAAAAATTTCTTACTTGGCAGAGACCACTGAAAAAGGGTATAGACGGTGAAAGAGAGGGTGACTTTACAGATAACTTTAATGTAAAGCAATGGCAGAAATGTTTTTTCTCATTTTCAGCCCCTTTTATTCACATTTTTTGACTATTGTTGGCCAGTTATTGAGGTAAAACACCCAATTATCAATCCTACTAGCATTTGATGACCTAGTTGCTGGTTATTGATTTCTTTTCCAAAGCCAGAAGATAACCTACATATCATTTCCAAGAACTAGAAATATCATATTGAGTTTTCAAAAATTTTAATAACCCATGATTGAAATTTTCTTCCATCAGTTCAATTTTAAAACACCAAACACATGTTCAGATGATGGATTTTTTTTATTTTGTTTTTTAAAAATCCCTACAACCTACCCTAGCTAAGCAATGTATTTCTCAATTAGTAGACTTAAATTTTCAAAAAAAATTGGTTTTGATACCATATGTGGTCCCCCTCCCCCCCCCCCCCAAAGAGCAAAAGAAACACTTACTTACCCAACCACTTATAAAAGATAAGTATTGGTTTTTACCATGATGGGTACCAATGTAGGTCTTGCTTCACTCAAGCCCAATTTCTTTCCCCTCTTTTTTTTTTTGGGTCTGGAACAACATGGGAATAAAAAGAGTTTGGAGGAGAGAATGGTCATCCAATTGAGCTTCATTCTAGTGTTTACCTTATTTTATTTATAGCCAATTCCTTTCTTGACACAATTGCTCCTACCCCTCATAACACTAGACCAAGATAAAGATGATTTTTGTGCATAACATGTGTATAGAAAAAAAAAAATCCAATTTAAATTACAAGGCAATAATTAAAATATTTTACACACAAACCACCAATTATACACACATACAACTTCACATTTGAACACTTGTTTCTCATTGTGTTGTTGTTGAGCTTTGCAAAATATGATTGGGTGACTCTCTTTGTGTATCTATCTCTAGCTACAATGTACCTAGTGTTAGAAATAGTGACCTCTTGAGATTCTCATCACAAGTACAATAATCACACTAGTCAAGGTCCCCCCCATAGTCAATAGTAGTATGTATTATGTACCTTGAAATCAGTGTGTTTCATTGCTCTTGTGCCATTTGGCTCATGTGTTGTGTAAGGTTCAAGTAACCAAAAGGAAGGAACAAGCCTCCTTCCAAACATAGCTGACATGGTAGCACCATTTTTTAACAAATCATCTCGTGATATGGTGCCAAACGAACTGTGGAGGCACAATATTGATTCTTGTCGTTGAAAGATGATTAAAAATACTAACAATTCAATGAAGTTCTTTTCATTTGTGCCAAACTTCAAATTTCCTAGGGTTTGAGTGAGTTTGGTAAAGTCCTTGGCAAATGGGCTTTAATGGAAACATGCCCACTTTTACCCTTACATATGTAGATGCAATCCTTTTTTTAAGAGTTCACAAATTGTGGTTCCAAATTGTTTTCAATGGGGTTGTGAAGGGTTTAGGGTGAAGAATGTCTAATCGGCTAAACATCCAAACACAATGACATTCGTTAGCCCCACAATTCAAAATTGAAATTGTTTCCTTTCACAAAACCCAACAAACCCAACAAAATTGATTACTCCCAAGGAAAGGATATCTAATAAGGTATTGAAGTCATTCACATTATGAAGGTGATGATCCCCCTCCCCCCCCACACTCCACTACAAATATTGTTCCACACTATTGGCACATGATGTGTATGGCCAAGGACTCAAGGTGTGATGGGCCATTCTTGTGAAATGGGTCCTACTACGGTAAGGTGGTAGCTGAATAGAGCCCCACAACTCAAGAATATCCCCACCCATAGGCCTTGCCCATCATGATGCACAAGTGACATTTGTCGTAATCCTAAAAGAGTTAGATCATAGGTAGGTATCTCTACATACGCTAGATCACTCGGGAGCAAGAGGTGCCTTACAAGTCACACCTACTATAACGTAAGGTGCCTTTTTGTTGTTGTGTTTTTTGAAGAACCCATTCATTCATTATTCATGTGTTGGAAGTCCTCTTCAGATGCACTTGCAAATTACTCCAAGTGCTTCATATAACATCCTCAGGGCCCAAGGCATAATCAGAATTGGGCTCATGTCAACTCATGATACCTCACATGAGCCCCCCTTACTTTTAGTTCATGCTCTCGTGAGTTTTTTCACATGTAAATTCACTCTAAGAAATTGCTTGCCAAGAAGTGTATTTGGAAAGTGCAATATATCTATGAATATATGTGTCCCTTCCAAAATTAAGGAGAGACATTATGCTTACTCCTTAAGAGTGGGAGAGAAGTTATACGAGACTTATAGGTGAAGATCTTGTGCTCACTTGTATGGTGGAGGTGGTAAGAATCCTCTTTCTCGCTCCTATCCCTCATAATCTACACATGTTTAGTCATAATCTACACATGTTTAGGTTCATGATGATAAATAACCTTCAGCTCTAGAGTTATGTTGGCTAAAACCCACAAGTGAGAGAGCATTCACAAAATGATGGGTTTAGGGTTTAGGCAAATAATGGGTCATATTGGGCTATCACCTCCTCTAGTCTAGTCTAGATCCCTTTGTTTTAAGAATACCCCCACACTTTAATGTTGTTGACCTCTTGATGAGCCTGGGGGCCCCATTGTGCAAAGAATTAAATTCTTCAATGAGAAGTAAGTCCTTGAAGTGGAAAAGAGTGTTGGACTGAAGGAGAAAGAGCAACTTAGGGACCTCTTCTAACCCTAATTTTGTTCACTGTTAACCTATGAATTTTAAGGGTACAAAGAGCTTTTTCAAAGAAAAGGGAACCTTATTTTCACTATTTACTAGTGTAGCCTATATGCTATTGACCCAAGTGTGAACGAGCACGTTGAGAAAAATCAAGTGCTTTTTCCCTTCCAAAAAAGCAAAGAGTTCCCAAGTTCCTAACATATTCCCCCCCCAAAGAGTTCCCAAGTTCCTAACATGTTCCCCCAAAGAGTTCCCAAGTTCTTAACATGTTCCCCAAAGAGTTCCCAAGTTCCTCACATGTTCCCCCAATGAGTTCCCAAGAGCACCTTAGGAGAGAGCAGATAAATTGATCAAATAGTATGATTATGAGGTTTTGGTAGAGAAGGTGACTTTCATCAAAAGAAGGCAAGCTCCTCCTCCTCCATCTCCTCCTCCTCCTCCTCCTCCTCCTCCTTCTTCTTGTGGGACCCTTATTATTATTATTATTATTATTATTATGTGTGCATCAAATTAGTCATAAACGCTGGGGACAATGAGAACAGGGATTCTGACAATATTCTCCAACGAAATCAGGCAGGCAATCTACTCACCAAATCCTCCCACAAAACACCATCTCCTCCTCCTCCTTCTCCTCCTCCTTCTCCTCCTCCTTCTTCTTCTTCTTCTTCTTCCTCCTCCTCCTGCTCTCTCACCCCACCCCACCCCACCATAGCCTATCTCTCTCTCTTCTTTGTTATTGTTGGTTATTAGTAGCTAGCCTAGCTGCTCTTGTTGTTGGTGTTGTTGTTGATGATGTTATTATTAGCTTTGTGCAGAGGACACATGTAAAGGTTTCAGGAGGCTGGGGTTTCCAGTTTTCTGCAGGCGGTAGCAGGTCCACTCTTGTACATGATGAGCAAGCCTCCTGGAATTTGAGCCAGATGCTGTAATATATATATATATTTTATTTATTTTATATTTTTATATTTTATATTTTTAAATATTATAGTCTAGTAATTTAGGGCATTTTGATATGCAATATATTTTTTCCTAAAATTACTAATTTTTTTTTTCATAAACTAATTAATGCATTTTCTCTTTAAATTCTCACATCTATCTATGAAGGAAAGGTTGTTTTGTTTTTGTTTTTGTCTTGTAGTTATGAGATCCACTGAATCAGGATGCTTCAGATTGTGTTCTGGGGTGTCTTTGGAAAGCTCTGGACAAGTAAGTATGGGTGCATGGGCTTGGGCTTGGGTCCCCAATTTCTTTTTCTCGTCATTATTTAGTGCCAAACCTCATTGCCAATGTTTTTTTTTTTGAAGAAGAAGAATTCGTCTTTGTAGCCAAAATGGTGATCATCCATAGGTATTAATTAGGAAGATGTAAATTAAAATGGCTATTATTATTCCAAGGAAGACTTAGCCAAATCTGGCTATAAACCAAATTTTGAAGTACAAATCTTTTTCATCATCCTTTTTCTCTTTTTATTTTGGGTTGCACACTGAAAACCATAAGTAACAAAAATGTGATGATCTTTACTATTTCTTTTCTCATTTCTAGGGATTAAATTAAACCCCAAGACACTTTAAAGTTCTGAAATTTTAAATTGCGGAAATTTTGCCAATAACAAAAAAAGGTTTACTCATCTCCAATGCATTTCTTTTTTTTGGCAAAATTTTGTGATGTAGCCAAACTTCAAAGTGGTCATAACTTATCATCAAAAAAAAAAAAAGTAAATTAATGAATCAAAGTAAAATCCAATTTTGGCTATTAATCAGAATACAAACTTGTTTTTTTTAATTTAAAAAATAAATAAATAAATAAATAAACATCCTTGTACATTCTTGGCTATTTTGTACTAGAACAACGTATCATAAAAATCTGATGATTTGGAAATAAATTTCCTCCGAATGTGTGAATTTGGGTCATTATTATTTCCATATGAAAGATCTTGTTGAGCTTTGCTTTTCGTTGTTGTTGTTGTGAAGTGATGGCAGATGAGATGGGGCCGGGGAAACCCTAGGCAACAACATGCTCCCTGGCAATGCTCAGAGAGCTCTTTTCTCAGTCCCGAGAGAGAGAGATCCTTAAAAGTGAGATGACGAGGACTTGGAAAGGGCCGACAATGCACACAAACAGCTCCTTCTGCCCTTTTTACTGTCATTGCAGGCAAGGCAGACCTAACTTGAGATTTGCGGTTGGTACGTACTCCTCGGGACCTATGGAAGTTAGTGGACTTTGTAGTAGGCTAAAGCCTCAGGGTGGGACCATTCCCAAATTAGGGTTTAGGGTTTAAGGTTTAAGGTTTAGTCCCACGTTTTGGGAGTGTCTCACGGCACCCATAGGCTTTACTCATGAGTTAGATCGTTATGAATTGGAAGGGGCGAGTTCTTACCAATGTTAACGAGTTCATTTTTTTATAAATAAATAAATAAAGGAAAAACACCCAACAAGGGAACAATGGAACAAGAGAAGAAAAAAGCAAAAGATCAAAGTCCAAACAAAAATTCATATTTACAAATGCAAAATGCACAATGGGGAGCACTAAGAAGAGAAAACACAAAACTTAACCCTAAACCCATCACCAATAGCATGAAACTTAAGACCTAAACCCATCACCAATAGTATGAAATTTAAACCCTAAACCCATCACCAATAGCATGAAATTTAAGACCTAAACCCATCACCAATAGTATGAAACTTAGGACCTAAACCCATCACCAATAGCATGAAACTTAAGACCTAAACCCATCACCAATAGCATGAAATTTAAGACCTAAACCCATCACCAATAGTATGAAACTTAGGACCTAAACCCATCACCAATAGCATGAAACTTAAGACCTAAACCCATCACCAATAGCATGAAATTTAAAACCTAAACCCATCACCAATAGTATGAAACTTAGGACCTAAACCCATCACCAATAGCATGAAACTTAAGACCTAAACCCATCACCAATAGCATGAAACAAGTTGTGTAGGGAGATGGGTGAAAAACCTGGAAGGACACTAAGCCTAGAAGAAGAAGAGAGATCTCTCTTTGGTACTACAACTGCTCTACGCAACAACATAGTGACAGCCTGAACTCTTTGAAGAACCAACTGACATTCTCTACCTATAAAATGAACTCGTACAATCAAAAGAATCAAAAGAGGAGGAGGAGGAGGACCTCTGAACGTACGATCAAAAGAATCAAAAGAGGAGGAGGACCTCAAGAGTTTTGCACTGATCATGCTCATGTTCATGCATCAATGGAAAAAAAAAGCTTCTCCCCCTATTCATGTAAATATCCAAATATCTCTACTCTTCGAAAGGATCATCATCAATTGGGTAATTTTTAAACTCAAAAGTTCATTCATGTTCTCATCATCTTGAACCTGCAGGCACCCTTTTGATGAAACAAACTGACACAAGAATTGAACCACTAACTTACCTCAACACAAGCTCTCCTTTTGTTGCTGGAGCTAGATTTGTGAAAATTATTACTTGGTGAACAAACACAAGTTTAAGTAAGTCTTTTGAAGTAGAATGCAAGTTAAAACTTTTCAAAACTTTTTTTGAAAAGTTGATGAATAGGTAAGTTGGGCTTTATTGGTAAGATGGTGGCCAGGGTTTAAAGGTGGCAATCAAGTTTTGGTTAGGTTTTGTGTATCTAACAATAGACCACAACATCCATGATAACACATATGTAGACTAATAACTACAAACAAGAAATTTCATGTGATGATTATTAGTTTTTCATTTGATAACAAAATGGTTATTGTCACTAATAATTATTCATATGAAAAATTTTATCCATGAAAAACTATTTTCTGGCATTTCAAGGATTTTTTTGCCAGAAAATAACCATTTGTGACAATGTTATTATGGGCCAAAATTGATGATGTAAAACAAACAACCAACAACGAATTTATGTTGTTGCCATAGTTCCATTGTGACCCTATTATGTCGTTCCCCCAATTCCCCCAATTTTGTTCGCAATAGCCCCACTTTCCTTCCCATACTCTTCTTCTATCCAAAGTCTTACTCTCTTTTCATTTTATCTTTGTGAGTGTCCAAAGTTTTGAAAATTCATTTTCGGTTATTGCCCAATCAATCACTCAGGCATGGCCATCACCGAAAACACTAACAATTTTTGAACATTGGATGCACCCCACAACCAATTAATAGAAATCTCACACACAAAGTTTCCATGGAAAAAAACTTATATAAAGTATAGGGGAAATCAATGGAGAAAAATCTTCCCCCAAGTGACAACACGAAACCTTTTCAATCAAACTTAGTTGAAATACACAATCCAAAAGAGAGAATACTAGTTAGTTGTTTACAACAATGTGTGTAATCCAAGTTTTGACAAATGATTCGGTGACAAATTGTGTTGGTCACCATTTTTGGCCTAGGCTAATGGCAAGGGCATGAATTGTGGGGGTGGGGGGACATGGGACACGAAGAGTACAAATGAGGGAGATGACAAATGGAACAAAGTGAGTGATCAAATATGGTGCACAAGCATTGTGATATCACTCAATAGAAAAGCTACATCAACTCCTTCACTTTATTGCACACTTTACAAAAGTCAATTTTGGCTTCACCTTCATAGCCATGGAATCAATCCTTGTTGCTTTTTAAGTATTCATCTACATTGCTCATAGTTGCACCCAAGGCAAAGCCAATACGGGGATCAAATCTTTGAAATTTTTGCCCTTATCACATGATGGTTGTTGGTAAGCTTCCATAATTGTGTGGCATAAGGACAACGGCCCAAGCCTTTGATCTTTTGGGTCCCTCATACATCAACCTGGCAAGCTCCCATTCGATTATTGAAAATTTGGTGCAAGAAAATCCCCCCCATGCTGAACTCGGGAGTGCAACTCATAAGTGTATTATGTGTGGTCAACTAGTTGTTGTCTTTACATGATGTTAACCCTCTCTCTTGTACACCAAGATTTTGGTTGCATGGCACGGTAAAATTCGGTAGAACAACGAATAAATTCACCAAATTTCACCCTGAAAAGTATGGTTTCAATGATCTATATACAAAAGATTTTTCACAAAACAAATCACCCAAATTTGCTAGATTTTGAAACCAAAAAATTTCAAATCCTCAAATTTTTATGATAAGTTCCACTAGGTAACCAAGAATATATATATATATATATAGAAAGCTTTTATTCTTTTTCTACTTTCATGTCTAGCATGTAGCCAAATTTGGCTAAATATATTTTCTGAATGATCACCACCTTGGCGGCTACATCACAAAATCCTTTTAAAGAAAAACACCGATTGATTGGGGTTGTTTAAGAAAATTCCAAAGCCTTTGCCTAAAGTGAACCAACCATCTTCCCCACCATCTCACCACCACAATGAAGAACTTAGTATTTTAAATGCTTTATTATTTAGTCTCATTTTTAGTATTGGAGGCCAAGGTGTGTAGCTTAGTTTTTTTTTTTTTTTTTTAATTCCGATTTTTTCTTTTTTCTTTTTCTTTTCTTTTCTTTTTCCTAGCTAATATAAAGTAGGTAATGAAATAGTGGGAAAAAAATAATAATAATAAAGTTTTTTTTCTTAAAACAAAGCTAACCACTTGCCCATACTTACTAATTCACGGCCGTTACAAATTTGCATGAAACACGTGATGATGTTTTTGAATTCGTCCATGATGAAGGTATTCATTATCACCAAACAAAAGTTTTGCACCTTTGGGGGATCTCAAATCCGGAAGGTTCTAGAACGTAGTAGTCGCTTCCTTCCTTCCTTCCTTCCTTCCTTCCCATATACATAATCATGGTTCTAGAGATGCTTGAAGAAGGCAACAATGATTTCGAGTGTCTTTTTATTACTTATAACAACAATGATGTTATGGTAAAAAAAAAAGAACTTGTACCCAAATTCCTAATGTACAAGGAAGAGACTTTTACAAAATGTAAATTTTTTTCCCACTATGTTGAGCCCGGAAAATTTCACACTATGAAAATTTCATAAAGAAATTTGGGCACCCCGGTTTTTTTTTTTTTGTTAATTTTAAATGCTGGGTAAAAAGCCTTCTAATGAGAGCATCAAAATTCCGGGCACGCCACTTGGTTACCACCTCGGGCAGGTGGGCCCCTTATTTCGGTAATGCCCTCATCGTAGGGCTTTACCCTACACATAACAATGAGTTATTAGTTACTTATTAATTACAAGTCATTATCTTCCTACTAATCTATAAATTAGGGTTTTTTTTTTTTTTTTAATTTTTTTTTCCCTCTCTCAATTTTGTGATGTAGCCACACTAGTGATGATCCACAAAAGGAATAGCCAAATTTGGCTACAGGTCAAAGATGAAAGTAAAAACATTTTTAAGAATCCTGCAATATTTTAGTGACCTGCTAACAACCTCTTGTCTAAATAGGCTAATTTGAGAAGGAAAAAAACTTCCTTGAAATTCGGTGACTTTGGCATATTTTTTCACAAAAATCCTTTGTATGAGTTGCACCGGATTATTTTTTTGGGCAATCCATTGGAAGAAATTTGGCTAAGAAAATATGCTAATGTCAACCCTCAATTACCTAATATGCTTATTTAATTAGTTAGTCATGGTAAGGTTTCAAAATTAAGAAAAACAATTTACCAACATGCATAAAATTACACATAATTCTTATTTCAAATGATTAAATTTAATACACAATTTTTTTTTCAGTACAAATAGAGTGGCAAGAATGAAATAGATACCTTGGATTTAATAAGGTGGGTAAAAGATCACAAATTAACAAAATAAATTTCCATTATCTTTTTCTTTTGGGAAAGAATTTAAAAACTATTGCCATAAGTTCATAGTGGAAGGAATGAATATTCCCAAATGTTTGATTTTTTTTGGCAATGAATATTTTATGATGATTATATTTGTTGATAGTTTCATTTGAGTATCGCCCAATATTTTCAATTATAGATAATGAAAGTTAATATTGGGTAAATGTGGATATTACACGATGAGATGAAGGAAGGTGTTGCACATTTTAACTACATTTGATAGCAAAGTTTGTGTTAAAAAAATGTAATCTCTTATTGTTTCAATGTGTCTTACTCTAAAATTCTTCATTTGATGGTGGCTTATTTTTAATTTTTTATTTTGACATTTTTATGACATGGTTCTTGAATCCATAATTTTCATTCTATATGCATGACAAACATGGCATCATGATTTCAAAAGTCCATTATGAGTTCATTTTTCCTTTAGAATTCATCTTTATTTCTAAATTGATTCCCATTCAAATTTATTGCAAAATGAACAGTTTAGAAATTGACAATATTAATGTTGAATATGGCTTCACATTTTAAGTTCATATGTGATTTAGAAAAAATTTGATTTTGATAATCCAAATAATATTTTAATCATGCTTTCACCCTAATATGTCTTCCACATTAATTTTCATTAACTAAAATGCTATTAATTTTTCATATTAAATAAATTCTAGTTCATTATGTTATTCCACTTAATTGCTATTGTCTTTTTTGATCAAAATTACTAAAATGATGTACCATTCAAATCACTTATGCCTTTTGTTGGCAAACTCCTTTGTTCCGCTATTGTGAGAAAATGTACACCAATTGTTAACTTAAAAACATCAATTCCTCTAAAAGGTTTTTGTACATTAATGGGTGAAAGTAGAAATAGAAAGACTATTTGAATTATCATAATCACTTTTCTTCTAGGTTGACGATGAAGGTACAAATATGTTAATAGGAGCCACACCCACCATATTAGGTGAAAACTATTTCCCTAATATTTTTTAAATCATTTAAAATATTTTTTCAACTCAAAAACTGTTACATTATACAATTATATGTTTAATGATTCTAATTTCTCCCCAAAATATGTCATGTTTAAAGAATCTCACTTTAAAAAAAAGTTCTTATAATGTTGAAAAATAAGCATTATAGTGGTTAATGAATGTTTTTGAACATGTTATCATCATTAGATTCATTCCAAATCATATGGCATGTTTTCATATACTATATGAACAACATATTTGTGTTAAAACATTGACCACTTTCCAAATTGAAATGATTTTTTACTCAAAATGTGAAACACAAACCTCTTGTTACACTTACAGAGGTTCCTCTTAACTTGTGTGCACCCATGAAATTAAAATCTAAAATCATATTCAACATTAACATTGTCAAATTTTTAGTTATCCATGTTGCAAGGAATTTTCATGGACATCATTCTTTTTTTAAATGGATGAATTATAGAAAAAAAAATGGACTCATAATGTATTTTTGAAATAATGACATTACCTTTGTCACACAAATAAAATGAAAAATGTGAAAAGAAAATTATATCATAATAGTGTCAAAATTAAAATCAAGCCACTAGTAAATGAAAAATTTAAGAATGAAATGCATTAAAATTTTCCCAATGTGAGAATTTTTATTGTTAAAATTTTAAAATGTCATGATTTTGATCATTTATAATCCATTTCACATTGAAATGTCCAAGCTTTCACATGGATTTTTGGACCAATCTCATGTTTAATTATATTTTTAGGGTGATGTACCAACACTTTTGACCAAAAGCATGAAAGATAATTGTAATATTTATAATTTGATCATTATTATAATTGTAAGAATGTTAAAGCCAATGTAAGATGTGGACCTTTCAAAATGTCATAAATGAATCACTTAATCATGCACTTAAACATCACCTTACACAATTAAACAATGATGATGAACTAGTTCAAATTGAATGTTATTCATCATCATGATCCAATTGTGCAAAACAATGTTTAATCACAATGGTAAATGTAGATCCAATGAATGTATTACCCATCTTATTTGTCTTTTGTTAAACATCTCCAATTTCCTTGTGTAACTGCATCACAAACCATTTTACTCAATTCACTTTCCCATTATTTGTTGCATGAGCCTAGTTATTAGCATCATCCATGGCACAATCACGTAAGTCTTGGTATGGACATAACATTACCTCACATTGGTTTATGGTCAACCTAAGTAAAAATTATGTTTTTTGGAGGGTTACAAATTAATTACCTCAATAGCAACTGAAATTTAGTCACCACAAAATTTTGGTTATGACTAGGTGGATTAGGCATATTGGATTTTGATCTCTTATGGTGACTTAAATTCAATCTAAATTTTTTTGACAATAATTAAATTTTGATTGTCATCTAGATGGTCTAACCTTTTTTTGTTTGGAAGGGATTCAATGGATACTAATGTTTTTATTTCCATTTTTAACAAGCTTTCCAAATATTGAGCAATTGTTTTTCAAATTTACACTTTTGAAAAACTCAAAAACATTTGTTGCCTTAAAGTGAAATTTTGTAAAAAAGAAGAATATTGATGAATATCATAAATTTTAGGTTTCTAGTCCATATGGTGACTAAAATTAATGAATCCCCAAAAAGATTCAAACTAACTTAATATGCGATGATTATTTTTTTTTCACAACCTTGGTGGTCAGAATTTATTTTGAAGCTTTTTTCTATTAAAAGTGGATTGGGTGGACTCAAAAAATTTGGTCCCTTTAACAAATAAAAGACAATCTTGGAAAAAAAACTAAAAAAAACTTTTTAAAAAAACTCAAACTATCAAGATGGGGACTAGAATTTAGTTGCCACACCTAGATGGTCTTTTAATTTTAAATAATTTAATGTTTCTCAAATAGGGTGGATCATGGAGGACCTTGGTCATCCAATGGTGGCAAAAATTCAATCCTAAATAACATTAAATAATAATAATAATAGTTACTATAAATTAATAAATTTAAATTTTTTATTCTAAAATTGTAAATAATCAAGATGGTGATTGAAATTCAATCAATCTCCATAGTTGGGTGGTTTGGATTCTTTTTTAATTTAAAAACAATGTGGACAAGGTGAGCCACTTTTTTGTCCTTATGGTGAGTATGTGGATAAGGTGGATATGGATGAATGTGAACCTAGGTTTCAATCTTTGTATGACTAGAATTCAATCATCATAAGTTCATTTCATCCAACTAATCAAAATTCAAGTACCTACGTCTAGATTGGGAACCAATCCACTTGTCAAGATGGTGATCAAAATTCAATCCCCATAATAAATAAATTATAAATAATAAAAAGGACTTACTTGCAAAAAGAAAAGAAAATAAAATATGTAAATTTATTATGGGAACATCAAGTCAATGTTAACTATGGACTCAACAAAAGGACACATTGCGTGTGATGTTAATGTGACAACAAATGTAAATTTGGTGTATCACATTGCTTTTGACAATCCTAGCTTAAATTGTCCCAATTAAAATGTTAGGTACAAGTCAACTTCCTTGGCAAAAGGTACCAAAAATCACATCTTCATATGTGGTGTTATTTATTTTGAAATTAATTAATAGTACCTTGAGTTTTAAAAATAGTGGTATTTTTTTCTTCCTTAAAGGAACACAATAATTTCCATGTTGTAAACTTTTCTTGCTATTAGTAACATTCCTTCTATTGACAACTTGAAACTTTTTTCAATCACAATGTAATTCAACTAGACATTTGCTCCTTACATCATGTTGAATTGCAAAGAAAATTGAACATTGGAAATCAACTCCCACGTACATTTGGTGGATGTTTATGCCAATCAAGTTCCTCAACTCATCTTGTCTCATACCACAAACCCATATAACCTTTCATTAAACCCATGCCCATATGGTAACATGTGTGTGTGTATAATATATAAAGTGCAAAATTCACTTGTTCTAATTGCTCAAGATTAATATCCTACTCCAAATCATTTCCTTTGCATCATTTGGCACCAAATGCAATTTCAAGTTGAAGTCTATGTTACAACATGTTTCTTTTTAAATGAGAATCTTGGCTTAACATACTTAGCAAATCTATGTTTCAATGCAGAAAACTCTTCCCCAAACCACAAATGATATCAATTTGCAAGTTTTTAACATCACACACTTGCTTGCCTCCTTTTTTTATAAAAAAGGCTCCAATAAATTGCATCTCCATAAGTTCAATTATAACAAAATTTGTTACATTAGGAGCAAAAACCTTCACATTTCATATCATTCATGCCTTTTGCTATTTGCAGATATCTCTCAAAAAAAAATCACAATTATTTGAAATAAAAAAAACATAATTTGGTATCATTGGCTTTATGTGTTTGGATGTTACCTAAAGTGGTTCTTGTTTTTCCAGCATGCATTATTCTTGTTGGAACCAATTGACAAAGTGGTTATCACAAATTTGCATACATACAACAAAATATGTTTGTAGATGTGAATAATTTAATTTAGATTTTGGAATTTAATAAATTTATTGATGATATAAGGTTGTGGTAACACAAGTAAATAGTTTAGTAACCCTAGTAGTCTAAGTTTGTTTATACTCATCTTGGAGTTGTAGGTCACATATTGTGTATATTTTGTCACATATTTCCCAAGTTTTCAAACAAAATCAAATTCAAGTATCCATATTTCAAAAAAATACCTACTTTTTTATTGGGAGAAAAATTTCAACTCACATGTTGTGCTTTTTTTTTTCTCTCTCTTATTTATTTGATGGTGTAGGATAATCTATCTATGAAGGACAATAATATTTGTTTTGTTTTGTTTTGTAGTTATGAGATCCATTGAACCAGGATGCTTCAAATCATGTTCTTGGTGTCTTTGGAAAGTTTTCAACAAGGAGGGGTGCATGCACTTGGTTCCATGACATTTGGACTTGTGATGCAAAAGTTCTTGAATATTGAATGATTTCTTCACTTAAAATCAAATTAAATTGTAGCTGAGATTTTTGGAAGAATTGGAATGTGCCTTTGGTGTTGTTGGACAGATCTTGATGAGAAGATTTAATGGAATTTATTTGGTAAGATTTGGATCTAAAATGTTTGAAACATTGATTTTTAAGCAATTTCTATAGTGGAAAATTCAAATAAATTCCAAAAAACTAGGTTTTGGAAGGAAAAATCAGTTGACAATGTGTTAACATTTCAAGGCATACCATTCAATTCAAACATGATTTCCTTTCATATTTGGTTGTTCAAAAAATCAATACATACATTGTAAAACAATGTTCACATGTTGAGTTCCTATTTGGTAATGGGTTCACACTTGGGTTAATGGCATAAGCCACACTTGTGAAGGCCTAAACACTAAGAAACAACCCTAGCCATGTTATTAAATTGAAGATTTAATCATAAAGAAGATTTGTTGCATCTCCTTTTTCTTATGACGAAAAAGAACAACATGGTGTGTGTAGACAAACCATCACAATATGCTTTTTGACTCATGTGGAGCTTTGTTTAAAATTCAATACCTTCTTTTTTGGATCTCATAGCTTGCATGCAAAGATAGACAGTAGACAAACAATCACAAGATGTTTTTTTATTCGTGTGGAGCTTTGTTTATAATTCAATACCTTCATTTTTGGATCTCATAGCTTGCATGCAAAGATAGACAGTAGACAAACAATCACAAGATGTTTTTTTATTCATGTGGAGCTTTGTTTATAATTCAATACCTTCATTTTTGGATTTCATAGCTTGCATGCAAAGATAAACAAACAAGTTTGAAATTGAAGCTAATGGTGGAACTTTGTTTTGAAACTCATGCGCAAGCAAATAGTCTATTGTGGCTATACACTCATGTATAGTGGTTTCATAATGAATTTTAACTTTCAATGACCTCTCTTTCTTTTTCACATTTTGTTCATGTAATACTAATGTTCACTTGGAACATCATATTCACAAGGAACTAACTTGTGAAAACATTTATGAATGGAAATTCGTCCCTATTCTTGGTTTGAATTATGAAGCATGTACAATCCACCACACTTGGAACAAGAGTGTACCAAGATCATGGTTTTAGATCTTGCTACATGGAAAGTTGCAAATGAAAATCTCAATAGTGATTACAAAATCTCCCCCTTTGCAACAAAAGGACAAAAGAAGAGACAAATCCCCACCCATCTACTTTAGATTTATAGATTTTTGGAGGATCCAAAAGTTATTCCACCTACATGATCCATGGAAAATTGAAATGGTCAAGTATATCTTTCAAAAATTCAATACCAAATGGCAAACAAGTCAAAGATTTTGATTCATCTAAAATATTCAACCAAAAAGTAATACAATATATGTTGCAATTTGTATGAAAGTTAGAATCTTACATCGGCAGGGTGTGATCAATCACCAATTGATCCTTGTGATGCAGAACGACAAATAATAGCACGATTTTGAAGTAGTTGGCTACATTTTATTTGAATCTTCATTGATTGGTGCAATTGTATCAACCAAATAGTTGTCAAATTCCAAGACTTGTGCGATCACTACTAACCTTGGCAAATGACAAACCAAGTGCTTTCAAAACCCCTAAAGTGAACAAGCCTACAACAAAAGACTTGCCACTATGTGAGAGAATCACATTGGCAACTCATGTGAACAAGAGGTTATTGCAATGTTATGGGATCAGCAAGACAATATCCATTAACTTGGAGTAAAGAGCTTGATAAAGTATATTCAAATGAATTTGAATGTTAAGTACTACAATATAACAAGTTATGGTACTACAAGCATTGAGAAAGATGGTACCTACTTAAAAGCCTTGACAAATGATGTCTATTGACATTGTGAATTCAGGCTAGAATAGAATAGCCAACCCTACAACTTACCATTGCAATGCAAGGGTGTTTAAAGCCAACAATGGAGATGCTCTAAAGGCATGGCATGGCCGAATTCTACCATGTTTGATGTAGGTACATGTTTGTGTATCTTTCACTTATACCAATAGAGAAAGAAGAGGAGGGCAACTACACAACAACAAAACAACAACATGCAATCATCAAAGTCATCCAAATGGCATGGTTTTGATGATCTACATCAATGGGGATGGATAAGCAAACAATGGGTGTCCATCCTAAAATACCTTAAGCAAAGCCTACCCATTCCTCCTACAAGACCAATGACATAGATGAAACCCTAGCCATTGCAACTTTCTAGATTTCCCTGTCATCCATAGATGAAATCTACACATTTGTAATGTTTTCGCAAATTGTAAATTTTAAGGCATAAATTTTCCAAAATATTAGCAAAAGTAGTCTTTTTTTTTTCTTTTTCTTTTTTTTTCTGTAATACCCAACACATAGAAAGGGTAGCTCACCCAGTTTTTTATTCTCCATTTTGTTGAATAAAAACTCTAGCAAATTTTCCTCCCAAAAAAAAATTAGCAAAAGTAGTCTAATAATTTAATTTACAGTAGAAAAAACACATTAGTTTCTCCCCGAAAAAATTCCCAATTTTTTTTTGTTTTTGTCCCCAAAAAATCACTTGAGCTCACTAATGAGTTTAAGAATAGAAGCCAAGCCGTATGAAATTCATGCACATTGATTAGGTCGAAATTGCTTGCAAAATTTGGTTAATTGTTGGTTTTGGGGCCCAAAACTTTTTTAAATTTTTAAAAAAAAGACCATCCAAATGATAATTAAATTACCCACATATTTAAAATATTAAATAATTCATTTAATTAATGCTAATTGCATCCAAATGATAATTAAATTACCTACCTGTTTAAAAAATTAAATAAATTCATTTAATTAATGTTAATTGCATCCAAATGATAAATTTATATTACCTACCTATTTAAAAAATTATAATTTTCATTTAATTAATGTTGATTGCATTCAAATGATAAATTTATATTACATACCTTTTTTTAATTAAATCATTCATTTAATTAATGTTAATTACATCCAAATGATAATTATATAACCCACTTATTGTAATTTGGTAATCAATTCATGCAAAAATTTGAAATTCAAAGTTGGGAAAACAGACACACACACACACACACACACAATTTGAAGTGGCGCTTTCAAACCGAGGCCAACAAGTTTGACCCACCCAAGCAAGAAGAAGAAGAAGAAGAAGAAGAAGAAGAAGAAGTCTGGATTGCCCTGCCTTCTTCCCCTGGCAGAGTCCATGTGGTTTTGGAGGATGATGAAGCTTCAAGCAATGTTGTTGCAGTTGTTGTTGTTGCAGTTGTTGTTGTTGTTGTTGTTGTTGTTGTTTTTGTTGATCATGATGATGATGATGGTTCCAGCATCCAGTAAGGTAGTAATTGGGCTCATCAGATCACTGTAGTTGATGGAATGCAGTGTCAGGAAAATTTTGCAATTGAAGAGTAGTAGTGGATTGAGAGCTTGCTCAATGAATAATAAATATAAAAACAATTTGTTGGAGTTCAAATTCTTAGCAAATGCTGAAAAAAATCCTGGTAATCAAATTCTTGGTGGAAATCTTGATCAAGAGTGTGAAGAAGATGATGATCATAACTTGCCAACAAAAGAGACTTATTTCAAAGTGATTAGCAAAATTGTTTCATCAAGCTGTTGAGAAGAATTGTGAAGGAAGGAGAGAGAGAGAGAGAGAGAGAGAGAGAGAATTTCAGCTAATTGACCACAACAAATGCCACTACTTAGTTTGATCAGAAAGAATTTTGTAGAGTTTTAGCTTTCTTGAGGTATGAGAGTACCGGACATTGTAGTAGTGATAGATTGCATAAGATCCTTCATCAACATTGAGCTTAAGAATTTTGTGTGTGACGGCATTTCCATTTCATCCATGACGCTGATTGCGGGAACAATTGCATTCTGGAAGCAGCAATGCGGTCACTACTACATGAATTGCAGCAACCATGGACGACAGATCGACCGTTGTAATGCTCCAGGCGCACTGTTGTTGGGGATGTCCAGCACTTCTGCCGGAGTACAGAAGCTGCTGCTGCTGCGACAGCCGGATCATGTTCGCTTCCAGCCGCTGCCAGGAGCAGGGATCATGCTGCAATTACCCCTGCTACTGGAGGAACTCAAGGACTCAGTGCGAACAATTCAAGAGGACACTATCTTCCACAGATGGAGATCTTCTTCTCACTGCTCTATAGCAATTCGTGTTTTATTTGCAGCACCAAGGCATGATGATCGCGGAATTGGGTTCAATGGTGGACCAATTCGACGCCCGGGTTTCGAAGCGATTCGACCAAGTACTACTCCTGTTCTTGGGAAACCGGAAGAATCCGATGCCACTCCTGCAGTCTTGAAGAATAGTAAAACAAACGCCACAAACTGCATGATTCCAGAGATCAATATCGCAGAGTCGATCAACGATCATACTCATCTAGAGCTCTTATATGGGGGAAAAACTGCTGATGAGACCTGCATCCGAATGGTCGTGTTGAAGCCCACAACAACGGAGATCCTGGAGAAATTGCAAACAGATGGAGAATTTGGGAATTATGATGAACTGCAGCAGGATGAAGAGAGGCTTAAAGCTGAGTGCAAGTCTAAGTACTTCTCTGATCACTACATTCCGTCTCTCATCAGCAACGACAAGCCAACAAACACATTTGCTGCAGATTTCAGATCACAGAGACAGCAGTGCAACAACTCCTTCATTTGGATGCAAGCAAGAAAGTGTGCGGGTATTCAGATCAATCCACCCCCACGTGTACTTATTGACTGTTGTTGGGTTTCCTCGCAATCCAAGCAGCAGCAGCAGCTCCCAATTGTGAGCTTTGACATCGTTCTTTACCACAAACCTACATTGCATATTGTGAGTAATCATGAGGAACTGGAGCCCATTATGCGGAGTGTGGGATGGATGCCTTGGGATCCATTTGAAGGCTTCAAGGAGTATGTGAAGTTACCTCCTCAAGGGAAGCCTTTTCAGAGTCCGGTTGAGATTGTCAAACTACCATCTCCACTCCAACTCAAGTCTCTTCAAGATTTCCACATGGTTCAAAGCCTTGTCCTTGCCCACAGTTCCATTTTTGACATTTACATTGCATTTCATTTTGCCCACTAATTGATTTTTCTGCTTTTCTTCTGTTAGGTTGTTCCACACCATTGCAGCAAGTGCTTGCACTTTCCCCCTAGAGAGTTTGTTGGTCCTGTCCTTAAGTGTAAAGGTGTCATGAGAAGCCTTACTACTCTTCTCTTGTCACATTTGCACTATTATCCCCTCTGTAGCACCTGCTCTTCATCTTCTGCTCCAGCAATTACCAGAAGCATACAGAAGTTGAAGGCACTGTGTGTTTACTACATGAGCTCACTGCCAAGGGTTTGTTAGCACCTTATTGTATAATTTCCATTCAGTTTTTGTACATAAAAGCATACTGTCAGGTGCACAATCAACTCTCTGGGAAGGTGAGGGCAATAGATGAAATACCAAAGCAATGAAAAGATTCACAATTCAGGCCTATTCAAGTCTAGATCATTATCAGAATCCATGTGGTTGTTCAAGCATAACAAGTGAGTCTTCCATGGTTTTTCCCAGGCAGAATTACTACACTTTCTCAGTACCATGAGATCTGCCATCAAACCCATTGCACTGCTATGTCTAGAGCTGCCTTGACAGCCAGGCCAAATTCTTCTTACTTGCTCTCCAGGTTAGATAGATACTTGGCCTCCGTAGGTATGAAGGGGATGTGGAAGCCAATTGGAAGACTTTAACATGTCAGTGTAAGTTTCACAAGTGATTGCACCCTAGATAAGACTTGCAGCCCAAGAGGAATAGTCTGTCAGAAACTTGGGAGAAAGATATGCACACGGGCTAACATGAAAATTCCAGAGGGAGAGGAGCAATATTGCTTTACACTTTATTTCTCAATTCCTCTCACAAGATTTTGCCAGATGGAACGACTCAGATCTTGTCGATGAAGTAAACTGCATGAAGCCTTTTGTAAAACACAACCTGCATTAACACAGCATGGAATCAGGGTAAGTCATGCTCCAGCTAGTGTATGCCACGCATCACAATTCCACGGGACAAGATATCACATATTTCTTTGTACCCAGGTAGCATTTTCTGGAGGAAGCTCTGCATCTCATGAAATTTGACCCACTAAATAGGTGAAGCCAAGTGCAATGTAGTGTCAAAGATCCCTCAGTTCTTATCAGAGGATTCACCCAGTCCTCATGGGG
The DNA here is from genome assembly GCA_963921925.1 of Sphagnum tenellum. Taxonomy (NCBI): domain Eukaryota; kingdom Viridiplantae; phylum Streptophyta; class Sphagnopsida; order Sphagnales; family Sphagnaceae; genus Sphagnum; species Sphagnum tenellum. The sequence continues at coordinate 14,829,806 of OY998155.1, forward strand.
ACCCATGTCAAAGGGTTTTTTGGATTCTCTGCAAGTGGTAGAATCAAATGGAGAATGGAGAAACATTCTAGCCTTCATCATATGATATAAGAAGTGCTTAAGCTTCTGCACTGGTGGTACCTGCAAATACCCATGAAAGAGGGTCACATAGTCAATCTCCAAACAATGAGCAAGAGTTTTTTTAAGAACAATAGACATCAGATTGTTTAATCCATTGATTTCCTTGAGACCAGAACAAAACTTTTCTGGTACACTAGGCAATATTCCATATTTTAGTATCCTGTTAGGTATAGCCAACTCTTACCAGGAAGTCTTTCACTTTGATGATTTCCTTGACAAGATCTACAATCAACACCTCCTCACCTTCATCAATGAAGCCAATGTTGCCTGTATGCAGAGCCACCCCATCTTTGTCTATAGTGTGAGGTGTTGCTTCAGGATTGTTCAAATACCCTGGGCACATTGATAGCCATCAAAACCCTAAACCAACAACCTCAAATACTTTGTTCATTTTAACATGCTTCCAGCTTCACCTAATCTATTTGCTCCCACTCGAAGAAAGTGGTCACATGTTCATGGCAAAACCCAAATGCCCAAACCACAAATGACATTCAACTTTGATGGAAAAACACAACTTCTAAAACCAAATAGCTATTTTAAAAAATACATATTTGTTATAATTATGTTCCTAAGGAAAGGTAAATAAACATGTGACTCGGCCATGTGAGGCTTCATTTTTAAAATAATGTTTTCCATCAAATTTTACAAGAACATTGCAATGGAAATGTTTTTATTATTATGAATTTAAGTTAAATGGGTTATGCGTTTGGTGGATGTTACATGAGAAAGGTGTTTGAAAATCTTCTTTTTTCATTTGTATTAAGAAATTATATTTACAAATTCATTCTTAATTCCACAATATTTAAGGGCATTCATGTTCATCCATTTTCCTTCAACCTCACAAATGAATGTCAACATCTAAAGAACCATATTGTGTAAGAAGAAATTCAAAAATGACATTGGGTAAGAATAAATTCAAGTTTTTTTCTTTTTGCATGTGTGGGCACTTTCCTTCAAAAGGTCTCACATTATGCACACATAACACTACATACATAGATGCTTTGAATGACCCATAGCAATGGACGGACAAATTTTGCATAACACTAGACACTTAGATGCTTTGAATAAACCATAGCAATGGATGGACAAATTTTGGATTAAAAAAGTTGAGAAAACTTCCCTCCTAATTCTTACACTCACTTTTGCTTCAATTGATTTGACAATTGTTAGATAATGGAAAAAACAAATTGTTACATTTTGGGTTTAAGGATCTCAAAGAAGGGATCATTGCTAGATATGTTAATTTGGCAAGGTGCATTAATCTCAATGGCTATTAATCCTCGGTCCTCCCCCCCATCACAACACATGGAAAAGACCTTAAATATACATGTGATATCATGTAATGTTTTCTTTTGCTTTTATATGTAGTTTGTAAGGGAAACTTGACTATATCACACCAGTAAGCAAATACACATTAACAAATATCATTGTTAGTGTGATCAAAGGACATGGTTCATATGGCCTTGTCACACATGAAATTTGGGTTTGGCCAAATGTTCACACAATTGAGCCATAGACCAACAATTCAACTTTGAGTATAAAATGGGTGAAAAAATGATTGGGTGGTACCAATAGGAATTTCATACCATCATTTTTTTAGACCCATCAAACTTTGAAAAAAATATGAAATATTTAAAGAATGGTTTTCAATAGAAAATTTTTTAAATACATTAATTAGGTTATAGATACTGTGAAACTTTAATGATATAAAAATATTTTTTGATTTTTGATTTTTTTATTAATTACATTCACAAAAAAATCTAAAGTTCAAATTTATTTTTAATATCATTAAATTTTCAAAGTATTACTTTCAATCAAATCACCATAATTATGTTTTATTACCAAATAGTACCAATGTAAAATAATTTGTACATAACGTTTTTCTTCAAACAAAACCTTGTGGGTTTATGGAGGTCATGATAGCATGGCAACTGGTAATCCTCAACTAATGAACAATCATAGCAATAAAGTTCTCATGGTAGGTCAAAAGACAAAACTTCACAAATTTAAATCTTCATGTACCTAATTTTAAATCTATTAATTGTGCATGTTTTTTTATGAAACTTCAAGCCTTAACATAAGGAGACATGTGTAGAGGGTATGTAAGGGATGTATTCATTAGCGAGCAATGTTTATGAAGTTCTTGGAAAAGCTCAAAAGACATAATTGTGAATTGTTGAATTTCCTACATGGTTCAAAGTATACCCCATCATCTCCATGGAAAAAAAACAATTCCAAGATGAAAGGATAAATTAACATCTTTTCTAAAAAGTAGAGATAAATAAACATGTTTTTCCCAAAAAAAAAAAAGCTTCTTCTCCAAAGAGAAGAGCTTTAAAAAAATTATTTTCTAAAACATGAAAAGTTCAAAAAGTCTTTTTCCCCCAAAAAAACTCAAGAAAACATGTTTCAAAAACAATTTTTGAGGAGGAGGCCTTGTGTTAGGAAAATAGATTAATTGAATTTCGTATATATTCAATAGAGAACTAAACAATGGATTAATCAAAATTAGAAGACAATCTAATTCTTCCCATACCAAATTTAGTAGCTAGTCAAACTTCGATTGCCAAATGTTATGGATAGTTGATTGTAATAGCTATCAATAAAAACAAATAGCCTAGGACACTTATAATTGATTACAAAACAATATATGAAGGTAGAATTGGAAAACAAATTAGATCTCAATCTTTTGTAAGTTTAAGAATACAATGAATTAATTCTTATTTTATGTTTTAGGGCATATGTCTGTGTAATGCATATAACATCACATGTGTGTGTAAAATGTGTTCATTAGTTTTGATAGTTGTGAAAATTAACATATTAGGTAAGGTGTAAGGAATGTTTTATAACTTGGGATGTTGTTATGAAAGTGATGGTAATTAAAAAGCAATAAAATTAATTCTACAATAAGAATTTATTTGGGAGTTCCAAAATGATTTTGATTATGTTATATGAATAGTTGTACAATAGAAAAGGAGGTAATAAAACCATCCCTAGAGTTAAACTTGCCTTGGTTATTTTGGCACCTGATGTTTGGAATAATAGAATGGGCAAGAACCGAATGGCCATAAATAATTAAGAAATTTGATACATTTTATCATTATTGTTTGATGAACTTATTGGGGGAAGATTTTGTATAATCAATCAACTATGTAGCAGAAGTTTTGGTGAGTGTGTCAAGTTTGGGTTAGGGTATACAAATATAAGTATGAACCTTATAAGCAATTTTCTAGAATGTTTTCACTTGAGAATATTTTGTTGCAAAATGATTTAAGCAAAGGGAGAATCAAAATGCATGGGATTAAATAGTTATTTTGAACATGCATTGCTTCTTTTTGGGATCAATTAACCATTTCATTTTATGACACTAATGAAACACTACAAAACATTGTACATATGGTTGGACACTTAAAGGAGAAATCAACCTAAACATGATTATTGGAATCATTTTGTTGATTGATTTAAGGAACTTTCCATAAGCATTCAAGAAAGTATATTTTAAAAACTCCATGATAATACAATAATGTGTATTTTGACAAATCATACTTTGACCATAGATGTATCACAATTAACTACCAAATATTAGGAAATGGCTTTCAATACTTGTGTGTTTGTTGACCCTTACTAAAATTGATTGAATATTAACAATACATCATTTTATTTGCATAAATGATTGGGATGAATGTGAAAAAACCAACCTAAATGTGCTTGTCAAATGGTGAATGCTAAATGACCTACTTTAATTAAAGACTGATTGAATGAAGAAACAAAATTTTCTTGCAGTTAACGTAATGTGATATATCAACCAACCAAAAATGCTTTGAAGAGAATTTTTCATCAATGAACTTGTGATGAGAAAATCAATATGTCCAATTTATATTCAATGATGGGTGAAATTATACAAGTATGATTTAGGATTTCATTCGTTATATTTATTGATTTTAAAAACCCAACAAAAGGGAATTAGAAGAGGGGTTTTTGGACGGGAGGTTATATGTTAGAAAAATCCAATTTGATAGTAACACCATTACAAGTACAAGGACCATAGTGATTGTTAACTTTTGTGAATTTATTCACACATGAAAAATGATTTAAAGTAGCACAAATAATGTCATCAAAAAATATAATGATGATCCCAATTAAAACATTCAAAAGAAATTATAATAATAAAACAAGCCAAGGACTTGTAAAAACAACTTGCCACTATGGTTGAACATGGGTTGATTTCACACATGTTCCAATTACTACCAAAAATTTATAAGTGGAATTATTTGTACATGAAGTCCATGAACTACCATAAGTTGTGCAAGAATTCATTTTTATCAAACTTCATGGTGAAACCAAAGTTTGAACATTAAGAAAGGGCACTATAACAATCAACATTCAATGACTAACAAGATGGTAATAATTCTTGTATGCCTATTATTAACATTTACCAAGATTACTAATATTAATGTTATGCTAAGCCATTATGTCCTTGAGGATGTATATTACATCCATAGATTAAACATAATAACCTTTTATTATAATAGATGTGACTTGGTATGTTATTAAAATATAGATAAATAACAATATAGGTATAATACTCATGGAAAAAAAATCTACTATCCACTTGCTAAATACTTGAAAATTTAATTATTACAACAAACCTTTAAAATTAAGAGAAAAGATGAAAAAAGAAGCAAGGGTCAAAGTAGATGAAATCGATGTGAGATTTTTTTTCCTTCATGTATTTATAATTTATGCTATATGCTTATGTGGATCCATTGATTGATTGGGAATGTACAAATTAAAAAAGAGTAATGGAAAGATTAGCAAAACATCAATGTTAGGGGCTACGCACTTAACTATTCATTCAAATTTGTTCACACACTATGAATAGGAAGTAGAAAAGTCCATTTTGTTCATTGATTACTATGGTAGTGTATAACAGGGATGGTATGAACATTGGTAGAATATGTCAATAATAAGAAGAGAGAATGAGTGGTTGAAAGAAACCATAATTGGTGAAGAAACTAAAAGAATATCCAAAAAAAAAATCAATATGATGAAGTTTTGTTGAACGTTTACATGAACCAAAAAGCTCATAAGAAAAGACATTGAAATAATTTAGTTGGAGATTCAAAGGATTCCTAGTCAATATACAAAAATTGATTTTGAAGAAATTACATGGGGGCGTTCAAAGTGTGGTGTATACAACACAAAACTTTGACAATTGATCCAATTGAACTTACATGTGATCATTTCTAATAATAGTGTGTGTACTCACTCTACTACCAATTAAAAAGGTGTTTGCCACATATCATAGAATTATTCTTACCAACAAACAAAAAAATTGTAAACCAAATATAAGTGCTTTGGTTGAAAAAAATGGATTCTTGTAACTTACTATGGGTAGCTAAAGCCACTAGTAATAGTAATATTATGAAAACAAGAGAAAATGAAAAATACCTTCGTTTGATTTGTGGATCACAAATAGGATTGGTGTCATTAACTCTACTGAATCCATATGAGTAGGGTAAAAATTTAACAATTGAATATGAAGGTCAATAAGGATAATTGAAAAAGTTATATCAAAAGCTTATGTTAAATAAAAATAAGCTTGAAAAAAGGCCAATACTCAAAAAAAAAAATTGAAATCAAGTGAGGAGTGATATTAGAAATACAAAATTCTTTGTTAAAAATGCCAAGTATTATCATAGATGTAGGGATTAGGATTAATAAATAAGGAGTTTAAATATGGCCATCTTGAGCCATTATTGGAAGAAACAATGTTATTGGTAGTCCAAGCAACAATTGAAAAAATAAAACAACCAAGTTTTTTTAATTAAGGTGAAAAAAAGCCAACAAATTCAACACCCTTTAATGAATAGGATGAAGTAGGATAATTTACAAGTGGCCAAGAACCAATAAAAATATTGGAAGAAAAAAATGATATGAGGCGGGATTTGAAACATTATAAGTAGTTCTATAGTAGGAATTCAATTGGGAGACTCAAGATGATCTTGATTAGGTTGTACAAGTAGTTGTAGTATAACATCCTTAGAATAAAAGGTTGCCCATTAAAAAAGGGCAAAAACCCAATGGTGATAAATAGTTAAAATCTTACAAAATTTTATTGTTAACACCTGGAACTTTGACCATTATCCAAAAATACTGCCATGTGATGACACCACATCATACCAGTTGTCCCTAACCATTCCCTAAATGGTTATCATGGTACTTATTAAATTTGTGTTGAATCCAAAGCCCAATTGTTCCAAAATCACATCCATGACCTCGCATGGTTCTAGGTTTTTGGTAAGATTTAAGTTTAAATCTGAATATGTCTTAAGAATTGGATGTAGTGGGTCTAAATGGATTTAAACTTGGTCAGAAATCACAATGGATGGGTTTACATGGACTTGACCCAACCAATAACTAGATCCAAAAAGTTTACATGGACATAAACCCAACCAAGAACCGAATTCAACATGTTTTGAATGGTTTTTCCAAGGTTCAAGTCTTTAAGGTTAGATGGTTGGGGTTAAGGTTTGAGGTTCTAAGGTCCTAGCTGCCCTAAATTTTTAAATAGAAAGGCATCTCAAATGGTAACATTAAAATGACCTTTACATAAATGTGTTGTGATGTTTCTTATGTTGTTGCTCTTGGGAACATGTTGAGGAACACTTTGGGAAACCCAAACTAAAAGTTAATGAAACATTTTGGGGACACCAAAATTTTAAAAAATCAAAATCATTCATAAATCAACTTTGGAACTATCCTAAAAAATACACCAAATCTGGCCCAAGCTTAAACCCAAAATTAAATATTTTTATACAGGTTAGACCCATTAAACTTGAAATTGTTGGTCAAATGTTTTTGACATGGACTTGGAATCATTGGGCTTTAATTTTTTTAAATATTCCCTAGATTTGAAACTAGAGGTTTTAATTTTAAAATGCATTCCCTAGATTCAAAATTGAAAGGTCTTTCATTTTACCAAAAGAATCTAAACCTAGACCTCAAACAAAATATTAAATCTAATTATTAACCAACACTAGTGCAAAGTTTGGAGCCTTCATTACTATCTTTTGTGGTATGTACCATGGGCTTGCCATGAAGCTTGGTTGTCATGACACCTACATATTGCATGGTTTGCTTGGGGAATGCTTACTGCAACATTTGGCTTGGCATGTGTGAATATATTTTTGTCATAAATTCTTGTTTGCCCTTCCTAATTACTCTCATGCGAACTTTTCAAGGTTGGTGAGACATTCTTTAACTAGTTTCTTCCACTCTTCTCAATAGGTTTTAGTAATTCCAATGATGATCATTCATAAGAGTTGTTGTCTCTTACAATTTGGAGTGTGTGAATGATGATGTTGCAATGATTCTTCTCCTTATTAATCTTTATGGTAACTTGTATGAATTTGAATTAATTTCATGTTTAACCATGACAAAACTCATGTTGTAAATTCATGTTTTATACAATGCTTTCAATTATCTATGGTAGACTCACAACAAGGTCAACAATTTAACATTTTTTTAAATCCTTGTTGACATACAAATTTACATTTTTATGTCATGTGACAATGTGCATTGCTTGCCATGCTTCAACCCTTGTGCAATTTTACATGGAATTGGAACACACAAAAGAAATGCACAACGTAAGAAATATTAATGACATGAAAAAAATGACTATGTGGATGACATTAACGAAGCAAATTAGATGGATGAATTGAACAAACATCTCCAATTAATTATATGAAATTTTTGTATGTTATAAAACCCAAATCTCATCAATGTCATCAAAGAAACCACATGATTCCTATTCTACAAATGGTAGGGATAGTCAAAAGTATGCACAAGTCATATTCCACTTGTTTCTCAACATTATAAAAAATGAGGTTTTCCACTTATTTTGGGTTGTTCAACAAGAAATATAACATGTTGAAAATTTGGGGGAAAAAAAAGAGACACAATAGATCACTACGTCTACATCTACATGGCAATTCTAGTTTGCAACAATATATTGTCTTGTCCATACAATTAACAATTTGTGCAACAAATTATTGTTCATAGAGTCAATATTTCGTCACATCCAACTTGAGTCAATTGATATGCTATACTTATGGCTTGTTAGAACTTGGAGAAGGGATAGTGAGCAATGCTTGAAACTTCCACACGAATATCGTGAAATCATAACAAATATTGTAGCTTTCCAATGCCCATAACAAACAAACAAAAAGGGTGTTCAATTAGGAGTTTGTAATGTTGTTGTTGTTGTTGTTGGTGGTGGTGGTGGTCAATTGTGTTGTTTCTAACTTCTTAGGAAGCACACTTGTTTTGTCATTGAATGTGAGTGCAATTCCAGTTGCAAAGTCGGTCAAGGTAATTCCCAAGACTGCAACCAACTTTGTGACATCCATTGATGTGTCAACTGGGCTTACAACTCCCCGGTCCATCTGGAACACTCAAAACAAAAGCTTAATTTTCATTACATGTCTCTTGGGTGTGATTATTTCTTTCATGTAATCAGATCAATCTCGGCTTGTGTTAAATGAAAGAAAATCAAACATCAAAACAAGAGACCAACTCACTTAATTCCAAGTTAGAGATAACCATTTTTGGCATCTCTAATACATTAAGTTTATTCTTGTTCTTTGTTTCATCCAAACAATAGCCCATTCTACACTATACATAGTTTGCAGATACCACTGAAAAGAGGGGATAAGGGGTGAAAGCAGAGGAGGTAGGGGTTGAAAGAGATGGTGACTTCACAGATAATGTAATGCTAATTTGTGTTAGTTATAATTGGTGTGTAGAATACACAATGTAATGCTAATTTGTGTTAGTTATAGTTGGTGTGTAGAATACATAATGTAATGCTAATTTGTGTGTGTTATAATTGGTGTGTAGAGTATATAATGTAATGCTAATTTGTGTGTGTTATAATTGGTGTGTAGAATACACAAAGTTTCAAAGGTGCTTACAGAAAGTGTAGAAACCCTGTTGACGAGTTCCATTTTGTAGCCTCGCACTTGGGCCACTATATCTGCCATATCGGAGCGAGACAATCGGTCTGGCCCCCCCAAGTTCAACACCAACTTCATTCCACCCTCTGCATGTTTGGTAATGAGAAGCTCAACGACTCGCACCACATCTGTTACAAATATTGGGCATCGAAACTCGTTCACCAAAAATTCCCCCTCGCCATCACCTGTAGAAAGCACCCGATCTATCCACTATAGAGAGAGAGAGAGAGAGAGAGAGAGAGACACATACACACACACACACACACACACACCAACCAAAGCAAAGCAACAAGCATTACTCGGATATGATGAATCAATCAGTCAGAAAAATATTAGAACCACAAAAGCTTAATTTTCATTAAGTAAATCCATGCTGACATATAAATGATTTCAAGAGAAATAAAAATTAGATTTTATTTTAATTTTAATATTTCTAAAAAATTTGAATTTCATTGCATTTTCTGAATTTTTTATGTTTTTTTTTATGTTTTTTTTTATTTTATTTTTTGGGGGTGGGGAGGGGGGAGAAGCTTTGCACATTTTGTGAATTTGGGGATTCCAACCTGAAGGGGTAGAGATTTAGGCACAGGCACCACTGGTTGTGGGCCATAGATGATGCTGCTTCTGAGGATTGCATAATTTGAGTAATTTGATTTCACATAGTTCTCTGAAGCCACCTTTGATTTTCCATACACATTTACAGGCTTCGTCTCATCCTCTTCCTTGTAAAATGACTTATCTCCCTCATACACTAAATAAATCCCCAACAACCCACAAAGACAAATAACTTGAAAGTTAGTGTGTTTGTTTTTTTTTTTTTTGGGCGGGAGACAAATTTGTCAATTTTTCAACCAAAAAAAAATTTGAGAAAAATTTGTATTCTTTTTTTCTAGTGTAAAATTCAACTAATTTTGCTGATGTTTTGAATTTTTTTGCCAAATTTTTTAATTGCAAAGTTGTGAAATTATAATTTAAAATTTATTGAAATTTTAGGTAATTTTTATAATAATAAAGAGTCCTGCATGAAACACCATGGAAAATAAAAGGGAGCTCAAAGTTTGAATTTCATGAGCACTTTGTAAGCTAATGAGAACTTACCTTGGTCGGAAGAGAGATGGATGAGGAGTGGGGGAATGGACATGTCCTGGGATAGCAACCACTCAACCACACTTCGAGGGATGTTGATGGCCATTGCCGCTTCGGGGTCTTGTTCACACATTCGAGGTACCGATAGCGCCCCACAATTAACCACCACTCGAGGCTGTCATCTCCTCCAAAACCAACATGTCAATCCCTAAATGGTTACCTAATGTGCAATAATAATTCATTCATAAGCAAGGTTCATCATCCTTATGGTTATCATGGTAGTCTTTTTCTTTCAGTGAAGTAATTGAATTTTGGATGACTTTTCCCCCAAAAAAAACCTCATTGTATTATCATGTGTTTCACATCCATGAGTTCCAATTCATCACAATGGTGGAAGTTTGTTCAAACCAATTTTTTTTTTAAAAAGTAGATGAATTAATGTGAACACCTTAATTGAACATTTCATATGACTTATGACAAAGACCACTATTTTAGTAACTACTCATAAATACTATGGTTTCATTCTATGGTAAATGAATATAACATAGGGTTTTCTATTTAAGACCAGATCTTGCAAGTTTAAGGTTCAATGCATGTGTTGTATCTTCATTTCCTCGCTCTTGAGCTGAATTAATAAGTACGGGGAGCTTTTATCATCATCCAATGCAATTAAAATAAATTTAGGTTTTGAGTTAGTTTTTGAAGCTAAAAGTTAATATTAAAATCTGAAATTTTTCACGTTTGATATTATTTGGTCATGTTCAATCCATGCACCATATCAAAAGTTCTATTTGTGAATCAACTATGTGTTATAGTAACATTATGCGTAATTCTAACAAATTTGACTTTAATTGGAAATCATACATTATTTTAGTATAAAATTCACCAAGATTAGTCTTCATTTTCCAAACAAAATTTCAAACTACGAAATATGCACACTTTTAAACCACACCAAAGTCAAATGTTTAAACATAATATTAAACAAGAATCTTGGTTTGCTATAGTTGCATCATTTTTCTACAATATAAAGAAGAAGAAACATTTGGAAAAAAACATTTGGGTAGTGAGTAGAGGGGAAGATCACAAACATGCCCCAATGTTGAAGAGATGATGTCCAAACCACGCCCCGTGCGCAAATCAACTTGGAATGAATGCACATTGGGAAGTTTTTGGTGCAATTCGGGAGATGGTGGATGTGACTGATATGTGTAGGCCACATCGTATTGAGATGAAAATCCTTTTGCCAAAGCTTCTATAAGATGTAACCCGAGGTAGCCCGAGCCCCCTGTTACTAGGATCACCTCTTTTTTTGTACCATTTGGCAATGTGATCTTCCCGTTTTGAAACCCAACTTTGGTGCCATTCTCCATTGAACCAAACCACACAAATTGAACCAAACTTGCAAATTTTCACTTTGTCAAAACCGGGAAGAATAATATGTTTACTTCACTAAAACACCATGTATGATAGTCTCAAATGACCAAAGGATTATATTTTTTCCCTCACAACTTACAACATGTAAATTTCAAGCCCTTCAAAACTCTCTTCTATCAATTAGTGAACCGAATGAGATAACTACAAATAACTACACAAATTGATTATTTTTCAAATACACAACAACAAAGATGTTTTTTTGGAACATGCTACCTCATTTTGATTCAGAAGCAAGATATATATGTCTTTAAGCTCCACACCAAAAAAAAAGCTCGTGAAAAATGAAATTCAAGACCAAAAATAAATCACAAAGCAACGGTTTCTTGTGACTTCCAAATGAATCCTCTTGTATGATGGAGAAAGAAAGAGATGTGAACCAAACTTTATATCAAAAGGAAGTTCTACAAGCTTTGGTAATAGCTTAACATTGTGCATAAGAGTCCTCCCATGTTTCCTAGCTTATTGGTGGTTGGACATATTTGTAAAAATGTCCATGAATTGCTCCAAAGATGTGATGATCAGGTTTTGAATCGTGGGGCTATATTGTGATGGGTACTATTGTTAGATCGTGAAATCACATCATGCACATTGCATATTTCACGTCTTTTGTAAATTCAAAAATCACAATACAAACAATTATAGTTTATTTGAGTTAGTAGTAGCCTCTAGTGCGCATAAATGTGAAAATAAAAATAAAAAATCTTTATATTAAAATTCACAACATAGTAGATTATTTTACTTATTTAATTGAGTAGGTCACCTATATTTGGAAATTAAAGCAAAGGATTTTTGTTAGGAGGATTTCAAAATACTTTGAATACATTTTTACTCTTGGATGCATGTTGTGGGTGTCAAACCAATTAAGCTACTTGTCTAGTTGGCACAAGGATGATCTCGAACTCTAACAGTGCCCAAAGCTAAAGCATTACGGAACTATAAAATGGCATGTTTTAGACTAAACTTTAGTGCAAGACATTTATTTATTTTCCTTTTTTTTTAAAATTCAAACTCAAATTCAAATGTGAAGAATCGAGCCACGAAGTTTAAAGTTTGACTTTCAGAACTTAAATTTGTTGATCACTACATGAGTAAAGAGATGTAGTTTTACAAAGGAAAAAGATGTTGTGGTGAATTCAATGTGTAAGCATTATTGATCAACTACCACAAGGAGGGGTGGGATTCATGTGCGCCCTTTAGCTAACCTCTTAGTAGAGGTTTGGAGAGGCACTCTTCTTCATGGAAGTGGGAACTCGTCAATGGGATGGAAGGGATATGTGGCTTTAGAAGAAATAACATGGATCATGTTATCATGGCATGTTGTGATCATGTTGGGACCAACAACAAGCTTGCCCACATTCCAATCCTTGTGCAAAATACTAATACAAAAGGCACAAAAGGAATGTGGATTGTAGATTGTGGATTGAGTTGGGACTGCTCCAAGATAGAAACCCATAATCATTGATCAAATGCTAGCAAGGACAAGAATTCTTTTGGCATGGACCAAGATGAATACATCATCATTTTTTTGTTGCCAGAGTAAATCCTTACTTTAATGGTTCCAACTTGGTGAGTGTATTAGCATTTTTAGGTAGCTTTTTTCAAACAGCAGGTGTGGCTGGACCTTTTCTGAAAACTTAGCTAGCAAAGTAGGTGTGTTCTCCTCCATTTTCAGTAGTTTTAAAAAGCCGCATATCCTAAGAAGAAAATCCATGCACATGCACATGGACCTGTGGTCATAAAATATTGAACTTGAAATGTTAGGAAGAGAAGAAATCATCTTACTGACACAAAAATTGGGCAACTAATGAAAGATTGCAAGAAAACATAATTGATCAATGTTCAAAAACACCAAAACTTGCAAGAAACCAATAAACATGTTTAAAACATAAAATAAAGTGATTAGTTTGTTGTTTGTTTTGAATTGTTTAGGTCAACAACAAGCAAAAGCAGTAACATCAGAAAGTGGTTTCTGATAAATTAACAATGCACTTCAACCATTATGCAAAGTATCACATACAAATGCAATCCAAACAGAGAACACGGTTTGTGATCAATCAATTTCATCATAAACACTCCCCAGCAGCTTATGTAAGACTTCTAAACAATGCACCAAGTTGCACACATTCCAGTAATAAATACTTTGCACAATTATTGATTGTTGCACAACAAATTAGAAACGCATGAGATATTGTAAATAAACCATGCCCCTCCATTCACCATACCATTGCACACAATATGCAGAAATGGCCATTGTGTACCCTGTAATATACAACTCACAACATACTGTCATTGATTTTAGCCACACTTCATTGGCCCTATTGGAGCTGGAAAATGACCGTCCACAAGGAATAGACCAATAATGTATGCATAAAGATCCCTTTGCATTGAGATCCCAAAGGTGTCTTTCTGCTCCAAAACATGGCGACTGGGTTCCTGGAGACCCTCACTGTGGGTCCAAATACCTTGAGCATCATGAGTTGGTGGGCACATCCAAACCCATGATCACAAACCAGTCTCTACAACATAACCTGGATTAACAGTTCAGGATATTTTGCAGTAGTAGGATACAACATCCAGATCTTACAGATTGGAGTTATTCCACTGCTCATATGGTCAAATTGGTCAAGGGTTATGCACTCTTAGACTTGAAAAAACACCCCTTAACTGTATGGTCACCAGTGATAGAGGAAAACCCCCTGGACCCTCTAGGTTGTCCTAACATTTGCGTTTTGTCTTGTCCAAATCGCAAAAAATGTGAAAGCAGGAAAGCAGAGCTTGACGTTGCATGACCCAAAAGACAATTCAACAAAGCCAAATGCCTCAGCATTTCATGGTCAAGAGATGGGGGCCATACAAAGCAGCACAATTTTCCCAGTTTCCAACTCCTTTGATGGAGGAATACTGTCTCAAACTCGATATCTGTGTAGCCACTCCTTTTCAGCCATAGGCTTTAGTAACCCTTGTTTTCTTTCCTGGGCAATAGTTGTGAAAGGCCCTCCATAATCATGACCTGGGTATACCCTGCAAAAAGGGTTTTGTTCAAACAACACAATACTCAAAGTCAAGTAAACAACGGCTTACAACATTTCAAAACCAATGAAGTACATACAAATGAGTCAGCCATTTGGAGTACCAGGGAGAGTGTAGGCAAGAGTGCATAGACATCACACTTTTGATGAAAACAATGCAAGAAATGTCATGCAATCAATCAAACCAAGCCTGTGTGAGTGCACTCAGCCACCCAGTGTGCCATGACAGACAAGTAAGCCTTGGCTCATGTTAATACAGCAAAACAACTGCATGAGCAAGATGGCTGTGTAGGTTGCCACATCAAAGGCTTTCCCATTTTCTGTGAGGGGGTGATCTAATGTGGTGCAGGTGCTTGGTCGAGGCCAAGGCAGTCATACAATAGACAGGGCAATCAGTTGTGGAGCATGACGACGGTCCCTTACCTGGTGTTGGATGGTAAAGATGCAAGTTTTTTCTGCAAGCTAGTGTACATAGCTTGAGCATCGCAGTCAGGCAAATCCAGCCTCCCACAACTGCAGTATGCAACATAAGAGCATCAGCTATGCATGGAGCAGCAATCCATGATATTAAGGGAGTTGCCTTTTCAAAAAAGTGTGTTAGGAGAAGGGTGATTACCTGCCAATGAATAGTGTGTCACCTGACATCAAAATATCCTCAGTTCTGAATCCAACAGACACCAGGCATCAATAAGTCGAGTTATAATGCCTTATTGCTCTTAATACCTATGAGGCCATGGCCAATCAAGACTTTAGTAACCAATCTAACCAACCAATAATCTTGCCCCTTGGAACTTCTGATACAACCTGCAAATTCAAATTCCAGGGATGAGACACAGAGGATTAAGTGTTACCCCTGGATATGAATGCATTGGCTGCCTGGTGTGTGCCCTGGGGTATGAATGAAGTGTAGTTTTACAGAGCCAATAGAGATAACTGATGAGTCCTGCACAATGAGCAGAAATGAACATCAGAGTAGCATCAGAACATTAAACTGCTGAAGGACCACATTACTAGGAGTTGTGGTCATCCAGCAGTAAACAGCCAAATGTAGAAGTTTTGCCTGCTCTTTGTAGGTACATTCATCCATAGCTCATAGGCATATTTTAAATCCCTCTCACCATAATGGTCAATGTGGACACATGTATGACATGTTCAGAAATTGGAACCTCATACCTATAGATGGGCTGAATGACTGCTGACAACTTATTTTTCCAAAAAGTAGCCACTTCATCATGGTTGCTGCTATTCTATACATTATGGATCACTGGTCCAGCTACATAGAAACACAGAAGCTCTAATAAGAGATATCTATGCCCTGGCATCACTTTGTTAAGGTATTAGGTTTACAGATGGTACCTCAAGCAAAGTCATACGCTCCAAGGAGACACCATTTTGTTTCTTTACCATCTGTGCATCATGCTTGTTGATATATACCTGTCAAGAGAAAAGAAAGTAATAGGCTTGGTATATTCTACCACAAAGAGAGTGCAAAGAGTGCCTATGCAAGTCAAGAACTGAAAACTATTCACAACTGCTTAACAGCTCAAGGAACCAATAGGATTGATAAGCAATTTGTACCGGGACTTTGTCTTCCATAGCAAGCTCTCTGATACCCGGAACTTTTATGCCAAGCTGGTCAAAAGGTGGGGGTGGAGTTCCTCCTGTGTGGTCAAAATGATAGTGAGAAACTACAGCTCCCACCTGTGGAAACAGAAAAAATCTTGATCTGCTTAGTTGTGGCCAAATGGAAACACAATCATGTGACAGGTGCTTATGGTTCATAGGTTAGGATGTCAGGCTAAGGATATAGGGACTGCCACTAGTTACAAGCTTATGTCAGCAATTACTTTAGACTGCCTACATGACACTGCAGTGACCAATATATTTATACATAAATGGTCTTCACATCCATCTACATCCTGACACATATCCTTTCTTGTCTGAAACTACCACAACCCAAGACAAGGTTTCTACAAACCACTTGACCACAAAAATTTGGCAAGGCAATGTTGGCATCATGGCTCTCTATGCTGTACAGGACATTAATTTGTCCTCTCTTTGTTTCCCTCCTTGTCTTCTCCTTTCCTCCTACTTCTTTGCCAGATCTAGTTCAGCTCACCAGATTCATGTTGTCTGCAGCTAAGACAGCCCGAATGCCCTGTGAAGTCCACCCACAAAACCATGACAAACCAAACCTCTGTGAAACAACATATATGTGTCTACAAGTTGTGTATAGAAAATGCTGGGACAACCTGTATTTCTCATTTGCTGTCCTACGACAAGAAATGAATTAAGTGAATATTAATGATCAAGAGCATTATGACACCATTCACCTATCCTCTCTGTCAACAAGACTCACCTTGACATCCCAGGCAGCATCCACAACAACAGCCTCCCGTGTTTTGGCATCACCAACCAAATACACAAAATTTTGCATTTGCTGTGCACTGCTGAAGATCTGCCAAAAAGCATCAGAAAATCCAATGAACCAATTTGAATGGAAGCGCATCTCAAAATTTGAAGGTTCAGCTATAAGTGTTAAATAATAATTCCAGTTCTAAGCACAAAGTTAGGTGATGAATATACTGCATTTCCTGCCTCATGCCTAAAAGTGGTAAGATGGTGAAAATTCAATAAACCAAGAAATCTTATTCCCTAACCCTGACTTAATCATTGGATTGCCTTTCCCGACTTTGAGCTTCCTTTCCAACCCCCAACATTGATTCACCTTGCAGTTATGCCTCTCCATTGGTGGAACCTTAGATCATAAAAGTCCACAAGCACTCACACCCTCATTCTACATGTTATAATCAAAGTCACACCCAAATCCCCACCAACCTCCCAAACCCACATCCTACATGCAGTCCTGTTGTGTGAAGGATTTATAATTGCTGAGGAATATGTATTCAAACTCAAATCCATTTAAGACAATATTCCATATCAAAGTTACAAACCTGCCTCTCAATGACATTTGTAGGGTTGATGCAGAAATCTCGACCAGCAAGTAGCTGCACACTCATATAGCTCCCGCATTGCAGACTTTCATGAGTTCTAGAAATAAAATCATCTGCTGTGTTAAGTAAAGTACCACTAACAGTCAATACTAGAGGTAATTCCATGCATCTTCATTCACATGTGCTGGAATGTTTGTGATACATGGAATAACATGAGGGGGTTGTGACACTTGAGATCACCTGGCGAAAATAGAACCCAGAAATGGCCTCATGTGTTAGTGTGAGCTGTTTCTTGATTGTTGCATCCTCTGGTGACTGCAGCCAAAATAAAACAAGTTACAGCCATTGACAGGCCTCCATTGCAGCCAAAGGGACCCCAGAAATCCTTCAAGAGAGAAGTCTACCACTCACCACTTCCAAGGCCTTGGCATATGCCTTCTCAGCACTAGGATAATCATGTAATGCAAACTGAGCTTCTCCTAGCCTGAAGTGGCCCTGTTCAGTCATAGATGTGTGGGTGTCAACTTCCATTGTCAAGCTTTTAATTTTCACCCAACACACATAACAGGCAAACTTTCCTGCTTCTATCTATGGTACTTGGAAGATCTAGAAACGCATATTCCAAAACCAACTATGTATTGCTGCTTGTCTCCAAAGAAGACCCTATAAAATACAACTTTCTCAAATTGTAACTGTCTAATACCTTCTTATCCATAAGTCCATACATGACAAACTATTGGACTACTTCAAAAGCCAAAAGACAATCATACAAGTTGCTGTTAAGGTTTTCCACTCAGGGTTTTCCTTAAAGTCCAAGAAAAACTTCCAGATAAGGACCAACAGAATCAGGAAAAAAGAACGACATGGATGGGATGAACTAGAATGAAGAAACAAAACAAGCAGTACGAACAAAAGTGACAGTCTCTCATTTGTTCAGGGACATGTATGATAGTGACTTATTTATCAGAACTACCCCACTGACTTCATCTACTCCTACAATGGGTATAGGTCAGTGTCACCACTAACCAGCGTACTGAGTTTCTGTTGCAAGTCTGGAAGCAACAGGAAGACTCAATGATGATACTGGCTAGCAACTAACGCATAAACATGGCAGGGGAAAAACTTAGTGAAAAGTAGAGGGGAAAAGACAGAAAAGCACACACAATAAGAGGAAAAAACATACAATAACAGACAACAGGGAAAAAATGAACAAAGACCAAAATATTAGTCAAAATCAGAGGCTCACCTTGCTCCAGTTGCTTTTGAAGGAGATGGCCTGTGTTGCATGAAATAGGGCCTGCACAGAGGCCAGTAGAGGCCCACCAGTGTCCATCCTGGTAAGAAAGACAACACCACTCCTTATAGTTTCCACTCAGACACTCTCACTATCCCATCCTGAAGTCCCCAAACCTCTAGTTATAAGGATGCTAAAACTCAGTTTTGAGAATCCACACAAGCAGCACTGAGGTGAAAGATACAGAGAAAGCAACTCCTGGATGCCAGAATCAAGATATCCAGGGCTCTCATACAGACAGTGAGGATAGTACCTCCTGTGGCTGACCAAGCTTAATATGAGTGAAGGAGCAATTGCTGTGTAAGGTTGCAAGTTCATCTTCCAGGGATGGATCAGCAGCTGCAATCGCACGCTGGTAGAAGTCAAGTGCTGATACAAAGTTGCCTTGGTGCAAAGCATCATTGCCTGCAGTCTTAAGGGTGTCCATAGCTGGCAAGTCAGACGCCCACCTGAATAATTGTTTGCACCAAAAGTCTAAGAAATAACCAAATACCCAAATCCCATAGGCTTTGAACCGACCTCTTTCCCATCTCTTTTGGCTTCACCAGACCTTTACCCAGATTTCAAAGAGCTTGTGATACAGTAGGTGGTCCGGTACAAATCCACTCAAGCAATCTCAGGTGGATCTCCACTACCAAAACAAACACAGTAATGACACAGTGGACCAGGTCATTACCACTGAATTGGACAAGAGACTAATAAGATTCAATCACAAGAAGTCTTGCAGAAATTCCACAGAAAGGCATTACTTTGTGCAGAGGTGTCCCATATGATGCTTGAGTCAGGTATGAACTGTCATCCATGCCCATTCCAGGCTGCTGAAGGCACCCAGGATGCAAACACACGTTGAACCACATTCCAGGAGGAAGAAGGAAAAATATTTTGGTTCAGTGACATAAGGTCTCCAGAAAGACCTGACTCTGGAATAAATGTCAAAGATGAGAATTACAAGTCAATTTTCTGTCATGCTGAATTCTATACTTTGATTAATTGAGCAAACACATGAGGAACTATAGAAAGAGACAGAAGGGGAAGGCCATAAATGCAAATCAGGCAAAATCAATGGAAGAAGCATACAGTGATTGGAAACTGGGGGAAGATGATGGATTATAAAAATGCACCATAGAAACAACACACAAAAGGACTGGCTAATAAGAGGAATATATGGATTTACAACAAATCTGAAACGTGGCAATGAATTTGGATGACAAGAAGAGATATAAAGCTTGGAGAGAAACACTGATGTTAAAGATATGTGATATCAGAGTACAAGAATGACATATCAGCTGGACACAATCTCTTGCAACAATATTTTCACACGATTTACGTAATCTCTTCACTAAATTTCTATAAGGGCAAGATCTAGCATGCACCTCAACTGCTTGCAAGGTGTCCATGCACCTTCTAACATGTTAATGCTTACAGAAAGCCTGATGGCAAGTGAAGATCCAAAGCAAGGTGTGTTTTCTGTTACATTAATTACGAGTGAGAAAAGGATCAATCATGCAGATTACCTGGACTACACAAAAATTGATCCAACTGCTGCCCACTTGCGTGAACTTGCGTGAAGCAAAAGAAGGATCTGCAAGTGTTTTGCACCAGTGCTCATGCATCACACTTCAAACCAATTCTGAACCAACAAAAACACTGGAAGACATGTATCAATGAATTGCAAAAGTTTATGAAGCCACGAAGAGACAGCTTGAATTGCGTGCACGTTGAAAAATGCGCCCACAAGAAGTTGCGAAATCGGTAAATTCTGAACGCAAAGAAATGCTGACCAGCAGAAGAGAAAGGCCGATGATACAACGACCTCCAAAATGCAGAAACTCGCACCTTTCCCCCAAAAAACCTGTACAAAACCACCCGCCAGTGACTAGGGTTTGAAGCTCCACGAAGAAGACGACGGAAGCGCCTGCCCGCCTGCCCGCCTGCCCGTCCTTCGGCGTTCCGTTTCCTTGATCGCTCGCATTGGTAACCGGTAACCGGACGATCTTCTTCCCCTGGATGGCAACCGAACAGTTCGGATACCGAACATAGTTGGTAACCGGACGATCTTCTCCCCCTGGATGGCAACCGAACAGGTCGGATACCGAACATATTTGGTAACCGGACGATCTTCTTCCCCTGGATGCCAACCGAACAGGTCGGATACCGAACATAGTTGGTAACCGCACGATCTTCTTCCACTGGATGGAAACCGAACAGGTCGGATACCGAACATAGTCGGTAACCGGACGATGTTCTCCCGCTCGATCCTTCGGATTTGTGCCCGGCTGGAGTTGGTAACCGAACATTACTGGTATCTGGTCATTGTCGATCCCTTGGTCTGATAGCCGGATGGGACCGGTAACCGAACGGTCTTCTGTCGTTTCTTGCCGTCTCTCTCGCTGTATCTCTCGCTCGCTTGCTCGCCGCGTGTGTACACATTCCACTGCTTCCTTAGAGACCGACTTCTCTGATGTTTTTCTGTTTTAGGAAAGAAGAAGAGCAGCGTTGTTCTTTCTTCGGTTGCTTTGTGTTTAGTCGGTTTCTTCTTCGACATTCAAGTTTGTTATTGTGTGTTTACGGAGTTCGTTACGGATCCTCCTCCTAGTTTAGTTAGTCAGTCAAAAAAAATTTGCTGGTAGGCGCCTGCATGGACGGTGCGCTTGCTTATTATGTAAGTAATGATATGCATAAAATCATGGAGAATTGAAAGGGTGTGCACACCGGTTACAGTTTTCCTGTACATAAAGAGTGTGTGTTGTCCAAAAAACCATTTACATTTACACAGAAAAAGTTAGCGGCCTCTGCCACCTGCTCTATAGACTGCAGCAGGAGCAGCCGCAGCAGCCATACATAACTCTTCAGCTGAGCAAATGAGCAGTATGAAACTCCAACATGCCACACACTCATTGCAAAACAAAACAGAGAGATTGCGCCAACTGTAGAGTAACCTAATTGGCTGTACACTACTACTACTACTACATTTTTTTGCTCAATTTTTTTCCTTTTCTTTTCTTTTCTTCGTCTTCTTCTTCTAACCAGTTTTTTCTTGCGACTGAACACACAAGTGATGATGATTATGATGATGATGATGATTCGCACCGAGCAACGAATAATGAATTAAGTTTTGTCTTCTAAGTTCATCAGTCTGTATCAATGGTGGCTTCAGATCTATTCGGTGAGTAGGCAACCTTTTTTTGTTGTTGTCACTCTTTTTTTTTCTCTCTGTAAATGTATGTAAAGATCATCATCATATTCTTCTTCTTCTCCTTTCTTTCTTTTTTTTTTTGGTTGTGTTCATTTTCCGACCTCCCTCACTCTGTGATGAAACACAGAAAAGGGGGAGGAGTGGAGTTGGTCACTTGGGTATCCAAATGAGGAACTGGAAAGAATGCATGATCTTTTGTAAATTCCACCAATTTGGAGCTCGAAGTCTTCTTCAATCCTTAGCTTCAGTTTTTTGGGAATCTGTGTTATACATTTGGACACTTTTGTGCTCTTTTGGTTCTCTGTTCAATCTCTCTCTCTCTCTCTCTCTCTCTCTCTCCAGTTGTTAGCAACAAACATTGTCCATCATTCATGTGTCCCAATCAAACCTGATCAAAATCTTTTTTTCTTTTGAAAGAAACAATCCCAGTAAAATCATCTTTCAGGTACAGGAACAAGCAACAAATCAAGTAAAGCTGTTGAGACTGAGAACCGGAATAGGAAATTTACCAAGGAAAACTCCTGGGTGAAATTTGAACACTCAAAAGAGCTGAAAAGCCATCAAGAGAGGGTGCGCAAAATGAAGCCTTGCATTCATACTACTTCCACAATTGTCAATCACCCAAGGCCCTTTCAATCCCACATCCGGAAGAGGGATTTGATGCAAGAAGGTGCGATTCTTCCCTCTAAGTCTTTCCAAAAGATCATTTTCACCCAGGTGAATTTGCAATTGTTAGTAGGTTCAGTATCAAGCTAGAAAGACCGGGGTCTTTGTGTCTGACTGATCCTGTTGAAAATGTTCAAGGTTACTTGAAGGAGTTAGAAACAATTGTCTCAGTTCTCAAGCTATATATTATAATATGATATGATTGTTCTTCGTGGTGTCATCACACACTTCACAAATGGGAGATCATCATCCTTCGAAAGAGTCAAGCAGCTCATAACAAAATCCCCCGGTTTGTTCCTGATATGCAATAGACAAGTTGAGGCTGATTGAGAAACAGAACTATCAATTGCTAAAGAGACTGCGGTACATTCACAAGACTTACTCTCTATACATGCCCAAAAAACGATACTATCTCATCCGTGGCGAGGCTTTCAAGTAAGCTTATGTCACAAACTTTTTTGTCCTACAGTAATTAAGACAACTCTATGGCAAATGGGTCAAACATAGAATTGTTTCTACGTTTTGATGTGAACTACAAAACACATTTGAAATTCAAGGACTTGTCAAGTGATCTCATTTCATTTTGTTTAATTGAAAACAATGCTTCACTTGTAGATTGTGTTTCAATGGAATTTAGTGATTTTATTTTGTTTAATTGAAGACATTGCTTCACTAGTAGACTATGCGAATGGAATTTATACGGAGTAGCCTTCTCTTACTTCTCTTCCATGTGATCTGATGACGATGATGTTCTTATATCGTCTTGAAAGTGAAAGGATTTGAGATGACTACATAAACTTCAGCAAAAACCTTGCATGAATCTTAGTGGGTCATGGCAATCATTTAGTTTATTACTTCATCTCAAAGTCCAGGAGACACACTCCAATGGAACTTAAAAAGCAGAGGAGAAAAGGTACCCAGACTTTCACTTGTATTGATTTCCTTCATATTATGCAAATATTGGAAATTTTTCCCAACAGGCTGAACAAACCAGTGTCTCTCCGAACCAAAAAGTTGTTTGAGAAACCAAAGCAGGAAGAACATCCAGAGATAGCAGTGGAGTGTCCCCCTCCTCAAGGCTATGGCAGATCAAAACTCACAAGTCAACACAAGAAGGCAAATCATGAGATGATACACAAAGTAGCATCACTTAGCATAAACAGTGATTCGTCTCAAGAGAGCCAAAATTTATGAAATTAAAACCCATGTTAGAAAATCCCACTCAATGATAAAGAATCGAGCAAGACAATTTCGTTCTTAGCCCAAGTTGATGAATTGACCTCGTATACATCTCATGCATCTAATGTATTATATGTTCTTTACCCCACGTAAAGCACTGCCTGGATTTTTCCTTTGTATTTTCAGCTCCTTTACCTGCCTGAAGAAACTTGTTTTCAGCAAGCGGGATCTTCTGCGGTGGAAGGTACCAGCCAGGCTATACTGAGGAAAAGGACCTGAGTACATGCCCTTTTCCTATACTAAAAGCATATGGATCTTACGCTTTTGTTGAACAGAAGTTCAGATTTTCTTTCAAGAAATCCAAATTCAAATCTCCCCACCCAACAACATCATCATGGGAGCTAGTTTCATGAACATATTTACTACACCCCTTTCCAACACACACCACTAACCGATGAGAGAATTTGAAATTTTCATTGACTTTTTTTAATGATTGTTCAAGGCTTTCTATAGCAAGGAGAAGGATTCCAATGGGTCAAAGCACAACATCAATTACAAACATGACATTTAAAACAAAACTTCTTTGATTTTCAAAACTCATTAATTGGGTATTTCAAGTGTTTCTCTCCTTTGTTATTAACCACAAGTGGATTCCAACCACAAAGAAAATCATTTAGTCATATGAACCTAGAGGATCCAATTTATTTCTTACTTACAACATTTTCACCCCATAGTAATAAACACCCCTTAATCTTTATTTAATAGGATGATGATGAAAAATATCATGTTGTGAACTAAATATGGTCAAAATGCCGAGGTCATGAAAGACACCTTTAAAAGGATTTCCTACTATGATTTTGGTCAATGATATTGATTTGCCTAGATATAAGGATTAGTATTGTTTTTTAGTTTTTAAAGTGAGCCCTTTATAATGTAACTTACAATTGTCCCATAAGCAAGCAAATCATGCAGTGTCCATAATAGTATGGCAATCATGCTAAAGGTTGCTTTCACCCTAAACTGCCCAACATCTCACACATTAATTGTAACCTCCCATAATGTCTTGAGATCCTCTACTAAAGGTTTCAATATGTGTCAAAGTGTTCACTTGTCACCAATCATGGGCCTCATGGTATGATCAATAAGAACATCATGAAATGTTTCTTGGTGGACAACCATGGTGGAACATTGTAGTTTAGTAAAATCATTCTAGCCAAATTGACCAACTAAATCTTTTATCCCCAAATGGATCTAGCTGATCAATGGTCATTCTTAGGTGTATGTTTCAAAACTCCATTGCAAATTATGGAGACCAAGCTTCAACACAATTCTATTGGTGTAAGTTTGTTACATGTTTTACCAAAGCATCTTATGGTGATGCCACACCATCAGCTATGTTTGGGCTAGAATGTTATAGATTTCTTATTATTGAGGTCTAGGTGGGAAATGGGACAACATATTGTTCTTAGCCACCTTTGATTTCCCCATCACTTTGAACTTAGGTTTTTGATAATGTGGACAACTTTCAACTCTTGCATGAATCCTTTTTAAAATAATGTACATCTCTTTTGCAAGCATCATTCACATTGTAAATTAAACCTAATTTTTTAAACATCATGGAAGTCTCATACTCAAAATTAGGTAAGGTGTTAGGAATAAGTAATTCTTTTTTAATAGACTAAACAATTTGGTTATGAATGTGCCATGTGTCTAACAACAATTCAATATCAGTAGGACACACACAAGTTTGACGATTGGGAATTTTCATATAGCCAAGTTATGGCCACTTCTTCAAACTCCTCCCAACCAAGGCTCATGGTAACCCCATTTTCAAGTGGGACATTGTTGTTATGTTTTCATTCCCACTTGCATCTCCCATGTTTCCACCATGGGGCTCCATATTGTCCTAATTGTGTTGTTCATTGGCCTCATCCACATGTTACATTTCTTCCATTACATGTTCATGGCCATTAATGTTAACCCTAAATAATGTCCTTCCTTAGACATCATGTGGTTTCATAGGTGCATTGAAATCATATTGAACCTCTAATATATCCCCCATGCATGAACTCCATCTTGAGCTACCTCCAACATCAAAATATTGTGAACATCTTTTGTTACTTGATTTATCATCACAATTGATGCATTGTTCATTTGGCCTACCATATCCACATGTTCATCTATGTGGGTTCCTTTAACCAAATGGTCTATAGTGCTTGGTTGTGGATGATGGAAGCATGTTGCCCACTCCTCATGTGATGAACCATATGGATCACCTTACATTATTTCATACATGCATTTAATTACAAGTTATGTATATGCCTTTTATACCATGTTATCCATATCATGTTAATCATAAACATACCATGTTAATCAATAGATGTATGTCATACCTTTGTCCAACCCTGATTGGGAAGATGTGGCCAACAATATCATAAATGTTTAAAAAATGTTGGTCATTTAAGAATACCTATGAACTTCAACATATCCCACAAGGAAATAAATACCTTTCTACTCGAATGGCATGTGCACAATCCTCATCATGCTTCCAAAGCTTCAAGTCATGGGGCTTCATTCACCCAATATCTATTGATGACAATCATCTTAATGTTTTTTGAACCTCCATGAAACCCTACGCATCCTCAACCAAAACCCAAAGGTCTTAGCTTTAACTAGATTGAATTTTTTGTTTGTTTTTTTGTAATTATCTCATGTTTAACATTGCATTCCCACTAAAATCCTATTACATTCCCATTAAAATCCCATTAGACTTTCATGATAATTACATGTATTGACACATCTACAGCCCTATTTTAAAATGTTGGATCACAGTTGCACTTCCATTGACACTACATTTGCCCTACTTGCAAAAAACTAGATGATAAGAACATGTTCATGTCAAAGTACACATACTTAATTTCAACAATTAATTTTTGGCATAATCATTGTGGGAACTAAAAATACCCAAGTTTTGGATCTTGGAACCAAATGATAATATCATTACCAATAGAAATAAAAATTATAAATAAAACATATGTAAATCACAAAAAGTTATTTAACTTGGCATGCCAAATCTATTTTACAAAAATTCAAATGCCTACTTGGCCATATATATTTCAAAACACAATCTACTTGCTAGTTATATTAAATGTTATAGGTAAGAATAACTATTAAGTTGCTATCATTATTATTATAACTATTAGGTTAAGCTAGCTACATATATTAAGGACAAATACTAGTTTAGATCAGGTCCATGTTATTTAGCCTAGGCTATATATAATAATATTATACCTCTAATATTTTGCTACACTACCCTAGGTTAGGCTTACTAATTTAAGTATGTGTATATCGACTTATGCCGTTATTTTATGACATATGTCCATTTTGTATACCATTAGTTGAATGTTAATCGCACACATAACCATGTAATCGAAAAAATATATAAAGCCAATTTTGTAATTGTAAACATGACTAATCTGGTTGTACACAACAACTAGTTGCATGTAGTTGCAAAATGACCAAGGTTACATACAACAAGATTTTTTCTAGAAAGTTCAAAATGAAGTTATTTCATTAAATTATTAGAGTTTCAACTAATACATCTTCAATTGTAAACCAATGTAATCACCTAACTAAAGTACTTGCATTTGGATTGCAACCTCCATAAAAGTCACTCCGTTGATTTCATTCAATTGAATAACCTACACTTGGATTACAACTTCAACTATAAGTCAATGAAATCATTTTGTTGAATTAACATGGCTTAGACCAATACACCCCCAATTATAAACCAATGTAATCACTCAATTGAATTACATACACTTTGACTGAAAATCCAATTAAAGTCATTTTTTTATTTCAACTAACTAAATTGCCCACACTTGGATTACAATTTAAGTTTAAACCTTACAAAGTTCTTTAATTGAGTTACATGTACTTGGATTACAACTCAATCATGAATGTCAACAATGTGGTTGAGTTCACTAATTACCTATGCATTTCAATGTTGATTTCAATCAATGGCAATTGCTTTGTCACCTTTTGTTTGGTTGTACATTCCCACTAGGAATATTGCCTACACATAGAAATTACAAAATCAATTATGAACCATGAAATCAAAAGTGGTTAAATTGTCATGCATTAAATTAATTTAGATTCTATCAATGTAAACCACTAAAACCATTGAACTGAATTACTTACACTTGGATTATAATGTTCATCTGAAGATGCCTTGTGCATTGAAATCCATTAGTTGAATCACTTCCACTTGGATTACAACTTTTTAATTATAAGTCAATAAAATCACTTTGTTAAATTACCAAGCCTTCCAAACTAACACATCATGAATTATAAATCAATGTAATCATTTAGTTGAATTACCCACACTTGGATTACAACTTCAATTGTAACCCTACACATTAAGTTTTTTAATTAAATTACTTGTATTTAGATTACAACTTCAACCATATGGCATTGATGTCAATTTAAATGTTATATCAGATTTGGATGTCAACTTTAATCTATGGCAATTGCTTTGTTGATCCCTTGTTTGATAGTACACTTTCGTTATAGGGTCCAACCACGTACAAGGAGCCACATGTCCCCCGTTAAACCACTATTTAAAAATATATATATTAAATTTTAATACATCTATTTTTTAAAAATTCAAAATTGTGGTACTATTATGTTAAGGTGTCTATTTTTTTAACTCCCAAAATATGTCATAAAAAAAATTCTCAAATCGTGTTTTTAAAGTCAAATTTGGTTTTAAGCAGTGGTTACAAGTCTTTAGAAATGTAAATTACACATTTTTTACTCATTAGTTTAAACTACCAAATTCTATGATATGTACATAATGTATTCACAATAACATTTTATAAGAACTTTTTTTTCTACAATCCAAAATTCAAAAATTTAAACAGTGGTTATCACTATTAATGGTACATGTAGTATGACTACATTTTACAATCCCAGTAGACTTCCACTAAAAACATTACTTGCACATAGATTACAAAATTGATTGTAAACCATTGAAATCAATAGTGGTTAAATTGCCATGTGTTGGATTAACTACAAATTGTATAATTTATTTTGTTAAAACCATTGAACTAAAATAATTACATTTGGATTATAATTTCAAACTATAACTTCCCACTAAAATTAATTGACCAAACTAATAACGGGTAAAAATTTCTAGACTAATTAGTTCCATAGGCATCCTAATAACTACTAGTTACTAATGGTAGACTTATTGTCCCTTACCCAAGGGGCGAAGCTAGTGGGATTAAGTAGTTCAAGTTAGTGAATGGTTGGGGGTAATCCACCCAATCATCCAGGAGATTTCTAGGAAGGGATTAGGATAAGGGCCCTATTTTCTAGGGGTCAATGTGGGTCGATGTGTGGTATGTGGGGAAAAGGAACTAGGGGAAGTGGAAGAAGAAGAGGAAAAAGATTTGACACTTGGAGGTGTGGGAATTTGGTAATGGAAAACTTTCATGGAAATGGATGTAAGGAATGGAAAAAAATGTATGTACTTTTGTGTGTGATTTTAATGGAGGATGGTTGAAATACTCAAGTCTCTTATGATGTATTGTTATTTTATTGAGTGAGGAAGGTAGAGTAGTTAATACAAGTAGGATGTCTCATTAAATTAATAGTTATGGTTTTTTTTAGGATAGAAACTAACGAGGCTTAACCTTTGGTAATCTTTGGATAATTAAGCTATTGTCTATGATTAGAAGGTAACAACTAATCTTTAATGGTAGAAAGCAATGAAAGGGAAGATAAAAAAAAACCCACCTACAAATTGAAGGGTACCTTTATAGGCAATAAACAAAGGCAATGAGTTGCAAACAATAAATAACAAAGGAAGGATTTCTTGAGGTGCTACAAATGGGAAGTTGAATCATTAGGAGGACATGCAGGTCCTGAAAATGAAGGACAATATTAATAGAAGGTTTGTAGACCCTTTAGCCTACATCCAGGAATGTTGAAAGCATTATACAACTAGGTAGAGTAGTTACTCTCAAGTTCTGATCACTTCTCATGAACTTCCTTTCTTTACTTTCTCCCCATTAACCCTTGGTTTAGATCACTTAGAGGAGGGGTAGGTTTTGTTTTATACAATAGACCCCTACCTACTTCCTTCCTTTTAATATTACGTCTAACTTGATATTTGAATAGTGGTAGTAAAGTAAATTAATGAGGGTAGTTCTTTTGTGGATTAATAAGGTGTTAACCTTGCCCCCTGGTCTTACCCCTTGGAAGACAATAATGATCGAGGGTCACAATTTCACCCCTTAACACAAAAAACTACACTTGGATTACAATTTTGTCCAAAGTTGTCCCATTGAAGTCCATTTGCTAAATCATTTGCACTTAGATTACAAATTCAACTACAAATCAATGAAGTCATTCCACTAAATTATTGAAGCCTCAACTTATAAACATCTTCAATTATAAACCAATGTAATCACTAAGTTGTTCATTAACTACAATTTGGTTTACATCTATAAACCTATGAAATTATTTAGTTGAATTACATGTACATGGATTCCTACTTCAATTGTATGTCAATGATGTCATTTCATTCAAAAGTTACATGCATTCATATGGCTACTTCAATTCAAGACATTTTGTTGAAATCATGCAACCCAATTATTCGCACAATTAAATTGAAATTTCAAAAAGTTTCACCAATTTATTGAAGAAGTCAATTGAAGTACTTGCATTTGGATTACAACAACACGACAAAATCACACCATTGAATCCAATAGTTTGGAATACTTGTGTTTGTATTACAACTTCAATTTTGAATGAATGATATCAATTAATCATGGAATGTCCTACACTTGGATTACAATTTCAATATTAAGTCGATGATAACACACCATTGAATTATACGTTCTCCCATTATAACTTCATCTATGCCACTAAAAACATCACAAAATACAAAACAATCTAGTTATATGAACCTCATCTTTACCACATGTAATTATTACATTTCACTCCAATTATGTTAACTAGTTCATTACCTTCCCACATTAGTTCCACTACCAAAATATTACATTCTAACCATTTTGATCATATCAACAAAATATTCAACAACTATTACCAATTCATGAGCCACATGGTAATGTGTATGAATTGCCCCATTTTTAGTTTCTGATGCCATTAGAAAAAACTAGTTAAAGTGAAAAACCACACCTTTAAACTAATTTAAGCAAATGAAATCATGTATTGTAATTACCTACATTTAAGTCACAACTTTATCTATAAATTAATGAAGTCAGTTAATTGAATTGTCCATGTTTTGTTTACAACTTATCATCAATGAATTCAAATATTTCATTAACATTGATAGCTACATATAAATAACTAAATGAGTTAAATGGTCACACAACAAGAAATCTTATCCTTTTCCATCATTATCCCATGCAAGTAATGTTTGGTTTTACTATAATTTGATTAATATAAAATATATTTCAAAAAATATTGAAATTTTCCATTAATTTTTAAAGACAAATTAGTAATGTCATAATATTCACTATGTGGTTCATTAGCATAGAAATAATTTCAATGTCTTTTATAATAGTTAAAATCAATCAAATGCCTCATTCCAAGTCCACAAAAAATGTTTTAATGGCTTTCTTCACCTCTTGTCCACCATCAATGTCACTAAATATGTGTATTTAGCCACACATAACAGTTGTTTTTGTTATCAATATGATGCATTTTTCACCTATTAAAATATGTATGTGTCCATTATCGCTCCCTCCTTCTCAAGAGGCACACAATGAATTGTGGCCTTTGGACTCTTTTCCATCCCAAATCATTGGGCAACTTTCCAAATCAAAATTTAGAACTTAGAACTAGTTCACCAGTTCCTTCAAGCTCCCATCACCCTTACTAACTTTGTAATTACATAAAATTACTTTTAAGTAAATCCAACTTGGTCTCCTAGTTTTTACTTTGTTGTACCCCATATGTTTTGAGTTGGGTGAAGCCTTGGGAATGGGTTTTACCCTTCATAACAAATGAGGCAAGCCCTTACATGGCATATGTGGTCAGGTTGCATGGGGCATTTTTCGGCATGAAATAATTGACCCTTGGGGTTATTATGATTATACCCAATGTTTGATTTTTGATAATGTTGTCATTACATGTGTGCACCCATTTATAAATAATAATAAATAAATAATTTGACATAAGGCATTGGACCACAAAAAATATCTAGTGTTTTTTTCATTTATTGTCCACTATCAAAATCCTTACGTTTGTGTATCCACTCACGTATAACAAGTTTTTATTGTTACCAAGATGACATATTTTGCACCCATTGAAATGA
The DNA here is from genome assembly GCA_963921925.1 of Sphagnum tenellum. Classification (NCBI taxonomy): domain Eukaryota; kingdom Viridiplantae; phylum Streptophyta; class Sphagnopsida; order Sphagnales; family Sphagnaceae; genus Sphagnum; species Sphagnum tenellum. Next base: position 14,862,128 of record OY998155.1, read on the forward strand.
AGATTCTTTTGGGGGGGGCCTTCATTGTGATGAAACCTTAAATGTCATAGTTTTAACTTATGTCATGCCATGAGTTTCACATATGACATGATATTTTGCTTTTTCACTATGATAAAACCCTAATTGTCATAGTTTTAATTTACATCAAAACACAAGTTTCACATGTGATGTGATTTTTTTTGACAGATAACAAGTTGTTTTGTTATTAATCTGACACATTTTGCACCCATTGAAATGAAGATTTTTTTGAGGGCCTTCATTATGATGAGTTTAGCTTGCATCATTACATGAATTTCACACATGACATGAATTATTTTTTCCTTCACTATGACAATATCTTAAATATCATAGTTTTAGTTTGTGTCATAACATAAGTCTCACATGTGACAAATTTCTTAAATTAAATTACTTATAAATCAATATTGATCAATATTTAAATTTGATGATATCAAATATTTCCTTATTAATTTTCAAATAAAAGCCAAGGGTTCAAACATATGTGCATTATTCATAAAGATAAAATGCAAGTTTGAGCAAATATATCCTACACATACGTATTAGTGATGTTGATAGTGAACAAAACATTAAAGTATTTTTGTGATTTGGTGGCAAGAATAATTTGTTATGCATAAATGGATACACATATGTAGTGACATTGATAATGGACAAGACATAAAGTAAGCCATTAATTTTCTTTTTATGATTTTGTTAGTTTTTTAATTATTAAAAACACAAATTGGGATTGTCATTTCCATGTTAGAGAACAGCATAGAACAAACATATTACAACACCATTCATTTGTCTTCAAAAACTAGTGATTTTTTTAATTATATGTCAACAAAAGCCCAGAAAACACCAACAATGCCTTAAAAAGCTTTGACAATGCCTATGTAATGTCGAAAGCACCTAAATTATGTTGACAACACTTGTAGCATGCACAAACAATACCAAAAGCCCCTAAAACAACACTAAAAGCATAAAGGCAACCCCAAATGCTAGCAACATTGGTGCCCATGAAATAAAATATTCACCTTCAGCATTTGAGGAGCACTTGTAGCCAAAAAAAAAACATGAAGCACCTAAGCACCACCTTAAGCGAAAAAAACCTACAACAAAAAACAAGAAAACAACAAAGAAAAGAATGAAAAAACACAAGAGGAACACTTGCATGGAAAGATGGTGAAACATGAGGTTGTAGAGGGAGCTTGTGATGTTATGACCACTTGAGGTGGAATGAGGGGTTTCCATGTAATGCGGCATCCTCAACTCCAACTCCGAGCCCTCAAATGTCTTTTCTCTGTCAAATCTGATGCTTGCAAATCTGAAGTAAAAAAGAGAAAAGTGAGACCCTAATTCTGGTATTGCAACAAGGTTAAATTGGATGTATTTTTTCCATTGATCAGCTTGGATGGCAATTGGGTTCAACAATTACTTTCATGCATTGAAATATGTGTGTTGAGTGATCATTCCATAGATGGCTCCCAGTTCTCCCTGTAACTTTCTGCAGTACATAGACAAGTCCTTGAATGGCTAGAGTCAAAGATTCGGGTTGGAGTTTGCCTCTAAGTTTACATATTCTAATGAAATAAGGACTTACCTTGCATCCTTTCACTTTCTTAGGAGCTTTGTAAGCTCTGTTTTCTGTTATTTGTAGACAGGTGCAAGAAGGGCAAGTTTAAACCTGCCCAACTTTCCACCCCCCTGGAGTTGTTGTCTGCTATTGGAAGGTGCCTTCAACAATATCCCTAATTTTTCATGTGGCTTATCCCCTCCTCAGGTTGAATCTGTCCCTTCTCAATCATTGTGCTCAGACTTGTTATTCAGATATGTGTTGTTGTCCTTCTCTTGTGGTGCTACGTCCATTTTAGCAACCCTCCATGCAAAGCATCAATGCATTTTGTCAGGTCTTATAAACTGAGAGCCTGACTTTCATTGAATATAAGGTGTTAAAACAATCAAAGACCCTATTGGTGATTTTAGGTTCTTGCAAATCTTCTTTGGAAGATATGCTACTTGGACTGCAACGCAATAACTTTCTTACATGAAAAAGAAGTCATGGACATATGCAGGGATTTCAAGAATTGCCAGAAATTGTCCATTGCTTCAAGAATTGGAGCTCCACCAGTCCATGGATGACACTCTCTGAAAAAAAATTGCATGTGAAATCTGCAAATTGTGAGACTGAAAGGGTCCATTTCTGGCTTCTATCACTGTAGTTTCACTGACATTGGGTTCATAATTCTAAGCCACACATTCTGTTGCTTTGTGATATTCTACATGGTAAGTCACCTTTTCCAGTCACCAATTATTAAAATTTGGATGGCTTTGCTTTTGCAACATTTTATCTAGTTTATATGAGATGAGCTGCCCCATGTGCATATGGACACAGAACATATCCTCAAGAGGGGCCAATGTGTAACTTACATCTTTTGATTGTGGGTTATGAAGCCTCTGATGTCTGCAATTGTGTGAGAGAAATTTAGACATCCAATGTAGGTGACACAGGTTGCAAGACAAATAGCTTTTGGTTGATAGAGAAGATCAAGCTGCAAAGCAGATTTTAACAATCTGGACTGACCGAACAGATGTTGCAAAATCATCAATTTACATCAGTTGTTTGTTTTCAGTCTTGCTTTCTGCCCTCAATTTTTTTGGTCACTGAGAAACAATATTGGATGGTCCGCAGGTAGGAAAGGTGTAAAAGGTGCCCAGTCAGGCCCAGTGCTCGACTGGATGCAATGTGTCAAGATTGCAGTTGGTGCAGTACAGGGGCTGAAGTATCTGCATGAGAAGGCACAACCACCTATAATTCACAGAGATATCAAATCTAGCAATGTGTTACTTTTTGATGATTATGTTGCTAAAATTGCTGACTTCAACCTATCCAACTGGGCCCCAGATATGGTAGCTCAGACCTTCATTCTACACATGTTCTTGGCACCTTTGGATGATACTATGCACCTGAGTAAGTTGCTGCAAACTTCCAATTATTTTTGGTAAGTAAAGTGTGTTCTTGTTTAATTTCCAACCAAAGTATTGCCCTGATCCTCCTGTTCTTTTTACAGCTTGTAAGTTCCATAAAAACCCCATGAAACCCAGGTTCATAAATGCAACCAGTCCTACTTCTCTATCAGAACCTCCTAAGTTACTAAGTTTGTTCAATAAAGCTACCCTACCAATGGTCAATGACCTGTAGTTATAGGAAGCTGAAGTGTTCTTCGAAGTATAGTTGGGTTCTTGATAACAGGCAGACTCTGATTGTTGGTTTGTTGACTTCTATGAAAGTGGTTGTTTGCAATTGAAGTGACAGTCAATGAGCATTTGAGCATGACTCATGTAGAGTAGTGCATCATTTTGATAGGAGCTGTTGGAACATGTTTTTCTATTGGAACTCTGTTCGATGTGTGATTAGACTTCTTGCAGTTGTCTGGATGCTTGGCCCACAACCAGACAACTGCATAGAAACACATGATTTATAAAGATAGGACGTTTGAGTTCAAAGCACAGGTTGGCACATGCACATTCGCCCTATCTGATGACAAAGAACTTGTGTTACACTAAGCAAAATACTTGCTTGACAATGGGTTTGGTTGTTATCACATTTTCCACAACAATTGTGAAGACTTTGCCATCTATTGTACGACAGGTCTATTTGTGGTGGATCGCAACATGATTGGTCACAGTGGACAAGCTGCATCACTTCTTGGGGCTCCCCTGGCTGCAGTGGTCTCATCTCCCTTGTGCTCTGTTATGGTAAATCCATGGGGATTTGCAGCTGTGACTATTGGTGTGTATTGTTTCAACCAGTATGCAACTGATATTAGAGTGTGCAGAGACGTGGCCAAGGTTGCAGTTGAAGATTTGGCTATCCACATTGGCTCGTCCATAGAAGTAGAGCAACCCAATGCAACAGCATGATTGCCTTGTCCAGAGATCAATTTATCTGCTGTGAATATTAGCCCTTCTAGGAATTAGTAAACATTGGCTTCCAAGCATTTTTTCCATCTAGTGTTTGATTCTTCTTGTAGTTCTTATCTCTTGGAATATTCTTCATTGTTCAATCATAGACTTTGCAAGTATTATGAAAGTTGCTCATTTCACATCTACAGCATTTTTGAATGCAAAAGCAGAACACAGACATGAGTGAGTGCCATTATGACCTTGTAAGTATTACTCCCAAAACATCGGAACACTAACTGCACACTATGGCAGTAACTAGCTGCCATACTCCTCAGTGACTTCATTGGCTCCTGGTAGTGAGTACAGATAATATTTTTGTAAGTGCTGAGAATGTCTCCACAATTGCAAGTCAACTTCAATATGATGGAAAAATAAATAGTAAGGCATAAATATTCCAGATCTGACAATAAATCACCCAACAAAAAAAAGAGGAAACTCAACCTCAAAAACAAAGAAAACTAGACAAAAGATGGAGCATTTGGAACAACAACATCAACCACACACATGTTTGGAGACCTTCACCAGCAATGAGTGTGGTACTGACCAGCCAGCTACCATAGCATCTACACTGACTTCATTAGCTCCCAACAGTGGGTGGAAATAAACATAATGAGCTTCTGTCACAAGACCAGCAGTAATGGGAAGAATGGGTCATGATGCTGGCTAGCTCAACAAAACCTATAGATAAACAAAAGATTGAAGAACCCAAGAAAAAAAAGGGAAACATAATGGAGACATTAATTAGTATGATCTTTTGGAGAACAAAGTGGGTATAGATTAATGTATGATAATCTACACAAAACCTACAGCAAACAATTTTACAAGAAGTTGCATCTAGAGTTCATGGCACATTTTTAAAAGTAATGAAAAGACTCAGTCATGATGTCAACTAGCACCCAAGAGGCATAGTTAATGGAAAAGCTCAAAAATTTGAGTGAGTGCCCTCATTCAAACTACAACATGTTTGGCAAGGTAAGCTTCATATCATTTTAGCTTTGCCCTTATAAAAACAAGCATCCAAGTGGCATAGAGAGGCTAGCATGGAAGGTAGTAATAGCACCCAAGTGGCATAGAGAGACTAGCATGGAAGGTAGTGACATTGCCTTCAACACCTAAAGAAACCTACATCAATTAACATACCATTGATCAACCACAAATGTGTGAACAAAACAAATACATATGCATTCATCTACCTTATCCTTCACACCATCATAAAGTGCCGACATGTACTTGTCTTCTACTTTTAATTTCTCTTCTCTTGCCCTTTTTCTTTTCCTACCAAATTTACAAACAAAATGACATCAGCTTGACAATGTCCAATATTTATTTTTTGTATTAAAAACCTTTGTTTGCATCGTTAAACTTAAAGCTAACCTTTGGTGAGAGAAGGAATGGAGGTTAGATCACCTCTAGAGACATGTTCTTATTTTTCTCCTTCTCTTCTTGGGCCCAATCGTAAATGGGAGTGAAATCACTGAGCTCAAACTTCTTGATCACATGGTTCTCCCTAAGTATCACTTTCCAATCTTCCCAAAAGTTCTTGAGGAATTTTAGCTTTGTAACTAATGCCATTTTGAACCAAAAAATGATTGGTCCATGTTGTTGGAGTCGACCCATCTATGTGTTTTAGCCATAGGGAGCCCATAGAGTTGTTGATTAACTTTGTGTATTGTTAATTGTGAATCATAAGCTGAATTTGATGAGGATCATTGGGTTGAAAATTTTCGAATGACTAAACCCACATTGTTTAACATTGCAGAAAAGCTACGACCCATGCTAAAAAAACAGGATATCAAACACAAGAAAACAATTTCTGTTGAGATATGAATTTGTTGTTCAATTTACAAATTAACTTAAAGTGCAAATTTTCTGACTTGTATTGAACCTTTTGCAATTGGAAAATCCACAATCTCCCTTGTCCTCCATGAGCTTATCTATGCTTTCAATACTATCTATAAAGACTTGATATCTTGGCCCCAAGGTGTAGAAATGTTAGTTGTCATGGAAGAATTCATGAAATTGTGTGGCCTTCTTGGTCTACAAGCTATTATAGATGATACCCATCTTTCTATTCTAAAACCTCAAGGTGTTTTTATTGAAGACTATTATTATCATAAAATTGGTGGATATAACATAGTGGCACAATGTGTTGTTGATAGCAATAAAATAATTATTGATTTTTTGTGGGTTTTCTAGGTAGTGTTAATAATTTAAGGGTTTTACTTTGATTTGGTTTATATACGAAAGCTTAATACATTGGGTTGTTTGAGATTGGTAAGGCTTTTCAAAATGGATTTTCATCTTATCTTTTGGGTGACAAGGGATACCCATTGATTTCATGGATTATGACACCATACAAATAAGAAGGACAACACTTTGTGCTACAACTTCTATACAATAGGAAACATAAAAGGGACCATTCTGTTGTGGAGACTCATCACAAAGTGTGGACCCCTTTGTATTAGTGCTATTTAAGTGCTTTCACAATACTTTTACAAGATGTCCAAGGTTTAGTGCTTTGTTCTTGTAAAATAGGCATTGAAACAATTTAGATTGTATTGATTTAATTTTGGTATTGTCTCAATGATAATTGATGTAGTATCATATTTGCATTGTATTTATGTTGTTTGCCATGTTGTATTCACATTATGTCCATATTGTAATGATATTGCATTAGTATTATGATTGTATTGGATATGCATTTTTAGTTGTAAATGATACATTGTTGTTACAATATGGTTACAAACTCTATTATTGTATTGGTTCTATATTGTGTTCATGTTGTCTATATTTTGTATTTACATTGTACTCATATTTTTTCAACATCGTATTTGCATTGCCTGTGCATTGTTGAACATAGGGAATGCAATGTTGCAACAACATAGCTACAAACTAAATATTCAATATTGACTCAATGTTGTCTTCTTGTTGTTTATATTATTGTATCTATGTTATAATCATACTTTCCCAACATGTTACCATGCATCAAGTCCCACCTCCCAAATAAATGAAGAAGCACCAATTTCCCTGACATGCTCTTGAAAATTTACCAAACAAAAGAAGTGTAGCACGTGTAGTATTGAAAAAAGCCTACATTGAGAAAAAATGCAATGTGTATAAGTTACAGATCTAAACATTGTGCAGAACCAGAAGAAAGCCACCCAGCGGAACTTACCCTGTTAAACCAAGGAAAAAAAATGAGAACAGAAAGTAGCCTGATAAAGCTGGGCGGCTTCCCCTGCAATCCATATGCCATTACGAAAAGGTATCAGGTACATGCTAACATACAAATATGATAAGTAATGAAAAAAAAACTAATAAGAAACACCCATCCCAAAAAATAATGAGTAAAAAACATGCCAGGGAAGTTCTGTTGCCAGGACACGATCCACTAAGTTTGACTATGTAGGAAACATTGCAAGCTAGAGTAACAAACCAATTTGGTGGATAGACATTCAGCAATCAAACCACCTTACCAGAGTCCTAACAGAGAACCAAATTGGAGCATCTAACTCATGAAAAAAATATGAGTATTTCATCACTAGCTGTCAACAGCAGAGGCATGTTGTAACAATCTTTGTGTATGACACAAGCCCCACAAGTTAGGCCCGATCATTGCAAGAAGATGGCTTATAGAATACATTGCTAAGCAGGAAGAAAAAAAAAAGCAGTTGCAAGAAGGCACCAGAGCTTTGCAATGTGTAAACAATTTCCCACATCTCCTACAATTCAATGACTAGTTTGCTTGACATGCACCTGTCCTCAACCAACTTGAGTCCAGCAAACATCTGGTCTAGAGACTTCTTATTACAGTAAGGTGCTTCAAAAAATTTGCAACAGAATCCAATCTTCACTCCTATTCACAGTAAAGCAAAGCTTGCATTGCAAACAAGGGCCTCGTTCATACCAAGATGAAAAGCGAACAATGCAAGGGAATAATAATAAGAATGCCTTACTTATCCTTCATATATGCAAGCGGCCCTAGGATGGTCAAAGCCACAACATCTCGTAGCACGCAAAAGACCAGCTGGTTGATTCCTCCGGTCAATGCCAACTTTGCAATAACATGATATGCTCCATAATTTAGCTGCACGAGAAGTAAAGCAGCATGTGCCTTCCATGCATCTGCCACCATTGCCCTGTTCCTACCGTAACTTCCAGTCGCAATGTTTCAGAAATCTGCACAGGTTTCACTTAGGGACATGAGAGAAATACGAAGAACCTGTGCTCATCATGATTGATTTCACTATCGATTTGACAGAAAAAAGCGCCGTGGAAAAAATTCCAATCCCTTTCATGTTTCCAAAGCTCTACGAAACTCAAGAAGTAGTTACTCTTCGAAGCTCGCAATTTCACTCGAATAGCTTGCAAGAGGATCAAAACCTCAAACAGAACATGCACATAACGGAATAATCCCGGGGCTAAAACACCAAAACTCCGAGTTTAGTTTTACAGCGAGTTGCAGACTAAAAAAAAAGAAGAGAAAAAAAAGTTAAGACATCGAGATGGATATAGGAAAAACATACCTGAAACGTGTGTGACGTGCTGAACACAACAGCAAGAACGATCACCGAGAGCTCCTACGTCCATCATCATCCCTGGCGGATTCGTCACAAATAGATACCACGACTCGAAATTCTGCCATTCTTTGAGTGATTTCCGCATACGAATACTGGTAGTGAAGAGAAGACTGTGGCCGCTTGCGAGAAATAGCAGCGTCAAAATCCATGGCTATGGCGTACGTGCAAGTATACTGCTTGCTTGCGTCCTCTGCTTCCTTGGCACACAAAACAGCGTCAAAACGCACCAGCTCGCAGAGAGAACGGCGCCGGCGTGGGGAGGGCGCCACGACATTCCGGGCCCCCAGAATGTACATGTGAAAGAACAACAACTTCCTTACCTATTATTATTACACTTGTTCTTTTTCTTTTTTTTTCTTTTTTTGTTGGGCAGTTCGCTGTCCATGTGGTGTAGCCTCTTTCTTGCTGGCTATATATAGCCAGAAAAGCTGTATTAAAAATTAGAAGTGCTGAAATTAGAAGTGCTTTTGAAAATTTCCAATAGCTGAGTTTTGACCAAAATTTAAGAAAAAATCTCAATAATTTTTTTACACAATTCAAATAGGTTGTTGCCCAAAAAAAGGATGTTTAACAAATTTTATTTTCGCATTTGGCTTGTAGACAAATTTGACTAAATCTTCTTGTAAATCATTGCCACTTTGGCTACATCACAATTTATTTTTTTAAACAATGAATTGTGGATCATATTGCACACAATTTATTAGCTTAAGGTCAAGCTCAAGGTTAAGGGTTTTACCATAATAAGGGTTGTTGCAAAGTGGGAATTAAATGTAGACCTAGAAATTTTGTGTAGGGTAAAGCCTATAAGTTTATATCCATGAATTTCCCTCCTTATAAAAAAACTTATAAAAAAAGAAAAGGAACAAAAAAATAAAGAAACTGGAAATTGTCTTCCTCACACTAGGTACGCACCAAACATACCATGGGGTATATTTTATATAATTTATATTGAACAATATAAATGCAATGTGTATTATTTGGTATGAATCAATGTCAAAACAATGGTACTAATTGTTTCAACATTTATCAAATGCAAAATTTGATTTATATTGAATCAATGTTTGTTATTTGCCCATTTGATATTGTAGCATTTTATAGGATTGTCTTAATGTTGTGACAATGAGTAGCATTGTTTTAACATTTTTAATGTGTTGATTTTATGTGATATGCAACAATATTAAAAAATCACCTTTATGAAGGTTGTAACAGTGACAATTCAATAGCTAATCAATTTGTGTTGTCTCAACATTGATAAGATCTTATTCATTGAATGTGTGTTGAAAAAATGTAAATTATGTCAAAATAATCCCAATGCTAACTCAATACATATTGCTATGATGCCATCAACATATTGTATCAATTATCATATCAATATTGAATTTTCAATATATAATCATCAATTTGATGACTTATTAATGTATGTTGTGTCAATGTTGGTCATATATTTTTCATTGGATTAATATTGATAAAATGTCAGATATTTTAGTATTATATCAATGCCATTTCAAGACATGTTGTTACAATGTCACCTTAACATCATATCAATGATTGTATCAACATTGAACGTTGAACATATTGTTAAGGTGTTGTAAAAGCACTCATACAAAGAGGGGGCATGTTTGTGATGCTACCTTTGGCATTGAAAAAAAAACCTTTTGAGAACTACTAACAAGATCTTATTTAAACATGTGTTTCTTGCTAAATGTTTTTGCTTGTTGTCTATTGCATAGCCTATTTCAATTTCAAACAAAATTTACTATCTAAAGGTTGATGGTAATCATTAAAATGGGTGATGTGCAAGTAACATAGGAAACAGACATGGCACATAGATTCAATGCGAACATTGAAGATCAACAAGTCAATGCAATTGAAGGGGAAGAAATGTTCAAAGTGGCAATGTGCATGGAATTGTCTAATTTCCTTAAACGACAAAAAACTATCACGTTATAATCTCTTCACAGGGTTCTATTTCTATCTCATCATGCATCAAAATTTGCTTTCAACTTTAATTCATTCTTTTGTTAGTTGCCATGATACGGAGAATCAATGTCAATGGGAGGATCATGTCTTGCAAGGTTAGTGCTACTAAAATTTCCAATTGCATTCAAAGGCTTTGTAAAAGGTTCATCTATAATTGCAACTTTAAACCTAAACCTTGAAGTGTTTATTGGATTACACATTGGGGTTGATGTCACAAGTTCTATCAAAGTTGTCGCTACAATGAAAGATCTAGATCAAGGAAGAGGTGGCATGAAAATGTTTGGCCGCCAAGGTTCATGTAGATTTAGCTTTCATCAATTCTTATGAAATCTTCACCAGTCAAGTCAATGTATTCTCTCTTCAACCCATTGTTGTTAGTTGGTTTTTCTGGATTCTACTGGGATTGAAGATTGTGTCACGATCATTCATTAGATCCCACACATGACGTAGGGTGAATTGGGCCTATTTCCCATGAATTCATGAATAGTGTTATAGACATTCCTAACTTGGGCAAATGAAGGGCAACCTTGTCTTGTAGGTTCAATGACTAGTAATCCTCATTCTACCCAATACAAGACATATATTCAAAATATTTTTGAATTCACCTGAGATTGAGCTCCATTTGTCTTTGCATGTAGGTCCATTCCTCAAGTGTTGAGAACAACTTGTAAACATCACAATAGCAAAAACAATTTCCATTTGGTAACAACGGTCTCAAATTGGTCTCATGGGTCAACTTTGTTTAAGACCGCTACATGTTCAGTTCTCTTGGCCTTGATGAAGGCCATTATCTCCCCTTGCTCCCAATTTGGTTGTCATGGTTTTCTTGTGTGAATGTCAAATGATGCATTGAACATGCACTAGTAATTTTCCTCTTGCATTTGTTTTGTTTTTTGGTTGAACACCTTTCATCGATGATGGGGATCTTTGCACCAAGTTTCAAACATTGAATTGTGAATTCACAATTTTTACAAATGCATATTTGGATGCAAATTAGCAAACCTTTTCAATCCAAACTAACTAGATTTTGGACTGTGCATGGAAGCATTTTTGAGTACGTGCTTCTGGTAATTCTACAAGACTAACTCTATCCACTCAATTTGGAGCTATACATGCATTGATTCTTGAATGTTTAAATTATTTCACTTGTGTGGATGCATATTGACACACCCTTTCAATCCAAACTTATTAGATTCTAGACTATGCATGGAAGCATTTTTAGTAGATGCTTTTGGTAATTCTACAAAATTCTAATCCTATCCATTCAATACATGCATTGATTCTTGAATATCGAAATTATTTCACTTGTATGGATGTAGATTAACACACCCTTTCATTCTAAACTAATTGGATTTTTGACTATGCATGCCAACATTCTTGAGTACATGTTTCTAATAATTTTACAAGACTTTGATTCTCTTGAATACACATTGAATTTGTAAGCATTCAAGAACTATTCATATTTGAATTGAATTTCAAAAGTTTCCTAGTTACAATTTTTTTGAAATGACCGTCATCAAACACATCACTTGAGTTATTGAAGCATGAATTTGTTGAAAAGTCTGTCTGATTGATGCAACTTTTGTGGTGATGGTTCTCAAAAGATCAACAAACCTTCACATGGTGATGCTTCTTGTGAAATTGTGGAACCAATGCCACTTTTGTAGTGCATAATGGTTTTTTTGTATGGACGGTTTGGTGGTGGATGTAGCTTGGACAAAACAAGGGAACAAAACTTTCGACAATGGCGGGGAATGAATTTACAAGCAACATGAAGGATGGTGCTCACAAATATACTCCAAGCCACCATAATATAAAGAGAAAATGATTTTTTTTTCTATTCTTTTTTTTGGGTTATGCTTTACCATAACATGAAAAAACATTGTGAAACTCTTTTATAGTTTTGACAAGATTTAGGTTGAAAAGTGACCATCTAGAAAAACAATAGAATGTGATTACACAAAGGGGGTCACCATAGTGTGCTTTCACCCTAAGATTGTTAGCTATTGGTTCAAGCATAAAATATTTTGCAACTAGAAGCAACTATGGTTGAATCATATGACTTAACCTTTGAATAGCCCAAATCAAACCCTCACACATAGTCTTTGTTGTCAATTACAAAAGCATAGATCGAATTATTAACATTATCACAAGGAGGTGAAAGTAACATGTGAACATTTTTGAATTCTACACACACTTGGTTAACTCAACCCCAAAATTTAACATTTTAAGAGTTTGTAGGTCATAGCTTGACTCTACTAAACACCAACACATTGTTACCAACAAGATGTTAGATCAAATTGCACATGTTAGGATTTGATCCCAAGAGGTTTAAACAATCTACAAAATAATTATCAAACCTAGCTACACATTAAAATCAATTGGAAAATCTTGTGTGGATTGAAAAGCAAATACATGAATTCATTTAAAGAACATTTGGGTCCCAAAAGATTAATCTCTAATAGATTTATGATGATGATGTATTTAATTCCAATGCCATTTTTTCAAGGTTCGGGACTTTAGATTTTAAACCACTTCCATAGTCCACATATGAAATATATTGTAAATAGTATGCTTATCTTGTCTTGATAATTATAAGAAGATATGAGCTCCTACTTACTAAGTAGCCAATCCTTTATTTATTAATGGTGGCTCCTTGGTGGTGCAATACCTTTTTTCCTTTTTCTTTTTGCTAAAAGCGTTTGAAGTATAAAGTTCAATTTCTCTAACCCACCTTATGTTAAAAAACCATTACATATAATCGCATAGTTGTGACTCTTCAAATAACAAGACCCATAAGGAATAAACAATAATGAAATTTTAAAAATCCATATTTAGTGAAATTTTGTATTTAAATAATAATATTAATAATAATAACCTTAGGTTTATAGAAATATGAATTTTGAAAATATCAAAACCCCAATTATTTAAATTAGTAATTAACCACCCAACATTAAAAAAAACGCCCAATTATTGATTTTTCTAAAAATTGAAAAAAACACCTACCCACTTGGCATTGAATTTTCAAATTTAAATAATCTAGATGACTTGGTTACTATCCAAGAAAAAAATAAATCTTAAAAACTTAAAATTTTCATAATAAATAAATAAATAAATAAAAGAGAAAAATCATATCATCTGCATATAACTAACAATTATCAATTGATTATTTGAAAATTGACTATATACGTAACCAATATGGTTATTACCCAAAAATAACCAAGGTATTACTTTGACAATGAAATTGATATCGAATGAATTTAATTTTAAGTTTTTGATAATCTACCTATAAAATTATTGTCAAAAAACAATAATTGGTCTACACGTAATAGATGGTAGGTAATTAAGTAGGTAAATAAGTAGGTAGCTACTCAACCTTAACTCCCGAGACAAAAATTCCAATGATGATGGGTCATTGTCCAATTGTTTTATTTAGGATGGGTATTTTAGTGATCGTCACTACAACAATTTTAGAGTCATTACAAATTATAATTCATCATAGATCAAATTCCATTTAAAATTTGTTTTTTGTTGTTTGTTTTGCACCTTTTCAATGTTTTTGTCTATTTGTATTTTGTTGTTTTTCTTACATCTTTTCAATGGTTTTTTGTCTTTTTTTTTTGTTGTGAACTTCTGTAATGAATTGAACTTTTGTGACATTTTGCATAACAAATCCAAAATGTCAAATAATATTAATGAAACAAAATGACATATAATGAAATTTACAAAGTTTTACTTTTGAAAAAACAAAACCTTCAACCTCGACCAACCACCATCAATCAGTATTAACAAAATATTTTAAAAATATTTTTTAGTGAAAAGAAAAAAATTATTACAAAAACATTATTATGTTCACGAAAATAAATATAATCATTGTCAATGGTAGTGTGAAACAATGTAAAGCCCAATTTTTTTTTTAATGGGAACTTGACACAACCTAATTTTAATAATTTTAATATTTCGACAATTAAGTATAAACAAACAAGGTCCCATTATCAATTTGAATTTAGTGATAACCCTATGTTAAGGATTTTTTGGCACCTTCAACAACTGCAATGTTTAATATTTGATAATTTTGGCATGGTGAATCAATAAATTATGTTTTTTGCACTTGCCACCCTTTTTTTAATTATTTAATGTAAAATTTCTATGACATGTATGGTATTTGTTTGTTATCATTAAAACATTTATGGCCTTACCATAGTGGATGGTGCTTTTGAATATCCTTTAGCTTTATGTTATCAATCAAAATAATTAAAAAACCAACTATTTTTCAAAACATATTCCATCAACACAATGCATTCTTATTCTTATTCATATGATATGTATTTATCGTATGACAATGAATTCCTTGAATGGAATTTAAATATAAATTTCAATAATATGCATAATATATAATTATGAAATTCCATGAGCTACATTATAAAAAAATTCAAAGATTTCACAACTACTTTCCACACCACACCACATGCCATCCTTACAAATCCCTTAAGATCCAACACCTAAAAATGAATCATGTGAAGGTAAAAGGTTATGCACTGAGATAGACATGCAAAGGCAAAACACAAATGATGGAATGCAAGGTGCAACCAATTCATCAATTGTAAAATAACTTCTCCTTTGAATGTGCATGCATTAACTACTCATGTCACTTGTGATGAACATGTGTGTATTTGTTGAAAATGTGGCTAAATGCACATTATAGAGCTCATATGTGTTGTGGTGTCCATCATCACCAACCAACTTCACCTTGAAGGGTCTACAAAATATGAGTGAATTTGGCAATCAAGTCATCTAGTTTCTAAAACTCCAACTACAAATTTGTTTACTTTTGATAACTAATGTCAAATATTGTCCCATTGTGGCAATAGTCACATGTAAAGCTTCCTTGCACATGAACCAAAAGAACATGAAGACCAACCATTCTACACACACGCATTGCTCTCATTTGGCACTCCAACAACATTTTAACACTATCAACAAACATACACATACAAAACATCTCCACTTTTGGGTATTTCAATATGAACACCTTCAAGCAACAAGATTGCTATCTATTTTTTGAATAAATGTTACCTACCATTTAATTAAACACTTATCCTTGCAATATCTTCTTAGGCAACACACCAAAAACCATATGATTTTGCTTTGTTGACACTTGTTATTATTGTCAATTGACATTACTATTGTTAGCTCAAGGACACCAACATTGATTCCTATTAACTATTTACCAACCTCTATATGTTGAAGCTTGGTTTGAGGGGGGGTTGTCGGAATCAATCATCCTACCTTCAACAACTATTCACTTTCATGCATATAGAGCACATCCTTTTATAGGCTTTCATGTATTCATTAAAGTTATTGTTGTATATTCATCCATTGATTTTATTGTTAGAGGGAGGTTAGTTAGTTACATTATTATTATTTTATAATAAATCTAAGTATATATGAATCTTTGGCTCTTTATCAATAAAACATCCTCATTCTTGTGTTTATTGTAATGAACCACTTTCTTCATGAAAGGAATTTGATTGTAGATTGAGTTGGGACTACTCAAAGCTATAAACCCATAATAATTGATCAAATGTTAACAAGTACATGTTTTCTTAGCATGGACCAAGATGAACACATCTTCAATGTTTTTTGTTGGAGCAATCTTTACTTTAATAGTTCCAATATGGTGAGTGTACAAATGGTTTCCAAATTAAGTACAACGATTAGGTACAAGGATGTTCTAAAATTGATTTCCAAAAAATTCGTACTTTTACTACTTCACAATCCTATCAATGTCAATCTTCATTTCTTATAAGGTCTTCTCCAAATTTGTGCATTAAACATAGTTTCATCATTGTTCTAAAAAATAACAAACATATTTTGTTTTGTGATAACAGGTTGTTTATACCAAATGGCATATCTAAAAAGGTTGGTCATGATCAATTGTCAAAATGTGAGCATTAAATTACAACTTGCCTTCCAAATATAAAATATATTTTGCATTCATGTTAAGCTACATGCATCGTATATGCAAGAACTTCTTATATGCATCAATAAATCTTACAATATACATATACATTTTGGTCTATATTTGCTATTTAAAAAATATATAGGTGTTGTAATTGAATTATTGAGTTATGTGCTTTAATATTACATTTACCAAATTGCCAAAGGAAACATATTTATTGTGTCACCAAGGTGAATATAGTTAACCATACTTGTATTATTATGTTTACAACAAAAAAAAGTCCAACACAAAAACTAGTTTACTTTTATGTCATTTTCAAGTTATAGAACAATTATGACTAATTATTTTGTTTTTGTGGCACACAAGTAACAACATTCAATGGCAACCTTCTTGTTGATGAACGTGGTGAAATGGTTGATACCCTCCTTTCAGCTTTGGAAACAAATCCTACTTCTTCAATTCAACTACTCAAAACCCAAACAATCCCTTCATTTCCAATGTTTACTTGCACAAATTGCAAGTGTGATGTTTGTAGATGGATTATTCAATTAGGCTACTTTGCACCCGTTGAAACCACCATCTTTAGACACATTTTAAACAATGACACATGGGAAAATGGTGCCATGGTGGTGGATGTTGGAGCAAACGTAGGCTATTTTTCAGCCTATGCAACTACAATGGGATGTCGTGTGGCATCTTTTGAACCCAATCCGCATCCTAGGCAATTTCTTTTAGCCACATCATTTGTCCATGATATACATCACACCAAATGGCAAGTCTACCCTGTTGCTGTTGGCAAAGAGGTAAGACTTTTTAATTTTTTACTTTAGAATTTAAAAAGAAAATAAGGTTGGTCCTTTAATTAAAATCAAAACAAGTCTTGTTAGAAATTGATTTTACATCAATTATAAGTTTTAAAATAGGAACACTCATAAACAATGTAGGGGATAATACAAAGAAAAATAATAATGATATTTATTTTCATTAATTATAAGAATGTTATATGGGAAAATTTTATATTTTTATGTGTTTTAATTATTTCAAGGTGAGTGGGGTGTAGGAAAATGAGGTGTTGTTTACAACTTCTATTCCATGGGGAGCAGGTCACATAGCAAGACGAATGTCACAACTTGATAATGACTTTGTTAAAGTTCAAGTGATCCCACTCCATAAGGTTGTGAAGGAGGATGTTGTCCTTTTGAAAATTGACACCGAAGGTTATGAAAAAGATGTTATAGAAGGCTCAGAACAATTGTTCAAAAACCATGTTGTACACAATGTTATTATTGAGGTGAAAAACTTCAATGACCCAGACAAGAGAAATCTTATGCACCACTTGAAAGAAATAGGTCATTTCACCCATGTTTATAGCTACCATGATTCCTATGATTATGATCGAATTAGTTTGGAATTTGAAGATTTGAAGCCTCGCTTTTTGGATGTTACAGAAATTATCGATAACAAAAAGTACCATGAAATTGTACCTTATGAAGACTTGTGGTTTTGCAAACAACCCATTTCTTTCTAGACATATTTAACATTGGTTATAACAAATGGTTATAACATAATAACATTTTATTTGAAAAGAAGGAAAAACCTTCCAAATTGTCAAATTTTTACGATAAATTTCAATTGGATATAGAGGGATGCTTATACATTTTTATTATCATGTAAAGTTTATGATCAAATTCAACTAAGTTTTCTTTTAAGTTGTTGTTACTTTGTTTATTTCACAAAATTGTGGAAGACAAAACCATACATGCATAAACACAATGCTTGCAAGAAAATTCATTGCACTAAAAAACATTAACACAAATATAAATTAACATTGGTTAGGTTGCAAATCATTACATGTTTATTTTACCATTGGGCCATGCCAAAATGTTACTTTTAGTATAACAAACCCAATTTTATGAAGTGAAGTACCTAGTTAATGATGTTTAGTTGAGAAATTAGGTTTGTCTTCTTCTTTTTTAATAGTTTCAAAAATCACATATCTTAAGAAGAAATTTCATGCACTTGGTCATTCCTAGGGTAACAAAAATCGAACAATTAATAAAAGCTTGTACAAAGATGTAATTAATCATTGTTCAAAAACACCATAACACAATAAAAAAAGAGGTATGTAAAAATATGCAATTAAACAATTAGTTTATTGTTTATAGTTATTATAGTTTGACAACAAGCAAAACCAATATTTAGTGAAAAAAAATGGTTTGTGATAAATTACATTGTCTTCCAACCATTGTGCAAAGTATCTTACACAAATGCATTCCAAAAAATGCAGTCAAAGTAGATTAATACATCAAACTTGTATGACATTTAATGATTGATTTCATCATAACCACTCCCAAGTAGATTATGCAAGATTTCTAAACCATGCACCAAGATGTACACATTCCAACAATAAATATTTTGTGCAATTATCCATTGTTGCACAGCATACTAGAAGGCATGAAAGAGTGTAAATAAATTATGCCCCTCCATTAACCATGCAACAAACTACCTTTGCACCAAATAAAGAGAATTGGCCATGGCATAGTTTTTAATATAAGTTTTGTAACATGCGGTAGTTTTAGCCATAGTTCATTAGTCCTATTAGAGTTGGAAAAAAAATCCACAAGGATAGGCCAATGTATGCATAAATATCCCTTTCCATTAAGATTGCAGTGGAATTTTCGCTATGGGTCCCAACGCACCTTGAACATCACAAGTTGGTTGGCATATACAAACCCATGATGACAAATCATTCTCCAAAACATATTTCTATTATCTAAATTTATCTAAGGTTAATTGTTTTCAAGTGGTCCATATATGTGCATGTATATATGTATGTATGTATGTATGTATGTATGTATGCATAATCTATGGATTTAGTTTATGGCTTCAAGCAAGTCAATTTTGTATACATGTAATCTTGTAATTTAGATAATAATTATTCAAAATTATTATTATTTCAATACACATTTTCACAAAATAACATGAAAAGGCACAATACCATGTGTATTTGCATGTCCATGTAAATGGTTAAGGGAAAGGACAAGGTAGTTTTTAGGTATGTTTCATTTAATCTTGTGCAATTAATGACCATTTCAAATGTCAAAGCTTTTGGCAATTCAAAGCTTTGATAATTTGATGCCATTGTAAATGAAATTTGGAAAGTAACATTGATCACTTACAATATTGAAACTACAACTTGGACAATGCATCATGTTTTTTTGTCTTTATATTTTAATTGAAATACATAATATTTAATTGTCCACGCATTTTTAATTTCTTGAAGGTAAAAGTGAAACATGACATTTGTTAAGAAATTTGAAAATAATCATTTAAGTAAAAACATTAAATTAAAATGAAAAAAAATGATGATAAGAATGCATATTAATTTTCCATAGATTCACAAGGTAGTTGAATGTGTGGTGATCACATGAATATGTGGAGTTGTTGTTGGTTGGTTATTTTAGAATAATTATTGTGCTAAAATTGATAGAATATGTTGTGTATTATGCTAATACTAATGTCTCTTTGCTTACAAAGGTATAGATCAACAATGTCCTTCTTTATTGTGCTTAAAACATGAATCATAACAACACTTCAAAATAACCACAACATATTTTGTTGTAAATAACAATATATGTGATTTTTTGACCATAAAATTTGATTTTGTTATTTCCTACATATGTTTAAGGTGTGTTAAGAATATATAAAACATAAAATAGTATATAATAATAATAATCTTATTATTATTATTTTGACTTTACATTATATAACCTTGGATTAATCCAAAGTTTTTTCCTTAGCCACAAGGTTCTAGTGGTTTCAAGTGGCCCATATATATGTGAGTATATATATGTATGTATATATGAATTCCCCCCAAAAAAAATCAAAAAATGTTCAAAAAATAACATGTAAAAACACATTAACACTAGAACCCTGTGATTGGGGCAAAAACATTGGATTAATTGAAGGTTATCTAATGCCAATTCAAGAATCCCACAATTAAAAATAACGATTCATTTTCATTTTATTTTCCTTTGATTTTTTAATTAAAAAACCATATATTTGTATAGGGTGTAATGATGATGCAAACATTGTATCAAACAATGTTTTTTCAATTTTTTTAATAATTGAAAATTTCAACTAATACAATTATGGTGAATAAATTTGTATTCACATAATAATTATTGATGATGATGTAGTGAAGAATGTTGGTGTTTGTTTAAATTCAAATTCCAAAGCTCAAAATGTTCTTTATGTGAAGTGCAATTATAAAAGGGTAATTGCTGTAATATTGATTTGTTGATATTTTTGGGCCTCTTTCTATTTTATACATAGATGATGACATAAGAGATCAAAAGCTTATATTGCATGTGTTGGAAGATGGTCTTTGAATTTAATATAATTAATGTCATGAGAGACAAATGCTATTAACGTGCACAATGTAATGTGTGTGTAAATTAGGAAAGATGTAGTAAAGGCATGCAATGGTCTTGAACATGTCAAGGTTAATTACCTTTTTTCCCTTCCAAGCATAAAGTGATTTAGGTTTTCCAACAACATGTTCATGATGAACTCAACTTTTACAATTGGATTTTTCTTGCTAGTTAGTGTCAAGTTGGAGTCCTCATCAACTTTGTCTTGTTCGAGGATCTTGTTAAATTATCTTATGCAGAATTGCATGTAATTGTTTTTTTTTACAAGTGTTAAATTTCATATTTGACATGGAATTTTGTTGTCCCAATGAATTACTAGGAGAACTCACAAAATGCATAGGATTTATAGAATCATTGTACATTTTTCAAGACAAAAGAGGTTAGATATAAGTAGTAGGATGGTTAGATTGAAATTTTTGGCATAGTATTTTGTGTGTTGGGGGCATTCCTCATGTCTATATACAAGGGCCCCATCATATTTAAAGGTTTAGTATCAAAAGCAACTCCACCAAACTTTATGTTGCTAAGTAAACTTTTTTGGGGGACCTCATTATGGGGCTTGAAGGGTGGGGTATTGATAAATGGACCTTTGGTTTGTCTCATCAATCAATCTCTCACTATTGGCATCAAAATTTACTTAAAGGTAATTTTCTTTCTCATTGCAAAATGAATAGTTATCTACAATTGGAAGGACTCCATTGTTTTGCAAGATTTTAATAAATAAATTTAATGATTTTGAGTAGAATTATGGTTTTAATTCAAATCAACAAGGGGATACGTGGTGATTTTTTGCACACCAAAGTGATCATGTTAAGTCCAAAGTTAGGACATGAATATTGACAATAAAGTCATATAATGGGTAATTATTTTTGAGCAAGAAAGGTGAAGTCACATTTTAGGGCCAAATTGCACGAATCTTTATATATCATGTTTGCATCAAGAGTGGGTGCATGGATACAAACTGAGTAGTACATCTACATTCCATGTACCCTAAGAAGCTCATAGAACTTTATGGAAACCCATTTCACACTACAATCTGTAGAAGGAGTTCAGAAAAGGTAGATGATTTCACATGCCATGGAACACTATCTAGATTGCAACTATTTCCTAAAGCCAAAGGCAAAGTCTAAGGATTATTGACATTTGATCCTGCATAAGTGTTCAATCAATAATTTGAAAACAATGCATCCAACAAAAGACCTTTGTAGTCATTAAGGACCATAAACACATAATAATAAATGCAAATAGTCCTCTTATACATCTATTCCACTAATGTTTATTCACTATTGAGAGTGGAAGAAATCAAGGAGTTCCATGTTTGTAAAATTGAAGATTATAGTTGATTTGCTGTAAATCCATCTATAGCCTTAAAACAATCAACACCTAACCTTCACTTAACTATCAATGAGAAAGTTATATTTTGAAAATCACAAAAACATTGACCTAGAATCAAACCCAAATTTGACACTGAAAACTATGCATGCATGAAACAAGATGTGGAGCTCATAAGCTTATGCTTTCTCATTTCATATGTTGGATGCAATTGGGACTAAATAATTGTCAAGGTTGCTTGTAACATCTTCAACTAAACAATTTTGTTATACATGTCTAAGTGTTGTAGTAGCCACAAAAAAATTGAGTGAATCACCATAGATGGTCATTAAGCTACAAGCGAAATGCAATTGTTTGATGCACATTGCATTCTAATCATAATGTAAGTACCATGTAGCTCAAAAAAATGACAAACGCGTGTCATGAGTAATCTTGGATAGTGGATGTTAATGTTTATTAAATTCACATAATCAATCATTATCACTAGAGGTGTTACATTCATTTCAATCACAAAGAAGATCAAAAGAGAAGTCTATTGTTGATACACTAGACATAGTTTTTCAAAGTAAAATTCATGGGGTACTTGAAACCAACCATCATTACATTTTTCTTTCCAAAGATAGAAAACAAAGTTTTTGGTTCCCCAATAGTCAAAGAATCTAGAACCCTCCATGCATAAAGATTCTTTAGAAAATCTACTTATCAACCATCACAGTCACCTAAAGCTTGGAGCAAGCAAAAAACAATAGTCATCATGTGGATGATCTTATAGGTCTTTTTCTTTGTAAATCATGCATTGCATGTTTCTCAACACACATTGAAACATTCCAATTTCTTCTTAATTTTGCAAAATAGACTCTCTTGTGAATTGGAATAGGAAAAAGCTTTGAAAGTAAAGGAGTTTCTTGAATTGGGGATGAGAATTTTCTGAAAGAATGTCAAGGAGGATTTGACAAAATGAAAGGGGGATTGATTCTTCTTCATACATGTTGTAGTGTGAATGTCTCAAGACCATCCACATTGAACATAAGCTCCCCCATGATGAAACAAAATGCCCTAAACAATGATATTAATCAATTAATCAAAACATCAAAAGGATTGATTGACATGAAGTCTTCTAACTTTCCACAATTGATAATTGTTGTACAAATGGAAAATGCTCTGTAAGGTTTTCTAACTTCTCTCTCTCTCCCCCACAAAAATTTTATTTATAATTGACACAAATCCTTGCTTGAACATGCAATTCTAAAGCTCTTTTCAACAATCTTTTGTGCTAGTAATAATAAAGCAAGATCATGGGAAAGAGAGATGTTAGAGATTTCTAGCAGGTCTATTTAGCAACCATGGCCCCTTGTATTTTATGGGTACAAAGAAACATTTCTCCAAACTGGGACTGCCGTGTCACATCACTAAAATTCATAGTGAGTAAGTCATTCATGTCTGAATGTTTGCAATCACTTACCATAATGCACCTGCCATGAGATCTCGAAGAGAATGAGAGAGGAAAATGGTAGATGGATTGAGATGCATGAGCAGGCACTTAAGAACCTTCTATTGTTTTGAGAGCGTATGTACAGCAAGAGTCACAAATAAAAACTTTGAAGGCACAAGAGGCATCCAGTCCAAAAAGCAGAAATTTTGCAGTGACATTGAGTTATGTTGATCCCCCCCTAACAGGCAGCTGTGGAGAAGAATGCAAAGGAGATCAAGGATCAGGTGACAAACAACAATGTGGTTTTGTTGGGTCATTCCAAGGGAGGGGTAGATGCAGCAGCAGCCTGTTCCATGTTTTGGCATGAGTTGAAGGACAAAGTGGTGGGACTTGTGTTGGTGCAAAGCTCCTATGGTGGAAGCCCCATTGCATCTGACATATTGCATGAAGGTCAAATTGCAAATGTTGAGACCCGGCTCATTTTGGAGGTGCTACTCTGCAAAATCATCAAGGTATAGTGGATCTCTCCATCTTCATGGGGTCAGAATCTGATTCTTTATTCTCTCTGCAATCTCAATATATTAGAAGTTTGGGACAAAAGCAATTTTGTGTGGTAGCCTAGTATTGACAGCTCTCCCCTATAACCATTGTGCACATTGAAAAAATGTGGAAGAACCATATGCATTTTGCTTGATTTAACCTTGTGGTTGCAGATCTTTGGATTGATGGTCGAATAGTGAGCAGAAGAGAGCCATAGACTTCGTGTGAATTTGATCCGTAGTAGTTTGGTTCAAGATACATTTGCTTATCTCCAGCTCATTTGTTATGGCATAGTTGTGCAATGAGATTTTAAGGCATTGGAAGATTTGACGAATGAGAAGCATCGAGAGTTGCTGGACATGTATTCATTACCCACAGATATTCCTATTATCTCATTTCACACAGAGGCAAGCCAAACACCAAGGGCTATCTCCACTATGTTTCACATTGCCCATGCAGAACTTCCATGGTTGCCAGGAACGACTAGAGGGGAAGACTCTTCTCAAGGTACCCCAAAACTCCATGTGGCGATCCCTTCATCTGCTGCCATGCCCATCTGTGCTCTGCACCCAAAACTCAGGTATGGGGAAATGAGTGATGGGCTTGTGACACGGAAAGATGTTGAAGTTCCAGGTTCGATTATTGTGAAGCCTGATAGAAAATTGGATCATGTTTGGATGGTGTACTCACCATCAAGGAAGGGGCCCAATGCGCTTGATACAGCCCAGATGTGTGAGGCTCTTCTTACATTGCTTTTGAACCATGAGAGATGGAGGAGAGACAATATCATAGTAACCCCAAAAGTG
The DNA here is from genome assembly GCA_963921925.1 of Sphagnum tenellum. Classification (NCBI taxonomy): domain Eukaryota; kingdom Viridiplantae; phylum Streptophyta; class Sphagnopsida; order Sphagnales; family Sphagnaceae; genus Sphagnum; species Sphagnum tenellum. The sequence goes on from OY998155.1 coordinate 14,887,153, forward strand.
GAAGTTAGTTTGCAAGAGGCCAAGGCAATTTCAACCCAGGATGGGAATAATGTAGTAGCTGGTGAAGCTTCAAATCTATAGATTTCTTCCCCATAACATCTTACTACAAAAGCAACAACTAGTTTCCTAGAGGAAGGAAGCAGCTTAGCACCTTCCACGAAGATCTGGATGGGGAGAGCCATCGAGATCATGGTAACACTTTTTCTTCTGACACTCCACATTGTGAATCAGATATGGTTCTAAGGGAAATTGTATCTATTGTTGTCAATTCTCAGACCATTGCAATCTCCGATGCTCCTTCAATTAGCAGCATAGCTGGATTATTCCTTCGATTAACAACATCTGACATGCCTTAGGTCTCGGTAGGGAGAGGTGGTTAAAAAAAATGCACAGTTCCACCATGAACTATAGCTTTAGTGTACATCATGTTCAATCCTCAATGATCAAGGTTTCTACTTGGCATTTCGTGTCAAACACAAGATTCTTACTTAAATTGAATGTAGCCCATTTATACAATTCATTTCATTTTACTGACTCTCAATGCTTCATTCACAAGCAGATTGTGGGAGGTTGATAGGAAGCCCTCCTTGAGTAGTAGGAGGGACCTTGGGGCTATGTACAAAGCGTAAACCCATCAAATAATCTTTGTGATTTTCATAATTATTAGCCCTACCAATCTCATTCCTTACCTACCCATGACCTACAATGGATATGACACAAATGTAGGAACATTTAAATAGATTTAGAGTTGTTTAATTTAATCTTTTAGGTTTAAAAATGTTTCTTTCGTGTAATTGTTTCCAAAGTACATGTTTATTTTTTTCATTTTGTGCAAAATTCACTTTGAAAATCATAAATCATAGGTAGTTTATCATCCATAACTCATAGAAGTGTGGGAGCACAACTTCACATGCATTAATTAGCATATGAATACCTATGTGGGAAGGTGTGAAGTCTAAAATAGGGCGACAATGTCAAGTTTCAACAAACTATCACCAAAATTGAAATGTTGATCCATTATGGTTTGGGCTATAAAGATGGAAATGTGATTTTGTAAAATCATTGTGGATCACAAAATGATAAATTAAACATATGCTCATAATGAGGAAACTTTTCAGCAAGTAGATAAAATTAATATGTTTTAGGCTACATATTGCATAATACTAAGGTTAGTTTGACAACAATTAAATTGTTTGTGAATTATTTTAAATTTCTTACGAATACCCAACAATTGAGTTCAAAGTTCTACATATTGTTTTTTGGAACTTAGAAGTTGTTATATACATTGATTTTTTGGAATATGATAGTTTGGCCTTTTGAAAATGGTGCCTAACACAATGTTAATTACTATTAGTTTACGGATGTGAAAGTTGGTTTGGGTGGGAGCTTTGTAGTTGGTATGATCTAGGATTGAACCTAAGGTTATAAAAAACATCCAAAGGCTTTGGAATAACATCGTACTCAATGTAAGTTGAGTATTAAAATAATTTTAAATTGGGTGTTAATTTGAGTTTTTTGAAAATTCATCAATTATTTGACAATGGACTATTGAATTGGCCCAACTATTATGAGTCGCATGATCATTTTACATCAACATGTGAATTGTGTAGCTTGAAGATTAATGATTTTGATTTAGACATGTTAATTAGGTTTTGAAAACTTATTGAAAGGTTATTAAACCAAGCTCAAAAGTTTTCAAAACATTTGATGAATTATATGTATCTATGCATCAATTGACTAATGCATCTCAAGGCAATTATCATAAAATGAAATAAACAAATAAATAATCACAAATGGTAAATGATAATTTGGTTCCACAAATATGGTTTATCTGAATGGAAAACATGAAAAATATTATTTAAATTTTTGATGGATTGATGGTTATGGCATTTGGATAACATGAACCTTGATTTTTCCCTTCTTGCAATTATCATGGACATCTCGTGGTCTGAACAAACCTAGAAGCAAAAAGGCAAAGGTGGTAAAGCCTTGATGTTAAGCATATGGAGGGTGATGATTCCAATTTAACCAAGGGTAAAACCAAGGCTATGGTCATTCATATGTTTCATTCATCTTATGAAAATTAGCCATTCTAATTACTTTTCATTCCAAGTTAGGTTATTGAGTTGTGATTATTAAAAAATAAAACAAGTTAGATCAATAAAACTTGTAATTACTTGTGTCCATTTTTTATAACTAACTTTTAGAGTTTGCATTTGGAAATTAGAATGGACATGATGACTATTACCATAATGTTAATGCCACATTTTTTTTAATATCACATTTAAGCTTTATGACTTGAATTTACTTCAAGAAGGTGAAAATCATTTAAAAGAAGAATTTACCTTTCCAAAAACACCATAAACTGTAAATATCATGGTTGTTAGATCTTTTCCCTTTCTTTTCTTTATTAAAAGTGAGTCCACACATACAAGCATCTTAGTGTTATCTTAGAGGTTTGATAAAGACTATACCTTTTGTCCACATTTATTGAAGTATGTACTATGTACCTCTAAATCTTATGTGGCATTAATTTGAGGTGGTGTTTGGAGTTAAGTCATATTTAACATAAGTAACAAAAAATTATGTGTAAAACCAAATATTGTGAAAACATAGATTTCAACATGCATAGCATAGAAGTACATAACAATGTTGTCTAATTGTTATTTTTCAAATGAACTTTCAATGTTAATTCCAATCTTTAATTTTTTTTTTGAAAAACCCCCACTTCTAGTTCAAGGATATGTGTGTGTGTGTGTGTGTGTGTGTGTGTGTGTTTTATAACCTATAGTCTAATTGTAAACCTAGTTTTTCACATTTTCAAAACTCATGATTTTTGGTTCTTCCTAAAAAATTCCTTGGCACACTACAGTTCCAAATTGAATCTAGTTTTACTTACACACGCATAGTCCAAAATCAATTTTTTAAAGTTACATGCATTCCACAACCACTAAAAACGACAGCCTTTATCAATTACATGGCTAAAAGAAAAAGGAAAAACTTGCATATTCATGTTGCAATCCAAAAATAACTTCCCCATTCCTAATGCCAATCCCCCATGCCACTTCAAATTTATTATTAAAAAGTATAATTGGATGATTTCTTTTACACTAACAACATTTGTAACCCTAACCAAAAAAAATAAATGAAAAAAAATAAAAATAAAATTTTGAAACAATGAAAAATTGGACCTTCAACAAAAACCAATATAGGGTTTGGTTTTGGTTTGAAGTCCAATTTTGGGGTCAAAAAGTTTTTTGAAATAAAAAATTGAACCAATGGTTTGAATACTTAGAAATTAAAAAATTGTTAATTTTCACACACCCAAGCATATAATCAAAAACAACATTGGTATATAACCCTTCTTGAAGTGGGGTGTCATTTCAACAATTTACAATTTACGTATAGGTGCTTCAAAATGCACCTGTATTGCATAGCTTCACATATGCACCTCACTCTCACATGCCCTATACTTTTGAACACAACTATTATTAATTTAAAAATGTTATTCATGTTCGTATGATGAATGTCAAGAACAAATAATGGCATGTCAATCAAAGGACGTGATTCCCACATTTTATGGAACAATTCAATTAACAACACAATCAACCCCATTGTTAAAGTTAATTATTGATAATCCATCATAGAAATAGAATTGTAGAAAGCCTAAAAAGGAGCCATAAATCAAGTAAGAACGATCAAAAAACATGAGATGATTACAATATGAATAATCAAATTGTTTCAAGACAAATGTTGAATATTACAATAACAAGAGACAATTAGTAAATGTGACCAAAAAAATGAAATCAAAAGAGAGATTAATATGCAACAATGAAACAAATGTGTGTCATCTTGCCATTTTTTTTAAAATTTAAGAATTAGGCCATTAGGTTAACATAATTTCTTTTTATTATTATGGAATAACAAGTTATGTAATGTATGTTTGAAACAAAATTGTCATGATTAATTTGAGTAATTAATTGTTGGCATTTAAGAATTTTTGGTAACCAATCACTGAATTAGTTGACCTAATTGAACAATTTAATTAACTTTGTTATGCAAGCATAGGTTTTTAAATTATAAATATTTAATTGGGAAAGGTCAATTTTCGTCATCTTTTTTTTGCTCATTTTCTTGTTGTACGATTGAACATCTATGGTTGGAATGATTTGTATAATAATATTTTATTGGAGTTGGGGTTTTTTTTAATTGTCAAAATTTCAAAAATTTGGTTTAAATGCAAGAATTTTGAATTAGCCAATATTGAAATATTTGGATACACCTAAGGGTTATAAGCCATGGTCACTTGCATGTTCTTCATCTATTTTTCTTCATCGTTGTAATTGTACATGTTGGTAATATGACCTTGAATTATGGCAAAAATTGGGATAATATCAAGAATGTTATTTTGTGAACAATAATAATAACAACTTTCAAATTTTTAAAAATAAAAATTAGACATGTGTCATCTTATGTTGATTCCTCGTTTGACTTATAGCTACAAGAAGTTTTTGAAAATTTAATGGGACGGGGCTATTATAAAAGAATTTGTCGCAACCCCTTAAAGAAATGTTGTTTTAGACATTTTAAACTATTTTAAATGGACAACAAACATTTGTAGTTGTCTTGACCACATAAACTTTGTAGTTGTTTTGATTTTTGACAACATGAATCTAAGTATGATATCAATAAGGAGTTTGTAATTTTGAAACATCACTTAGATCTTATGTTGGTTTTGTTAACAAATGCATTGTCCATAATCTTGAAATCAATTTAGAATGACTCACTTGTGTATAAATAAGGGAGTAGATTCATCTTTGGAACACATTTCATTTGACACATTGTTCCAACTTGTGTTAAGGGGAAAACCAAGACATGTAAGGGGTGTGTCAAATTTGAAAGGATTTTCAATCATGATTAAAAAATATGTGTTTTGCAACTAAATTTTAGTAGTAATTTTGAGTTGTAATCACCACTTGCAACTCAACATATTTCTATAGCTTGAGTGTTATTGGATGAGTTGTAAGAGTTGCAATGGCATAACTCATTGTATGTGAAATTATATACATATGCAACTTGTGCAATTGTGTTGCAGCTAGATCATTATAACTATTGTGCCATTACATTGTAACTATTTTGTCATTATGTTATAACTAGTATTATGTAACTACATAGACAACAATGTGCTAAAATGGTGCTAATGTGTTAATAAATCATCACTGGACAGTTGGCAATTTTAAGATTATTGTGATATTTAATATTTATATTAATTTAATTTAGACCATTCAACTTAAGGTTGATAAGATGTTGATATGTGATGTTTAAGTCAATAGGTAGGTAGCTCTAAAATAGGTAGGCATTATTACTTACATTTATTTGATTATGTGGATAGGTAGTTAGGCCTAAATAAATAGGAAGGTAGGCTTAAGTTAGTTAGGTATATCATTTGAGATAATCCTATTTTATTTGGGTTTAACATTTAGGACCAAACTTTCCTTTTTTCATTTATTCCAAATGTTGTTTTTAAAAATATTCCCAATGCATTTACTTATATACTTTACAAAATTGAAAAATAGGACAAATAATATGAGATAAAAAAATTAGTTGCATCTTAGTTGTAACTTACTTGCAATTCATTGTAACCATTACAAAACATGTTAGTGAGTAAACACATAAACTCTCTAAGGATTTCCTTTTGTTTCTAAACTTTCAAGTGCAAAAAGTTTTTTCAACTTTGACTTGGCACACCCACAACCATTTAGAGTCTTCAAAAAAGACATAAAATGAAATATATATGGTTGATAAAATTAAATAGTGTCAATATTTGGTCATCAACCTAATTCACATTTTAAGATTCAACACATTTGTTTTTCATGGATTTTGTATATTTTTAAACCTTTGGAGCTAAAAAAAATAATGTAGATTCTAACTTGGTGTACCCATAACACTTTAGATTGCTAAAAATGAACAAGAAAGAAGGAAGCTATGAGGTTTAAAAATAGAAGGTCATTTTAAAAAAAAAACACATTATGTGATTTTTGACATGTTTTGTGTTTCTTTTATGTTGTTCTTTGCTTTTGGAGTTGAAACATAAAATGTATAGCTTACTTTAGTTGTCCCCTGATGTTTTACATCACTCAAAATAAATAATAAATAATAAAAGTCCAAAATTGTTTAGTCTACCCTAACATAATTTATCTACTATGTATACTAAATATTATAATTCATAATAGTTAACAAATAATAATAATAATAATAATAACATAATACCTTAATTTAGTTATTAAGTATTAACTTTTAACTATGCCAGGCTAAGTTATGGTAGCCAAACCTGAAAAAATAACAACAAAACTATTATTATTATTATAATTGTAACTAGTAGTTGGGTAGTTTACAAAGATCCAATATATAAGTAATTGTAAAATAGTTGCAAGGAAGTTGTTAATCCATTTATTTTAGTTGCATTATAATTGTTATATATGACTTTTGTGCAACTTGTTACAAAGTCAAACATGGTTGACCAAAACTATATATATGACATGTATATTCATCTTTGTATGGGTTCATTTTGGCAAAATATACAACTATAATAAAACTTCACAAATTTCTAATGTGACATTTAAAAAAAAATTCATATTTCCATGGGACATTTGCAATGTAATTACAAATTAGTCATTTGAAAGCTTTAGTTGCAATGTAGTGAGGTTTCCATGGACAAAAAATTTCATAATGAATGTCAATTTTTCTTTTCAATTATAGAAATGAATGTGCAAAAATAAAGCTAAAATCAATCTATATTTGCAAGATACTTGACACATTTTCCATTGCTTGTTCTTAACATGCATGTATTATGTGCTAGCATGTAGGTATAATTCAAATACTTTTGAGCCTTGTAAATGTGTGTGTCCCACAACAAATGATTGCTTCAAACTCATCATCAACATCTTTGTTGATAGAGAAGAGAATGACAATGTGTTCTAGCAAAATGTTAGTTTATGTTTTGGGGTTTGTTTATATTCGGCAAATGAAGTTTCAAGACTATATCTAGGACTTGAAGCATTGGAAGTTGAAGCATGAATATTCTACAACTATCAAAATTTGTTTATGGGTGAAAGTGTAAAACTTTGGTTATGCATGTGAGGGGATAAATGGTGATGCAAAGCAAAGGTTGAATGTGTCATGATATGATGATGAATAGCAATAACTATTGGAGCAATATGTCCCCAAACAAAGTGTGAACATTTTTTCACTCCATCACAAAACCTTGACAAAAATTATGTGGCAAGAGGAGATAAGAGCCCATAAAAAAATTATGCATGTGTGAAAGTCCATGGTGTTATCATGCAAATGTTATCAAACAACTTAGAAAACAACTCATTCATAAATTAAACTTGCTTCCAACATTAACCAATGTAAGAAATGAAAGGAAATGCCAATTAATTAAACCAAATTCAATTCAATAAGAACAAATAGGGGCTTTGGTGTGAGGCATGTACAAGGACACAATGCATCAAGTTCCTTGAATGCACTTTAATTAGACCCACTTTCTTTGTTAAATAGTTATATAATTTAATTCTAAGAAAAAGAAGAAGAAAATGTATCGAAATTTATGATTCAAAAATCATCAAACATTACCAAAATTCTCATCAATATTACCAAATAATATTAAATCAAATGTTACAAAATTATAATATATATATTTCATATGTTAACACAATTTATGATTATTTTGAAAAACAAAAAAATGAATAATGATGTACAAATGTCATTGTAACGATTAAGCAAAATGAGGTGAACCCTTTTATTTCAAATGCCTTGTGCATGGAAAAATTGAATCAATTTAGCTCTTGATATGTTCGTAAAGTCTTTGATTGACTTGCAATTATGAAACCATTACGTTCTGGAATATGTCAAGTACAAGCAATTGTGCCAATTTTGTTGTGTCCCCAGAAATTTTGGCTTGCCCAAAAATTTCCTCACAAACACATTACTGAGCACAATCTCCTGTACCAGACACATTCCATTAAACATAATGGTTTTCATATGTGGCCTTTTCTGCCCATTTTGGGTCCTGTTACATGGCATAATGTACAGGTCTTCTTGGACCTTCATGATCTAACCGTTGTTCAGAATCCACATGCCCATTCTGTGCAGAATCCAAATGCCTATTCTGTACATTATGACTAGCTTGAAGTTGTAACAGAAAGAAACTCTAAATAATTAGGGTTAGGGTTAGGGTTAGGGTTCCTTGATGGGACTGACGAAGAGCGACAGAGCGAGTGTGGAAGAAGACTCGAGATTGCGTTTTGCGAAGTGTGCAAGGACTGACTGATTGCAAGAGAAATGAGCAGAGATTTCAATGACGTGCATGTCATTCCTGGCTCGTCGTTCCTCCTTTCTGCTGCTTTCCGCATCATCATCGTCATCAGCATCTTCTTCTTCTTCTTCTTCTGCTCCTGCTTCCCATAGTCTCTCCAGATGTTCCAACTTTCTGTATACCCGCCTTCCGACGACTCTCCCGCCTCTGTTGACAGCCATAGTAGCAATACCAATGGGTAGACGGCACCGCAGGGTGGAAGTCAGGGCTGATTCCGAAGTTGATTTCTTTCTAGACAACAATGGGCCGGCGGTGAAAGACGAGGAGCTGTTGACCAAGATGTGGCAAGCATTTGGAAGGTCGCAGGAAGCGGTGCCGTTGCTTGTGAAAAAAGTGATGGAGAATACCAAGAGTTTGGAACAGGAGTTCGGAGAGGAGCTCAAGTTTGGAGGTCCCCGGGGATCTCTTAAGGTACGTTGTAATGTCTTATTGATCGATTCATTTATCTGCAATGCAGGTAGCTTTTTTGTACAAAAAAAAAACACAGATTGTTGTTGATGGTAAATATGGGAATGCAAGGAGTTGTCTTTGTTCTTCAGGGACGGCCTGCTGTGGCAGAGAATCAGCGGCATCGGGCATTTTACCACACTCTATCGGATTCTGAGGCAAAACTGCAGTTCTTTGCTGCTCGCCAAGTTGCCTGTCGAATTCTTGGCAGCCATGGCTATCTTTGCCATGACGTGAGTTCTAGACTCTTATCTCCCAAAAATATACCTGAAAATTTCTGCTTGACGGTTTGTGAGAATTCTATGCATTGAATTTTGTGGGAAACAAATGATGAGATGCATATTCTGATGTGATGAAAACCTTGTGTGAATGGGAAAGAATCTGTCAATTGGTTTAGTTCTAATGGTTACTTTCTCAATGTGCTGTACAGTGTTGGCTGCCACTTCAGGACTGTATGTGTGCAGTCTTACCTGCAGGCTCCTCCCTTTGGCAGGGTGTCCAACTCTGGGTTTACATGCACCCTAAAGTAAGAGACCAAAAGACTCACCTGGCACAGACTAATTGGTGCAATTTCTTGATAAACACACAGCAGGAGATTTGTTCACATCATTCACCTGGCTGCACACAAAACATATAACATACGTGATGGAAAGGGTATGAGTGGTTAGTAGTGCAATTGTTGAGGTTCTGGGTTTAAGGTGTATGTTGCAGGAAATCTGTGCATGTTGTCAGCCTCTTGTTCTCTTAAGAATATTTTCTGACCAATGTCCATGGCAGGATTTTCTTCGGAAAAATAACACGGGCAAGCTCTTGTGGCAAGCACTGGGAAATGGGGCTCGACTGTGTATCTGTGGCATTGAACAACATGAAGATGTCATGTGGGCTGCCTTCCAGGAGGCAGGTTTGGTGCTCCTCTTAAACTGTCATAGACTGGTTCTGTAGCTAGTCAAACAGGTCTGCCATAATGTGTGTGAATACACATTGATGCTTACCCTCTTACCCTGATGCAACAGTTAGTTATTTTAAGGGCCAATTTGTTCTTGTAGACCTGTATCAAGCTGCTTGTTTGAAATACTGGGTTGGAAGGACAGAGGCTGAGAGTTGGGGTCATACATTTTGTTCCAATGTACATTCTTTATCCCTCTCTCTAGAAGTCATGAGCTATCCTCACCTTTTCATAACCTGTTTCCTGCTGTACCTCTGTTGTCCACTGTGGGTGTGGGATCTGTAGCTGCAAGGAGACAACAATTGATGACTCTTTCATTTGATATCCACAGGGAGGGATCTTGTCTGGTGTGTTTATCCTGTAAGTAATGGATTTGACTATGAGGTGAAATCAGTAACAATCCCTGAGGATTTTGCTGCATCAAACAAGGAGAAACAGAATGTAAGTTCTTGGACATGAATCTTGGAGATAGGTAGCATAAATCAGTAAATACTTTGTCAGGTCTTTGTGTAATGTTTAAACAATTCCATGCAGAGGTTCTGATGCTGAATATATCTTGATGTCTCCCAGGACTGTTGTACTCGGATATGTGTAGCTGTGTGTGTGACCAGAACAAACAAACAAACAAACAAACATGTGCACACCATGTTAGATGTGAAGTGAGCTATCTTTTTCCTTGGTGGGTACATGATAGGATAATCAAGCACATAAGCTACACTTCATTTTGATTGATGGAACCTGGAGCAACTCCAAAGCCATGGTCAGCCGTCTCCAGGTTGGTCTCTTTCTGTCTCCTGTTGTATGGTATGCATACACTGGGCAGGATAGTGCATTTTAGAGCTGCCCTGACAGAGTTGGGTTCCAGTAGTGTTGCATCCAGGAATAGTAGCTGTTTCTACGTGCATGATGTCAACAAACTTGGGTGCACAGATGTAGAATGAAGGTTAGAGACTTGTAATGGTAACAGCAATTGAATGTATATCTTGATGTAGGACCGAGCTGGCCTTCTGTGGAATGGGAGAGAGATACCATGTCTTGCACTTTCACCAGATGCTCTATCAGCAATGCATGGTTTGCGGTGAGCCCTGCTTTATCTTGTTATTGTTTTATATAGGTATCTTGAAGCTCATGTAAGAGGAATGAGTCCAGGGGTTGGTTAATGCAAGGTCTGCAATTGTCTGAGGTGTCATTTATGAATAAACACAGACGTTCTTTCCCCTCAGCAATGATATATTTCTTTTTTTGGTTGGCAGGCCACAGCCTTCAATTGAAAGAACCTGCACAGCTGCTGCAGCTGCACAATTACTTCGGGAACTTCATGAATGCAATCCCCAAGCGACTCATGGCCTGGACAAAACTGCAGATGCAATTGACAATTCAATAGAGTGTCTTTCTGATGCCTTAGTTGGTAGACGCCGCCGGGTAGGAAGACCTACTGTCCGTACCCGCAGACAGGAGCTACGGATACATTGATATGTGTTATAGCTTGATAATGAGGTTTTACATCTCATTGCGATTACTACATGAATGAATGGCTGTACATGAAGAGTAAATCTCATTCTTACTTTTGCCTTGATCAAGAAAAACTGTCTTGACATTCCTTTTGACATGAAAAGTTTTCTGGGTCACACAAGCTGTATTAGCCCCATGAGAAAACCTTGGTCTAGTAAGTGAGAATGGGTAAAGCAATGAGTTCTGGAATACCATTGAGAAATCCTGAACATGCATGCTGACAGACTTACTGACTGCTGACAGAACTTTGTTATAGCAGTGTCCACTGGACACCCATAAATATTTGGAACCTTGTAGAGATTTCGTCACCTTTTGGTGTACAAATAGTCAGAGAACAACATTGAATACTAAGTGCAAAAAAGGTATTTTGTTTAAAGTCTCAATTCCTTAAAAGTTTGTGTTCGGTTCTGTTACAACTCTTGACATGTCCAGGCCCTGTCCACTAGAGTTTCCTGTAGCTACTGTGATGTTATGTTTGGCCTGCCATGAGAACGCATTTCATGCGAAAATGACACTTTTGGGGAATTTTGCACTTTGCATCCACTGAGTTTTGCCCTTTGTATACACCAAGTTCTTCTGCATGGGGGCATCCACCAAGTTATTTATTCTTGTACTCACCAAGTTCTGCAATTGGCATCCACCAAGTTATGCTCATTGTTGTATTCACAAGTTGTGTACTTCACATTCACAAAGCTCTGAGCTTGGCATCCACCGAGTCTTAACATTGGCAAGCAGCTCCCTCTAGAGCCGTCTCAAGCTGTATCATGGCACTACTAAAAGAACTGCTTCAAGGCTTGCAGGCTTTCTTCCAGAGAGATGACAACCCAGTTCTCTGAAGCTTGGGAGGAACCAGCAACCCTAAAGAGTGAACACATCGAAGAAGGCAAGCAGCAGTAGTGTGCACACACACAAGGGGCGCCACCGACCGAGCTTACACATGGCTGCTGCATGGAGGCGAGCGTTTTCGCTGCATCGCCTCCTTTTTACGCAGCAATCTGTTGTTGTGGTAAGTTCTAGTGTTGTGACGAAGTTCTCTCATGAGATCGCAAGCTGTAGGGGGACTTTGTATCGAGCTAGCTTCTTGCAAGAGTGTATGGGAAGCACAGAGAGAGAGAGATTGAGGGAGAGAGAGAAACTGGTGAGCGTAGCTATGCAAGAGAGCAAGTATCTAGTGATACAGGCTCGGTGTCTGATGGGTTGTCGTGAGTAGAAACTTGAATGGCAGCAAGTTTCTTCTCGGGGATATTCTCGCTCTAGATGGAGGTCTCCGTTTGATGCAGGCCAACCGACTCATGAATCGCACCCTGAGGTACTTGCTCTTTTTCTTTTGTGGTGTTGTTGCATGCGTGTTTGTGTGAAATTTTTTCTTTGAAAACTGTTGTTGTGAAGGTCGCGAGGCCGTTCTCTGGATCACGTTATATGAAATTGCCTAATGATCGATGGTCCGGTTTGGCTGCGGGGGCGAGGGATGGCTGCAGCTGCTCTCAGCTCAGGAGATTTTCCCGGGGATTTCTGTTTCAGATTTTGCACAAAGGAGGAAGGCCTTGAAGTCCTACCTGCCCACAGAGAGCATGGTCATTCTAGGATCAGCTACTGTGAAGCAGATGACAGAAGTGGTACCATACCCATTCCGACAAGATGCTGACTACCTGTATTTCACCGGTTGTCAGCAACCTGAGGGCCTTGCTGTGCTTGATGATCAGACTGAATTGTGCATGTTCATGCCCGAACATGATACTGAGGTACTGCAAACCATGTGGGGATGGTGAGGGAAAATTTCATGTTTCATGTTTGGCAAGTTGGAGTTAGTATATCAATCAACTGACTTCAGGGAATATCGATATCAATGCTCAGCATATCTCTTGTGAAATGAGCTCTCAGGCATAGAACATACAATCAAACTGCAGAAGAGGTTACGTGGTGGTTCCCTGTTGAACTTGTTTCAGACTCTTTTGGAATTTAAGGTTGCAGAGATAAGGGATCTGGATATTCCAATGTCATTCATTTTTTCCCCCACTAACTTTATGCAGTCATGCTCAACAACTGTTGGATGCTAGCTTAAATAAAAAGAAACATGGTTTTTGCAGACGGAGGCATGGGCTGGCCATACAGCAGGCACAGAGGAGGCTATCAGGGTTTTTGGAGCGGATTGCAGTTATCCACTGCAACTTCTTTCAGAGGTATCTCCTGTGCTCTTGCTTGTTGACTCATCACTTGTTTGAATTGATCATCAAGCCCTGTGAAAATCCACATATTTCTGCACATTTGCATTCAGCAAGAGAGTACAGGAGTTGAGTGTGTTGCTAATAGATAATTTTGACATGTTGCAGATTTTACCACAATTTATAGCACGAGCAAAGGCAATATATTGTGACCTTGGGTTCCTTAATCCAATTGTGCAAGAACTACCACAGTTTCAAGAGGCCATCCAGCAGGGTAAAGTGCGGAGTCTTAACAAGTATTCCCAGTTAGTGCGCTGGGTTAAATCATCTGCAGAACTTGAGCTTATGCGTCAGGCTGCAGCCATTACTAGCAAGGTTTGCTTAGGGTGTCACCCATCCTTTGTTTCCTTTTGCTCATACTGGCCATTGGTTTTGAGAAGCTCAAAATATTGTGGATGTGGATTAGGATTGATTGTTTAGACCTGGAAAATTGTGTTCCTTGCCTTCCATGACTCAATTATGCACTCTTGTTTCTCATGTCCAAGCAGTGGCATGCACAGTGCCCTTTGCAAATCTGAGAATATGTCTTCTAGCACAGAGGTTTTCCTGTCCTATTGCTGAGGGGATAGACAGCCTGAAAAATTCAGTGATGTGCAAACTGCCTGAAGAGGTGTGCTATGATGTGCTTGAGCAGGCTATGTTGCAGAGCATGAAGGTCTCTAGAGTGTACTGTCATGAACATTTGCTAGCAGCCACAGTGGAGTATGAGTGCAAGATAAGAGGAGCGCAGCGCATGGCGTAAGGATGACTGTCTCCTTTCTCTTGCCATTTGTAAATGTTTATGTGTGGAGTTGAAGTTCCTAATACCTGCTAAGACATTTTCAAGAGGTGGATAATGCCATCAGAAGCTTTTGTGAGGAACAAGGTTCCTCTTTTGCAAAAGGATAACAGCAGTGAAATAAAATATGGCATACATTGAGTTCAGACCAGCAGAGGGGTAATGGAATGCCTGATATATGGACAGCCTATTGAGTAGTTTTATCTTAGATGGGTCAGTGGATCACTAAGAAGCAAGACAGACTTTCTGAGTAGACTTATCTAGTCATAGAGGCAGCTGGTAAGGGAGAAAGTTTTCAATTGTGAACCAACCCATAGTCACTAGAGAACAGTTGGGGCAACTAAGTGAGATGTGACCAAGCCTGTGATGAAGAGATCTTTGTAGTTTTCTGATCGGTTTTTCTGACAATTTGGTGTCTGTATATTTTCTATCAACAGGTTCCCATCGGTTGTAGGTGGGGGAACAAATGGAAGCATTGTTCACTATTGTCGTAATGATAAGCTGGTACTTCCAATTTCCATCAAACAGTGTTGATCTTGTCTTGCAATTTGCTTAGTTTTGTACCACACCTTAGCACTTGGTGTATCTGTGCATGGAGTGGTCGTGTGATGAGTCATTTGCATTGAAAGGAGGGCCCTGTGTTCATGAGGACATTGCAAGCTGGTTCTGGAAATGTGCATACAACACTAAATTTTGACTACTGTTCGGTTTCAGTATCCAGTCAATCCTTAAATTTTTTCAGAGAGGTGGGTGAGTGCATTCTATGTATGGTGCTGATAGATTGTGTTGACTAGCATGGTTATGTTTCTGTGATTTTTGTTTCTCTCATGAATGTTTGATGTTGTTTTATGTATCCCAGCACCCTAATAAGAGTGATGTGAAAATTACTCTGACACCTGCACATCAACTTTGACCTTCCTGTTTCTGCTGGTCTAAGTTTGCCTGTTATGGGTGTTGGGTTGCAATAAGCAGATTGACGACAAATCTCTGGTGCTCATGGATGTGGGATGTGAGTTTCACGGGTATGTCAGTGACATGACTCGTACCTGGCCACCTTGTGGCATGTTCTCCCCTACACAGGTTTTCTTCATATCCCTACCACCCCCGGACTTTGCGGTTCTATATGTGGATTGTTGAGCATACCAATAAGGAGTATCATGCAGCTACTTAAGGTATAAAGAGAAGATTGTAGCTGTTATCTTCAGGAATGCTTTTCTAATTGTGCTCTAAATACTCCTAGAATGTGACATCAGTCTGGATTTGAATTGTTACCTCAGTTCTAAGTTGTTTCTGAAGGTCTTTGCACTCTAGATCAAGTAAAACAAAAGCTTCACTGCATACTTACAGACAGTCAGCTCATTAATCAACTTGTTTAGGTACACGATCACTTGCAGGATCAGCAGGTGCTGTCAAACATCAGTATGGTGGATCAGGCTACCATTTACTTTATCTAACCCAATGTGGAAGTGCTTTTTTTATGTAAATTCTTGTATACTATTAAAGGGAACTTTGAACATGTATTCCTCCTGTCGTTCTTGAATATGGACTGCTGATGCCATCTGTGGTGTGTTTTGTATCTGGGCGTTGGGTTCAGAGAGAAGTATATGAAGTTGTGCTAGATGTTATGAAGGAGTGTTTCAAGATGTGCAAGCCTGGTGTTACCCTATCCCAAATTCATCAGCATTCTGTAAGATAGTTATAACTATCTCTATTTGCTTTCTCTGCAGTGGTACCCATGTGAGGCAGATCTCACACAGGCATTGTCTCACATTGTCAGATGTTAATGGCACTCTTCAGGAAGTGTTCTATCTTCAGCTTCCTATGTGTCTGAACAAGGAGGAGAGTTGTCAAATTGTTTGGATGGTTTCATATGTGTGAATACATTGGTCTTTCACTAGGGGATTATTGAGGTTTTTCCCATATTTCACTGCTCCAAGGTATAGGTTTGTAGCCTAATCTGTAATTTGGAGCAATAAGTGGAAGCAATTGATGTGGGCTTTTGCAGGTTATGTTGCTCTGGCAAGGCCTTGTGCAACTGGGACTTGCACAAGGCAATTTTGATATACTTCACTTCTATGAATTTAACCGTACTCAAGTTGGTGAGTCTCTGTTGAGGCTCTCTCAGTGTTTGTCTTGCTCTGGCACCTGGCTTGAAAGTGCTTGTGGTTTTACCCCATTGCATCCATTACTGTTTCTTTTCTGCGCTTTCACTACTTTCATCCTTGGTCTCCATCTCTTGCTTCTGAAAATTAAGGGTTTGGTCTGTGGCCACCAGGCTAGAGCAAGCAATGGGTTATGGCCACACTTTCCTATAGCCTGGACAAGAGCATTACATACGTGCACATTGCACAAGAGGTTTGAGTTTCAGTACAATGTGATTCTGGTGGCAGGACATTACTTGGGTATGGATGTGCATGATTGTTCTACTGTCAGCCTGGATCTGCCTCTCAAGCCTGGTGTGGTAAGAAATCCTGTGCAAGGAGTCTTGTAGACCCACCTCTTCTGATTCTTTGTTTTCTCCTGTCAAACACTTGCAATGAAATTGTGAATTTTGGTAGAATGAAAAGTGTTTAGCTTTTGCATGAATTTCTGGAAGCAAATTATTCAGACATTGCCATTTCATAAGTACATTCACAATTGGTATCAGACTTCAACCTTTTTTGTGAACAGGTGATCACCATTGAACCAGGCTTGTACATTCCTGTCAAACCAGGCATTCCTGAAAGGTGTGGTTCCATTGATGGCCTTTTCAGAATAGCCTCACTGAGAAGAGTCTTCCATGTTTGTTTTCACCTAGGCTTGAAATTTGTGAGGGCCAGGCATGACATGGACTTTGCCTTGATCGCTGCATATTTGTGCAACTTGTTTGAGCAACTAGATACATATTGATACTGTGAAGGGGTGCTGCTGTAAATGCAGGTTCCAGGGTATGGGGATTAGGATTGAGGATGAAGTTTTGATCACAAGATCAGGACATGAGGTAAGTTCTGTTCCATGCAACACCCATCACATACAATCTTCACAGTAGGTCCTTGCACCACTTTCTGGAGAAAGCCTGGTTATGTCTGATGTAACTCTACTATTCAGAATTTTGGTTGCCTGGGGGACAGCCATGAGACATTTAGAGAGTACAAGGAGTTTATGTGAACAAAAGTTGAAAGTGATTTGAGTATGATGGTTGCTTGGAATCAGACTTAAAAGAATTGCAATGATGGTTGTTGCATGGGGCAGGTGCTAACAGCTTCAGTACCTAAAGAGATTGCAGAGATTGAGGCATGGTTAGGACAAAGCAAGTCAAATGATTCAACTCCTGTAAGAACATTTGTCTGTGAAAAACCAACTGAGTCATGAAGTGTAAGGTTAACAGGATAAAAGTGCTCTTTTACCCTAAAAGCAAAATGTTACTCCCTTTTATCTCTTTAGGACTGTTCCAAGTGTCAAATTTGTGTCCGAAGTCCTCCATTTTTCTTCACCAACATAATCAGTGAATGTGTTTGCCACCACATTCATGTGGGAGGTGTGTGGAAACTTCAGTGTGTTGTAGTAATGAACTCCAGAACAATGTGATAGCTATGTTAAACTTCACCAAGATTAGGAGGTCACAAAATCTATTTGAAGTTGACATGAAGTTCATTCAAGAACAAAAGAGCTAGAAGATTCTTTAATAGCTGCTTTTAGCATGAGCATTTGCAGTACCTATGTGACAAAGTCCAACACCAGCTGCACATGCTGTGTTCCTGTGAGATCTTTTGGGAGCTGATACAGCCAATTGCACAGATATAACTGAAGAGCTCTTCCTTCACTGTTTTTGGGGTTTTGTCAATGCTGTTGTTTTGGTGGCAACACTAGAAGTTGGGATTTGAGATCTATTTGTGACTTTCAGAAAATGTGTGTGATTGAAAACATTTGTGTTGATATCTTTCAGAATGCTATGACCCCTTCTTTGTCATAAAAACCTGGGTGTATTTTTCAGTGTAGTTGCAGGGTGCGGTAGAAGGTGTAATATTTGCTCTGAGGCATTTTGGAAAAATGAAAATGCCTGCAGAGACAGGCATTTTGTTGTTTGAAAGGCCTATCATTCTACCTGCTGCTGGGTATCACAGGAATTAAAAAAAAGAGAGCAGCACAGTGGTTTTTATGCCATGTAGAGTAGCCCTTGGGGGCGGGCTTTATGGAAATTGGGCCTGTGCTTTTACCCTACAAAAATCAACCCAAAAAAATGCAGCTCATGTTCTGCGGTGATGTGAGTATCAAAATCACTGAAGCAAAGGTGCACAGAAGGAACCTGCCAAAAAACCTTTGCAACAGATCTGTAGATTCAATCGGCAACCTGTACATGCTACTGTTTTGCACTTCCAAAACCAGAAAGAAAACCTTGTACGGTGGTGGTGGTGGCGCCGATCTGATCTTTGTCCCAAGAAAAATACAAGTTGCTGGAACAAAAAACCGCACCTGGAGACGCCGGGTATCGATCCCGGTACCTCTCGCATGCAAAGCGAGCGCTCTTCCATTTGAGCTACACCCCCGTTCACAGGTAAGATTTGATGGATTCTGGTCAATTCCAAATTTTAATTATACATTATTCCTCTCACAGTTGACTATTTCTATTCAATTAAATTTTAAAAAAAGAAGAAACAGTTCTTATATGTTTTTAGAAATTATTCTTCATTATTTTATGACAATGTCAAATTTAATTTGAATTAATATAAATATCATGGACACGAAAATGCAGTTGTTAATAGATAAATATATTTCCATATTCATGTTGATAATATGAAAAATGAGTGAAATGATTATAAAAAAATTAAAAATTAAATTCTTAAGAAAGAAGTGAGAATAGTTAGGCTTGGAAATGAGACAGTTGGGTCTAAATTGTTTTACTTAAGGACGTCTGTTAACTAACTGCAGCAGTTAACTAGAGTCAAATCTTTTAGGTTACTGCAGCTGCCACGTTGCCTGGGTCCGTAGGTTTACTTCCTTTCTACGGCAATTTCCTTGTTTCTCGTCGCTTCCAGAAGCTTTCTTCACTGTGAAGAGTGACGAGCGAGAGAGAGAAGTGAGTTCTGGAGATGTGTTCTTCGATTTGGGGTCAGAGTTTTTAGTTTAAGAGCCGCGTTTCAGTCTGATTCGGTTGATTTTCTTTTTTTCTTTTGGTTGCTGTTGCAGTTCACGGATTACAAGTCTCGGAAAGCGCAGAAGTAAGGTGAGTATTTTCCATCGTCTCGTTAGGGTTCAAAGTTTTATATCCTCATCATACGAAGTCGGGAGACTTGACGGTGCACATCTTCGGTGGCGAGACAGACGACAGAGTCATGGCGGAGCATTTGGCCTCCATCTTTGGCACTGAAAAAGATCGGGTGAACTGTCCTTTCTATTTCAAGATTGGGGCGTGCAGACATGGTGATCGATGCTCTCGGATGCATAACAGACCTACTATCAGTCCCACTTTATTGTTCTCCAACATGTACCAGAGGCCTGATATGGCCATATCTGGAACGGACCCTCATGCGCAGAACATGGACCCTCGAAGATTGCAAGAGCACTTTGAGGTCACCTTTTCTCCTTTACGACTTTTTTTTGTTTTTTAGTCTCAGTTATTTTGTAATCTGGATGTTGATATCCTCGATTCCTTTCCATCACTGTTTTCAGGTCTGAAGAGAGCTTTCGAAAATTATATGTTCGCACTGTTTAGCCTATTCGCTGTCTCTCGAACCTTACAAGTTTGAGTAGTACCTATGTGATTTCAACCTTTTATTGTATGACTGATTGTCAGAATAGCCTTGTGACATGTATAGGTTATGTATAGGTTATTACAGCCACCTGCTTTTGTGCATCATATGAAATCCAAGCAACTATGTTTTGACTCTTTTACTGAGGTGGTTGGCCTTCTGGTTTTGCAGGATTTTTATGAGGACTTGTTTGAAGAGCTCAGCAAGTATGGAGAACTTGAAAGCCTCAATGTGTGCGACAATCTGGCTGACCACATGGTATTTGAAAACCTATTCCCCATTGCTAAAGTGCTGAACTGTAGTTCAAGATGGCACTTTTTCATAGTTAAAGACTCAATGTCAAATTCTTTGGATCCTGAATATGTGTGAACATTGTTTGTGTTGAGTACCATTCCACTGCTGCTGTTGAATATCATGCTAAGTGCAACTTAGGCACTGCAACTTGTACATCAGGGCTCACTGGCAATAGTACCTTATTTCTGGATATGATCTCTGCTGCCAGCTCTTTTCTTAAGTGAGAATTCTCACTGGAAATAGTACCTTATCTCTGGATATGATTTCTGTTGCCAGCTCTTTTCTTAAGAGAGAATTCTCACTGGCAATAATACCTTACTTCTGGGTGATCTCTTTTCCCAGCTCTTTTCTTAAGTAAGAATTCTTACTTTCTGTATGGTTATTTTGTTCAGGTTGGGAATGTGTATGTTCTTTTCAAAGAGGAAGATCAGGCTGCAACAGCTTTGCGAGCCTTAACAGGCCGCTTCTATGCAGGTTTGTAACCTTACAAGTTAGGGTAGGATGTACAACTAATCTAGGTATTCTTTTAAGGGTTGACCTGCCACAACCTTTCTGTAAATCTGTTTTATGTTTTTGCTAGGACTACTGTTTGCTTTGGGTTGCTTCTGTGGCCATTTTCTAGAGCACTCTTTTCTTTTTCATTACAATCAGTAGTTTCTGCATTGGAATTGGATTTTTTGCCAACACTTTTTACTCAGATACGTATATTTGTTAAATTGTCATTTGATGTGCTGGACATAAATGGCTGACAGATTTTTTCCTTCTGTAACAGGAAGACCAATATTTGTGGACTTCTCACCTGTAACTGACTTCCGAGAGGCTACCTGTCGTCAGTATGAGGAAAATGTATGCAATCGTGGCGGCTACTGTAACTTCATGCATTTGAAGAAGATCAGTAGGTCAGTTTCTTGAACTCAGTATAAATCTTTGTGTCATGCTTTGTGTCAAATTTATAATTAGGGTTGCAATTGAAATGTTGGCTGCAACATAGTGCACTCCAGTACACTGACTGTTGTGATGTTCTGCTGAAAGGGGATATAATTTTCTTTGTATGGGATTTGCACTGGTTATGACACAGTGAGAAAGACCTTTACAGTTCAAGCCTTGTCAGCATAGATTGTGTTGCATATATTTTGTTATGGTCTTATGGGACTTCATCTTCACTGGTGTGGACCCTTATGAAGTTTCAGAAGGCATTTGTCCAGGATTGTGCATCACCACAGCACTGTGTCCTAAATGCAGACAAGATAAAGTCTCAGGGCCTTGCAAGATAATGCTGGGAAACATGTATGATTCCAGCTTGTGTGGCCCAATTCTGGACTATAGTGGTATGTGCATTGAATTGTTATGAGGGGATTCATCTGAATTATTGGTTTCCACAGGGATCTTCGAAAGAAGTTGTTTGGAACCTCCAAGCGGCATAGTCGGAGCCACAGCCCTAGTCAGAGTCGAAGCAGGAGCAGAAGTATAAGCCCACGTTACCGTGATTTGGATTACCACCACCGGGGTCATGATTACCGATATCGTGATGGATGGAGATACAACGGGAGGCATGATGAATATGATAGGGGGAGTTCTGGTCGCCATCAACGGAGATATAGCAGAAGCAGAAGTCCTACTGTGAGACGCAAAGAGTCTTCACGCAGGGAGGACAGTGTTGAAAGAAGAGCAAAAATAGAAAAATGGAACAGTGAGCGAGAAAACCAAGAAGCAAAGGCAGCTGGAAATCCAACTGGAGATAATGTGTATGAAGAGAATCATGGGCATTGAGGCATTGAGGCTCTTGAGTGGTTTGTTCCCTTCCTACATAATGATGTTCCTCCCACATCTCCTCTTGTCCATGGACAATTTCTTCTAGGTTGGTCTCATTTTTGCAATTTGCCCTCACAGATCACTGTATTCTGTGCAGGTGATTTGCAGGAAGAAGATGCTGTGTTTTCTACAATGGAGTTGGGTAATTGCTATAGATGTTAGATTTGCAGGGTCAAAGTATTCTTTCAGCAGTGACTGGGTTAATGATGTTAACAATATTTTGCAGGGTTTTCTTGGGTGCTAAATACATATGTCAGTTAGAGATTCTTGCAGGATATTTACGTTCAGATAGTCAAGCAGGTTGGTGCAGTAAGGGTCAAAAGGAGTTTTAAGGATTGGGATAAAGGCATATGGTGGGTTGGGGCTTACAATCTTGCAGGAGGTGGGTGCAGGATTCAGGTGTTAAGATTGGCCTGAGCTACATCCATGGAGGTGTAATGAGCTAATGCATGGTTTGTGTACAGGTGAACGGGGGAGGAAAGTGGATAAATCTCTATACAATGCAGCCAAAGTTGTCAGCCTTTTCCCCTTCCTCCCTATGTGTGTGGAGATTGCAGGCACGATAACTTCTGCTGCAGGTGGAGGAGAAAGCACAAACTTGTTGCAACATGGATGGCTACTCTGCTGTGTGCAGCATTCCTCAATGTCATGTGTCTAGGTGCAAGAAGAGAATGTAACCCATTGGTATACTTTGATCCTGCGCAGGTTTGCAGGTTTTCCAGAGCTGTTTTTGCTTTTATCCTTTTTGTCTTGCGCAGGGTGCAGGTGTTCTGAATATGACTTTTTTAGGTACAAGTCCCTCTTTTCTGCTTCACTTTTGCTATGTGAGTGGGGTGGTATATGCAGGTACACTGCAGCCTTTCTTTGTAGCCTGGGTCTTTAGGAAGGACAGTGGAAAATCCCATGACAGATTATGAGGAGTTGATGGTGGTGTTTTACTTTCAGCAATTTGCTGACGGAGTGAACATAACTTCCTCTTGTTACTAGTGTTGTTGATGAGTAGTGTTTTGCCTTAGGCAAAGAATTTCTGGAGATTTCCCTGATGATGTGCTTGTGATGCTCAGTCAGTTGCAAGTTGATCCTTGTAATGCAAAGGTTAGTGGGCAGCTTCACTAACATATGTGCAGATGTGATTTGTGAATCACTCATTGAGTTCAGTTAAATGGTTGTATAGCTTGCAAATATAACAACCCACTGCAACTCCCTCACAGCTTCCCTGCAATTCTGTGCTATTGATGAATTTCATGTGTATTTTTAACCCTAAAGTGCTCAGGACAGGGTTTTACAAGATTCTTTGAATGAGCTGGAGTGAAAACCCATGTTCACCGCCGATACTTTTTCCTGTTTTCCACCAATGGTGACATGTAGGGCAACATCTAACAAATTTTGGGCATTTTAGTGCTGAAGGTTGAATTTTTTCAGTGAGATGATTAGGCTTACCTTCTACTAAGATTTAGTTATTTTACACATTAAAGGACATTCAGAACTTGATTGAGTTTTAGGTTTTGATACCAATCAAAGTGTCAAGACTTTGTTTATTATCTGAATGTTATGCACAGAAATTGGAACATTGAAATTCAACATGAAACAAAGATGTATGGAGAGATTTTTCCAAAGGTGTTCACTGTAGATGCCCTGGCAGAGTTTCACTTTAAATTAGAGGGACTTATGAACCTGAAGGCCCCAGAACTGACCACAAAGGCGTCTTGCAATTTTGTAAGGTACCTCAAATTTGAAAAGTTACTTTTGTAAGGTAAAGAACAGCTTTGACTCTCTTTGCACATCCTTAAGCTAGTAAAACTATGGGTTCTTTTAAAAATTGGTCTGGGGAGTGAGCTTGGAGGTGTGTTTTACATGGCGACCTAGATCAAAAGGGTGGAGGAATTGAAAGGTTAATCTCATTGTTACCAGCTAGCTTAAGATGGAGAATGCTTGCAATTTGTTGTGGAAACAAAACGAAACTTTAAGCCCCCTTCAAACTTTTCAGTTTTAAGCAAACCTTAGGGTCAAATATTCTTGCTTTGTTTGAACAATATTTAGTTTCCTAAACATTGCTGAAAAGAGCATTTCCTGTATGTGAAAGATTGGGGCATGTGCAGTGTAGCCATTCCTCTTCCAGTTTCTGCTACAGGTAATTTTCATTAGGGAACAGGGTTTTAAAGTAACTACACCCGACCATAGCAAAGCACTTGCAATTGGAAGTATGTGTAGGGTAAGATATGAGGACTGGGGTAATCTCAAATTGAGAAACTTAGCACAAAGCAACAGGCAAGTAAAAGAAACACCAATCATTCTAAGGTAGCTA
This sequence comes from Sphagnum tenellum, assembly GCA_963921925.1. Lineage (NCBI taxonomy): Eukaryota > Viridiplantae > Streptophyta > Sphagnopsida > Sphagnales > Sphagnaceae > Sphagnum > Sphagnum tenellum. The sequence continues at coordinate 14,911,575 of OY998155.1, forward strand.
AATTGCAAAATGACATGCCTTTGTAATAGGAGAACTGTCTATCTTCAAATTCTCCCCAGGATTTGTACTTTTCTGGCGAGGATGGGTTAACAGGTTATTTTTTATCAAAGGAGAGGCATCTTTTGGAATGTAGGGATCAAAGCATGGAACATCTGCCAGATTGCTTAGATTGGGAGATCTCAATTTTCCCTGGACAACCATGATAGACAAGAAAAAGGTATAAAACAGCTTCAAACAAATATCTTAAATCTGTCTTCTGCCCTCAACCAAGTCTGTATGCTTCAATTTACTTATGTTTTGTAGAATATTCAGTTGGATTGCAAAAGCTAATAGAATCAGTTAGAAGCAGAGCTAGAGAAGTCAGAGAAAAATCTGAGAGGCACCATGATTATCATGAAGCCTGGAGAGAAAGCCAATGAATTCACAATGAACAATCTGTAATTGCAGATGGAAGCTTCTATGTCTAAATTGCAGGGAATGTGTGAATTTATGTTGCCTAAGAAAGCTATGGAGGAAGAACTTGCAGCAATAGCATAAGACTCATTTGCTCACTGAATGCACCTGTTTGCATGCTGTGCATTCTGTCTGTACTTTCATGCTTATATCAAGAGCTGTGAACACCTTCATTTCCTACTAAGTACACTTGAGTTGAAAACATCTGAATACTGTATCCATTGTGGATGTATAGATTGCAGGATCAGCTGCAAAGGGAACAGCAGGATCATGCAGTGGCAATTGGGGATGAAGAAAGAGTCCTCTTCCTCATTAAGTAGCACAACAATTCCTAGTTTACCAATTGCTGCACAAACATTCATTTTACTTTGCCTCAAATTCACAGCATTACCTTGAAACCCAAGTCAAGTATTACAACACTGATGGCAACCAGGTAGGAGGCAATGAGAACTTTTGACAAGGAAATTGTACAAAAGGGGGTTCTTTGCTTCATATCAATTGTACTACAAAAAAAAGTTGCCAAACATTAGTGACTACATTCCTGCTACTGTATTAGTGTACATTATGGGTCTGTGATGGTTTTGCTACACAAAGGTCTATTGGACACTTTCTGATGCAAAGCTTCTAGAATTGAGGACACAAGGCAAACATGGGGTTTACCAGTCAGGAAAGCTTGGTTCTCTGTATCTGGATTCTGTCAATGTCCTGAACGAGCAGCAACTTCAGCATCATGAATGCTCTTGGCAACAGGGACAACTACAAGAAGGATCAGGAGGAGGAGCACGATGATGCCAATGCAGACCCACTTACGTGTGTTTCTCTGGTGGTTCTTTGCAGTTTTCAGCTGACCTGTCCCACTGGCCACATAATTAGCTGCATTGTTTACCTGCCAAAGTCCCCACAAACACATGATCTTGCAACCTTGAGAAAATGCTTTGATGTTGCTGAAACTTATCACATCATGTGCGCATGAAAAGAACAAATTCAGAAGGGTTTGTTTGTACAGACCTGGGACTCAATATCGTTGAGCTGCTCGCCCTGAGCCTCCACCAGTACTGCCATATCAAGGAAAATCTGGTGCAATTCGAGCAGGTTCTTCTCAATTTCCTTCACAGCATCATGTCGCTCCTGGATCTCACGAATGGTCTCAAGGACTTGGCCACGCCCCTGTTCATGAATTGCCACCTGGAGGAAATTCTCGCTCTCACCAGTCTCAATGATCTTCTCTATGGTGTCTTCATCTGGCTTTTCTCCTGTGATAGTGAAGTACCTGAAATTGTAGCACATTCCGAAATCAGAAGGCTTGAGAAAAACCTGTCGCAACTTGTTGGGTACATACGCAATAGGGGCAAATACTCTCACAACCTTAAGGATCCTGAAACATCAGCACGAAGAAAGGGTTTGCAGCAACAGGTCAACAACAAGTTTATCAAGTAGCTGCTGCTGCCTTTACCTGCGTTCAATTGTGTCTCTGTACTCGCCCATCATCCTCTGCCTAAGACTTTGGAATTCACCCATGAGGTCCTTCAATTTCTTTCTCAGAGTACTGGTGATGGCCATTCGGGTGCGGTCAGTGGGAGTACCAGCCTCGGTCCCAGGGCTCTTACGGCTCACAAGGTTAGCCTTGTCCAGATCCTCCAACTTTGTCCTGATACTCCTTGCAACCTTGCTGACCTGCATCCAAAACAGAAAGACATCAGAGAAATGCATCTGGTGCGACTTGAAGGAAGGAACTAGGGTCGAGAAGAGAAGCCGTTAACTCGCTCACCATCGCAATGTCTTTGTCCATACGCTCCCGCAGAGTTTTCATTGTCTGGGCTCTGTGCACAGTCTTACACTCGTCATTGGCATCCTGCAACTTCATTAGGAGCTCCTTCACCCGTTCCATCTCGCCTTTGATCTGCCCCACCTCCTCAAAAAAATGTGCCAAATTCTTCTCCGCGTCGATGCCCCCCATCTCCACATCAGGCAGATTGCTCTTCTTCAGGTCCGCATAGCTCATCCCCTTGGCAAAAGATTTCTGCAACAACTCATTCATGGCTGCTACTGCTTCCTGTAGGTAAACTCTTCCCGAAAACAGGGGTGAAAAAAACCAACAATAACAAAAGCTATAACAGATCTGTCACAACAGACAGAGAGCTTTTCCGTGACGCTACTTCCAACGCTTAAACGAAGAAAACTCCAAACAAAACACAACAACAACAACAACAACAACAGCTAACTAGTACCAAATTCCTGAAATCTAAGATGTGGGTATTAAAGCTGAGTTTGAAATTGAATTAAAGAATGCCAGGTTTCGATGGCGAAGATCAGAAGCGAAGCTGTCATGATGATGATGACACCAACGGTCACACCCGAAAAGAGCGTGGGTTGGTCGGATTGTGCTTTCAAACTTAGACGGTGGGGTGCGTGGGTAGTGGCGGCCTTTAGCGCTAAGAGACGCACCTAAAGCCCCTTAGGCAGAGCAGGTCCAAAACCCTGTTGCCGGTGTGCTCGCCGGCCCCCGACGGATGTATGTCGGCCCTTCGACTAGATACCCAAAAAGGGCTTCTTTGGCCAGCACCTACGTTGTTTCTCATCCTAATTCTGTTTTTGTAATGCAGTTGTGGTTTTGGATGAAAGTATTAATGAAACTTTGGTTATTTGATAGAATCAGTTTTGCAGGTTCCCAAAGGATTGTTATTTTAAAATAATTTTTTTTAAAAGGGGTTTTCCCCCAATTTTCTTATATTGAAATTTTTGTTTTTCCCCCACCTAAACTAGCAAAATTAGTCGAAATTACACTAGAAAAACAAAAAAAATTCAAATATTTCTTAATTTTTTGGTTGAAACATTCCAAAAAAATTCCCCAAAATGAACATTGTTCCCATTAAGTGTTTTCATTTTGCAAAGAATTTGGCTCCCTCAAAAAGTAGAAAGGCAAGTATTCTATTAGAAATTTCTTGAATTATTAGAAAAAAAGTAGCCAATTCTATCAAAATTAAATAAAAATTTGAGGAAAATTAATTTTATCACATTTCAATTTAGTTTAGTTTTTTGGATGGGACCTGTTTCTTTTTAGTTGTCTACTTTGTTCAATCCATTTTTGAGCAATTTCTCCCCTTAAAATAAAATCATTTTTGTGATGCTCACCAATCATGTTGCATTAAAAATATATATATTAAAAAAACACTATTCTCTCAAAACACTAGTTTTGTTTTGGAATTGTTTAAATTTAAAACATAAGATTGATTAAGTTGTGCTAGATTTGTTAAGGTTATTAATTGATAAATAATGATTAATCAAGATATAATGATGTTATAATTAGATTGATTTGATAGGATTATGGTTGTAAAATTATTAAGAGTTTAGACCAATGTCAAATGGGTATGAGAAATTGCATCAAACCCTTTTGGGTATAAGGTGGGTTTTAAGGCTTAAATTGGGGTTATGAAAACCATAATTAAAAGTTTTAATTGTAGTTCTCAAATTTAAAAAAAAAGTCAAATAATAATCCAAAAATACTACTTTTTCTGGGCTTTTTTCATGAAGCCTAGAGCTGTTAGAGGTTTTTTGAAATAATTGGAATTAGTTTTTTCTTGAATATTTAAAACAATTGGTTTCTTATGTCAAGTTTTTAAAGTAGATTTTTGTTTTTCTTGTAAGTTTTGATTTGTGATTGGAACCTAATTTAATGCAAATGAAATTTAAAATGTATCATGTGTTTGAGAGGTTTATTTTCAAACCATAATATAAAGTCTCATCTTTTGCTATATGAGATTCCAAACACACCAAATGAGGAGGAGGTCCATGGTGTGTGTTAATATTAAGGTTTGTGTTTTGAACTTGAATGTTGACAATTTATAAGCAATTATATTTGGAATCATGTTTTGAACCAAACTACTTGTCATATTTTATCTTTGTTACATTATGTTTGATTTGGCCATAGATTTGCTTATGTGATGTAGGAGGATCATTATCTCATAAAGGAATGATTTGTGCACATGCCATTATATGTGTGATTTTTAAATTTTCAATAATTTTGGTTGTCAATCTAATAGCACACAACAAGGTTTTGAAATTATTGGTCATACCATAATCAAAATAGGCATGAATAGGAAAATTATAGTCATAGTTTTGAAATAAATAAATCATAAAGGTTGTAGTGTAAGGTACCACCCAAGTGTTGGAAATTGATATTAGATCGATGAGAGAATAAAGATACTAAAAGCACTCATTTACCATGAGCTCTTCATCCAACCTTAGGATCATAGAGATATGATTCACCCCCTAATTTAAATAGGACGTGAACACCCCATGCACATGTTACTTACTTAAAAATGCATGCATAAGCACATGCACAAGCCCATCATCTCATGCATTGAGATATTTCACACTAAATTCAACTAGAGATATTTAAATAAACTTACTTAACATATCTCATAGTCCCAAAAATAAATGCACATAACACAAATATCTCAAATAATTATAATTTAATATAAAAATAACTTAAATAATTTAGTAAGAAGTTGGTATTCAACACCAAAGAGCTAGGCATTTAAAAAATAAACATTCACTTAAGGGGAGCTAAGAGGTGCTTATTTCTAGTATACCCCCCTAAGATGTCACCCAATGCAAAGCATGGCAATCCTATGATACTTGATGAATATTACATAAAAATTATTAAAAGAATTTGGTGGGCATTTTGGTTTTTGAAATGTCCCACTATTTGGGTGTTATTTCTTTGTTAAGTGTGAATTTTGAAATGAAATATGAAGGTCATGAATGGTTAGAACAATTCCACTTATATTTGACATTTGGCCCTACAAGAATTTTTTTACATCCAAGATTATTTATTTATTGATTCCAAGCCCCACCTATAAACATGAACTTGGGATAATAAAATGTGAACCTACTACTGTGTATGTATCCATTTTTTTGAACAGCCAAATATGAAAGGAAATCATGCTTTGAATTGAATGGTAGGCCTTCAAATGTTACCACGTTCTCAACTGATTTTTCCTTCCAAACCGTGGTTTTTTGGAATTTATTTGAATTTTCAAGGCCATAAATCATTTTGAAAATCAATATCTCCCACATTCTAAATCCAAACCTTACCAAATAAATTCCATTTAATCCCGCTCATCAAGATCTTTCCAACAACACCAAACTCACATTCCAATTCCTCTGAAAATTTAAACTATGATTTAATTTAATTTTCAGTGAGGAAATCATTCAATATTTAAGAACTTTTTGCACAGCAAAGTCTAAATGTTATGGATTTAACAAGCCCATGCACCCCTCCTCCAAGAACACGATCTGAAGCATCCTGGTTTGGTGGATCTCATAACTAGAAAACAAAACAAACTACCTTCCTTCATAGATAGATTCCATCATTTTGGAACATTATTCTTCAATGTAGTTGAAGGGAAGGTCATGAAGGTTTTAATGGTGAATTTTGTTGATGCAACCAAACCATCACACAAAGAGCTCATAAAACGAATTCCTTCATCATTTGCATTGTTTGTGTTCATCTTTTTTTAGGGTTTTAATATGCATTGTTGGTTGGAGTTGAAAGACATTGTTATTCAATAGGAAAAAAAAACCAAAAAGATGTTCTAATGCCTAAACGAAAACATTCTAATTAAATCACATTCTAATTTCTTTAAAAAAATTGTGTAAACCCTAATCAGTTGAACATTTGAATCATTAATTTTGTAGAATCCATCTATAAAACATCATAAAAAAATTCATCCTAGGTCCAAATAGCTCAATGAAAGGTTAAATTAAACTCATTATTGTGTTTTGGTGATTTATCTCTTTTGAGTGAATGAAATAGGGGTCGATTTAATCCTTAAATTTGAATCAATTTAAGCCTCAAATCAAGAGAGGGTTAATTAAATGGAGTAAAAATATCTCTACTAACAACCGTTGGTGTGAATCCAGCTTATATTTGACATTATACCTCATACGTATCTCAGAAGAAAGAATAAAATACGTATTTTATGGAACGTGTGTTCTCTACGTATTTTAGGGTTAGCAAAACACGGACGGGCAGTTCGTATACTGTTCGCCACTCTTGCTGGTTTGTGCGAGCTTGGAGTTGAAGGAGTTCTGGAAATTCTCGCTGGATGCGGAGGCTGTGGTGGTTTCTTTTCCCTCTCGTCGTGGATTTTGTAATTGCGTTCGAGATTTGAAGGAAGTAGCGGAATTGCAGGTCAGGAGTTCGGAGGTAGAACAGAAAGAGGCAATTTGCTGCCAGCCATGACAACATTGGTGGAGACTTCGGAGGAGGATCCCACACTCGCCGTCGCCCGTGCTATTGCCGAGATTGCGTGGTCTCAGGGCGGTGCTGATGTAAGTGGTCTGTGATTTCCATGTCTTTTTTCGTTGAAGAGAGGTTTGAATTTTTGTCTTTCCACCAGGTATATGAAGCATCTATCGAAAGTTGATTTTCTGGTTCATGTACAGATAGCAGAGCCTGCCGTGGCGCAGTTTTGTGAGGAAGCGGAGTCGTACCTTGTCGGAGGTCGCTACTCTGATCTTGTCAACCTCTTACTCACATCTGCAGACCTTGTGCTGGCTAATGCTTCTGAGAAAGGTCAGCCTACTTATGACTGGCTTCCACTGAAACGCTAACTTCTCTGCTACCATGCTTTTGTGAATATTCTCGCTGATTATATGTAGGTCTCGACTCATTATCGCCAGGTATATGTGGCTGAGATGCACGTTTAGGTCTGCTGCTGCTAGGTTTTCGTATGTCTTGATGCTGAATTATGGGCTTGAATGCGATGATGCAGATTTGGAGTGTATATTCACTGTCATTTGCAATCTAGTCTCAAAAGCACAGAGTCCAGATGAAGCTTTGGCCATGGCTGACCAGATTGCAAACAAGCTGACTGCCCAGCCTATAGAAAAGCCCGCTTTGTGCCTGAAAATGTAGGCTTTCATTTCCCTGCACTTTTGATTCCCTGATCTTGTCAGTGTTTGAGGATTCACCCTGTCCACAGGGGTTGCAGTATGGCTAATTAATTCTGGCTGTCCTGCTTTGATTATATGAAAGTGTTGAAGCTCTTTGGGAAGCACTCCTCTTGTTGCAGGATCTATTGTGTGGACTCCCTAATGGTAGGTATCTACCTTCTGCATGGTAGCTCTTGAGTTAGTCACCTCCCTTTTTGGGGCCTTTGTTGGTCACAGCCTATTCCACCTGTACAATATGCTTGGGAACCCATATGGCCGGTTCCTGATCTTCAAAAGGGCTGTGAAGCTTGCTATCATGGGCAAGGTCACAGACCTTATTGTGCCATCATTCAAACGCATTGATGCCTTCCTCCGAGAGTGGAATATTGGGGAGAGTGACAAACGGGACCTATATCTCTCTGCCACCAACATCCTGAAGGACCAGAAGGGGTATGATCTTGCTTTACCCTCGTTCCTCATGTCCTTCATCTTTTTTGTTTGTACTTGTACATCATTTTTGAATGTTAGATGAGCTGTGGGAGTTTGATGCATTTATCAGGAAGGAACTCTCTTACTTGATGAATTATTTAGACGTTGGAATGTATGTCTGCTGGGGTTGAGTTTAGGGTTCCTGCATCAAGTTAGTTCATCTTTGTTGGGAGATTTAACTCCATATTTGACCATGGTATTGTTCTTGTCTGCAGCTCTTCAAAGGAGTCATATTCATTTCTTGTTAAGTATCTTGCAACATTTGTTGGTGAGGATGCAGTGACTCTAAGTGAAGCTAAAGAGGAAGCTGTGAGAGCAGTTATCGAATTTGTCAAATCCCCTGACATGTTCCAGGTTTTTGACTTTTGTCCTCACCTTGTTTCTAAGATGTCAATTATGAGTAGCTGCTAGCTTGACAAGGAATGCCTTGCCCCTTAATGCTTGCTGTAGAAAGGGAGAACTGCTAGTTTGCCTAATTGATTAGATCATGTACTTTCTTTATGACTGTAAAGGAGCAGCCAAGCAATCATGTGGCTAGTTTTTATTTGTATGTTAAAAATAGGAGCTGGAAGAGTAATGTTGCATGTAACAATGCTGAGATTCTCAAAGTCTAATTCCTGATTAAGACATTTTAACTCCTGCAGTCCGGTGAATGCAGAGACACCGATCTGGCGATCACACCATCTATCTGGTGGGTATTGGATTTTTTGTTTTACCTAGGTTTAGTAGTTCAGATGAGGTAGATAGAAGGCATTGTTGAGAACCTGCCAGGACAGTGGATGGTGGGAAGGTTATGCTTTATTGCCTGCATCTATTAAGGTGGTTTTGCAGGCTGAATTTTGCACAAGAATTTGGGAAATGACCTATTTGTTAGTTTCAGCAATGTGGTGCTGTGTTTCTTTGCATTGGGGACAGTAGCATTGGTATTGATACAATTATAGTTTTGGATGAACAGTGCGATTTATTGGATATGCCAGCTTTGCAGCAGTTGAGCAAGGATTCCAAATATGCTCCAGTGTATCGTCTACTGGACATCTTTCTGACAAGGCACCTTGATGCTTATCTCGAGTTCCACAATGCGAATGCTGCCCTTCTTAAGAATTATGGTAGGTTTGTGATCTCTGTCTACACTAAGAAAGTGGCAAATCTTTAACTCATGGAAACACTTGGAAACTGAAATGAAGGTGCCACTGAAATGTCTATAGACTTTGGTAGTAACTGATCAGTTTCCTGCAAGGTCAAACCCCTGAATTTGTTCTCTCTCCACTTTGTTCTTTGCAATATCTGTGCCTGTTGTTCTAGTTTATAATTGGTGGATTATCTGTTTGCACCTGGAATGGCTCTCCTTTGTGAAAGTATAATCACTAAAACTTTATTTGGACATCAGATTTACAAGCTCCTTTGTGTGGGCTTTTATGTCCAGGGCTTGTACATGAGGAGTGCATTACAAAGATGCGACTTATGTCATTAACAGGACTTGCTTCCAAGGGCTCTGGTGAGATCACGTATGCTGTTGTGCGAGAGGCTCTAAAGGTCAGCTTTTTTTTTCCAAGTGTTACAGGTGCTGTGGATGTTGCATGTTGACATTTTTTTTTTTCTGTGACAATGTTCCTGCTTTATTGTCCCACTTAAAGCTCTTTGTTGAAAACAGGTGGTTTAGGACTTTACTTGTGTGTGTCATAGATCACAGATGATGAGGTAGAGTACTGGATAGTAAGGGCAATTGGGTTGAAGCTATTGGAGGCGAAGATGGACCAACTGCGGCAGGTTGTTATAATAAGGTTTGTTCTTGCCATGCAAAGTGTTATGAAAGTTTTTTCTGTGTGGTACCTCATCAAATCAGGCCATCCTATGTTCCCGTGCTGGTTCTGTGACCTCTGGTGTGACCCAGACCTTTGCATCAAGTGTGTCATGGACATGCTGTATGGCCTGTTGTGCTTTCAAAAGGGAACTGATTGTATATGATTTGTTCTGGACAAATTGCAGCCGGTGTATAGAGAGGGTTTTTGGACTAGCTCAATGGCGAGATTTGCTTGGAAAGCTTACTATCTGGAAGGTATAGACATTTCATTCCTTTTCTTTGAAACAAGGTACTTATGTCAGATGTGTTGGCAACTTTGTGTGTGAGCTTTGTTGGCTGCATTTGTGCAGATAAGCAGGCATTAATCATGCTTTGGTATCATGTCAATGTACAGGACAATGTAAACAATGTCTCAAGGATTATTGCGAATGCGAAGGCTTCCCCAAATGGGCTGCCACAAGGACTGGCTGGAACAATCTAGTACACTTGCTATTTGTGTAGGTTTTTGTTTAGGCAGAATTTGTGTTCTCTGCATTAGTCTGTGGATGCCTTTTTGAGTTTGACTTGATGAGATTCTTAGCCATTTAAATTAGTTCCAGGCCTTCTAAAGTTGCTTTGGTATTTCTTGGTGCAGTGAATCATCACTGCAGTTTGCACAGTAAATGTAGTCTGTTGGAAGCAAACTCTATTTTGTAGTCTCATTTTGTTATTTAGCTTGTGGCACTTATCTTTGCTTGTTCATATCTATAGGGCTGGAAGTTTCTATGTTTGGGATACAGGTTTTTGTGGGGCAACTGGGTTTAGGGTTTAGCCATGATATCTTCATCAAGCTTTTGTGCATTTTGTGAGTTATTTGTGTCTGGATGAACATTTCAATCTATCTACCTTTGTATGAAGATAGTTGGACTTGAAGATGGTGTGAAGGTCATGCTTCTCAATATTAGAAGAAAATTCATTGATCCATATCATCTAAAGAATGCTCTTGTTTTTGTAGTAGGTTTTGGGATGTGCTCTGGTGAATGTCAAGGCTGGCTTTCTTCTCTAAAAGTCAGCCCAGTACAACTAACTTCCTAGCTGAAGCACTGATACATTTGGGGAGCTACACATACAAACATCTGAACTATCTCACCATATTTCAGGCAACAACTGAGCAACATATGGGTTAAAGTGTATCCAGGTGATGGTTAACACTAGTTGGATTGCTGAGAACCTTTTGCATGACTTGTTCATCCAAAAGCTCGTATGTCCAGATGTTGAGCTCTATTGCTCCTTCATGTGCTCTGGACAGGTTGTTTTGTGTTAGATTTTGTTTCTCTGGTTGCACAGGTGATCTACATTTTGCCATCATGATAGAAAGACGTTTGCTGTCCGAGCGAAGAATTTTGTGAAGAAGATCAGATGTCAAAATTTCTGACAAGCAAGTGTCTGGACCAGTGTGGGAGGCAGCAGGAGCTTGAAGCAAGTCTGGCATTCAAACAACAGACCATGGTGACTTTAACTGTTTGTGTTCCAATTTTCTTTTGAATGGTCAGTACCCCAGAAATTCGTGGATCTGAGTCAGACAGTTGTTCTGGTCACTTTTTTAGTTCCAAGATGATGGGTCATGTGTCACTTTGATGGTGTATTCCAGTTCCACCAAGAGGCATGCATGAAGCAAGGGGGTGCACCTTTTCATCCCATCTTTCAACCAAATGTCATTGTCTGTGACATGCATGGCAAAAAGGTGTAAAGGACACAGCAAGCTTACAGTTTTCCACAAGCACAGAAGAATCCAAACAGTCTGTTGAATTACAAGTTTCATTGTCATGAGCAACAACACAACGAGAGAAGCACGGAATTTCAGTGTCACAAGTGATGATGGAACCAGATAAGAATGCAAGCACAGGTAGCAAGCAGGAGACACAGCATAATCTGGTTACAGCATTTGAGAGCAAGATTGGGCAGCTTCACAGTCTGATGCAGAATGATGACCTTGAAGGTACCATTCATCAAGTGGTTGAGAAGCTTCAGAAGGATAGTGAGGCTGAATCTGAAGCTGAGAGGAAGCATATGGATCTGCATACAGCAGTAGAGGATCTCAAGGCCAAGCTGGCTGAGAAAGGTAAGCAGCTAAAGGATTATGAGCTTGCTCTGATGTCAACAGCACAGCAGCTGGAAGAACTTGCATTAATCTCAGAGACCAGGTTGAGGAATGCTGCAGAACATGGTTCAAGAGGTCTGATGACCATTACAAAAGATGGTATAAAATGTGAAAGCTGTGGCTCACAAGCTGAAGGCTGTCAGCCACAGAAGACACTCCAGGAATTTGAGGATGCCCAACACCAACTTGCAATGACCGATAATATTCTGGTGCAAGGTCTGAGTGCTAGGGATACATTCATAGCAGAAGTGAAGGGGACTGTGAAGCAGTGTGAAAACCAGGTCTCTTTGGAGCAGGCTAAAAGCTTGAGTATCTCTCAAGAAGAGTTGAAATGCGAAGCCTGTGGTCTGGGAAAATTGGAGTTGAAGCTCCTTGATGATGCTCGACACCAACTTGCAGTGACCAATGATACTCTGGTGCTTGGTCTGAATGATCGGGATAAGCGTATTAGAGAGCTGGAGGAGATGGTCAGAAGGCGTGGGATTGAGGCACAGGAGGCTCAAGCCTGTTTGCAAGAGACTAATACACTTATTGGTGCCAGAGACAGCCAGATTCAGAGGCTTGAGATGGAGCTTTTGTGCTCAGCAGCAGGAGCAGCCTCAATGCTTATGCTAGAACAGAAAGGAACAAGCCTTTCATGTTCAGGACAGAATGGATTAAACCCTGCATCATGTGCAGGACAAGCACAAGAACAGAAACCACTAAACAGTGTGTGCCCTATGCGGAGACTTATGGAGTCCTCACCTATTATAAGTGGAACTATGCAGCACATTTATGAACAAGCAAAAGAGGCTTTCCACAGTAACAGTTTAGAAGGTGGAGGACCATCAGGAAAATGTCCCATGCAGGCAGCTCTGGCACGTATGAGTGCCTGTGCAAGAGCTCAAGAGGAAGCTGCTAGGTCTCTACATGGAACTCGAAGCCAGGAGCCAAGATCAAACCACAATGAGTTCTATGCCCATACAGACCCTCCTGCAACTTACAAGCTTCAGCATACAGACTCCTCCAGCGCCCGGGATGCATCTCTTCCTTGCTCCACAGTTCTGGAGTTGAGGACAGAACAAACATCAGGCTGGAAGCCAGACTTCCCACAATCATTTCACAGCTCGTCTATCTGTGCAATAGCAACGACTGGTGCCTCTAGTCCTCCACAAGACCTCCCATCTCTTGCTTATGTGGCTGCAACATATCATCCTCAGCCACCAAACAGGCCATACTGATGTAGTTGCAGTGCATGCTTGGGTGGGCATGTTGGTCTTCTTTGTTTCCAACTAATTGTAGTGGGCTTGACCACAAGTTCAGTGGTACCTGATAGCCTCGACTCTTCCAAAACACTTAGCTTGGGTTGTGTCAAGTGACCATGTTCATGTCTGAAGCTCCATAATTTTGTTTTGTTTGTATGTGTTTGATTTTCTTTCTTGACCATACACAAGACCTGTTTGTTTCTGTGCAGCTGAGAGCATTGCAGTTTGCCTAGGAAAGCCATATGTTGTCTTCTTTTCTCTTGAGGAAGCTCCTTTCCTTGTCACCAGTGATTAAGATTTCTCTTCGCCAAGCAGGAGAGAGAATCTCATCAATATTTGAGTCAGAAGATACAAGTGGTCTCTGCTCTTTCTTGGCTCAAGGTGTCTGTTTCTGCTGCCTGAAGTTGCAAAAGGGTGACATGGTCCTACAGTTCATGTTTCAGTTGGTCTCATGTCTTCTACTAGGGTTTGGCAGTTAGATTACTGCATCATCTTTTTGGAAACACTGTTGATACAGCTGGTTAGGAACACTCAGGAAGACAAAACTATCCATGTCTTTTACTCTCCTGGGACATCCAGAAAATTGGAAGGCTATCATTGTCTTGTTGTCATTGTTGAAATCATACAAAGAGATTTGGGAGAGAACTGCTTATTGTGCACACATGAGGTTTGCAACAGAGTTTGTACAGGTATTCTTTGCAAGGATCAGTTCCCTAGGCACTCAAAATGCATTTGTGCAACACAATAATATCTGATTCCAAATCTTGTTGGTGGATTGTGTGCTTATTTGCTTGTGTAAAAGTGTTGGAACTTGGATTCATGTAGGAAATGCATACATCAGCAGCATATCTATTCCACATGTGCAAAGCTTTGAGGCAGTTTTTTGAAGTTTTCAATGTGCAACGAACAGGCATGGAAACATGTTGCAAATAGATTGTCCATGAGGAAGAATCCAGGAGATGCAGGTATGTCATGTGGAAACTAGAAGTTTCTTTGGCCAGGTTGTTGCTGTGATTGCAGAAGGCCTGCCCTGCTATACCACAGCCCAAAAATTGGCTGTAGGGTACTGTTCACCCCAAAAGGTATGGAGCATCAATTTCCATTCTGCATCATTTCAAGTGCTACTGGGAAGCAGTTACTAGGAATCAATTTGCCATCCTCACTTTCTCAAGGTGGCACAGCTTATTCCTCTGGTGAGTTGTCTTTGCTGCCAGTAAGTGAATCCCCTGCATAATAGCTACTCTGTTTAGACTTTAATGATCATGTACTATGCATAGGGAGAGGTACTGTTGTTGGTACCTTCAACCTTGGGCTCGAGGCAATGTTGTTGGTGCCTTCAATCTTGGGCTCCATCTCAGATAATGGGTAAGAAGGCACTGACAGTAGTGCTCCCCCTTCATAAAAACCAAGGTGCACTATTATGAGGACAATCTACATGCATTATGCATATCAATTTACAAGAAATCTTCCCCGCTGTAAGGATACTACATGCAATCTCCTTAGCCTCCAAGGAAACAGGAGCGGGAAAATGTGGTTTGGTTTTCAGTGGAGGGTTGTATGGTGTGTCTGTCAGTGGTTCAGAGCTCTTTCATGTTGCTTCTTCACAGTTCAGGATCACTAGTCTTGCAATGTCATGATGTAGGATCATCAATTATGCTTACTATATGGTCATGGATCATGATATTCAATCCTTACTGATGCTTCTCTCCTGTAAGCATTATTTAGGCAATGGATCCTTTTTGTTGTGATTGCCAAATAGACCAAGGCACCACGCATTAAATGAGATTGCCGTGAATAGCCAACAACTTTTCAATTGCCATCCTTGCTCCAAGCATTATGTTTTAGAATGTTTGCATGTACAAAATGTAATGCTTCTTTTTTATTATTTTGAATTAAAAAAAAGGAATGGAAAACAGAAATTAAAAAATGAAAAATGAATATTTCCATCGAAGGAAAGTATCAAGATTGTTTAAGCTTCAAGAATTTTCACCTCCTTGTACTTGACATTCTTGTTTGTTGTGCTTGACTATTCCTACAATATTTAAAACTATGCACCTTCGAATTCTCACTATGCAATTATTCAAATGCAAAACTCTATTGTCAAATCAATTACCATGTCATAACACTAAAGACTTTGGTAAATCCCATGTCTATTAAGTGGCTTGATGAACCCATGAAGTTTGTTCTTTGCAAGTTAAAGCTTTAATCTTTCATTATTTTTATTTTTGTGATTTTTTTTCTCATTACAACAATCTTTGTGATTATGTTGATTGATCATGAATACAAAAGATCATGATGATTGTTGGCAACAAATTTTCACCATGTGTTCATAGTACCTATCCATATCAACAAAAATCAAGATTAGAAAATAAAACAAGGAAGACAATTTTCTTTCTATGTTTGAACCCTGTGCCTAATGCACAAGTGTGTTTGTATTTGACGGTACATATTACAAAATTACAACTACAAACTACATTTCCACAACCTCTCTATATATATCACATTCCGCATGTATGCATCAGGACCCTGGCCGCTGAAAATCTTGTTGGGTTTGTTGCTGATATTGATATCAAAATCTTGGGGGTGCCCCCCCTCGGGGCTGGGCATGCCTTTCCTAGACAGCAACACATGTGCAGAGCGGTGAGGTTATTTATTTCTGCCAGGGTTTTCTTCCATATATGATGCCATCCATGGATAGATAAAAGGATGAATGGATGAATGAACGAGTCATCACGTGAAAAAGCTTCACGAAAAACGACCACGACGTCCTTTACTATATGTAATGGCGAGGTCCTCAGTTTAAATGTGATCTTCTCATGTCTTGTCAGTTGTTATGGCCACAGTGAACCAGCACCCACCAGTGCACCATCCACTGGATGCCCATTATTACTCCAGTTGTGAATTAACCTCAACTCAGTTAGTATTTGGTTTCACGTTGGTAACCAATTCTGTGAGAAATAGGTCTCCTGTATAGGTAGGTAGGTAAGAAAATAGGTAACTACTAAGTAAATGGATGGTTTATACATAGATAAGGGCTGTTTTTAGTTTTTGCTACCTACCTACTAACAACCTACCAACTGAGTTAACCACCATGGTTAGCTATGGAACTGAAACTCAACAGAAAACTGTTTGCAGACCACTTACCATCCATCCTTCATGGTGCACTGGTGAGTGCTGGTTCATTGTGGCCATTTAGTACAAGTCTTGAATGCAAACAAAGCCTACACAATGTGCACACCATACACAAAAATGGGGGAAAAAAAATAAATTCAACTTTTTGTTGATTACCAATCCGGTCGCCCATTCTTATCAATATTTCAATTTTGATCTCCAAATTTGTATCCTTGGAGCCAAAGGGGAGAGAAGGGCAATTGCTCAATCTTCAAGTACTTTGCAATTCCAACACAAAAAGGAAGGAGATGATGCAAAGAGAATAGGTTTAGGGTTTAACCATTGATATCCTACCTAGTTATAAATATAAGTAACAAAATAAGGGTTTAATGATTCATAACCTAATGGGATGAAATTGTCAAACATCCAGGCAGGTTATCAAATTTCAAGAATTCAATAGCCCGTGGTTAGGTTATTGATAAGGTTCTTGACTCGCAAGTTCAATTTTGTTTTATTTTTGCAACAAGCCAAATTTTATTGGCCCCATCACTCCAAATACATAAAATACATAAAATTATGGAGGCTGCCCAAAATAAATAAAAAGGTTGTATTTTGAAGCATAGAGTTCTTCTCCTTTGGCTCGCCTACAAAGGGGGACAACATTTTCCAAAGCAAATGGGATAAAAGTGAGGTGCTATGGAGAGCATGTTGAGGAACTCATTGAGAACTTGGGGAACATATTGAGAAACTGATTAAAAACCCATTGGGAACTTAAAGGGAACATAGTGGGAACACATTGGGAACCAGGGAAAAATGAAAAAAAAAGCAATTCCTTTCTGAGAGTCCCAATTATGGGGGTTTTCTTTTTGTCCACTTCTAGGCAGTAGCTACAAACGAAGAAGCGTGATCGCAATTAGGGTTTCGAGAACGTCGAACTTTTGCTCTTCGGTAACGTCGACAAAACGTCTGCAGGCCAAACAGCGAGCTTTGCGAGTTCATTTGCAACCTTTGTAAGATGGAGAAAAACCGGAGTAGGGAAGAGCTTCGGGAGTTGGCCTTGCTGCTGATGTTCGTTCAAGGTGTGTTGGTCACAAGGTTTTAGTCGGACGCAATTCAAAATCGAGGAGTGCAATCCAAGAGTTTCGTCGGCAACACAAATTCTTTCAGGTGAATCCTAATGGATATCTCGCTATGTAGTTTTGAGATTCCATAGATTTTGCATGGATCTGAGAATTTTAGAAGATTTTCTCACTGTTATGATGCGTTTTCCCCTTCGATCCAGAGAGATTATGCGGGTGGTAAAGTTGTTCAATTCGAGTTGGAAACCTTGTGAATCTGAGTTTTGATACATTACCAGGATTTGCAGGAATTGGTGGCTGCCAAGTGAAGGTCCGAAGGCATGGCTCTCTGCCTCTCCATATCTTCAGTTTATTCTTGTAAGAGTGGCTTTCTTCACCTGTGTGCACTGCAGCTGCATGGATCTGTACTTTCTGTACCAAAATTTTTTTCGTTCTTGAAATGTCAGTCTGCTGCGCTGAACGATTGTGCAGATATCTCCAACAGAATGGCAGTCTTAGCTATCTTAGACTAATCACTGTCTTATTGTACTGGTCTGGTTGCATTCGTTGGAGCAATCCTATTATTTATGCATTTTGTTAGTCCTATCAATGCAGCCACAGCCAGGCTGGAATATGGTAGAATCGTGAGAGACAATGAGCAAAGCTTAATTTCCTAAAAGAGGAATCTCTCAAGTGGAATACAGAAATCTCTCAAAGAATTCTTTTTCAAAAAACTTGAGTCTGGGATTCTACTTTCCTCTGTGAACAGGTGCAGTGTTGACACTATTGATAGTCTCCGCCCTTTCATATGCTACTGCAATTCGGCGCTATCCTTATTTCTCAGTACCAGACGTAGATGACCTGCAGGGCAGACAGCCTATACAGACTCAACGTGCTTTCAATATTGCACACCGTGGCTCCAACGGTGAAATTCCAGAAGCAACTGCTGAAGCTTTCCTGGTACATATCTTCTCCTTGCCTCTATGGATAATTCATAAGAAGATTCTGGGTTCTTCTCATGAGATATCACTCTCAGCTGCTCTTTAGGTTGTCTTGTATTTTAACTGAGTGCTGGATTACCAATTGCAGAGAGCCATTGATGAGGGGGCAGATTTTATAGAGACAGACATAACTGCTACCAAGGATGGAAGGCTTATATGCTTCCATGATTTGATCTTGGACGACACAACAGATGTAGCTGATCATGCAGAGTTTCAGGACCGTATTCACACTTATGAGGATGAGGGAAAAAATGTTACTGGCTACTTTGCAGGTACTTTGTCTCTTGGCCCTTTCTAGGCATCAGGGACCAAGATCAAGCAGCAAGTTTAAAATGACGGAGAGATGAAGTGAGGGTGGAAGAGAGGAGGACAAAGCCATAGTGCAAATGCTTAACTGCAGGATGTCCACTACTGATGCTAGTATCTGCCAACTATGTCTGCAGTGGATTTCACATTAGATGAGCTTAAGACTTTGAGGGCTCGCCAGCGCTTTATGTTTCGAGATCAGTCTTTTAATGGTAAGAGGTGCACTATTCTCCCTTGCATGCACCACACCATCCAATGTTGTACTGCTGAATTGAGTGTATACATACATCCACCTTATACACGTGTATGTGGACATTAGGCTACTAGCTATATTTATGGCCGCCTTGCAAATGACCAGTATGGCCACCTTTCAAATGGCCAGTAGGCCATGGTAGATGTTAATGTCAATTTTGGGGTTCAATGGGTAAATCATGTATGGGACACAAGGGTGCCTTAGGGAATGACTGACTGTGTTGCACCTAAGAGAGTTGTTATGTAGTGTCCACCATTGAAAGGGAAGCAGTAGCTTAATGGTATAATGACAATCAATAATGATTGGTTGGCAGCCATATCTCATTCTTCTTATACTTCTGAGGACAGCAGCCAAGGCTGGTGAATCAAGAGTTTCCTCTTAGGGAACATCCACAAAAATGAGAGAGAGCCAAGGCTCACTCTTGGGGTGGGTTCTATGCTGAAATCAGTATAGAACCCAACAATAATGAACAGCTTCATCACCTACACTAGCAAGGTGTTGCAAATTGTTTTTGTCATTCTTTCTAGCTCACAACATTTGTTCAATATATAGCAGTAGTTTGACTTGTCTCCTCCATAGAAAATAGTCAATACTTATCCATGATGAGCCAGTGAATGCTGACTGAAACCTTCTTGTTTTGCAGGTAAGTTTCAGATCATTACGTTTGAGGAGTTTATCTCTATTGCTCTCAATGCTACCAGGGTTGTTGGAATCTACCCTGAAATCAAGAGCCCTGTGTTCATCAACCAACATGTGAGTCTTCATTTCCCACCACAGGTCTCAGAAGCTTCAACCAAATTGTCATCAGATGTGCTGGAAAGGGGAATTTTGTATCAGTGCACCAATTGTCTCCAGAAGACTGCTTTTCCTTCACTAATCTCGGGACATAGTTTGGCAGGTAAAGTGGCCAGATGGTAAGAGACATGAAGACATATTTGTTGAGACACTGTTGAAGAATGGGTATAAGGGCACATACTTATCAGATGAATGGCGGAGACAGCCTTTGTTCATACAATCATTTGCACCTACATCATTGATTTATTCATCCAGTCTAACCAATTCCCCATTGATCCTACTTATTGATGATTTGACCATGCCTACTCAAGATACCAATCAGGTTGTTTACCACTTCTGTTTGCATGTTACTTGTCTTAAGACTAGTAGATAGGTAGCTCTTTCACCTAGGGATGAGAATGACATAGATTCTGAAGTTTTTTGGTTTCCCATGCTGATTATAGCCATGAATGTTCTTTAGAAAAAGGGAGAGAAAATCATTGGAGAGAGCCACCATGAATATAAAACCTGCTAATGCTGATGTAGTTACTAGTTGCATGGCTTTGTCCTTTCCATAATACTTCAAATTGAGTTTGCCGAAACCTGTTCTAACCAACTTTCCTGCTTGACCGGAACATTGCAGACTTATGCTGAAATAACTTCAGATGAATATTTGCAGTACATTAGTAAGTTTGTGGTTGGCATAGGCCCTGCGAAGGACACCATTGTGCCACCTGATGCAAACAACTACCTGAAATTGCCTACTGACTTGGTGCCTAGGGCTCATGCCCACAATCTACAGGTTATTTTCTTCTATATATTGATGCAGTCTGCCACTATCGTCTGTTTGTGCAATCTATGCCATCCTGTTTGCTCCTGATAAGTATCTTGTGTCTACCCAATATTTCCCACCTTTTGTGTTTGTTCATTTTGTGGCCAGTGTGATTGAGACCCACAGATGCCTCCAAGTGGTTGTGGGTTCAATTTACCCCTCTGCCATGTTAGATGTTATAAACAATAGCCAACCCAGCTATGGTAGGGGTTGCTGGGCGAATCAGTCACTGGAGATCAGGTGGTACCTGGGGAGATGGCTGGGCAACCACAATACCCTTGCTATACATTGATGTGTTTTGTTCTTCATTGACATATGCCAAGTCTGGTTTTGGTGATCATGATGATCAAGCAATGTTTTTGTGCTGTTTCAGGTGCATCCCTACACATTCCGAAATGAGTATGGATATTTACATTATGACTTCCACCAAGATCCTTTTCAGGAATACATTTACTGGATTCACACAATTTGCGTTGATGGTCTATTCACAGACTTTACTGGAAGCCTACATCTATATCAGGAATGGACATCACCCTTATAGACCATCCAGCCAGGTTTTATCATCTCTCTATTTTCTGGACACTGTAATTGAATAAGCTAGATGTAGTCAATTGTTTGTGTTGAATGCTGTTGATTGGTCTTACACATGTCATTGTTAATTCCTCCAGGATTTGTATGCCACCTTGTTGAAGATTTGAACCTGCCAAGTTGTGCTGAAAGTCATGCACACAATTTGATGATCACCAAAGAGATGGTTTGAATGAGGCCTCCTGCAGACTGTTCACAATTCTTATTGCTTTAGACAGGTGTCTTAGACTTCCTCTGTAGTTCTTTGAGATTCTGAAGGTCTCAATATCTAGGGTTTTTAATGCCAACAACTAAGAGATGCTTGTTAGGCATAAGTTCTTGACTCCTTTCAGGTGTAAATTTTGTTTTGGAGTCTTGTACCCATACTTTGTGAGAGTTGATCCAGAGTTCCTCCTCTATAGGGTAACTGATTTGTGGCAGTATTCTGGGGACTTCTTCCAATACAGCTCTGCCCCTGGACAATCTAGTGAGACCAGGCTGATAATTATGGATGTCATTGAGCTGACATGTGACTTCTTTTGTGATGGCTGTTGCTACAACCTGAGGATTGCCAATTATGACCATGTTGGAGAACTGTGATCTAAATACAAAGGTTATACCTTGTATCTAAACATGGATCTGGAGAAGAATTATACGCAGCAAGCTTTCTGCCAATGTGTTGCAATCCATTCAGTATCTTACTTTTGCAATGCATGGTTATAGCCAGGAAGAAAGCAGAAAAATTTGCTTTCAATAACCCTGTAAAATGATGCCCAACAAATATATTTTACAATGCTTTGCATTTAGTGACACACACTATAGGTTTTGGGTATGGAAAACAATATTGGGGTTCATTGTCAAAAGTGAAGCACCAATATCCAGCTAACATTCATGGGAACCACAACTTGTGGGCTGCCTATTGCTAGTTCTATTAATTAGTTGTGAGGTGCATACCAAATTATCTGAAAAAAAATCTGAAACTTAACATGCTCTCATTAGAAGCCTGTATTTTCAAAACAAAATGAATGGTTTGTTTGACTTTGGCTCACCTATAGAGGCTATGAGAGGACAACTTTAGGATAAAAGTTATGGGAGAACAGAGTTGTTTGTAAAGTGACACTCGTTTTGAGCCCTTCTTTCACTTCTCAACCTCTCTTTCAACCTGTGTTGCTATTATTTACAAAGTAATGAAATTTTATGAAATTTAAGATCAAATGCTCAAGACTCCAAAATATTTGTAACTGCAGTATATGCAGTAGCAGTTATGATTAGTTGAGAGCAATCAAAGAAGAAAAAAAAACTCAAATTAGCATCAAATTTGGTGCTAATCTGCAGCTCTATCCCCCATTTAAGCCCAAAGGATATTTCCCCCTGTTTTTAAGAAAATTTCATCCACTTTATGACCAAACGGGGGAGACTCGAGCTGCATTTTCTTTACTTTGCGAATATCTTTAATAAAGTGTGCATATTTTTGTGATTTGTGTGAAATTTTGGAGGGGGAGGAGCGGCTGTGAAGAGGGCGGAAACTGGTTAGTTAGCGGCCACCAAGATGCTGGTTCAGGGAACAAATCATGGTTGACTGACTTAGAATAGGTACCCCTGGACAATAGTTGGAGGCACTTTTGGAAGGGATTGTGGACTTATTCTGGGCCCCATCTCATCTTCTCAGAGAAGTGGTTTTTTTCTCTTCTTCTTTTTCAACTTTGGGATGTAGCGAAAGTGGTGACCATCTGGAAGAACATTTAGCCAAATTTGACTGTAAACCAGATATGAAAATTCTAAAAAGTAAAGAGCCTTCTATCATTTTGGCTAACTACTGGAACCTATTATAGAAATCTAGTGATTGAAGAAAAAAAAAATCTTGGAATCTGGCGAATTTTGGCTATTTTATACAAAAAATCCTTAGTATGTATGGGTAAAAATAATATTCTTTAGGTCAGAATTGGGCGAGAATTCGCCCCCAAATAAATCACTTGAGAGTTTTAGGATTTGTCCAAGAGACATATGGGATACCCAAATCTCAAAGATCCTCCAACCGACACCATATCCAGGAGACGCAATCTCTTACTGGAATTCACCGTTCTTATTACTGTTTTGTAGAGATATCAATGCAGTGACCTTAATGCCCTGAAAAATTGATATTGTAGCAGGCAAGGACGGAAGGAGCCTCACCTTTTGTAATTAGGAGTGACAAGTGAAATCATCTTCACTTGACTGAACAGAAGGAAATGAACTCCAAAAATTGGCTGAAAAAGGTTGGACACTTGCAGGCAAAGGATCGAACAATGGGATGATCATTCGCAATCATTTAGTTGTTGACCGACATAGATGAAGCTCCTCTTGAGACAGGAGATTTCTGAACAAGACACTGACACTCTACTCGAAACAAACTGAAGGGGTCTGACTTCATTATAGTATCTAGGGGAAGGACAAATATCCATTACGCATGAAAAGGATATATTGATTTGAGTTGAGCCAATGGCCCACCCCTTTTTCCTAAGCATTTAAGAAAATAGGATTACATAGACAAAAATGAGCATAATGGCTTGATCGCACCATTCAAGAATTTGTACCATGATGGACAATGCATTTGGTTGTGACAATGAAACATTGGAGCATCAAAATCTGCAACAAACCAAACATAAACTATCTTGTGACTTTCAAATGGCTGGTCTTCGGGCTCTTGTACCACAAACTCTGAGCGAATATGGTGTGGAAGTCAATCTCACACAACAAACGAAGGAGCAATATTTGCATACTGATCATTTGAATTGGCACCATCCACACCTAGTATGCAAAACTAGTCCAAAATTTGAAATGAAGATCCACATTGACAACACTAATGGGCAAGGAAAGATAATACCACAGAGGCAAGATAGTGGAACATTCCTTCAATTGCCAGAAACAAAATGCCATGCCATGCAAAAAATTTGTAATGAAAAAAAAGATGTCGTCAACAGTTGTGCCATCATCCAAAAAATGAAGCAAGAACATTCAATATCAAATGAGAATTTGTTTACTCTCCAACGAGAGAATGATAAGATGAAAGAAAATCCAAACCCAAAAACTTCCAGAATTGATTCTTTTGTTAAACAAAATGATACTTCAAATGTATTAAATGCATTAAATGACTGCATGCCCAATACTTTCACTAAGAAAATTCATGCTTCTTCTTGTGCTAAGTGTAGTTTGGCAAATATGACACTAGAATCATCACAAAACTACAAACTTGAAGGAAATGGGAAAAATATGATCCTAGAGCTTATCTCAAATGCTAAGATTAAAAGTTTGACAAATAACCAACCTCTAGTTAAAAGTAGATTTCATGATACACAAGAAAGGAACATGATGGAGGAATGTACACAAATAGCAAGACCAAATATGGGGGGATTGGCAGGTTTGGAATGCACATGTCAACAAGTTGAATTATTCACAGATCCTGACATGAAACACAAGTTCTTGAAGGGGTTGGACATTGTTATAACATCTATCAAGAAGAGAGAAAAAAACCTAACCATGAAAAGACTACATGTAGAAGACATCATCCAACAAGGTGATGTCTTGGATGCATGGCATAAACAATTAATCAAGCTTGTGAAACCAAAATTTGAAACATATTATAAACTTTTTACAGAACTCAAACTATTCATGGAAAATCCCAATTTCAAACGTCAATGTACAAGCTATGGACAACATTTATGGGAAAAGGAAAAACTTGTCCATACACTTCAAACGGAATTGGCAGATTTGCAAAAAGTGCATGAAAAATTGAAACAACAAATGGACTTCAACAATTGTCTTTTAGTGGAAGGGTTGATTGAAATTGATAATTCTCTATTGGAAAATGAAGAAGTAACAAGTGATTTACCAAGCTCCACAGCAAACAAGAGCATGTGTAATGACATGGAAGTAATGTCTTTCCCTTTTTATGTTCACCTTCATCAATTGTAATTTGTTATGTGTAAACTTTTAGATGTATAAAAGGTTGAAAGTACCAATGTTTTGGTGTTAGAATTTCCTTGTAATTCACCTTTGATTTTACCAAATCAATATCAAAATATGATAGATCTCTAGAGTTGAGGATCAATATAACACATTGATTTTGTTTACATGGCATGATGAAGATATTAATTACAAGTGTAGAAAAGTTGCCCATACAATCACCAACAACTTTGGACAAAACCAATCTGCAAAACCAATCAAGATCGAATTTGTCACTGGCTAATTTTCAAAAAAAATCAACAAACCTTGATGGCACACAACTACTAAAAGCATTGGTAGCAATGAATCAACTTCAACAAAAAATGGCTAAAAATATGAACAAGTTTAAATCAATACAAGATGAAGAAGGCTGCCTTGAACAAAATAGTTCCATGCGTGATTATCTAAATGAAGTTTTCAACAAATTTTTATCTAAAGATGTTTTTAACAAAAATATAATATTAAACACTTCCAAGATTGAAGAAAGGATATGTGATTGCAATAGAATTGTGAATCAACCATTATCTCCGATAATAATTTCAAATGAGATAAATAACAAGAAATTTGGAACAAAATCGTGTTTGCAAGTTGAACAAAACATCATGTTAACAAGTGCAAGTCGTAAAGATCATACAATTCATGGTAATAAAAAAGTTGGACAATTGAAAAACAAAGTGAAAAGACAAAAACAAGAGGAATGTTCACAATTGGGAGTACTTTTTCATAATGAAACTGGTAAGGCCCTTCAAATTCCATCACTATCAACAATTGAGGATATTAATAAAAATAATACTATCGAAAAATCTCACATTGCATCATCTACCACAAATGTTCAAAACATTTTGACAAACTTTGACGATAATAATCTTATGTTAAATGACTATCATTGTAGAATCCATAATACATTAGAAACAAACTTAGAACCCATGTCATCCAATTTTGATTCCTCTCATACAAAAAAGGTCATTAAGGAATCAACCATTCAATCTGAACCACAACCACATATGATGAATTCAAATATTGCTTTATCAAAGCCTATAACATCATGTCATTACACACCATTAATCCAAAATGGGATGACAATTAAAGTACAAGAACAAAGTTCAAAAATACAAAGGAAGAAATACGAAGGAGTTGAACCATTGTGTATACCAACAAACAAGCCATGTTTCTCAAAAATGATTTTTCCTCTTAATACCCCCATAAATATGGCACAAATTAAAGACTATGAGCTTCATAACATGGTTGATGACCCTATTTTAGGTCCATGATTTTGTTTTTAGGGGCTAGAAATAGTGACAATGGCTTGTAAGGAATTCTTTTTAAAAAAATAAAAATGGCAAGGTAAAAACTAGCTCATGAGCTGATGTCATAACTAATTAATCATCTTATCCAATTTTTAAATAATGAACCTTTGAGTTAAACTAATCGAGGAAAAAAATTCACTTGTGATCATCAATTTTTAAAATGACACAATTAAATGCATATGTATATTAACATTTCTTTTTTGTTCATATTCATGTTTTCAAGTAGCTCTTTGATTGACTATTGTAATATAATCAACATTATAAACATAGGTATAACTGAAGTTTGTTGCCACACTTAAATTTTCTATTCAATTGATTGTTAGTCAAATTCATTATGTGGCTTGTTATTTCAATTGTAATCACATTCAATCAATTAAATACATAATGAAAGTTAAGTCACATTTCCTACTAATCAATCATGAAATGATAGTTGGAAAAAAAATTTACTAAATAGTTTAGTTAATAACAAACCTTTTGAGTTGTTTATTTTGCTTCAACAAATTATGATATGCTGCTAAATAGAAAAGAAAATGTCCATTCAATATTTTTTTCACAAAATGCCTTATTTATTAGAGTTACTTTCTAACTATTGCAATAATGTTTAGTATGTTCCAAGTTCAATTTTTCATCCTTTTTTTTAAATGATGGAAATTATGTTGTTAAAAAATGATGAGATGTTATATTCCATTTATAAGAGGTTTATGTTATTGCCAATTATATTTGAGATATGTCATAATTATAATGTGTTATTTGATTAGGGCCTCATGGTATCAAACTCAACAAAGTCACACACTTAAACATGCATACAAAAGCAAAATTAAACTCATCTACATAATGGAAATCGAAGTTTGAGAATCACGCACATTCATAAACAATGTTGTCCAGCACCTATTACATCCTACACCTAAGCATGCCTTAGAATCAAGATTCATAAAGATGACACTTCAAAAGTTGCAACCTTGGGCTAAACTCCTGAACCCAAATCTTTTTTTTAATTCATTCACACTATTGAGTCCTAACAAAAATAATATTTCATTTAATTAACCATCAACTTGGAGGTGGACATTGATCCAAAGCTCAAACAATTGAACCTAAGCATTATGTTTATTTGTCAAAGACAAAATCCATTAAGCTATACAACATTTGTATAGATTATTACATGTGTTTAAGAAGTTTTACCTTTATAAGGTACTTTTCATTGTTAAGAATTAAATAAATTAGTGAGCACTATTTGTCATAGATGACATTTAATGACCAACTTCAATGTAGGTCATTAAACATATGTTAAGATTTCATAATGTTATATTAAGGGGTGAATAATATATTATGATATATTGCTAATTTATCTCTTATTTGTTTTCAAATATGGGACATTTGATTTCATATGCATCAACTCATTGTTCATGATGAAATTCACACATATCATTCTCCATTTTCATCTATAATGAAAATTGTTCAAAAACATGTATCTAATAAGGGTTCTTGCAACAATGGGCCATATAGAAGTTCCATTAATCTAGATCCCCAAATTGGTATAAATAAAGGTATTTTCCTGCACTCCCATCATAACTTCTAGTTTATTCAAGGTTAATATGGATTCTAAGGTACAACCTTACAATATATCCAAATCTAGTCTAAAGTATGACCTTGCACTTTTCTTATTTCATGTTTCCAAACTTCACATGTTATCAATGAGATTTTGTTTAGATATTTTTTGCATACCTTGTGATCTTATTTTAGACCATACTTTGTGGACATGATTGGAGTAAGGTCTTGGCCCCTTTAATTGTAATTTACTGTAATGTTTATGTAAGTGAAAATCTTTTCAATTTCATAATTTTTGAGCCCTACGGATGATTTGGGGAAGGTTGTCATTTGAATAAACATTATAAAAGATTATGATGTACTCATAGTCGAAGAAGCCAACAAAAACACCACATGTTAATAAAAATTGCAAACCATTGTATACATATATATGTTTAGGTATTGCCATCTGCAAGTCATGATAATTGTGACAAGTTACGCTAAATGAGTAATATGAATATCACTAAAAATTTAAAATAATTTCATTCAATTGTGGTTTGTGTTGAAAAATAAAAATAAATTACTTCATTAAGAATTAAGACTATTTTGCAAATTGCCCCTTAAACTCCTTAAATACAAACTTGTTGATGGCTTTAAAAAAGGTTGATAAGCAACTAAAAGTCACACTACAAACTTACTCATGCTATTGTTTAATAACATGTAATTTTAATTTTTTGTAATTAATTTTTATGGGTTTTTAGAGTCCTTCATTTATCACATGTCAATGGGGGTCTAAGAGCATCTCTAGGGGTAGCAAGAAAATGGAAAGCCGTCACTAATTTCCACATCCAATATTTAGTATAAATCATTTCCCCTCCCCCATCCATAAACAATAAAAATTCAACAATAAATTCTTAGTTAACATTTAATAATTACAAATGGGTCAATAAAAAATAGTCGACTTGTGATCAATGATTTGGGTTAGCCAACCAACAACAATAGTCTTTTTTTCCATGGCTTTTGAAACCCATGCCATGTGGCATAATTTTGATGGAACAAACTATTTGTCATGACACATGCCATAGTCTTCATCCGAAAAATGAAATGTTGACCATGTTCTTGCTACAACTAGAAATGTTCTAAGATCAAAGATATTCAAATTGAAGTTGTAGGTTTGGATAGAAGATAATGAACAATTATGAAATAACAACTATATAATTCCAATAGGAAAGCATGAACATTTTCGAATTTTAATATTTTTTCTTGATTATGAAACTTTGATTGTCACACAAATGGTGAGGAACATATTTAACAACAAAGTTGCAAAAAAACCATTTAGACATTATGTTCTACAATAATTTTATTTTTGGGCGAATGGACCTTTAGTTCTTGGAAGCTTGTTGAGATATATCATCATATTTGGAACAAAATATTTCCCCACAAATTTTTAAATATACTATGATTTAGTATATCATAAGTTTGGTTATTTGGCATAGGAAGAGTTGTAGTTTTGTACCCAAACTGAGGGTCAATTTAGGTATCCATGCTTCTAAGAAGAGATTTTAGCCTAGGCAAAAGATGGTGACAAATAATTTTAGGAATAAATTTTTTATGCAACTAACAAAATACTTCAACATGCACCCTAGAGGGTTCAATCTTTTTCCTTTTTGGGGGAGGGTGGGGCGTGATTGGGGGATTTTTTGTTTGTTTTTTGGAGGGGAGAACTAGGAGGCCACTTCACGAAACTAAAATATGCCAAATTCATTGAGTTAAAAGTAGGAAATAGGAAAATGGCACAAACTTCTTCTTCTTTTTGCCTTTTTCTTCCCTTAAAGCCATGTCCTCCTCTTTTGCCATCTCCTTCTCCTTTATGCCATGTCTTTATCCCATTGGCTATTTTTCGCCATCTACTTTTCCCTTTATCTTTCTTCCTTATTTTGTTTGTGTACAATAATTAATAAAAGACCCAAATACCATAATACCTTGGCATTTTTACTACAAATGGTGTTACTTTTAGAAATGCTAAAATTTTCAAAAAAAGTCATTTTCTTGAAAAGAAATGTTTTGCGAAGGAAGATGAAAAATCTAATCTTTGGGAATATTTCAAAATATTTTTTTTTCAAAATGGAAAAGTGCAGTTAGGTGGTCATTTCACATGAAAGTTGGAGATGGCCTAACAACTTTTGCATTGTGGGTACAAATATAAGGCCCAAATATACAAGGAGCCCCACAGTTGGAGACTTCCAACCTACATGAAGTCATTGGGTTGTAGACTATGCACTACATCACCAAAGCAAAGATTACGTGACAGTAATTGATGGCCTTTAGGCAGTTATCATGCATAATGGACTGTAATAAGAGACCTGTTTTCATCCATGAAGAGAGCGATTATTACATTTTCATCCAAGAAGTGATAACTTTACAGGATCATAGGGCCAATGAGAGCCAACATTGTGGTGTAGTCATCAAATTTTGAAATTTTAAAAAAATAAAATAAATCCACATTTGTCTATTGGGTTCCTAGAATTTAGCCAAAAAAAGGTGAAAGGATGCTTAAACTTTTTACACTTTGATCTGCTGTTTTATAACCAAATTTGACTAAACCGTTTTTAGTGGATGATCGCCACTTTAGCTACATCGCCAAAATAAATAATTTATAAAAATTTAAATTTATAAAACAAAATTAAAAAAATTAAAAATTAAAAAAACTCTTGAAGGAAAAGGGCATGAGTAACGATTATGGGTCAGTGAAGTCAGCATTAGTGTAAGCGTTTTTGAAAGGACCGTTGCTACTTGATACCTAGAGCTTCTGCCAAGTTTGAAGCTTTCAAAGCTCTGAAACATTCTTTGATATTATTGTAAGTTTTGAAAAAGGTGAAGTACTAAGAAAGAAGGATAAAAAGTACGTAAAGAAATCCATTCATTCTCACTCTGAGTCTTCTTCACCCCTGGCATTTAAAATGACCTCAACAGAGTATACAGCCAAAGCTTAAGTATACATCCTAGCCACCTCGTCTACATGGCTCTACTAAAGGTGCATTCACACCTAATGTTAAGTCAGTGTTAAATGAAAATCTAGGTGGCATCTTAAGTGGCACCCAATGTTAAATGGTTGATTGTTAAATATTAATTGAATGTTTAACTTAATATAAAATCTTTGTGGTAAATAGGCTTAGGTCCTAAATGACTAGCTTGGTGTTAGGGGACTTATTAACACCAGAGTCCTTAACACTGAGTGTGTGAATGCACCTTTAAAAGTTGCATGTTGAAGACCCCACCACCCAGAGAGCTTTTTTTCTTTTGTTTTCATTTTTGGTGACATAGTAAAGTGATCTTTCATCCCAAAAGAGATTTTAGCATTGATGGGGGGACAAGTTTTGGGAAAACTTTCAAAACAATAGAAAAAACTGGCATAAAAACTTCCAACCAGGATTTTTCTTTTCTTTTTTTCGTCCATTTTGAGAAGTAGGTGAATAGGTTCAAGAATGTATTGTTTAAATATGGCTACTGGGAACCTTTTTTCTGTCAAAATATGGTCACTTTGGCATTTGTTTTTCAAAAAAACAATCCTTAGTACACGCTTCACACTGGACTTTTTTTTGTCAGAAAAAGTGTGAAATTTCAGCCCAAAGAAAAAAAAAACACTAGCACCAAAACTAGAATTCAGTGATTTTTATTCCCACTGCCCCAAGTTTGTGAGGTCAAAGCACTGGAAAATGATGCAAATAAGAAGAAGAAATATACATATATTTTAGTCTAAATTGCACTAAAAAAAACAGAAACGCCATGAAGAAAAATCGCCAGAAAAAGAAACATCGATACTAGAGATGTGTCCAAATGTGGCGAAATTCCTTCTGGGGCTTGATAATATTTGGCTAAAATTTGCAATGGAATACCTATATTCCTTTTTTTTTGGAGGTCGAAAATTTACAAACCAATTGGTCAGGGGCGGGTGGGGAGGAGGAGGCACGCACGGAAGAGGAGGCGAAGCGATTCGGTGTTACCGACGAGATAAGATGGTTTCTAATGAACTCCGATCCATCATCCATGTCGTCCGTCTAACCAGGGATTGCTTGTCGGGACTTGTTTGCTGTTATGCACGTTTTGCCAGATGCCCTGCAACTGTTTGAATCCCCGACAGCTGTTGTCGACGACGACGACGACGACGACTTACGTATATACTACCTATACAATAGACTACACACACTGCAAGTCTGCAACAGTTCAAAAACCCAGAAACAAAACGGACCTCAGTACCCACGTACCACAAAAAACGGATCCGCTATGGGTGAGGTACGTACTCTAGGACGACGTGCCTAAACGTGTGGCTTCAGGTCTGGGGACAAAGAGAGAGAGAGAGAGAGAGGGGGGGCCAGTGGGAAGTAGGGGGAGCTTCAGGCTACTGGTGCTGTCAGAATTAATGCGAGGGGACATAAAGACAAGGATTGCAAGAACCAGCTTCAACGCACAAGAGCTGCGCCATGCAGCAACGAGAGGAAGTAAGTTAACTTAGTGGGGAATGAACTTGTACAACTAGTTAGTAGTAGTAGTAGTAGTGCGACTGCGATTACATTAATCGTGGCGGAACTTAAGCCGTCCGATGAGGGATCGTGCTGATTTGGACGAGGAGGATGCAGCCGACGGGTCGCGTGGCTCCTCTTCCTCGGCGTCCAGAAGCTACTTGTTGTTGTTCGTTTTGTGTATAATTCCATTGCTCTCCATTCGATGGCAAGCGGCTGTCAAATCTTCGCCTCCGTCGACGACCAATGGTGGGAATCGTGTTAGTGATAGTCCTCCTGCTCCCGGTAGATGGCTGCCTTCGTTCGCTGCCATTGGCGGTGGCAAAGGTTGGAATCTGGGGTCGAAGACGAAACCGCCAGTATCACCAAGTATGCTTACCAAGGTTATTGCAGCAGTGCGAAGACCACCGACGCGTCCGCCTTTGCCATCGTCTATTACAACATCTTCGCCTCCCAGCGGTTTGTACTACAAGTTGCCTTTGTCCAGCAGTTGGTTCGTTCCGCCTTCTGTCAGGAAAGGTCGGAAGGCGTCGCCGGCCATGGCGAACATACGCAGCAGCGACAGCAATCCGCCGCCGCCTTCGTTGCCCCCTGCTTTCTTGCCGCCTTCATTTGTGCGACCTCCTCGAGCGATGCCGAAATTCGCGACCCGGAATTCGAGGGAGGATGTCGTCTCTTTGACGGGATTTTTAGGTACCGAGGGTACGAACGTGGACGTGGAGTTGGTGGTGCTCATGACGCACATCCAAGCGGCTTGTAAGCACATTGCGGCGATTCTGGCTTCTCCCGCTGAACTTCAAGCTTCCTTATTAGATTCTAGTTTTGACTATTATGCTGACCGAGATGCTCCAAAACGGGTGGACATCATTGCGGTTAGTGCCCTGCTTTTCCCTAATCCTTTTATTTATTCCCTCGTTCTCGATTGAAATATATTACAGACTCTGGCTTTCAGAACATTGTCCGTTCCTGTCTGCCGCTTGCAAACACGCTAAAGAAACAAGGCAGATTAGTCTGGTTCCAAGCATGAGTCATGAGCACCAGACATCCAGAATCGCCGCAATGTGCTTACAATTCATGAGCATTGCACTGATGTTTCTATCGTTATGAATGATGACCTTACACCTGATCACTCATAGGAATTTAGTCAATTTTGGATTGAACTGTTAATTCTGGAATTTTTCTAACCTGGTAGGTGGGATCAAGTTTCTACTGAATTTGGAGCAAAAACATTGCTAACATCTATTTTGTTGGATCATCTACTCAGGCACAACATTATTAATAGTTATTTTTGGATTATTTGATGATCCTCAAATTAAAATTTCTCTTTAATTTTCTAACTTCCAAATGGTCAAAAGTTAATTCAAAAGTCCAGAATCAACTGAATACATCAAGGACTTTGAAGCTGGTATCCACCTACAACTAATTAGTTATGTGAAGCTGGAGTGTCATGTTGAAAACCTGTTTGTGACCATTGCAGCACATGCTTCACTATTACCTCTTTTGCAATTTGGTTGAAGCACTGGTGCATTATACTGACTTACAGCAGCAAATGCCTTCTTGCCTCAGGGTCAAATCTAGGAATACTAAAAAAATCTGGAACAGGAATCTCAATTTGACAAGCAATAGCAGACCAAGCTGTGAAATTGAACTGTGATACCTTCAAGATTGATCACGTCCTGTGTTCAAACTGGAAAAACTGCACTTTCTCTCAGACCTGTTACGAAAATAATGTATATCTCTTGCTGGAACTTTGATGACACTCCATGATATCACAGTATGGTGGGGAGTATATAGGCTTCACTATGTCTGAGACCCAATACTTGTTTGTAGAGGGGGAAGTTGAATTGAATTGAAGCTTGCTCTCACAAGCTAGTTCCAGCTTGAATGAGGGTATTAGTGACTTTTTTTAAAAATCAATGATGTCGCTTGTGTTGTAGGCAACATTAGGACTGAGATTCCTGTTGCTTATGGGAATGCAACATAGACTCAGAATGCAGAATTTTGTATAATTGTTTGCCTGAAATTTTTACCAGATTATTGTATGCTTATCTACAGCCACTATTGGCAGCTGATGAAGTCAGCTGGAGTAACTGCAGCTAGTCACTGCCATTCTTGATGAAGCTGATGACCTGATACTTTGCATGTGACATTCAGAAGGCTTTGAATGTCATTCTTGTAATGCTTTCTTGGGTTTGATGGGAACTGTCATAATAGTTACCTTCATTTGTTATTATGAATTTTTCTTGGCAATCCCATAGACATGTACTACATGGGGAATTGTAAGTCACTGACATGGCACACATAGTGCTGGCAGGCAGAATAATATCATGAATGCAGCTCTTCGAAGCTCTGGGAAAGTGGCAGCAATAGCTTCAGAAGAAGACAATGAAGCCATTTGGCTTGGGGAAGGGCCCTTTGTTGTTGTTTTTGACCCTTTGGATGGTTCTCGCAACATCGATTCTTCGATTCCTACGGGCACCATCTTTGGAATCTATCGAAGGTTACCAGAAGCTGATCATCTACCCCTAACAGAGAAGGCAGCAATCAATGTGCTGCAACAAGGAGAGAGGACTGTGGCAGCTGGCTATGCACTTTACTCATCAGCAACTGTGATGTGCCTTTCAGTAGGTTCAGGATTGTATGGCTTCACTTTGGATCACTCAATTGGAGAATTTGTGTACAGTCACCATGACATTCGCATTCCTGAAAGAGGTTACTTTTTGTCTTCACTCTTTGTGCATTCTTTGGAGCTCTATAGCTTTAATCTGGACAAATTAATATGTGGATTGGGCCAGCATGACTTCTAAGGTAGAGATTGAAGGAACAAGATTTTTTTTGAATCACTGAAGGGCAATTTTCTGGTGTGTAAACTGATGGACTATTTCCTGTATGCAGGGCAGATTTACTCACTTAATGATGCAAGATATTTTGACTGGCCATCAGGGTTACAGCGATATATTGACAACATCAGGCAAGGGAAAGGCCAAACTAGGAAAAAATACTCAGCCCGTTACATATGCTCCCTGGTAGCTGATCTCCATCGCACAGTTCTTTATGGTGGCTTAGCTATGAACCCAAGGTCCCACCTTCGATTGGTGTATGAAGCAAATCCTTTGAGTTATTTGGTGGAACAAGGTGGTGGTAAGGCGACTGATGGGAAGAGGCGGATATTGGAGATAAACCCTATCATGTTACATCAGCGGCTTCCTCTTTTCTTGGGCAGCATGGCAGACATTGCTGAGCTGGTGAGTTATGGTGACATACAGCAGGTACATAACCCTGGTTATCAAGTCTGAGCTATGTTATGATGCTAATGAGCATGTGAGTATTCAGTATGACAACAACTTAACATGGACTTGGTCCACCAAATTACATTGCCTGCTTCATTGTTTGATCCAATTGCAAACAGCCATTAGTTGATTTCTTACATGTGGAGTTACCAAGAATTCAAATTGATTCCTCTGGAGAGATTGACACCATATGTCATGCAACAGCAGGTGAAGTGGAAGCCACAGGTATTTATGTAGGGCACAGTTGTTACTAGCTCATGTTACCAAAATGACATGATTTGAGATTTTCTGTGAGCTTCTTCATTGAGAAGATACCTTTAACCAGAAAGTGTTTTTTGTGCAATAGGTTGCTGAGATATTTTTCTGGCGGCAGCAAGTTTTCTGTATAAAACTTAACAATAGGTCATTTGCACAGACACAAGTGGATGTGTTTGTGCATTGGTCTGTATCTTGGCCCAATAGGCTATCCTTACAATCCTGTACAATTATTAGTGTACCATTTGGCAATGACTTCCTGTGCATTCTTTGTGCATGTACTGACTCCTGACTCACCATCTATCTCTTCTCAGTCCTTGCAGATATTTGTTTAAAAATTTGCTGTGGAGTGAAGCAAGCCTTACTTCACTTCAAGTCATCATCACCCACAGTGCTTGTGACAATTTTTCTACAATTTTTCTTTTGAGATTGACCATTCTCATAGATGTGATATTCAACTGGGTTCTGGCCTTAATATATTTTCTGGAGAATGTTTGTTGTCTGGGTGACCAGAACAAACTGTGTTCCCTGCTGTGAATATATGCCTTATTGGCACCTAGAATAGCAAAATTAGTCATAACATATTATGGCTAAGTGGTCATCAGTTTTGCCAGTTTGAGCCCTCCATTGTAGAGACATAAAGTGATAGTCTTGAATCCAACCAGTTTAGTGTCAGTTGTCCAACATTACCTCTTAGGGTGGCAACATGCAAGGGACCCCCCTTCCATTTGTACTGTCTAAAACTCATTGCTTGTGATGATTATCAAGTAAATGCTTGCTAGGTTGCATGTGCAGGTTGCTTTTGATTTTGTGTAGTTTCAAATGCACATGTAGGATTCATGGATAGCACTAGGGTATGTCCAGATCATTAACAGCTATGACAAACACCATCCATCTTCCAAATGGACAAGTGAGGAGCTCTATGATAGCTCAAGGATCATCAGGTGGCAAATCTAACAAGCTTGTTGAAGTTCTTACCTCATGTTTGTGTTGAGCAATTTGTGGTCATCCCATGATTATCAGGGAGATTGCAGAAGGAGGCTGCTTTTAACTGGGACATTAAGGAGAATATGATGGCCTGGTCTGCTACGATGTCAATTGTCATATTCACTGACTGCATCTTTTTGTTGCATGCTTGTTTCCCAGTTTTCCACTGCAGGAATATTTTGTGACCTCATCAACTCCTCACCAGGTGATTCATTCATTGGCTGCATCTTTTTGTTGCAGTGCTTGTTTCCTGGTTTCTTTGGACAGCTTTGTCATCTACAAGCAATGAGGTGATCCCTTTACGTTGTTGGTTATTAAAATTACTCAACTCCATCCCCCATCACAAGTGTGCACAAGTTTGTCAGTGCCTGAATGCAAGCTATCAGATGCTGTTACCCACACATTGTGGAAGATTTTGCTACACATCAGGATAAACCTGGCTTCAGCATTGCTTGAACATGTAACAATATAATCTGGTAGCTAAAAGCTAAAACAACCCTCTCATCACGTGCTCATATAACACACATGAAAGCAGGCATTAGTGCTTAGTACATCATAGATATTATCTTACAGCAGGGACCTGGTGTATTGATACATCTACATGACACTTTGCTAAGTGATTGCTAGTGGAGACACAGACTAGCATACTGGCAGCAGGGAAACCTTGATTTTCCAAAGTGCAATGAATAACAACCTCTGCTCTCGGAGATGACTGCTGAATGAGACCAGGCATAGGATGTCTTAAGTACCTTGAACTTCCAAGATGCAATTTCAATTCAGCTTCTGCTCCCACAGACTGCTACTGAAATGAGACTAGGTCTCCAAATACCAGACCAATTCCCATCCGTTCCAAACCACTGCCAGAGGTGGTGCCTCCCCCATAGCCACCCTCTTTGTAGCCCTGACTTCCAGATTGGGAGAACTCATTACAGAGACATAAATCCCATTTGACAGGTGTAGCTCTGTAGAAGCTGTTTTTGACCATATGACAGGGAGGACCTTGTGAGACACCTACTGGAACTTGATGGTTTCTATGTTCATGCTTCAGCATCACTAAAGCAGTGAAGAAAGGTATGTGGTGAGGCATTGGGGTTGGCCCCAAAAATTGGTCGACCATTTCCACATGGAAGGTTTGAGGGGGAGGTTGAAAATGTGTTTGGCCCCAGGGTAGCAAATATTCTGGCTATGGCAGAATCATTGAGGGAACCATTGCTGTGTAACAGAGATGGTGGCTGAGGTCTGAAAGATAGATTAGGGAACAGTGAATTTGACAGTCCATGACTTGCCTGCTGACACTGTTGAGCAGCTGGAGGATGTGTGTGTTGCTGAACCAGCAGGGTGGAGGTGGTGGTCTGTACATGTCCCCATATTGCAGCTGAGGACACCCTTCTGGTTGAAAATTCTCAAATCCTGTCACTCTGGCCAAAATCTTGAACTGAGGACCACTTCCATGATCTACAAGCCTCATTATGCAATTCAAAGGGCCATCCATCACCTTGCCAGGAGGCTTTGTCAAAAGCTTGTTCAAATTCTGTCTCTTGGTGGTATTAAGAAAGCTAATACCATTCATGGCTTCTTCACTTCTGGTAAGGAAAGAGAGCTTGTCACCTGTGGGCAGCGATCTGCTCTTCCCACCTGATTGGAAGCAAGTAACTCTTCTTTATTGCCTTCCCCATCTGCCACCCTCTTCAGATCCCACTTGTCAACTCTATTATTGTCACCATTTACTTCATTCAGGACTGATCCATCTGGACTAGAAATGATTCCACTCATGGAATCCATTAACATCTGTTCATTGTGTGCATTGCCATCACCCCACAATCCCTGACCTGATGCAGAAATGCAAGAGCACTCTTGTTTGGACAATATTAACTCTTCAAGTTGGGTTTGTGACAAAGATCCATCCTCAAGTTGTCCTTTAGTACTTGCTTCCACCTCCTTACTGTCTGGCCGCATGGAATTCACTGCAGGTGCTGGAACACCATACCAAGGTTGATGTTCTTGCTCATCTGCACCTGCTTTGAGATGATACTCGCCTCCAGGTTGTGAAAAGAAAGGTGTCATCCCCTCCACTGTCTGGTTTGCACCAGAGGACCTCTCTTCCAGACAACAGGCCACCAGATGAAAGCATTTCCAAACAGAACTTCACGTGTAAGCTCTTCACTCATTTGGTCCTTTGGCTCTGGTCTGTTCCATGCCCATTCACTTGTTGTTTCTTTTCCTTCTACCTCAGGTTTCTGAACCTCCATTAGACAAAGTCTTTGATCTAGAAGTCTGCTTCTGCCGGAGTGGTAACAGGTGGTGAGACACACTTGTCACATCTACAGCTGAGCTCCCTGTTGAAGGAGACGCTTGCAAACCCAACAGTAGATCACTGCCTGCAGTTTCAGCCAACAGGCTTTGCTCAATGTCCTCACATGACATGAATACAGGTGGTAAGGGACATCGCCCCTCCTGTGCAACATCTTGATTAAAAGAAAATCCAGGGAGACCACTGATCTTACTTTTGTTGACAGTTTCCTTTACAGCTGCTGACATCACCTTCTCAATGTCCTCCAAGGGCATTAAGCTTGTTGCCTCATTACTGGCTTTCCCCCCTGCAAATCAATTTGACAGGGAAAATCACTGTCCATCTTAAAGCTTCCATCATAGAGGTGAAAGTGTTCACAGTCGATTGAATAAAATATGAATCTTTCTTGAATGGCCTACAATTATGTGACAAGTCCAATTAAATCAGGCATAGTAAACTGCAAATTTGTGACAAACCGCCTGCAAACTAGGTTTACAATGTACAAAAAGGAAGATGACTGAAAACAGAAAAAAGTATGCAACAGACATGATGGAGTCCTTTGAGTTTATATGTAAGTCCATGGACACATCATATGATTATACATTGCAAGCATGCAATGAAATTCACAGGTTTTCAAACATTTTCAGTTCATATTGCAAGATTCCAAGTAGCAAGGTAGCCTGTATTGCAAGAAAGGTTGGCAGTTCTGGCAATTCTTGGTCTGGTCAGACATGAACATGCCATGCACTGCACTTCATTGGTTGTGGCACCATTTGATTAATAAACAGCACTGGATATCCGATTAACTTGTGGGACTGACAGTGTAGGGCAATATGAGGTTCTCTAGGTCAGGGAACTGCCTCTTGTGCAACTAAAAAGCATTCAGCACATGAAATATTTGCCATAGGACTATTGTTTGTGAGGCCTTAGATTAGTGCACTACATTTCTTAACAGAGACCACAGATGTTCAGCACACCCACAGAAAAAGATAGAGTAGAAAACCAAACCATATGGGGCTCCATCTCCATACCCTCAGAGTGAAACCATTGAGAAAATTTTGACCTTTTTGGGTCTATTGCTGACTAAGATGTTGGTGGGCACTCAAGACAGCGCTAATGAATCAGTCGAACGTATGGCAACCTCATTCAAGCTGCAAAATCTTATTAGTGTGACCTCATTTCATTTTAGCTTGTCCATGTAAATGTGACCATCTAAGCTGAAGGCATAGAGAGGTCTATAGAAAGTGTAACGGTTGGGGCCTCTTGCACCTTGAACACATCCCACCATTAGTGATCTGTTTCATACCTAATCCAACTACAAACTTTGGAACCACAGGGTTGCATAGGGCTCAGTCACCGCCTTGCAGTGAATGAGCTATTCAACAGAGCAGAACAATCAAACAAGCCTCTTACAATAGTGTGCAGGCTTTGGAACTTGGAACTGGATCTTCAACAACCATTGGAGAAAAAGTCATGAATATCAGATCAAGTGCAAAAGTTCAGAAGAAAATAGGCATCTTCAAGTGTGGATTCACATTACTGATTGCAATATCTTTGCTCTAAATCTTTGTGTGGGTTGCTATCTCAGACTACCTGTGGGGAATGTGGACAGGTCATGAGGCCTACATGAATGCTTACAGCTGCAATAGGTCAGTTGTCATGGGTTCAAAACATTTTGGACTTACAGCTCATTGAAGTAGTGAGGTAATTAACAACAGAATCCATGAAACTCAATGACAAACCCTCAGGAGGGGAAGAAAATGCTCACTGATCACATTGGACAAATTGTCACAAATTGGATCATTGTTCCACACTGAACTGATGGCAATAAACATATGATTAACAATGTACAGTTTGCAGCTTTCTTGGTACCAGTCACCATTCTGGCAGAAGGAAACAAGACATTTGTTTCACTTTGAAGATGAAGACTTGTGCGCTCCTTTGAATAAAGTCTCCCATTTTGCCTTGTCTTTACCTGGACCAACCCCCTGTCAAAAAAGAAACACACATGAGGATGTTAAATTTATCCCAGCAAGCTGCAGATGTCCTAGACACAAAAGAAAACCTAAGAATATCTACTCTCAACCATGAAAAATAACAAGTTTCTTCTCAGAGGTTCCAGAGACTTACCCTGATCATCTAACCATTTTCTGCAAAATGTTCATTGTCCCATATGATGACAATATCAAACCTCAGGAAAGGTACACAAATCGAGATCTTACCTCAGTGGATTTGATTTCATAAGTTTCACCAATAGTGCAAGGCAGATCTAGAGCTTGAACACAAGCCTCTGCCACAACTAATCGGCTAGTTTCCCCCACCAGTGTGTCCCCTGATACATAGTAAAACTCATTATTACAAACAAACCAACCATGGGATGGACCATGTTCAAATCACTGGTCGCTCAACTCCACCCAAAACCATCAACAGCAGCCAAAAATCTGAAAACTGCTTGAGAAATATGCAGGGTTTCCCATCCCAATATAGTGACAAACATTGACCCTGTAACCTGATCTTGAAGCAATGTGTAGCAACTTCACACCACTCGCAACCTGGAGTGTATCAGTAAAAATGCATGAAGCATAAAAAGTTTACCTTGGTCAATTATGACATCATGACGAGTTCCAGAAGTTGCTTGGAGAAGTGTATTAAGATCATATGATGTATATGGCCCATCTGTCAGGCGCCCTGGTCTACATGGGAGTCATTCCACCACAATAACCTATATAACAGATCATCAAAAGATACAAGCAAAGGCCCAACTCTCATGGTAGGCAGAATCTATCACCATGCCCATAACAGAATGTAAAAATCACTTCTATGTTGTTCGTTT
The DNA here is from genome assembly GCA_963921925.1 of Sphagnum tenellum. NCBI lineage: Eukaryota > Viridiplantae > Streptophyta > Sphagnopsida > Sphagnales > Sphagnaceae > Sphagnum > Sphagnum tenellum. Next base: position 14,953,530 of record OY998155.1, read on the forward strand.
TGCAATAATAGATCATTTGGTCATTAATTGAAGATGGACAGATTAGAGACACAATGGGAACTCAGACCTGTTACCTTGGAAGTGCAACGTGAGTTACTGACTTATGACAGGGTAATTTTAGTTCTATAAGGTGGTCTACAGTTCTGCCAAATTCTTTGGCCTTCTTTGTTACTACAAATCAAACATAAGGTGAGTGCCACAAGAGAACAAAAGTCACACCAAGGGCAAATCTAAGTTGATAGCACATGCAAAGTTCAAATCCTCTGGGAAACCTTTCACCTCTAGATAACCCTGGATCTCACAAGAGTAGCACTTTCATACCTGATAATTGTGTAAGGGATTCCCGAATTGCTGAGGAAATCTTCTGCCATTTTTTTGTATGTGAGCACCCCGAACAAGTTCAGAATACTGTTCATTCCCATGTCCCAAAATCAGACAATCAAAAATTGCAAAATGACCATTTGATGCATCCAAACCAGAATAATGATGATGAATGTCAAACCTCCATCGCATAAGCAGTTTTGCCTCACACTTGGGATTTCAGAATCAGTGCAAATGTACAGGCTGCCATCTTAAATTTTCACCAAATTAGGCAAATCATCAAGAGCAGGTCACACAAAAAGTTGAATTCATTTGATACTGTCAGTAATAATAGTCACTGTATGAAGTTGAAGAAGTAGACATTACTGCCCTGTTGACATGAGACTATTATTGGCAAGCAGGATTTATTTTTCAATAACTCAGAGTCTCAGATTTGACAAGAAACTAGCGGTGAAAACATGCTTGAGGTTGTTGAATTTGGAACTCTCAATTTTGGCTTGAACTGAGAACCAATCTGGGCAGAGCCAACTGGGACCAGCTGGAGACCTAGCTGTGCTCTCTGGGCTGCTTTTTAATCAAATTCATTTTGCATTCAAATTACGGAAGTTCCATGTTACTCAGTTCTATCAGATCTCATAATTTTGTTTGAACCTGTCATAAAAGGCAAAGCCATTTCACAACGAGCCACTTGTTTACAAGAGTTCAAGGCATGTAGTAGGCTCCTGTGCATATGACAATGCACATATGGCACCTTCTATTTTCAACAATGATTCACAGACTGGTATAACTTCATGTTCTTGATTAAACACAGAACAATGCACCACAGATTGACATTAACAATAGATTCAATGAGTCAAAATGATAAATGAGAGCTTACTTATATGGCAGTTTTTTGGCCCTGGTTACTCCAATTGATGAAACAAGCACAAAATGTTGGATCGTTGATGGCAACGTTGACACCAAATTACGTACTCCCTCCCAGTCTAGAAACAAACGAAAGGTGATTCTTGAAATCATTTGCAATGAAAAAAAACCACAAAAGATCCATTCTGTAAAAATCAGGAAAGTAATCTGATCACCTCACAGGGAAAAAAAAGATCTGACTTCTTTGTGACTGAATGCAAGTATGTAGTCCAATCTTACAAGGCTAGGGTTCCAGTCTCACAGATTATCAAGACCAAGCCCTCTATTGGAACTGTCTAATGACCAGTTTGCAGAAAGTGAGAACACTCCTGAAAGAGGTTGGAAACATAAGTAAATTCCAAGAGTCCATCTGAATTCTCTTGCTTTACATCTAGATCCCCTCAAGAAAAATGTTGAATCTCATGATATGCCTCTCTGCAGATTGCTTAGAGGACTGGAATCAATCATGTAGAAACTTCTGAGCACTACCAATTTCAGCACATGTTCATCTGCAACTTTTGCTTAGCAATTCACTCGAAGGATCAAGGAGAGATACCCAAGAAGAAGTTGAAAGAGAAAAGTTGATACCTGTCTTTTCTGGTCCATTATCACCATCCCATCGTTTTGATGGAAATGCTGTGGTGCCAGTGCAGCAAATCACATGGGTCACACCCTGCAACTATCCATGAACCCTCCTATTGTCACATCTAGGGGCATGCCAAACCCTAAAGTTGAGGTACCCTAGCATGATTTCTGACAGTTCGGATAATAATATGTCAAATCAATGACAATTTAGAAATTGCATTCAAATCTCAAGTCTTTTTCCTGATTGAAAAATGCAGGGGTCTATAGCAAATCTCAAAGATCACCCAAAGCTTCTTCATGGTAAAATTCCAATATCTACAGCACAGAAGCCTTGCAGAAAGGCATATGATACATAGTTTGGTTTGAGCAGCAGTTGGTGAAGGACTGCCTTCAAAACTGTTTGTCACTTTGGGCCACATATATGTACATGAGCTAGGAGAGAAAGAGATATTTTACCTCAAAGAGTGATGGTGCCAATACTTCCTGTTGTCGTGTGTCTGCAATGTGAGCCTGGGGGACAGTAAAGGTCAGACAAATGGCAGCACCACAAGGTCTGAGCCATGGTTGAGAAATCACAAAGAGCCAAACTGTCAGTCCACCAGACAAATGAGTTTATACCCATCAACTTGGAAGGAAGCCTTGGTCAAGATCTTCTTCTTGCTATTTGGGTTGATCTCTCGGTCGCCAAACATCTCCTCAAAAACAATGAAAAGTAGGAATTCAGAAAACTTATGTAAACAGCTGTTGGTCCAAGGGGGAGACCTGAAACTGTTGAGGATCTTGGTCGCCAAAAAGCGCCTTTCCTTTCTCTGGGTTCCGAATAATAGCTCGCACTGAATGGCCTCTGTCCATCAATGATGCCACTACTAGCTGCCCTGGTGTCAATTTCACTCCCACCCCACACACACACACACACACCAGCAACAAAAATGCGCAAATTTTTTGCAATGAGAATCATTTAATTCACATCTTCCCACATATTTCTGCTGTCGTCATCACTACATGAAAGACCTACGTTGGTATGTACACAAAAAGACTCGAGTTCGTCCAAGAAAGAATACGCACCTACACCTCCAGTGGCACCCACAACAAGAACACTCTTGGACGACTTATTCTTCGCCCCGGCGGAAGATTCCTCCGCCACTTCCTTGGCAGAAGACTCAGCCTGCTGCGAAGACACGAGTCTCTGCCTCCGTCTTCTATCTTCGCTCCTGCTCCCAAAATCCCCAATTCGCCGGCTCCCAGCGCTGGGTCCAGCGCCCACCGTAACCAGGTCGATAGACGAGAAGAGACTCGACATCCGCCAACTTCTCATCAAGCTCAAATCCCTCGGAGCCACTGAAGTTGTGATAGAAGAGAAGCATTGTCGCCAATCGCTGGAAGCTCCAATATTTGGTGTTGTAGCAGACAAACAAGCCAGAGGCCAGGCACGGCTATGGCTGTGAATGTGGAGAAAGGCCACCCCTCCACACACTTCCATCTTTCTGTCTCCCCCGCCGTTAGTGCGCTCGTATTAAGCTCTTACTCCTGCTATCAATTGTCGCTCCTTTGAGCAAGCAGCAAGTGAATTACGACGCGCAGCGATTCCGACCAGAAAGTGCGAGACGATATGCATTTGAACCTGCGCTATTCCCTTGGCACACGTTCTTTAGAAGATAAGTTACGACTTGGGTTTGGAGGTGGGTTTTCTAGGGCCGTAGTGAACCAGCACCCACCGGTGCACCATCAAGGATGGATGATAAGTGATCATGGTGGTTAACTCAGTTGCTTTATTTACTACCTACCAACTAGGTAGGTAGTAAAAACAGCCCCTACCTACTATGTATAACTGGTAGTCCCCTACTTTGTTACCTACCTGTCTGTATATCAAACCTACTTCTTATAGAATGGGTTACCAAGATGAAACCGGGTAGTAACTCAGTTGAGTTTCATCCACAACTTAGTCATAACAGGCATCCAGTGGATGGTGCACTGGTGGGTGCTGGTTCACTGTGACCGGTTTTTTAGGTACTATGGAACGGGCTCCCCGGGACTTGCTAAGAGCCGGATCAGCCGTAGCCGGCCCTTGGGAGTCGGCTGTATGTCCCAATGGAATACAGCAAGGGCATAGTCCCTCCCTTGGAACATAGTGCCGAGGGTAACCGGCCCGCTCTCTAGCGTTAAAGGCAGGAAATCCGAAACAAATGGGTAGTGGCAGATTCTGCATTGGTGTTGGTGACTCTTGTTGTGGCAACAACACAAGGAAATTTTAAGTCTTGAAGCTGAGTAGGCTTTATGAGGGTGTCACGGTTTTGTAAGCTATGTTTATCCCCAGCCATTTTGCCCAGTAAATTTGTATCCTTTTGTTGAGGGTGTGCAGCTTCAGAGCAGCAGAATATTGGCAACGCTCTCCTTGCCACAGAGGTGCCAACTGCCTCCTTTAGCGCTATTCAATTCTGTTGATTTCATCTGAGAGAGATCATTGAGTATTCAAATCTGTTGATCACCATCCTTCATTGTGCACTGGTGGGTGCTGGTTCACTCTGGCTGGAATGGTGTCAGATTGTGAGACTCCAATTGGGCATATAGATGTTTTGTATGAGATGGTACTCCATGCCTCCAGTTGTTTGAAGTGTTAATTCTCCAGTTATTCAGCTGCATCATTCCGATATCTACACGTATTGCAAGTTTGGTGAACCAGGTTTTGCTGATCTGCAGGTTGGGAAAAGGCGAGATAAAGAAACCATAGATGTGACCACTAACAAAATCAACAACCTTCTTTTTGAGGTGTGATGATGATGATATGGTCCATCTGCATCAAGCTGCAGAGGACAACAGTGCAAAGATATCTTGGTGCTGTCAAACTCTGATACCGGCCAACTAAATAACCATCCAATGGAAGTCTGTTTATGTGTAGGGTAAAGCCTGAGGCCATGGGCTTTACCGAGCATATGCCGTAAAGACTGTGCTCAGATTTTTTTCATAAAATTTTCTTCCTACGATCGCCAGTGGGTATCCAGTGCATACCCATCAGGTATCACAGGAACAAAACCTACACAGGCATTTTGGAAAACCGAATGCTCATGCCTTCAGGTGTTCAGTTGTTACCCAATGGAAGAAACTATGTGAAGCAATAGCAAAAAAATGCAGAATTTTTGAACAATTTGACCTTATCAGATGCTCCTTGTTTGGCTGGCTAATGCAGGTCTGGCAGTCAGTTTAACATGATGTCACAATGGGTGGCAGCATCCAAACAAGCATCTTAAACAGGCTTTGTTGGAGGGCCTGAAATGCTTAATCTAAATATGTGACATTGGAAAGGCTTCTAAAATGTCTGGAAATCACTGCTCCTACATGTTGGTTGGTGTGCAATTTTAGTGATGCATATTATTATCTGTGAAGAGATGCGGTGAGCTGAATGTGACAATCCTTTTTTTTTCTAAAATGTATGTCCAGATAGTATAAATATTTTCTTCTAGAATGGGAATTCCTTCTCTATACATAAATTTGAGGTTGGTGTGACAAGGTAGACAATGTCATATGTTTTCAGGCTGACAGCTTTCCCACATTTCACTACATAGGACATTTAATAATATGTTGCTCTTTCATGACAACATCTTCCACAGTATTGTGTGAATCCAATACTTTTAACCTTGGACCTTGTGGTCTGGGATGAGCCCACCAAAGGGAGGAGTCTCCCCCACCCAATCCCTCAATTCTCTGATGATGCTGCTGCTTCGTGTCTGCAAAGTGTCGCTCAGACTTTCCTGCAATATGCAAGCTGCTCTCTCCCAAACCTAGCATCTCATCTGTTATCCATGATCAACACTCCAGTGTTTGCATCATTCCTTGCTTGCTGTTCTGCTTGAGAAGGTCATCTGGGTTCTCTGTGCTGGAAAAATTGGCATTGTGTCCGGATTCTGCTGAATGCAGGAGATCATAGATTTAGACCAGAGTCTTCAACGTTCCTATTACAAGGATTCAATCTTCATTGAAGAATACAGTGTCCTGTATGCTGGCTTTCCCCTGGGACAAGATAACACACAGAACCAGAGAGCTTGGATGTAAGTGACAATTGTTGAGGAGTTCCAGTGCACAGGAGTGGTAACCTACTGCTACTCATGATGCTGTCACAACCCACAACACACTTTGTGCAAGTTTCAAATGACAATATTGTTGGTGTCTTCATTGATTGAATTTTTTGAGAGCAGATCCCTTCCTTCCTGGTTGCCTTCTTTCTAAGAACTGCCTATACCGGAATAACTGGGCTGGTTTGGCACCAACGTAATCTCAGGCAGTAAAAATGAATGCCCCAAGGACTGCAAGTCTTTGTAAGGGAGAGAAAATCTCTCCTACCACCCTTAATGGTGGAAAGGGGCTCGTCCTTTGTTATTTGACAAGATTGACTCACTTGTTTTTCTCATCTAATCCAAATCATGCATCATTTAAGAGCCTACAGTACCTTATCAATGAATTCCCAATGAGGTCAGTGTGAAGGAATCTTTGGTGATTTACCACTTGGTCCCAAGCTCTGTAGACAAGAAGAGGTGGGTTACATATTGTACAATGGGACCTGATGATGTGGCATATCCTTGGATGTGAACTTGTGCCTCATGATCTGTAATCAACACATAATGGTGAACAAATCAAATTCAATCCAGTTTTGCCCACTGGGAACAATGTCAACATAAGACTTCACAATGTCAAAAAGTAAACTACTCTCAATTGCAGGTATTATTCATTGATTTGAGGAATTATATCACACAACTCTGCATACAGAATCTACTGGACAAGCTTTAGAAACCAGCAGGCCATCTTGCCTTGAGTCAATTTTCTAGTGTAATTGAGCCTGCCTTTGTGTAGACCTAGGGTTCGTTGGCTTCAGTGCAAAATGCAAGAATGGAGAAAAGATGTTTAAAACTCTGAAAAACAGAAGCTTGACATCAGTATATTTCCTAATGGACATGTCTAAGGCCTAGTATAAAGAAACATGTCCAGTGGGAACTTTGAGGATGCAAACACAATTTGTCTTTAAGCTGCCAATGTTCTTATTTGAGAATGTCAAGTTGGTAACACATACCTTCCCCATTGAGTTTCTTAAGAAACTGTGACTTTGAAGGCAACAAAAACATGCCTGCACATGTTGCCTTGTGGATTGTCCAGCTATGGTGTGGGGCAAATACCTGGTCATGTGCCTAGGCTGCTGGATGTGTTAAAAAATGAACCCAAGCACAACTAGCAAACCAAATGGATTATTACGTAGAGAGAGAGGAACCCTAACAACAGATGAAGCTTACAATTGCCGTGATCTCCCCATGCCACCTCTGTTTGTATCCAGTGTGCTCCGGGAAGGAGCAGTGTACTGGAAAAGTTGTAGACGGGTAAAGTGGAATTGCAAGTGCACACAAACATGTAGGAGCAAGCTCCTCCTGGTCAACCTCCTTCTTCTTCATGTGGTGGTGGAGCTGTTGCTGCCTTTCTGTTCCAGAACAGAGTTAGATCTTGCAGATGGCAATTGCCCTCGTGCACTGAAGAAGACATGACTGGCTTGCTGAAACCCTTGGCATTTGCTCTTGTTCCTCACAATCCAAGTGCATCTCAACAAGTGCAATTCCCTCTGGAGCGTCCATAGTGGACCAAAATGCAATCTCTCTCTCCCACCACCACCATGTGAATTTCTTGGTGGAGTGTTCAGTTGATAGTCATCATTCTGCTTGCAATGGCCCTAAACCCTCCAAAACTGTGGGATCCTAAAAAGATGGAGCACCAAACCACAGGCTCCAAACTACTATGAATGATCTGCTCATGAACTCTCATGCCCTTTTCAAGGCAACTACACTAGCACATGTACCCTCATAAAAGTAACAGAGTTTGGTCTCATATGCTCTTGTTGCATATGTCAAAATAGTTCCAGTGCCTTCTGGCCTTGGCTGCGTTTCACACATCCTAAAATCATGGCAGTCCAAGTGACCACATGTCAAGATGGCATCTTGTTGAACACTTTGCAAGCATCCTTAATGCACCCACAGTTTGCATACATGTCCAGCAAGCTACTCCCCACAAAGACACCTGAATCCCATCCACTTTTAGTGATCTGCTCATGAACACACCTGCTCTCTTCAAGGGGAAATTTGCCATGCATTCAGCAACCTCATGAAAGTACAGAGTCTGGCTGCACACCTTCCTGTTGCATTTGCCAAAATAGCTTCCAAGCTCCCACATTGCTCCCACAGTTTGCATACATGTCCACCAAGTTACTCCCCACAAGGACATCAGACTTGTAGGGTGCATTTTGGCAGAGCTGTTCATGAACAAGCTTGCTGTCTTCAACTGTTCCTAAACAGCACATGCCTTAAATCTCCTGAACAAAAATGAATGTGTCAAGACTCATTCCTTCTAGTTGCATTCTCAGGTTGGCAATATATTACATATTTTGTAAGCTCCCGATTCCATGCCAAAATGTTCAATTCCACAGTGCCTGCTGCCATTGCAGCCATCTTTGCTGCTGCCAATAGCAGGTTTGGTCAGTTCTCAAGCCACAGTGCTTCCTGTGTCTTCTTATGTTTGAAATCTAGGTACTGTTCATTTGTCTACGACTAGAAATCCACATCGAGCTGATCAGCCATGTACACATCAAAGGCATGAATAGTATCATAAGAACAAAGAGAGCTGCACTGATGTTCTCCATTAGTAAATTGAATTTATCTACCTTCTCCTGCCTGTTATTACTATCTCACCAGTGCATTGGAAGACCTAAAAGAATTTCTGCCAAATTCAGAACAAGGCAGGATAGCAACCAAGAGAAATCAACAACAATAAGAGTTACGGCTCTATTGACATGTGAACTCTCAAATGCAATTGATGTGAAATCTCTGATCTGTGAACCCGCCATTGCAAAGGATCCAAAAAAACCTCCCACCCCAATTTCTCTCTCTGACCTCCAGGGACTGCTGCAAAAAAAATTCCATTCAATTCATGTACTTTGAAGACCTAGAAGCCACAGTGAGGTACAGCATCTTCCAATATCATGGCAGTCCAAGTCAGCATTCTAAATTTCACTTGAAGAATTCAGGAAGAGCGCACTTGAGCTTATTGTAATTCTCAATACATGCGACCTGTTCTGGAAAAGTTTCCTTAAGTTGCGGAAAAAAATTGATCATTTTTTTGCATGTTTTCTGTGCAGTCTCGAGACTCTCCAGTGTATCAAAATGAGTGCACTCATTGCGTGCATTGATCACTCTCCTTGAAAGCTCCTTGTACTCATTTGCAGGCAACTTGAACACAGCTGCTCCACACTGTCATGGAAAAATAGGCTAAGATTAATCATTAAGTAAAATTAGGCGTTAGGTGACAACCTTGCCAACCACTAGCAATATTTCCCTAAATCACCAACGAACTACCTTTTTTGTTTATCCTTTACCATTGTGCAGTTTGTTGCGACTTACAATTGTTGTGACTTATCTTTTCCCAGAATTGCTTACCGTAACTGATGATGCAGCTTCTGGAGCAAACAAATGTCTCCCATCCCCATCTTTGACGGATCGCTTGCCACAACTCCATTTGAGGATTTCTGCAGCCACCACCTGCACATCTCGACCGCTCCAAAATCGTAGGAATTCCTCATGCTTCTTCTCTCTTTCCCCATGCTTCTTCATTTCATCCTTCGAAACCTTGATGTCTTCTTGTAGCTTAGAAATATCCAAGGTACACTTAGCAACGAGATCCTCCAAAGTACAACCAGGGGTCATCAAGTTACTGCTACTCGCCGCCGCACCAGACTTCGAAGCTTGTCCGAGTTTGGGAAAGTCATCTTCCCGGTAGCCTTCCCAGGCTTCCATTGAACTTTACTCCGTTTCAGTAACCTGTAGGAATGGCAACCCGAATTGCATCAGAAAGAACGAGAGAAAAGAAATGGAAAAAGACACAGAAGATGCTGAAAAAACAGAGACACACATGATCGGAAAAAATCAAAGTATTCCTTGTGTGCGATAGACACATACCTCCAGGCTCCGAGAATTTTCGATCGATCGATACTCCTTGATCCGAAAGCAATGGAAGGAAGGAAGACAAGAAAAAAAAAGCGAATTGGTGTCGCTGCTGGGCGAATACTCTCTATTTTTCTCTGCGGTTGCAACCCTCCTCTCGAAAGAAAAAAAAACCCCACTTCAGCAGAGTAGAGAGAAAGCCCGCACCGCACACGAAGGTGTTTTCGTCAAGACACACGACCCGTCATTTTCGTCAAAACAAACAAACCGTCGTTTTTGTCAAGACACATGAATCGTCTCCTTGCATGATTTAAGCATGTGATGTTATGGGTTGTTCCAGCGGAGGTTCTATGATATCATCACAACATAGATTTTGGTATATGATTCTTGACGTTAAATTCTGAAAAGATTTTTTATATACATGTCTAGATCATGGAACACAAAATCAGAGATAAAAAGTTGGGATTTCCAACTCTAAACTGCACCCAGGCTGGTTTTTGCACAGAATTGTAACAGATTTTGAATTTTCTCGGTCACCACTTCGCTGCGAACCTGAACTCAAAAGGACTAAAACTGAGGCTGTCATCGATGCTCCATGAGCAGCTGAAAGTTCTCAACTAGTAAGGTATATAGACCTCACCCATGGCATCAGTGAGCTTGGTGGCCTCTTGGACAAGCTCATAGACCACGCGCTCGATCGCTACCACATTTTCTTCTTCCAAATCTGCGATCCAGCGCTTCTCAATCTGCAAACACTGTAAGTTGATTTCTCAGAAGTCACCCTGCTTGCTGCACCTCATTCGTCCTCACTCACTTGCCTGATTTTCACCAGACTCACCTTCATATTCTCGGAGTAGTATCGATGGATGACGTCCTTGTATCTTACAAGGTATATTTTGAACCTTGGATTTGCAGGGAACGCAAGAGATCCCGCAGTCCGGGAATCCCATGGTTGTTTCATCCATTCAAGGATTGCTGGATCAGACGCTGTACTGCTCTGGTGTGGGACCTGCAGATATATAGCAGCATGACATGTGATGATCATCATCATCAAGGTGACATGACCAATATCGGTAGTTAATTCATCGTGCAGAAATGGATCTAGCTCAGACCAAGGGGGGGGTGCGGCAGAGATGCTCTTAGTAACTCACTTTCATAGGATCTAGATGCATAGGAACATCGTTGGCCACAAGGCTGACCCCATTCTTTGGAACATAGTCCTGCCTTTGTGACATTCTTTTGATAATATGTGATGGGGTTTTGTTTCCCCTCTCCCTGCTTGGGGTTTCTTCAGAACTGGTTTTTTGCTTTTCTGAGGATCATGATAATATATCTCAAAAAACTGAGATGATAACAGTCAATTATTTGGTGCCATTTCTATAAACTGTCCACCAGTGGTCAAGACCGATCTCAGGGTCCTGGTTATATAGCTATCAGCAACTCGGAGTCACATGCCCGTGCATAACTGGTGCCTGAAGTTGAGGTTGCACTTTTGTGAATGCCACATGTAAAGCAAGATAATTCCTTTGACCTCAATCATAAGTCTCATAGAACTCAACAAGTCTTCTACCTTGTCAAATGCGTAAGAAATCTTGGCAACCATTCCTGCCTTTGTCTGATATTCACCCCAAGCCTTGTACTGCTCCTTCACGACATGCACTAAACACTCACAACCCCCACACTACTATGCTCAAGACACAACTCCTGTGTGCTACTACAGAACTCTTGGTCATCACAAACATAGCCAACATAGCAATCATCTCAATCATAACAGTAATAATTGAGTGCCACAATCAATGCTGATTTGCAAGTGCATTGAAAAAATACTTGTTTTCTGGGTGTATGACTATCTTCCTACCAATCTTTGGCCTTCTTATGTCCACTTGAAAGAAACCAAAGAGAAATCAGATGAAAGGTGGTCCTCCCTCCAAATGTTAAAAAGAAGAAAACACATAGTCAGATTAAACTTGGCAAACCTCGATCAGCTCTATGTTCGCCATGTCTCATTGCTGTAAATGTGGATAGAACAGCAATGAAACCTCCAACCAACAAGAGAATACACAATAAAATGAGTTGATACACCAAAACTGAACAGAAATCAGATGAAAGGTGGTCCTCACTCAATGTGAAAAAGAATAAAACACAAAGTCACAAGAAAGGCAAACCTTAATCAACACTATTTTCCCCTGTCTCATTGCTTCCAGAGAATTGGAAGTCAGAGCACTGTCAGTGTGTATAAAACAGCAATGAAACCTCCAACCAACAAGAGAATTCGCAATAAAATGGGATGATACACCAGATTAAAGAGTTAAAAGAAAGACAAGTGACTGTCCTTGATTTCGACAGATTGAGCTCAATGAGAGGAGCAAGCAGAAAATACTTCAGCTTTATGTACATGACTGAAACTCTTAAAGAATTAATGTGTGTAACCCAAGCTAATGTACCTGCTGATAACCCTAGTTCCAACCAGAAGTCCTGTGGGTACTTTCAACTTGCTTTTCCAAATCTGAGGCCAATATGACCTTGATGAACTCCTAATGCTTTCCTGAGAAGTTATAGCTGTACTCCAATACAGCACTGGAGAAGCTTCTTCTGGAATTCGCTCAACGTAGTATTTACCACAATACAATGTACATGCATGTATGTACTACAATTGGAAGATTGAATGATTGACAGAGTACTCTAGAGATGACATGCCACTGAGTACAGCATACCTATGGTTGTGGATCTGTGCTTGGGATACCTTTGCAGTGAGCTGCTAACTGATGTGCACTGTTTGATAGGAAGAACATAAGGCATCCTGCCACCTATTATCAGGGCTTTCATCCTGTTGATTTGATTCCCTCAAACTTTGGAATAACTTAAGATGACCACCTCTATAGCTGACTTCAGTGAGGAAGGGTGAATTTCTGGAGAAGATGTGCATGTTTCCCTTCAAAAAGTGACTAGCAGCTCTACCAAATATGTGCCAGAATCACAACTGCTTCTGCTGCCACCTCTTCTTCTTGGATCGCAGCTGCCTGAGCTCATCACGAAGTTTGGCAGCATCACTGTAGCGTTCTTCCACAGCTGCAATCATCATGCTGCGCACCAACCCAAACTCTTCTGCTGTTGCACAAGAGCCTGCCTCTGCTTGGTCCAGATCTGTAAGAACCAGTCCCAATTCTGTGAGCATGGAACGAGAGGGCAGTTTTGGAGGATTGGCCACAATACGCACTCCATCACCATATGCCAGATCTCTGTTCACTTGGATTGGGATCTTGCAACGGACTGCCAGATTAATGGCATCAGAAGGTCGCAGATCCAAGCTTACCAGTCTCTGTGTCTCGTCATCAATCTTTGCAAGGTAGATGCGAGCATGATAGGCCTCATGGACTCTGTGAGTGACACGAACAAGTTTCGCTTGATAACCCATGATCTCAAGCATGTCCCTTGTTACATGGTAAACAGTAGGCCGTATGACTTGAACATTACGCAATGCCTCAATAAGCATTGTGCAAGGCAGTTCCAAGACAATGATGGGTAGCAGCAGTTTGGAGGCATTGTCCATTTGGAGCACAATGGCCGGCAGGGGGCCATAGTCAGGCAAACGACCTCCATCAGGGTTGTTGTGAACACATTTCACAAAGTGGCCATCTCGCATCTTGATCACGAATCCATCCTGACCACTCTTCACCTCCACAGCCTCCATGACACTGGAGTTGATGTAGTCTTCATCATTCTCACTAAAACCAGAGTCAGCAGTGCTACCATTATTGAAAGACATGCTTGAATTGCAGGATGATATTTGCCTGTTATCCATGCCATTAGCAAGCTTGAAAGAAGCCAATGATGATGATGACCACATCCCATTGACTATATTACTCTTCAAGGGTCCACCCCTTGCCAAGCCTACCATTGTCACCAAGTTGTGATGCACCCCTGCAGATGCAAAGCACTGCAATGTGCTCATGGTTGCTGTATGTGTCAGTGCAGCCATCTCCACTTAACCCTCTCCCACTTCCTGTGCTCACCAGCTTCCCCAAGACCATGAGAGAACTGAAGCCAGCCAAAGGATCTTCTGGTCCTCCTGCTCAATAAACAAGTAGCCTATGCTTGTCAGTGGGAGAAAACTGAGAGCTCTCATTGCAAACCAGTAAACTGTCAGGTTTTCAAAGCATACCTGGGCTTCCTTATGGTCTCCCTTAGGGTTGCTTACAGGAAGGATACAGAGAAACCTAATAGGCTGTAGTAACTGCAGGATAGTGATAAATTGTGCCACATGAGGCATGGGGCTTTTGCCATGACCAAGACAAGCTGAGAGTCTGCCATCAGAAATCTGCCCCTATTTGCCTCCTGCAGGAAGCTCAGGTCAAGATCAGTACTGAGAGGTAGGAAAAAGCTAATTCTTGACACTCCCCCTCACAGGGAGACACTAAGGAAGGCCAGGTGTGTACCACCAACACCTGATGGTTGCCTGCAAAACTACCAGAGAAACTCCAGAAGGAAAATAATTGCAGCAGATTCAGGATCTCTGATGTGGTAGATCGTACATCAGAGCATTAAGGTCCTAGAGCCTTACATTTCTGAGATAGGATCTCTATTCTGCTGGCCAAAGCCAGTGTCTGAATTTCTCTAGCTCTTGGAACACCAACTAGACTAAGCCTGACCAGTCTAAACACTTTTCCTGCACTAGGAAACCCAATAACCGGGATAGTGGAAACTGCAATCATTCTCACACTAGTTCCTTTGATTTTTGAAGGAGATGGCAATAATTCCCTGGCAACTGAAAGGCAATATTCTCGGCCACCAACAATGAAATTATTCAGAGACAGGCCCTCTTGGCTCTAGGACTAGCATGAATAGGAGGAGAATCTCAGATGTTGGCCTGCTTCATTTTCTGGGCACCTGATTTGCAGACAATAATGATGACAATCACCGGCGGTGAATCCAAAGCATGAGTACAAGAAAGTAGCTGTGCGTGTCAGATGCTCATGAAGTCAAGCAAACTCTGAATTATTGTCACACTGCAGTCGATGCTACACAATAACGCTTGTGTAAAACAATCGGAGGTTGAGAATGAAGCAAAATGTAGCCCATAAAACGAGAATTCACCCCCAGAACGCGGGAAAAAGCAGAGAAAAAAATTGCAGCGGAATAGGATCAAGAAAGCTGTCACCAAAGAGAAAAAGAAAAGGACCAGACCTTGGGAGAAGAAAGCAGCAAAAAAAAACACACAAACACACAACTTTTGCCCGCAATGACAGCAACCGTACCTAGTGTTTTGTTTTCCGACGACGACCACTGCTTCTCACAATTTCCTGAATCAAATTCGACAATTCGACAACGGTTGGAAAGGCAGCAACTGCAAGGATCTGTCCGACGCCACTGAAATATCCCGAGAGCAACCAACAGTGCAAAAAAACTGCTCTCAGTCCCTGGCTATGGCGATGGCGGAAAAGCGCAAAGACAACAGAAGGCAGCGAGAAGCCAAACTGGGCTTGCTTAAACTTTTAATCTAAAAGTATTATATAATCAATAAATTTCCAGAGCCGTCGATCATACGATTTAATCCTAACCCTTCCACGTGCCGGTGACAAGGTGAGTCGTGGGTCGTGATCCCTTTCAGGTTGCGTCATGTACTGCGAGATTCCTATCCAGAGCCGTCTTTTACGCTTATTCTGTTTCTTTACGGGGAAACGGCCATGATCTCCTTCTCTCGGCCAATCAGACGGTTCGTATCCAGTAAATAATTACACCGGGAAGGTTAAGCATTTTTACTAGTGTTGAGTACCCCTTCACACCTGGTGTTAACTTGGTGTTTATATAAGACAAAATCAAGATGCCTATTCACATTAGAGCTCCATGCTGCTGCACATTACCATTGACCATCAACTATTTTATTTTTTATTTATTTTTTCATATGGTTTTCAATAATTCATCATTATTTATTTAACTTAATATCCATTTCATGGACATGCAAAGACACATATTGATTTGTTTTTTCATATCCATGTTGGTGGATAGGGGAAAAGAGTGAGGTAGTTATAAAATGGAGGTAATTATTTTTAATGGTGGAAGATAGATATTAAGAAAGTTAATAGGAAAAGGAAGTATTTATCAAGAAAAGAATGAAATAGTTAGGCTTGAAAATGAAGTAATTATTTTTTTAATTGTTTTTATAATGGTCCCCAAATGACTATTTGAAGGAATTCAAAAAATCCCTTGTTATACGAGTTTCGATTACTTGTCATTGGAATAAAAAAATAAAATCTAACAAAGTAGTTGGGGTGGATCCTACATGGAACACAATGTTATCTCCATGTCAAGTAGAAAGTTTTGTAATTTTACATCGAGTTTAAAAAATAGTGTTGTGTAGAGTGTCAAAAAATGACCTTGTAAGTCAATACTAGCAAAGTTAAAGAAGAAAAATTACAATTCAATCATCGCAAGCACCATCATTGAGATGTTTGGCAACTTCACTACTCACCATTATCGAAAGTTTCATTCCCTACCACCACTTGCCATTGTCAAAACCTTCATTCGCCTACCTTGTTTAAATTCTACCATCAAAATTGCATTCGCCACAAAAGAAATAACTCTACCACAAAACTTATAGTGGTTTTAATAGTCTCCTAAAAAGCATTGCCAACAAACATTCACTTGTGTCAAACAAGAAGATTGACTATTCAACATTTTTTAGCTTTGAAAATTCAAGTGGTGTACTTTGTGAAGGTTCTTTCAAAAAACCTTAAAAACAAAAGACACATGAAATTCAAATCAAATATGCATAGTTTTGCACAAAAAGTTAGAATTTTGCAAAGTTATCAAATGCATGTATTCTAGACTTCTTCCATGCACAATTTAGAACAAAGGTTAGAAGTGAGTGTCCATTTACATCCACAATTCACAATTCAAACTATTTGCATAATTTATCAATGCATTTAAATTACAAATTGAATGCATAGAGTCAAGATTTTTGTAGAGTTACCAAATGCATGTATTCCAAACAACTTCCATGCACGATCCAAGATATATTTAGTAAAAATATTTTTAAAATGTCCATTTGCGTCCAAATTCACAATTCAAATTAAATGCATAGTTTTTCAATGCATTTTAATTACAAGTTTAATGCACAAAGGATCAAGAGTTTTGTAGAGTTGGATAATCCAAACTATGATAATGGGGGTGGTGGTTTTTTGCATTTGTATGTAATTATGCATAATTATTTTGTTAAAAACAAAAAATGCAGAAAATGAATACATAAATCTTTATATATAACTTTAAATGTTTCCTTGCATGAAAATTTCCTACACATTTTGCCAACATTTGGGGCCACAAATTTTAAGCCTACTGAATAGAAAATCAACCAAGGGGGGGAAAAAAATAATTTTGCTTGTAGCCTTTTCAAAATGGATTTTGTAGCTTTCAAAAAATTTGTATCCTAGATTATTTAATCAAATGCATTATATCAGCATTGTCAGATGTTTATGTATGCATTACTTATCCATGAAAGAAAATTGAAATCAATTGCATTGTTTAGTACATTCCTTTTGATTCCTTTAAGATAAAAATTACTTTAAGATGAAGTTCATATTATAAAACCCCAATAATCAAATTGGGAACATTGGGGAAATAATGGTCTTCATCAAGGCCAAAATAAACAAACATGTAATATATAGCCTTGGACAAAGTTGACCCACAAGACCAATTTGAAATTGTTCCTACCAAGTGGAAAAAAATTCTTTTATCATGATGTTTGCAAGTTGTTTTGAACATTTGAAAAATGGACTTACATTGAAAGACAAATGGATTCAATTTTAGGTGAATTCAAAAGATTTTTTATTACATGTCTAACATTGGGAACAACGAGGACAATTCACCAACAAGCTCACAAAATAAGGCTACATTTCATTTTCTCAAGTTTTTTAATAAGAATGTATATGACATGTTTTATGAATTCATGGGAAGTAGACCCATATTCACCCCACCTCATGTGTGAGATCTGATAAATGATGTGACACAACTTTTAATCCCAATAACTTGAATCCAATATAACCAACTGACAACATTAGGTTGATAAAAAATAACATTGACTTAACTAATGAAGATATTTTAAGAACTAATAAGAGTTAACACTTCATGAACTTTGGTGGACAGACATTATTCGTGCCACCTTTTCCTCAATCTAGGTCTTTCAATGAAGTTATAACTATGACATTATCTTTTAAATAACCTTTAATAGAACCTATGACAACAACCCCAATGTGTATTATTCGATAAACACCACAAGGTTTAGACCTATCATTGAAATTGTAATTACAATTTAACCCTTGACAAAACCTATGACTACAACCCCACACACACAATCCCATCCACACATTAGTTGACACCCCATTACCCAAATCTACGACCCCAACCTTAATGAATAGAATAATTTAAAATGCAAGTGGTGGATATCAAACTCCTTTTAGCACTAATGTCAAAATGAGTTATTCTTTTATGCATAAAAACATTGTTGAAGCCACACACAAGGGGAGCCAAGTGTTGGTTGATTTAATTGACAAAATGCATGAGATAAGTTTGTTTATTGAAAATAAACTTGCAAAAACATAAGAAAGAATATATGAGAAGCAACTAGATTATTTCAAGGGTAGAGACAAGCTAATCAATGAAACTCATATCAACATTTAAAAAACCATCACATGTTTGACATCTAGGTCATGAACATGGTTCTTATGGGAAAATGAAAGGGTTGGAGATTTTTGTAATATTGAACTTGCATGAAAGGATTTTCCCACTAAGAATGATTTTGTAAATCACAAGAACTAACAAAAAAATGATTTGAAGTTGAAAGCAAAATTTGATGTAAAATGAGATGAAACCTTGTGATGAGATCATAGAATGATAGTTTTGTTGTCTAAGGAAACTACATAATTCCCTATGTATTGCTTTTCTAGACATTTCTCGCCGTTTAATTGAATTTACTTGATATTTTTCAATATTTGTATTGAATTATTTGTGTGCCATGTTTGTTCTTGAGTTACTTGCACATCATTCATTTCAATGATTTTCATTCTTTTCAATATATTAGATTTAGTTTGAAACTGAAGTAGGTTATGAAATAAACAACAATTAGTAAAAATATTTAACAAGAAATACACATGCAAATCAAATCTTATCAGTAATTCTCAAAAGGTTTTATTCAATATGCCAAAAACATCATCCATCATGAAATTGTCCTCCAACAAGATTTTTGGCTATAAATAAATCTCATTCTACTTGCCATTGAAAATGAAAATGGTAAGGGTAAGGAAATATGAAACGTGACTTTTTTGAAACCCTATTTGTTCTCTATTTTCATTGCATAACACCTATTAGTGAAAAGGGGCAATATTGGAATCAATTTATAGGTTTACAAAATTATGACATATTAGACATGTTAAATATCAATATTGGTACCATTGGATCACCATATGGAGTAATGAAGGAACTTTAGGAGAATGTTGTGAAGTAGCATTGGATTTCCATATGAAGTAATGAACTATTACAACAAGTTTATACCATTCTATTTGGTTTGTAAGATTAGGATTAATTTTAACCTATGTACAAAGGTTCCATTATATATGTACTTGCCCAATACTATTTTTTATAAGCTTGTTACTTTCAAGCCTATTTTTATTATATGTATGTGATAACTCCCATGGTTAAAATTTAATATAAATTCTCACATGTATTTTTTACAATGCCAAATATAAACAAATTGCACATGTGAGTTTTCAATTGAAGGTTCACTTGCATTAAAAAGCCATGCATGTTATAGTAAAAACATTATACAACTAACTCTATCTAAGTGAAAGCAAGGTAAAGGAGGTAGATCATTGTTTTGTGTCAAAAAAATTAAAAGTAGCCATGAACTTTTTTTAATGTATTGAAAATGTAAATATTATTTTATACAATAACTAACTAGATGATTTTTTCATTTAATATTTTAAATGTTGAAAAGCCCCATCTTGAAAGGAAATTTAAATAGAACTTTTTAAAATGGATCTACTTGCATAAGATGTTCAATCTTACAAAATGAGCTACATGTAGATGAAATATTGATTTTTAAAAAATTTCAAGTTAATGAGCCCCTAAAAGATACTTATGTATTATCGAATTATGCATGTTATAATCATAACATATCAATTATTTAATATGAAATAGGTTTGAACATCATATTGACCCAATCAAGTTCAAATGTATTTTTAACTTACATTTATAATACCAAAGTTTTTCAAATTTCATATTTAACTTCCCATAAACTAAATGCAGTGACATGTTTTTTCATATTTTTATTTGAATATATTTTGAATCTACTTGCTTGTGTATATATCAAAAATTATTTTATTTTCAAATTGGATTTGGGTGGACTATTTGTTTTTGTCTATTTTACTTTGTTGACACCCCCTTGTTTACAATTTTAATCAAATTTAACCTTTATTCTCTAAAAGTTTATAATTTGAATTTTTTAATCATTGGTATGATGTGCATAGCTAAAAAAATAATAGACCAACAAGAAAAAAATTATGTATTCGAAATTTTCAATAAAAAAATTGAAAACTTCATTATTACAAATTTTTGCAATGTAAAAATTACTCTTGTTATTGTTTTAATCCTATTTCCATTAATGTAATACAACATCACAATTATTTAGAAATGAAAAGATTGCAAGCACATGGTGAAGTTTGATAACATTGCAAGTTCTTAATTTGTTAAAAGCGCCATTATAAACCTTAACCAATGAAAAAGTATTTAATAATAGTCATTTAGTAGAACAAACCTTTAGTTGTGAACTTGTTATAAAAATACCTTATGTTCCTAGTTTCAACAACCTACATCATAATGATAAGAATTTGTAGAACACAATCATTAGTCACAATCTCTTTAAAAGAGTTTGGGACACAACAATGCCCTCAAATCACATCAATAGGCAACAAATCTTGCTAATTACAACTCAACAAGTCTCATGTACATCAATAAATACAAAACTAGGTGAGTTTGGGAAGTTTGTTTTACAAGTTTGTCATCATGATTAACATGTGTTGAGACCTAAACCTCACAATAAAAAGAATTATTAAGTACAACAACATTTTACAGAACCAACACATACTTCAAACTAGAAAGAAAAAACACAAAACCAAGAACTTCCATTAAAAGTTGTTGGAACTTACCATACCTTTGTTGCCTTAAGTTGCTTGTTTTCACATCCTTACACCACAAGCTTCTTGGTAAATCAAATCACACACGATTCCAAATAAATCAACATTGTGTAAAAATACTACATTCATTGTTCATTTCTAAGCAACATCAAGCCACCAATCAAATATTACACAACACTTCAACATCAAGTGTGAAAGTTTATTGTTTTTTGCACAATTCATCAACATCAAACTGCTCATTGCCCATCATGCAACAACAAACAAGTCACCCAAATATTTTTTGCCAGATGTTGCAAACATCAACATTAATTGCAATTTCTGTTAAACAACAAGCAACAAACCCCGATTGTAAATTCAGACAACATGTGCCTATGACCTCTAAAACCTTGCAAAATTAAGGACTCATGTCCCCATGACATTGTCATCTTCATAATCCAATTTTTTTTTAGAATCACCTTTTTGAAAAACATGACTTGAAACCATTTAACACATCCTCTGTTAGAATTTTAATATTTAAGGAAAAATTGATGAAAATCAGGTGTAAAGGACTTTGCCATTTTGGGTTAATTTTGATGTGCATAAAAGTGCATACAACATAGATGCCTTGTTGAAATTGTGTGGAGGCCTCTATTTTGAGTTGTGAATCACATGTATCAATTTTGGAAGGAAAATTTTACCATTTCATTACAAATCGTGACTCAACTATGGTGAGTGCAATTATAAGCTTTTTTCATGTATTCTGACCTTGTAGGTTGTCCGAATTCAAAAGTGCGTCATTTATTGAAAAGAATTAGTTTTCAAATAAATAATATCTTGTATTAAGCCAAATTATGTATGAATGTTATATGTCCTTTCATAAAATTTGAGAATCATTTAGTGTGAGCCATTTTATCATCTACAAAGGTGTAAAAAAAACTACTTGATGACATCCATTCATGCACATCTTAACTTGCAAACACCTTATCCGGAACTCAATGAATGGGAGAATAATTTTTTTGATCAAGTCCATCTTGCAATCAGATTTCTTTACCATGTAGCATTGTTTCATCATTTTTCATTATTTTGTTCAAACTTGCAATGAAGTCTGGAACTATTGCACATTTTTTCTCAACATTGCAGTGTAGCACCTTCAGTTTGGTTTACACCAAATGCCTTTACCTTGTGGTGTACAATTGTTTAGCTTGCATTGTAAGATGTGTTGTGGGATAGGATTTTAGACCACTAGAAGTAAAGGCAAGACGATTGTCTCCTCTTTTTTAGCTGCATTGTGCAATGGGCACTGCAATCATTAGGTTCATAACGGTGTGCACTTTATGTGTGGAAGGGAAATTTTTGGTGGTATTGTATTTATTGCAATGATATGGAGGCAAGCACTACAAGCTTTTAATACAGTTCAAGTTAAAGCAATTTTGGTGTGTAATACAATGGTACCGTCATTAGTGACAGCAAAAGTCCATCAACTAAATGAGCTGAACATAGAAAAATGACATTGTTATCAACCAAGAATGGTTAATCAGAAGACATTAACAAAAGCAATACCAGGGCTTGCGTTTGACTCTGATAAAACAGATTGACTGATGTCATACAAGTTCCCAGATCCCATGCTAATATGGATCAAGCAAAAGACCCGAAGAGAAAGATGGAGAACTGAAAGCTTATAAGACACAGACATTCAATGACTTGCAAAAGACAAATTTCAAATGTAGTCCTTTCTGGAACCCAAACTGTTTCATAAAACTATACAGAGAGAGAGCTCATCAATCCATACTTTCAATTAGGATATAAGTTCTTCAAATAGGGCAAACACAGCAATACTTGAAACAAGAAATGACCATAAGCCATGCCCCCTTCGTGTGAGTGCAGTTAAATTGTTTGACCTCTACATTCACAAGAACCCATGCATCATCAAATGGCACACTATCTGCAGATCAGCAAGCATCCACACATGATCTTTTCTCATTTGTGGTGCTTACTAATTTACAATTGTCTACTGAGGCAAAGTGATCTCACACAAAAGACAAAGGAAGGATCACCCATGCAAATTTTAGTGCCAATTGCCCTCTTTAACACAGTTTAAGAACTTCATGCTTTCTTCAAACTGGTCAATGCCTATCTGCTGCTCCCTAGCAATTTACAAGTAATATGGTTGCTATGAATGGAAGAAAACAACTGGAAATGGAAAAGATACTTCACATGTCTAGAGAAAAACCCAACAATAAATTTTTCAATCAGGGTGTAATTGAAATTCCTAGTCTTGAAATGTTGCTTCTTGTAACCTTCTGATGCAAGCACCATATGCCATTTGATCCTTCATCTTGCACACCCATGTAAATAGCATACTGCTTGAGCTGAAAAGATGATCTGCAAAGTGTGTGTTTTAATCAGACAATCACAAACTTTGGTTACAAAGATCACATCTGAATTCAACAATGCAAGAGTTATCCGTATAGAACATCATCTGTTGAGAAGGTGTAGAGAGGTCAGCAAAAGTTTAAAAAGGTTGGTTGGATGCAATTTTGACATGACTGGAGGCCAATAGAAGTAGATGATGGAAGAGAAAATGAATCATGAAGTTTCTGGGACCTAAGAATTTTGCTTGTGATGACCATAGAAGATATAATCCTTACCACAAGGTACATGAATCCCATTTCATAGACTCTGAAACATCTGGTATACTCCATCCTGCCTTCTTCAATGAAGTGGATAGAAACTCAACTTCCTTTGCCAAACTTAGCAGCACTGCCTGCCAACAAATTTCAACAACCACATCCATTATGACTCCAGAAGGTACTGCAACACCACTGGGATTGAAGAGCTGTTTGTTTACAAGCTTTTGTTTGACTCCAAACAGCACTCCAATGTCCCTAGAATTGAAGAGCTGTTGATTACAAGCTTTTGTTTGATTCCAGAGAGTACTGCAATGCCCCTTGCAATTGAAAAGCTGGAGTTTATCAGCTTTTCTTTCATTCCAGAGAGTACTGCCATGCTTCTAGACTTGCAGAACTGTTTGTTTGCACGCTTTCATTTCATTCTAAGAGCACATTCAGCAGGGCAATTGACACCAGTGTTGCACTCACAGAACAGATTGCTAGATTTTCACCTGCGCATCCAGTTGATGGTCCCACATTGTAGGCAGTCTAGCTTCAGCTCCCATCATGTCAGAGATGTCCTCCTCTCTCCACCCTCCCTGGCGAAGCACGATCGACATCTCCTCAAGATAGCAATTCACCCATTTGCTGACCTTGGGCACAGCTTGATCTGCATCTGAAGAATGCGCAGTGATAGAATCCAATCTCGGGGACTGTCTTGTCATGATATCATGATCGTCATTCATGTTGCAGCAAGGAGGAGAGGACAGCACATCTAGTACTTGAGCTCCAACAGAAGAGGAGGCTTTCTGCTGATGAGCAGCAATATCACTCCAGAAGTCAATGAGTCGTGGTGTTCTTGCAGAACAGGGAGGCATCATCAGTGAGACGTTTGACATCAATGCTTTGCTAGTGAGAGCCTTCTCTGGTCTGTGAATCCTCCCAGACTCCTGGGACCTTTTATCAAAGCTTCTTGACAATGTTACAAGCTGCCGGGTGGTTGTTGCAAGTCTCCCTTCTTTCAATTTTGATGCCTCACTCAAGACACATCCAGTCGTTGTCCTCTTGACATTCCCATGCAGCAAACCCTCTGATTGCTTGGCGAGAAAATCCAGACTCCGCCCCCACATCTCTTCTCCTGCACCACCTTCCGATGCTCCTGAGCTCGATGCCTCCGAAGAGTCTACACCTGAAGACGCAATTGAGCTTCTGCGTAACGAATCCAGAGTCGTGCAGTGAAAGCTCTCCCCTCCTCCATTGCTCACCTTCTGAAGAGGGAACTCGCGCAATGGAAATCCAGTTTCTTCCCCCCAATTCGCGACATCCACAGGAGGATCCATGCATGGATGCATTAAGAATAGCTCACGATCGAAGAAATCCGCAACATCGTAAGCGCAGTAGACGACATCCTTCTTGTACACAAAGAAGATCGGGTTGCCGGCCACGGTAGGGGAGCAAGGAATGTAGCAATGACCACACAAGGGAATCAGGAGAGGGAGCGCTCGTAAGGCAGTCCTAGCGATGTGGACAGCATGATGGGTTTGTGCAGGCCTTTGTCCCCACTGCTTCCACCAGAAGCTTCTAAGCGCGACTTCGTGCAATACTCCCGCGCGCGGCAGCTCGATCCTTGTTCTCAGTAGCTCCAAATTCCTCGCCCGCCAGTTGGGAAAACCAGCCCCGAGCGGCAACCCTTCTTGCAAAATTGCCTTGAGGTCCGGGGGAAATGTGAAGCCGAAAGTCGCTTCGATTCTGTCCAACTCTCTATCCGACAGTCCTGCAGCAACAGGCACTTGCGCCCTCTTGAGATGCTCGATCACGCTCTTGGCGTAAGCAGAGAAGGAGAAGTAGACTCTTCGTGTGCCTGCTGCCTTTGGCGGCCCTGCAGCCGCCCTTGCTGATAGCCGCTTCAGCCCTGCGAGCTGCGCTTGATGTAGATAACTGCTCCCTCTCTGCTGCTGTCGCTGCCGCTGCTGCTCGCCTCCTTGTCCTCCTCCTATTTGCTCCACTTCTAACATTGTACCACTACCCCACTCTCCGTTCTCTCTCCTTCTTGGCTTCAGATTTTCACCAACGTCTTCTCCTCCGCAAGTGTTTTGCCATCATCTCAACAAGTTGCTGCGCATCCATTGCTCCTGTTTTCCCTCTTCTTCCACTGTGTTCCTTCACCAGTCACAGCTATGTATCATCTGAGCTTCGACCCATTATCCTCCCTCGCTCCTCCGACTTTCCAGTCCTCGCAATCTACGAAAGAAGAACAAGCGGAACACCCCACTCCAAGTGCAAATAAAACTTGGGCTGCAGTAGCACAGCCACGGATCCTAGCAGAAGCTCTGGGATGTGCAGATTGGAAGCAACCAAATGCAGGACGACCCTTGAAAGAACTGCCGGCGGCGAGAGAGAAAAATTGTACATGAAGAAACAGATAGACAACAACATGATGGACCACCATGACAAAAGGCTTCCCTTCCGTCCCGACAGCAAAAGAACGATAAAGAAAACTTCGACATCATGACGTTCACATGAAGCTCGAAGTGACAGAAAAAAGTAGGTGGCCCACCCATTCCGCGACGTGGTCGTTGGGGCGGAGGAGGACACTGGGACCCCACAACGGATCACCTGTTTGTGTCGTAGCGGGTAGCGGCGGCGGCGGCGGCGCCCACAAAACCTTACATATGCTGCTGCTGTTGCTAAACACCTCTTGGTCTGAATCCACAAGAGATCCATTGCAATGCCTCAGGGAATAGCTTCCACCTTCCCTGACAAGATGACTTCGCTGCAACTGGTGTCCATGCTTAGAAATCTGTTAAGAGTCCAGTTGTCCATATGTGCAAACATGGCTGACTAATGATGGAGAAATCTTGACATGAGATAATCATGGTGCTCCAGAGATCACCAGTTGCCACCACCATCACTGGGATTTTTAAGATTCTGCAACCAGCAAATGGTGATCTATGATGTGGAGTTCTGCTACTGTGATGGTAGTAGTTTTTCATCACATTGAAGGTACCTGCATGTGATCTGGGATTTTCACCATTGTAGTTGATGATGATGGTTTTGGGCAGAATATGGGAGCTCTTTTGGCAACGAGGCAAGATGCTTCTTCAACTCACCACAAATGCATCAATCTGTTTTCTTGAATTGAAAACTGAATGCATCTGCAGCTATTATTATATCTGAATGCACATCTTTGTGCTTTCCCCTATTACTCTACAGTGTGTAGGAACAGGCTATGTAACTGGTGTTTTCTTTACCAAAAGGAGGAGGATTGAAATCAGCTGCCAATAATTGGACTGATTTGATCAGGCCACACAGTGCACAGACCAGCAGCAGATCTGACATTGGAAGCAACAAATGAAAAGTTGTAAATGGCCGGGGCCCAGAATACCCTTCAATCATCTTTCCTTTTTGACTCACACGTTATGCTTACCTTGATGCTTGGATGATTGACCTTGATAGTGGAAAAATGCAAGAGGAACCTGGCAAGTCAGTGATGGCCAAGACTATGATGATCACCCAGCTACAGTCACCTTGACAGCTTTTGAAACTGCAGATTTGTGCTCAACACCAGCCAGACACAGTTCAATGAATCTCTTTAAAGTCCATATTTTTAGTATTGTGCACACAGACATTGACTCAACAGCAACAGAGTGGATGCACCAGTGTCTTCAATCAGATGCAAAAAGGATTCAAGGACATGAGACAGAACCCTACCCATGATCCATCGCATTGTGCATTGATCCCAATTCCAAGAGTTGTAGTTGTTGAAGGATTTTTGGTTAATGCACTGCAGTGTAGGAAGGTCAATGCAATGTACGGTTTTACAAATTCTGACTTGAGAAATGTCATTTACTCTTAACCTGTGAAAAATGGGCTCTCAGGTAGAGCCACCACCACCTGGCACAGGATACTCAACTGGTCTAGAAACAGGTTGGAAATGAAAAAAATTCTTGAGCTGAATCAAAGTGCATACTATAGGTTGCTGATCTTTGGAACCTAATAAAGTATGTGGGTGCTGATCCAACAAGTCAGTAATGAGCATGAATGACCAATCAATTTGTGTACCGCAAGTCTAGCTCTTGTGCAGTAGATGTTCATTGATTCTTGACGTTTTTAACACTTTGTTGGATGTGATATACACCAGTAGAGGTCCAGAAGGTGTCAGTCTAGTATGTGTTATTTTCATGATACATTCTTCCTATCTTCCTCTTGTCCTTCTGATGGGGGTGCTGTCACAAGTCAATTTAGCTTCCTTGTTTTATGTGACACTTTCAGTAACGGAGGTTGTCCAAAGTGTATATAAGAGATTAAACCTTTTTCTCCCTACTAAGAATTGGCTGTTTTGGGGCCTTGTTTGATTAAAGTCAGTGAGAGATTAAGGTCAAGTGTGAGAAAGAGTAATACAAGAACTGATTAGAGGGAGTCCAAAAATGCTTAGGTTCCTGCAATCAGTGGAATTCTTTGATGTCAAAATCTTGCAAGAATCATGTTGAGATGCAAGTTTAGAAAACCAAACACAAAATGGTTGAGAATTCGTGTTCCATTCCTCTTCAAAATCTGTTGGCTGCTGCAAATTTATCCGAGTTGCTAAATTTATCAGGCTGGGATGCCATGCTCTTGTATGAATGCATGCAAATGTTATATACTTAGGAACACATGTTATATACCGGGACCATGGTTCCTTGGCATGTTAAATGCTCAGAACTCTTCCCAACTCTATGTGATTGAACCCTAGAAGATGACATTGATGGATGTGGTCCCTGTCTTGGTGGTGACTTCTAAAGTAAGGTGTTGTCATGTTGCTGCCCTCATACCCAATTGCAGAATGAGAAGCTAACAAGTAAAATGGTAAATTAGGCATCTATTTATACTTATATCAAATCCAAGAGGATTTTGCATTTACTCATCAGACTGTTCAGGTTCATTTGTCTACATTGTTGTGGTAACATTGGATCAAGCAAGTGCTTTTGGCATTCAACTGAAACCATCAAACAGGATGTCAAAGAAAGACTGCGAATCATAGCCTGTGCTCAAGATTTTAATAGAGTTTGATGGTGACAAATGTGCAAGGTGCTGACAAGCAAGTGTATGGGAGCATCAATGGAAGAGAGGAGAGAGACGAGGGTAAGAAGACATGGCCAAGTTGAGTGAAATTGATATTTGGGATGTGTTGCTTTTGATATTGAAGCATGTACACATCCATGGAAGTTTCATCATGTCTTTGTGTTTTCTTTTGAGTTCAATCTAAGAAAAAGTTGCATTCATGAGAAGAAAATTTTACTTGAGATGTTGTGTTGGCAGTAGTAAATATGGTCTTCCTTCAATTCCAATGCAATGCTCTGATCTCATAAAGCACTTGGAGAAAATTTGTAGTGTATGTGGAGGGCACCTTTTATCCATCAATTTCCCTTCTAGAAATTGGGAGGGATATTATGCCTAGTCCTCAAGGATGGGAGGGAAATTATGCCTACTTGTAGATGTAAGAACCCTCCCACTATTGAGGAGTAGGCATAAGAACCCTCCCATTCATACGCCTCGTGATCTAAATAGGTTTGGTTCATGATAAATTTTTCCTTGTGCTTTACGATAGATAAAGTCTATGGGTGGGAGACATTCCCAAAATGCGGGGCCAGACTCAGCTATCGCCTCGTCCTAGGCCACTTATTTTGAGAATGCCCCACCCCTAGGGCTTTACCCTATGCTACAATGTTTACTATCGCTGAGAACTTTTAGTGGAGACATGCCAGGGGTGAGATCTCAATGAAATGTGAAGGTGAACTGCTGAAATCATTGAGATTTTGCTAGAACTTCTGCTGTTGAAACTGTTCACTTAAAAACATGAAAGGAACTGATCTTGATTTGTCTGACCAGGTAGCATTGGAAGCAACAGCAATGTGTTTCATTTTGTGCGAATACAACATTTGTTTAGAAAAAGTAAAAAGCTCATGAGTCACTCATTAGTGTCCACCAGTTGCGTAAAAACTTGACTTCATTCATTCTGGGAATCTGTCGCAGATGTGACAGGACAACAATTTGACTTGTTACGTACAAGACGAAATTGCACATACACAAAAATGCTTGGATGACAAGACATGACATTAACAATCATGATGTGCAATGACACAATTGCTATGGGTATTGAGTGAAGGAAGAAGTTTAGAGTTATGTTCTGACAATGAATGAAACCCGGAGAAGAACTTTGCCACCTGTGGACGAATTTGAAGAATACTAGAACTTCTTTAGGCGAACCTTGAATCAAAGATTGAGCAGATTGGTTTGATTGTGGTGAATTGTTGGGATCTAATTCAAGAACAAATATCTAGGAATTCAGCCAAGGAACTGAAACAAGACTTGCTTGTATGCTAATTAGAATTTAAAAAGCTTGTTGGCAATGTCTGAATTTCCTGATATGAATTTGCAATGGAGAACTGTGGAAGTAAGTGATGCACATATGTTAGTGAAAGAATAGCTATGGGAATAGTCTGTCATGGGAGAAGGGTTGTGTCACAGCTATCTTTGGAGCAGAACCATGGAAGGGCTCACTGCAATAATAAAGCCAATAGACAAAACAAAACAAGCAGCTTGTTGCCTGATGACTATGCCCATTTACCCAAGGGAGAGGTCCAAACTAAAACTTCCATTTGAATGGATTTAGAACTTCACTTACGCATGCATGCACTTCTATGGGAAACCTCTAAATCCAAAAACTGAGTAATAACAGGCATCCAGCAATTTCATTCGTCGTAACATTTTTTCTTCACACATGCGCACAAGCCTATTCAACATCCTCTGTGTATTAGTACACTAATATTGTAGCCCTTGGCTAAGACCAGTTCCAGGGGGCGTTCATTGTGTGCCCCCAGAGAAAGAAAATTGGAAGATAAAAGTGAAAACTTGTGTTTTGGCTCAGCAAAATGGTTTTGATCCAACATTTCTCCACATGATGTTGAGGCTGGTGAAAGGCACAGCAGAGCCCAATACCTGATGATGATTGGCTAGATAGTTTGATTGGTCCAAGTGTTTGGAGTCCCAATTTTAGTTTTATGGGTGGGTTTCAAGTTTTTTTTTTTTTTGTTTTTTCCTTCCCAATTTTTTTATATTGACATTTTTTGCTACATTTAACCAAAAAAACTAGTCAAGTTTACACTAGAAAAAATTTCAATTTTTTTTCCCAATTTCTGTGTTGAAAAATGTCAAATTTCACCAGAAAAAAAAGAAATAAATAACTAATCTTGGATTCAAGAAATATTTCTGCAGAGTTACATACTGAGCACCAGTGGAACTGCTCTGAGTATGTGCATGGTAACAGCAAGATGAACATTTTGATGGAAGTAAGACCATGTCTAACATCTGAAACTTGTTGTGTTGAAGTAAGAAAGAAAGACTACTGTAATTACCTAGGCTGGTTAGGCATTCATTACTTAATTTCTGCAACTGCCAAAATTTGTGAAAAATAGGTGCCTGCCATGCCAAAAATCTGAGTGAAGCTCTCAAGCATAATAGTTTCATTATTTAGTATAATATTGGAAGATATTAGGACACAAGGTTTTACATATGGTTAAAGCCCTTGGCTAAGGGTTTTATTGAAATTCAGGCCAAAGTGGCATGGGACTTTACTATCACAGAGTCTTTTTTAAATTTTTTAAAGGGTGAATTTTTTCCATTTAAAGATTTTTTTCAAAAAATATTTCTGTTGAATATTCCTTTTTTAAAATAAAAAAATTGTCATGTTTCTTCACATTGTTCAAGCAAGTAGTTAGGATAGTAAAGGATTTGAATAAATTTGTACTTTCATAGCTGGTATATAGCCATGGCTAAACATGGCTAAATCTCCTTGTGTATAATTACCAATGTGGCAACATCAGAAAATTGAAAAAAAAGAAAAAAAGAACACTGAATAAGGGCCACACAAGGCAAGCATGGGCCCGAATCCAATAAAGTGTAGCCCCAAGGCTTCACCTACACAATGTAAAAACTGCCACTCTTTTTCTTTTTTTCAATCTCATGATACTTGGAAGTCATCAATTGGGTGTCATGGAAAAAAACAGACAACCACCCACATTGCAAAAAATGAAATGCCTGCCTACATGGGCATTATATTTTTTTGATGCGCCCACCGTAACATTATGCCTCATAAGGTGCCTTGCAACAACACGAAGAGGAAAAAAAGAAAAAGAAGAAAGCAACCAGGATTTTATGAATCCTTTTGAAGCTCACTCACATCTTTTCCTTTGATTGAACTTGGCCTTCAGCACCACATCATTGCCAATGTTGCAAAGCTCGAACAGTTTGTCATGGTGCATCATCTCCTGCTCAATGACAGTGGGAGGAAATGCAGTCACGATTTTGCCTAACGCCCCCCTCTTGCAGTGACAAAACCCTCAGAATTGGCTGCTGCTGAAGAATCTCATTCACAATCACATTGCTCTCTGCAGATGGGGGGTGCCATTTGTATGAACATACAAAAAACTGTTACCAAAGCTTGAAAAAGCTTGCACAAATTCAAGAATTTCAACTCACTCAGACAATGCATGTGAGAAATGATCAAAGAAGACAAAAACAACCAATTCTCAAAACCAGAAGAACAAATTCTTCCAGCAAATCACAAAGATCTATAGGCGCTCAATGTTACTGCAAAAAGCTTCAAATTTCTAGTGGGTGTATACACAAATCTTTATCTGAAAAATCCGGACTTGTTCTGGAAAATCTGGCCCATTCTGAAACTGGAATCCACCCTCTCTGTTACTTGACATGACAGCAGAGAAAATGGATTTTGTTTTTTGGCTTTGAGAGACTCTCATGACTCCCAACTGAGTCTATGTAAATCACATAAAGCCCTGCTTGTTTTGCAACAGCTAGCATTGCAACAGGGCACACATTATATAAGCATAAAACTTCCACTATGAAGTGCGGGACCATTTTGCTTTTCAAGAAGTTCATAGCCGATGGGTACCCACAAATACTTATCTTTAAAAGATGGTGGAACTTTAAACCCCTTAGGGGGAGGGTGTTATCAGAACCAGGGCTGGACTTGGCTCCACCTCGCATGGGCCTCTTATTCTGCTAGCTCGATCTCCTGTGGCCTACATACCATGCAATTGGCACTCAGGTGAGATTCTGCAACATCCACAGGGAGACTATTTGCTACACCTTACAATGTTGTCTATGTGCTGGCCCCATGCATTTGAAAGAGTAGTTGACCTCAAGAACCTTAGGGTGAATGGCGGATTCTCTCCTAAGTGAGAATTATGGACTAGACACAAGTAGGGAGACGCCACCGGTTATGAGTCAGAATCTACCATCACAGGTTTGAGATCCCTGATTCTATATGCAGTCCACTTTAGGTACCTACTAGGTTTTGATTTCTACTGGGTTGTAGCACTCTAGATCTCTACTGGGTTGTGTCTATTAGCGCTCTAGATACAGGCCTGGTTTGTATATCTCTTCATTTGTTTTCCATCCCCTTTTATTCTTTCAGGGTTTTTTTTTTTTTTTTTGGTAAACTTCATTGTTTTCATCTGTTTTCATCTTGAAATTTTGATTGTACAGAAATAAAATATCATTAAATGAAAGTGTGCATTATTACTATAAACATTCATCGCCATAATGTGGTAATGAATGTATGCGTGTTTTTGGTTGATGAAGAGTGAAACTCCAGATCTATGTTAACGTTGGATATTCATTTGATTGATCTATCCATATAGTAGCTGGATATGCTCAACCAAATTAGCTTTTCATCCACTTGACACAAGGGTTTCAATTTTTTGTACGAATATAACACTTTTTACCAGCCTTGTTTCATTTTTGTTTGAATTTTCCAAATTTCTTAAACCAAGTTATACATTTTTGCAAATTTGATTGAACATACTTCATAAAAACATACTTGAAATTTTGATACACTTTTTCATTTATTGTTGCATATTAACAAGCTTAAAAAAACCATGGCCAAAATAGGAACCTTGAAAGCTTTCTTCCAAACCCAGACATTCACGACTCATAATAAACTTTAAAATAATTGTTGTAGCATTCATATTTGACCCCTCATCTGTTACATAAGCAAAAATAGTTTTCCTTAACCCATATTCATCCAAAAATTCTATGAAATTTCTTATTGTAAGGCTTGACCAATAATTTTATTGCCTCAAACAAACCAATAGTGACATATTTTGGCTACCAATTAGCCTTTTAAAAATATATTGCGAGAGCAAAAATGTCATGTGCACCTTGAAGCATCCAAAAAATCAAAACTTGATGTTGCAATATAACATTATGTTAATTTAACATAACATACTTTTGTTTTGTTTTCTCGACTAAATTAAGCACCAATTCTTAAGAAGAAAAAAATGTCAAAGGAAAAATCGCTCAAGGACATAAATGCAACGCAAGAATCATCTAAATACTTCCCGCACACTAGATTGGTAAGTAATGTTTGACAATCAAAAGGCTTAAGTCTTGCAAAAAAAATTGCTACACATCACCTTTTTTTAAAGGATCCTTTTTAGCAAAAGATTTGAAAATTTTCCACCAAACATATTAAGCATATTTTTTGTTGGTTTCCTCTTAAAAAAAACTTTTAATCAATTTTCAAAAACAATTGCAATAATGGCATGGTCTACATTCAAATGATTGTTGAAAGTTGTTATAGTATCCCTTGTTTTGTAATATGAAATTAAGCTTTTTCTTGCTCGAATTATGGAATTTGATGCATTGATGTCCAAGACTATAATAACAAAGAATAAAATGCATCATTTGAGGATTTTTCTAATCAATTTTTTTATTGTTGGTGACCAAAAAAAAAACCCCCCAACAAATTGGATTTCTACCATGAGGTTTCTTCAATTATCTAAGCATGCAACTTTTTAAAGTTCATTTTCATTCTTTATTTTTCAATTTCAAAATCTTTGATACTAGGATCATTTTCAAACATTTCTTCCATAGAAACATTGTCAAATTTTTTTTCACAAGTCTCATATTTTAATTAAAATTATGTTTTTATTTTCACGTAACAACTCCAATTTTCAACAGATTTTCACAGGTGTTACTCAACAAAAGTGGAAAAATCACTCCTTATTAGGACTTTGTCTTTGTGATACTTTTTGCTTCTAATAGTGTGAATGCACTCGATATACTAATTGATGGTGACAACATTGTTAATTGAAATGAAAAAACTTTCTTGAAAATGCCTAAGATTAGTTTGAATCGAATTGTAATCTCATTCTTGTTGTAGTACAATATTGCATACAACCAATCCATACATCTA
The DNA here is from genome assembly GCA_963921925.1 of Sphagnum tenellum. Taxonomy (NCBI): domain Eukaryota; kingdom Viridiplantae; phylum Streptophyta; class Sphagnopsida; order Sphagnales; family Sphagnaceae; genus Sphagnum; species Sphagnum tenellum. Next base: position 14,988,331 of record OY998155.1, read on the forward strand.
ATGTTTGTGGTAAAATAATTGATTCTATAAGTACATCAAACAAATTAAACTCAAAAATTGAAGATCAAACACTAAATTTACCAATATGATCCAATTTGTTGTTTCATTGTTCATTTTGATCCTTTTCATGTTAATGCTTTTGAAACATTAGTAATTTTGCAAAGATTAACATTCTATTTCAAGCTACCTTGCTTGACTTTTCCAATACCTTCATGTAGAATTTGATCCATCTAAAGGAATCACAAATGAACACAAGAAAAAAACTACCATATGTTTGTGAATGGTATTGTAACCATTTCTTGGTAGGATTTGATCCATTTTAAATCTTAACAAAATTCCATGTTGCATTCAATACATGATTAGAGTGAAAAAATTAATCAATGAAAGAGAAAGAAAAAAGAACACATCTTATGTGCATGTGAATTGTCACATTGTGAGAACCAACATTGTGGTGACTTGAAGAAGTGTTGAGGATCTACAAGAAAGACTCAATAAATTTTATTGAATTTTGAATTTTTTTGTTGTTTCAACTTCACTTTTCTTTGTTATGCCAACCATGAAGGCACTAACAATTGATTCCTTGAAAATTGAACAACGAAGTACCCATCTATGGAACTACACAACATTGTGCAAAAGCATATGGATGTCACTAAGTATAACACAAACTTACCATCTCAATGAGTTTGTTGGATGTGGCATCTAAGTAACTACTTCAAATGTTTATGCATACAATGCATGTGCATGTTGATGTTGTGAGACAAAACACATGAAATTGTTGCCTATTATGAGAACTAGTGGGTGCCCGTAGCCTTTGGCCACCTTGGTTCATGTTTTAGAAACTTTTAACTTTTTTGTTTTTATTTTTATGTATTTTTTATTTTTATTATTGTTTTACATATATTTTTATTTGGATGCAAGTTTGAAGTTTGGAGAAGAAGACACACCTCATTTTTTTTCAAGTAGGGCTTTTCTTATTTTTTATTTTTTATTTGGTTTTTTCATTTTTGGAATTTTTTTCTTTTAAAATTATTTTATTGTATTTCCCTTTCCTTGTTTCATTTGTTTCCATTCCTTTTTTATAGTTTTTTATTTGTTTCATGTTTTTATTTTTTCTATTCTTATTTTGTCTATCTTCATTTTTTTTGTTTTTATGTATTTTATTTTTCTTTTTTCTTTTTAAAAAGATTATAGTTTTTTTAATGTGTTTTATAATGAAAATAATTTTTTTTTTAAATTGTATTTTTGTTTGATTAGATACAGGTCCCCCCCTGCCCTGCCCTCCCCCCCCCCCCCCCCCGGCCCGTGCTAGCCCCCCCCCTGCTGGCCCCCCCTGCCCCGTGCTTCACCGGGCTCTCTGTTCCCCCACCCCCAAAACACTCCACAGGGAACATGAGCCAATGGGATTACGCCAGAGAGATAATGAAAGCGAAATGACGTCAGAGAAAAAGAAATAAGTTAAAGATAAGTAAAAGACACACACACACACCATGTTGTAATTATATAATAGATATTGCATATTTGTTACAATTGTGACAAAGTTTAATATAGCATTAGGGTTTGAAAGTTCATGCCCATAAACAAAACCCTATCACCCACAAAATTGTAAAAATAATTAAGGTTTTAAGTGTTAAGTTGCACATTTTGTTTAACATATTCATGGAAATGAGTTTATATGGGTCATTAATTATCATAAGAAACATTGAATGCAAATGACAATGCTAAAAAAATACCTAGGTGTATAAAGGTAAGATGTTGTAGGTGCACATGGATCCAAACATGTTAATAAGAGCCAAGGTTGTTCCCTTAGGCGATTGCTTATTTTTAAATAGTTATTAAATAATCCTAAAAATATTCCAATTGAAAGTTGAAAAAGAAAAATGTTGCAATATATTATTATGTAAACATATATTAAAAAAATCTCCAGCAAAATATGTAATGATTAAATAATCTCCCCAAAAATGAAAGTCCTTACAACTTATTACTAGTCTATCAGTATGTTTTACACAACCATGTATTTTGCAAGTCATCTCACATATTATTTTCTAAAGGTTAGTCCCAATTATCACTATCAATTAAACAACATTGAACAAGTACAAAAAATCCAAGTAGACATCATCTCATAATTTTTTCAAACTTGCAAATCAAATAACAAAAAAATTGGCCATATGTAATAATAACATAATATATATTGTAGTACATGCGCAACTTTGGTATAAATGAAGATATTTTTATTTTGTTAAATTGTTTGAAAAACAATTAGCCTTGTTCTCAAAAATTCCAAAAATTTAGATTGCAAGAATTTGGAATCAAACCTTGGCCTAATATAGATAAACACATTAATTATGAACACATTGATCACAAAGACCATAAGATAACTCCAAAATTAGTTAGAATTTAATATGTAAATTTGTTATATGTCGAAAAGTCCAAAATTAAAAACTCACTTGAAAATGAAAACCTCCTCCCAACAATTGTTGTTCCACAACTCCTTAAAGGAAGGATGGAGATTATGGCAACCTATGGTGCCTTCCAAAACCCAAATACACTAAGAAATTTCTTATGATGCTTTATGTTACATAGTAAATTTATCCACAAAGATAGTAAAACCCTAGAGTAAAACCCTAGGTTTCTCTAAAATTGATGACAATAGTCAAAATCCAAAATGGGATAGTGCTAAAGAAAAATAATAGAGGAAGAAATTCAATTTTTTTCCTCAACCCAAACCCAAGATTATTTTTATTTCTTTTTATTTCTTGGGGTTTGCCTACATTTACGTGTTTATTTTAGGGCCTATCTATGCTACTAGATAACTAAGTAAGATTTAGGGGATTGCACAAAGCCTACTTATGAGGTTAGCTAAGGATTTCTTAAGTTAGGAGATACCTAAAGATTATTTAGGGGATTATTTAGGGACTATTTAAGGAAACACCTAAAGGCCTATCAAGGTTTTGGGATTCCTAAGGATGATTTAGGGGCTACCTAGGACCTACCTAGGGAATCCAAAGAAATACTTAAAGACTTTTTTAGGCTATGGGATATCTAAGGTCAGTTATTTAACGAACTACATTGAACTTATTTAAGGGGCTACCTAAGGGTTATCAAAAGACTACACATGGGCCTACAAAAGGCCTACCTAGAAAGCTACTCAAGGATTGCCTAGGGACTATTTAGGGAGACATTTAAATGCCTACTTATGTTATGGGATACCTAGAGGCTACTTAGTGGACTATGTAAGACCTACCTAGGGAATTGCCTAAGGTGACACCTAGGGACCTAAGTTATGGAATACCTCAAGGCTATTTAGAGATTACATAAAGTCTACTTGTGAGGCTAGCTAGGGATTTCTTAGGTTAGAGGATATGTAAAAGTTATTTAGGAAGTGACCTAAGGTTGATTCATAGTGCAAAAGGGGGTCACATAGGGGATTATCTAGAGGTTATTTAGGGCCAAATTATAGCCCCTATGTAGACATAAACTGACATGTGAAACTACTAGGGAATTCTTAGTTTAAGGGATATCTAGGGGCTTACTTAAGTTGATTCATAGTGTAGAAAGGGCTACATATGGACTATCTAGGGGGTTACCTAGGGTCAACTCATAGCCACTATGTAAACTTTACGTAACTCTTTAAGTAGACCCTTAAGTAGCACGTAGAGTTAAGTAGAGTTAAGTTTGAATACGTAAATAAATACCCCATGAGTAGGTAGGTAGAGATAGGTAGCCCATGGGTAAGTAGGTAGGTAGCCCATAGGTAAGTAGGTAGGAACTAACATAGTTAGCCCTCCATTTAGGTAGTTTCCTAATCCATGTGACTATAACCTAAGTAAACCATAATTCTAGTGATATAAGGACTGGTTTATATGGGGGTTCTTTGCAAAAAGTTTCATATGTGGCTTTTACAAGATCATTTTGATCATATGGTTGTACCTAAATCATTCCAAAAACAACTCAGAAATAACTACCTCATTTTCAAGCCTAACTATCTTATAACTACTACTTTTTCCTATTACCTTTCCTAATAACTATCTCCCACCTTTTCTATAACTACCTCACTCCTTTTTCCTCTCCACCAACATGGATATAAAAAACAAATTAACATGTGTTTTTTTCATGTCCATGAAATGTATATTAATTTAAACTAAATTTGACATTGACATAAATATATGAAAACATAAGAAAAACTTAAAATTGTTGATCATCATTGGTAGTGTGCAGCAATGTGGAGCTCAAATATAGTTAGAAAAGAAACTATGGTGATCACTTTTGAAAGTTCACCTTTAATTTTGAGGAGTGATCTTCATTTTGATGAAGTTTTTGGATAGCTCAAAAGAGAGGATGAGTGAGTACAATGAGGACAAGAGTCAAGCCCAAAATAAGGACAGCTTTAAGGGTAGCTTAATATACGGTCAATTGCTGCAGCTATTGTTTAGCAGAGTCTAATGACAAGTATGAATCTCAATTGCAGGAGAATTTGTCAGGGAAATTTGTACCCCATCTACCTGACTCTGCCTCATCAATTTCTTACTTGTAGAAAAGAATTACATGTTGTAACACATGCTCCATATGCTCATGAATTGCTGTTGATGCGGTGCTGTCCAGATGGGTGCAACAAAAATCTCATACCCAAGGTTGTGATTGTGAGATTTGGAGCCCCGACAGAGAGAGAGAGAGAGAGACTCGGAAAGATCATTCATTCTTTGTAATGTGATAAGTTTTGGGCAACAACCCTGAAAACAGGAGGAGATGTGGATCCAGGTAGCAGTAGTGTCTAGGGATGCTTGCCTGGTATTGGAGCTTTGGAGATGGCTCATTGGAGGTTGTAGAAGAGCACCCACAACCCTCTCTTTCCAATCTGATCTCAACCAGAAAAGTCTCTCAAAGAGAGGCATCACAAGCTTTTGAAGGGGTTATTGCAGTCAGGTAGCAAGCTGATCAGTATGTCTAAAGTTGAGGCGGCTATTAATGACATGTTCCAAGCCCTGCACATTCAGGTGGACAAATCTTATCACAATTAGAGCTTGTAATGAACATGAATTGTTGGAACATAAATCTCCTATTTTGCAAAATGGGAGAAAGGCATTTATGCATGGAATTAGAAGGTTTGTTTGCAAACCTCATGCTTGTTCAGATAAAGTTTCCTAGAATCAGCCTTCTTACAAAAGTGGGTTTCTATCTAGTGGAGTGAAAGCCTAATACCTTCACTGCATTGATGTAACAGATGATGAAGAGGTTTGCAAAGTATGCCAAGATTTTTCTGGTCACAATGATGAATGACCAGCAATGAGCTTACTGTGGTTGAGAATTCATTTGTGGGTATGTTTTAGTGTAATGTGGGCATTAGTTCCGCAGAAAGAAAGTCATTTGTTTAATTTTTTCTTTCCACGACTAAATTAAACTTCAAAGCCATATACAATAACTAGGGATCCAATTAGTGAACTTCACTAGCCTGCCGTCTGATAATTTCAGACATCAATTTCTTCACTGATTCCTAAACATCCTACAGTTGTAATTTATGCCAGTTCAATATCTGTACTTCCAAGTTCCAAACCTGGGACTCCACACTCCAACAACCCACATGAACTAATGTGAGATCCTTCATAACAAAGTCTTTTATAAAATGAACCCTACCCTTTATTGCAAAATGGAGGTACAAACCTCATGCAAAGCATCAGCACATTAATAGCATAATAACACTTGGCTTGGGTTCAAAAGGCTCTGAATGTTGTTCATTAGATGGGTGGGGACATAAGCAATGAAACCACCACTGTAGTCTTCTTCTGCAACATATAAAGCTCTAATAATTATGTCACTGATTGATGTTACGATAGAGAGAACTGCTAGAATCCAATTGTGTATTGACAAAAGTGAAAACAACTTGATGTGGTCTTGTGCCAGTGGCAACATTCTAGCAAAGTTTTCTTGTATATGAACTTTTGGCAATAGGAGCAACATCCATTCTCACAAGTCAAGCCTCGTAGACAGTTGCCTGGAATCCAAACCAGCAGAGAGGATTGCACTGGAGAATCTAAATCACCTTGCAATGGTTGAATTTCATCAGCATACAGTTGTAATCACAAGTAGTTATGGTGCAGAGTCCAATGTAAAAGCCATATAAGAGCATTTGTAAGGATATGGACTTGCTACAGGTAAAGCTTCATCAAGAACTCACCATATTCGCTGTCTGCAGCATTGTCCAATTCATTGAGCATTTTCCTGCTACTTTCTTCTGGAGATTCCCCCACTATGATTTTCCTCCACTTCCTCCTCAAGTCCTCCTTAGCAGTTAGTCTTCCTTCCTCCCCCTCATGCAACAGTCCTTTGTTGAGGCATGAATGTTCAGAAGATCAATCTGGCAGCTCAAATTTTGGGCAAATAATGCATCCTGAGTTTCTTTTCCAATTCTGAAGCAATGGGAAGACTCAGTCACGATGTTGGAGTGCTGGCCAGAACTCAAGAGACAAAGCCTAGAAAATTTAATTGTATCCTCATTTCAAGCTCCAACAAGCTTGTGAGAGTACACTTCATTTCATTTTAGCTTCTCCCCCCCCCCCCCCCCTACAAACAAGCAACTACACCTAAGGCATAGATTATCACACCTAGTGCAGTTCATAGTCACATAGTTATCATACTTTCAAAGACTCCAATCATGTACTCTGAAATACCATGTCTGAGAATTTAATTGGAAAAAAAAGCCTTCTGACTTGCATTCTGACCATGAATTACAATACGTCATGGAGGTGGTCTCCTTGAGTTAATTCTGGTTACCAAGTGTCAAGTAGTCCTCACCCCACTGGTCCATCTTTCCAAGATTGAAGTCAGCCTCTAACAGGAGCCTGACAAATTCTCTGGAACCCTTGCTTTCCAACCCACTTGCAATGTCCATTGCTGTGTAGCCACACTTGTTTGTATAATTTGGGTTGGCACCTGCTTTCAGAATGAAAACAACCATTTCCTTGTTTTGTTTTGGGTCCATGTAAGGTGATGCACATGCACACTGAAGAGGTGATTTACCCATAATGCTATTAGATGAAGTTACTGAAAACCCTCTTTTAAAACAAGAAATGCAACTTTTACATGGCCATGCACAACAGCACTACAGTGTAGATCCTGTTGAAGCTTTGGGTCTGGACTCAAGTTCAGTCCACAATCTTCAGGAAACTGTAGAATTTCTAAGTAGCCCATTCACAACATTCAACTACAAGTTCACCAGGAAAATCAATATGATAATGAACTCTTATTACTTCCTCAGTTGCTCATCCTGTGTCAAAGCCAGACAGGATTCTCGATGCATAAGCCTGTCCTTCATCCAAAGGCTCTCTATCATCAAGCTGCTGTGACTAGGATCCTAACCCAGGGACTTGGGGGTTGATTGCTACTGCTAACAATGTCTTGCTTCAGCTGCAGGTCAACCAACTAGTCCAAAACCTCCTTGTTATCACTCCACTGGGCAACATTTTCTAATGTGATGTAGTGACCTTCACATGCAATCAGGATATTCTTTAGCAGTGTGTCTCCATTGAAGCCTGTTTTGTCTTCCATAAGATCACAAGAACCCTCATCAAGCAAGAGCTCCTGAACTTAAGGCACTGCGACTTCTGTGGCAGCTTCTACATCAAAACCATGTCCTATAAGTAAGTCCAGCATTTCTTTACTACCATTCAAAGCAATATAAAACAGCAGCTTACCAAAAACATCTAACCAACGGTGAATCCAAACCTCATACCATCACACAGGCAGTGGCATCAGCAGCCAGAGGAGATTCAAAGACGTCTTCATTCCCTTTCCAGCACGCAACTTGCAAAGGATTGATACTTGGACTTAAGTCTTCCACATTTTTTATGTGCTCTTTAAGACACATCATATGCAAATATCAACTGGATCTCTGAAATCTGATCTCTCAAAAAGCTCAACAGAAGTTTTTAGGCTTCCTCATGCAATTGCCAATCCAAACAAAGTGTCCAACAATCTACCATGTCCATAGCCACTGGGCTCCATGTTGATGTACATTACTAGTGAAGATCAACTTATGGAAATATTAAAGTATGATTTCTTCTTTAAAACTAGTTTTATTCAAATGAAAATCCTAAGTGACAATTGTGCAATGGCGGGTAGTTTGGTAATCTATTGGTTAGACCCAATGCTCCATTGGATTCTTCCAATGGCTAGTATAGGTTAGAATAAGTCACAAGAAGTTGTCTTGCATCAATGTTTCATATTTATTTTGGTTTCCATGACTTTGCTAGCCATACTAGTAGCCATAGCTTGCACACAAAGTAGCATGCAAGTTGTTGTAGCTGATTTTATTTATTTTTAATTTGGAATTTCACATGAATGAATAATTTAATGACATTGCACTAGGATGATGTTAGGTGATATCATGACTAATTGTGGGTTGATGGGAAGGTATCTTGGAAATGGAGAGATGTATCTATTGTTCATAGTGTTTTTGACTCTTCTAAATTATTATGTTATCTTAAATTATCTAATCCATCTTAAAGATAATCTAAGACAATAATTTATGATTATTATATATTCTTAGATTGTCTTCTTTTTTCTTTAGTAAACTTATTTTAAGAAAATAATAAATATAAATTTTAAAAAAAAGACTATCTTCGGTTTCTAATCAAAACCTTGGCGTTCTCTCTCTCAACTTTAAAATTAAGTTCAACAAAAATTTCAAATGACAAAGTAAGGTATGTAGAATTATTTCAAGACTAATGAGCTAAATTGTGAATCAAGTCTTCAAAATTTTATAATAAAAGGGCTCCTCCCAACATATAGGTTGTGTAAGATGTGCAAAATCTCACTAATCCTAAAAAAATGAAGATAGTCTTTAAAAAAAGAGAATTGACCCTTTTGCAACCCAAACCATGTTCTCATGTTTTTACATGTCACCGTACACTTTGGGGTGAACATGGTATGGTAATGTCAGATTCCATTATGAAATATAAGGTCTCCCCTTTTACTCGAGGGTCGTGATGCAACTCTTATTTTTCCTTACTAGTATGGTAGCGCATCTTAAATATATGCTTCTACTATTAGTTGAGAAAATTTGGGATATCTACAATATGTGACATTAAGTGTATGGTTAGCAATTCATAAAGACAAAACAAAAGATGAATAACCAAGAATTTTGATTTCATTTAAACAAGAAATACAATTTAATAACAAAAGAGCACATGAACCCATTAGAACTCTCTCATAACAACTCAAGAGCTAGGAAAAGCCTTGAAGTTATAGCTATAAGGACATTATTTGCATGTAACCTAACAAAGAATCACATGGTCACACATAATTCTTGCACCTTGTATAATTTCTTTGTGACAATTTATTTATTGGTACTAATTGAACTTATTAATCTTACTAGTACTAGTTCAATTACTAACTTATTAGTTGAAAATACTAACAACTAATATTTAAAATCTTTAACACATATGTTATATTTTTCTTTTTTTTTAATTACTAGGGCTAAATGTGCAACCTATATCATATATATATATAATAAAAGTAGTCATATCATAAAATGAGATAAATTATAATTTTTTACCCAATTGCAACTAGTATATGGGACTTTGTATTTTTATTCACATTTTTAAAAAAAATCAAAGAAGAATGTCCCTCCTTGGGTTTATCTACAAGGAATTAAATACACATATGAAGGTTTCCAAGAATCCTTAATGTCATGACCTTGGGCTCATGACTAATGTTAAGGCATGAGAAAATAAAAGAACCATGAAAGTGTTTTAGGATTTATGCATACTCCCAAGAGTGCATGAAAATGCAAAGGAGGTGAATCCCATGCACTCTCAAGTGGCAAACACTTTATGAATTAGAATCTTGAAATGTTCCAAAGTTTTTGGACAAGGTTTGAAGGAACAAACCGTATCCAAATTGAGCATGTTTTAGATTGGTCATTGAAAAGATCTTAAAAACTAAATAGGTTTGCATCTTCCATTTTGAATTTTGAAATGCAAGTTATGATGAGAAAAAAGATTTAAAGTTTAATGGGCACTTTGATTTTCAACCACTAAAACCAAAGAATCAAGGGTCAAATTAATTAAAATTAGAATGTGCTATATGGTGTTGGAAATACCTTTTCAATCGATATAAATTTTCCTTTTGAAACTCCTCAATCAAAGCTTATATGCATGAGTTATGACCTCACAAAATAATAAAACTTGTGACTTCATAATTTCAAAAGTTTGCCAAGTCATGAATTTTGCGCGTAGGACTTTCAAATGGTGACTAGGGATTATGAAAAAAATAAATTAAAAAATCCACCTTGAAGTGGAAGAATAACACATATATGAAAAGAGCTTTGTATTTTCTTCATTTAATTTTTGTTTTTGAATGTGACATGGAACCAAACATACATGTGTTTTGGTGTCACAAAAAAGTTCCAAATTATATGTTATATATGATGACAAATGTGTATATTGTATATACAACAATTTTAGATTTTGATCATTGAATCTAAATGGTTGCAAATTGAAATAGTTCTAAATCATTGTACATCTTGATTAGTTGTTTACAATTTGACTATTGGATGGGGATGAAATGATTTAAAATGTTTGCATAAAATTATATGTCACCACAAATACCTATGGATATTATAATTAATTTTAACATTAGATGACATTTTCCTAAAGTGAAGTAAACTTAGTGTGCTTTTACCCTAGGTTGCATTGCACTGCAATGTCAACAATCAACAAAATACTTAACTTTGATACCTTTTGACAAGCTTAAAGGTGCATCATTCAAAATGTGTTAATGCAATCAACATTTATTATCATAGGTAATCCTTACATCTACAAATAAGTGTACTTTGATGGGTTAACTTGGGCCATTAATCAACAATGGTAGACACTTAAAGTTAGTTGCACATGGACAATGTGCAATTATACAATCAAAAAATAGTTATTGGTTTTTGTATGATACTTTGAATGTTACCATTATCATTAAATTGAAGGCTGATTTCAATTGTTGAGATGTGTTTGTGTGTGTTAGGAATTTTTTGTAGCACATTAGTTTCTTATAATTTTTTTTGTGATTGGAACCTAGTTCAATGTGAATAAGGTTTTGGTTTTTTTGTGTGTGGGGGGGGGGGGGGGGGGGGGGTATCCCCATGGTGTAGCTTTGGAATTTCATCTTTTGTGTTTTGAAATTTCAAAACACACAAGAGAAACAAGCTTGTGTTTTGTGTGTTTTTGAACTTGGATTCTTGTGATTTGCAAGTGATTCTTTTGTCGAAACATAAAAGAGTGAAATCTAATGCTTTGGTGCTACACCTAAATTATATTTTATCTCATCATTGGAAAGATAGATGTAAAAAAGGATGTTTGCAAAATAAAGTGTTGTGAAGTAAAAGTTGCAACATGACACAAATCTTGGTCTATTTTAAAGGTGAAAGTGGTTTTTTTGTCTTGATTTTGTCAAATCCAAGAAATGTTCGTCAAAACACCAACCCAAGTTTATAAATCAAACCCTACTAACACCTATCAATATGTTTAGTCTACTTGAAAGTAAAATAGGAGTTACTCAATGGTTAGAATTGGTGGGTAACCTTGCCCCATGCCTAATTACACCAATTGTAATCATTGTGCTTAAACAACTAATTTTAATCACACCAATTACAACCCTAAAAGGTTTACTACATGTAATCAACACACATGGGATGGCTCATAGCCTTTCACCTTGGGCTTTCCATTCAATAATATGCACAAGTTTTCAGACACCAACACATAAAAATATGTTTGTTTTAGGGTGTTGGCCAAAGGCACACAATTTGACAAAGTTTTTTACATCTTAAAAATAAATGATAGCCTAAACAACATAATGACAAGAAACAATCACATAACCCAACAACAAAAGTAAGAGGATTTACACAATAAACATGAAGTTGACATGCATTGCTTCCCTTCATTTCATAGGCTAACCTTGTTTGACCTACTAGAATAAACTATTATAGAAAAGGAAAAGTTGATGATGTGGCATTCCACCAAATGTGGGTCTAATAAATAGTGTATACGTGCACATTTTAACTTGGTTGGTGACAACTTGTTGTGCACCTATTAGCTTTTGCATTTGCCAACTCAAACCATGCCCAAGAAAAATTTCTAAAAACTTTTTTTTTGAATGAATTGAGATTTTGCACATGTGTACTTTTCGTTCCAAGATTCCAACATCATAAACAAATTGCAAATTTGACACCATGTGACAATGTTATGAATTTTGGATTTAATTCCAAATTTGAAATTTAATTTAATTCAAAAACTAGTTAATTAATGATTTTCAATCATATTGTGCCCAATTATAGGACCCTTCTTGTTTGCTTTAAAACCTATTTAGTCACCAAGCCAATTTGCCCATTAATTGTCATGTATCTTCATTAGGGTTACTTTGTCCTATTCTATTTGTCTACCCACTCCCCACACTATTCAATAACTAATTTTAATGAAAAAAAAAAAAACCATCCAAATATGGAAATGAACTTTCCTCCATGTGGAAGAAAAATAAAAAAAAAATAAAAATGAAAACCTTGGAGCTTGAACTTTTGGCTTGGGTCCAAAGCCTTCAAACCATGCAAGGTTACCAACCTCCAAGGTTTGGAAGTAAGCTTGGAGATCAATGGAAATGGTGGAACTTGCTCCAATTATTGTAACATTGTGTTGCCATTGCCACATATTTTATAACTTGCTTTACAATTGTTGAAAAGGTAGGTGACCTAGCAAGGGTCACCATCTTGCTTAAAGTTATTAGACCGAACTCCCAATTCAACCAACGATGGTGATGGTGGTGATGTTGCCAATGCCATTATTACTTTCAACTATTATAGCCAAAGATCAAGGAAAACATGATAATGAAGGAGAAAATGGCCATGATGGCCTACACGATGTTTCACCCCCTTTGTTGTAACTTTTCAAGCTACAACTACTTGGGGTACATTTGTTTAATGGTGATGAACTTGGCAAAATTCAATAATGGTGGCATAGTTTTTCAAACATTATTCTTGGCAAACTCCAATCATCGCAACCTTGAAATAGCAAGTGCCACTTATGTTTGCCTTGCTCCCAATAACGTTAAACACCTTGGGTAATAAGCCCAACTTAGGTTCAACTGCAACAAGGTGATGAACATCAATTATTGTATGGCAATGAAACTTGGGTGATAATTAGTAGATCACTTTTGTTGTGTTCACAATGAACCATTACATGTGTTTAGCCTTATGAAGTTTGGGGGTGGATGTAGGTGCCCTTTAGGTTTAATTTTGGGTTATAGTCACAAGAACTTTAACAAAATTGGTGACCCATACCATGGATAAAATTAGGGCTTAGGGGCACATTGGATGTGAACTCAAAGATGGCACCATAACCTACATGCCATTATTCCCAAAGGGTTGTGTTGAGGATTTTGAAAAAAAAAACAACTTCGATCCAAACATTACACCAAATTGCATCCTAATTCATTATGGGTTTCACTAGATTTTGAATGAATTTGGACATTTTTCCATGGTGAAATTGGTTGACCCCTTAATGAACGAAGACCAATTGTTATGGTCAAAAAATTATTTCACTCATACCTACTGAAACAAGGTTAATATCAAATGCAATACAATTTTACCAAGCCATTCCCTTGCTAGTTAATTAACTAGCTAGCATGGAAATCAATTAAAATTAAATGATTTAATATATAATATTATTGATAATTTTATGATTTTCAACCTATGAATTATTGACATGTTTCACTACCCGGGCTAGGTTTAAAACCTAACATATGTACGTAGGCCACGTAATCAACCTAAGCACCTATTATAAAAAATTTAAATAAGAAAATATTCGATCAACTTACCATTGTTAACCACACACAACACCATTATGAGGTTTGATCCCTTGACTTTTAAAATGGAGGCAAACACCCCTACCATCAAGCCGCCCCACTTGTTGTGATAATATATTACATTGCATTCTATTTATCGAATACTTCATTTTAAAGAATACAAAAACATAAACTTTGAAAATTCATATTTTATTGAGATTTTTTTCAAATGAAATGATTTGAGTTTTTTTTTTAGATTCAATAATGTACATAATTACATTTATTTCCTTTTGAAAGTGTAAAATCATTTGAACAATTTTTTTTTGAATATCATTAGTCAATAACATTTCAATGACCATTCTTTTGAAGAAAAAAAATGTTTGATAAATGGATAAGATTTTTAAAAATATAATAATACTACCTATGTTAGGTTAATCAATTATTACATGGCTACTTTTCATTAATTTAACTATTTCATCCTACATTATTTACGGTTATTTATGGCTCTTCTCATTACTTTTGGTTATTTTTTGCTATTGAAAGTTATTTCACCTTAAGTTACTTTTGTTTATTATAGATTATTTCATCCTAAATTATTTTTGCCAACCGTAAGTAATTCTAATATATGACTATTGATGATTATTGAATGGCTATTGGTACCTATTTTATTGGTGGTTAATAATGGTTATTTTATTGGTGGCTAGTAATGTTTATTTTATTATTGGTTATTATGTTAGTGGTTATTGGTGGTTATTCAATTAATGGCTATTGGTGGTTATTCCATTGTAAGCCATTGATGGTTATTGACGCACTCCTAAGCCCCAAGTTAGCCCCAAGTTAGACCCAAGATGGGCCTTGGTTTCTAAAACAATGGAATTGTGGGGACTTGAGGGCACGCTCCTAGCTCTCAGCATTAAAAGGGGTACAGGGGCGTGCTGAAGCTCCGAGATAGGACTAGGAAGAGGGACAAGTTTTAATTACTTACTCGAACCTGCATTCAACCAACCAACACGTTGGTTGATTCAACTTCTAGAGCACCTTTAGTGTTATGACAAGCCGCGAGCGACTCTGAACTCATAAGATTCACTACAGCCTGGACTCGGGGGAAGCCATCACCTTCCCCCATATAGTATTTTTTGCATTATTCCGCGGCACCTACATCTAAATGGTTTTTTGTCCTGGGACTCCCAAGGAGGAGTCCCGAAATTGTCCCGGTTTGGATTCCCATGACTTTGTGAGTTCATAACTTTTTACTCAGACCTCCAATTAGGACGAGGTCTAAAGCAAACTTGTAGCTCTCCTTAAGAAATTTCCAATGGTGTTTTGCACTCCACATACACACATCGGGGTCAGGTTGATTCCTGACTTTTAATGGTTGGGAGTCAAATTGCCAGTTTGACTTTTGGCTTTTCTTTTTGCCATAGCTTATGCTGCAGATGTCCAAATGACTCATGCGAGGCCATTTTCGACATCTACACTTTGATAGCTTTTCAATGACATGAAGAACGCTTCAAGGCGAGGTGTTTTGACCCTTTCAATTGAATTATGAAATTTTAAAAGTCCCGAAAGATTCCCAAGTCAGGAATGTGAGTGTCATCTTCACACTCTTCCAAAAGTGGGGTTACAACATTTATTCTATTGGTGGCTATTGATGGTTATTTTATTGGTGGCTATTAATGGTTATTGGTTGTTGTTTTATTAATGGTTATTAATGGTTATTGGTGGTTATTATATTATAAGTTTTTTTTTGTTATTGTATGTTATATTACGATTATTGGTGATTATTTTATTATAAATTATTGTTCGATATTCTATGTTATAATATCATAGGTTAATATTAGTTATTAAACTATAGGTTATTTTAAATAATTTTTATAAGCTATTATTTTATATTTTAAGTTATTTTACCTTAGGTCATTATATTATATTTTAAATTATTCTATATTATTATACTTAAGATAAAACAAGCTATAATAACATATATTAACTTAAAATAAAATAACCTAAGGTATATCCTAAGGTATATCCTAAGGTTAATTGAATAATTTAATTTTCAATAATTTAAAATTTTATATTAGCCTACAATCACTTATAATAACATTGAGTTTAAGTTATAATAACTAAAGTAATTAAAAATAATATAGGGTATATCATGAAATAACATATATAAGATATTTTTAAAAACATAAAAATAAACATATTTAATATAATGAATTCTATTAATTAATAATGAAACATGATGTTTACATAACAATATTATAATGAAATAACTTTAATCACAATGAAATTAGTAAAACGCAATGAATTTGTTTAACTTTTAAGGTCCCATAGTGATTTAGGTTAATGAATTGCACTTCACTTCTGTAGTAAGGTCATAAAAGATTTTTTATATGTTTCACATTTGTTGTGCGCATTTGGAGATGTGAATGATGATATGGAAGGCCTTAGTTTTATTAAAGATTGGGTTTTTAAATGAATGGATGCCATTTTATTTAGGTAACGAAAAATTTGCTTCCACACCTAAATGCACATTATGGACCAAGATGTTAAAAAACCCAACTTTTAATCCTTGGTGGGCATTTGAACTCCTATCTCAACATTTGGAACATGATGCATTGAAGGTTTATGAAAGTTGGTCATAATGGGTCATGGTTCAAATAATACTTTAAGATGTAGATTCACAATATTAAACATGATGCCTGGAGTTCATAATAACTTTCAAGGAGGGGATAATAATGTTGGGGGCAACCATGCCAAAACCTAATCAACAAATAACATTAATTCCCAAGATGATTCAATACATAATTCCTCCACTAGCCATGGTTTGGGTGTTATAGCTTATGTAAACCCATCAAATTTCACGTCTTTTATGTCATAAATTTTTCAAGCAACGTTGGGTGCCATTGCAACCATTAGTGATCCACCACCATTTGACCCATTGGACCAATTTTTTCAACTTTTGGAATTGGAGTATAAGGGCATTGTAAAGATAAAATGCAAAAGATCCAAGATTTCCAAAGGCGGAAGTGATGATATTGCACACACCATATACACAAGGTTGGCACAATTTGTTAAGGAAAGCGGTGATGCCTTCATGAAATGACATTTGTTGTAGTTGTACATGTCTAAGTAGGACAAAAAGGTACAAAGGATGGCATAACCTCAACTCATCATAAATCAAGGGGGTGTGTCACATTGGAAAAAACATTCCACATTGTGGAAAAGATTGAATGATGATTTTGCATGATGGAAGTTGGTAAAACTTGCCATCACCATGACCAACTATAAGGTTTTCAAAAAGGAAAAACCAATGGCTTATTAGTTGTAAGGGCTTGTTTTGTTACAAGTTTATGTTTAAATATTTAGAGGTGAATTAAAAAATATTATTTAGAATTTTAAAAAATAAAATAAATAAATGGTGATAATAATAATTAAATCAATGACTTCTTTTGAATCTTTTCATTTTTTTCAAATTTGTGGTGTATTTCAAGATCATCCACAAAAATATTTAACCATGTTTTGGTTATAGGCCATGTATATGAAGGTATAAATTTGTTGAAAAAATTATATGTTTTGGTTGCAAGCCCTAGAACTCATTGTAGAATTATATCGTCAAAATAATTAAAAATGCAAAATTTTGGGTTTTATAATTGAAAAATTGTTTATTGATGTTGATTTTTTTTAATGTTTGAAAAATGGTGAAAATTCACCACCATTTATTTTTTAGTTACATCATTAATATTTATTTTAATGTTTTCAAGAAAATTGGATAAGTTTATAATGATTTCAAATATTGAACTTGAAATTTTCAAATAAATTTGATGTTGGAATTGTTTGTGTTTAAAGTTGGAATTATTTGAATTACTTGTAAATATTTATTCATTAGGAGTAACATTTTTTTCTTTTGAAGTTTTGATCTCAAAATTTTGGCAATATTTTTTTGTTTACATTTTCCTCTCTTTTTTCGCAAAATTTTCCATTTTGTTCCCAATAAGAATTGTTAAGTTCAAAAAATTCAAAACAAGAAAAAACATTTTGGTTGGGGGGGGGGGGTTAATCCAACTATTTAATGCCAAAATTTCAACAAATTATGTTTTTTAACTTCAAAAAAGGAAATGAAAATTATGGTGGTGGTTACAACCTTGGTGCATGCCTCTACGAGGTCTTAGGCTTAAACGTTGATGAATGTGTGCATCAATGTATTTCATATAAATACAATATACGAATACATTCTATAAAATAATTGGTTTTTGTCTGCAAATTTTTGATTCGGTAATTCATGATTGGCTGGAGCCCCCCTAGTCCCTTGACAGCCCCCAACCAAAAATAATTCTCACATCTAAGTTTAGTTATTTACATTTTTGCAACCCCACCCCACAAAACTAAAATTGAAAATGTAAATGGGTGGAAGATTACTATTAGCAAACCACATGGACCAATCAATATGATTGGCCAACTAGAAACACAGAGCAACAGTTAGATCATATTAATAATTAAACTCTTCTCTCATTGGTGCATAGCTTTATTGCTTCAACAAACTATGTCAAAATTCTGGGCTAAAACCATTTTGTTGGGGCAACATAAAGTTTCAAGCTTGAGCTTCGGGCTTGAGCAAAAAACTGGATGTTGTAGAAAGTATCCACAAGTTTGCACATATGGGTAGGCGTCGTTGTTGTGCTAAGTCGTAGTACATAAATAATTGATGTATGTTCGTAAATTTTTTATTCGGTAATTTGTGATTGGTTAGAGACCCCTTAGTCCCTTGAAAGCCTCCAGCTAAAGTAAGTGGTAGTGAAGCCATAAGTGAAAAATAACAAGATGTTATTCCTGTTTCAAGTGATGCCACAAAGTTCTCCCACTCTATGTGGTGAAGGTGGTGAGTTCGGTCCCTTGTTGGAGGTGGTTTGGCTACACACTCACCCACTCATCGGTGGCGAGTTTGTTCTCACCTAATCACTTGTCGGTGATGGGGAGTCCACACGGACCTTGACACACCCATTTGCTTAGCCACATTTTGTTAAGGTTTTCTTTTTTGCTTCTAGATTGCAGCCACATAATGTTCGGGGTTTTTTTTTTGTGGTGCTAATAATATGTCTATCAATCCTTTCTCTTGATGATTTTGCTTGCAAAATGGGTTTACTAACTAGTAAATACAGTATACAAACATGTACATCATGAAAAATGATGTCAAAATAGGAAAAATAAAAAATAAAAATTCACAACATGTAATTCCACGATATGTCATGAAACAAAAATAAAAGATCCATGATTCCATGATCTGAAAAAAAGAAGGAAAAAAATTGTAAAATTTGTATGATGAGATGACACTTTATTCCACGTCATATTAACTTGAGACCTCATATATCCATGTCATGATTTTAAAGGAAAAAATCATCTAATGCAACATGTGACTATCTAAAACAAATAAAAAAATATTTTACTATAAATGTTATAATTAACTAGTCATTTTTTACCCAAACCGTATAAGTTGCATATTAATCAATTTTGTCCCATTTCACTAAAAGCCTAGTGAATTTGGGTAGTGGAAAAGGACAATATTTCTTCTTGTGATTCATAAGGTAGAAGTTAATGTTTGAATATGTTGTGATCATATTTTGATGTGTAGGGTAGATAAAGTGTTATTATTGTTTGAATGTGTTGTGGCCATGCTTAAATGTTTGGATTTTTGTAAGTTTCATAAAGATGTATCATATTAAGGTTTGCCTAGCCTTTTAATATCCACTTTGAAATAACTAATACACTAGTAAGCTCACATTCATACTAGTCCTTATAATATTACATTTATATTTAGTTTCTCTTCAATTTAGTTACATATCTAGACTTGCTTAGTCTCTTCCATCCATCATATTAAACATATTAAGACCACCTTAGTATTGGTTAATCATGATAATTGCACAACAATGGTTGAAATTAATGTTAGACATGTATTACAAAAATTAATACATGGTTAGAGTTTGAATTCAATTATTACAAACAAAATTGGTGGTTAATAAATAATGGGATATTCAATTGATAATTAGATAATCAAATGTCATGTTTAAAGAATTGGGTACGAAAAAATAATCTTTTTTATAAAATGCACCAAGTATGGAACCTCATGTAGAGTATATTAGTACCCTCAAGTTGAGCTAAGGTAATAACCAAAATCTAAGGTCTAGTAAGGACATAGGACACATAGGTATGGATACATCTAATGTTTAGTGTAGCATTTAAGGTGGATATTTAAGGTTTAAGGTGGCTAAACATCATGAGTGTCTTTTGAAATCAATAAGAAGCCGAACCTTTGTCAAGCCCCACAATTTTTCTGATTGTTTTTTTTTCCTTTGTGCTTGGCATTAATCATGGTGTTGTTCCCTCCTTTTTTATCAGCCTTGTATGTGTGGTGATGGTCATGGTGTTGCTTTCTCCTCCTTTGCTTGTGAGCATGATGTTAATCATGGTGTTTTTCTCTCCTTTTTTCTCCTCTTTTCCTTTATGCTTGTGTGCACCACACTAGTTGTGAGTGTTGCTCTCTCCTCCTTGGTGTTCTTGTGCATGTAGTATCATTTGTGGCATCATTTTTTTCTTTTCCATGTTTCCTACAACCACATCACTCAAATACCATTACCTTCCTCCTTTGTGCTTATGTGCATGGCATTGGTTGTGGTGTTGTGTCCCCTTTCTTTTGTGGTGTTGTGTCCCCTTTCCCTTGGCTTTCCTATGCAATAGAATGTTATTGTTTGTCTTCCCATCCTATTACCACTTGAAACATCATCAAATGAAGTAAATTTCTTCTCATTTTAACAATATTTTTATTTTATTTTCTATGTGTTTTCATTTTATGTTTTATGTTTTTTAATGTTTTTTTAATAAAAAAATTTGTACATTTTTTCTATTTTTTCAAGTTTTTTGTTTTGTATATTCCTTTTTAATATGTTTTCATTTCGTTATTCATTTGGTTAATTTCCAAGGTCTAAGACGTTTGTTGTGTAGGAATAGGAATTATAAATTGTAAAACTTGCATGGTTTGAATTGAAGTTACATACCAATTTTACAAAACATGTCCCCATTCATATATATTTCATTCAACATCCACCCAACATTGAATGGGAATGGGGACATGTTTTGTAGTAGTGTACATTTATCTTAAGTCTTTTTACTTGTGACATTTTTAAACTCATATCATCAACATATCATGCATCTTGGAATCAACAGTGAGTTTTGGACATGTAAATGTTATAATTGTTTAGATTGTTGCATGTTTCAACATTTTTAAATTACAAGAATAAAAACAAATAATATTAACCCATCTACAAACTATGTCAAAATTTGATTGGTTTTTTCAACCCTTGTTTGGTAACAAGGCTTGGTGAAAATGGCTCAAAGTCCTATCAATGAAGATAGACATCTTAATGAAACATGTGATTTGTTCATGAATGAGAACAAATTTTCAATGGAGGAGAAAAGTGCAAATGAAATGTTTAAACAAAAAAGAAAATGGAAACCTTGTCATAAAATAATTATAACTTGGCTTTTTTTTATGTGTGATTTGTGAATGTTCGTGAAAAAGATGTGGATTTGGAAAATCTACAAATTTTGTGTTGTATTGTTTATTGTAGTAATCTAGTTAGTTTTGTGATTATCAACCAATGAACAAGGGTCATCAAAGGTTTGGTGTCATATTTTAAAAGTAATGGGATAACAACATTGAAAAAAAATGTGAATGGGAAACATGGATTACTTGCAAAGAAGTTCGAAGAAGAAGTGGACAACAACACAAACATCTTAATGGAAAGACAAACTGCAAATAAAATGCCAAAATTGATTGGAAGTGAAATCTTTAACTTTTGGGGGTTTGTTGATTCTTTTAAGAAAGATAATGTGCATAAAAAATAATTCTTACAAGATTTGACTATTCTTTTTGTCAAAAATCCGCTACCCTTTTAATTTATCAAGAATATTTCATTGAAAATATGATAATGCAAAATTGTGAGTTTCATGTTATGTTCCCTTCCAAAAAAAACATTTTTTCAATAAGTATTATTGAACCCAATTGAAAGAAATAACAAACATATGTCTTATTGGTTTTAGTAGATTGTGTTTTTGCCACTACTAGTTTTGACTTTTGGATGTTTAAAGGTGCACATGATGTGTTTGATTTAATTGTGAAATATTAGTAGCAAATTGAGTGTCAAGGCATATTACAATTGGTTCATTTTAGATAATTAAATTTTTTAACTAAGCATTGGCAAGAAAATTGTAGGAGTTTTTAGATAATTATGGATTGAAAAAAAAATCTTGGTTATGTGAAGGATGGAGGCTTTGATCTAAAAACAATGACAACAACTTTCAAATTCATAGTGAATTGTGAAATTTTATGAATGGAGGAAAATTTCCTTGAGGGACTTGCTTTGGACAAGCCTTTTCTAAACAATGTCAATATTCAATGTTTAAAAATAAAGTAATATGAAGGCTTAGGATGTGTTTCTATCAAATCTACTTTGTTTGATTTATAAAAGTTTATAAAATTGCTTAAAAAATTAGGGAAATTGTGGCAAGATGAATGATAGCTTGCATTGATGTCAACATTCCCCCACAAAAATTGAACACCCTTATGAAAATGAGGTAATATTTTCAACCATTGTCAAATTTTATCTTGTGATTTAAATAAATAAATAACTACACATATATATTGTAGAATTTTAACATGTGCAAGTATTCTAACAAAGTAAGTAAAATGTTCTAGGAAGTTTAACAATTTCAAACAACCATTACCATTTGTTATAATAAGGTAGATGCAAGTTACAGTGGCTTAATATTGATAGAAATTACATTCCTTACCAGTCCATACAAGATTCTTTAAAATTATTCAAATTGACATAGTTGTTACTTTTTAAAATGTTATTATTATAATATTTGAATAATACATGTTCAATCACCTACAAACCTTTCCAAATTTATGTGAAAACTTGTATTTAATGTGGTTGATGTCATTTTTTAATTTGGAAGTCCTAAAAGGAAAACCCACAAAGTTCGTAGGAATAATGCCCGATTTAAAACTTTCGGAAACATATGTTTTTGGGACAAAAAAATTGAAAAAAAAAAAAAAACTACAACTCATATGGACTTATGAAAATATGGTCAAATTTTAACTATTCAAAAGTCCCTAACTATCAAATGGTTAAGGTGTTCAAAGAAAAGATTCATGTTATGAGTTAATCATTTTGTATTATAATATATATTGAATCCCAATAACAAATTTGGAATGTGGATCAATAATTTTTTTTCCATTTTGCGATGTTTCAGCCAAACAACCAATTCATATTTTCAACCTCAGAAGTCCATAACTACTAACAAATGAGTTTTTTATTAATATATAACCGCACAATTCTCTTCATAATGAAATTATTAGTTTAGATCCAAGTTCCAATTAATAGATCTATGGGTATATTAGTCACTGGATGCATTTGAATAAATGGTACCCATGGAAAAAACATTGTTTGATCACAAAAGTGAGCCACCATAGCTTGTATCTACCTAGTAGGTCAATCGACTCATGTCATTGGCCATGTACCACTTCCTCTCATATTGCACGTTTTTCATATTATTGTAAGTTTTTTGTCTCTTATTGTCATTACCTATGTGTTGAACCAACCAATTGGCCATTGGTTGTCAAATGATGTTTTAAATGTAACCATAACAATGAGCTTAAACTTGAAAGAAAAAACTAGCAATCATCACCCTATTTCAAATACCTTGATGGAAGATTATTGAAATCTCGATATGGAGTTGGGAAGTTTTGTTCTTAACATAAAAAGGAAGTATGTAGGGCAATATATATATTTTCTCTCTCTTGAAAAAACATGATGAGAGAAGGGCTCACAATACATTATCATCAATGTTGGATCCTAGACACAAAAGCTACAATTAGTCTTTTTTTTTAGTAATCATGAACAAGGTGTGGTCATTATTGAAAAATATTGCAAGAATTCCATGTGTTCCTATGCTCCTTAAGTCTTATTGCTATTTGCATTTAGGAATTGAAACTTCTTTTGGTGACAAAAGTGAGGAGGATTAGAATTTGCATATATTTGAAATGGTAGTAATCATTAATATTGAACTCGCAAAAGACCTTATAAATTGAAAATTGTTCATATTTCAAAGATATTAAGTGGACATGAAGGATATCAAATGACCTTTGAAGTGGTGGAGGAAGCATCAATCTATGTTCCCAATTGTTGGATTTTTGGCTTGAATTTTTTTGGAGTAATTATATTTCAAATTAAAATTGAGACTATATTTTCCCTTGTTGGCATATTCATTATTTTAAGGAGAAATCCCTTGTAATCACATAATCTTGAAAAACTTGCCTTTGTGAATAAGAATTGGCTAAATGATGATAGAGTTAGATGTAAGTCCATTTCTAATTTGGTGGAATTGATAGAATTCAAATAGAGTTAGAGGAAGAAGTAGAGGAGTTTGAAGGGCTCATTTGAGAGAGATGAAACAAAGGAGATGTGATTAGCAAGACATTTTATGTTTGTAATGTACACCGTGTTTCTTTCCCAAGGTCCATTTTAATATTTCAAAACTAGTGAGTTCTTGTGTTGGCTATTTAAAATTTGAAATTTATGTGAAAGAATTGTTTTTATATTTAACCAATTAATGGGTCACGATTTGCTTAGTGTTTGAAAAGTATTGTCCATTTGCAGTCTTTTGCGTAACTTTGTATGATAGTGGAAAATAAAATTTACAAAATTGTAATATGGAATAAGCACATCACAAAAATGTTGAATTTTTTTCATGCATATGAATATAAGTGATATTTTGGTAATATTTTATAAATAAAAATTATTGTCCTTTAAAGGGAGATACCTTTTACATGTAATATAGTGATTACAATAAAACCATTTGTATAAGAAACAACTATTGTAATTTGATATGCATCTTTTGGTCCATTATTGACCTATAACATATATTGATGAGCCCCTAGAATGTTAGGAATGTGCTGAAAATTTAACTTTGGTTCGAGCATCAAAATATCTTGATTCTTGTGTTAATGGGAAGACAATCACTTGCAAATGTATTCAATATGATGTATTTTAATGCGCTATCTATTTTTATGTTTGAAATTATTCTCTTAAAGTGATAGTGACATGGTTTGTAAATGGGTACAAGACTCGTGAAATGTTTTTAAAATATGAATTTTCTCACCAAGTACCCCAAAAAAAAATTTTGAACCTGAAATGAATAATGCTACTTGTCATGTGGTTTGAATGTTTGGAGATCTTGACAACTATGTAGGTTCTTGAAACAATAATTTGAAAGAACTAGGATGGGCAGGTTCTTGAAAAAAGAAGAAGAAGTAAATACCCAAGCAACATTGGTTGAAAGTTGAAACAGGGTTGCAGCAGTATGGGGTATCATCCCCACCAACCCTCGCCATCAAATCTCACCTCTCCTTCTCTGGTTCTGAGGAGAGACTTTATAAATTTCAAAAATCATGATCTCTGGCCTATTTTGGCAGTAAAATGTTTGTTCAACATTTGTCTGTTGGGAATACGTCTAATAGTTTGCTGGATACACACATCACATGTTGTAGTGGGATTATTGGAAAGCCCATTCTACTACATTACATATATCATCCCCACCAACCCCCGCATCGAATCTCATCCATATGATACCTATAGTTAGGTAGCAAAAGTTTGAGCCATTCCAACATAGAAAAGGATCAACTAAAAATAGTCTCAAACATCAGTGATCCATCCAGAGAAGAGCTTAAAACTGAAGCAACGCAAAGTGTCTCAGCGAGTTGAAATTTTTGTCTCAAACCAACTAAATTTTGTGTAACAATTTTTCATTCTTCCATGAATCCAAAAGCAGTACCAAAGAAGTTGTTATAGCCAGTTGTGTCAGTTGCGTCAGACATCATGGGGATAGAGATGATGGATCTTACCACCAGTATTAAGAAACCTCACTATGACATTGTCTATCGCGGAATCAGATGTACATAGTTTGTCTCTCTCTCAAAACCCATTCGTATTTCATACAATCATCACCTGCTTCTTATTGTTTTGAGAAATTGTCTTTACAATAGAGTTATCCATAAAGTCACCCTCTGTTTCACCCCATCTCCTCTTCTTTCAGTGGTATCCGCAAAGGAAGGAAATTTCATTATTTCTGGGCATGAAATAATGAAACTCAGCGTTTAATGCACAAGGTTCGAGAGTAATTATAGTAGTTGTACAGATAGGAGCAGTGAAAATATATGTAGCAGCAGTGGAGGCGCTCAGGAAACACAGGATGAAACTCAACTCTGTTTACCACCAAAATTGGTGGGAAAACTAGTTTGGGTCCCAGTTATTTCCTTTTGTAAAATTTTCATTCCCAGTTAAGACTTCGATGCCCTATTATGCCGAAACTGGCCGTTCTCGCCTCCTAATTCCGTCTCGGGACTTTAGGTATAACTCTAATGAACACTTGAGGAATGGAAAAAGAAATTTGTAGCAATAACATCCAGTTGTGCTAATTGGGAAAAAATCACGGTGATTGTACTTATCTGAATGGATTGAGCTTCGTCACCCATTTGGCAGGAAGATCCAGAAGGGGCCCAATGCTATTTTTGAACTCAAACAAAATCTCTGTGGTCTGGTGAGGAGAGAAAAGGAAATGCCCACTCTTACAGCAATGCCGTTTGCCATCACTCCCCAAGAAAAAAACAGCAACCCAGAGCACCTTTTACCCACACTTTCTGGCAGACCCATTTGCATCATCAAAATTCAATGTGACAGAAACTTTCTGGCAGTCCCATTTTGCACCATCAAAACTCAATGTGACGAAAAATTGGTACTGAGTTATTCCGACGATGGACCCACCCCCCTTCTTCTCATTTGGTGCTGGGTACCACATGCCACATTCAAAATCAAAAGGACTGGAGCAATTGTTGCCGCAGAATATATAAAACATCAACAAACATGTTGCATTCAGATAAACAGAACGACAGCAAGTTTGCTGCAGAGAAGGAAGGATAATAAAAACAAGAGTAGCAACACAAATAACAACAACAACATCCTGCATTCACATAACGGAACGGAAGGTACTGCCAGTTTTGGGTCTCAGTCAGAAACCTCAAGGTTTAACTCTTTAAAGCCTAAGTCCTTTGGGGGCGGGATCATTTTCATTACCAAAAAAGAGCTTTCAACACACTTCTTCATGAATCTATGCATATCTTAAGAGATTTTTAAAATGCACTGTTGGATTTTGAAAATATATATATTATAAAGAGCAAGCTGTAAAGGTTTCAAAACTTTTGATAAATTTGTGAGAAAGGTCAAGCATATGGAATGCACCAATCTAGAAGAAGGCAGCTTCTGCCCCCAAGAAGCTATGGTTAATCTTTGAGCACACTAAATTTGCACTTGTAAAACAAATAGTGAAACATTACCCATTACAGAGTTTTTGGGAAATTTCTTTATGTAACCTAAGAGGTGATCATCCCTAGGAAGATTTAGCCAAATCTGGCTATAAATCAAATGTGGAATGTGTATATTTAATTATTCTTCTATATTCATTGTTACACATTAAAAGCCAAATATATAAATCTGGCAATTTTTACTCTTTTTTCCCCTCACTTAAAGTGATAGAAACCTTCAAAATCACTTCATTTTCAAACTTTTTGTTTCTCATTTTGGCAAAAATTTCATCAGTAAAAATAAGTCTGCTAGAATGAGTTGGATTTAACACTTCCAATGAATGAATGCTCATGTAATTTGGTGCTTCAAGAAACAATTCCCACATTTGCAATGGTTGCCCCATTATCAATCTCTAGCCCATTATTGTTTCACAATTGTTGGGATTGACCAAACACCAATTACATTGCACTAAGACAACTAGGGGCTAGGCTAGGAAGGCTAACCAAGTGAAGTTCAAGCCTTGAGCAACCCTCTTCACACATGGGAAAATGGTTCACCCCACCTTTCCCCCCAATTGAAAAGATTTTTTTCTTGTGCATGCAACCAAAAGAAAGACAACATTTAAATATATGTTATCCATACCCAATTTAAAATTCTTTTTAAAAAGCCAGATTTGTCATTATAGGCATGTAGAGGGGTTAAAGGATTCAAATTTGTACAATATTACCAAAACTAGCAATTGCATATGGAAACTTGTATGTCTCCACATCAGAGTCACCAAAAAAGGAATGCTGCTTTGAAGTGATGAGATCTTTCAAAGGATGACACCTTGACCATGCTCTGGGTTACCATTAAAAGCGCTTGATGAGTAAGGGGTGCACCAGCATGGGTTTGTAATGTTTAAACTTTAAACCTAAAAAAGTGTAGAAGTTATTGAATTTTGAATAATTTTTCATTGAATTGTTTTTGTATAAAAAAATGCAAATTGGGGCCTACTCTTGATATTGTTGGAAAGCCTTTGATCACTGAGGTTGCATGAAAGGGATTTCATAAATCAAAAACCTAGTGTGTGGGAGACATTTTATTTTTGAGTATTTTTGTGATTGAAATTTCAGTAATTTTTTTAAAAAAATAGTTTTAATGAAAACAGAATTTTAGACTTAGGTTAAAAAAGGTATACCATTTATCTTTCACAATTCATTCAATATTACAAACCATGGAGCACGCTCAAAAGGCCAAGCTAATATCATTTATAACCAAATTTGGCTAAATCTTCCAAGGGATGATTGTCACTTTGGCTACATCACAAAATTGACCCCTTCCCAAAAAAAGAAGCTTCAAAGATATGAAAAGGGGGGAAGTCCAACAAGATTTTAAGTTAAATAAATAGTGTCCATAAATGTCTTTTAAGAATGAACATACTTCACTGATAACTAAACACCTGCCAATTTGAAAAACTTTGTTTGGATCTGATAAGCTCATAAGCCTTAGTGTATGGACAACACCTGTAGCCATGATGATCCTTCATTGTCCAGCTCCATTATTGGGTTTTCAAGTCACAGTGAGAACTGACAATAAAAACATGAACACAAAGACTGGATACACTAAAGATGTCTCTAAAGTGGACCCCAATTGGGCCCCACTCTCACCACCTCTTTTTTTAAAATTTCATCCTTCTGTTGTGTTATCCCTCAAGCATCCAAATAAGGCACCAAAATGGGGGGGGGCAAACCCAGGATGGGATTCTCAAACTAGGCATAATAACTTTTTTTTGGGGGTCACCTACTGGCTGCCCACCTATGGGCTATGCTATGAGGCTATACATGCTTGCGCTAGGAGGTTAGGGGGCTATGGTTATTGGCTATATGGCCATTAGTTATATCGGTATTGACTATGTCTATTGCTATTGGCTATATGGAAATTAGTTGTATGGCTATTGGCTATGGGTATTAACTATTGACAATTGGAAATTGGGTATGAGTATTGGATATTAGTTGTTGGTTATGGGTATGTGGCTATGGTTATTGACTATATGGATAGGGTTTGGTTTTGTCTTTTAGGGTTTGGGGTTAGGACAAGCTTCATGTGAGTTTGAATGTTTAGGGTTTAGAGTTATGGTTTTTCAAGTATGGTCTGATTTTTAGGGTTTGGGACTTTTGGAACATAACATGGTTTGTGTAGAATATGGGAGTTGAAAATCAAAAGTTATAGTTAAAATTAAAAGACACAACTATCAAGCAAAGATAATGATGAAAAATGTTGTTTTAAGCTCATGTTTTTGTGTATGTAAAACAAAGAAATAAAAAATCAGGGGTTAAGGTAAGTTACCTTAATTTGGGGTTAAGGTAAGTTGGAATTTGTAGATTTAAATTCTCATGGCAAGTATACAAGTAAGAGATCATTCTTGTAAACTCTTTTCTATTTTCATTTGAGAACTTGAAAGATGCCTTTTTCAAGCTCTTCAAATGGTTCTTCTTCAAGTAGTGATGCTTTTACTTTTGCCTCAAGTAATGAGAAGATCCTAGAAGATATGGATCAAGATGATCTCATGATCTTTCAAATGATGTTAACGACAATTTGCAATTTCAATGAATTTTTCACTTCACATGAAATGGAGGAAAGGATAGGGCAATCCGTGGACATAGTTGCTAGTGTTTGGGACATATTGGCTACAATGTGAGTCACACCAAGATTATTCAATAGTTTGGGTGTGAATATAGAGATAGAAGTCAAAAACCATACCAGATAGTGATGAAAATTGTGAACTTTTTTACATGTATTTTTTTTGGTTGATATTTTAAAATTATCTTAATCATTCCAAGTTGTACTAAATGACTGATATGAAAGTTGAGGAATTCAAATTAAAAACTTATTAAATTAAAATTTGGGTTTTGATTTTTTTATAAAATGCTTGAATTTGAATAGGTCTTGTGTCAAATGTGGTTAATTTTACAAAGGACTAAGTAAAGGACTATTATAATAACATAATTTTGATGGTCAATTTTTTTAGATGATAACAAACTACTACCCAAGTTCAAAATACACTCACAATTTGAAAGATATGGAATTTAAAAAAAATTATAAATTCAAAATATTTTTCAAATTAATTGCTTTTCAAAAGTCTTTTACCACATGTAATGGTGTGTAATGTGCATCACATATAAAACAAAGTTGTAGTTTATGATATTAAAAAAAAACCTTAAAGTAATTAACATATTTTGATATGATTCAAAATTATGATAAAATTTCAAGATGAAATGCAAAATCTGGTAGAATTTACAAACTTTGAAATTTTCATATTTATTCAACAATGATTAACACAAAACATGTGATCTATTTGGGCAATTGTATGTATTTTTAATAACAAGTTGCAAAAGATTTCATTCAAAAATTCTTTCATATGAAAAAGTGAAAAATGACTAAAAAGGATCCATTTTCCTTTTGTAAAGTAATCCCATTGGCTCCTATCTACATACTTGCACCCATTTGACAAAATTTTTATTTTAGGAGTTCAACGAGTTGGCTTCTTTTGTAGTCCTTACCATAAAAACCCATGTTAGATCCATAGGTTAGCCTCTTATTTCATATGTATTTCCAATTATAGGCTAGGTTTATTTACGAATTTAGGTTTAGGGTTATGGTTTAAGGGTTAAGGTTACGGTTTCAAATATTCAAATCAAGCTTTTAAATTAAGGTTAAAAGGTTAAATGTTTTAATTATAATTAAGTGTTTACTTTTTAAGGTTTCAAGTTAGGGTTTAATGTTTTAGATCTGATTTTTAGGGTTCAAAATTAAGGTTTAGTAATTAGGATTTAGGGTTAGGGTTTCAAGTTTGTTTTTAGGGTTCCTCTTAGGGTTTAATGTTTAGGCTAAGTTAGGGTTTTAGGTTTGATTTTAAGGTTTTCAAGTTTAATTTCTAAGGTTTAGATTTAGGGTTTAGGGATTAAGGTTAGGGTTTTTAGTCATGATTTCTAGGTTTTAGGTCTGATTTGTAAGGTTTGGTGGTTTAAGTATGATATAGGTGGCTTAGATGTAGGGTTTGGTGTTTAAGGATTAGGGTTAGGGTTTTTTGCACTGATTTTGAAAGTTTCAACCTAGGGATTAGGGTTTAAGTTTTACTTTGAGGGTTTTAAAATCTTAGTCGTAAGGTTTAAAGTTAAGGTTTAAGGTTTAGAAATTAGGGTTAAGGTTTTAAAGTCTAGTTTTAGGGTTTTCAGACCTGATCATTGAGGTTGAAAGTTAGGGTTTAATATTTAATAATTAAGGTTAAAGCTTTTAAGTCTGATTTTGATGGTTTCAACCTAGGGTTTCAGGTTTAGGTATAGTTTTTAGGGTTTTTAGACTTGATCATTACTGTATAGGGTTAGGGTTTAAGGTTTAAAAACTAAAGTTATGATTTTTATGTTTGATTTTAAAGGGGTCTTACTAGGGTTTGGGGTTTAGGTCTGATTTTAGGGTTTCAAATTAAGGCTTAATGCCTTGATGTCAAAATTTAAGCTTTTAGGGTCAATTTTATAGGGTTGTGGTTTGGTTTTTTGTTTTCCATCGAAACAAAGGACGTTCCAATTATTTTGCGCAAGCCATCAAAGTTGATATTAGAACAATACTTCTTGAACTTCATTTTTTACATGACGCATGATAACTTCATGATGTATGTTACCTTCATGTGGAATTGGTCAAATTTGATTTGTGTGATCTTACATTGTTCATTTTATCATGCATTAATGGTGCATTTGTAATTAAGATTGGATGGCCAACATTTTAGAAGAAAGTTGCCTTAGGTATTGAATTTCAAAAGCTTCCAAGTTGTATTGGGTTTCATTGATGGCAATTTGGTCAAGATTTGAAAATCATGGAATAACAACCTGCACAACAATTAGTTTAATAGTTGGAAGAAAATCCATGCAATGAATAACACGATCATTCTTGACCATCATGGATTGTTCATATACAAAGACATCAACTACCTTGGGTCCTATCATGATGTGAACATTTTGCAGCATTTGAACATTTACCGAAACTAGCATTGATATTTCATTCATGGAGATGATAACTTTGAGTATCTCTTAGGAGATTCAAAGTAGATGGGTGAAGAAATTTTCGTTATTTGCAAAATAAGGTGATGGGAGCTTGCCCTAAATGCAATGAGAATAGTCAATAAAATGGATGTAGGTTTTAAGGTTCAAATGGAATGGGGGATTGGTGGATTGAAAATAAAATGAAGATGCCTAATGAAGAGGTTCAATTCAATTTAGCCAAAGTATACACATTTGTTTCAAACCGTAATTCTTCTCACTAACTTCCTACGTAAGAGGCATATGGACCTCACATTTGAAGTGACTAGGGACCAAAATCTTGATCCAACTACACATGGTTAATAACTAAAAGAATTTCAACAAAAGGTCCAAAATTGCTTTAACCTCTTACTTAAATTCCTTTTTTGATATGATACTTAAATATCTAATTGCCTTTATATTATTAGTCATGACTTTCTTTTTTTGTTCATTGTTGATTTCCATTTTGCTTATTAAGAAAACATTTCAAATACCAAATGTGCAGGCAAACTGGGATATCCCATTGTTGCCATGCTCTTGGATTGGTTATGTAGCATTTTTGTTTTGGTCACCATCCACTCACCATCATCTATAGATTGTTTATGATCAAAGGATCTTAAAAAATTAAGTATGCAAACTTAAGATTCAAGGGTGTTAGATATAGGAGTAGACATCTTAAAATTGGGCATGGGTATGCCATCTATTATACCTTAATAACTCTTCAAAAAAATTCCTTAAAGAATGTCCATCTATGATTTTCATTTACACTCTAGCACCATCACATTAAAACATTACCCTTTCACTCCCCTCATTGGAATTTCCTAACGTCATTCTTTCAAAACATCATGTACATGGTCTTTCAATGTCCCTTTCACAAACCTAAAATTTGAATATTAGTTTCATAATTAACACACATTGATATCCAAATTGCATTAGGAATTAATTGGGTCATTTGTTTTTTACATATGTTGTAAATGGAAACATGTGTGGTATAGGATGTGGGCATGGTGTTAATGTGAAGAATTCCACTATTTTCCTAGGCAATTTTTCTTTTCAAGGTGCCTTTGTATTGGGCAAAACTATTGATTCAAATTATTATGTTTGAACCTAATCATCATTATCCATGACCTCAATGGCTACCATGGATGTTTTCATCCTTTCAATCATGCCAACAAACCAAAACAAACATACATAATCACACTTAATCACATGTTTAATATTTCGAATTTTCAAATTTGTCTTTAAATTTAAACAATTTGATCATTTGATTTCCAAACCCACTTTTTGGATTTCAAGGTTTTAATGGTCACTATATTTGAACAAGACTATTTAATTTCCACCCATATAAAGCTATTGAAGGTTGTCATATGAACTATAGACTTGCAATCAAGTTTCAGGTTCAATGAACTAATCATACAAACTAAATTGCATAAATACATACCCAAATGAGTTGTGAACCTACCTTTGAGTTTCAAGTTCAAACAACCACCCATACAAGTGGAATGGATAAAAACTAGAAACCCAAATGAGTTGCAAACTTGTAATCAAATTTCAAGTTTGCATAACCACCCATACACACCATAATGGTTCATAATAGAAAGGCCTTGTTAACTCAAACTTGCCTTTTAAGTTTCAAGTTCACTTGACCACACATGAAGCTAGAATGCATCATAATTATTGTGTTTTGAACCTATCATCATTCTCCATGACCTTTATGGTTGTCATGAGGGTTGCCATCCCTTTAATCAAAGAAAAAAACCAAATTCATTTAAGGTTTAATTCAACATTTAGGTTTTCATAATTGTTTTGGGATTTGGATAGTTTGGTCACTAGATTTCCACAAAAAAACCTCAAATTTCAACATATTGTAAAACCAAAAAACCATTTAGGACCACTCCCGTGCATGTGCACGCACGCACAATTCACTATACATTCTTTACATGTATCAAGGTCAAAAACATAACCATATACCCCACACATGCATACAAAGTTATGAATTTGATTTACAAATTGCCTAAACATGATTTTGATTAGAATAATGTTAGATTCAACAAAAGTGGTCCAAACTTGACATGTTTTAAATGTTGCAAATTGTTCAATTGACATAGTTTTAAATTGACATGTTTTAAGAGTTACATGCCTACCACAAAATTTTCAAGTTCAAATGAACACCCATACACACCATATAGTCCCAACTAAGATGTTTTAAGAGTTGCAAATTGTCCAAATATGTTTTAAGCTCAAATGAATACCCATACACACCAAACAATCCATCATAAACATGTTTTAAGAATTGTAAACTACCCAATTAGATTTTTAAGTTCAAATGAGCACCCATACATACTAAAGTTTTGTTTGGATTGAGGCTTGATATGAGTTGTAAACCATAGAAATAGGTTTGACATTTAAAAGAAAATGCATACAAATTATAATGGAACCAAATTGGAATTTTTTTAATTTGTAAACCTCCAACATACGTTTATGGTTGCAATAATACACACTAGATTGGAGCCAAACGGATGTGTTATATGAATTGTAAACATCGAACATAGGATTCAAGTTCAAATGAATACCCATACAATCGAAAAGTTTAATGAGCTACATACCTCCAACATAGGATTTAAAGTTCAAATGAATACCCATACACAATAAAATAAACCTTGATTGGAATGTTTTATGAATTACAAACCAACATATTAGGTGTCAAGTTCAAATGACTACACCATACACACCAAAATAAGCCATGACTATAATGTTTTATGAATTATAAACCAACATACTTTCAAGTTCAAATGAATACACAAGACACATTAAAATAGGCCATGATTATAATGTTTTATGAATTGTAAACCTAAAACATAATTTTTAGGTTCAAATCAACACCCATATACACCATAATCAACCCTAATTTGTGAGTTGTAGACTTGGACCAAGAGAAATATGGATCAAATGAATACACCACACACACTAAAATGGTGCCAAAATGATATGTTATATGAACTCCAAACCTCCAATATGATTTTAGGGGCAAATGATTACCCATACAAACTAGACATAATGTTCATGAAATGTTTTATGAATTGAAACTTAAAACATAGTTTTTAAGTTCAAATGAACACCCAAACATAGAAAGCCAACCCAATTGAAGAGTTTTATAAAATGTAACCCATAAAAATATTTGAGACTTTCAAATAAAAACCCATGAAATTAAATCTCAAGGTTTTATGAGATACAAACTTTCAACATAGGATTCAAATTCACATGGAAACCCATACACACCAAAATGGAATCAAATTGACACATTTTATGGGTTGCAAACCTTCAACATAAAAATAAGGTTCCCATGAAAACCCACACACACCATAATGGAACCAAATTAACATGTTTTATGAGTTGCAGGCCTCCAACAAAATATTTAGGTTCACATGAAAACCCATATTATTGAACACAATCTCTAATGTAGGTTTCACATTCAAATGAATGCCCATACACATCAAATGTACTTTAATTAAAATGTTTTATGGGATATAAACCTCCTTCACATTTTCAAGTTCAAACAAAGACCCATATAAACCAAGATCAACCCTAATTGAAATGTTTAATGAGTTGTAAACGTCCAAAAACAAATGAATAATTGGATGTTTGCATAATTGCATTTATGTAAATGAATTTACAAACAAATTGTCAAGCAAAAATTTCAACATTGGGCTTCAAATTCCAAATGTTGTTTAAAAGAATGCCTTAGAAGCCCTAGGTTGCAATTGTGGAGGTAGCACATTTTAATGTTCCACAATTTTCAAGGTTTGCCATTCCATGGTATTGCCAACAACAATGTCAATTTCGATTCATTCAACAAAGACATCATATCATTGATGGGTCCATAGGCAATTTATGAGGATATGCTCAATCACCAAGGTATTTGTAAAAGGAGGGAATAGACATCTAGGTTTGTGACCATGGGGAGGTTTGGGGTACAAGGTTTCAATGTTTCCAAAAGCAAAATTGGAGCTTTTATTTTTGAGGTAGTACAAGTTGGTCTAGTCTTGCAAGCTTAGATTGCTTCAAGGATTTTTTAAGCCATGCACTAATTAAGGTTTGCAAAAACTCACAAACTATGTGACAACAAATGAAAAAAAAACCACAAGGAGAGGAAAAAGGTTCGATAGAAAAAAATGTCTTTAGTGAGACATTCATAAAATTCTTCATATCCTTGCATTGCTTGAGCTACCAAAACCATAATTTCTCTTTGGGTGGGCCTCATTTTGCCTTAAAAGAATGGTAAATGTTGCAAATGGGTCATTACTACAAATCGTTGGCAACCCAACTCTTATGCAAAAGGAGCAAATTCCTCAAGTGTGCTAGCCAAAAATGAGTGCTCTAGAGCTGACCTTATCTATATCCTTTGCATCTCACCTCTCCCTTACTCTTTACTTTACATCTCTCTTCTCTCTCCTTTGTAAATATTAATTGTGCTAATGAAGATGCATGATTGTAACGAAAGAAAGTGGCGATACTTGAGCTCAGATTTTATCGGTTTGTGATGCAAGATGAAAGTGATGGCCTTTCATTGTTTTCAATTAGGTAGGGAACTTGACATGAACTCATATTGACTCTCAAGTAGCTAGCTATTTTGAGTTTAGGGGCCCACTTGGGCCCCTTATTGTGAATTTTTTTGGAGTGTCTTCTTCATCCAGTCCCATGAATTGGGCAAACAACATGATTCTGGTGCTTTGTTTGTCTCAC
Source organism: Sphagnum tenellum (assembly GCA_963921925.1). Classification (NCBI taxonomy): domain Eukaryota; kingdom Viridiplantae; phylum Streptophyta; class Sphagnopsida; order Sphagnales; family Sphagnaceae; genus Sphagnum; species Sphagnum tenellum. Next base: position 15,025,355 of record OY998155.1, read on the forward strand.
TTTATGGATGACTTTAGTACCTTACAAGTTTGAGAGCGAGCCACACTTGTGACATAAGTCTTTCTTCAACATGGTCTTCACTTCAATCATGCTTTCACATCATAGTACAGTTTGATGTTTGATGATGCATTCTTAGAGAGGAGGATTTTGCTGTGTGAAAGTGACCTGGATATTGTCAACTGAGATGACATTATGCATTTTTCACTTGCACTCTACTGCCTACACTCCATTGAGCTGGAGTCTTTACATTTTCCCTGTGTATAGGGTCAGACGAATGTTCTTTGACACAACTACAACTTTACATTAGGTGGTTAGTTGTTTTGGACTCACTTTTCCTTCACCAATTGTCATGTGTTTGCATTGGCACCTCATTATAGAATTTAACCAAATAGAAGACTCTATCTATAGCCATTGCTATGGATAAGCCAAACATGAAATAGCTGAAACCCTATGGAGAATGAATTGGGTATGAGATCTGAACAATTAGGTTAAGTTTCCTATTGCCAATAGTGGAGTGTAGGCCACCATAGTTTCTCCCTCTTGTTCATTGTGGAAGGTTAGAGCCACACAAATGTTGAAATTTTCAAAAAAAATATTTCTTCCAAATCAAAAAAATATTGTGAAGGATATTAGTGAATATTTAGGAATATTTCATTTGTTGAAATGAAAATTTCAAAAATAAATAAATAATTCAACGGACATGTGTTGAAACAGCCAAGGTACTACAGATTATGATTACTAGTACATATTTCTTAGTGTATTTGTAAGAGATCTTCCAAACATAAGGCTCACTCTGCAGAAGGGAAGGGCATCTTATGCTTTTAAGAAGGAACAATCTGTTTTGAAATGTTTGTCTGTAATAAAATGTATGTTTCTAGTGGTGCTTTCCATTGAGTTCATCCCTCATGCCAAGGAGAAACCAGAATATGTGTCTGCCTGCAGCTGTTGTCTTGGATCCCTTATTCTGGTAACCTCCGGCCTTTACCCTCAACTGAAGTTTTCAATAACCATCATTGGCCTTGGTTGGTTAAGGTTCCAAACCAAAAGGCCAATAACTAAGTTCCATAAGAATTTTTCAAGTGTATGTGGAGGACAACTTGCCCTGACTAAAGTTTTGACTCAAGTTTTGAGGATGCACCTTGTGTGCATATGGTTCCTAAAAATGAATGAAGAACCTTACACATAAGGTGCTTCTGTCCTCACCTCTCAAATGAATCACAGCCATCTGTGTATGAAAGCAAATTCTACCCATTTCTCATTAGAGTGGGTAAGGAGTAAGGACCTCAAATGGGGCCTTTCTGAGCACTGTTTTTAGTCCTTACTAGTCCTTACCCAATACATAACTCCGTGTGTAACCAAACCCAATTGTAACTGGCCAACCTAGAAATTGAGGAATTCTAGAATTCTGTGGAATTGAAGAAAATTTCCCATTCAGTAACCAGTTTTGGAGCCCAATTCTTCTACTTTTGCAGGTTTTTTAAAAATTGACTTGTTGCTTGTACAAGTATTCTTGTACTTTTGTAGGGTTTTTTCTAGATCAGATTGTTGCTTGTACAAGCATTCTTGTACTTTTTTAGGTTTTCTTTTTCAATGGGATTGTTGCACTTCGGGTGTGTACTTGTGGTTCTACTTTAGTGTGTCAAACACATTGACCTGTGAAGGTAACAGCAGGCAATTTTTGCTGCTCACAAAACTTTGACCCGCCATTTTGGGCAGCTCCTCTAGGTCTTGTGTTATGCAGGTGGCTGTAAGCTTTCTAAGCTGACCTGGTTGGGGTAAAGTATGTTCTCCTTTTTGCCCATTTTTCCTCTTGGGTTTAAAGTAAAGTGGAAGACATGTCCATTAGGGCATGCCATGGGGCAATGGCCGAGCCCCTCGGGCCATAGCCTGAGTGTTGAGGCCTCAGACATGGGGCATGCCTTCCAGGACATGCCTTTCCACTTGTAAATACCTTAATGTTTTTTCATGGGATATTTACCTTCATGTATGATGGACACACCTTCCACAAAAACGGAAGTTGTATTGAAGCTTTGGAGGCACATTCTGCTTGGCGAAGTGTGTCAAAATACAGAGGGCAAAAAACTTGCAGGTATTCACAAATTGTGAATCAATGGTAATGCTCCAAATCAATATTGGAGCTGCCCATTGTGCTCTGGAACAGCCCCTGGTTGACCCCGTAACTACCTAAAAAGCTGACGGTCACTTTCCCTAACAGATTTGCCAGGTTCCAGGTCCATTCCATACCACTTCAAATTTTGCCTGAGGAAACTTGGAAGAATTTGTCAGAGCATTCTAATAAGGACCTAAACTGGAAAGGCTTTTATAGTGCCCTTGATTGGCGGGATGTGTGTGAGTGAAATATTTACGGAATATCAGCCAACTATTTCGACACCAGACCATCATAGCCTGTGAGACCTTTCTCTCCATGATAACTCAATGTTGGGACTGCAAACTTCTACTGGGGGAGTGTCCAAAGTTTCAAATTTGGGTTTTTTTGGTGATGGGCCAATCAAAGTGGCTCATTGCCCAACACCCCCAAAAAAAACAAAAAAACAAAAAAACAAAAAAAACTTTGAGATACACCTCCATAACTAATTAATAGAACCAACAATAGGTACTGCAGGTACCCAGCTCAGGAGGGTAGCCAAGTGCATTGCACTTTATGATGATGTATTAACATGATCGATTGGGGAAAGAACAAAAAAAAAAGAACCCACCATAGCCTAGTGGGAGCTATGACAAAATTTGTGGAGCATTGGGCCTAGCTAGCTCAACTCAAATGTGTTTGGTAGAGGAGAGGAAAGGAAAGGAAAGGAAACGTAGGTGAATTGCTAACCATTTTATTCCCCTGACATTACATAATTGTTAATGCAGCCAGTACAAGAGTTGGGTTGCAATGTCTTTTCCCCGGTCTACCCTTTGTCCCCATTGTTTTCCACCTTGGCATTTCTAGACATGTTTTGGATCCATGTCATACATGTTTTGGGCAGGTACGAGCGCTAGAGGGTATATAACATGCTACATGCCCCTTGGCACATGCTACCTGGCATGTTATGTGCCCCTCGGCACTCGTAACTTGGGAGGTTATGGGTGTAAGACATCACAAGGTGAGAAAAAATCAGGGCAAAGGGGCAGACTAAGGGGAAACAAATGCAACAGTGCTCTTGTACTGACTGCATTAAAACAACTATGGGGCATGTGTAATGTTAGGGCCCAAAATTGTGCAGCATTTGGGCATGGCCACCTCAACTCAGATGTATTTGGTAGAGGAGAGGAACCCGTAGGTGAATTGCTGACGGTTTTTGTTGTGAGATTATGTTTATCTAGACACTGACTGGGTGTATCTTGGTAGTTTGTTACCAACTTACCAGCTTCCACAAATTTGCTGGGTTGATGGGTGGAATAGAGAATTTCAATATAGCACATGATATCTTTGTTTGCAAGACATTGAGAAAAAAGGCAGATTGTAACTTGCAAGAGCATCATGACCCATAGCTATCAGGTTATCAGCAATCATGGAATTTGGAGCTTCTCCACTTCACACGCCACCCATCACTAGAGCACTTGTTTAGAGTGTTAGGGGGTGATGGTAGAACAAATAGATGTGTATTGTTGGAGGTGAGGTGTTGGAGATGAGGCAGCCACATAATGCCAAAAAACACAAACACATGGAGCACTTGTGTTGTCATCATTTTTCCCCCCTCTTTTGGGCCCTCCATCTCTTCAGTCAGATCTTTGAATTCTCTACTACAGTCTCTACTACAGTCTCATGCTGGCAAACAAGGTTGTAACAACACTGGGTCAGCAACTCAGCATTCAAAAAACTATTGTTATTTCAACAAGCTACATCTACAGTCGATGAAACTAGACATTTTGGAAGAGAACAACAAAAGCTTGATTTTCAGTTAATGTATGCAGTACAGAATGTTTATCACTGAATAGCATTCCCCACTGGAAATCACACTATGGCTTAATCCATCATGATACCCAACAAATTACCATTACATTCAATGCTTTTGCAAACTCCTTTCCCTTGACATTAAAGAGCCGAGGCACCTAGTTTGTAGTTAATCCTAAGGTGCTTAAGTCATATTAACTTTAAGTAGTAGTGAATTAATTAATCGTGGCTCTTAAACTCCCAAGTGCCAGAAATTATTTTGCATTTTGGGCACATAAATTTGTACTTATTGAGCATTTAGGTGCACCTGCCATCAAATCCAAGACCAAGTCACATTAGTGTTCTTGTTGGCTCGAAAGCTCCAGCCTTAGTCCAGATTGTAACCCATTTGATCCTTAGTACCTCTTTCTTCGGTGGATGGTTAAGTATTCTGTCTTTGGTTCAGAAAGGCTCCGATTTCACTCGTTTGTTTGTAGAGACCTCGTCTAGTATAAATTTGATCCAAGTCGAACAGACCCCCTGTTTTGTGGTACAGCAATTGCTGCTTCTCTCCTTTAGATCTTCCTCTCCCTGCAACTTTTGTTTTGATTTGAATCAAACAAGCTGGGTCTCGTTTGATAACTTCTTCTTGTCCATCAGCTCATGCTGTCCAAAACCTCACACTGCCGGTGACAAGATCTCAGCTGTAAAACTCTTCAGTATCATGGTGTGTGCAGATCGATCGCAAGCAGGTTAAGCAGTAGCTAGGCGTAATCTGCTGTATGGGTGCCAGCAGCTCTGAACAAAGTGCCATGGTATGCAGAAGACCTCTTTCGCAAGCATGATCATCTTGTGATGGCAGCAGCTGTTCTCATCAAACAGTTTCTCACAAATTTCGGCAGAATGCGAAGACACATCATGATCGGCTTATTATTGACAGGGATACAAAAAATAGGTATTTATGCATCCAATCCATATCCTTGAGTTTCTGAGCTTGTTTCCGGAACAAGTCTTGAGCATTGACGAATTTGGTGATCAGTCTAGAAACTCAATCTCTTTCTGATCTCCTTTTCCAAGAAGAAACAAGAAAAAGATAAGAGGAGAGGTTGATAATTTTCATTCATCATGCGCATTTGCACATGGGTGTAGTAAGTATGCAGGAAAGCAGAAGCTCACAAAAACAGTACAACAGAAAATGGGCTCAAGTGGGCAAATTAAGTAGTCTGGATCCAGTCATTTTTGGAAATCCCGATAATTCTTTTAGACTGTTTGTCTCCATAGCTTGAGTTCCTTGTGAGACTCACTTTGAAAAAAACCTTGTGAAGCCTTTATTAGAATCAGAATGGTGCTGCTGTCAGTCTAGGGATAAACTCTGAAAAGTCTATAGCTTATGATCTTGGGCCTTTTCACCAGTTTGCTACATATGGTGAAATCCTCCTGTCTGTAAACTGTACATGGGCTCATTCATGATTAGCATTGAACATACAATTAGGAGTATTTCAAGTTTTATGAAACAGTCGAGATAGCTCAAGATGTGCCCGCATGTTGACCCGCATGTAGGGTAAATGGGGTATTGAAGACAGGCATGTTGATGAATCATCCCAGGGAGAAAGTCCTAATTTTGTCTCTAGAAAGAGAATGTGCTAGACCTCGAGATGCGGTGTTTGGACTTCTTGAGTTTTGATTTTGGATCAATGTTATGAAAAAAATTGATGGTGCTTTTGGCCATGTTCAATTGCAGGTGCTTGTTTGCAATGGCAGTGATGAAGGCGGTAGGAAGCAAGAAGATGTGTACAAACGTCCATTTTCCTGAGGATTTGGCATTTGAGTTTCTTGTACCTGCAACAACGGAGGCAATTTTGCCAGCAGTGGACAGCAACGATCTTGGTCATAGACACTGTCGATCTGTCAGGTTTTATCGAAAGCTCAGACATCTGTATCTTCAAATCCGAGATGAATGGTTCAAGAAGATGCACTAGTTGCTGGGGAACATTGCTGTGGATCTATGATAATCAGATTTCTTTGTGTATTTGAGGTTTTGCAGTGCTCCTAATAAAGCATCTGGGCCAACTTCTTGGAATTTCTCACCTCGAGCTTCTCTAAAGCAAGCTCTGAAAGAGGTGGAACCACTGAGTCTGGCACTCTTAGGAAGCTTCAGCTCAAACCCTTGTCTCCAATGTGCCTCCTAAGCTTTCTCAGCTTCTTAAATAATGTTGTATTGATATCAGTTAACAATTGTGGAATATGGGCTCTGGAAGATGGACTGGTTTTCTTGCAAAATGTATATTATCAACAATCTCTTGGAGGTACTGGATTTTTGCTCATGGGAATTTAATCATTTATGTCCATGCAGAGTTTGCAGCACTGGAGATGGAAGATGGAGAGGAAGGGCTTGGAGGACAAGAAGAAGCAGGTCCCCATCAGCCGGCGAGCTATACTTGAGAAAGATGTAAGGTCTATGTAAGATATCTGGTTTAGAAACATTCAAGGGTTATGTTAAATTGTTCCTGTTTTCTGTTACACTGTGTTCTGATACATCTTAGATTTTCCAAGCCTGAATACAGAATAGATAATGGTCTCCATTTTTTTCATTTTGGGTCTATGTAGGTGGTACACCTGCAAACCAGGTTGCATGATGAGAAAACACTCAGAATGGGTCTTGAGAAAGCACTTGGAGAAGCCTCTGATCCGTGCACATCTCAAGATGTATCTGCAGGTCTTGCACCCCAAGTAAGCCCCATGAATAGGACCAAAATGTCCTCATCTTGTATTGCTGCTGCACTGCAGGTGCTTTTTTTTGTAGGTAGTGAAATAACCTACCATAGCTATGCAGAGTTTGGACTGGAAATAGACTTGTTGTGATTGTTATTTGTCTATTGGGATGTGGTGGCAGGCTCAGGATCTCATCACAGAGATTGTCTCACTTCAAAAGGAAGTTTCACATCTGGAGCAGCATGTGCTCTCACTTTACCGCAAAGTTTTTGACCAAAGATTGTCGACCCACCAATATGGAACTGACCTCCGCAGTTCAGAAGCTCAAGAGCCTAGCATTGTGATTTCACAGTCATCGTACCATGTATCAAGGTTCAGAGCTGAACAACTTAGACAAACAAAGCTTCCTCCTTCCTCACCACAGCACAGACACCCTGGATCTGTTGCTATGCAAGGATTCAAAAGACCGCACTCTTCTACTGGTGCAGGCCAGGTCAAGACACAACATAGGTCTCTTCTTAATGATTCATTCTACTGTGTTGAAAAAGAACCCGAATCTGGTGGAGAGCCTCAAGGCTCCACTGCATCACCTGTAAGCTCTGATCTTTCTTCCAATCTTTGATGCTAGAACTTTTTGTATCCAATTTTTTTCACAATAATCCTTGGAGATGCATGTGGATGCTCCCAACTGCAGGTGCCATAAGAATCTCTTCCATTCTATCAAACTACATCTGATATAAAATGGAGGGACTAGCATTACCAATTGTAATGATTGTATTCATTGTGTCAATCCTATTTCCCTTTCTGTCAAATCTTGGTGCTCTATGGTTGCTTGATTGATTCATGGAAGTTTATTTGCAGCAAGTATTGCAAAGTCAAATGAGCCCAGCCATTCAAGTCAAGATCCTGAAACCATCAAGCAGCTCAAGCCCTGTGAAAGTTGATACCAAGCAGACACCAAAGAAAACTTCTGAGGATGTTGTAGAGCCTTCATCAAAAACACCGAACCAGCTTGCTGAGGAGCTTGTTCGGTGCATGGCGGAAATTTACTGCAAACTTGCCAATCCACCTCTACCCAAATTTTCTTCTTTGTCACCCTCATCATCGTCTTCTTCCACAACAACACATGAATCTTCACATGAGTTCTCCAATTTGCATGATAGTTGGAGCCCTGGGTCGCAGACTGATAACACATCTAGTGAGATGGATGGATGCATAATGCCTGACCCATATTCTGTAAAGGATGTGGGAGGAGAGGATGTTGGCCCATATTGTTCAATGGTGGAAGTGCCCTGGATTTGTGTAGACAAGGACCGTCTCACATATGCTACCCAGGCTCTTCACAATTTCAGGTAATGTTCAGACCCATCAGATTCATCAAGTCTAATGAATAGGACAGTTAGCATGACTCCACAATTACTGACCATGTGATGCCAGTCACGCTTGCCACAGCATTTAGGAAGACATTGAAGTACCCAATCCACAGAAGGATGTGAGTCTTAATCAATGACATTTAGAGCCAGAAGGCAAGGGGGCCTGTATCAAGACCCTAACTCAATTTGTCAGTTGTGACCACCAATAACTTTGCATCCAAAATTATTAAGCCATTCTCCGTGGCTTTAGAAGAACCATTTAAATCACCATAAGGGAACAAACAAAGAAACCCACGCAGCCTAACTAAAAGCTGATTCCTTCATGATTCTGTACAATCCACAGTGTTGCCACTCATAGCTGATTTTGTTTCATTTAACTATATTGGCTGTCACTGATGACCAGAACTTTTGGTAGTGAATGAGAAGGTTAACCTGGTGGTGTGCACTAGATTGATGGTGGGGCAATTGGAGAAAGTGGACCCAAGGCAAATGACACACGAACAGAAGCTTGCATTCTGGATCAACATCTACAATGCCCTCATGATGCATGTAATCAACCCTCTTAACCTGTTGGCTTCTTGAGCTCTTTATATCTTGCTTGAAAGATCCAAGAAGGCCAAGAGCTACCATTTTGGGTCAATCAATGGTCTACTAGGGAGTTAGGGGATCCTGACTACTGTCTAATGCTTTGCATATTATATGGGCAAACAGGCGTATTTGGCTTATGGCATTCCCCAGAACCAATTAAAGCGCTTAAATTTGCTACAGAAGGTATCCACTCTTGACCAGTTCACCATGATGAAAAAGGACACGTCCCTGTTTGCCAACCTCTGTAGAGGTGAATTTGCTTCACCAGATTTTGATTTTGCTGCATGAGGTACTCTATCAAATTTTATGATATCACTGAAGGAAACTGATTGTTGAGAATGTAATTTAGGCAGCATATAAAGTGGGAGCCTACTCTATCAATGCTCAAACAATTGAGCATTCAATTCTTGGTTGTCCTTCCAACCGTACTGCTCCGGTAAAAAAAGCCTCCTCTCAAATCCAAATTGCTCTGCAACTATTTGCTTCAACTGGAAAAACATCCTACAATTTTATGGAAACATAATCACTGATATATTCTGATTATGTGTGATGTGTGGAGCACAATGTGCATATGCTTCTGTCGCTTGTTGATATTATACCAGCTTAGCCTAGCTATGAACTGATCTGCTAGTGCCATGAATAATCTGGCTGCTGGCCTAACAGCAAGGTTAACTAATATTAGAAAGTGAGGGAATTAAGCAGCATGGATAACTACCAGGATCCATCTGTAGGCTTAGCAGGATGTAGAGTTGAGCTAGCTGGCAGAGATCCATCTGTGATAACTTTATCTATTGCCTTGACTGAGTTTGTTTAATTGTGTTTTGGGTGCATGAAGTGGCTGCAAGCATTTTTGAAGCCAGGTACAACGTTCAAAGTGGGTGATGAGCGACGGGCTTATGCTTTACAGACACCTGAGCCCGCTGTTTGCTTTGCACTTTGTTGTGGTGGACACTCCGATCCTGCTGTAATGTCCCCTGAATCCTCATTGCCAATCTCTGTTGTACTCATCCAGAGCAAATTTACACCACTCACATGGTACATTTTTCATGATTGTCATAAGAGGATATTTTGGGACACAACATGGTTGGCAATACAAGTCTTTCTCAAACTTTGGAAGGTTCTTAAATGGGGCAGCATGTTGTAATTGTGAGCTTTTTGGGGCAATTCTGAGACTAAAAGCCATTTTCTTCAACTAAACCACGAGTGAAAACTGTTATTTCAGGTCCGTGTGTACACAGCAAAGAATGTGTGGCTTGAACTTGAGGTTGCTAAGCGTGACTTCTTGCAAGCTAGTGTCAGGATCCATGGCAGCAGCAAGGTAAATGGGGTCAGGAGAAGGAGTGAACTAGTGTTATATAGCTTTTTTTGCCTTCCAATTTTTGTTCATCTTCCAACCTCATACCAGGTATTTGCACATCAGTTGTGCAGAAAAGCATTACAGTTACAAGGCCCTCCCACATTTTCAAATCATGCCTATTGGAAAATTAGGTTGGATCTGTGCTTACATTATGTTGTTTTGCAAAGATTTCTGGGATGCGTATCATGGAAGAAGAAGCTCATGGAAGTTTTTTGGATGACTCAGGTGTTGTTACCCAAAATCTTGGAATGGTATTTGCGGGCACTTGTGATAAACTCTTCAACAAGTTTGCTGGAATGGGTGTGCCAAAATGTACCTGGAAAGCTTGAGGCACAAATTCAGCAGTGCCTCAAACTGAATCCTCACAAAAACCCAGCACATTGCCTTCGATGGGTGCCTTACAGCTTAGGATTCCGCTACATTTTTGTTCCTGACCTTGCCCATCGCAACCCCATTCTGATAAATGACTCTGCCTTAAATGGTGTTTCTCTTGGTGTATAGTTGCATAACTCCTGAGGTGAGGATATAGAGTTTTAGAAACATGTGCCAAAAAACGAAAAGTTTGCCAGTTTTTTTTTGAATTGTCCACATCATGTGTAAAACATAACAAGCTTTCTTGTTAGTGCCAAATGAAATGGGTTCTCACTGAACTTGGAGTCTTATTAGGGTAGTTTGCAAGTGGTTAAATGTTTTCCCTTTCTCTTTTGGGGAAAAGCAAAGACAACACATACATAAGTAATGTCCCCATGCCATCTGCATGCATTGCTTCAAACTGTGTGTGCACTGTTTAGTTGGGAGAATGTGTCTACAGTTCTGGGGCTCTCAGAAGCTTTGAACAATTAAAGGTTCTTAGATTTAAACAAAATTGAGAAAACAAAATTGCACATTCAAATTGCTAGTATGTTAGGCTACATTAACCTAAGTAGGTATTTGTAGGTAGGTACCTAGCTAGGTTAGGTAGGTAGCCTAGGCTATCTACCTTGCCTATCTTAGGTTGCCGACCTAGCCTAGCCTACTTACATAACCTACCTACCTATTGAGCCTACCTACTCACCTATTTACCTATTTACTTAATCTATCTATCTATCTGACCTTTTGACATATTGACCTACCTACCTAGCCTTGTAGGTATTAGGTACATAGGTAGGCTAGATACATAATAGCTAGGTGTAAATTACCTACATAGCCTATGGTAGATAGGTAGTTAGGTAAGCTATGTAGGTAGTATGTAGTAGGCAAGTAAGTTAAGTGGGCTAAATAGTATGGGGGGATACATAGACAACTTTAGTATGAGACAAAGGATGTGGGATAATGTTGTAATGTTTCTCTTGAACATTAGATTTTATCCCATATCCTTGTCCACAACTTCAATTTTGTGAAATATTGTAGTACTTGAACAATTTCCAAAACAGACTACTAAATAATTAATTAAATTTTAAATCTTAACTTTAGCACTTGGTGTTTTTTATTCTGAAATTTTTGGTAGGTATTGGGTATATAAAATAATAATTTATTTTTTTTCAAGGTTGTGGAACAATCTAGTTTGTTCATGAGTATACAAAATGATAAATAGTCTTTTTTCGAGGTTGTGGAATAGTCTAGTGTGTCCAAATTGTCTCGGTTTTAAATCTCAATACTTGAAGGTCTACGATTCAAACCTAATAGCTGAACTTTTGATTTTTTAAAACATTTCAGCACAAATAGTAAATTATTATTTTTTAATTTGGCAAAAAATCATTTAATTTATGCCAAATCTGTTTAGGTACTATGGTATAAAGTTAGGTGAAAGAATAGATTACACATAGTATGCATTAAAAATATTCAAAATTTAAATTCCAATTGGGATGAGTCAATCAAAGACTAGGATGTCCCCAACAAAATAAATAGAATCTTACCTACCTATCTACCTAGGTTAGGTTAGGTTAGTTTGAATAGAGGCCACATGTCATGTCTATAGTCATATGTTTTGTCACATTGCAATCATGTTTATATTCATATGTCTAGTCACGTGTTTAGTCATTAAAGTCACATGGACTAACACTTACGACTATGGCATGTTCATGACTAGATGACAAAAGTAACAAATCCATATTGACTACATAGTCATGTAGTCATGAGTAGCACACATGATTGCAAATGCAATCATGGATGTAGTCATAATACCGAGGCTTTGGCATATTATAGCCTTTTACCTTGCCTAACTAGGCTAGGTATGTACTTACCTAGTCTAGTTACCTACCTACCTACCTATTACATATAACTAATTTAACCTACTTACATATCCACCTACCTAATTTAAATTGGCCTTGAGATGATCAGTATTACACATGTAGTCCTAGTTATGACTACTATTGTTGATTGTAAATTATTATAGTCATTGATTGTAATGTAATATAGTCATGTAGTAAAAATTACTAACCCACCCAAGGACATGTCCTCCATGACTAAAGATAAAACATGGTTGCAAAATGTCCTAGTCATGAATGTTAGGTTTTGGACTAATGCATACACAATAGAAGATGTGTTACAAAGAAAAAACTAGCATTGTAACGTCCATAAAATTCCATTGTAATGTGCTTCCACCTTGGGAGATACATACATTGTTTTATACATTTTTAATTGCACTTTTGTGTGTTAAAAAGAATAGAAATAAATTGTAGAAGTTCCAATTTAAATTCTTCTATTGTAAAATCCTGTGCAATGTACTTTGCAACGAGGATTAGAAACTTGATTGGGATGGGACAATGAAAAAGGAAAATTCATGGCTCTATGACATTGCATTTAAGTATTGGGCATATGGAATTATGCATCATTTATTGTCTGAGAAGGCATGAATGTGTTTTTGTGTTGAAAGGCTTGAATGAATGTTGGGGTTTAAGGTAATGTGAATTGTGAAAAGAGTAGTTTGGGAAGTTATGAGAAAAATTGCCTAGTTTTTTTTTAATGATGATTGAGAAATGAATGTGAGCTTCAGTATTAACACCATTGTAGTGAAAGATCAAACATATAGTGAATGTAAATTTGAATGTTTGATTCATTACTAAGGATTGTTTATAAAACCTATGAACCTAAGTGTGGAAAAATAAAAATGAGAATTGGGATTGAATAAAAGTACAAGCTTTTGATTGGTGTGACAATTGAATATTTTTATTCATAGATTTGGACACATAGTTTATGAAAGTGCAACAATAAGATGGTCATGACACAAGTTGAGGAAAAAGATTGTGGGTTGTGGTATTGAAAATGAGTGATGAAATGAATCGCATTTTGAATTTGGGATTTTGAGCCAAGAGAAAGAGTTGGATGTGATGAAAGTGAGGGTTTGATTCCAAATGCCAATTTTGAAATCAAATGATGTAAGAAATTGTTGGAATTTGGTGTTGATTGTTGCTTAGTGTTGATTTTGACAATCATTGTTCTAAGATTTGCTTCTATTGCATTGATCCTGGAAAGATCATGTTACTCATGTTGCAATAAAATTTGAAAGTGTGTATTGAATGTCATAGTTGCAAGGTTTGTACTGCCTTCATTTGGATTACAAGGGATCCATTAATGAAAATCGATAAAAAAACAACCTTGTGTTCTTTTTCATATGTCGCATTCTCACATACACACCCATTTTTGTAAGTTCAACAAAATGAAAGATGAACTACTAGAGCTTTGTTCACAAACTAACCCCCACAAATAAAAAATTGGGAATTTTGTTCACATTGAATTAGAATAGAAATAGAAACTATTCTTGCAAATAATACTTGAACCAATTGACACACACACTCTTCCTACATTATCCATGTCCTCTTGGAAGGCAATTTCATTATAGCTTGTTACACTTTTCTTTGAACAATTTCAATTTTATTGTCTATCAAAAATATAGAAATTCAATTAAAGGACCTTTTTCATATGACATAGTTGCAACAATTAGTATGATCTTTTTTTTATTTTTGAAAGTTTGGATTTGGGCTTTTAGTTTTTTTTTTTGGGATATATTTTGAGAATGTTTTCAAAACCAATTTTTACTAACTAGTAAATGAGACTATAGTTGCAACACTTTGCATGCCATGTTATCGTCATGGGAGATTGAGTTGTTGGTAGTCAGAAAGGTCAATGGTACTTTCAACTAACTAACTTTACATCACAAATATATAAATTAACACAAATTGAAGAATAAATGGACCTTTAATCAGAATAGTTAACACTAAGAATTTAAGTGCATTAACATGGCAATGTGAATTGGCATGGCAATTCATTATCAACTCTTGGAAAGCTTCTTCCAATAAGATTCAAAATCATTAGATGAAACTTCCATGAATTGATGGTGAACTAGCACAACAATTTGAAAGTTAAGATAAAACTATCTTCTTTCCTAAACTCCTTAATATTCAATTATTGGTAAAACATGGGCAATATTTGAAAGAAAGTTATAGGAATGTTATTTTATATGTCAAGTTCCAAGGATGTCTTTAGTTTATATGTTGGTGTATATTTTGCATATGATTAGGAAATTAGATAAGTAAAGATTGAAGTAGTATTAGGAAATTCTATGGTAAATTAAGGGTTGGAAATCTTTGGCAAAATGACCAATCCTAAGGGGATGGATGAATTTTATTTAAGAAAGGAGTTAGAGGATGTGGTAGATTGGGTGGAAAGCAATTGGGTGGAAAGAATGGAGCTAGTTGTTGAGGTGTAATATTATGACGAAGTGATTTTTTTTTAATCAATTGCCTAAAGGAGTGGTATAAGAAGTTAACCCATGTTGCAACAAATCAGGCAACTATGAAAATTACCATGTAGTAGAAGTATGGGACCATAGATCTAGAAGATATTCACATTGGGCTTAATGCAATCAAATAAGAACCTAAATAATGTGTCCAAGCCTATTATGATAGATTGGAAAACTTATTCACTAGGGGGAAAATAAAGGAAATAGAACAATGGTGGGGATTTCTATTTAAACTTAGATTAGGAATTCAAAAATTGTGTTGTGACCTAAGATTATTTTAATATGGACTATTTACTAACTGCTACATTTGAAGTGGAAAAGGTGATTAGGGAATTGGGAATAATGTCATTTGAACCTTTCAAGGATGTGTAGGAGGAATTGATGTTAAACACCAAGTCTTTTGTAGAAAAACATGTACATACCTTGAATGAATCTTTGTTGAATTTCCTCAAGAGGCAACCAAAACCACAATAGTTGTCTCCATATGTAGGATCCAATAATGCCAATGGATGTCAAATTTGTAATGCAACATATCCCCTAGCCATCAAATGTCCCAAGTATGCCAACTTTCAGCAAAAATGTCAAAAGTGTGGAAGGTTTCATAAGATGGAAAATTATGGTCTCAAGTGTACATTTTGTAATGGGATGGGGCATATCGAGGACAAATGTTGGAAGAAGAATCCTAAGCTTGGGATATTTAAAAATAATTTTCTATAAATCCTTGTCAATGATGATGATGAAGCTTTGGCCCAATTAAATCATATCAACATGAGTAAACATGATTTATTCTCACATGTTAGATTACCTAAATATAAGGTACCTATGAATATTTTTGTACAAGAAACTGCTAATGATGATCGAAAAACTTTTAATTTCATAGGTGAAATGAAAAAAATTGGGATTAGATTGGAAAGAATATCTACTATGACATCCAAGATTATATCACATTTTCTCAAGGGAAAGGTCTCATTAAGTCCCATGGAGAGAATCTAAATTATACTGAAGGAGTTGGAATACTTAGAAAGCCTAGGGAAGTTGGCTGGAAGATGAAAGAATGAAGAACATTGAAGGAACTAAGTTGCCACCATTTCACCACAAGTACCATCTCCAAACAATATTTCCACCAATGAAACTAATAACAAGATGTTGGATTTGCTCGTGGACATGAATAATCACATCATTGAAGGCTTGGTGGATATTGGAGCTGTGATGTCCAATATAACATTTAACATGATCAAAGAGTTGGGTATCATGCACTTGTAGGTTTTATTAAAATCTTATAAAATAACTTCAAATGCAATGATACAAGTGATGAACAAAATCAATAAATTACCAATCTATTTGGGTGAGGTTGTTCATAAAATGGAATTTACGATGGTAGACACAGATGGAATCAATGTTTTGTTGGCATTAGATTTCTTAATCAAGATTAGAATTGTTGTCAATATTTAGGTATGACATGGTTTAAGTGTTGATGTGAAAATATTACCATTGAATATGGTAACTTGTTGCAAGTGTTGGAGAAAAATCAAATAATCAAGATGGTGGATTTCAACATTATATGCTTATGTCTTTGCAAACTTTGCAACTTGATGAGGAGAAATGCGATTTTGATTTCTTTGAAGATAAACACTTGTTAGATTCTGACCAATTTAATGATGACCCTAAATTTGAATCCATTGATGATGAAGAATAATAGGAACATAAACAAGTGATGATCAACTCAAATTGATTCTACAAAAGGAGATGGTCCAAGAAATGGAGCTAAAGGACCATAGGTTCAATTTTTTTATGAAGGAAAAAGCACCAAAACAAATTTGTATTCTAGTTTTTGGGAATAAGTGGAAAAGATGATGGAAGATTCTTCATCTAATGAAGATGACTACTTCAATTGGCTAAATTGTGTTGGTCATGAAATAGAACAAACCTTTAGGAGTTTTAGCATATCAAATCCAAATTTACCAACGTTGTTTTAAATTCATGCAACAAAAGGAGATTTAACATGGAGGTGAAAGTAAACATGAAATATAAAAACAATGGGAGGAGGTTGTAAATATGATAAAAGTTGACCAAACATTAGATCAACAAAAGTCTAAAAAATTATGGCAATTTCTAGAAAACTTTGCAAATGTGTTCGCATGGTATGTGTGAATGAATTGGGATGTTGCACTATAGGGGAGCATTTTGTAGACACCCAAGGATTCCTTCCTTGCAAAATAATGTTAAACATATTATCATATTGGAAGGAAACAAAAATCAACAAATGACTTAAACATTTTCTATTTGGGCAAGATGAGATCAACGAACACATTAAAATATGCGTGCAAAATAATACTTTATGTCAAGAAAGATGGAAATAGTTCATTTTGTAATGACTACAAGCCCTTTAATTTGCACGTGAAACGAGATGCTTTGACAATGTCATTGGTGGAAGATGTTTTATCCCAACTTGGGAATTTAAAAAAGAAATGGATTTGTAAAATAACTTTTAGTAGAAAAGGATGGCATTGAAAGATCAAAGAAAACTTAATTCATTACCTAATCTAGTTTTTTCAATTTGGCAATCATGCCTCTTAACTTGAAAAATGTAATGAGTATGTTCCAATGTTGGGCATGTTTTTTATTTGCTTATGGGTATTCACTGGCTATATCACCATATATATATATACATATATAACCACCAAATATCTTCATTCAAAAGACCTGGCCCCACCTCTTACCCATGCATTTTATAAACTTGGTATTCGCCCCATTTCATATTTAGACCTTCTAAAATTCAAATATCTATAACTGGACCCAACTCGAGGGGGATAATTGGAAAAGGTATTTACCAAAAACCTACCATATGCCCTTTTAGTACCAAACTTATACCCACCTCCGCCTAGTATGGTTAGGGTGAAGGTTTTTTAATATTTAGAACTTGTGTTTTGCATGTCTCATGTTTCCTTCATTTTTTGCATTCTCCTTTTGCCTTTGCAATGTCCACTTTGAGCTTTCTATTGATGCACCATTATAATTATGAATGCAACCTATTGGCCATTGGAACGTTAAGAGAATTCAATCAAGCATGGCGAATCTAGAGCCAAGTGATTTACATGAAGAAGGTATGCGGTTTTTGAGCTTCCATCTTCAACAATATTCTGTTTGCAATTTAGGTTAGAAATCAAAAAACAAATCAATTGTTTAGTTTGAAAAAAGTGCATGAAATAGTTACTAATTGTAGTTTATAGCCTCCTTTATGCTAGTAAGTATGTTCATGTTGTCAAAGGTGGGAGAGGACAAGGGATTTCAACATAATTGTTATCTATTGTCAACTCATAAGAAATTTTTGGTTTTTAATTTTCGAATTTCATTGTTCTTGCGTGTTTCACTTGTTCTATATTTTACATTGTACAACAAGTTTTGCTCGAAAATGCGTTTGTAAAGCAACAAGGGTGGGGAAGGGCTTGAATTAACTTTCCCATGTTTTATTTTTTGTTGTCTTCTCATTTAATGTCTATTGGTCTTTTCACCTATTCAGAAATAGACTATAAAAAGGTATGGGCATACATGGCAACAATTGACAAGATCTTCAAGATGAATCAAATGGCATGCAAGATTTTTCACTTCATGAAGCTTTAAACTTTAAACCTTAAACTATCACCTTATCTTTCTTAAAGGATTGTGAAGTCTCCTATTGTTAGAAATTTTCTTATTGCAAAGGTTAAGAAGATTTATGAACACTTTATAACTTGTTTGAATTATCTTCAAATCTTGTGATACTTTTTTATTGATGAATTTTTCTTCATGTCTTACCATGAATACAATGAATGTTCATGATCTCCATTGTAATGTAGATTGCCAAGCTTCTGCAAAACATGACATAATAGTATTCATAATGTTCAAGCAACATGCCATGGGGAGCTAAAGAATCCATTAGTTGTTGATGTTAAAGTTGTGCATGATGATGCATCCATTATTGAAATGCATTTGGAGATTTTGTAGAAATAAGGGCTTCTATGGAGACCACATTACCATACTTCATTCACATGGGCTATTTTAAAGATAAATAATATACCAACTTGTGAATTTGGAACATAATTAGATCATGAGGTGCATTATTTGCCATAGTGATTATATTGGTCCTCAAATCCTAGCCACGATGCGCAGCAAGTGCATAAAAAGGATTGATTGCATACCATAAGTTTAATGGAATTATAATTATGAAAAAACGTGTCAAGCGTGACCATTTTGCCTTCATGAAGAGATTGACAAAAGATCCATGTTGCATTGTAGTAGAACATGGGTTCCCACTAATCAAAATGCTAGTACGAAAAGGGCACATGTTTCTCCATATGAAATCTTTGGGTTTTTTTCTTACTTTAAGTTAAGAACAAATGACCCAACACAAGTCGGTTTCTTGGATGATCTCATGTTGTTGGTGGTGAAAAGGCTTTTACCTATGAGGATTGTAGAATATGTTTGGTTTTAGAGCCTATCATATTGGCTCTATCTGCAAATTGTTTTCCCATCTAGGAATGCTTTCGTGGAAACTATTCTACTTGATTTGGAAGAAAAAACTGATGGAAGATATCAATGTGTGAAATGTATGAATTATAAATGAATGAAATTTACATGATTTTCAATATTAAGTTGTGAGATGCTAAATTTGTGATGTAACTATTACAAGTTGTGTTTGTTTTTTTTTTTCAAATCTATATCTAGCTACTAGCTAGTTGAAAGGGTAGATGACCTTCACAAGGTTAGTTTGACAATTAAGAGTTAAAAATCAAAGGATGAAAACAAATGACACAAGATAAACAACAAAAAATGAAAACAAAACATTATCATTCAAAGGTGAGGCAATAGACATAAAAAATACAAAATAAAAAAACCAACCTCTCTCTCTCTTTTCATGTGGAAGGGTGAAAGGATGTAAGCAACTAAAACCTTGAAACCTAAATTTTTAAAAAACGACATTGAACATGTTCTAAATTAGAAACATAAAAACCTATTGAAAACTTTCTAGTGTTAGGGGAGGCCATGTTCTAAAACGAAATTCTAGCTTAACAAAAAAATTGTTTTTCAATAGATGGGTCTTTAGTTTTTCAAGGGACCTTCCATTTCACATGAATCATTTGGTCCATCTAATTTTTTTTGGGGCAGGATCTTTACCTTGGGTAAGGCCCTTGCTTACACAAGGGCATTACAATAAGAATGTTCTGCACAAGCTACTTCTTTTGCTAATGCCCTAGTACAAGGGCCTTACCCTACCCCCAAAAAATCGCTTAAAACCTAAATGAAAGAGAGAAGAGAACCCAAAGGTTAGTGTTGTAAACCCGCGGACACAAAATCTTTCATTTTGTGGGTATCCGCTGGTTCGAAGTGCTTCCTTCCAGGCCTCAGGCTTTGGTTGCGCACGAGGCTATAAGAAGCAAGCGTCCGGGGTTTACAAAATTCAGCGAGAGCTTGAAGCAAATTTTGGAGCGACAGAAGGGGCACTGACACATTGCAAATGGCGTCGAAGAAGAAAAAGAAGCCGAGGTACGTTGTGAAATTTCTTGTGATTTAAAAATATATATATAAACCAAAATTTCGTGCGGAGAACTCCGACTCTCTGCTCTATTCCTTGTAGCAGGCGCAATGCTGCATTCTGGAATGGAAGTTTTGTTAGAAAGGCGCTTGCAGAGGCTTTCGGAGATGCGGTTCTTTTGTAAATATGAACAACTGGTTGGCAAGTGGCGTGTTCTGTCGGCCCCGCGATGTTTGTTCCATGCTGATGATAGTTAGTTACCAGGTCTTTATGTGTAAAACGCTTGAGAAAGAGGCTTGTGAAAGCTTTCGACGTGGTTTCCTGAAGGGCAAAACAAGGCTTCCTGCTTTTGGTTAATATAACTTCGAGCAGTTTTAAAATCTGACTGGAAAATAATTGCATGAACCTTCAAGGATTCGTGAATGTTGATTCGTAAAAACAGCAGAAGTCCCTCCAGATTTCCAAGAGATGTCGTTTCTTCTCTATCTTTCTTTGTTCATTTCATGGTCTATATGACGTGTTCTGGTGTTCTGTAATGGAGACACAAACGTACATTGCTGCAGGAACGTGAAGCTTTCTTTCATGCCTGAAGAATTGCATCCTGTTCTCATTCTCTCACTTTGTCTACCTTTTACTTCTTGCAATTGCGAAATTCTGTATTTGGCACCAGAACTTCACACAGGATTCAATCCTTTTTCATGTCTCTCAAGTTGTGGGGAATGCCGTTCTAGTGAATGAAGAAGATGATGGAGTGATAGGAACTGCTGTTTTGGATTACACTCTGTGTTTTTCTCTCTGGAAAATGTCCCTCTTCCGTGGATTCTTTGTGTAGTTTCTGCTGGAAAGGTCAGTAGTCAATGAAGATCTGGAGACCGTTTCCAGAGCTATTTTCCCTCCAATGCTTCTCACAGTTCCGTACTTTGGAGATCTCCCACATTGTAGATATCTATGGTCTTTTGCACGTCTTTCCTTCTCCTCTGTCACTTTGTGTCTCTGTCTGTTGTTTGTTTCTTGCTTCTTTATTCACTTTCTTCTTCAAAGAATCTTTCCTTCAAGCATACATTCCTACATTCAATGCTATATCTGCAATCTTTTCTGTACATCTCAATTTTCTGCAATTCATGGTGTTTCTCTTGCTAATCTCTCCTTTCTTTCCCTTCACTACCCTTTTTTTCCTTCATGCTCCAAACCACCTCCCCCACCTACAATTCAAGAGCAGACAAGATCCATCAGTCAAATTTTCTGCAAGTTGTTGCTTGAAGTCTCAAGGCAAAAGCTTGATCACTAATAGTCCAGACAGTAATTCACAGTTTCTCTGATTTCCATTTGTCAGTTTCACTATCAGGCTAATTTCTCCATTTTGCAGTGTTGCAACTGAGCCAACAATACCAGCAACTCTGGCAGACCCGCAGGTGGCACAAGAATCAATCCTAAAGGAAGGATCTCAAGATCCTCTAGACGGACTGTTGGTTGACAAAACCCTGATCCCAACCCCTGAAGAGATTCCACAAGAAAGGTAAGAATCTGCATGCTTAAACCATAAAATCTGACTAAAATTTGGTGCTTTGTTGAAGTATTCGTAGTGGAATCTGCATGGCATATGGACAGCACGTGTTCCATTGTTTATTGATACTACAAAGATGACAACAGACTATGTTTGTTTCAAGAAGGTAAAGAAGGATTCATTCAGCCAGTGGCTGTAATAAAGAAGTTGGAAGATTAGTCATCAGGTCTCCATTCCTCCTCCAATTGCACTGATGGAGATTAGATCATTCTAATTGATGGAGAGTGCCCTTCATAGACATCTCTGATCTAAGTCAATTGGTCATATTGGATCTCTTGGACACATGGAGATTGAACTGACCTTTGTCCCCACAAATGGTCTTTCTGTGTGACTGATCAGCCTGCCCGAGATTCTCCCAGATCCAAATCCATGTGTTTATTTTGACATCAAAATCGGGCTAAAGCATGTAGGCCGCATTTGGATAGAGCTTTTCAAAGACATTACTCCCAAAACAGCTGAGAATTTCAGGGCACTATGCACAGGGGAGTATGGCCTGGGCACATCTGGATATCCCCTCTGGTACAAGGAAAGCACATTCTTTCGCACCATACCAAATTTTGTGCTTCAGGTAATACCTTCTCATGTATGACTCACAGCTAGAGAAGGGAACAGCACTCACTGCCTGCTCTGAGAGCACTGCATAGTATGTGACAATATCCCATTCAAGATTGGACTTACTGATCTTTATTTGATGATGGTCTGTATGCTGAACTACTTACTCGTATCCAAGACTTTGACTCTCTTGTATAGATACCTTCATTTCTCAAGGTTGAGATGGAAGTTGGTTTATTGGAGTTTAGGTAGTGTGGAAAGTTTTCAATCTTAGTGACACTTATGCCTGATTAATACCTAAGTACTAGTTCAGTTTTAATCGTCTCAATAGATGAGAGGATACTTCTTCTCGCTCCGGAATGTCACATGGTGAGAGACTTGTTTCCTTTTACAGGGAGGTGATTTCACACGAAATAATGGCACTGGTGGAGAATCAATATATGGGGAGCTCTTTGGAGATGAGAATTTTGAAAGGAAACACACTGGATTTGGCATGTTGTCCATGGCAAATTCTGGGCCCAACACAAATGGCTCTCAATTTTATATCTCAACTGTGCCCTGCCCATGGCTTGATGGAAGACATGTTGTTTTTGGACAGGTCAGCATTTCTCTCAACACCTTCAAACCAGTCTGTAGTATGTTCTATCTATATCCTGAATGCTTTGCATGCCTCTTGCCATGAACTTCAGTAAGTGTAAGTGGATATGAAGAGAGTGATTGACTATAGTGTGGTCATTGATAGTAGGTGATAGATGGTCACGAGGTTGTAAAGTTAATGGAGGCCAATGGGTCATTACGGGGTTGCCCCAAAGAGATAGTTCAAATTTGGGATTGTGGCCAATTGCCACTAAATACAAACAGATTACCAACTCGTCCTAACATATTTGGCGAGAGAATTCTTGCGGAGGGACCTGATTGGCCACGACTTGATTTACCACAACCAACTAAATACCTGCCATCAATTTGGAGACGCCGAAAGAACTCAGTGCCTGTCACACTGAGGCGGAATATTAAGGACCTCCAGCTTTGTATTGCTAGAACTGAAAAAACCCGGCTTGAAATTTTTGAAGTTTTCCCAAAGAAGCTCAAATACAAGGAAAAGAAGCGAAGGCCTATTATGGCAGACCAAACCAAACGAATTTGCATCATTAATCCATTTTCCATGGAGAGAAACCTGACATATCGGTGGTCTATCTCACCATATGCCCAGTTGGACAGGGACAAAGAAATGGGGCCTTACTTAGGGGGGGAGGAATTTCCAGATGACAAGATTATGCGACGAATTTCCAATCTTTTATTGGGTCAAGAGCCACCACACATGACACCAAAGGAAGTTTCTCCAAAAGCTGCTCCAACTGAAACCAAGAAAACAAAATATTTCAAACCTATCTTGAAGTCATGAGTCTCTGAGAGTTCAGCTAGTGAATAATTTAAGCCAAAATGCAGGTTTTCCAACATCATAACAAAAATGTTGCATGAGAATTGAGGTGGTGGTTGTATATTGTGTGAGGAACCTGATGCCACACATCATTCACAGCAGCCTGAGCAATGGGTAACAAGTTGACACTTCCCTGAATCTTACAATCTCAGAGTTGAATGTAAAGAAAATGATCCACTGAACCAACTTGCTGCAGTGGTCCTGTTGTTGCAGAGGGATGTCGCTGATCTTACACTGATCCTCAACATGTAGTACTAGAGCTTAGGTCTTTACACTAAAAGGTTTGACTTTGTGGATCACATACAGGGTGAGAATTATTGGAAGTTTCTAGACAGCAATAACAGGCTGATTGTGTGTTCCAAATGCGTGCCAAGTTGATTAGGACTTTTTCACTTGTATCACATGTGTGGGTGTGGATGTTTTGCATGAGATGACTTGGATGCAGAGAAGTTTCCATATCCTGAGAGAACAAAAGGAGAATACCGCACCAACCCCATGATTTGGAGGCAATGAAGTGGTGCACTTCACCTTAAGTTATGCAGATATTGCAACTATCTTTGTTGCCTAGATTAAATCAGTTTCTCATAATCTACGTGGGAAATTGAGATATTGCAGTGCTTTCCAACTTGCTCCATCTGTTGACACTTAAGCTCTTACAGTTGACCTCTATATTATTATATAGATATGATCTTAGATACTTAGTGAGTTAGCACTTCTAAGGAGTCAACTCCTACAGAGTATAACTACTCTAATTAAGCAGTAAGTTCTTCCCTGCTAATCCTGAAACTTGCTTGCTTGCTTGGATTCAAACACCATTGTGTTGTTGGTCCAATTTCTATACTGTACTCTCAGTCATCATTTTTTCACTTCATTTGACTAGACAGCTTTGTCCACCTTCAAAATGTCAAAGCATGTGGTGAATGACAAGAGCTTGAGCCTCACTAGTCTTGTCTGCAATGCCCTTTTCAATGACCAACAGAAATGGCAGTGACATTGCCTGAGTCTCTTTGACAACTGCAGATATCATTTCACATTTTGACAAACTCAGGTGTAGATGAATTGAGAATCACTTCAATAAGTTCAGATCTTCTCTCACTCTCTTCAACCCACCTTATGTTAGAAACACTTCTACAGAAGTTCTTGAGATTTTACTGTCAGATTCATCAACCAACAGGTCTAACATCATTATTTTGCTATGTTTCTTCAGATTTGTTGTCAACATCTTCAAGTTCTTTGATCTCAGAACTATTATAAAGAGTGTGCTTGAGTTTCAATTTCTCATTCACTATCACTTTAAGCGTCAACAGAGTTTCTTAAAAAGTATGTGTAGTCTGAAATTGGTCTCCAACAAGTCTTACAGAGTTTGGATCAGTCTGCTGGGTTTGCTGTTGTGCATTTACAACAGTATTTCTTTTCTCAAGTTTCTTGTCAGCCACTTCTGTGATGACTAGCTCGAGAGAATCTTGAGCATTACTTGTTGCAAAGCTCCCATATGTTGTCTGTTATCTCAGGACCAAGATTTTCATATTGTCATTTGCCTCTGTTGGGCAGATTATTCTTTATTTAAATCTACACCCACCACCTGGAGCCTGATGGGAAATCAGTGGCAGTAATGGCAGTCAGTCACCGCTGAGTGATGGTCCAAATAGTTCATGAGTGACGCTTGCAAGGTCATCAATTGGCAGTCATCGTGTCATATTTGTTTTTGGTTTGACTGGAACTGAAATAATGGTCTCAAAGTGTTACTGTGAATTTTTTTGACAATCTTGTGAACACAACTTTTGTGCCCAAATTGAAAACCCACTAGAACAATGTCTGCTGTCAAACCACATGAGTAACAATTTGATGGAGATACGCAGAGCAATTACAACTGAGATCATGTAATTGAATGTTGTATCCAGTATCTATGGCTGAATAAATACATTAGCCAATGGCAGATTTAGGGAGAGCTCCCAGTGATGTCCTCAATCTCCTGTTGTGGTTGTTTGGAAGCATTCCCAACAGGTTTCTGTTTCAGATCGCCTTTCATATATCCTTCATGGCATCATCTGTATTCTTGATGCCCTCACCAACTTCCTTCACACCTAAGCCCTCCATCTCTCTGTCTCTTTGATGTATTCGTTGCTTTACACTGATTCATGTCATGGGCTATTAAAGCGGTTTGAAACATCACCAGTAACAGTGTCTAAAGCACCTCCCCGTGATTCTTTGTCCAATCCACCTGCCTCATTCTTTGTCCTCTCATCATCATCCCTGTTTCATGACAGTGTGTACATGAAGAGTAGTTCACCTTTTCTGTACATCTTAAGCATCATCCATATGACACTGAATGATGCATAAATTATGTTCCTTGATGTAATGGGTTCTGCTCATCTGTGCAAGGCACTTTGGCATCAACCTTACTGAGCTAATGTTGTTTTTGGACTCCGATAAAATCTTCTAAATTTTGAAGTTTTTTGGATTCAATTCATGGAAATTATGGACCTGAGGATTCGATGAAATTCCAGTCTGTAGCATCTTATCTCAGAGTACAAAAAGGACTGTTGGCTGCATTCAAGTAGCTAGATCCAGGAAGTCAGTTTGACAGTGTGAAATTTTGGCACATGAAAGGTGGTGCAAACTGTAACATACATACCAGCTGCAAGCTCTCCAGATTGTAAAACTTCTTCAGCACCTTGCTCAGATTGAGATTTTTCTGCCCAAAATTTTCAATCCATGCATCATATAGTTAACAAATTGAACTTGCAGAAATTCAAACAATCTCATACAAAATTGGGAAAGCTGAGGCGGGCCTGATTCTGATTCTGCAGCAAAGGGTGATCTTCACCAGAAGATTATGTCATATAATTTGATCAAGAAAATGACATAATGTATTAGTGCTTTACTATGTTGTGCACGATTAGCAACAATTTCATTTATTATTTATGTGGGTTTGGAAATGTTGTAGGGTTTAGAAATTTATGCAATCGGCATTTATAACATGTTATAATTTAAGATTTAAGAGGTGCATTAATTGACTATTGTCATACTAATCTACTTAGCTGGGTTTTTAGTTGAGCTTTAAATGTTATGTCAATTGCCTAAGCAATAACAAGAAGTCCACACAAACATGTATCATGTTGCTAGGCAACAACAATGTAGATATAATTTAATAGGCGAGATGGAATAAAACATTGAAAATTTTCAAATGTTTTATGATTCAAAATTTTGTAAGACAAATTGTTGGGATCAAGGACTATATATTTGTAATGATATGCTTGTGTATCAATTAGTGACAATTGAGAACAATACAAATCCCACCACTTTGGCACAAAACCAAAAGAAAAAAATTGGTCTGCTTGAATGCATGTTGAGCCTTGTCATTGGCTAAGTGAAGGTTTTATATCTAGAACTGTTTATTGCCACAGTCGACCTCGGCTAATAGCTCTGCCTAGCAAGGTGGGTCCCTATTTTCTTACCTACATGCTTCTTACAGGACATATCTTTTTCATTTGTCTTTGTTCCCAACATGTTCCCATCAAGTTCCCAATGTGTTCCCCAGGGTGGTCCCAATAGCACCTTGCTTTAATCCCATATGTTTTGCCCAAAGTCCTCCCCCTCTCATGTACATAGCTGGGCCAAAACATGAAGCATTCTATCTTTCCATAGAAACTTTTATTTTGGGGAGCCTCCATAGTTTCAACTTTGTTTTGCAATTTGACAATTGTGTTTTTTGTTTCCAAAATGCATACAATGTGTGATACTTGTAGATTGTGGTCGTAATATGATGTTGATGTTTCAAATATCGTATCAACCCCATTAACAAGATCATCAGATGTTGCATAAGTTCTAGCACATAATTCATTTAATATATTTTGTTTGATATGAATTCTAATATGTAAACCTACAATTCTTTTTAGGTCATCTAGAAGTCTATATGATGTTAGGCATGAATGGTGGTGAATGTATGTAATCTGAAAATTGAATGTTGGGCCAACTATTTTGTTAAATATAATTTTATTATGTTTTTGCACTAGGATATTTGTATAAAATAAGTGTGGTATAGTTAATGTATTATGATGTTGAATGTCCTATAAATTTTTGCATGCATGTATGTTTTTTTTTAAAATTTTTTGTTTTTAATTTAATGTATTATGTAATTGAATGATGAAATCATTTGTCAAATCATATTTTTAAATATTTAATGTGTTTGTAATTGGGGTTAAAAGACATGAGAAGATTTTGATTTTAAATTGATAACACCATCCTCTTCATTTGTATGTATGTGTTGAATCTTATAATTGAATTTGAATTGAATTTTAGATTTATTTTTTCTACTTGACAATATCATCATGCCACATAACATATGTGCCTAATTATGAGTCCTTTGAATTTATAAATGGTGAATATAAAAGAAGTTGTTTGCTTGACTACTTTTTATTATCTTGATAATTCTTACAATTTACAAACTTGGTGGATTTTAATTTGCAGCATTTTGATAATTTAGTAATTTAGTAATTTTTTAATTTTTAAAAAACTAATGGTAAATATTCATAAGATTTTATTTATTTAATTTTTTTTCTATAATTGACAAATACATTGTGTTAATAGAATAAAATTCTAATTGATTTAGTAAGGATTGTGGTTTTAATACAAAAAAAATTCATAATACAAAAAAATATTGATAAATCTAAATGTTTTTGATGAATGATATAAAAAAATTGAAAGAACTAAAGTTTCTTATCATAGTAAATTATTTTTTTCATAAATCTTCTAAATAATCTAGTGAAGTATGTTAGCCTTTGAAATTGTGATACTTTAGATATGATTTGAAAATTTTATGTAAATTTGGTTTATCTTGTATTTCAAAGGTCTTTAATGATCTATCACTTATTTTTCCTTTGTGTATACATACCCATCCAAAGCCTATAACTTTTTGGATAAAAAAATTAACATTTAAAAAAATTAACAATATTAATTGAAAAATCTTTGGGTTTATGAAATAATTACCATTATGTTACTTGCTGATATGAAAAGTTTTTAGAAATAATTAGGTCTCATAAATGGCCATAATATACTTATTAAATTATTAAATTTTTTGAATTTGAATTTTAAATAAACTTAAATGATGAAAATTTGACTTGAAGCAATTAAATATACAACACTTTCATAATCATTGATTTTGGAAACATTTTAAAAACTTGTCTATCATGGAGTTTGTTGGTGCACAATCTACATGTTTTTCATTTTCCAATCAAAAATTTCAAATCATGATATATATTCACCATTTAATTTTCAAGGTTGTATGCATAACATACAAACTGGTCCATTGAGGGTGTATGACAACAATTAAATTTGTATGTGATGGTGTTAAAATCTAAAAAAAATATGTTAACGTGATTATATTAGGATGAACATCTTTAAACATGTAAAATGATTTGTATTGAAATCATTATTTTTAAAATACACCTATTGAATTGCAATTGCACACAAATGGGTATTTAAGTAAAGTATTATTTGTTAGAATAATACCCCCAAAAAGGTATTTTTGGGTATCTACAAAGTTAATTTACTACATTAGGTAGGGCTTTAATTAAATATTGGTTTACTTTAAAACTAGTAAATAGGACATTTCATATCCTACCTAAACTGAAGTTGTTAATTGGCCAAAATTGTTTTTTACTCCCAAGAATATAATCAAATTTCAAAAATGATTGCAATGCCCTCAAATTCAATTAGATAGGAAACCCATTGTTGAATGTAAAAAACTACTTTTTAAAACTCCACCATGTTTCCACCATAAGATTTCAAGATTCAAACCAACAAAGGTGCAAATTGGAAGGATAGGAAATTGGTTTAAAATTACACAAAGGTTCTATAAAACAAATAGCTACCTATTTCATGCATATTTTGTAGAGATTCAACGAAACCCTTGTGGGCATGGGCATGGCATTATTTTGATGGAAGCCAAAATCAAGTTGTACACCCAAGTCCATGCTTCATCCCAACATGCTCTTAAATCCTTCAATATTAAAACTTTGAGATGTCATTTTTCATTTGTTTGCAATTTTTGAATTTTAATTTTACTTTTAACTCCCCTAATAATTTGATTATGACAAATACAGTAACTTTAATTGTGTTTGATTAATATTTGTTGAAACATTAATAAGATTACCTTTCATTTTATATTGACCATAACAATGAAGTTAATACATTTGACTAAAAAATAGTTGTGGAAAAATATGATTTATTTCTAAATGTGTTAATATGATACATATTGTGTAATTTTATTTCTTGATATTATTTCAAACTTGACATATGGTTCTTTCCCTTTTTGGATGTTGTTAAAACAACTTAAACATACTTTTTGATCTTATCATTTATCATTTCAAAATGATTAATGTGTAGATTTTGTTTATTAATTTATTTGTAACAACCTTAAGAAACATAAAATTTTACAACAAAAAAATTGATGTTATTGGAACATTTTGAATTTGTCCATTATATGTACTACCATGTTGTGATAAATGTCTTCTTTTAATTTAATATGATGTTTAATATCATTAATTTGTTTGATATTTCAAGTTTTGTATTCATTATGTGGCTATCTAATTATTATTTTTGAAATGCAAACTTGTGGGTTTTTACTATGTGAATACTTTATTTGAGAAATAATTTTTTATTTTTCCTTTTCAATTTGTGAAAATGTTTCCAATAAAATCATAGTTTTATATAACAAGTCAAGTAGGAATGGATTTGTATTGTGTTCAAAATAATGTCATCATAAGGTGTCCAATGGAGAGTATATATATAATATATATAATTTTTTTGGTGATATATTCTTGATTTGCAATTAAGCGATTTTTTGACTATTTGAGCATTTTCAATTATTGTGATATTTTCAACTATATTGATACTTTTTTAATCATTGAAACATTTTCTTCAACTATTGAAAATTTTCTATGAATTGGGATGCTATTGATCATTGGATTTGCAATTTGTTTATTTGCAAAAAAATAAAAATAAAATAAAATCATATTTGTATTGAATATGATTATGCATTTGACTTCTAATAAAATTGATATTACATGATGAATTGAACAATTAACAATGTATCGTACAAATACATTTGAATAAATTTCCAAAAGATTTATCAAAATAGAGTTGAAGTCATTATTTCAATGAAAACTTTTTTTTGGGGGCAAGTTTTTGCATTTCTTATGTTGAGATTGTTGAGAAATCATCTAAATTTATAAATGATATAAAACATTTCATTGTCAAATTTAAATTGAACATTTCTAACACCACATGTATATTCAATTAGTTCAATTCTGTTGAGCATTATATTCATGTTGTACGATGAATCACTAGCAAACATTGATACGGCGGTAAGTTACTGGTTGTCATATTGGAATTCTTACATCAGTTTTTATCTAAGTTCTCGATTGTATGAGATTCTAATATGTGTCTTCTGAAATCGACTTAGATGAGATCTTGATGGGATGTTTGTTAATGCAGAAAGAATGGCGAGAGACAAGGGAAGAGTTTTAAGCAAAAGGTGAGCCAAATTGTCACACTCTCAAGAATCACTTTCTTAATACATGAAGGTGCCTATGAGCAGAGATACTCTACCTAGCTACTGAGACATCCAATTTGGCTTAATGAAACCTATAATGGTTTCTATAAGAACAACAAATGTTTTGTGCATAACTTCAAGGCATCAGCCCACTACCAAAAAAAAAACTCCATTATAATCTCTAAAACAATATCCAACTTCTACGGTTTCTTATGATATGTGTTTGAATTGATATCTCATGTTTTAAAGTCTAAGTTACATGAATCAATTTTGGTTTATAGAGGTTCCTTGAATGTGTGAGTGAATGTTTGGAACTTTTTACAGTTGTTGCGAGTTCCAAAACTGATCAAACCCTAATTTTTCGCCACAATTATCAAGAAATAAACTTTCCAGTTTATGATGGACTTTCAAATAGGTAAAGGTTTCTTCCACTGATGTAGAAGAGGTAACAAAACTAGATTTGGCAAAATTGATTGGTTATAATTTCTAGTGTTTTTCTCTTTGGCAAAATTGCACTGTACAGATAATAGTTAGTCGACATTGATTTGCATGTACTGGTTAGATTTATTGCTTAGTATATCTCCTGGCTATATTGGCTAGTATTTTAAATTTTTGAAAATTAGATTTGTACATTGGGTTTTCTAGCAGAGTTTTGGACATTACAAACATTATTTCTTTCTTTCTCCAAACTTGGTCCAAACTTGGAGAGCTTCACTTTGATTTTGTTTCATGAATTCAATGGAAATGGAGTTCTGTTTTGATTTTATTTTATTCATGTGTAGTAACTCACCATGGTACATATCTGAAACAAATACAGATCGGAAGAAATACATATTGATTTCAGTAGTATCACAAGTCAGCAGATTTGAACAGAATTTAGTTCCTCTAGAATAATATACATACATGCCGTCTCTTGCAAGTTAATGTTTACAAATCAGTAAGGAAATCAGTGAAAAGGCATAAAAATTTCCCTTTTCCATGGGCATTGGGAAGTGTGAAGTACCTACCCATGTCAATAAACCTTTGATGCATGGGAAGAACCAAAAAACACATCAAAGTTCAACAAATTTGGCTCATTTTGTTGTAGCGGAGGTTCCCATACAAGTGGGTTCTCCTGGGGAGGGTTGCACAAGGGTGGTGGCCCGAGGGTGTTCCCAATCGATGGAGAACACACAAGCATGGGAATCTCTTCTTTTTCTTTCCTTCTTGTGTTTTTGAATTTTCCTGATCCGTCCCATCAAAAAATATTTTCATGGGAACATGGGAACATAAAAATAGAGCGGGATTTCCCCCACTGCATAACTCCATAGGGATCTTTTGCTAGGGGAGATCCCTCAAAATACAAAGAGAAATAAAAAGAGAGGTTGCTATTTCTAATCAGTTGCAATATGTACATAAATTTATATAAATATGTATCTTTTGTTCAAGGACCTAGTTTCAAAAAAATTAATGGAAGTCAGACATAATTCATCCACCATTTCATTATTATTTCACTTTCATGAGTGAAGACATCAATTTTTGGTTAGGGTAAGATGTCCACCATTCCACACAGGCCAATCAATCATCAAACATTCTGAATATCTTCCTCATTGTTTTGACCATTTTGAACCATTTGAACAGTTAGGGTTGCGTCAACAGTGCTCTCTACTAACCTCTTTGATTGAATTCCGGAGACAAAGAAACAATGAAGAAGACCCATGAAGAAGAGGAGTATGTTGAAATCACAAAGGGTTGTCGCCAAACACTGACCCCTGCCTTTTGTACCCCCATACTTTCCTCATTTTTGGTGCGTTTTGAGCGACCTAAACAAGTATGAGTGAGCCAAGCAAAGCTCTACAAAAACATTTTGAACTTCCCAGGCAAAGGAGCAATGTCTTAAAATTCCAAGTTCTCTGAGTTGCTAATCGTTTCGTGACCGGCTTATCTATCCTACCATTAAGGGGGAGAGCCACCTCCGAATGGACCTCCGCCGCCAAACGGGCCCTCTCCACCAAACGGACCACCGTCTCCACCACCACCACCACCACCCCCTCCCCCACCTCCGCCACCACCCCCACCCCCTCCTCCACCACCATTGCCTCCATCGCCTCCGTCACCACCACCATCGCCTCCATTGCCTCCGTCACCACCACCACCATCGCCTCCATTGCCTCCGTCACCACCACCACCGCCTCCATTGCCTCCGTCACCACCACCATTGTTACCACCACCAGTAGGTGGAGATTGAGATGGATTTCCAGATCCACTTGGGCTAGGATTACTACTTGGGCTAGGAGGGATTGCTCCTCCACCTTGTGGCACTGGATTAGGTGGTTGGCTATGACCTACTATAGGGCCATGTGGAGGGTTCCATCCTCCAGCAGGACCGGACTTGACATCACCTGCAGCTTGTAGGCCAGCTGCTGGCCGGTTTTCCAGTGTTGTTCCAGCTGCACCACCTTCTCCCAAAGATGATATGCGGGATTTCTGTGCAACCCACATTTGCCAACTGAATTTATCAAGAAAACAGTAACTTCAATGCTGCATTAAGCAAGCTCTCAGCTTCTAATTAGTTCTAACGTTTGAGAGCTTCGGCATGTAAAGCAGAGCTTACCTGATTATCCACAGAACGGAGAATACCAGCTCAGGGGCTTGTGAGGAGTTCACCCAAATTTACCAACAGCTTCTGATCATGGGTTTTTCATGATCCACTATTAATGCCGTGTCAAGTTCACAAGATTGTCCTCTCATGGCACTCTGTACTGGAGGAATTAGATGACGACTCTAGTGTGGATGAATCGCATAGGTGTAAATCTTAAATTATGTCATTGTCAAGAGGAGAAAATTTGAGAGGAAAGACAGAACAGATTCTTCATTTTCAGCATTTCTCAAATTCTGCCCAAATCTTTCGCTAACCCAGTGTGTGAATCCTAATTGCGTGATTTTTAGACGTCATTGTCAATTGACAGAAAGACTTAAAGACTAATAAGGGTATCTATGTGATCACAGCAGCCTAATGTCAGTGGCTTTCCATGGAAAGCCTGTAAGAGGGCTGAAAATGTGTAAGTAATCAATTTGGCAACTATGAGAATACATGTTCTCATAAAAAAAGGGACAAAATGTCACTGCATGGTGAGTCATATTTCGACTCACAACTCTTGCAATTGTTGAATACTTGATCAGTAGGGCTGTGAGATGGATTTGAGAAACTAGTTGAAAAAACTTAATAGAAACCTGCTGTGATCACAGAATCTGTGATGAGAGCAGCCTAATGGAAAGATGTCCTAACACACACACCAAAAAAAAATCTCAGCTCATTATTGAAGGGCACCAGACTCACCTTCGCCGCTGCATGATACACTTCATGAGAAGATTCGAACGACACACTGATCAAATGCCGACGTCCTGTATCCTTCAGGGAATATAACCCGACATCGGCACCTCCAGAAAAGTTGGGCTGCTCCAGAAATTCATTATAACTGCCGCTGTCCGATGAAGAAGAAGAAGCTACACCGCGAGGAGCTGCTGCTGCAGGAACAGATCTTAAGGCGAGAGCAGGGTGCACGTGAAAGAATCCGGTGTAAGACAGAAAAATGATCACTGCAGTGAAAGCTGGGATAGACACAGGTGCAGATGATTCTCTGGATCTGTGACTAGAACTACTGGTGGCGCCAGCATTGCACCACCACCACGCCATAGCCGCCACCGCAATTGAGCTCTCTCACTGCAGCAGCAGCAGAAGCAGCTGCAGCAGAGGCAGGGAGAAGACGATGCTGGCACCAGTTTTTTTTTACCTGGAGATATATTGCCAAAATGCGAAATAAAAAACTCGAAATAACCAAAAAAATGATTTTGGAGGTTTTCTGTCGCCAGATTCATATATGTGATTGTCATTGTGTAGCCAAACATATAAAAGGATGATTAAAGGTTTGTACTTGATTTCTGGTTTATAGCCAGATTTGGCTAAATCTTCCTAGGGATGATTTGCCACTTTAGCTACAAACAGTGGTGATCATCCATAAGACAGTTAAATTAAATTTGGCTATTAAAAAAAGAAATGAAAGTAACACAGTTTAAGCATCCTTCACGTTTTGGACTAACATGCTTTATTAAGCTAATAGAGAAAAATCTGAAAAAAAAATTCAAAAAAAGTTGGAGGAAAATTGGCGACAACAAAACAGGAGAAAAGATTACATATTTTTTAGGCATTTTGAAAACAAAACAGCGAATTGTCTACATTTAGCCAGAAACAAAATGCTGGCTGGGCTGGGCTGGGCTGAGTGCCACTGAAACTAGTAATAAATGCGTTGTTGGAGTTTGCAGACAGAAAGTGAGGCGTGTGGACTCCGACTCTGCAACTCCAATTATATCCCCCGCGACTTTTGGTGTCACGCCCCTGCTGCACTCACCAAACTGGGGCTCCAGTGTAGACAATTTAGAATGGGTCCCAGAGACCGCTTCCCAGTGCCTCCAACCAAACACCTCCTTTGGTTTAGCTTGTTTTCCACGCTGAAATTATTACCATGGCCCACTGTTCTCCTGTTGTTGTATGTACCGCGTAATTGATAACCGCCATACCCATACTACTACAAAATGTGGGTGTAGTTCATAGTCTCCGTTCAGTAGACTACTGAATTCATAGCATCCTCACACACACACACACACACACACACACTCTATATATATATATATGTTCTGTTCACTGCGATTAATGAATTCATTCAAAGTCATTTGTTGTACATGGACTACTTTTGTTGTAATGGGCCAGTGGAGTAGCTAGTGATTTTTATTTTATTCCAACAAGTTTTGTTAAAATTTTGGCTCAGAAAATGAGAAATTTTCAAATCTATAATTCAAATAATTTTGCTAATTTTTTGTTTAATGATTCCACATTTTTTGAAAACTGAAAATAAGAGAGAGGGGCAAATAATCGAGAATACTAACACTTATGATTTTTTATTTTATTTTTTGCAAAATTGATATTTTTCAAAACATTTTTCAACCCATTATTTCAAAAAAAATCAATTTTTTGAAAGATTATCAACCCATTATTGTGCTGAAATTTTCAAAAAATCAGGCAAAACAAAAGTTGTATG
This sequence comes from Sphagnum tenellum, assembly GCA_963921925.1. Classification (NCBI taxonomy): domain Eukaryota; kingdom Viridiplantae; phylum Streptophyta; class Sphagnopsida; order Sphagnales; family Sphagnaceae; genus Sphagnum; species Sphagnum tenellum. Next base: position 15,061,678 of record OY998155.1, read on the forward strand.
CACTCTTTAAGGTAGTTACACTAGACAAGGTTATTTGCTTAGATTTGAATCTATGTATATAATTTCAAAATCATGCATTATCAAGTGTTAAAAATTTCAAAACATCAAGCAAAACAAAAGTTGTGCACTTTTGAAGTAGTTAGTTACACTTGACAAGGTTATATGTTGGATCTAAACAATCTATTTGAACAAAAACTTCAATAAAAATCGATGGCTAGAACCATCACTCAAAAAATAAAAGGGAAGGCCAAAAGAAAGGCCAAAACACGTGCAGCCTATAATAACCAAAGAAGGGAGAAAACTAGTCCTTCCTGTGGTAGGAAGTTATTTCACCCACAACCCTTCTAACATCGCTTGCATGCAAATTACGAGGTCTAATAATAATAGGAGGCCTAAAAAAACCAACTTTCATTAACACAATCTTCCTTTTTTAACAAAGGTTAAAGCACGTTGAAGAACAATACTAACACACTACCTAAAATTTTGAATGGAAAAAAACAAGGATAAATGACCTCTCAATTGTCTATCATGGAAAAGTTGACAAACTCCTTGATGAAACAATCCGTATCACGTTCGGGTGCACCGTGCATCTCTATGGCCATTGGAATAAAGTGGTGTCCCTCATGAATCTCTCTATACTTGTAGATCTTAATTATTGGCATTAAATTCCATAGCTACACCTGTTGGTTGACTAATAACACTCATAACCACCATCTCATGTGTTAGGTCCATAACCACCACATCAATAACAAAGATTTGGTCTTCATGAATCATGTAGAGATTGGTTCATAATGAAGCTCTTGATGTAAGGGTGTACCACTGCTCTCTCCATACATTGTGCCCATTCTCTCTAACGAAGGCGTACATGACATCTTTCATGGCATCATGTATGGCTATTCCTTGACCTTCAAATGACAATGTGTTAAATATGTGCCAAATGCATTTAACCCATGTCCACATTCACACATGAGAAGAATAGATGTTGAAGGTTGAATCAAATTGAGACGAAAACATAATGTTGAAATGAAATTAAAATGTGAGATGAAAAATGAATGGATAGATGACTTAACAATCAACCATAACCCCATCCCCTTGCCCAAACAAGAGCAAATGCAGGTTCTAGATGTTGAGGAAATGGAGTCATTTTCCAAGATAGACCTAAAAGATGTGTTGTGATGAATGTCCATCAAAGATACCTGAAAACTTTGGGCATCGATAATTGCCAAACTCTCAAAAGAAAGGTGCATCTTTTTAACTATAGGAGGAAGGTCATCCTGAAATGCATGAAGGCATGACTGAAGGAGGTGTGGGCCCCCCTCAACTTGAGAAACATACTCCTCCAAAACAAGTTTATCAAAGATACAAAACCTAGAGCATAAATACAAAACCACCAAAGCCCAACTTTTTAAAAAAATAGATAAGGCACAATCTTCCATAAATAAAAGGCTTATACCACCAAAGGAGATTGATAGTCAAGCGTAACACCTCATTAAAAGGCCTTGAATAGACTCCCATGACCCCATGCGTCTCCCAAGAAAAGAAGATCATTGATATGCACCAAGTTTGAAATAATGCCTCAACTAAAAAATACATGACAAACTTTTGAGAACAGACTGGCACACCCAAAATATGTAAGCCACTTGTGACCAAAATGTAGCCCTAGGAAATCTCTATGCCTAAATAGATCCTTGATGGACTCCAAAGCTTGCACTTTCACACCTACATAGATGCAAATTATGGTGGCTCATTTATTGTGACCTTGTGGACTTTTTGCAAAATGTATTTTATTCAAATGCCACAAACACAATATAAAATAATCAAATTGACAAAAATATTTATAGATTAAGATTGTTAATCTGTATAAAAATATTTATTAAAGGGAAAAATTCAATGAACATACACCAATCATATAGTAATGGAATTTTAAAATGAACATATGGATTATAATCTAGGTTCTGCATTAACATCCAAATGCATTTTTTGTTATGATTTAATCTCAATATTTTTTATAGGGACTTGATATATGATACATGATGGAAAAACCATGTTAGTAATAAAAAGAAAAATGAACACCATAAAACAACTTGGTAAAAAAGACAATGTTTGTTAAAGGACCCTTGACATCTTGTAGCTCTTTAAAAATAACAATTTGAGAAACTTTATTAAAAACATTTTCAACGTCAGATTTACATTATAACCCAATCAAAATGTAGGTTGAAGAAGGGTTCTAATGTCAAAAGGGATTGTCTCATAGCCTCCAAGGGTCAATACTCTAAATTGATGGGGGGATAGGTGCTCTTAAAACGACCCTCCAAGTTGTAGGATAATGGAACGATTAATAAGTTGAAGAAACACTTTGCCTACGATAATAAGATGAAAACCTCCAATGTCCATTACCGTTGCCAACAATTTACCAACTCCCAACACTAAAGCCATTGACCTAGGGATATCACCACATGCAATAACAATAGTAGCATGGAATAATTATGAAAACCTTGAAGATGGGTCTCTAGTATGAAGCATTTTGAGAGATGTTCATAAACCATCCGAAATAGCCCACCCGAAAATAAATGGGGAGTAGTGGTTAAAGCCTATGCAAACAAAATCATATCTATGACAAAGGTGTTTTCAAGTTGATAGTAAAAAACAAGCGGAAAGATAGGGTCTGATGGAAGGGGGTCCAATTGATGCAAAAATACAACAATGTCCTTAAAAGGTATAGCTAGCATCATGGGCTAAAGAACTCTAATAACGTGAATGTACTCTTTGGTTTTACCCAAAATCAGACATTGACGAAGATGGGTGGTTAAAGAATTGTCCAATGAGTGGTGGGAACGGGGAGCACATGAAGCATGAAAGGATTCTTTCTAAAGAAAAGAGTAGTCACTTGCCATAAACCTCTTAAGGCGGGTAGATACCTCTCATTGACTTGAATGACTTCTTCAAGTATAATGCAAACACCAATGTGGCAACATGGGGAGAAGGAATCGTGCTAACTTGTCCATCGGATTTCGAGCAATTCGAACAAAGGGTAAATGAAAAACATGCCTAACCTTGTCTTGAATAGTTTGAGGGATCTTATGAAACAAATGAAGGCATGTGAAACGAACTTCAAACAACCCCAAAATGAAGTTAAATTGAACTCGAAACCAACCCCAATAAGCAAGAGGGATAAAACTAGGGTGTAGCACATCAAGGGAAGACACTTGCAAATATAAAGCAACTTGGGAAACTTAGGAAATGAGGCTGGTATGAGGGTGAGTACTCTTAACATGCCTTAAAAGGCCACCCGAATTGTAAAGGTTGGAGCGATGAGGACAAAGGGCATTTTGAACCGATGGAAAATGCAAAAAGGGAGCCATACAAAACACACTAGGATGCAAAAGCCTAAATAAACGTTTTTTTTCTTAATAATCTAAAACTATAACTAAGTTATTATTATTATTATTATTTTAAAACTTTCTTTCCGTTGCAAGAATGTGTTAGCAATGGTGGGCTTAGCCATGTAAGAACACAACAATGATGGCAAGCGTGACACACCACTTGCCATACCCACTACTCCTTTAGTTTGCAAGTTCCATTGCACTTGTCAAATCTCCAATGGTTTGGAGATCATTCCTAGCTTGAACATGATTAGCCATTGACAAATAAGCCAACCCATAGGCCCTTGATTTGCCCTTCTTCCAAACATCTTTTGGGATTTTCACTATTGTCTCTGTCACACCCTTTAGTCCTCTCCTAGAACATCTACAACTTTTCTATCAATGCCTTGTTGACTACCATGAGTGGGTGGACAATAGTAGAACTTCAATCAAACTTCAATCAAGTAGTGTATTAACTACTTACCTACTTATTATACATTTACATTCTTACATATTTAGGACCTCAATGTGATACGTAAGAGAATCAATAGGTATAGATTCAAATGTATAACATTGAATTGACATTAATTAGTAGATAAATTGAAAAATTGTATGCACATGACACAACCTTTTATATTTCTAATAGTATTATATCTTCCATACATGTTTCAAACTCATGAAGAATTTTTTAAAATTCATGTGTTGAAATTAAATCTTCAAACTACATGAATTATTTGGTGATTCAAACCCAATTAAGGATTTTGATATTTACTATCCACTAGTGTACTTTTGAAAATTTTGTGATGTATTTAAATGGTTGTCATCCCTATTGTGACAAAAAAAATTCCATTTTGCAATAAAAAAAGGTTCCAAGGAACATGATTAAGGGAACTTTTTGGAAATTTTCCAAAAAAAATTAAGATTTCTAGAGAATTTGGGAAAATATTTATCTTTCTTCTTTTGAAATCACCATATTCACCTAATAAGTTACAGTGGTTCGCCAACATGTCCTAAATTTTTAATATTTAATATTTTTTATTTGTCTTGTAGCCAAATTTGGCTAAATCCTCTTGTGGTTGTTTGCCACTTTTGGTGTAACATGAAAAAATTGAAAAAGAAAACAATGTATCATTAATAGGAAGATTTTAGCAAAATCAAACTATAAATGATATATGAACTACAATTTTTTAGTCATTGTTTTATATTAAAAACTAATTAAAAACAAATATAAAAATTTGGCAACATTTTTGTTTCTTTTCTTTTTCAACTTTTGGGTAATTAGAACTCTTCAAAAATCACTTCCAAGTAGAAGGTTGAAAGTTGTTGAAATGGATGTGGTTTTGTGTATCATCAAGATTTAATGTTATAATTTTAAAAGTGCTAGTTAAATTCAAATTGACATAAAATTCATCATCTAGGTTTCCTATCCATCACATTGTCCCAAAACTTATAAAAAGATAACAAAAAAAGACATATATGTTTGCTACCAAAAAATGTCATAGAATCTATCATCTATAAGCTCAAAGTTTAAGTTTCACGTGGTCACCCCTAAAGATGATTTTTTTTCAAAGTTATAATTGAATCCATTATTTTCACCTTTGCAAAATATTTATTTAAAAAGTGTTTTTGGGCACAATGGACCATGAACAAACAACAAATTCATAAAAAAACCAAAACATAATACAAATTTAGTCATATTCATAAGCTTTTTGGCATCATCACAACCAACAAGAACATCATGAAGGTAATTTTTATCACCAAAATGAAGTGATCCAAATTTTTAATCCCCAATTGATTCCTTAGCATGAATGAAATAATTCTACATTTGCAATAAAGGACACACAATCTTAGCATCATATTTTGCAACAATTTTAGTAGGAATTGAATTTCCCACAAAGTTTTAATACATTTCATTTTTTATATCAATTGTCCACAAACTTGTGAATACATTTCATATTTTTGTAATGAAGGTCAAGCATGATCACCAACATGTTGTGGGCTTTAGAATGATTATAAGCCATGGAAAAGCCCAAGAATGGCATTAATATCCCCACAACTTACACCATCTGAAACCTTTTAAATTCCTATGATGCTAAATCAAAATCACCACTAATTAGTGCTTGATTCAAAGCTTCAATGTTGGCCACACCAACTTTCATAACAATGCACAAAATGAAAACAAAAGTAAGAGCATTTGAAAACAACCAATACTTTTAGGTTTGGTTTAAATCGCATTGTTTAACAACAATAAGTAATTTATTGATAATTACTTACGCCATAGCCCAAGTTTCACCCACTAGCATTCTAACAAACAAATGTAGAACTTGTTTGTCAAAGTTAAAATTGTATTGTCTTTGTTGGACAAACTAGATGGACGTGTTGAACAAAAGTTGTGTTATCCCTATTGGAAAAGCTAAACAAAGGTGGATAGAAGTAAAGGATGACTAGTTAGGATTATGACAATTGAAACTAAATTCAAATTGGTTCATGGCAAAAGAATTGAATTGATCTATGAAACATTGTGAGGATGAAGAGGATGTATTTGATGAATAGTTTTTTTAGAGGATAGGGAAAAAGGAGCTTAAAGATATTAGAAAGCAATTTTTGATGAAGAAAAAAAATATTACACTAGTATGTCTTTTGCTTATATATTTTTCCCATAATTTATTAGTTTTTTCCATTGATATGAAAATTTGAGTTTGTTCATAATTATTACAAATTTAGAAATATGCAAATATGTATGATGTGATGGAGTTTTGGTTGAATTTTAATATGATTCCTATAATTGTTTCAAGAGGTATTTTGTATTTGCAAAATAACATGTTAAAGAACATATACAATGTTGGAACATCATTATTTGTCATTGTTGTTATCCATAACATATGGAAATTGCATTTTGATATTCAATTTTTTTTGAAACAAAACAACTTCAAAAGCAAATTGCATCTTCATGAGAGTTTTGAACATTTTTTATGTTAGCCTTGTAATGATATAATCATCTTTCCATTCTTGCCTCCCCTTCCTTGATTGTTTTGTCTAACTATTAATTTTCTGTAATGATGTTTGAATAGCTTTCATATTAATTTCTAAAAAATTGTGATAGATTTTGACATCATCAATGGCATATTGAATTGTTTTTGACATTGCATGGCCATAACATGATTCTACAAATGAAAAAGGTAATTAAAAGGGCAAATAAGAAACTATTGATTTTGAGGAGTTGGTCAATGTGTTTAAAATTTGAATTTTTTTTTTCGACATAAGCAATGACTTCATCAAGCAAACAAAATGAGTCAAATAGAAGTTTTATCTAGGTTGCCATGGCTACACTAGTTATATTTTTCACTTCAAAAATTCCAATAATCACATAGATGGGCTCCCAAAACCTATTGATAACAACCATATCAAATGTGTTGTAGCAAGTGCATAATATCCAAAGATTAAGAGAGGATGTACATGTAATACAAGAAAAAAAGTTTGGAAAACATATTTTTTCTTAGTTTTTATCATAATATTTGGAAGGACTTCATTCACCAACTACCATTGAGATGGAAACTATACCCACTTGCATTGACAGAGAACTAAACACCTTAGCCATGGATTTTCAATGAATGACAAAGGATGATAGCCTTTCACAATGTACAAAATTAAGTCCTCTAGAAAATCTAGTTGTGTTTGGTTAGATTTGGAAAAAAAGTTTGTGACTACAAAAACAAATTGTAATCTAAGAAGGTGGGACAATTCTCCTTTTCATTGCAACTTGTTTTTCATTTGATTTTGCCATTGTCTATAATAGAAACAGTCCACACCTTGTATACAACTCAAAATGTTCATTAAAAGTGTGTTTTTTTAATGAAATTGTGCAATGCTAATTGTTATAACTTAGAAGCCCAAATTGTTCTTCCCTTGTGATAGATTCCTAGCATTAACTTGCATTACAAAAAAGTAGCATACAACACATCATAACATTTGTGCATTGCAAGAATTTATTCTAGCAACATCATTAACAACAAAAAGACCCTAATAATTAAAAAATGCGATGACAAGGGTATTATAATTTCTAATTAGCTTGGAGTTGTGGAACAAAAAGTTGTCAAATTATTTCCATATAAAGAATATATGCCTCTTCTTATCTAAGGGGGGTGATTTGAGTGAGGAGTTAGTTGATAACATAAACTCATCATAGTCATGTAACATCTCAAGTGTTTCAGTTGTTGATGCCATCTTTTTAGCTACATGCACAAAACATTAAAAAAAAATGAAAACACAAAATCTAGTGAGCTATTAAAACCACCTCAAACCTACAAATAATTGTAACAAAACCATATAAAATTACATTTCACAACTTTAGGGTTCCACAAAATTACACGATAAAACATGTAACAAAAGTATACATAATTGGATCTCATTATTCAAAACCATACTAAATATCCAAATGGCGGTGGTGGATCACTGGTAATGCTCTTACTAGGAGTTTTTAGTGTTTGGATCTAGTCAGGTTTTGGATACCCAATTCCAGAGCCCCCAGTTCTAACACACAACACTGGTTTGAACTCATCTTAGGTTACAACCTTTTTTCTAAGCCAAATTTAACTAAGTCTTTTTGTGTACGATCACTAGACTACCTACCTCACAAAATTGAAAAAATAAATCTTACACCCAACTAATAAATATTTCAGACTTATCATGTTTTTATTTTACTCACCTATTATATAGTTGAGGTTTACCCTCATTGGTGGAGGGTAATTGTTTTGAAGAGGGTATATAAAAGGTATATGCCAAATCATAGTTTGGCATTTATGCATTTTCATATATTTTGCAATGCATGTGATTATGATAGATTTGTTTGAAATATTATGACGACTTGGATTGATAATTTTGCAAAGATTTTGTACCCTTACCTAGTTTGGGATTGTAAAAGTCTATATATACCTTTACCCCAACTAATATATTTTGTTTTGTATAGCAATTATCTGGTTTATATATTAAAATCAGTATTTTGGCCCAACACTAAACCATATAAAAAAAAAGGACCCTTTCAGTACATTGACTTATACTTTGCTCTAGTGGATGGGACCCACCCTGTGAACGGCAATAGGGTTGAATCATCCATCATTGAACACATACCTATTACTAAACATTTTTCAATATTTTCCTCATTCCTTAACCAAATTGAATGATTTTTGTGTCATTGGACACACAAACTAGAGGGTTACAAATACAAATTTAGTGTTACATAATTATAGCAATGCAATGTAAAGGAACAACACAGAAAACACAGGAGGAGGATGAGTGATAGTTTGCTTCAAAAAAATTCAAACAATAGCTTTAGACCCCTCAATTTTAATTGGTTTGAGTGATTTAAAACTTGATGGGTGTGAACTAGGACTTTACAAAACTTATTTGTACTCTAAATGCTATGATCAAAGATTTTAAGCTCGATAACCTAATTTGTTTTAATTCATCCATCATCAAACATTCCCCCTCCCTCTCCATCTCCCAACTCACCCCTTTAACACCACATTCTTGCACTGAATTGAGCAATTTTTGGGCATTGGAAGCATTGGGTGGAGGATTACAAATGTTCTTTGAACTTCAAAAACAGAGGAGCAAAGTGTGAGTCTTGAACCTCCTTTGAGTTCTTCGGTGTTAACTCACCAGCCTAACTAACCGTGCCTATTGATGCACGGTAGGCCTAAGGCCATGTGTCATTGAGTCCTCTGAAAAGCTTGGAAGTGGTAGGGCAAATCCCCAGGGCAGGAGCATTCCCAAAATAAGCAGCCCCCTAGGGTGAAGGCTGGTTATTTTGGGAATTCCGAGGCACCCAAGGGCTTTACCAGGTGTAAAAACCATTGCAGTAATTATTTTTATAAAATTATACAGTGATACCCAACAAGTACCAGATGGGTACTCTCTGGCTTTACAATATTACAATTGTAATACCAGGTGTATAGCCTTCTGGTACCCGCCGGGTATCTTGTTGAAACAGTTCGTACACACCCAAGTCCAAGCCAAAAGAGTAAACCCCAAAGTGGGTGTGTAGGACACAAACGGGTATGGGACCGAAACTATGTAATTTTGTTATATAGCTATGGAGATCTATGTTATGGGTCACACATCTATTTTCTCACTCTCCTTTTGTCTATACATAGAGCCTTATCACTCTCCTTCTACACACAATCAACACCAACACATTTGTCTACGCATAGGTAGTTAGCCTTAACATCCTTCTACCATAAACCTCACACAATCAACACCAAAACATGAGTCTATGCGTAGGTGGTGAGCCTCAACATCCCTCAACCATGAACTACGCACTATCATACTCAAAACAATCAAAACCAAAAGCCTTTCCAAAAGAATTGTCATCCCCCAACTTGGTATTCCAAACCATCACTCTTTACAAAGGTAGCCGCCCCCTTAAGGTCACAAGACACCTCTTTATATACTAACCCAAAGGAAACTACTCAAGAAATTACCTATCACATAAAATAATCACAAGATAATTAATCACATGTCTACCCATGTGATTCCACATTAAAAGATAATTACCCATGTGATTCCTCATAAAATAATCACAAGATAATTAATCAAATGTCTACCCATGTGATTCCACATTAAAAGATAATTACCCATGTGATCCCCCATAAAATAATCACAAGATAATTAATCACATGTGCATATGACTTTTTCCTATGTGAAAGTCAATGACCAAATTTACTTTAAGGAATTTTATCACTTATCCTTTTAAATAATTACCTAGTTAATTTTGTATTTACGTTGAGTTACACATGGAGTTACAGGTGCATTGGTGGTCTACAAGCTAGTCCTGGCTCAAACGTTCAGACTGCTTTGTCCTGTTAACATTATGAACTGTGCAGTTCATCTTTTTGGAGGAAGATTTGGGCCCCAGAAGTAGTGGCAAAACTAGTCATTTCCATACAGCAGTGCTGCAAATTTGCAGTCCTTGATTTTATGGGATTGATCCTAGGAGTTGAGAAGGAATGTTTGTAGCTTTTTTTTCAAATCTTTTGTTAGGACTCCTGACCTTAAATCAGTTTGAATTTAAAACAAAATTGACATGTATCTATGCATTTTGTTTGTTTTGTTTGGTTGTCACTCTCTCCCAAATCACATTGCTTCATGTTGTGTTATTGGTATCTTCAGAAGATAAATATATATATATATAAGTACAGTGAAAACTGTCAGATTGAACACTCGTTCTGAATGAACCCCTCCTTATGTTGAACATCTCGTGGTGCACGATGATTTTGGCCATATTAATACACCTTCTTATAATGAACCCCATAACTTTGAACATTGAACACATATTCCAAAACGCTCCGCTGAAATAGTCCTCATCACATTGAACACCTGCGTGAGTCACTCCATGAGTACAACGGTCATTTCACAGTTCATTCTGATTTGATTGTGCAATAATTGTAACGCATTCAAGTGTTGCTCAAAGAGAAGAGAGACTCGAACCATGAGTGGGAAAAGAAAGTACACCAAAAAAACATTAGGCCAAAGCATTACAAGATTTGGACAGTGGGTTGTCTGTGAAAGCTTGCGCTGCAAAGTATTTTGTCTTTGTCAGTACAATTATCAACTGGAAAAAGAACAAGAGCAAGATTATAAGTTCTATTTTTGAATTCACAAGTCTTTTTCAGAAAAGACATGTGCAAGCTAGCAGCAATGGCAAGGTCATAGATGAAATTTTTTATGAATGGTTTACCAACACTCGTTGTCGAAACATTCCCATTTCTAGCCCAATTTTGCAAACCAAAGCTCTACAAGTGGCGACCAACATTGGTTTGAACGATTTCAAGGCATCAAATGGTTGGTTGGAGGCTTTTTGCAAGCGCCACTATATATAATTCCGTTTGTTGTTTAGAGAAAGCGCTAAAATGGACGAAAATGTCATCAACCACTAGAAACAGAACTTGCCCAACATTATTCAAGGTTATGACACAAGGGATATTTGGAACGTGGACGAAACTGCACTTCTTTGGAAAGGCTTACCAAACCGTAGCTTGCAAAGGAGAAAAGTGCAAAGCAGGCAAACTGGCCAAGGAGAGACTTACCATTGCTCTTATTTGTTCAGCAACTGGTGAGAAGTTTAAGCCACTGGTGATTGGCAAGTCGCAAATGCCACAAGCTTTCAACAAACAATTGTTTCGTTGAATAATCTAGAAAGCAAACTCCAAAGCATGGATGATAGGAACGATATTTCTGGAATATCTTCAAAATTTCAATGCCAAAATGCATATCGAGAACCGGAAGGCCTTTATTTTTCTTGACAATGCTCCTTGTCATCCACAGATGGAGCTTTCCAACGTCAAGCTTGTTTTCCTTCCACCAAACATGATAGCAGGGACCCATCCTTTGGATTTTGGAATCATACAAAACTTCAAGGTTAAATATCGCAAGATGTTTCTTGAATTTCTTTTATCCCATGAAGACATGATTGCTTTAGCTGATGCTATAAAAAAGGTAGATGTTGGTGATGTTGTTGACTACGTCTCTCAAAGTTGGGACCAAATCGCTGCTTCAACCATTAAAAATTGCTTCCGAAAGGCAAGTTTAAACGAAGATGCAGCAAAATCAGAACAAGATGACCGATCAGCTCAAGATCAAGAAGAGATGTTCCATCTTGCTAAAGTGGTAGGAATAGAAGTGAAGGAAGAAACTGTAATTGAGGACATTCCAACTTTTGATACTTTGGATGATGGTTGGGAAGAAGCAATCTTGTCTGCGCCACAGGTGGAACTTGAGATTGAAGAGGAAGAACCAGAAATTCTGCTACCTAAGCCAACAATCATCGAAGTGTTAAAAGCACTTCAACAAATTTCGGAGTTTACAACAGCTAAACAGTTGGATGAAGTCACTCCACTGTTGTCACAAATGCACAAGCATCTCATAAAACATCGAATGCAAACGTCCAAGATTGTGACAATCGATCGGTTTTTTCACAAAACCCAATAAAATACCAATTTTTATTATCATTCTTAAAATGAACACCTTTTTACTTTGAACACTTTGAATTGAACATAGGGGTGTTCAATCCAAGTAAGTTTCACTGTAAAGGAAAAACACCTAGCAAGGGAACAAGAGAAGAAAAAAGGGAAGGACTGAAGTCCAAACAAAAGATCACACTCCAAAGTGTAGAATGCACAATGGGAAGCCCTAAGAGGAAAAACACAAAACTTAAAACTTAAACCCATCACCAATAGCACAAAACAAGTTGTGTAAGGAAATGAGCAGAAAACCTAGAAAGACACCAAGCTTACAAGAGGCCTTTCCTCCTGTCACAACTACTTAACACAAAATAGTGGTGACCTAAACTTTTTGAAAAGTCACCGACACCCTTTGCTTATAAAATGAACACATGATCAAAAGAGGAAAGTTTTTAGAGCCTTTTGTTGGCCATGCCATGTTGGCACATCAATGAAAAAAGTTGTCCACCTATTGGTGTAAACATCCAAATATTTATATTATTAGAAAAATGATTTCAATGAGTAACAGTGCACCAACTTGGTTTGACATTGTTTGGAACTACAATGTGAATAAACACTCGACTTTACAAAGGTGGTAAGATCACAAATTATTCTCAATTATTTTATAACATGAAAGTTTGGAATGTTAACATGGGACTTCAAAACAAAACCTCCTTTTAAAACAAGCTTAGTAACAACCAAATACTTTGATAAATAGTTAAGATTTGATTTATAATAAAAATGAACCACTTAGATGAAAACATTGTGATAATGTTCACATACTTTATGGATGATAAGAACCAATATTGGGTGGTTCTCAAATAACATTTTAAGAGCTGAGTTAAATTTCTAAAAAAAAATTCCAAAAACTTGACTAAAAAATCAAACTTTTGAAAAAAAATCAACTAATTTTTCAAATGCTAGTTCTCACAATCTAAAAAAAAGTCAATTATCAAACATAGTTATCACAAATTAGTTTTTGAAAGTTCAATTATTTCCAACAAAAATAATAATAATTACAAAACTACCAAAAATGGTTTTTTTAAGTGAAAAAAATACAAGATTTTTTTTTCTTCCATAATTTCATATGTTCACAACTTCATCCCATTCAAATGATCCTTCAAACTCTTCTAACTTTAGGATTTAGAAAATTAATTTCACCAAATTAAAAGGTGATTTATAATCAATTCTTGAATCAGTATGCCAATTATTGTTCACAAATATCAACTTTTCCAAATTGACCATTTGTGATTGAAATGTTTTAAAATTTGTTAATCATTTAGTTTAAAAAATCCTCTTTGTTTTAATTTGAAATCCTATAATGCATAATATCTAGCAAATGAAAAAAATGTGAAACATGGATTCATGGTACTCCAATCATTAAAGAGGATATTTGGTATGTCCACTTGGTATCTTCTAGAAAAATTTAACTTTTTAACCATATTGAGCTTATCCACTAGCTCATTAGTGTTGGTACTTTGTTAAAAAAATCCAAATTACGATTGTTTCCAACCATTAAATTTGCACAACCACCTTCAAATTATGGCATTTGATAAGCATAAGATATAAGGATCTCTTGTCATATTCCTCAATAATAGCCACACCTTCATAGCTAATATAAGACGATATTAAATGAAGGCTTTTAAACTAAGGGTTTAACATCAAAGAAAAGATGTTATAGGTTTTTTTGGCATCATATATTTCTTTACAAAAGAGAGGAAAGACTCCAACACCCCCACCACCAACAAAATACAATTCAAGAATAACCCTAAAATCATCATCTATCAAGTTGATTAGGGTTGGTGGGATTTCAACTTCTTCCTTTAATTTCAAATGCATTGTTATTGTAGAATGAAATACATCATTTAACAACTAATAGCCTTAAGAATGATTCAAAACATAAGCATTCACAACAAGGGAAGGCAATCAACGATTATTTGATAAATGTGCCATGTAAGAGGAGGAGGCGTATTTTCATTAATTTTGATAAAAGTCTATTTTCAATAACAAAGATTAATAGAAACCTAAAACTACAAAACTTCTTGGAACATAATCGCTTTGGAGACAAGCTTGTAAACAAAGTTTAACATTCTATGTTAGTATTTGTAAACTATAGTTCAAATAAAAGACCTAAAATTGAAAATTGAAAATCTAAGTGATCTATATTTAAATAAAAAATAAAAAAATAATTATAAAATAACTTAAGGTGGAAAATAAAATTTTCATTGTTATAATTTTAATGTTTTGTTTTCTTGGACAAATATTAAAATCCTCACAAGCTTTGTTCCATTCATATTTCCCTTTTCTCGATTTCTTAGGCCAAGTTATAAAATTTTGCAAATAGGATTGAACAAATTTAATAAAAACATACTAGAGATTTTGACACACTTTATAATCTATTGTCACATATTGGCAAGCTTTAGAGAAAACATGGTCAAAATAAGAATGTTGAAAGTTTTCTCATAAACCTAAACATTCACAACTCACAATAGATTTAAAAACAATTTTCATAACATTCATATTTGACCCTTCATCTTTTACATAAATAAGCAATTTCTTCTTCAACCCATATTCGTTCAATTATTTGATCAAATTTCTTGCTAAGGCTTGATTAATAACTTTTATTGCCTCAAACAAACCAACAATGACATGTTTTGACTCCTAATTATTTCTCATCAACAAGGACAACAATCATAACTAAAGCCATAAGCAATATAACATAAAAAATATCCACAAACAAATTCATGGTAGTGACAAGGGGGGAAGGGAAACCCCAAAACCCTCCCCCAAACCCAAACCTAAAAATATTTTTTTATAAAAATTAATTAGAAACCGCCCCCCCCCCCCCTTTAGGCAACGTGATATAATATACTCAAGGATGACAATAACTATTTGCGAACACAATACCTATACATATGTGATTGTACAAAGTTTTGCATGACTTTGTACACATTATTAATCATTACCCAACTCTTACAAAATTAAGACCCATAATGCTACCAAAAAATATATATTATTTAAAGACTTGAGAATGGGAACTAGGTGGAGAATTTTAATTGTATTTTCCCATCACTCACAAGATTGTGCAACTTTATACTCCTCTACCCCCATCACCTAGAAAATATATTAAAATTTTTCAATCCTTGAAATTTTGAAAATTATTGGGAAAGGGGCTTTCAAATATAAGGACATTAATTTTGATTTTTTTCCTCCCTAGAAGCAAGAGGATTAACATGAAGTGATTGGGATCTCATTTGTAGCAAATTACTATCCATCAAAGTTCTACAACCAAAATATTTCACAAAACACTTGCAAATAAGACAAACCTGCCCAATTGCTAGCCCAAGTAATTTAGAATATTGTTACAATTTTTTTTGGTTTGAACAACACTCTAAGAATTGCAAGATCAAATTCCAAAAAATCGTAAAATCAAATTTACTTAACTACTAACTTAAATAACTTATTGTAAGGTTGTTGTAAACAAAATTTGTGTATGAGCAACCTTCTAGAAAGTACATGATCTAACTTCAAAATTTTATGTTTTTAACAAAGTGGAAGCTCAAGGTTCTTATTTTTTCAAGAGAATGCACCTACACATAATAATAAGATCTTCAAATGAAAATCAAAATTCTATCAAAAATGCATTATAAATACAAGGACAAGGTGCTTTAAAGATTTTTTTTTTACATGTAGGAAGATAGATTGATTAGCATTAATGGATTCAAAAGGCATGTGTAAACAAGGTTTCACAGTAGTGGTACAATATGAAAGGGAAAATAAGAACATGTTAAATACTAATCATTTTAGAAATTGGGTTCAATTATTATTAATTTTTTTCCAAGCAATTAATTGGAATCTAATGCGAGCAAATCACTTCTGAAATTCTCCAACCAAATATCTAATAAAACATTTACAAAAATAATTTTAAAAAACCAACCTACCCAAAAGCCAATTCAAGTAATTTGTTAGAATATTGCTACAAACAAATTTTGGTTTGAACAACATTCCAAAATTATAATTTCTGATTCCAAATAATCTTCATTCAATTACCAACTTGAGTCATTTACCAAAATTTGTGTATGGACAACACTTTAGAAATTACATGACCAAGCTAGGATATTGTCCATCATGACATAAACACAAAAATTGTAAAGTGCCACCATCAAACCACAAAAACAAAAACAAAGACCTAGGATGATTCAAGATAGATTTTTTTTCTAAGAATGCTACACCATATACATTACCACTTTGATTTGCCACTATGTAGTGAAACATTTTGTCAACTTGAAGCATAAAAGCATTTTCACTTTGAGCTTCAAACTTGATTTCATATTCTAGTAAGCAGGATTGTGCTTTTGCATGTGATTGTTTGTCATCAATAGGTCTTGCAAACAAAATAAATTGTATTCAAGACTTATACTAAATGATTTTTAAAAAACAAATGAAACAAAAACTTGCCATCATGTAACCACATTCAATGAATCAAATTCTCTCATCATCTTTATCCAAGCAAACCTTAACATTGAAATTTAAGGTGAAAGCAAATGTTGTGAAAGGGGACCTTTCCACTACACAACCATGATTGTTCTTGATGTTAAACCTTGTTTTTCTACATTTTGCTTTTTCCACACTTTTAGGAAATGCTAACTTTAAATGGTTTGTGATCTTACTAACAAACTCTTCAGCTTTGGTTTCCACCTTAATAACATGGTGAACAGACATACACACCAATGGCAAAATAAATATAGTTTTTGAAAGAATCATAACAAATATGTATTTGTTAAACATAAAAATTGAATTCTCGATTTGAATACCTCCCATAAGCACCACTTTTGTATATGTTTTTCTTCTAACCAAACATACATATCCTTGAGCTTTGCATGCATGGGTCATGTTTACATCCATTTGCATTTGCTTCCCACCATTTTACATCTTGCCATAACCCCTCAAGACATTTTAGAGGGATGACATGGTGTAGCAAGATCCCTACCACTCCTATCATGTTTTGCTTATCCATTAAAACAATTATTCTATTTGACTTATGAAAATTTTACATGTGGGAAGATACATCATAAGCCTTTGTGTAATAACTGGCTAGCCTTTTGTCCTTGAAAACCTTTAAACAATTAACACTGTGTGGTGTTAAAAACCCATCCTTGCACAAAAGATTATAAACCAAAAGTTAAATCCAACAACAATTTGTTGTCATTTTTTCCCAAATCAACAAATGCACCATAACTAATAGTTTTATATATTAGGAATAGTTAAAACATAATATTCGCATGCAAAAGGAATTGCATTTTCAATTTGTGCAATTTTTAATTTGTCCAAATGTCATGAACCCCCAACATGTTTCATTATGCTTTCATAGCATGTTGGATAAATGTTGAACACAACTTACAAACCATAAAGTGACCGTGTTCATCCCATTCTAAAATCAACATAATGCATAATTAATATTTATGCAACTGAAAAATGAAAATAAACACAAATTGATAACCTAATTTGATACAAAATAAAAGGTATGTTCAAGATATGAAAATCATACCAATAAAGAACTGGTTGAAAAGCAATGTCTTTTCTTGATGCGTCACAAATTGTAGATGTGACTTATTGTTCTTATGTTCTTCTATATGTTTAACATACCCTGGTAAAGTTTTTTCACAAAAAATGCAACAATATTCATTGCATTTGTCATTTCCACAGCCATTATGGCATTCATCAAAAAATAAAAAGTAAATAAAGGAGTTAAAAAAACACAAAGCCTAGAACACAACTTCATGCATTCTAGTTTACAATAGGAAGGAACAAAATTCCATGTATTATGGTCAAGGAAAAAAAAAACCAAACAACTTCATGTGTTATGATTTATAGAAGAAGGAAACTCACATCCTTGCTAGGCACATTTTAAGCCAATACATTTGGCAACATGGGCTAGGAAGCTTCAATTTCTTTGCAACTTGGATGCTCAAGGGGCCCATCATATATATATATATTTTAATGGCCCAAGTTGAAAATGATGCACTATCCATGGCCATCTAACAAAAAAACCACAAAAACATGAAAATAACAAATCTTGCACCAAATGTAGCCCTAGCTAACCTATCAAAGGGTGGTTACTCATGAAAAACACAATATCCAAAAAAAAACAATCCACACACACAAGGATGATAGAGGGGTAGGTGAGGGGACCTAAAATTTACCACGCTTGAAAATTGGCCTCCTTGGGCAACACCCAAGCCCCCTTGATTGCTCCAACTTTGTGACCCTTGGTAAAGGCCAAGATAAGAGAGGGGCCTACCGGAAAAAAATAGGAAAAACCAATTCCCGCCACCCACACACACACACCTTTTAGATCATTGATGTAGTTTATAAATCAAAAGGCCCGTTGCCAAAATATGCTTCTTTTGATGTGTCTCTCCACATAACCCAACATTGTTTTTCAACCTTTGCCAAGATATACTTTTCTAATTTACCTCTTCTTGGACCCCAACATTTGCTTTCATCATTATAATTAGCAACAATTTGTTAAATGAAAAGAAGTTCTCCTCAACATGATGCCTTGAGAATTATGAAAACGTTTCTTACCAATAACAAGTAGTACATTTGGAAAAAAAGGGAACAAAAAGTGGGGGGGGGGGCCATGTAGAAGAAAGAGAGAAACAAAAAATGAAAAAGATTAAAAACAAAAGTAGAGAGGAAAAAAGGAAGGTCAAGAATAATAAAGAAAATCAAACAAAGAGAAGTGAATAGATCATAAGCCCCATAATTTTTATCACAAAAGAAAAACTATCATCTGCACCTTGAGACACCCATAAATCAAAACTTGTTACAATATTGCATTTTATTAATCTTGGTAAAACATATTCTTGTTTTTTTTTTTCCCACCAAGTTAAACAACATTTCGAAAAAAAAAATTTCCCAAGAAGGAAAGGCCACTCATGGACACAAATGTGTCATCTAAATATTTTCCACAAACAAGATTAACAAGTGATTTTTGACAATCAAAAGGTGTGCATTTGTAATTATTTATTTGTTGCAGATCATCTTTTTTGAAAGGATCTTTTGCAACAATTTTTTTTGAAATTTGTCCACTCAATAGATTAGGCCTTTTTTATTGGTTTCCTTTGAACAATTTGTTTTTAAAGGATTATTAACTTCTTTCTCAAATTTTTTTACAATAATGGCATGGTTTACATTCATATGTTTATTGAAAGTTGTTATATCATTTTTTAAAATATGAAATTAAGTTTCCTCTGGCTTAAGTTTTAAAATTGAATGCATTGATAGGACTATTGTAATAAATAGTACAATACATCATTTGAGGATTGTTATGGTCAACTTTTTGTTATCGTTAACATATAAAAACCCCAACAAAATGCACTTTTTCCATGAAGTTTCCATCTAATTTTTTGAGCATGCAATTTTTGAAGGTTTTTTTTTATTTCCATAAACTTTGCTAATTTTTGTTTCCAAATTGCAATCTCTTCTAACAATTTTTCTAGAAGAACATCATTAAAAAAAACTTCACATATTTCAATTTCAATTGAAATCATGTTTTCATTATCACTTCACTTCTCCATTTTTCAACAAATTTTCAAGAGTGGTATTCAACAAGAGAAGATAAAATAAACCAAAGATTGTTTTACCAAAGTGTGGTTTGAATTTTTTCTTGTTAATTGATTTAACTATTTAAAACCTACAATATAACTGAAAACATAAACCAACATTTACAAGGTTAAATTAACTCATTGAACCCTCCTTACTTCATATAAAAAATGAATATGCAAAAACAAATGTAATACAATGCAAAAACAAATGTATGAATCTTGTAAACAACAAACATATTTCTTGATCTTAGAAAGTTGCCAAGTTTAAGAACAAACAAAGATTGAACTTGGAACATTAAAAAAAATCACTGAAATAAATGGAAAAAAAACATCAACATCGAAACAAAGAAACATAGTTTGAAAATCATATTTGAAAAACAACTCCATGGTGGATCCAAGTTTTTGATTCCCAAACCTACATAAAGTAGGTGAGGGAAATACCAAACAAACAACAACAACAAGAAAAGTTTAACATTGGAAGTAATTAAACACCATCACAAGAAATAACTAAGCAACACACATGAAAACTATGTCAAAAAAATACTTGAACTTGGAGGATTGAAGTAGCAAATAAGAAGAGTTGAACAATAACAAGAGAAGAATAGAATAATAACAAAGAAACCAAGCAACCCAACAAAAGGAGTAAAATGATGATAATAATAATTGAACAACAACAGAAAGAACCAAACAACACAAGAAGACGAGTTGTGTAACAATACAAAGAGTTGATCAACATAAAGTCGAAAAATTGAACAACAACAAAAGGAGTTGGGTAACAATAATAAAAGTTGAACAATAACAAAAAGACTTAAGTAGTAGGAGAAGGAAAATTGAACAACAAAAAAAGTTGACCGATAACATGAAGAGCCGATCAACAATGCAAAAGGAATTTGCTCGAGGCATTAGTAGTAAGAAGAACTGAACAACACAACAAAAAGGAGCCAACCAATAACAAGATGAATCAAATAGTAGTAAGAGGAATTGAATAAGAACAAAAATAATCGAGCAATATAATAATAGAAGCCAAACAACAACAACAAAAGTTGACTAACAATGTTCAAGAATAGGTGACTAGCAACACAAAAGGACGAACAACAACGCAAGAAGAGCCAAAGAACAACAAAAGAAAAACTAACCAATAATAAGAGGAATTGAGTCAAACTATAACGCAAGAGGAGTTGAGCAAGCCAATTTTTAAAAACCTTAACCTATAAGCCAAAAAAAAAATAATAAACTTTAAAGTATCACAAAAATTTAAGCTTTAATGCACAAAAAAAAAAAATGAACAAAAGTATGTAGGTTCTAAGCTTTTTATTTTGTTTTTAAAGAATGAAAAGAGTGAAATTTTTAAACACTTAATAGTTGTGCAAGTGTCATTTGAAATTTAAAACTTTATATTTTTCCTTTTGAAAACTTAGGATACCTAGTTAAGAACTTTACCTTGGTCTATTTAAAACCTTGTTAAGGTATCCTTCTTTTGAGATTTCAATAAAAGGGCAGAATCTCAAACGTTGGTTTTCACCCTAATGAGACCTTGTGAGTTGATTTATTGTAAGAGACATTTGACGATCTTCTTTGTGAGAATTGGCTTGAATTCTTAACCATTTCCCACTTCATTTGTGATACCTACCAAACATTGATAAAAAACCATGGAACAACCAACTACCAAAAATGATTAATCAAACAATGTAAATAATGTACAATATTAGAAAGATGGGGAAATAGGCAATTGTTTTCTTATCACCTAAAATTAGTCAAATCACTACTTACATTCATGCTCAACCAAAAGCATATAGTGAAATAAAGGTGTATATTAAAAATATTAACTTAACAATTGTAACCACTATGTTATTTGAGTGATGGAATCTTTCATTATGCAGAATTGACAACATCATTTGAATTATGTTTGAAGGGTGTCAAACATTCATTGGTAATTAAATCAACATAAAACCTAAAATACATCATGCTATAGACTTATGAAGTTGCATTGTAAGAGTTTTATGTCATGGATGACATCCATTAATAGATAGAACATGTAAGGCTCAACACTATTTGTACAAAATATGAAATATATTATGTAATAAATTAATGTAGTAAACAATTCATTATTGTTCATGGAGAAGTTCATTGTCATCCATTTGTTATCAAATCAATGGACCAACAAGTCATCCATCAATAACCATTTTATGTCCATAAGTAATTATGAACTTCATCCATCAACCTCATTTTCATCAATCATATGAAGTTGTTTAAATGACAATGTAAATTTGTGCAATGTGAAAGCACAATTAAAATAATTGTAGAAATTCATTCATGAAATGTTTGGATTACAACAATCATTCATTGTGCAAAAGTCATACCAAAAAATTATTGATTGTAAGACATGTACGATAAGTGATTGAATATATGTTTAAATGAATTAGAAATATAAATCTGATTCTAATCAAGCTCATAATCAATGCTTTCTGTCCAACAAATATTGTTGGTTCTTTTCACACAAAAATTGGGGAATTTCTGGACTTTTTTTTAGTGTAAATTTGACTACTTTTCTTAGTGTGATTTCTTTTGCCAAATTTTCAATATTACAATTTTAAAAAAAACCTTGTTGATATAAAATAAATTATGAGGCATTTGAATGAATATATATATGGACTTTTGCTTTAGCTAGTGACTTTTATAGAAGGTCTAGGTCGAAATATGGAAATTTTGTTATTTCTTTTGAAAATGATGAAAAATTTAAAAAATAATCTTTCATTTTAAAAAAATCATGAAAAAAAAATTTAGTCAAGAATAAAAAGTTACAAAGAGAGAGAAAAGAAAAGAACTCACAATCCTCCACAATAAGAAGGAAAAGCA
Organism: Sphagnum tenellum; assembly: GCA_963921925.1. NCBI lineage: Eukaryota > Viridiplantae > Streptophyta > Sphagnopsida > Sphagnales > Sphagnaceae > Sphagnum > Sphagnum tenellum. The sequence goes on from OY998155.1 coordinate 15,084,502, forward strand.
ATGATCAAAACTAAAAGGCTACGATGAGCTAGAGGACATAAGATGATGTAAATAGGATCTATGGCAAATGAAAAAGAAAAAAAAGGACCACATGCCTGTATGATGCGGTATATCATTAACCTTATCCTAACACCTAAGTTAGTTAGGATAGTCGGCATTGTAGATAAACCATTGTCTACACAAATAATAGGCTAATATATTTTTACACAATTGTGCCAATGCCATTTGGAGCTTCAAAGTGCTAGAGATCCCATCTCTTTATGTATTGATTTGCTTTTCTTTCTCAAGAATATTATATTACCTTGCAAAGCATACAAGCATCTTTCATCGTAAGTAGGTGGTAGCAATTGGCCTAGCTACTTCACACACCCCATCATCACGACCGACCTATTACAAGAAGTCAGTTGTTGAGATGGAAAGGCTTTGACATGTTTGTGCTAACTTGATGTCCTTTCAATTCTCCCCCTTTTTTTTTTCTAATTCCTTTTGTACATTTTTGGAATCCACATTGTGTTTATAAATAAAGCTTTACGAAAGTTTTGATGAAACTCAATCATTTTTTCTTTGTATTTGGAACCTAAACAATACCAATAGGTAGGATAATATTGTGTCTCTTGATTCTTGCTTTTGATGCCTAAGACAAAGGAAAAGGGAGAATTTACAGGAAGTCAAGTTAGCTCAAACTAGATGTCAAAAGATCGACCTCTTGTGATTGGTCATTTGTATTTCTCCATGTCAAAAATTGACCCTTTACAATAGGTTGCCCGTGGTGATGAGAGGTGTGTCCTGAAGGGGGGAAGTCGGGAAGTCGGGAAGTAGCTAGGCCTAGGGCTACCACCTTTGGTTTTTGTTCTTTCTAATTCCATTAGTCTATTTGTTCCCTTGCAAAAAAATAGTGGGGCATGCTTTCATTCATTTTCCCCTCTTATGTTTCTTCACTTGTTTTTGTAAAGGAACTACATGGCCTACAATTTCAGCCCTATAAGGGTACCACGTATTAGAGGTATTAATAGAGGAACAGCCGGCCAAGGATGATCATGTTTGCTGACTCATTACTTACTACAACGTGACTAAAAGAGGAATTGAAGCCTTGTAGGATCTTTTCCCTTGCTGACTCATTGTGACTATTTTTTTCACTTTTTCCAGCAACATCTAACTCTACCGCAGTTAAGTAACCCACCTAATCAAAAGATGGGTAGCAGATTTCAGGGCTACCTCCTTCTTGCTGTGAGTTAGAGCACGGTTTGGGAAGATGGTTTTTTGGAAGTCCTGGTGATGAAGCTTAAGGTCCCAGTTCACGTGAAATGGTCCAGAGTTTTTTTTTTCTCAAAATTTTTGATGTTGCAACACTGCCAGGTGATCATCAACAAGGAGATTTAGTCACAAACAGGCTATAGACCATCAGCTATGAAATTTTTTTAAAAAAAGAAAAAGAAAAAAAACTAAAATCCTTTTAAATTGTGGTTACTTGCTTGAACAATGTGTAGAAACATGGCAATTTTTAGATTTTTTTTTTTTTTGCAATTTTGAATATTAAAAAAATTTAATATTCAACAGAGTACTATGTTTTGGGAAAAAAAATTCGCCACCCCAAAAAAAAAAAAACAACTCTGGTTTGGTCCACATGCAAAAACCCCAAAAAGGGGAAAAAAAAAAGACGAAAAGAAATTGACAGCGTGCACTAGTTTGCCACCTGGGTAGAGACCATAACATCTGTCCCTTTTTTTAAAAAACCTTTTACAAAAACAAAATTTCCCAGTCATATTTTGCATTTTGGTTGGTTACTCGCTTCACACGACGCCACTTCTTCCAGGCTGATTCAGCACTTCAGAACTATGCAAACGTGTCACCTCCAATCTGCTGACGGTACCTAATACGTAGGCCACGGGATCTGGGACGATGATACCTTTTGGGGGAGGATAGCATATGACGTGTGCTCTGTTATCATCCGGTCAAAAACTGACACTTGTCGCGCAGAATATACAGTGGGAAAGCAACTTGACTCCAGGATCCACATCGCCAAACGTGGCTTGTTTCAAGTAGTTTTAGGCTAAACACTAGCCTAAAACCTTCGCCAGAAAAAAAGGGCTAAAATAAAAATAAAACCCACCATTGCCCCTTTATTGCCGATTTTTTTCTGGCGAAGGTTTTAGGCTAGTGTTTACCCTTTCCTATGGGTAAAACCGGTATTTATGCGGCTATTAAATATTGAAAATTTTATTTCATTGGTCTATGGTAAGGACCGACCTCTGAGAATGAATGGGGCTTGTTCTGGGAATGAGGGCCAGTTCGCGCTGGGGGAGGGCCCAGAATCCCAAAACAGCTCTGTTTGAGTTCCTTACCCAGCCAGCATCTTCATGAAAGAGGAACCTTGTGCCCAAGGTGCCCTAGTTTGTCGACCCAGAAATATTACTGACGGTAAGGTGCCCTCCACATACACTAAATTTTTTGAAGGGACCCTTGACATACACTACAAAAATTCTACCCATTACTTAGGGTGAAGTAAGGTACCCAAGTCTCCTAGGCACTAGTGAGTTTTGTGATTTCATTAATGAAGCACCACAAAAAATCCAAAAATGGGGAATTTTTTCAGCACATTGGTCGGGTGGTTAGATATAAGGAGGATATGGAGGTTAGTCCTCTCTTGAGAAAACCAAGTGAGGAGTTGTTAGATGTGAACTTACATCCTTGTTGTTTCATGACCACAATGAGGTGAGAGATGATGATCACATTGTTGTCCATTTTGTTTGAGTAATGTTGTGCTCCTTAATGAATCAAGTCCTTTTGATCATCATGTCCATTTAGTTCTTTGACAAGTTTCTTTTCTCATTTTCAAAGGTGGGATAGGTCTAATTTCTACAGAGGTTATCATTTTAACAATGTATTGAGGAGTTAAGAACTTGTCCCAATCATTATATCCACATTTTTGTAGGATGGCCATCCATTTTTATTGTGATTTATAAGGGCTAACAGTTTAAGTTCACTTCCATTGTAGGCTCAATTTAGGAGGATTTGTGACATTCTAACTTTAATTGTTCAAACTTCTATCCCTTCATTTGAACAATTGTTAGAAAAAAAGAATCATCTTCAAAAAAAAATTTCAAACAATGTGCATGAACATTCATTTTTCAACATAATCACACAGTTGTTTTCAAATTATCATGGCATTCAATTGTGATTTTATGTAGTTGAAGTTCGAGTGTTTAGCTTTCTACCCACCTAGTCATCCCATCCTTTAAGATGGCCTTTGACATTTTTTTTTCAACAATACACACTAGATAGATTGGGTCTCCCCCATCTTACAACTTGTGGTCAATCTCAATACATCTGCAACCAACTTGTAGACTTAACATTTATTTTGTTTTGCGCATGACATAAAGTGCACGATCACACATGATTCAGTTCAAGATTTTTTCAATTCCATTGTTAAGGATGTTGGTTTCATGTTTTGTGCGAGCAAACTCATGTTCTCTCCATGTCATCTCTTTAATCATCATGGCAATGAGTGAATATTGTGCTTAAAAAGGTAATATTCACACTTTGGCACACTTTGGTAGACCAAGTCATTGTTGACCCAATTCATGCAAATTTTTTTTCGAGAGTTGTTTTTTCTTGAGGAGTGCTAATGACAATCCAACTCATACAAAGGTTATGTTGTATTGTGATCAACATAAAATCATAATTCAACGCCATGGAAATTTGAAAAAAACTTTGTGATTATGTTGGAAAATGAATGTTCATGCACATTGTCTAAGATGTTTTCTTGAAGACGATTCATTTTTTTATAACAATTGTTCGAATGGAGGGATGGAAATTTGAATAGTTAGAGGTAAAAAGTCACAAGTCCACCTAAAATGAGCCTAGAATGAAAGTGAACATAAACTATTGGCCCCTATAAGTCACAATAAAAATGAATGACCATCCTACAAAAATATGGATATAATGATTGAGACAAGTTCCTATCTCCCTACGGATGATTTCATCCTTTTAATAATAGACATATTTAAATGTTTACACTTATAAATGACAACTTCCTCCATTGATGTGCCAACATGGCATGGTTGACGAAGGGCTTTGTATGTCCTCCTCTTTTGATTTTACATTCATTTTATAGGCAAAGGGTCTTGATGACTCCTTATAAAGTTTAGGCCATCACTTCCTTATGATGGGCAATTGTGGTAGTAGGAGAAGCTTCTTGTACGCTTCATGTCCTTCCAAATTTTTCACCCATCTCCTTACATGGCTTGCTTTGTGCTACTGATGATAGGTTTAGGTCCTAAGTTATTTAATTTCTCCTCTTAGGGCTCCCCAATGTGGGTTTTGCACTTTTAGGTGCGATATTTTGATTGGACTTCAAACCCTTTTTTTTTCCCCCTTCTCTTGGTCCCTTGCTGGGTGGTTTTCCTTCATTTATTTATTTAACCTTTTGAGGCTTGCAACACTAAGCACTTGTATTTGTCAGTCACATTTGTAAATTTTCAATCTGAAAAAATATTGTTTTTCTATGTAAGCTTGATAAGGTACCCAGGTCCTTTGGGGAATGAAAGAGGAAACAGCAACCTCAAGGGATACAATTGCCAACTCCCTTGTCTTAAGTAGTGTTGGTGGATCTAAATGTCAGCTGTGGATCTGAAAGTCACTGAACTGTTGATTCTCAGGTCCTTATGCTCAAGAGATGTTTGGCTACAATTGGTGACAAAATAAAGATATAAAATACATGAGGGCAAATGCAATAAAGACTTATATTATTCTTACTTACTTATTTATTTATTTAGCTTTATTCACACTTTATATTACATTAGTTTCACTAAATAAAAGCTTATAGTACTCAAAAAGAAAAAAGAAACTATTTAACCACAGCTGAAACAAGAAAACCTAACACATTTACATCCCAGAGATATCTTTGAGAAAAGAAATGTCAAATCATTTGCGATCAAACCTTGACACAAACTATATTCTGAAAAAGCAACAATCTATAAAAGGGTCCAGAAGTACAAAAGGGTAGGAATTAAGTCCCAGTTACATTGTTACAAGAAAGATGTGGAAGACCTTAAGTGGAGATCCTTACTCAACTGCTTGTAACAAGACAGAGATGGGAATTGGAGGTGAGTTTGGAAGGGGGATGATGAGAGATGACTAAACAACCCATTGGTACTATTTGATTAAGGATGGAAAATGCTTGCATCTTTTGGAATGTAATGGAAACTTGATGACAACGGAGATTGATCAAGACACAAAGAGAGAACCCTAAGGCTTTTTCATTCCCCGCAAATAATGTAAGTGCAATTGTGCAAAAGAGACATCTAGTTATTTGAAAACATCCCAAAACATCAATCACAAAAGAAATTATGTGATTTCCTTAGCTTGTGCCATCTTCATGATTTGTCTAAAACATGATAAGAAATGATTTGGCTCCCTTTATTTCTTACTAAAGCTTTAAGTTCTAAATTATCAAGTATTTTTATGACTCTAACTTACTATGTACTTTTGATAAAAAGTGTTTGAAGATTACTTACATATGACCATTTGAAGTGAATGTAGAGTCAGTCATTTGCTTAAAGGCATTGCTCAATAAACCAGGTACCTAAACATCATGACTGTAGCAGATATTTTCCCCAGCATCTCTAAAGGACATCTTTCCATATCCTTAGAGATGCTGGGATAAGGTTTCTGATGGTCAAATGTTGAAAGTTTGTTTTTGTTTTAGTGTGAACTTGTTGCCCAACTAATTTCTTCGTTCAAAACCAGTTGTTTTAATTTAGATGAATATTCAATATAAATTTACTCAAATTTTTTTTAATCTCTCACACCTTAGGTCCAAAACTTTAAAAATCACCTCCATTAATCTTTACTTGTTAAGGACTTCCCAATAATATCAAATGCACAACTCAATTTCTTAGCAAATTTTCATTTCATTTTAATTTAAAAATAAAGAATACTCAATATCCACTAACTCTAGTGTGTAGAGTAGTAAATCTAAAACATTACAAAAATCGCCATGGTGCACTCCCTACTGATCATGAGCTTTTCCAAGGGGGGCTCCTGGTTTGGGATATCTTAATGGAACAAACAAAACAAGCAAAACAACCTTAGATGTGTCGAACAAGAAATGCAAGCTAAGTAACAACATCATTCCAATACCGACTTCTCTAGGGTCTAGACACAGTTACGAACTTTCTAGAATGATGAGGAGGAGAAAATTGCTGCATTTTTCACACTGACAAACTATATAACCAGCTTCGGGGGCTGACTTGATGACTTGTCTCTTCCTGATTGGATATATTCACACCTCAACTATATATTGCATATCAAGCTGCCCATATCTCATTCTGTGTTTTGGATGAAAAAAAGATTTTGCATCCAACTGCAACTCACCAGGTTATATGGATGTTAAGGATGTTGGTATTGTTGGGTAATTGACTCATGGCCCTCCTTATATTTTGTTCTGGTAACCAGTGCCCTCTCATTGCTCACCTAGTCTATAGTGGGCATAGGTTTAGGAATTTTATTGGTAACTAGTTTTATGTGTTTCTATTCACACACTTTTATGAGTGTTTTCTTAAGCATGATAGGCAAGTATTTATTGGCTCTAATTTTGGTGTTATGAGTGTCATTTTTAACGTATGTTGACATAATGAATGGACTTGAAATGTGAATCAGAGGTCACAAACTGGTTACACTTTGAGAATATGCCTCGAAGGAAGCCCCCATTACCATTTAATGGAACAATACCTCCACCCTAGTGAGCTTTTTGTGTATTTGATAACACTTTTGAAATAAGCCCCCAGAAGAACCCTTTACCCCGAACAAAGGGAATGGTTACCCCTACTAGGGCCATTTTATAAAGAACCCAATACCACTTAATGGAACGGTATGTGATATAGTGGGTTTGATGTGCTTGTGGTATGCTTGAAGTTCCCAAATGAACAAAACAATGGCGCACCTGTACTGAGCCCATTCCTAAAGAACTAATGACCATGTAACAAAATAGCAGCTCGCCCTACCAGGCCCAGTTCCTAGTCCAATAATGGTATTGGACTGAATTGTGGGGTTTGGGACCGGAGAAGATTAAATGGGCACTTGGATGTCAATATATAAAAAAATTTACTTTTGACTGAATAGTCGGTTGTGACGCATGAACCTGGACAAAATCAAATGGGCAATATCGGTGTCAAGATAAAAATAATTTACTAATGGGTGTCGACTGAGTCATCATCAGCTCAGGGCATGATGAAGGGGCAAATCCCTGAACCTGTCGAAACAGGGGGTGGAGTGTAGTGTAGTGTAGTATAGTGCCTTGAAACAAGCAAGCTGAGGGCATGAGGGAGGAGCGGACGTGGAAAATCCCCCAACTTGTCGAAACATGGGGTGCATCGTAGCGCCACTAAACTAGCTATCTCAGGGCATGACGGAGGAGGGGACATGCGAACCGGTCGAAACATGGGGTGCAGAGTAGTGCCACTAAACAAGCAAGCCCCGGGCATGATGGAGTAGGGGACATGGCAAATCCCCCGACCCGTCGAAACTTGGGGTAGCCTACAGCGTAGCGTAGCGCCATCAAACAAGCAAAGCGGGAAAGAAAAAAAGGACAAGAGACCCCCCAAAAAATAAAAACAAACAAAATTGCTGCGCTTCTCGACGACGTAAGTACGTGTCGCAATACTTGGAAGCTGCGCGCACGGGATCGCGCCATCGCCTCGCGCACACACGCGATGCGTTGACACAAGAAGCTTAGCACAATAGGCAGTAGTAGTTCTTGTAGCTCTTGTTTTTAATATCCCATTGGTTTCCGGACTTTGGTGTTCGATGTCTCGTCAAATTTCCAGTTTGGGGAGGAACATTTTGTGAAGTGTGTTTTGCTTTGACTTGTTTGTTTGTTGTCATCCCTTCTCAGCTGCGATTTCGATTTGTGGGTGTTTTTGTGTCTCATGGCCTCGAAGAATTACAGTAGCTCGACACACTCGCAGCAGCCACCTCTTTTCGACAGCTACACCTACGCTTATAATCCGTCAAACTCAAAGTTCAATCCTACTATGGGGATCATTATCGTGGCTTTGGGTGCCGCGTTGATATTCGTGGCTTTCTTCACCGTTTACGTGCGTAGGTGTGCCATAGCGAATGCGGAACAAGACTTGTCGAGTGCTGCCGCCGGCAATCCCAGGTCTTCCACCTCGCGACAACCCAAAGGACTGGACAAATCTGTGGTGGAGTCACTGCCGGTGGTGCATTTCAAGGATTTGAATTTCCAGCAAGTGGTGGACGAGAAGGTGGACGGCGGCCATGGGAAAAGCGAGAACGATGATGTGCATCGCGAGTGTGCAGTGTGCTTGAGTGAGTTCGAGACAGAGGATAGCTTGCGGCTGCTGCCCAAGTGCAATCACGTTTTTCATTTGGAGTGCATCGATGTTTGGTTCCGCTCGCACTCCACATGCCCGCTTTGTCGCGCCAGCCTCGTTCCTACTACAGATGTTCAGCAAGTGCCCGATGCGGGAGCGAGGCTGGATCAAGCTGAATCCGTGGTTATCGAGCCTGAGCAGGAGCGAGAAGGGGATGGAGGTCAGGGGGTTTTGCAGGTTCCCTTCGAAGTGGTAGTAGTGACCATTGATGGAGGCGATGTGGGAGAAAGCGCGCGGGAGCAAGAACAGGAAGCTGCGCAGCTTGCGGTGCCGGTTCCAGCTCCGATTCGAAGTGGGATCGCTACAGAAGGTAAAATTCGAAATCAATGGAGAGGAGGAATTTCTGAAAGTTTTTCTTCTCTAGGATCTCGCTCGCTCTTGAAACATGTTTTTTGTGCAGGAGAAGAAGTCTTGAGACACAAGGAGCTCTTGGATGATTCCCTTGTCTAACTTTACCTCCAAGAATAGACTACAAACGTAGACCGATTTTCCCTTTGACATTGGTTCTAAGAGGGATTTCTAAACAGGATAACTGAGAACTTTCTCACATTTCACAGAGGGAGTTGTCGGAGAGCTCCTCGTGAGAGGATCTTGGGGTTTTCCTGAGGGACTCTGATTCCTTTTTTTGGTTTGTGCAGATCATGACCAGAACGACACCGCATGGTTTGCTCTGTTTCGAAATGTTCAAAGCTTCAAGAAAGCTGCTCGAGTGATGTTGCATGAGAGGGTAGGCACATCACCACCTCCTGGGTTACTACAACAACACAGCCTTGAAGCAGCACAAACAATCTCAAAGACGGTCAGGAAATCCCCATCTCCAGTAAACAAACCCATACAACGGTCTGCCTCTCTAGATGGTGATGGCAAGTCCATCAAAGATTTCTTCAGTAGCAGCAACAACCTCCTCTCCCCCAGAATTGAATCTCAGTTACATTCTGTGCCAGCTGCTGCTTCGAACCTTGCAACCATGATGAATCTCCCTACAACATCAAACCCTGATTTCCAACAAGCATGTTCATCATATTCAGGGCTCGAGTTTTTGAGAACTGGCATAAGCTTGAATTCTGCAGAGAAGGCTCACCTTTCAGAGTCACAACCAATCAGGTCAAATTCTGAGCATTGGGTGCATATTGAATTGGATGATGCTCTGGGACTGGAGTCTTCTTGTGGTGTTGGGCCTTCTTCAAGCACAAAACCAGTGCAACAACAGCTTTTTGTTAGCAAGAGCCCAATCATCAGTAGCAGGGGAACTGTTGAAACTGGAAGGTTGGAGAGATGGAGTTTCTTGAATCTTCAAAACTCGCTTTCTTTGCAAAGATAGTCATCTGAGCTGACAGTGGCACCCTAATTTCTCAACCCTCTCTTACTAATCACACACATCCCAACTTCAACCCAATTTAGAGCAGCACCCAAATCATTCACAGGGGTTTTATTGTTTGAAGCCTTCAAATTCACCTTCCGCAAAGCCTTGTTGTAGGCTTTTGCTCAGAAGTTTTGACTTCAGGAAGGAGAATTCCCAGTGTCTTTGATCAGAGGAATCGCAGGAGCTCTTGAAACGTTCCAAGCACTCTTGCATCTGCATCGGAACAGTGTCTTCAGGGAAATCAGAAGCTGCTCCGAAATATGTAAAATTCCACCACCATTTTTTCCAGGAGGTTCAGCTTTCAACAACATGCAGTTCATGCAAGGTGGTGTTTTGCAGCCCATTCCTTTTTGCAATGTACAATCTTCCAACAGCCAAGTTCCTGCTTTTCATTGGATTGGATTTAGCGCAGTCTTGTACAGGAGAACATTCGGACTTGTGGCAGTGTCCATTTGGTCTTCATATTCATTTCTCACAAACTACTCCAGAAATGTTACTCCTTTAGAGGATATGCAAATCAAGCAAGAACTTCGGCTAAACGCATACTTTAATGTTATATTGAAGTGCATTCAGATTCCTTGAATGCTCAGACCTCTTCTCTATCTCTTTGGAGAATGTTGATTGTCAATACTAGGGAGTGTTCAGCATTTAGCAACAGAATGTGAAGGACCTATACAGGAGAGGATTAAAATTCTCTTCAACCCTTGTCTTCTGTACGGCAATTGTTTGTGAATAAATGGTGAGTGCCAGAATTTCATTTGGGTTATGGCTTGGTTTCTGCACTAATAATAATCTCAAGGAAGTGGCTGCAGAAGGTAGGTTTTTAAAGCTGTTGATAATTGTATGAAGTCAACAGGGGATATACAAGGTACAACTTTAGAGGAAGCTTCACCTTAACTGCCTAGTGGAGACATGTGTATTCTAGATTTTTCTGTATCTCTGGAACAAGTGATTTAAACAAGTTGTGGAAGCAAGTAAGGGGTGCAGAGTTCTTCCTAGGCAACAAATGGCTTCTCATGATATCTCACACAACATTGATCTGTGTTGGAGGACAAGGATGGTCTTGGAGTGGAGAGAAGTGCTGCACCTAAATTGAAAAGCAAAGTTGACCCAAGACAACGTGATGTGGGTTTTGTCACAGAAAAATCCAGAAAATTGGGGAAGATGTATTGGAAAAGTTTACACATTTTCCAACCTCAGCTTAAAGCCATTGTGAACATAAAAAACCCAGCACTAAACAGTTTGTTGTCATCATCATGTTTACTTATGTTAATGCACTTGTAACATGTAATTAGTGGATTGTCAGTTGTGGTTTCTGATATTGTGGGGGTAAACTCTTTATTGCTGGCAGGGCTCCCTTTGTCTAACACTGGTAATTCACCTCTTCACAGAGACAGGTATCACCTAGATTATGATCTGTCATCAAGCATGATGCTGCAGATCTTTTCTCACCCTCCCTCACCTGCATCTGCATTTTCTGCTCCCTTAATTCTTTTCTGGCCTGAGGGAATGGTGTTTGAGTATTTTGTCAAGAATTCTAAAACTGGGAGAAATTTTTGGAAACTGCCATGAGAAAGTACAACATACTCCAAGGAAGATTGCCTGGAAATATGTGAACTAAAACATTTGGCATGAAAAAGTTTCTGGAAAGAAAAAAAGATCTGGAAAATTTCTAGAGGATCTGCAATGGTAGCCAATGGTAGGATCACAGCAGTCTAATGGAAAGCCACTAAAATGAAGCCCTGTTTCTTGTTGCTTGGACAGGCACTCTCCATTGGAGATCTGTAACTGGGTTGGAAATCTGTAGGTAATTGATGTTAGAGATGTTGGGAACATTTCATATGTAAGGTACTTCATAGGGAATTGTTAGGAACATATGGTCCAAAAAAGAGGATGACAAGTATCAACCTGCGATGATTCACAAGTTGACTCATAGCTCTACATTTGGTCCTGTTGGTGACGGGACTGTGATCACAGCTAGATGAAACAAATGTAATGAAAAGCTGCACTGGGGCAGAATCTATGAAGACATCAACCTAATCAAAAGAGATCCTAAGGGTACATTTCCACGTCTTCCACTTGCCCACTATCCAACTCCAATTAATTTGGTCAAATGATTGCAAAAGGGTTTCTTTGCTCACCCCACTATTTCTCAACCCACTTTGAAAGAACCCACACCTGGCAGTTGCAGGTGTACAGAGCTAATATGACCAAGACCAAGACAGATTATTTTTGCACTTTGTTTTTTCAGGTTATGTGACTTACATATGTTGGTCTGGTGGGTATCTCCAGATCTGGGGGAGGGGAAGGGAGGCACCCACCAGAATAGTGCGGAATCTGCTAGAATAGTGGCCCAGTGTTTCAACATTTTACATAAAACCCCAGCTACTTGAGTGGGGATACTAGGAATGATGGGTGAGTGAGAGATCATGGAAATGTACCTGATGAGAGTGATTTTGTCAACCTGTGGAATTGCAGAAACCATTTTGTACATGCCTGCAACAACAATGCTTGGGGGTGTTAAAGGTTGCAAGGGTTCCATTTCTCAATCATGGTCAATTTTCTTAAGCAGCAAATTTTTACTGTGCCTCAAAAGAAGCAAGCTTTAAGTTGAGAAATAGCACTGGGTTGGCTACCTGTCAACTTCCACCCCTCACAAATCCAGGCCCATTCTCACTACTGATTTGCTATGTGCTGTTGGTAGTTGAGTAACCCTTGCTCTGGGGCTTTTAAGCTGGGACCCTTGTCCTTTCTTTTTCCGTTTCACTCCCTCTCCTCCCGCTGTTGTATTCTGCTGCAACAAAGTTTGGCTGGTTTACATTATTCAAGAGCCTCTAGTGGGTCCTTTGGAAATTGTTAGCACCAAAGTTTGGCAGGTTGACAGCATTTGAGAGCCTCCAAGTAGTGCGTCCTTTGGGAGTTGTCAGCACCAAAGGTTGGCAGGTTGACATCATTTGAGAGCCTCTAAGTAGTGGGTCCTTTGGGAAGTTTGTCAGCACCAACTTAAAACCTTTTGGAGGTGCCTAGGCTCCAATTTTTTTTTGTCTATTGAGAAGGATCAGTTGCCAACTTGGAGAGGACACCTGCTATTTGAGAGCAAACTCCTGACTGACTCCAATCCAAATCTGTTGAAACACAAGAATATGGAAGCACAGCCTTGAGCCTTGGAGATGCCCAAGACTCTGCTCCATGCATACAAATGGATGTGTACCTGTAATCTGTTTGTAGAACAAAACATTTTATATTGCTTTGCAGGGACCAAAAAACATTGCAGGATTCAAGTGAAAGAGCATGTTTCTCTGGATACAAAGGTAATGCCACCAAGGTGAATCACAAAAAGTTCTCAAGACAAGGTTAACTTCAACTGGAAGCTCCTACTATGAGGCCACAAAATGATTGTTGATTTCTTTTCATTAGGAATCAGGCTAAATACTTACTCCAAGAACAAAAGCACAACCTGCTTCACAACTATTCTCTTTGTTCAACCATACAGTCACCAAGTAAACAAATAAAACTGGATCAGGTTTCTATTTAGCAATACTGCCGCTTATGGTGCTCACTGATTGATGTCGGGTATATGTTTAAGAGTACAGATACAACTGATATAACAAAGGCATGAAGCCAAGATGTAATGCTTGGTCTTATATGAGCACAATAACATACCCTTCACTTTTTGCCTTTGTTATCTGACAGACTCAATACAGAAGATACCTTTGTAATATGGAGGGCCATTCCACCTCAGAATATCATCATTTTTAATAAGCCAGGGAAGGCTGGCTGGCCTGTTCCCACAATCCTCTCGAGGTTCTCTGGAAGGGCGATTACCAGTACCACCATTCCTGTGCGCTGAAATCATGCCTCAGAAAGGTTTTCCCCTATAGACACAAGCAGCAAAGTTGTCTTTGAATTCTTTGACTTATGCATTTGTCAGATCCCGGATTGAGTTCATTCCTGGAACTCCACTGGAACAATACAGTACTAAACCCAGAAAGAAAGATCAATGACCACATTCAAAAGCAGTTAAACTTGACATTTCCAGTCCAATAACAGATTATATTTCTACATATAGCAAATGACCAGAAATTGCAGAAGGCTTGAAAACAAACATGGGCATTGACAAATTTTCAGATGAAATTTCAATATTGGGGCGTTGTGAGGTGCTGCAGTGATTTGACAAAATCCAGTGTCAAAGGATGCTATTGTATAACACTTTCAATAAGTGGATCTTTGTATGATGTAGTTATGTCAAACAAAATGGAACTGGTGTTGTTCTAAATTTGGTTTGTCCAGAAGTTGAGCATTAAAATCAAGAACTACAGCATGCGAATATTGAATAAACAATCCTAGGCAATTACCTCATAAATTGGTTTTGTATGTAACATGCAAAGCTCTAGAGGTTAGTTTCTTCAGCCTCTGCGGTGACAGGTTCCTAGTTAGCTTTGGGTACACAACAAAAGAAACAAGTTGTAACATCTCCACACAGACAGACACATCATCCAGTGCACACCTGTAAAAGAGACCATACTGAAGTCAAAAGGAAAAAGGAAAAAGGGAAGGGCTCTTTGCATTAATGGCATTCTTTAGAATACAAATGTTTGAACAAAGGCTGTTGATGTGGACAAATAATCACTAATTTCAGGCAATGAATAAACACTTATACACTGTAATGCAAAAGCCCTATAATACTCTTTCAATTCCAACATACAAGAGAGTGCTACAAACTTGTTTTGTATTGATCAAACTGGAGTTGCTGAGATGGGAAGAGAAGAATTGAGAGCAAAAGGATTTGAGTCACTAAGGAAAACAAAAGTAGAATATATCCAAAGAGCATATCATATACATCAATTTCATTTCTCATTTTGGGGACAAAGTGCAACAATGACTAACGGCCAAGTAATGGAAACAACCAACAACATTCCAAGTAATGGCCAAATTGCAAGTGTAACATTGAATTCTACAGACTTGTACTACTTAATCTCAGTGTAGAACAGTGACATAATATACATGGATAGACATAAAAAAATCACACAAAGCATGCCCTGATTTAGAGACAACTCTAGAATTGTGGATGCTTGCAAAGAATGAGCAAAAAATTAGTCATCTGGTGCAAGGATATGGCTTTGAAGTCACCATCACCTGCCAACCCGTCATTGCATGTACAAAATTGCAGCTAGTGTTATCCTTGGCCTGCCTTTTCCGCAAAATCTTTCAAGTGCTGTTTGATTGTCTGCATCACATGAATGAGATGATATTATTCAAGTCATAATCTTTTGCCCAAGTAATGGAAACAACCAACAACATATAACTCTCAAGACTGCAGTCTTAATTCTTGATATCCTTCTGGAAACAAATATCTCTGTGGAGGGACTTCTCAACAAAGATTGCAACTGAACAGGAGATGTCTGTGCACTTTTCAATACACATTTCATTGAAGTTTTATGTCTATTATTTCCTGTATGAGGTTTAAGGGAGAAGAGGAACTAACCAGAAGCTCATCATGTAACACATTGAAAGTCTTTTGCATGCGCTTAGACCTCTGCATACATCATAAAGCAGTGCCATCTCCATGTCAATCCCTGTGTCTTTTTCATCCCTGGATGCCAATCATTCACTTCCTACATTCTTCTCTTTTTGTCACTGTGATTCTCCATAGCTTCCTTTGCAGTGTAAATAAAATGGTCTCAGCTGAAGAGAGTAACAAAATGAACTCTTTCTCATTTGCTGCATCTGACAGAATCAAAGGTTGGTATGACTTTATACCTTGTGCACTGCATGATAAGTTATTTGTATTTGACTGCGGACTTGTTGGAGCTTTTCTGGGACATTGCTTGCACGCTCAATTTCCCTTTTGAAAGTTGCAAAGTCCAACCTGCAAATGCAAAGCCTTTATCTCAATATGAAACAGGACATGAGATCAGAGTTATTCCCATGACTTAAGCAAAACCCATGCACCTTGATGGCCACAAGTGAACCCTTAAAGAGCATACATGCTGAGGGCATAGCAATAGCAAGCAACAAAGCCTGACACCGGACAACAGAAGCAAGAGTTGATAGGGCCATTCACACACCTGGTATCTTCAATGTCATCGTAGAGGCGGCGGTAGATTATGTACTTCTCTTCATACTCCCTTTTATACTTCTCAGCCCTGTGGCAACAACACATGATGGATGTAAGGCTCGTTTATAATCAGATTACTCAATCTATTCAGTAGACCTTGACATTCATGGGGTAAGACAGAATCATGACAGTTAGACATATTGTGTATGTCATTGGGATCTACATGCTAAATTCCACCAAATCCAGTTTTAAAACAAGATATCACTCATATTATCTGCAGTTCAATATGTCAGACCATGGTGCAGAACATTGATTACATTATACAACCACAAACCACAAATACAATATGGAAGGGTAAGAGGTGAAACTGTGCAACATACTGTTCATAAGTCACTGCAGGGCCCCGCAGTTCTGGTGCATTCTTCTCATACATCAGGAAATAGTCCTTCTCATCAGCACCATCACAGCTTCCAGATAAATTTGCCCATTTGCCATTACTTTGACCTAAATCAGGTAATGCACTAATCTTATTCCCAGGGGCTAGCACACTAGCACTAATCTTTGGCTTCCGGTCTGGTTCTTGGCCACTTTGTTGCTCAAAACCCTCCTTTTCATGATCTTCTTGTCCTTTCACATATGGCCACTGTTTCCGGCCATTCTCTGCACTGGAAGCTTTGCTGCTGGGTGCTGCATGATTCAATAGCACATCAAGAGGGCCCCCTCTGTTCAACTCAGCATTTGGGGGCCTTGGAGCAATATCCTGCACAGCTGATGTTTTCTCCAACTTGCTGACAGGTGCAGTGTTGGAGTGGACACTACAGTTTACAGGTAGCTGGGGAGGCACAGGAGTGACAGAAGGCTTCTTGTACACCCTTGCAGCTGGTTCCTGATTATCACCATCTTCTGCCAATCTCTTTAATCCCCTCATTTCTTGTGGCCTTTCAGCACTCTCACCGAGGCTAACTCGAGACTTTAATGCTGACACTGCATCAAGCCTCTCCTCCTGTAAAATATTATCTGGTTTCAAGATCCCTGTAGTTGTGCGACCTGTTTCTCGGGCTGCCACCTGGTCTACTCTCTGCACCTCTTTGTGAGTCAGTAGGATAGGTTTCCGAGTCTCTGCAGTGATAGGAGAATCTTTTCTCAAGTTACCTGCAGCCTTGCCAGTACCCTGAGCTTTGTCTTTAGGTGGGCTAACTTGTCCTTTATGCACCAAAGGCTTATTACTTGTTGCTTGTTCAACAATTTGCCAACCTTTGACTGCTTCAACTTGAGTGCCATCCTTCCTTGTTTGATCTGAGGTCTTAACATCCCGAGTACTTTCTTGCAGCTCCCCTACCTCCAGGTCTGAACTCTCTGTTGCTCTTTTCTCATTATGTTTACTGCCACCATCATTGTTGTTGATTTTCAACATACCTTTGGCAGGCTCTTGTGTGATGGTTTCCGTCTTCCTTCCATCTCTAAATGAGCTATTTTGAGCCACACCATCGTTGCATGTGCGAGCAGCCATGTCAATATCTTTCATTGGTTTCCCCCATACATCTGTCTTTTTGAGGGATTCATTTTGTTGTGGTACTGCAGGTTCAAGGCTTTGCCTTCGGGCCTGCTTTGGGTCCCTCCCAGGCCTAACTACAAGCCCTGGCTCCTTGTAACTATTTGTACCTTGAGAGTCCATATCTCTCTTCAGCTGGCGGTTCCCAAGGTCCTTGCCTGGTCTTCCAAGCAGCCCTGCATCTGGATTGTTATGTAAATTTAAGTCTCTTGGAACCCTCTTTGTGCTTTCAGGCTCCTTTGAGGATTGTGTAAAAGCTGCATCTGTCTTCCTCCCAGCTACTGCAACAGTTTCTGCTTCTCTCAATATGGTGGAGCTCACATCTGTGTTTCTAGATGCAACATTGTGTTGTGGCATCTCAACTGGCTGCTTGGACGATGGATTAGGTTTCTCTGCCCCCTTTCCTGGCCTCTGCAAAGGTTTATTCAATGCCCCAACAACCTTCTCTCCAACATTCTTGTCTGCCACAGCCTTTTCACTGAGTGTTCTTTCTCCAAGCTCATCTGTTTCCCAGTCCACCACAGTCTTCACTGCTGCTCCAGCATCCTTTGGAAATGTCTTGAGAAATTCAGGATTTGCATGTCTCTTGGCCATGCTTTCTTTGCCTGGTTGACAACTAGTATCCACAACATCATTGTTCACAGCAGGAGATCCAAGACTTGATTTTGAAGGCATATCAGATCTAAATGGTGAGGCATTGTGTACAGGAGACTCCTTTGCTGCTGCCAATCTGTTATTGTGAATCTCAATTCCACCACGGCCTCTCAAGTTGGCTGCTTTATCCTTCTCTTTTTCCACAGATTTGGCAAACCTGCTGTCCATGTCTGCCTGTTGTGTCTTTCCACCCTTCACTAACTGTTTGCTTGACTCAATGTCATCCTTCTTCTTCTCCAACCCTTGTATATTATTTTGTTTTGTCACCAGAGCACCCAAGCTTTGATCAGAATCAGCACTACTCTTATCAATAATAGGTACCAATTTCACCTTTGATTTGGCATCTTCTGAGCCTCCAATCCCCTTCAGACTTTCTTGCTGTCTTTGCAACCCTGGTGGAGAGAGAGAACCCCACTCCTGTGGGGACCCAATGCCACCATCCACTGATAGTACGTCCACATCAACTTCCATGTTGTTGTCTAAAACTTCAACCGCCACAATAGCCTTTTCTGCTGAGTCAGT
The DNA here is from genome assembly GCA_963921925.1 of Sphagnum tenellum. Lineage (NCBI taxonomy): Eukaryota > Viridiplantae > Streptophyta > Sphagnopsida > Sphagnales > Sphagnaceae > Sphagnum > Sphagnum tenellum. The sequence goes on from OY998155.1 coordinate 15,103,047, forward strand.
GCCAATGTGGCCCATTGCCTCATCACCAACTATGTCCACTTCTTCTGAGTCATGAGATATGGGAATCTTGTCTGAAACCTTGAATTTCAGCTGCTTCTCCTTGGCTTGACGTGATACCTGTTAATCACTCAGGGACGTCACATGTTACTAAAGGCTGCCATATATTTTGTCCACTGGAGAACCATTTGACTACACAGATATCAAGCAGCTTCATGTCACAACAGTTTGTATACAAGTGGTCATTTTGTCATCAATCCCCCAAGCATTAGTTTGTTCAGTATTCCACTGTAGCAGTATCTTTGTTCTCTTTGAACAAAAATGACTCCCACAAATGTTCTCTCGCAACCAATAGCTCTCCAATTAATTGTGAGAATAGAAAAACATCTCCATATTCACAATGAATGCAACCAGGACCAGGTGAAGAACCTTTTTGTTTTAAGTGAAAGAAAAAATTCCCAGAAGAACCAGGAAGAAGAAAAGGAGAGAAGGGAAGAACTAGAATGAAAAGAACTAGCAGTATGAACAGCAGTGACAGTCTCTCACTTGTTCAGGGACCATCAACTGTAACATGTATAATAGTGACTTCACTATCACAACTTAACCACTTTGATCAGTTCCCTACAGTGGGTACAGGCCAGGGTAAATCACTAGCCTGTGTACTGTGTCTCCGTCGCAAATCAGAAATCAGCAGGAAGACTCAGCAATGGTAGCAGAAACAAAAACATACAGAAAATTGAGAGGGAGAAAAACAGAAAACAGAAGAGGATGCACATTAGGAAGAAAGAACAGAATATAACAGACCAAAGGGAGAAGACAAAATGATGACCAAGTGGGCTTTAACTCCCCACTTACAAGACTACATAAATCATGTGGAAGACTCCAAATGCTGAAATTCCAAAAGAAAATTTCTCTTATTGAGCAAACCTCTATCTTCTTTTAAGAGAATGTTTAGAGGGTAACCTTTTATTCTTCAGAAGGACACTATGACTGACCACCCAGAAATGAAGAAACCTTTAGAACTTCAAAGCCTCAAGTACTCTTGTAACCAAGGAGATGTCACATAGCATATGTTTAAAAGGAATTGCAAAAAGTAAAATATAAATCACCTGTTTCTTGTCTTTGGTCTTGGGTTTGAGATGTGGGGAATCTTCTGACACAGGAGTTCCATTCTCCTCATCCTCACTCACAATCTCTACATCTTCATCCATGTTTTCATCTGCATTGCCACTGGAGCTGCTGCCATCGCTGTCACTGTCACTTCCACTTCCGCTCCGACTGACATTTTCAAATGCAAATGCACACCTAAATTAGAAAATCCATAGTTATGAAGCTCAGTTCACTGTTCACAGAAGTCAGCACAGATATATCTGATCCATGAAGGCAAAAAAGGACAAAAATGGAGCTTATGGTGCTTGGGCAACTTCCAGCAGACTCAAACATTGTGAAATCAAAGACTCAACTTATGTACCTTGTACCACTGTGACTCTCACTTCCACTGCGGCTGTCAGAGTCAGTATCACTTCCACTATCGCTAGAGCTGCCGCTGTCACTACCACCACTATTTGCCATCTTCTCCTCCCCCTCTGGAGAATCAATGGCCAACTCCTCCCCCTGCTTTGATTTCCCAAGCGAAGCACCCTCAGTCTCCATCATGTCTTGTTCGGGGCTCTCATCCCCTCTGATGCTAATTAGCTCTGCATCATGTGAATATGGTGATGGTTCCTTCAAGCTGACAGACTCAGGATTGTGAGAAATCATGCTCTCGACAATGGACTGCTGAGATCTCTCAGCATTGACACGCAGCTTCTCATCAGCTTTTCTGATAGCACGGCTCACCCGATCCCCACTGCACCTCTGCATTGTGAAAGAGGAGAGTCGACCTGGTCCAGCACCTAAGGGGGCCCCAGGTCTCTCTCCAAGCAGGCCCAATTCTCCAGGTGCAATTCGTTCTTTCAATGGTTCTGGAACAACATCAGGTGCCAATTCTGCATTTGCAGGAGAGTCCACTAAAGGTGGAGTCTCAGCAGCTGGAATTTCTGGAGAGCTGATAACACAGGGCAACAGAGACAATTACAGAAAACAGAATACCTTGATCTACCAACTTACACCAGTGCCACTGATTCCTCGAAGCAAAAAATAATTGACCTAACAATATGTAGAATACTCTCGGACTCATTACCACACAGTTTTCCTCAATTCTCCAATTTCAAGAAACCCTTACATTTCAAGAACATTTATCAGACTTCACAAGAGGCCAACAAGCAGCAAGAAAGGCAGCAGCTACAAAATGCTTTCACAGAAATGTGACACACCTCCCACCACCAGGAGAAGGTTTGGCAAAGCTCACTCCCTCCCTCAACATATACTTGCCAGGTGCATGATATGAAGCAATCTGTAACCATAATCACCAACTATAGACATTTTAGTGACACACAGTGCATAGGATGACATAGACCCAAAAACCAAATGAACAGTCTGAATAATTCTTTCCCACATATTGCTCTTTCTTCTTCCATGCTTTCTCTTGAAGGGACAGTGCTAAAATCAAAGAAAGTTTCCAAAGAAAACCCACTCAGAACATTAAGAATCTGAGAATTTCCATGACCATACCGCTTTGATGGCTTTCTCTATGGTTTTCCTTTCTGGCTTCACATGAGGCATTGATTCTCCAAATGCCTTTTCAACTGCCTGTAAGTGGCAAGGACAACACATTAGCAAAGCAGAGCCATTTTGCAACATTCCTTCACCAGCTTGAACAACCTAAGTCATCTTTTGTCTCTGAGGAACTAAGCCCTACATACTTTACACTGGCCCTACCCACATAGGAACTGTAAAGGGTGGTCAGGCCTGCAACAGTTGACACTCACATTGTAGCACAGGTGAAGTCCTAGCTCAAGTTTCAGATCCAAGATATCATCTAAAATTCCACCAGTGAAAAAGCTAATCATCAGTCATTGACCCTGAAAGAGATGAGAACTAACCTTTATCGTCAACCCTTTTGGATTATCAGTAAGCAGAGTGATGAGACTATTTCGGAGCTCAATGGGGCTGATTACACCCCCAGCCTTTGTTGCCACAGCTGTATCAGATGTGGTTGTCACTGGGCTGGGTGTGTTAATGTTCTGAACCACATTGCTAGCCTTCATGGGGGCAGGTATGGAATCCCTCTCTTCAACGACTGGTCGTCCTTTGGGTGGCAGTATTATTGCAGTTTGTGGCTGAATTGGAGGTGGAAGCTCAGGGGAGGCAACAGAAGCTGCTTTTGCCACCCTTGCAGCCCCCAATAAGGATGCTGTTGTCATCACTGGCTTAGGTTTTGTGACAGAGACAACTGTAAGTGAAGGAAAACAGGCAAAGACAAGAAACAAGGAAGCCTGTTAGGATCAACCTGAAAAAGTATTGGGCATGCAAAAAGAAACATGGAACTACCAAGAATCACAAGAAACCAACTGAAATGAAACAGAGGAAGTCATTTGTGTTCAGTCCACAGTTGCTAGAAGAGCATGACTCATTGGCCTTTGACACACTACTGAGAACAAAGAAGTGTTTACTGATATCATGCCAAGCACAGAACAAATTGCATCCCATGGTATCAATTTCAATCCACAGAAAAACCCACAGTACTGCTCCATCACCACCATATGCACTCAGGCTTCAAATGTTCTAAAATTCTTAGGTTAGGTGCTCACAAACCCTTCTCAAACCAGACATAAAAGTATTAGCAGAAAACAAGTTCACTGCATGGAGTTACCAGGGCTGCTTGTCGGTGCCTTCTGCATCTTTTTGGGCAGCTCCTTCTTGGGCTTCACTGGCACTCTCCGTCCATTTACTGATCAAAACCACAAGCCACCATGTTAGACAACCATTGTGTAAGTTTGACAAAGCACTTGAGCATGCATGTCAAACTGTTGCAGCCAACCCTGCAGTTAGGTTTCATATCCCATGGTTGCCACCCCTTGAAAACTCTCTTGAAGCAAAGACTCACCATCCCCAGAGGCTCCACCTTGGTTTTTGAGAAGAGAGTGTGTTGGATCCAGAATGATTGCCCTGCCAATCCAGACAAATGCACCACATGTTGAACTGAGCAGTTTGAGGGTTTTTACCCTTCCAAATTGGGAAAGTTCAGAAACCTTCAATTTATGTAGGTAGTTCAATACTCCACGTGAAAGCAAAGAGCAAGTAAAAGCACAATCAGCCTCACAGAGAGAAAGAAAAACAGGAGGAAGATACGATAGGCATGACAAAGACCCATGAGAGACAAATACATAAGTTTAGTGCCAGAGCAACATAGATGGCTAGTAGAATGTGCAACATGATTCAACTTCCAATAGCTAGACATTAGCCCAATGTTGAGACTCCACTCAGACTTCACAGTTTCTCAACAATACATACTTGTACAACATTTCTGTTACTTTACAAGTAGTGAACAGCAACAACAAGACAGTCTGGAAGAAAGGTTTAAGACATGCAGTAAGTCACTGAGAGGAAGAAATACAGCAAGAATAAGGCAACAAGCAAACTGAAACAACTCCACAAAGACTGTTGGAGTTTACAAATGATCATTTTGACTCAACATTGGGAATTTAAGGGATTGAAATTGAGAAGACATACTTCCGAGACTTCTGCTGGCGCTCAGCCTCCTTGGAGCGGTTCTTCACACGATCCTTCTCACTTGCATTCAAAATACGAAGAACTGAAAGCTTGCGCCACACTGACCCTGCCTCCTTTAGCACGCCATTACCATCTTCACCATGCTGCTGTTCCTCATAAATGTCACACAAATCTCCTGGTTCTGGAGCTGAAGAGAACTTATACTCCTCACTCCCAACCTTAATCACCTGGTCAAAGAACAAAAAACATTAGCAACTTTGGCACAAGGGAAAACACACAACCAATAGTCTGCTAATGATATTTACTCATCATGACAAGGACATGCAAATAGACTGAAAATAGTACAATGCCTGGAGTATCTCCAGTGGTGCTCGGTATGTGACCCTGCCAAAATATTTCTCACATCCAAGTTTAGTTATTTACTTTTTTGCAACCTCACCCATAAAACTAAAACTGGGACTGCAAATAGGTGGGAGACTACTAATAGCAAACCAACTGGACCAATCATTATGATTGGCCAATCAGAAACAGGGAGCAACGGTTAGATCATATTTATTTCACTCCTCTCTCACAGGTGTCAAGCTTTGTTGTGACTTTTACCAGCCTCAGCAAACTGTGCAAAACTGTTGGGCAAAAACACTATTCTGCTGAGCCAAACCAACATGTTTTGACTTTTCTTCATCCAATTTTAATGTTCAGGGTCACACACTGAGCACTGCTGGGGATGCTCTTAGACACCTTTCAATCTAAGTTGAACCCAATGCCTTGTGCATGAATTCAGGCCACTGTGAAGTTCTAGTGAGAAACCCTACTTGAAAGCCAGGCTTTTCAGACCTTAAAAAACACATCTACAAAGTCTTTGCAACCATAAAATCTCTACAGAGAAGGTACTTTGACTGACCAGGACAACAAAGAGGGGAAATTCAGCATGGAAGTTGAAAAAAAGCAAACAAATGGAAGCAACAAGATTGCCAAAGTACATGTGAGGAGAATAAACCAAGCTGAGCAAGCAAAAAGATGTGATGTAAAGACCTGCTGAACACCAGGTTTCAACTCCGAAGCAAGCATCTTTGGGAATTCAAGTAAATTTGTTGGAATCTATGAACCAAAGCTAATGCCATTGCAAAAACACATTGAAAAGAATGTGTCTGGTGCAGCCAATTGTGCATCCACGAACAATGCAAAGCTCAACCACAGTTGAGGGGATAAGACAGGGAGAAGATGAGTGAGAGGACGAGGAAATAATGCAACTGTCGATCGTTCTTGTCGGCCATAACACCCTGCAATCCAAAAAATCGCACGCTCTGAGACGATAAAGGGCATCGAAAAGGAGAGTCTTACGTGACCAGAAGGAGTGATGCCGAATTTCATTTCACATTTCACATCTTCAGCTTCCGCACGCTTCAGATCTTCCAAAACCTCAGGAGTGAGCCTGATCGCCATCGCGAACGGTGCTCTACCTTGGTCCAAAGACAGAACCTGGAAGCTCTCCTCTTGAGAAGGTGCCACAAAAGCAAGCCCACTTCCTCCCGCACTCCCCAACCTCCCCTTCCCCATCCCTGTCCCCTTCTGCTTGGGACCCATCACCTGCCTCCTCATAGGCATCGCCATCCCCCTTCCCAACGGAGGTGGTGGGGCGACCACCATCCTTCCCGTCCCCCGCCCTCCTCCCTTCCCCAGCTTGCTCCCCGACATTGCGCCCAGGAACTAGGCCATCTACGGCAGTGTGTGTCTGTACCCTAAACAAATCAAGTCCCAAATCCCTGCCCCTTCTTTTTCATCTTCAGCTCCTTCTTCCTCTTTCTTTCTCCATCGCCGTTCCTTACGTCCTTGGGAATTTTACCAGGCATCGAACCCTGAAAAACGCAGAAAAAGCCAAAATCCAAGAAATCCGATTCCGTCCTATTCCTCTCCACCTCTTTGCACTTGGAAAAAATTCCCTTATTTTTAAAATTTCCTCAGCGACAAAGGAATCCAGAATGTCCTCAGGAATGGCGGGGGGGAATGTTACGTAACACAGGTTAGCATTGCCTGCAAGGGAAACACCAAACCCTAAAAAATGGGAGCGAATTACAAAGGAATAGGAAGCGCAAGTGAGCGCCAAACCCTAATCCAGTCATCGTTACGCGTGAGAGAAGGTAAGTCCGTTGGGATGAAGTTACGGAATATTTTATTTCATCCATCAATTGCTTAGGCTTTCAGCATTCAGACAAATAGATAACGGATAAGGACAGTTTTTTTAATTTCCTTTTTACAATAATTTAAAAATAAAATAAAATATGCAATATAATTTCCATTTGTGTGTTTGTTTGGAAGGCAGTAATTATTATTTAATCTTTTTGTTCTCTTTTTCATTCATCATTATGGGGGGGAAAAAAAATTTCAAAAATACACACTACTGAAAACATATCTCTGGTAGAGTCTGAATACTTTTTTAAAAATTTCATCCATCCATATTGTTGCATCCATATTGTTTTCCCCACTCCCACCACTCACTTAGTTATGAAACCTTTTTTCTTTTTTTTTCTTTTTTCATTTCCATTGCTTTTTGCATTCTTGTTTAACGCTACGTATTTCTCACTTGGTACAAGGGGAGTGTCACATTGTGGCCTTGCCATTTACATTAAAAAATTATCTTAATGCCAAAGATGAGTTATGGAAACTCAAATATTTCACCATACAAAAATATAATCCTCTAAAAAAGAAACCAAAAATCCTTCAAGATATTTTTACAACTCTCGAACTAATCTCAAGTATCAACAACACAAGCCAAAATATCGTCTTTCAAAAATCCTCATATAAAAAATAGACGTATTATTATTACCTAGGGGCCAAAATCCATTAAGCTAACTAGTAGTTATTATACTCTATAATGAATCTAAACACAAATATCGTGTTGCCTTGGTAGGCAAGGCCAATTAAAATTTATCAAGCTTTTTCGGAGTGATGTTTTTTGAACGTGTCATCCATTTCAACTTTGAAATCTTTCAATACAATTTATAGAGAGAGAACTTTGAAGTGCAAATAGGGATGACATCTGTGGAGCATATACTGCCAATGTTGTTGTTGTTGTGGTGGTCAAATGGGTCACAAGTGCAGTGGTCAAATGGGTCCCAAGTGCATTAGTCAAATGGTCCCAAGTCCGCACTTGCTGCACGACATCTTTGGGGCATATGCTCCTCCTATTCTTCTTCTTGTTGTTGTGGTGGTCAAATGGTCCCATGGTGTCGGCACTCCCTCCTCCATGCACCAACAATTATAACCCAATTTTTTTTTAATTTTGATATTGACAACCTATATATGGTCTGAAAAAATTAAATAATAGCTTAACTTGTGGTTATTAATGAAAGCAATATAACTAGCCAACACTGGTTGCAACCTTACTACAGATTTCTTGTTTTAAACAAATTTGTGATGTTGAGGAGGTCATTATAATCCATAGGCCTATTTAGCCAAATTTTGCTATTAACAGAACATGAAAGGAAACAAATTTAAATATCCTTGTATAGTTTTGGCTACCTAATTGAAAACAAGTATGGAAATGTGGTGGTTATTTTCGATTTTTTGAATTATTTTTTGTATTTTGGTGAAGTTTTAATTCTCAAAAAATCATTGAATTTGCACCCTAAAAATTCCAAATTTTTTGCACCAAAAAGAAGGCCACATGCTCACAAAATACCTTTAAAATTTTAAAAATAGTTCAGTTTAATTAACAATTAACACCTAATTAATTAAACATTTAATTTTTAAACAACTTTAAATTACAAGTTGGAGTGGTCAACGGTGAATGCTACCAGGTCAAACGGGCCAAAAGAAGAGGCGGAGGTTGAAATATCGGATGCTACCCAATGTTAGATGGACACCTGGATGATGGCCAAAATGGAAGTGGTGAAAGAAGAGTGATGTGTGAAAGGGAATTTTTAAAAGCGAGGAATTTGATGGGACCGAGATGAGACAGGTTTCAGGACTCGATTGGTCGAAGAAATTTCTTAAGTCAATGTAAGCAATTTGCTACCACCAATCAGCCTTTTGTTTGAGTGCAAATTTTCATATTTTTTTGAAAAAAAAATTGCCAAAAATCATCACAAGTGCCTACAATATGAAAATGTGTTTTCAAAATTATTATTTTAATATTTTGAATATTGCCAAATTTGGCTAAATATTCTTATGAACGATTGCCGCTTGAAACATCACAAATTTGGGCCAAAAAAAACATTACTACATCACACACACACATTTTTGGAGATTCTAAAACTGATTTATTTTTTTGGAAATTCATTTTCCTTGCATCGTTATTTTGGAGTGCCTATAAAGGGGGGTGGGGGGGGGGCAAACCCTATATAACTAGTAAATTTTTATTATCATCCTTTGAATTACACTATGTAATTGGTAGAGTTTTCATATTTTTCACCCTCCTTGACCAATGTATATTTGACTTTTGCCCTTAGCCAAAGAATTGTAATTGTTTTGAGGCGGAGTAAAAAAAGCCATATCATTTTATTTTATTTTTTAATTTTGCATTACTTTCCTTGCAAAATACTCTTAGCTTACATACTCAAAAACATTGTAAATACAACTATTTGCCACAATAAGAATTAGGACTTGAATATATTACTAAAGGCGTTGAATGGTTTCATTATGTTTATTTATTTATTTAAAATTCTAATAAAATTTATTTAAATTTGTCTATTCATGTTCACAATATTAATTGCTCAAATGATTGTTTTTCTTCATTTACAAATGTGTCATAATTTTACACATATTATACATGTTCCAATTTACATTTAAATTCTATAATTGGTAAACCATTTACCCTATAATTTTACCTTATGAATTAAGAAAACATTTGTCATTTACCTTGCCTTTAGTCAAATTGATAATTGTGCAAAGTTCATATACCCTTGTTAATTGTTACCCATATTCGGAAAGCTCGTATACCTTTACGTTAATAATATATCTTTTAAAACTTGCATTTACCATTGCCCCCATTAATATATTCAACCAACATTGGTCAATACTTCAGCTTTGGTAACCAAGTTTGTCAACTATTAGATTTCTTAAATGAATTCAATTGCTTGTGAATAAACATTGGGGGCTGATCCTCCCACCCTGCTGATTTGCTTCTCCCACGTTCCCCCCCCTTATCTTGTCTCCTCCCTTTAATTTTCACCACCTCCGTCTCCGCCTTTCTGATTCCCCCCCATTCCTTGTACCGCCACGCCATGAACCCCCCTCCCGAGGCCACTTATGACGATGTCGATGCCTTGAAGGTTGCGTGCAGACAGCATGTTGCCGCTCATCTTTATAGCGTCACCACTAAGCGGTCCGATTACAAGATGGGCGTCCTATTGCTGCACTGCGGCAAGTCTGGTACACGCGATGGTCGTCATGGCCTAACAGAGGAAACACGCCAGCGCCTTTCGAGCTCGGTCCTGATCAGCTGCCCTTTTCTTTTGCAAGGTCGTTGTAATTGAGTCGGGAGCTGGACGTTGTGTGTGAAATGGGGAGAGCACAACCACCCGCCACTGACTCGTGAGGCTGTGCATCCATTTCACCACAAGATGACCAACGACGTAAAAGAACGTGTTCTCACTTTGTCCGCCGTTAGTGTTGCGCCTGCTCAGATCCTGACATTGATACATTCGGAACCCTCGAGCGAGCACGTCATCGCACGCGATGTATACAACTTGAAAGGCAGCACAGAATCGAGCAGCTTGATGGCCGGACGCCAATGGAGGCTTTGCTCTCGTCCTTGATCAAACTGGATGTACCCAACACCCATTGTGTTGATGCTAGCGGGCGCCTAACACGACTCGCCTTCACAAGCACCAAGGCTATATAGCTTACTCGTCGCTTTGGAACGGTCCTGACCATGGACTGCACCTACAAAACGAACAGGTTCAAGATGCCCCTACTTCACATTATTAACTTTGCTTGCACTCGGGCGACCTTCACATTGGCCATTGTGTTTCTTAATGCCGAGATGATTGAGGACTATGAGTGGGCACTAAACACCTACAAAGGTTTTATGGGCAACTACCTGCCGCTCGCCATTGTCACCAATCGCGAGTTGGCACTGATGCGAGCGACCAAGATTGCTTTTCCCGTCGCCCACAAGATGCTATGCCGATGGCATATCTGCAAGAACGTGATGGCGAAGCACCGGACAGGCTTCACTGAGGAGGACTGGCAGACGTTCATGACATTGTTCTCAGGGGTGATGCGAGTGGGCACGGAGGACGAGCTGCAGGAGAAGTTGGTGCAAATTCAAACGGAGTGTGTCACAACCCTAGCTTTAGGCTCGCGACCAAGGCAAAAGGGGTTGCAAGGGTGCGGGCCAAGAGGAAGCCCGGGAGTCACATCATAGACTCCCGGGAGTGCAAGAAAGTGTGAGGGAGTGAACCCTCACACTCCCAAGTGAACTCCCATGTTGGGAGTTGGTGAGAGTTGGAGTCCCAAAAGGACTCTTGAAACTTCAGAGACCAATTTGAAGGGTCAAATCTCAATGGCTCGTAGCGCTCTTTATATCAATGAAAAGCTCTTGAAGCGTAGATGTCTAAAATGGGCTTGCATTGCTCATTTGGACATATGAAACGGAAGTTACGACCAAAAGAAGGACCGGGAGTCGAATTCCCGGGAGTCTGCCAGTTTTGACTCCCGAGCACGAAAAGTCAAGAATCGACCCGAAATACTTGGCTGCAGACAACGTGCGACATAGTGTTGGAAAGGTCTGGACGAGAGCTACAACTTTGCTTCGACTGCACTTCGATCCGAGGTCTGATCGCAAAGTTATGAAGCTTCAAAGTCCCGGGAGTCCCGCTGGGCGAGATTTCGGGACTCCCGCGCGGGAGTCCCGGGAGAGAAAAGCCATTTGGATGTGGGCCCCGTGGAGAGTCACAGAGTATACTATAAGGGGGAAGGTGGTGGCTTCCCCCAAGTCCGGGCCGTGGTGAGTCTTGTGTGTCCGTGTTGCCCGTGGCTGTCCTAGCACCAAAGGTGCTCTAACTTTGCACTAACCACTTGGTGTGGGTTGTGTGCAGGCCCGTGTGAGTGAATAAGCTTTTCAATTCTTCCTAGTCCCATCCCGGAGCTCCATCACACCCCTCTACCCCTCCCAGTGTTGAGAGCTAGGGAGCGCATCCCGACTCATCCCTCTTCCGCTGTCTTTCACTTGGACTCACATTTGAGTCCTTTAAGGAGTTGGGAGTGCGTCACGCTGTTACTATCGCCGCGCGTGCCACAAGCCGCCAGCCAATATCATCAACACGTAGGGAACCAAGCGCCTTTGAGACAATTGGCAGAACCCCGTGTCTTTGCAAGGAATGCAAAAGGCCTAGACACAACGTTCGTAATTGCCCAGTACTTAGGCCATTAATGGGGGGGAATCAGAAAGGCAGAGACGGAGGTGGTGAAAATTAAAGGGAGGAGACAAGATAAGGGGGGGGAGGGTGGGAGAAGTAAATCAGCAGGGTGAGAGGATCAGCCCCCTAAACATTTAATGAACTACATTATACAAACAATCAAAAGAAAAAATTCATTCCTTCCATTTGAGAAATCTAATATAAATTCTCATTAAATCAACATTTTCTAGCAAATTTATGTAATAGAAAAATAAGTTGTGTGAAGCCTTTGTATCTATCTTTTTACCCTTACATACTTCTTTCCTTTTTAGACCTATCGATTTGAACTTTTGCTTGAAATGTTGATATTTATAGGTATATGAAAAAAAGGTGATTAATCTAACAACATTAATCTTGGGGTAATTACACCATAAAATGTGTAGCTTTTTTCTATTATTCTATTCTCTCATTTTATTTTTCAAGATTAATAGTTAAATTGAGAATCCAAAATATTAAAAATCAAAAGTTGATAGTATGACTTTCTAGAGGTGGTGAACCATGTATTTTGAAGGTCCAAGCATGTTGCTAAAAGATTGTTGTAATAGTGCCACACATCATAAAATGAAATTTCAATTTTTAAAACCAAAATTGAATCATGTCAAGAATGAAATAAAACTAGTTTTAAAACATTTTGATCACTCATGTCCATTTTTTATGCAAGAAAACGATGTAGGATAATTGTGCCAAAATTTTAAAAACCAATCAATGTGGCTATTATGTTGGGTGGTTTTCAAATTTTTTTGGGTGAAAATCACAAGTGTTAATTTAAGAAATATAATTTGAGAATCATATTGGTTTTTTTGCGGAAAAAATCATTTTAGAAAACCGGCCAAGGTTTCAAGTTTTTAAATATATAAATCCATTTGATTCTCATGAAAATGGTAATCACAAATTTCAAAATCTTAGTTTTCAAAGGTTGCTCTTCACAACCAAATATCAAAAAAATAAAATAAAATTTTAAAATCAAAATTTCATTTTTCAAGAAAAGACGTGAATGGTTACAAATTTTGTAATAAAATTCAAAGATGAAACAAAAACAAAAGTATGAAGAAAAATAAGTTTTTATGAGTTATAAAATGTGCTTTTCTTTTTTTTTAATTTCTCTTACTTTTAGAACTTATAACTTTTTCATCTCTTGTTCATTTTAAGCAATCTAAAGTGTTATGGGAGCATTAACTTAAAATCTACAATTCACTTTGGATCACCAAAGGCAATGAAACAACATCCAAAAAATGTTTAGCTATTTGGTTATCAAGTTCCAAATGTTCAAAAATCTTCCTTTTCAACTTTTTGACCCCCCTAGTTTTTGGGGGATCATAATTTTCTCATTTTTAATTCATTTTTGACGATTTTTAGTACCTAGGGTGCAACAAAACAAGGGTTTTAATTTACTTTGGACACCGTAAATAAAGCATCCCTCCCCTTGAATTTGGCCTAAGTGTACATACAAATTATTAAAAAAAAAAAAACTTATGCCCACCCCTTCAATTTCAAAATAAAAGAATCATTTAATTATATTTTTTATTATGTGAAAAGGCTAAGAACTAGAATTGAGTAGGGGTCCCAGTACCTTACATGGGTATCATTGTTTTTAACATAAAGAAATGGCCAAATTTTCATAATACCTAGTTTTCAACTCAATGAAAATCAAGGTGTTGGTGGGATTTAGGGTGAGAATTAGCTTGAAAATTAGGATGATTTTCACTTTATTTTTGGAAATTACACAACATGGGTTTTTTCCTTTTATGAAAAACCTTCAGTTTTAGTTTCTTAATTAGAAATTTTTAAATTTAGGTTTTGGCTTCACACATCAATGGAACCAAGAATTGATTCAAGGTTTAATTTTTCAAAAACACTATGGTTGTAGTTTTGAAAATCAATCCCAATTCAAATATTTTAATTATTAGTAACTTGGACCAAAACCTATGTTTAATTATTGGTTACTCCCCAATTTTTGTCATTTTTATTTTTCAAAAAAAGTATCCAAATTCCAAATAAGGTCTTTAAAAATAAGAATCCAATTTCAATTTCAATTTCAATTTCAATTCTAATTTTCAAATTCAAGCTTTGTTCAAATCTCATTCATATTAACCATAATTAGAACTAACAATCTTTACCCAACATGAGTAATTATCTTCCATTGGGATATGGGTGGTCATGACACCTTATTGAATAAGTAAAATAAATATGGGTTTGTTTACAAATGAAGGTATTCCATCTTTATTTGGACTTGCACACGAAAATGTATATGCCCAACATTGTGTAAGTCTATTTCCAAAATACATTCATGAATGTTATGTAAGTGTAAATGATTTACATTTACATATTTTACAATGTGTAAATCTACCATTTATAGTAATATGCATAATACTACATGATAATTTATCCCATATGCTTTGTTCACAATTCTACCTTACATGACTAGACCAATGGGAAATGCTACAAAAGCTATTATGTTGGGAGTGTCCATAGTATGAAGGTCTTTTTGTGATAGGTTAATAAAAATGACCCCTCATCCAAAAAAGTCACTTTGGTTGCACCATTACAACTAATAGAATTAAATACCCATAATTATGCAATGTTAAACTTAAGTGATGAATGAAAACTTTGTAGCTCATAATATTTTGGTTATGTGTATATGGAGTAAATGTAACACCTACACATGTATTTTTTATTTCAATGACCTTGGCAAGTGCAATATTTTCATTATGTTACAAGCCCTATTCATTTGTGAAAGAATGAATGACCAAACAATGAACACAATACCCTTTACATATTCATATTGCATTTTAAAGTTTTTTTCTCTTTCTTTTTAGGATTCAAAATAATGACTATTGGAATGGAATCAATTCAACAAAAAAAAGGAAAAAGGGCAAATGGTAGGCATGAAGAAAGGAGGTATGTATGAAAGAAAGAGTGAAAGTGGAGCAAGATCAACCAAAAAGAAGAACAAAAAAGGGGCAAATGGAAATGAGGCAAAGAGTAGGCACGAAAAAATAAAGGAGCAAAAAAGAAAAAAAATTATGTATAGAGTATGGAGAATGATATATTGTAGATCCCTTTCATTGTGGTGTTGGAAGCTCTCCCATGTTGCTCCCCTTTATCTAAGTTGTTTGCGAGTGTAGTTGGTGGAATTGTCAACATCTAGTAACTTTTTGTGTTGTTGGCATCTCCAATAATGACCAAGTCAACTTCTTATTTTATACCATTTTTGTCATTTTGTACTCCCTTTTCTTGTGGTTGTATTGTAATTCCCTTCATTGTGATAGTGTTTAATAAAGTTGAAGGTGAATTCCCCATGTTGTTTCTCTTCATTCACATTATTGCATGTGTAGGTGGTAGTGTTGTGATCATCTTGCAATTCCTAGCATTGTTGCAACCTTCCTTAGAACCCTATTTCAAGTGAGCCCAACTCATGATGGCAAGTGGGCAAAGGTATTTGGAGTTGAAGGTTTTAAGTTCATTGCCAATTGAAGAAAAGAACTTCAATTTCCTAAATGAAAAAGTTATGCTTGTTTCTTTGCTATTAAATGATCCTACATTAAATTACATCCATGTTTTTTCATCAACACATGTTAACATAAACATTGAAAACTTTGTCATTCAAAAATCATGATTCACAAAAACTTTATTGACTTTGCATAAAGAAGCCAAGTTTTGGGTTTAAGGTTTATACTGTGTAAAATCATATAAATGAGAGTGAATTTTTTATGTTTTACATTTACATTTATCTCGTTTTACACAAGATAAAATAACCTTACATAATTTTACACTTACACTTTTGACATTATACACTTACATGGAGTGAATGAAATATATATATTTTTGATATACACAAGTATATTTACCCAACTAATACACTATGCCAAAATCCTAGTTTTATGATTACATCCATAACTACATTTACAAGCATATGTGCCACTCTTGACTACATGACTATGTAGTCAATATAGACTCATTGTTTTTGCCATCTAGTCATGAACATAGATGTAGTCATAAGTGTTAGTCCATGTGATCTCAATGACTATGGTCAAATTTGACACATGACTAAACACATGAGTAAACATTTTACTATAGACATGACTACAACATGACAAACATATGGTCTTATAAACACGACACATGGTTTCTAATCAAACTAGCCTAACCTAGCCTAGTCTAAGTAAGTAGGTAAGTTTAATTAGCTAAATAAGATCCTATTTATTTTGTTGGGGACAAGCCTAGTCTTTGATTGGTTCATCCCAAGTGACACTTGCACTTTGAATACTTTTAATGCATACAATGTGTAATATATTCTTTCACATAATTAATTAATGTACAAAATTGAAGTCGTAGACAAAGGATATGGAATAAACTATAATGTATATGTTCAAAAGAAACATTACAACATTATCGCACATTCTTTACCCATACAGAAGTAACCTACTTACTTCCTCATACTACTTAGCTTATTTATTATTACCTATCATCTCTCTATCTACCATAGGTTATGTAGGTAGGCAAGGTCAATAGGTAGCTTAAGCTAAACTTGGTAGGTTATAAGGTATGTCAGGTAGATAGGTCCCCATAGGTAGGTATGTAAGTAGCCTAGGTTACCTATCTAACCTAGCTAGGTAGCTTGCTTAATCTAGTTACATAGGATACCTACTTAACTTAGTGTAACCTAACCTACTTGCAAGGCTTAAGCCTATACTTAACTAGCCTATGCCTATTAATTTGATAGCCTTTTATCTTGTCTAACTAGCTTATATACATACCTACCTATTACATACTAACCTAACCTACCTACATACCCACCTACATACCTAAATTAAATTATAATGTAAATAATCAATAATACATATGTAGTCCTAGTCATGACTATAGTCATTGATTGTAGAATTTAAAGTCATGTAATATAAACATGACTAAAAATGGTCGACCCACAAAAGCATGCCCTCCAGGACTACATAATTAAAAATAAAACTTAGTCACAAGATGTCCTAATCAAGAATGCTAGGTTTTGGCGTAGTGATATATCGAAAACAATATACACATGCACAATCCTTGTGTGATACCATGAGCAATGATTTGAGGAACACACTAAGAGCATCATCGGGAACTTTGGATTTTGGTAAAAACATTTCACAACACCATCACCATGTGGGCAATCATGTTTTCATCTCTGACCTGGGCTAATTCCAGGAAAGAAAGGATTCTGAAAACTGCAGAGTTGGAAAGACATTCTTGCCAGTAAAACAGTGCACACAGTTTGAAGAAATGCATGCAGAAAGTTTGGGGACATTCCTTATGTTTGTGTCTTTGTTTCATGTCCAAAAGAAAAAGGGAAAACATTTGACCACTAGAATCCAAGTTTGGCAAGAACCCATTTCATTTGCTACTAAGTACAACGTTTAGTTATGTTTTTACATATGCTGTGAACAATGAAAAAACTGGTGAATTTTTTTCATTTTGGACAAATGTTTCTAGAACTTTATAATCCTTTACCTCGGTCCATGCTATCAATCCTCAAGACTTATGCATCTTTATACCAAGAGAAACACCATCTCCGACACAGAGTCATTGATTAGAATGGTGGTTGTGATGGGCAAGGTTATGGACTAAAATGTAACGGAATCTAAATCTGTGAGGCAACCATCGAAGGCAATTTGCTGGGCTTTTGTGTCGATTCAGTTTGAGGAACTGCTGAATTTGTGCCTCAAGCTTTCCACATACATTTTGGCACACCCATTCCAACAAACTTGTTGACGAGGTTATCCCAACTGCCCCTGAATACCATTCCAAGACTTTGGGTAATAACACCTGTGTCATTCAAAAAACTTCCATGAACTTCTTCTAAGTCACAGATCTAACTTAATTTTCCAAAAGGCATGAAGGAAAATCTGGGCAGGGCTTATACTAAGTTTATCAACCATATGAGGACTGATGCATTGTGCACAATTGCTGTGCAAGTACCTGATTTGAGATTGGAAGATGAACAAAAACTTGGAAGACACAAAAAGCTATATAAGAACAGTTCCCCCTTCTCCCACCCCCTGTTTACCTTGCTGCTGCCATGGATCCCAACACTGGCTTGCAAGAACTCACGCTTAGCAACCTCAAGTTCGAACCGCACATTCTTTGCTGTGTACACACGGACCTGAAATAACAATGTTTGCTCTTTGAGTTTAGTTGAAGAAAATGGCTTTGAGTCTCAGATTGTCCAAAAAAGCTCACAATTATGAGGTGCTGTCCCATTGAAGAAACTTCTGAAGTTTGAGAAAGACTTGTATTGACAATCATATTGTGTTCCAAAATATCCTCTTATGACTATCATGAAAAATGTACCATATAAGTGATCTAAATATGCTCTGGTATGTATATGTACAACAGAGATTGGCTATGATGATTCAAGGGACATTACAGCAGGATCAGAGCGTCCACCACAACAAAGTGCAAAGCAAACAGCAGGCTCAGGTATCTGTAAAGCATAAGCCTGTCGCTCATCACCCACTTTGAACATTGTACCTGGATTCAAAAATGCTTGCAGCCACTTCAAGAACCCACAACATGATCAAACAAACTCAGTAAAGACAATCAATAAAGTTGTCACAGATGGAGCTCTGTGAGCAAGCTTGACTCTACACTCTGCTAAGCCACTAGGGGTAGTTATCCATGCTTCTTAGTTCACTCACTTTCTAACATCAGTTAGCCTTGCTGTTAGGCAGGCAGCCAGATTACCAATGACACTAGCAGATCAGTTCAGTAGCTAGACTAAGCTGGCATAACATCATCAAGTGACAGAAGAATATGTACATTGTGCTCCATACATCATACATAACCAGAATATATCTGTGAACATGTTTCCATAGAATTGTAGGACTTTTTTTCCAGTTGAAGCAAATAGTTGCAGAGCATTTGAGAAGAGGCTTTTTTTTACCTGACAACCAAGAATTGAATGTGCAATTGTTTGAGCATTGATAGAGTAAGGTCCCACTTTATACGCTGCCTACATTACATTCTTAAACAATCATTTCTCTTCAGTGAGATCATAAGATTCAATAGAATACCTCATGGAGCAAAAATCAAAATCTGGTGAAGCAAATTCCCATCTACAAAGGTGGGCAAACAGGGATGTATCTTTTTTTTTTGCTAATGGTGAACTTGTTGAAAGTGGGTACCTTTTGTAGCAAACTTAAGCGCTTCAATGGGTTCTGGGGAATGCCATAAGCCAAATATGCCTGTTTGCCCATATCATATGCAAAGCATTTAGATGGTGCTCAGGATCCCATAACTCCTCAGTAGACCATGAATTGACTCAAAAGGTTAGTGCTTCAGGCTGCTTGGATCTTTCGAGCCACATACAAAGAGCTCAAGAAGTCAATTGTAGGTTCAGAGAGGGTTGATTACATGCATCGTGAGGGCATTATAGATGTTGATCCAGAATGCAAGTTTCTGTTCATGTGTCATTTGCCTCGGGTCCACTTTCTCCAATTCCTCCACCATCAATCTAGTGCACACAACCAGGTTCACTGTCTCATTCACTACCAAAAGCTCTGGTCATCGGTGACAGCCAGTATAGTTCAGTGAAGCAAAACCAGCTATGAGTAGCAACACTGCAGATTATATGCAAGGATGAAGAAAAAAGCTTTTAGTTATGCTGCATGGGTTTCCTTATTTGATCCCTTATGGTGATTCAAATCATTATTCTAAAGTCACTCTCAAGGATGGCTTAATACTGTCTGATGTGAAAGTTATTGGTGGTCACAGCCGACATATTGCTTTAGGGTCTCCAAATAGGTCCCCTTGCCTTCTGGTTCTAAACATCACTGACTAATAAGATTTGCATCCTTCTGTGGATTCGGTACTTCAATGTCTTCTTAAATGCTGTGGCCAGCCTGGCTTGCATCACATGGTTAGTAATTGTGGAGTCCTGCTGATGTCCTATTCATTGACTTGATGAATCTAATGGGCCCAAACATCACCTGAGATTGTGGAGATTCCTTGCAGCAGATGTGACACGGTCCTTGTCTACACAAATCCAGAGCACTTCCACCATTGAACAATATGGGCCAACATCCTCTCCTCCCACATCCTTTACAGAATATGGGTCAGGAATTATGCATCTGTCTATCTCACAAGATGTGTTATCAGTCTGCCACCCAGGGCTCCAACTATCATTCAAATTGGAGAACTCATGTGAAGACTCATGTGTTGTTGTGGAAGAAAACGATGATGAGGATGACAAAGGGGAAAACTTGGGTAGAGGTGGATTGGCAAGATCGCAGTAAATTGCTGCCATGCACCAAACAAGCTCCTCAGCAAGCTGGTTGGGTGTTTTTGATGAAGGCTCTCCAACAACCTCAGAAGTTTTCTTTGGTGTCTGAAGCTTGGTACCAACTTTCACAGGGTGTGAGCTGCTTGATGGTTTTGGGTTCTTGACTCGAATGACTGGGCTTGTTTGACTTTGCAATACTTGCTGCAAACAAAGTTCCACGAATCAATCAATCAACCATGGAGCAGGTCAAAACTGACTGGAGAGATTTAACAGAAAGAGAAATAGAATTGGCACAATGATAACAACCATGAAAGTTGGTAATCCTCATCCCTCCATTTCTATCAGACGTGGTTTGATAGAATGGAAGAGATTATTTTGACACCTGCAGTCGGGAGCATCCAACATGCATCTCCAAGGATTAGTCAGGAAAAATGGAGGGTTCTAGGATCAAAGATTGGAAGAATGATCAGTGCTTACAGGTGATGCACTGGAGCCTTGAGGTTCTTGCCCAGCTTCACGTTTTACACAGATAGCAGAGTGTGGTCTTTTGAATCCTTGCATAACAACAGATCCATGGTGTCCATGCCTTGGTAAGGAAGGAGGGAGCTGTGTTTGTCTAAGCTGTTCAGCTCTTAACCTTGATACATGGTTTGATGATTGTGGATTCACAATGCCAGGCTTTTGAGCTTCTGAACTGCAGAGATCAGTTCCATATTGGCAGGTGAACAATCTTTGGTCAAAAAGTTTACGGTAAAGTGAGAGCACATGCTGCTCCAGATGTGAAACTTCCTTTTGAAGTGAGACGATCTGTGTGATGAGCTCCTGGGCCTGCCACAACATCCCAACAGACAAATAACAATCACAACAAGTCTATTTCCAGCCCCCAAAACTCTGCATAGCTATGATTAGGTTATTTTACTACCTGTACAAATAGCACCTGCATCGCAGCAGCAACACAAGATGAGGACATTTTGGTCATATCCATGCATGGGGCTTACTTGGGGTGCAAGATCCACAGAGACAGGTTGAGGCGTGCATGGATCAGAAGCTTCTTCAAGTGCTTGCTCAAGACCCATTCTGAGTGTTTTCTCATTGTGCAACCTGGTTTGTAGCTGTACCACCTATAATGACCCAAAATGAAAACAATTAGAGACCATTAGATCTATTCCATTTTCAGGCTTGGAAAATCTAAGATGCAATTGAAACACAATGTAACAGAAAACCGGGAATTTTTTTAGCATAACCCTTGAATGATTCTAAACCAGGTATCTTTACATAGACCTTACATCTTTCTCAAGTATAGCTCGCCGGCCAATGGGAACCTGCTTCTTCTTGTCCTCCAAGCTGCCCTTGCTCTTCACCTTCCATCTCCAGGGCTGAAAACTCTGCATAGACATAAAATAAAGTCCCATAAGCAAAATCCAGTAGCTCCAAAAGACCGTTGACAATATATACATCTTGCCAGAAAATTGGTCCATCTTCCCCAACCCATATTCCACAACTGTTCATTGGCATGAATACAACTTTCTTCAAGAAGCTGAGAAGGGTTAGGAGACAGGGAGAGAGACAAGGGTTTTCAAGAGCTGAAGCTTTCTAAGAGTGCCAGAATAAGTGGTTTCACCTCTTTCAGAGTTTGCTTTAGAGAAGCTCGAGGTGAAGTTGGTGCAGATGCTCTATCAGAAGGAACTCTGCAAAACCTTAAAAATATGCAAGGAAATCTGATTTAACAGAGGTCTGCAGAAATGTTCCCCAACAACTAGTGCTTCTTCTTGAACCATTCATCTTGGATTCAAAGATACAGATCTCTGGAGAGCTTCTGATTTAAGACCTGAGAGATGATGATCCACAAGGTCCATGATCAAGATCTTTGCTGTCCACTGCCAGTGGCAAACCTGCCTCAGCTGTTGCACGTAAATAAAACTCAAATGACAAATCCTCAGGAAGATGGACCGCTGTCCACATCTTCTTGCTTCCACCTACTGCCTTCATCACTGTCATTGCAAACATGTACCTGCAAAATTCAACATGGCCCCAACGAGAGCCATCAATAAATTTATGACATCAAATCCAAAATCAAAGCTCAAGTTTCAAAAACACCACATCTCGAGGTCTAGTACATTCTCTTTCTAGAGACAAAAATTGAGACATTTTCCCTGGCATTGACTAACATACCAGTCTTCAATACCCCAGCTACCCTGCCTGGGTCAATATCATGCAGGCACATCTTGGGCCATTGTCAGGTGCTCAGAAGACTCAAGAAATACTCCTAATTGTCTGTTCAATGCTAATCCTTCAAGAGCCCAATGTGTACAGTTTGCAGACAGAAGGATTTCACCATATGTGCAGGAAACTGGTGAAAAAGACCCAAGACCATAAGCTAGAGTACATTTTCAGAGTTCATCCCTAGACTGACGGAAGAGCACCATTCTGGTTCTGAAAAAGATTTCATAAGGGTTTTTTCAAAGAGAGTCTGAGGAACTCAAGCTATGAAAATATAAACAGTCTCAAAGCATTTTGGGGCTTTCAAAAATGCCTGGACTCGGACTACTTAATTTGCACACTTGAGACCGTTTTCTGCTGTACCATTGTTGTAAGCTTCTGCTTTCCTGCATACTTACTACACCCATGTGCAATGCACATGATGAATGAAAAATTATCAGCCTCTCTTGTCTTTCTCTTGTTTCTTCTTTGGAAAAAGAGATCAGAAGAGATTGAGTTTCTAGGAGCACAATTCTGATCACCAAATTCGTCAAACGCTCAAATCTTCTTCCGGAGATAATAAGCTCGAAAACTCAAGCATATGGATTGGATGCAAAACAACCCAATTATTCTATCCCTGTTCAATAAGCCGATCATGATAATAACTCTTCAGCATTCTGCCGAGATTTGTGAGAAACTGTTTGATGAGAACTCTCAGCCAGCCGCTGCCATCACAAGATGATCATACTCGTAAAAGAGGTGGTCTACATACCATGGCACTTTGTTCAAAGCTGCTGGCACCCATGCAGCAGATTACACATAGCTGCTACTGCGGATTACACACGCTTTGTGATCGATCTGCACAACACCACGATATACTGACAAGTTTTACAAGCTGAATATCTTGTCACTGGCAGTGAGAGATTTGGACAGCATTCATGAGCTGCACGACAAGAAGAAGAAGAAGAAGAAGTTATCAAACGAAACTCAAAGAATTTAAGCTGAGACTCACTGACTTTGCGTGATTCAAATCAAAACAAAAGTTGCAGGGCTCAGAGGAAGATCTAAAGGAGAGAAGCAGCAATTGCTCTACACCACAAAATGGGGGACAGATCTATAAATGAAGAGCTTGCAGACTACCCAGTGGGATGAAATGAAATGAAATTTAGAATAGAGAGGAGGAGCTTTCTACAAATAGAATGAAATCATTGGAGCTTTCTTGACCAAAGACAGAAGACTCTGAAAAACCATCCACAAGTGGAAGAGGAATGGCTTCAACTGGTTTCACAAATTTAGACTGTAAAAAGCTTCTGGACCTATCAAGCAAGCTTAACAAAAATCCTTCAAGTTATTATTATTATTATTGTAACTCTAGAACTAATCTTAAGTTTCAACACAAGCCAAAATATCATCTTTCCAAAAAATCCTCTTATAAAATATTGACCTATTATTATTATTATTATTACCTACCTACCTACCTAGGGGCCTGTAAAAAAAATCCCTTAAAGCTACTATATACTCTATAATGAATCTAAACACAACAATATCCTTAAGGGCCTTGGGGTAGTAGGCAAGGCCAACAAAGGAAAAAAGCACATGTCAGGAAAATGGAGCAATGAGCACTCTTGATATTACTGAACTCTTCCAACATTTGTGTCTGAACAGAATTGTTATTATATCTCTCCTTCCTTCCATTATTATTATTATTATTATCATTATTATGTACTCTAGACCAGTGTTGGGCAGGTATTTGATTTTTGTTTTTTAATTACTGGCTGTTCCAGGTACTTGAAAAAAAATCAGAAGCAAAGAATTGTCAGTTTGGGTTATTTTGAAAACATTCAGAATTTATCCATTAGTCGCCCATTGTATCTGGTGTACAAAGAGAAGTTGTAAAGCTCCTCATGGTGCATCCATGGTCATTTGAATGATTGATTTTATTTTTTTAAAGTCAAGAATTGAGAAAGATATGGACATTCAAAGTTTGAGGGGTCAAAAATACCCAAAACAAATCTCTAAATTACACTTGAAAATGAATAAATAATTTTTTTGCCCGCTTATGATCAAACAATCACATGTTTGCCAACAGATATTACCTATCCCACCACCAACACCTAGATGGATGATTTGTAAAATCAAATAGAATTGTGTGCTAGATGCCTATCTTTGTGTTCAACAAGGGCAACCAAATCAACGAACACTGGCATTTGAGGGTTTAAAGAAACCTAATTTTTTAAATGTGCAATGGGTCTATGGACACCATGGGTGCAATGGTTTTGTTCAAATGGAACACCATTTTGTTCCCATATTAGTGGAGTTTCTTCTAATAACATTTTTTTTTTGTTGTCATTTCGACCCCAACAATCGAATCATTCAATTGAGGGAAGATTATAACTCGATTAATTTCGAAGATTTTCACTAGATCATCTTCCTTTCAATTTGGCCCTACAATACCCAATTTTTTTGGGCATATTTTTTCTTTCACAAGGGTGTGATCATGTTGCAAAAGCTTTAGGTTTGAATCAAAAAGCTTGTGATTATTGTTTTCGTGAAGGTGCAAGCCTATTGGCCCTCTTCCTCTTTACATTGCTCTTCATCTTCTCAAGGTGCAAAAAGTTTTTTTTTTTCCATTGGTCTTATTGTCCTCAAGTTGCAAGTGTCCTCTTTTTAACGGTGGCCCTATGTTTTCAAGCTGTTACCATCTTTTTCTTTGCATTGGTCTTTTTGTTCTAAAGTTGTTACCATCCTCCTCTTCACAATGGTCTTCTTATTCTCAAGCTACTACCATCCTCCTTTTCACAATGGTTTTCATGTATTGAAGTTGCAATCTACCTCTTCTTTTTGTTGGTCTTCGTGTTTTCAAATTGGACCCATCCTCCTTTTCACAATGGTTTTCATGTATTCAAGTTGCAATTTGTCTCTTCTTTGTGTTGGTCTTTGTGTTCTCAAGTTAAACCCATCCTCCCCTTCACAATGGTCTTCATGTACTTGAAGTTGCAATTTGTCTCTTCTTTGTGTTGGTCTTCGTGTTTTCAAGTTGGACCCATCCTCCTCTTCACAATGGTCTTCATATACTCAAGTTGCAATTTGCCTTTTCTTTGTGTTGGTCTTCATGTTCTCAAACTGGACCCATCTTCATCTTCACATTGGTTTTATTGTTTTCAAATTATTGTCATCTTCATTTTCATATTGGTCTTCTTATTCTCAAGTTATTGCCCACTTCCTCTTCCCATTGGTCTTTGTGTTCTCAAGCTACAACCATCCTCATTTTCACAATCGTCTTGTTGTTGGTCATGCTACTAGCCATCCTCCTCTTATGGTCGTCTTGTTGTTGGTCTTGCCATTAGTCATCCTCCTATCCATAGTCATCTTGTTGTTGGTCCTATTGCCAACCATTCTCCTTTCTGCAATCACTTTGTTATTAGTCATGTTACTAGGCTCCCCCCCTCTCTCATCTTAGTTACTTAATATAATGATGCAAACTTGTTACAATGTGCCTTCATGCAAAAATTCTAGCCCTTGGTTGACTCCTAACCTTTCGTTGAACTTTTGTTGTTATTTCATGAGTAAGGTGAACATGAATGTGAGTAGTACACATGAATAAATTAGAATATTTAAAGTATCTTCCAAACCTATCCAAAGAATTTTTTTGACATGGAGAAAATATTTTTGACATATCCAAATATTCCACCACTCATGACAAATATGTGAATATTCTTTGATAGATCTTAATATTCCATCACATCATAACATAATTTTTACACATGGAATGTAGACCCTCATGATATAACCAAAAAGTTGGCACTAAAAATTCATACAAGATTAATAGAAACCATGAACTTTCTAGTTGAAATTACAATTACATTAGAGTATTTTCCACTTCAATGCTTGAAAGGAATTGTGATGAATAAGCTAGCTACTTTCTACTTAATCCTTAATAACAAATAGATGTGACACATGTCATCATGTGCAAGAAACTATTATAATGAAAAAGGTACTTCAATTCATGGAGGAAATCTAATTGGATTTAATATGATAGAGTCTATCAAAATCCTTGCTAATCAAAACTCTTATTACCCACATTAAATTGTTTGAAAAGCATGTAAATTGATGACAAGATTTGTAACAATTTTCACAAAGAAAAATTTAAGCCAATTATGACTTGTGAGCACATTCTTCAAGTATAATTCAAACAATATGAATGTTCCCATGAATACATCAGAATTCATTTGATCCATGTTTGCACTTGCATTTTTTATTTGTTTTGGTGTTTTTCAACTGGGATTACAAAGCAAGGTAAATTGATGTATGAATTGAGAATTAGTCCTTCATAAGTTTATTACATAGATAGGATAGATTGTAAGGATGAAAATGCATTAAAAAAATGGGAGTTGTTTTTCAAATTACCACAATTTTTTGAACAAATAGATTTGAATAAAGTGAAAGCAATCATGGAAGAAAATCTACCTAGAATTAGAAGATTTGAAACAGTGAACAAAAAATGTTGTGAAGCAACTTCAAGTGGACCTTGAAAAAGAAAAACATCCTCACAACAACATTGGCAAGACATAAAGATTGACTAAAGCAAGTGAACAATAGAGGCACACAAACAAATTTTGGAATTTGTGCAAATGGAGATAATGGTATTTGTTGCATAAAAGACACATCCTTGGAAATAGGTGCACTTTTTGAAGTGGATATAGTAAAATACAAAAAGACAACAAGAATGATTTGAAAGCACTATTTAAAAGTTGGAAGTGATATAAAACAATGTATGTTCTAGAGGAATGGTACTTGGTGGAGAAATCTTTGAATGACACTTATGTTGATTGATAATACAATTGTAATATGAAAAAAGGCTTGGTGGCTTGTGTGCAAATGTCAATGACAAATGGAAACACTTGAAGCTATTTGACCATACACATATATATGTATCCTACCATGAGCAAAATTGTGTACATAAATGTTTAAAATCATATAAATCCTTCTCAATATATGCTTGAATATGTCATGTACATCTCCTAGTTTAAAAACAAAATGTCATCTCTTGAAGAAAATTTTGTAATTGAAGAATTTTTTTGTTAAAACAAAGTTGGCATAATTAGCAAAATGTAGATAGAATAAGCAAAAAAACCACAAAAGGAGTTACACTTGTGCCTAACAATGGAGTATGCGGATATTCTATCACAATGATCAAGAAAACCATTGACCAAAATAATTTTTGAAATCATCTAAAAGAAATAAAAGATGTTATATACATTTGGAAAAATGCCAGCCAAACAACAATACAACTTGTTAACTTAATTTCCCAATTAAATGTTTACCATGGAAACTATGATGTTGAATGTGATAATTTTTAGAATTTAATGATATATTGCTCAAAATAACTAATGATATCAATATGAGGATATGCATATGATTAAGGCTCTATATGAGGTTTTTGTATATGTGTATAAATGCATTTCAAATGAAATTAAACCTCTATAAAATTTTATATTTCAATATGAACATATGTTTAACATTGACAAGAATAAGTTCAATGTGTATATTTACATGTATGTGTACACATATGTATAGCCCCATGGGTATACAAAAGTTCAACATGCAATTCCATGTAAATGAACTATATTTTGTTGTGGATGGCATACATATATAATATGTTTCTTTTATATATTTTGAGAATTTAGTTATTACATGTTTTTTTCACTATACATACATCTAACTAAAATTCATGTATGAAATCTAAAAGTTGAATAGTTCTATTGATTCAAAGAAGGGAATGGTTGATATTGAATAGTTTTTAGGCATAAAAATATAGTGATATTCACATACACACAAGAAGAAGATCAGGTGCATAGAATGAAATGGATTGAATGTGAAAAGGACAAACAATCTTTTTATTAGAAGTGTCCACCCATCCATTGGATCACACAATTGATGAAATAACCTTGTGATTCACCCCCAAGCTCCTAAAAGTCCTACCAAAACATAAAATAAGTTCATTTAGTTGTTGCATCATCATCTATATAACATAGTACATTAGGGTCATAAGTAGGTGCAACACCAAAACACCCATGTGAAGGGGTATCAACCATTAACTGAGCTTGATTTTCCGGATAAGAAGGCAAATAAGGTTGGGAAAAATACTCTAGAAGGAATCCTTACATGCAAAGAAAGGAATTTGTAATGAAAGATAATAGATAAATGGAAAAGTGCTAACCCTTTTGCCCTCGTCTTCATTTTTTAAGAGAGGGAGTTGGTTGACGACATGCCATTTTGATTTAATTTGGAAGTGATACTCTTTGAAGTATGATTAGATCTCTTTCAAAACATGTAAGTCATCTACATGAAAGAGGAGTATGGATCCGTTATGGTGGAAAAACTTATCAACAAAAAAAAACAATTGACTCCACATAATTCTCCATTTGTTTATTCCAAAGTGGAATGGCAAAATCAAAATAAAAAATCAAGGGCATAGGAAGCCCAAATGGTATATCTCCAATCACAAGGTCAATAGTGTTGGTATCTAAAACCTATAAGGAAGACAACCTTATGAAAAGACATCAATGGTGAATCTTGAACCAAAAAAAGAATGAAAGTTAAAGCACATATACCCATTGGATGAATGATATGATCTCCTTGAATGTTGGAAAATCTTGGACTAGAGGAATCCCCAACTAAGAAATATTGAATATTTTTTCCAACATGTTGGGAGATCTCTTGCATGCAATGACATCCATATGATTGCGACCATGGAATTGAACAATACTTTGTGATGCCCTCTTGATAGAACGAACATTCCTAGTACTCATTCCATGTGATATAATACATTCACATCAAACATGTTTTCAACTTGAATGTGTGATTAGAAGATGTCTTTTTGCGGATTGTTTTTTATGGATGCATGTTCAATATCATCATCTACCCCATGTTTCACAACTTTATCTTTGGAGTTTCATCAATCTAACAATTTCCCTTTCTTCTTCGTATTTTTTTTGGTCATTTTAGTGATAGTGATGCATTCTTTGAAATTAGAATCGAATTTCTCACGTAATGGAAGTTCTAATGTTCGTGTCTTACTTTCAACAATTGAAGTACCATTTACAATCTTAAAGGTGAAGAATGCCCCAATTTCACAAAGATTCATTTCTATATGTCATGCTTTCAAACTTGGGATCCTCAGATCTTCAAACGTGATGGCAACTCCTCAATAACATGTGCTAGCAAAATCACATAGCAAAAATTCTTGCACAAAAAAAAAAAAAGAATGAATGCAAAGGGAAATAGAGCATGGATTGAAAATCCTTCAAATATATAATTTTTTCAACACATAATAACAAAAAGATACAAGAAAAACAAAATTACAACCTCTTGGGAAAAAAAACACACCACCATAAAAAACATTGCAGCAATATACATTCTTCCAATCACCCCATAATAAGAAAACTAGTCCAATCATTTTTCTCTCATTCAAACTCATTTGATTATACGAAAAACTATGATTTTAGGTTAATGTGTTACTCTCACTTTCTCACATATCCTCTCCTTCCTTCACTTTTTTTTTTCCTTCTTCTTTTTCCTACTTCTTCTCTTCGTAGCTTTCTACGTTTCCTTCTCTCCCACTCTTTTCTCTCTCACAAATGTTCCTTTTTATCTTTACACATTTATTTTATAACTTTTTCCCTCTATCTTTAAATTGACCAATATCCAATTTTTGTCATCCTCCCACTTTTCCCTACTCTTTATGTTTCTCCCACTTTCTCACATATCCTTTCCTTCCCTCACTATTCTTTCTTCCTCTCTATGTTTATGTGTATTTGTGTTTATCAACTTTCTTTTTATATTTATGTGTTTCACCCCACTTCCAATGTTTTTTTTTAATATTCCACCAATGTGATGAATGTTCCTCAATCCTAAATGGGTGGATTTGAACTAACAAAATGTCAACACATCATTCCTGTTTGGCACCTTGATGCCAAATATTTTTTTATTTTTCAACATCCAATAAAAAGGTAAATTCGACACCTCATAATATTTGACACATAAATAAAATTCAACGCCTAAAGAAAAATTGATTCCTTGATGCCAAATAATTATGTTATTTTTCAAAATCCACTAAGAAAGCAAATTCAACGCCTCATAAATTTTGACAATTCAATAAAATTCAACAAAAAAAAAGTAAAAAAAGTGGACAGTTTGATGTCAAATAATTATCTTATTTTTCAAAATCCATTAAGAAAGGAAATTTGACACCTAGATCTAATTAGGCACCTTAATGTCAATTTTATTTTTTTTCAAAATACACTAATAAAGTAAATTTGGCATTTCATAAAATCCAAGGATGTCAAAATTTTCCCCAAAATTTGACATTTTAGGAAGATCAATTCTAAGGTACTCAAATTTGTATTTAAAAATAATCTCATTAATTCCAAAAATCTACCCACATTGGGAAAGAATATTCTTAAAAATTCCATGAAGGAATTTTAAATTGACTATGTTGGTGGGGAATTTATTTATCCAAAAACATTCACCTAAAACAAAATGTTCCATTAGGGTTACTTGTTATTACGCATTATAAATAAAAGCCTATAAAACTATAAATATTACAATTCTTTTGCACTTCTTCAAAAAAGTTATATTTTTTCCTTAATCATTCATTGAAGATTTTTTGCTTAGTTTTAGGTTTATGAATTTCTTGACAAAGAATGCAAAAAGGCTATGTGAAAATATGCCAAATACCTTTCATAATTTCTCTAAATAATTTTCATATATGATGTTATTCATATACTATTCATCTAGTCAATATAGTGTGGTAGCTTATTGCAATTTGTTCAATCAATCTCTAATCAACAATAATAACAATAGAAATTAAAAGATTATATGGTTGTTTCATTTTTTTCTTACATTTTTGTTTGACTTCCCTTGTCATTCACTTTGTGCTTATCTCTTGTGAAACATCAAATGCTTATCTTGCCTTCCCTAAAAAACCTTGTTTAGTTAAATTATCACCATCGATAACTTTCACAAGGCTATTAGTAGGCTTTCTTCACAACTTTTTTTAAATAGATCTTTTGGAAAAATTTGGGAAAACACATGTAATATAGATTAGGCTAGACTTGTTTGTTTGGCTTTCCTTTAGAATCATTGTCATTTTCATTTTTGTTGTCAAATACCTCCCAACAAATGTTGTGGTTTCTATTAAGAGTTTTGGTGTGCTTTCCTTTTTTATTGTCTCTCCATAAATGTGAGTTTTGATTTAAAGCCAACAAATCTTCTATTTTGCCTTTGTTTAAAATTTGTCCACTAGAAGTTATGCCCTTTCCTCTTCATTGGAATAATTTTCATTTTGAAGCTTTGCATAACATTTGATATTCAAGAAGGGAAAATGACTTTTCCATTGAACGTTCACTATTTATTTATTAAGTTAGGAGATCACATTTTGAAATTTGAGGTTTTCTTCAAGTCACTAGTAACCTAGGTCATGTTCTGTTGGTTTGTTAATTTAGAGCCATGTTTCAAAAGACAAGTTTTGGACCCATGCCTCTTAACTCACATGGGGAACCACAATTTGCAATCCATGTCAACTTTTTTTCATTAAATACATTCCTTGAAGTCTAGTTTGCAATTGACTAATTGGTTGTTGAAAATTTTCATTGCCAATGTCCAAATATTGTTGTTCTCCAATAGTTGTTATACTTACCCTTTAAGGTGTTTCCGTTTTTTACAATTCATACAAAGTGGTGGTCATCCATTGAAAGGAAATTTGAAGGTGAAATGATTTTGGGCTACATAAGACATAATTAGGTGTGGAATACGAACCATTTTTCTATTAACTCAATACCCTACTATTGAAAACAAATGGGCATCGTTTTTGCTTGTACCAAATTTGAAGATTTTTACTCTTATGTTCTTAATGTCCTACAAATAGTCCGTGCCATTTTTTGAAAATAGATATTTAATGTTAATTAAATTTTATGCTGGTGTTGATTTTTTTTTCTAAAATTTACATTACACTATGTTCAATACACATGGTTTATCTTTGTGTCTAAAAGGTTCCCAATTCCTCTTGTTAAAAAATTGTCTTCATTGAATATCATCATTGATTCCTATTCAATCTAGTCAATGGCCTCTTTTCATGTTAAAAGAAAATCAAATATGACAATTCTAATCAATGGATCTAAAGTTGTGGAAATGATTGAGAAATGTTTGGTTGCAATGTTTGGTTTTCTCCATGGTTCCATTCATATATTTGAAGTTGTCACTTGTGATGATAACAAGTTAGAAATGAAATTTATTAGGTTACGTTTTTTAATCAAGGTTTATATTGGTTGGTCTTTACAAATAAATATAGAATTGTAGGGAGCAAATGTACAAGAACTCTTAAGAGACCATTGTCACAGTAAGGATTGCAACCTATGTTGTAAAGCACATAATTCATCCTTTCAATGTGAAAAAGGAACTCGAAAAAAATGCAATTAATCCCTTTTTGCTAGTTGCTAGAATCAACATTCATCAATTTGTGCAACTATTCTAATTATGCTAACACATTTCCTCCTTCTCCAAAAAATATTTCTTTAGGCCTTTTCATGCCATCTCCTTCTCTAGTTTCTCTCTACCAATGTATGTTTGAACTTGCCATTAAATTCATTACTTCCCTTTTGTCCATTCTACTTAATATTATTAATTACTTGAAAGTGATGTCTTTCACCTTGAATTCATCAAAGGAATTGAGGTCTTTGAATTCAACACCATGAACATACAAAATGTCACCTACTTTCCAACAAAATTTGATAATGGCATTTTATTTTATTTCCCACCCGTGTGCCAACCAACATGGCATTTGGGTCAAATGTAGGGTATGGACAAGAAATATGATGGCCATGCTTGTTGCAAGGTGAAAATGATCAACATTAAAAATGATTTGGATTGTGTTTTCAAAATAACAAGTGTTTGACAACCTCCATGGTCAAAATGACACTTGTAATGAATTGTTCATTATGGAACTTACAATGAAGTTGTTGAAGGAGGTGATTCCATTCAGCTTCATGTCACAAGTAAATACATTCTAAACCCTATGTTTTGCACAATTGTTTACAAATTATGTGCTAATGTGTTGTTTTGCATGTATGTTCACAAATGTCATATTTATTAAATTTATTGTCCACAAGTTCAAAACACTTACGAGGGCATTTATTAATTTTAGAAATCATGTTCGTCATGTTTAAGATGATTTGTGCAAGGAGGTTGTTGAAGATATTAAGGCTTTAGTTGAAGAGGAGGTGTGTTGTACACTTAGTGGTAAGAACTTTGCAAGTGATTTATATCGAAGTAAATCATTCTTATCCCAACAACTTTTCAACAAGGATGGTGATGACCTTATGGAACTTTTAAAAGGTGACCAACTGAACAAAATGATGGACAACTTCTTTCCTTTGTACTCTCCCAACATTCTTAATGTCATTACCTTGTTCAAGCACTACCTCATTAATAGAGTTTACATTGACAACAAACTTTTGTTGAAGTTCAAAAATCATTTTGAATACATTCAAGATAGTTATTTCCTTAGACAGATGTCAAATCAAAAGGTGTTCCTCTTTTAAATATTTGTGAATAATTATTTCTTTGGTGTGGATTTGGTCAAGTGCATGCAATTTGGTAGTGATTTGTAGGATTCATGGATGATGATCAATCATGTCAAGCACATGGAGGGATGGACCACTATGGCATGTCATGTTTACAACTTGGTTTACTATTAATTCATGACCATTGTTATTCACAACATGCAATCATAATTTGTAAAAGCCCAATATGTCTTGTTGACAATGTTTAACAAGGTAATGCAAGTGTACGGTGTCAACATTAATTTCAAAGGATTCATGGTAGACAATGCATAGGCAGATTTGAATGTTGTCAAAATTGTTTATTGGTATGAACATCTCAATGTGAATATGGTTGACATAAAATGTAATCTATTGTTTCATTGGCCCTAATCACTTGATAAACATATAGTTGGTCACACCACAATTCCAAGACCAACACAAGGCATTGTGTTATGAATACAAGGATGCAAAATCTTTGGAAGATGCTAGTATGCATTATGTTACAATCCTAGGTTGGTGGTACTCTTCCAAGGTTGCAAATGAAAGTGTGATCCATGAATTCAATAATTGGACTTCTAACATTTATGTATGAAATAATGGAGAAGATTCATACTACATGTAAACTTCCATCCACCACTTAGTCAAGTTCATTTCATTTCATTTATGTTCATCAACTCTTCTGACACGTAATGATTATGTCACCCATTTTATATGTTTGTAGAAGTTCACAATGGAAGGGGTTATTAACATGCCCATCTGTAATTTGTTGGAGACTGTTGATAACATTTGGTTCCAATAGTTTAAGAAAATGGTTCATGTTTGTATGTTGCCACTTTTGATGATTATGTGTTAGGTTTTAAGAAAAGTACATTGTTAATGGCATACTTGAGGGCTCCCATCGGGGCAAGGTCTGAATAAGAATGAACTTCATCTATGTAGAGTTAACAAATTTGGGGACCCAATGCAATTAGCAACAATTGTCGCAAAATATGCATCATTTTATTCTTACATAATAAATATTGCATTTAAAGGGTGAAAAGGTTTTTAGATCTCACAAATGATTTGTAAATCTTCCCCTGGGATCAAAAGGGGATTTACATAAACATGACCATGTTAATATCTTTTATTTGTGAATCAACAAAACTTCCACTTGCATCACCATTCAATTATATGTTGATGGTGGTCCACCCATTGGTGAAAGTAGAGCTGAAACTCATGTTCTCATTCACAAGGTTGAGAAATATGTGAATGTTGTTGTGGACATGTTGTTTTGCATATTAAGCAATGTGCCCACAAATTCTACTATGCAAAAAAACACCAATCGTGATTGTAAAATGAAAATCATATGAACAAAATCAATTATTAATGTTTTGCTCCATGTTGTGATGGTCTTTGCAATAATATCAAAGAAGGTCTTCGAAAGTTTCACATATTTTGGTTTTGTCATGACAACTTCTACTATTTTGTGGAAGGTTGAAGAAATAAATATGTGGTTGATAAGCCCCATGTGCTTATTATATGGCTGATCTAACAAGGGACAAATTTCATCAACATCAAATAACAATGCTAAAAGAAGTTTGTTTTGTTTTTTTGCAAACAATTAAACACCTACAATGTGTTTGGTGATGATTTTTTTTTCCCATATGCACCAACCATTGGATCTAGAATCTTGGCTAACATCTCAAAATGACAAAACTATCCAACACCATGTAACATTCAAGTTGTGTAAGGAGCAAGAAAACAAGTGGGAGGTTGGATGCATTCTATAAGGACCTATTTTTCCACTTTTACAGGTTTGGTCATCCACCTAAATATGGACTCATCTACAAAAATCACCTTGGGTGCAACTCAAAATATAAAAATAATATCAAATTATAACTGGAAATTATCCTACTTGCACTTGTATGGATTTTAACACAATGATGGCTAGCTCATTAAGGGGGCCGGGGAAGTGGGTGCATTATAAACACATTTATTATATTCTTTAACGTATAATGTTTTGTGGTTCTATGGAAAACTTCATTCATTATTTTAGTTAGAATTGGAATGAAGTTCAACATTTAATAGGTTGTGTTAAACAAGACGTACAATTATTTTTTGTATAGAGAGTGAAACATTGTCCATAGTGGTAGACTTGTTGTAATGTGTTCATATGAACAAAACATTATATCTAAACACATTTGTGCTATGTTATTTCATTTGGTTTTGTTTATGAATGTGGAATGCAAGAAAGTCACTTTCATTTAACTTGAAAAAAAACATGTTGAACCCTTAATATTTAAGATTGTATTTTTTTGATGGAAGTTACAGTTTCATACATAATCCAACCTTAGTAGTAAATTTGATTCATTTTCATTTTCAAGTTTCAATCATAATCCAATGTTTCAAAAGCTTCCGTCATAAGGATTTACCATGCATGAGATGAATATGCCATGCAACATAATATAATTCCATGTCAAAGAATATTTTAATGATGTGGCATGAAATATTCTTTGAATATTCTATCTATGTGAAAAAGAATATTCCAAAAAACCATGAAGGTTTAGTTGTTCGTGCTCATGTGTTCACTCTCACACACTCATGTGCTCACAAACTAATGTTGTTGGTTAAAACTCTTGTACATTGACTTTTGTGACTTATAACTTGGAAACTTTGGTGCAAATGGTTTTTAGCTTCCATGAGAGTTGTTGTAGACCAAGTTGCAACAAATGGAGCTTTTACATATTTTTCAATTGCACATTTGGCCACTTGTTCTATAATCAAGCAATTTGCTATTCTACTAGTTTTAATTTCTTTCCTTTCTTTTCACATGGCTTCTTTAATTTCCTTTACATTTGCCTTGTCCATCATTTTTTTTCCATAATATATGAATAGGGATTTTGCAAAAGTCATAACATGTGGTTATGAGTAATCAGTTAACAAGTCTTTACCTTTGGTGTGTTTAATAGGCAAATGAGGCAATGATAAAAGGTTATGGAAATCCATTGATTCCTAGTTTAGATTTGGAGAATTGATTAGAATTGGTGGGTCATTTAAGTTTACTACATTGATTTCCTTTGGGCTCTCCTTTATCATTGTAAGGTTAAGAAACGTATCTACATAGTAACATTGTTTAGTTTCTAACTTGCTATTAGGAAAATCTTTTTATGTGATGAACCAATGTGTATCTATATATAAGAAATTTGTAGTAGTTGATTTGTCCTCATATTGTTGTTCCTAGTTAGGTCATTCATCTAACATGTAATCCTTTTCACCTCCTTCATTATTGTTGGGTGTTGTTATGTAAATGCTTGAAGGTTGAGTCATGTTTTCGATTGCCTTGGAGTTACAGGGTTATATACTTGTAGCATTAAATCCAAACATGTTTTTTTTGGGTGAGTGAATGGTCTAAGGCATGGTCCACCCATCCAATCAAGATTTTGTCGAGTTCCATGTAGTTCCTTTTAACCATTGTTGCATCCCTAACTTTTTTGAACAATGTTTTGAAGGGCCTAAACATGAAACGTATAAATGTTGAATGGCAATGTATTGATAGGTAAAGTGATCATGTGTAATCCAATTCATGGGCTTGTTTTGTTGCCTCTATGGTTACATGGCTATCATGTTTATATGGAATCAATAAGTGTTGATTAGTTAGGCACTCCACTTGGAATAGACTTTTTAAAAGTAAAAAACCTTTGTGAATAAGAAACAAATCATCCAAGCCTTATTTTGCATTGCCAATCCATGGTTTGCAAAGTGTAATGTAATTGTCTTTCAATTTTCACCTTTAAAAATGTAAAATCTTAGGAGAACTACACTTGTTACATTTATTTCATAATTCATAGTTCGCCATTTTCGAAACTTTGAAATGGTGCTATAAACTACATTGGACCTTCTTCTAGCTAGAACTTTTGTTCTTGCTTGTTTCCCTACTTGAATGCATGTTTTTTCAAATTTTCAAATATGTAATGATATGTAGTATATTGGTGTTGACCATATAATGTTTACAAGTTGTAGAATGAGCCATAGGATTTGGTAATTAAACTCGCACCCTACATATTATAAAAAAATTAACTTGATTTATGTTTAATTATGGACTTGTATGCTTGAACTAAAACCACTAGTTGTTCCTAGTATCTATTCTATCTTGAAATGGTGTAAGCCTTGTTTGTATTAGATTTGCAACATTCATCTTTAATTGGTGTAAGGATATGGACAAGCCACATTCCTACATAGTTAATGTCTAAGCACCGATTGCAATGTCTTTTTTTTCTATTAACATTCCTTTTGGACCCATTTTCTTAAATTGAGTTTGACCATTCATATGGTCACAAAAAGATGTTCAAATGTATGTTCCATGAACTACTAGCATGTTGTAAAAAACAAGTCTTTTCAATAACATCCATTACTTCTTCCATTGTTTTGTTTGTACATTTGCCCTTCTTGCAACCATTGAAGTTCAATTAACCTTTGCTACTTTTTTCTTGGTTGTGTTTTAGGAACATGTGGCACATTTTCCTTGTACATTATTGGTTTATCCAAAATGTTGTTTCATTACCTATAAGGCGCAATCAAGTTCATCACTTCCTCATTCTTCCTGGCTTTAGCCTCCAAAAAGTTGAAGGCTCATGTTTTGGCCCAACAAGTAGTAAGCCTATGCTTTCCTTGTGGCAAGGTTGAGCTCACTAAAATCTGGTCCTTTTCACAATCCTTCTAAGACTAGAATTTATTATTATAAAGTATGCAAACCAATGATAATGTAAATATTTCTTGTACCTCTCTATGTAAATATGATCTACGATATTTATCCTTACATATGGTCATACTAGTACTTATATTGTTAAATATGTTTCCTTTGATTTGCTTTCTCCATTTTTCTATATACTTTCGAGCATGGATTTTACTTCTATGCATCTTTCATATTTATTTTTGAACTTTGACCTCCTACTATAGTTCTCACTAGATTTTCTAAGAAGGATTGTAAGTCATCATTTATGGTACTTGGTAAGGATGTTTTTGTAAAGAGGCAATTGAAAGTAAAAAGAGAGTTCTTGCATAAGTGCTTTCAACTTTGCCCATTCTTGTTGGAATTTTTGGCAAGAAATGCAAAGTGTTCAAGAATGGGGAATTGACATGTTGGCTTTTCATTTGGGTTGTTAATAAATGGTTGTTTGTAGGATCCAAAGATCATATTTAAATTGTTAATAAATGTGCATGTTTGTTGATCCAAATATCAAATTGCTTTCGACAATGTTTGTGCATTGTAAGATTAGCAAGGTTTTTTTAATTAATGGTCAGTTGCATACCTTTAAATGTAATAAACTCATCCCCTTAACCAAACAATTGCCCTTGCTTTTGTTGTTGAAATTTTATTTAAATTGGCCCAAAACATCCCCATAATTAACCTTTGCTTAAGCTTGTGTTGTTGGAATTTTGAAACAATAGACCCAAACCACCCTAGATCAACCAATTCATTTGGTAAAAATGAACAATGTTTTCCTTCAATGGTTCCATATGACACCCATAACCAAATGTTACCTTGGCTTCCATATTTAAAGATTGCAAAAGTGGGCGCAAACCAACCATACAACAAGATTGCTTTTGCTAAATTTGCTCAAGTTCTTCTTAATAGTGTTCCAACCCACACCCATAACCAAATGGTCAAAGTACTACCGCATTCCCCTCCTGCTTTTCTATCTATTGTATGTGTCAAAATGTGCAACTTTGCCACTCGCCATGAAACAAAACCACACATAATGGTCATCGAAAAAAATCACTCTAAGCTATTCCCATTCCTTAATTGCACACTAAAAAAACATCCTTCCAAACTAATGCATCAAAGAAACTTTATAAAAAAAAAACTTTCATCAGGAGATTTGGTCATGAGTGTGTTATTGAATGGCGGAGAGGCCAATGGCTAACTCTCGCTGGCCCTAAACCCTTCGCCGTTCAATAGCTGGGGTCCACTAACTCTCACTTTGTTTATTTATGATAGTTATGGCAATTGATTAGGATTTTAACTTATTTATAAATGAAACAAAGTTCAAACATCTTTAATTATATTTTCCAAGATGCCATTGTTTATTTTACAAAAATATTTTCAAGATTTATTGAGGAGGTTTTTAAAAAAATAATTAATGCTTATAACTACAAAGTAGTAAACAGATACCTTGTTTTCAACTAACATGCCCACCATCTCATGCTGGTCTACCATTGAGCTTGCATTTGCCATCGCATGTGTGTGTGTGTGCTGACCAGATTATTTTGGGGGACAAATTTTCACATTGTGGTGACAAAAAAAAAATTGGAAATTGTTGGAAGGCTTCATATTTCTAGTGCAATTTTTATTGTTAAAAAAAACTATAAAAATGAAACAAATCCCATACTTTCAAAACTCCCAAATTGAGAGGAAGAACAAACCCCCCCCCCCCCCCCCCCTTGCTGAGGGTTCAGACTTAAATAAATATTCAGTGGGTGTAGTAGAGGGTTCAATGCACGGATGGAGGGCCCAAAGAGAGGAAAATTGATGACAACACAACAACAGTTTGCATGTGTAATTTTTGACGTCATGTAGTTGCAACTTTCAACCCATCTCCCACAAAACACATACCTTTCCTTGTGCTAATGTGACACTGCAACTCTCAAGGACAACTCATGTGATGGCTGCTGGCTTGTGAAGTGGAAATTAAGCTTCAAAATCCATCATTGCTGATAACTTGATAATTCTGTGTTTTCAGAGAGCTATCCATGCACACAATGATGCAATTTCTGGCCTTCACTGATGTCTTGTGGACAAAGATATCTTGTGCTATTGAATTCCCTATTCCACCCCCCAACATTATATGTGCACATAGTTGGGGGTTTTGTTCCGGCAAAACAAAGAAGTACAACACACATTAGTCTTTTTCCCTTTGTCTGCATCACTAAAAGAGATGGAAGATGTCCAGACACATTTTGAACCCATGTTATGCAGGTTCTGGGCTTGTTGTAAATGGAAACCTGCTGAGTAAGCCCAAGAAGAGACTCCGCCTGCATGAGAGGACTCCAAGTGTCGTTTAGGCAGCACCAAGATGTGTCTGGGCACCACCAGATAGATACATCTTCAAGGAGCAAAACGACAATCTGGGAGAAAAAGAAGCGGCAGTACTTTTGTACTGCCTGCAATAACAACTATATGCACATATAATGTTGGGGTCTGGAGGAGTCTGTACATTCGTACACACAGATTCTGATTGTGAGAATTGATTAGCAATCCACCTATAAGCTTTCCTCTCCTCAACCAAACACATGTGATTTGGGCCCAGTTACACACCCAATGGCGCCGCAATGCTTGTCTAACACATGTGAGTTGAGCTTGCTATGCTCAATATTGCACAATTTTTGTCATACTTTCCCACTATTGTAGGTTTTCTTTTCTTTTCTTTTTTCCATCATTGATCATGTTTCTATCGTCATAGAGTGCATGCTAGTAGACTACGCTCGGGTACCTACAGTGGGTTGTATTGATTAGTGTAGGGTGAATCTCAAGTTCATACCTAACTAGTGTTGCACATGTCGGTGGTCCAAGTGTGAAGAGACTACGGAACTGCTCCACTATGTAAAAGACTCCAACTCTCATGATAAAAGCCCAATTGTGAAGAAAACTACTTGAATTTTAAAACGATGAAAATGATGAAAACTACTCAATATTTTGTGTAGGTGTCTCCCAAGTTCTTTTTTTTTAGTTTTTTTATTTTTTTAGCAACCAGCCGATTTGATTGGCCCATCACTCAAACAACATGAAGACAACATTTGCCAAAGCATATGGGATAAAAGTGAGGCGCTATGGAGAACATGTTGGGGAACACAATGGGTTAAAGCCCATGGGTGGGGAGAGACATTCCCCAAAATATGGGGGGCTGGACTCAAGCTCTCGCCTCATCTTAGGCCCCTTATTTTGAGGATGCCCCCATCATAGGGCTTTACCCTACACAAAATAATAAGTACCCACTGAGGGCAGCTAAGGACCTCAATTGGGGCTATTGGAGTCATGTGGTAGGCTCCCATCTTTTGCCAGCCCTTGCTGGGTTTACGTGTGGGGTTCTACTATAATTGGTCAACATGTTGACTCCCAAAGCTCCCAATTGCTAAAATAATATTAAACAGGCCAAAAGAAATGAATGAATGCAGTCAGTACAAAAGTACTTGTGCGATTTATTTTTTTTCCTCCAGTCTGCCCCATTTGCCCGGTTTAATTTTCACCTTTGTCAGGCCTAGGCATGTGTTTGAGTGCATGTTATGCACGTTATGAACACACACTAGGGGTATAAAGGGGAATGTAACATTTAACTCTGCATGTTATGCAAGGTTACAAGTGCAAAGCATGCCGTATTATATAAGGTTACCAGTGCAAAACATGCCATATTATATGAGGTTACGAGTGCAAAACATGCCATATTATATGAGGTTACGAGTGCAAAACATGCCGTATTATATGAGGTTACGAGTGCAAAACATGCCGTATTATATGAGGTTACGAGTGCAAAACATGCCGTATTATATGAGGTTACGAGTGCAAAACATGCCGTATTATATGAGGTTACGAGTGCAAAACATGCCGTATTATATGAGGTTCTGAGTGCAAAACATGGATGGGGGGGGCAAATGGGCAGACTTTTGGAGGAAAAAAAAATGGCCCAGCACCTACTTTTGTACTGACTGCATTCATTTCCTTTTGGCCTGTTTAATGTTTTCCTCCCAATTGCAATTGGCTTTTTGTTGGCTGGCTGACAAAAACTTTGAGGAGTTTTTTTTTTTTTTTTTTTGGGGGGGGGGGGGGGAGGGCAGCTCCTGGTCTAGTAGGCCCTTCCTTGTCTTTTTCAAGTGTAAGGTTTTTTTTTTTTGTTTTTTTCTAATCTGACCGCTTGGGGGAAGTACATTTTTTGTCCATGCTGCACAGGTGTGTTCTCTTGTGTTTAAAGGCATTGTGAAATCAATGAATCAATGGGGGTGGAGGGTGGGGGGGGTGGCAGGCTACTAGTACATAGTACTCTGAACCACACTACCTGCTTATATGCTCTGTGTGAAAAAGGCCCTCGTCCACCCCCGCCTCCCCTCCCCTGCTGACCTAACTGAGCATCACTCCAAACTCCCTGACACATTCCACCAGGTTCCAGACCTTTTTTCAGTAGTACTTCCAAATTCTAGTAGAAGAAACTTGGAAGAATTTGTCAGAACACTTTTAGTATTAGATCCAAAACAGAAAGGCTTTTTATAGTACCCTTTTTTTTTAATTAAAAAAATAAATAAATATATATATATATATATATATGTATGTAATTAGTGCTCAAAAATCATTTCTGCAACTATTTTGAGCCTTGGGTTCACAACCATCACCTACACCACTGGTACCATGGTAAAAAAAACAACTTTTTAAAACCCTAAAATATTTGGGTTGCTTCTTGAACATTATATACATATCCCCCCCCCCCCCTCCCCCTTTTTTTCTTTTTTTTTTGGGGGTTTGTTGGCCTTGCCCACCCAGTGCAAGGTTTTGGATTCATTGTGGAGTAGTAAGTAGCTCAAGGGATTTTGGCCCCTAGTTAATAATAGGTCTCTATTTTCATATGAGTATTTTTTGAAAGATGTTATTTTGGCTTGTGTTGTTGAAACTTGAGATTAGTTAAAGAGTTATAATAATATCTTGAAGGATTTTGATTCTTTTTATAGAGGATTTTTTTTGAAGATTATATTTTTGCATGGTGAATTTTTTTTTGAGTTTCCATAATTCTTCTTCTTTTGCCTTCTTAAGATACTTACTTTTTAATGTAAATGGCATGGCCACGGTGTGACACACCCCTTGTTGATTATTAGATCTAAGAGGAATTACTCAAGT
This sequence comes from Sphagnum tenellum, assembly GCA_963921925.1. Lineage (NCBI taxonomy): Eukaryota > Viridiplantae > Streptophyta > Sphagnopsida > Sphagnales > Sphagnaceae > Sphagnum > Sphagnum tenellum. Next base: position 15,146,970 of record OY998155.1, read on the forward strand.
ATTATGAATTACCTCACAGTCTGTATACTAAAATGGCTATTGCACTGGTGGCCATAATATGGAATATTGCCAGAAACCCTTGGCCTTCAGACCCTGGCAAAAATTGGGGAATATTCATTACTCAGGGTGAGATAACCTGAGCTTTTGAGAATATTCTTCATAACCTTGGAACTCGGATCATGAAGAATAAATATTTTCACAAAAAGCCATGGCTTTTCTTATCCCTTATGTCACAAGAATATTCCCTTAACCAGGGGTCTCTTAAACCCTAGTCATATGACGAATTGTGGCTTAGTGGTGATATAACAATTTTGCAATTCCCTAGTTTGTAAACTATTGTGAAATGACATATTTTATGTGAGGTGTTGGAATGAGACTCGATCATATATGATGTAAATTGAACTGAGAGCATGGTCAATATGCAAGCTCAAGTAGCACCATTGACGCCTTGCATAACACTTTCTTGGACTGAGTTTTGTCAAGTTTATTGTCAGTTTGGTGTAATAAATTGGCTTTCGGCCAACATATGTGCATAGCATTTGCAAGCATTGGATAATATCTACTCTCGGATTAACATAGAATGATTCTGTTAGAGTAGTTTATTATTTGAGGAGAGGAGAGGAAGCTGAGGTGTATTGCTAAACCCCAGGTTCTAAATATGTTCCCCAAGATGTTTTCAATATGAGCACAAGTTTTATCCCATAACCTTTGTCCAAAGTTGAACTCTCATAACTTATTATATTGTAACATTTGTAGAAATCTCAACTCAAATGTGTTCTCAATTAGGTTTCAGCTATTTCATCTTTGGGTATCCATAATGGATGGCTATAGAGTCTTCTATTTGTTACATTCTATATAACTAGGTGCCAATGCAAACACTTGACATTTGGTGAAGGAAAAGTGAATACAAAATACTAACTACCTAATAGAGTTATTTGTAAAGTTGACATAATTGAGTGTGGTGGGAATTTCAGGTTTGGCCAAAATGTAGGTTGTGGATAGTAACTCAAGTCTTATCACCCATCAAATGAAAATAACCCCTGATGACACTCAGAAACCCATAAAAAACCTAAGTCATCCAAGTTTTAGCTCGGGTTTTGCGTCCCCTTCTCTCACACACACTTTTTGATACGTGAGTGGTGTACACAGTCCATCAATGCTAATGTTGGAAGGACAACAATTCTTGGATTGGATTTGCAAAAGTGGGAATGCACAGAACTTGGGAGCAACTACTTGTAATTGTAATACACATGCACAAAGTGGAGTGATTTGTTTGCAAGCTCAAGAGAGAAGCAACTTGCCAAATGCAGGGTTGGTGTAGGGTTTCAAGTTTGAAACCCAAGAAAGGTGCCCATGTAGCTCCAGAAACTGAGGGGGAGGGGCTTGTAACCCTTAAACCTACAAAACCCTAAAACCCTAACCCCCAAAATCCTTTCCCAAACTCTAACCCCCAAAAAATTCCTCCGACCCTAAACCCTAAAACCTTGACCCTCAAAATCATTCCCTAAACCCTAATACGAAAAAAATATTTCCACCCAAAACCCATACCTCTAAACCCTTCCCCAAACACTAACCCTTAAAAAAAAAATTAAAATTAAAACCCCAAAACCTACCTTAAAATGTTCAAGTGCATGATTTTGACCCTAATCACAGCAATATACACCCCTAGAGGTAAACCCAAAGTTTAATTGGGGGAGACAAAAGGTGTAGTAAAAAAGGGGGGACTGGAGCTGAGTTTTAGGGCTTGGATCCCAAATCCCTAGACTTGATGGGTAGCAATGAATAGGGCATGAAAGGGTGAAACAAGGCCCAAAAACTGGGCTGAACTGTGTGGATAACTCTAATGGAGGTTGCAGTTGTGTCAAGGAACATTCTTCTGTGCGGAGGAGATACACAGAAGCATTGAGTGTAAGCCTCCATCTCATTGAAAAATGCTTAATATCGTCTCAGTCAACAACATGCTCTTCATATTTACATATACATCAAAAGCTTCCTCCTCCTCCTACTCCTCCTCCTCCAGAACACATCATACGTTGGTATTACAATAAAGATCAAAAGCACATCACTGTACTAAGGTATGATGTGAAAAGCATGAAACTGGGGAAGCCCAAATTGAAGAAAGAAAGAGTGATGATCTCACCAAGTTGGTTCTCAAACTTGTCATGTACTCCTTACTCCATTCATCTTTGTGTTCATGTTTAATTATCAGTTCTCACTGTGACGATGGATCCAATAATGCAATTGGGTGAACCGACCAGGTCGCTCATCATGGTTGCATTAGTTGTTCCACCCACTGACTTATTATTATTAGCTTATTGGATCCACAAACAAAGTTTTTGCATGCTTAGTGATCACTGAAGTATGTTCATTGCCCAAATCTGGTTATGAGGGAATGAATCTCTCTTATTATTATCAAGGCATTTTTATTTGTTTTGTTTCTCAAGTTGAGATCTCCCAAATCACAATGCAATTTTGTCCTGCTCTTTGTACTGTAGAAAATCCCTCGATGAATGAGTAGGGGTGTGTTAAAAGGTTTTCGTAATGTTTAGACAAATGGTGCAAGAGTTACTGAATATTGAAGGATTTTATCAAAGAAAATTCAGCAAAATTAAAAGGATTTTTTTTTTTTTTAGGGAAAATCAAGTGAGCTCTTCATATTGTTGGAAAGCCCTTGATGAGAGTGGTCTCTTGGAGGTGATTTTGTAATTTCTGGACCTAAGGTGGAAGAGATATTGAATTTTGAATATTTTTTTCACTAAAAACTAATTCAAAATTATCTATTGTCAAGGTCATATTCACACCTTCAGCACTTACATAGTCCTATTCACACTTGGGGCCAATGGCACAAGTTACATTAGTACTTCTTTAACTTAACTCTGCTTGATCTTTTTCCCTTTTCATGACTTTGAAGTAGTGTTGTTTTTGGTAAATTTTGTGATTTAGCCAAAGTGGCCATCATCCATAAAAGGGTCTACACAAATTTGGTTATAAATGAGACTAGTTTGGCTTGTGTCATTCAGCACATACCACGGTTTGTAATATTGAATGACTTTTGAAAGGGAAAATGGTACACTTTCTTTAACCTAAGTCTTAAATCCAATTTCCATTCAATTTTATTTTCAAATTACTGAATTTTCAATGAAAAAAATTACTGAAATTTTAGTATTTCCCACACTTTAGGTCTAAAATTTATGAAATCACCTCGATGCAACAATGCTCATGAAGGACACAATATCAAGAATGTTACTAAGTTTCCTTATATTTTTAGTTATTATTTTTTTGATTTTTTCATGATAAAATTATTCAAAATAAAATAACTTATGTAATGTAGGTTTAAACATTGCAAAATCACCTTGGTGCACCCCTACTTGTTGATTACTTTCCAACAATACTAAGAGGGAGGGGGGGGGGTGTGTGGTGTTTTGAAAGATTTCATTATGACAAAACCAAATAATGAAACTACCTTTCTTGGTAGGTAGATGGATATGATAATAGAAAGGTTGAAAAATCCTTATATAAATACATTTAAAACATATTGAAAGCAAACCTAAAAATGCAGTTGTCCAAAACCCAAAAAACTCTTATTTTTCACAACTTTTATGTTTAATTTTGCCCCAAAAAATAATGTTGTTTTGAATTGATGATATTTGACTTCCCTTTCTCTGATGCTAGTTATTTTGCAACTCTAAAGCAAACAAATTTACTTTTAGTAAATTATCACAAAAAAATCCCCATTGGCCAAGGGTTAGCCACCTCAATAAAGTAAAAAAAAACTCGAAAAAAATGGTCTTTTCACCAAAAACACTTACGCATAATCATCAATGGCATTGAATAGCCACCTTAAACACTATAGGTTTTGCCAAAAACTTCTATTCCATAATATGTTGACCCCTTTTTTTAGAAATGAACATTGATCGCCTATTTTTTTTGTGCACCTCTTGCTTTAAATTTTGCAAGGATGTTGTAATTGTTGTGCTTGTGCTTTTTCAACGTTCCTTGTTTAATTTGTGAAACCGAGTGTTGGTGGTAGAGAAAAAATGTTGCAACAAATGTTTGAGGTCTAGGGCTTTGATGATTTTTAGTTCATTGGTCCAAGATGTGACCATTGATGCCAATCTATAAGTCCAGACTTTGAACTTCAATGAACTTTCTTTCACCTTCAACTTTCAAAATTTTAAAGTTTGGATTTGTTCACAAGTCATAAATGTGTGTGTAGTTTATATAGATTTTGTGCTTCAAATGTTGAAGAACTTGAATTGAAATCACGTGACACATTTTTTTAAATTTTCCAATTCAAAAATCAGGTATTGATCAACTTGAATCAACGTTACACAACAATGAACAATAGCACATCATTTCGATTTTTGATTCAACTAAGACTTTCTTGCACCTTTTTAATTTTGCAATTTAGTCAAGACTTCCAAGTTTACATTTTTTTTCATTTTGAGTTTGGTTTTTTTGTTGTGTACTCTAGTTTTGTGTTTTATCTTGGTTTTTTATGTTCATTGTAGGGATTAAGGAATAAAAAGCTATTGGAGGTTTTTTTAGGTCTTTGTAAATCAACGCTTTCAATTTCAAGAAACATTTTGCAAGTACAGATTATGTTTGTGTTTCCGATTTATGTAAGATTTCCAAATTTACATTTTGCATTATGATTTTTCATTTTGCATTTTAGAGTATGCTCTTGTGTTGTAGTAATGTGCATTTTAATTTTGATGTGTCTTGTTTTTTGAAGATTACTAAAAGTTTTCATAGGTTTTAAATTATAAAAAAACATTTGGGTGCAATCACAATTAAATGAGCCAACGGTGACAAAGGACTCAAGAACTGTAATCCTTTTTGTAATCATTTTCACTTTCTCATAAAAAGGACTTTTGGGATGAAATCTTTTACAATATGTTATTAAAAATACATATAAATTTTTTTATACATCATTTTGTTTTATTAACTTGTCATGAATAACTAAATTTTATTCTTTTAGATGTACATATTCTACCAAATTATGTGTTTTCTTTTGAAAAATTATCTTAATTTCAAATTGTATGAAAATATGCTAATTATTTAATTTTTTCATAAAATAAAACTTTTTTTTTGTATGTCATGTACATTACATGTGGTAAAAAAACTTTTGAAATTTGAAAAGTATGTTCAATAGATTTCTAATTTTTAAAATCTTTAAAATTTCACAACTTTCAAATTATGAATGATTTGAAAATGTGGATAATCAATTAACATCATCTCAATAATTTTCTCATCAAAATTCCCTTATAGAACAAGTTTTTAGCTTAGTAATTTGCAAAATTGACTGCTTTTGATGCAACTATTATTCAAGTTTAAAGGTTTTTTTTATTAAAATCAAAACCCAAAATAATTTTTTTGAATTTTTGTTTTGAATTCTTCAACATTCATATTAGTCATTTAGCATTACATTCCATGATTACCATGGCATTAAAGTGGCACCAAAATTATATATTTAACAAAATTATAGTTTTATAAAGTTTTAACGGTAAATTGACGTGTTTTTTGGTTTGTTTGAATGTGACTACACCCATTTTGTAGGTTTTAGTTTTAATAAACAATCTACAACTTTAGATTAATGAATTTGTATACAATGTGCACATTTTGCAAATTTCACCAAAACATGTCTTTCACTTAGGATTTAGGTAAGACCTTCAATTGAATGTATTGAATCGATTAAATATTATTTTTTTTGTCTTCTTTAAGAATTTTGAAATGCATTTGAATCTCAACATGGTTTTTCTTAAGCCTTTTAAACCTTTGAGAAAACTCAATTTTTTTTGTTTATTCATTACACCAAAACATGGCATCCATGATTGTCTTATTTGAATGTATACTTAAATTAAACCTATCATTTTTACCATTTTTAGTTATTTATACCACTTGTAATTGCTAATGCTTAATCATGGATACTATGTTTTGGTGCAGTGTTTTGGTTAGCAACATAACCTTGACATTGTTGTTGAAAGTAATGACCAAGCTATTACGAGAGATAAAAGGAAATCATGAATGAATGAAAAAAATCCATCCCAAATTGATTTGGCCTTTAGAGTTTCAAAATTTGAAAAAACTCTTAAGAAATTGAGATTGAATCTAAGGAAAGGTAAAAGGATTATGAATTAAATAAATAAAAATTAAGATGTATGAGTTCCAAAATTACCTTGGGTAGAAAGTGTCTTGAGTGAAAATGGGCTTGTCAAACATGTTCAATCCAAGATTTGTACAAAGGTTATGGGTAAGGAAAAACTCCTTGTTCCCAAATTTGTTTCTCTTCATAAACATGTTGGTAAGAAGAAAGTTACTACACCCATGTTTGATGTTCCTAAAGGTATATTCTATTATGCTAAAGATTGTCAACATGTCAAGAATGAAGTGTTTTATGTTTCCAAAAGTGGGGAAAGTGTGTTTGATATGGTTTTGTAAGGTGTGGCACATGAGGGCTTGAAAAAAGTCATTCAATTTGCCTTGTACTTATTCCAAGGAGAAAACCCATGTTTGGATATGAAACACGAATGGTTTGTTGTAGTTTTTACAAGTGAAAATTTGTTCACAAAAGCATTAGTGTGACAATACCGATTGGTCCATGGTTGAAATAATGCATGACATTATCAAGGCATCCATTACAAAAGTTATGAATACAACAAATTACATTTTCATCTCTTGTGATGTAGTTATAAATGTTGATAATTAGAGTTGGTTGTCCTTGCATGGATATGTCATCATGGATTGATTCGGGATTGCAATTATGGTTTCACTTGAAAAGATGATTAAAATGGTCAATTATGGAAATTTGACTAAAATCATCACTTAAACATTGTTGATTGTTGGTGGTCTAACATGTGAATCGTTGTCCCTTAAACTCAATATATTTTGGAGTTGATGGTATGAGTGTTTCTTAAATTGTCATGATTAGAATTACATAGCAAATTCAATTGCATTATGTTCCTCACATGCAATGCACTTATTGCATGGCCCATTAAACTGATGTGGCCATGCAAACTTTGTTTAAGCTAAACATGGTTTATAGGTTGAAAAACTTGCTTTTGACCTAATAAACCTCCTACAACAAGAGACTTAAGAGCCATTTAAAACTCAACAAGCTTGCTAAGATCATGGAAATTCAAGATAATAATTTGTCAAGGTGAGCTTTGAGCTCTTATGTGACATTGAGGTCTTATATGGGTTAAGAATTGTGCTGCCATTGTCAGAGGAAATGAACATCTCGATGAAGTCGACCCAAGTTTGAATTGTCTTTGTTATTGACCATATGGTGGCAATCAATCTTTGTCAAGCAAATATGTTTTCACATTTTGGGAACCATGACATTACTTTCAAGTCCAACGTGTTTTATTCGTTCAAGTCTTTGGTGGATTCCTCCCATGACCTTTTCATCATGTAGTAACCTTTGTAGGACCTAAATACAAGTAAATTGAACACTTGAACCTTTGATTGCAATGGACAACATATTTGGGCAAAACATCTTGACCAACTAATAGGGGTTGTGAGGTTTGTGACCAAAAATGTGCACATCCAAGTTATGGAAACTATGAAAAATCAGATGAAAAAAGTTGTTCAATTTTCAATTTAAAAGTTGGAATCCCACTTTTCTTCACATGGTGTTATGGAAGTTTTAGGGGTGGTTTTCGGTCAATACTAAATGATGGAAAACTTCGAGGAGTCATTCAAGAAACACATTATAGTGATCAAGGCCCAATATTGCTACCTTAAGAGGATTGGTCTTTATCAAACCTTGGTACCAAAGGTCCTATCTTTGATGTCTTTGGATTTGCAAATGTCATTCTTCAAGTAAACAATGAAAAGCAATGTTGCATTAGCCATGGTTTCTCCTTACATTAGAATCCTATGACTTGGCTTTGGAGATCTATGCCTTTTTCACAAGTTGCCAAAATCTTTTAAATTGGTAGAAATTGCCACGGTCCAAGTTATTGGTTATGTTGAGGATGAAAGATGCTTCAACAACTTGAATTTTTTATCAAATCTGAACTTTGCAACCAATTGACAACACATTTAGACCTTGTGGTTGGATGTTTGCCCAACAATTTTACATGTTGGGGGATTTTCCATACCCATAGGTAGTTGCAACTTGGAAGAATACGCAAACTAGCATGGATTTGAAATATAATTTTTGTTTGGATAAGTTGAGGTCTGATTTTTGCCTTTGGCCCTTAGTTTCCTTAAAATTTTGTTTGTTTCATGGTGGTAGTAAGTTAATAAGTTTTGACAAGTTTTTGTTGTTGTTGTGTGTAGTAGGTATGTTTGTTGTGTGTTGGTTTGCAAGCAACTTGTGTTGCAATGGGTAGTTTAGGTGTTCAATTCCTTCACAAGTCATATCACAAAAATCTCCCCTTTGAGAACTTATTCATTGCTAGTAGGATATTTAAAACATTTACACATTATCTAATCTTTTTAGGTGGGCCAAACACACATAGTCAAATTAAACTCCATTACACATTCTAAACTAGCCAAATAAATCATATTAAAAAAAATTAAATTTAAAAAATATATATATATATATATATATATATATATATATATATATATTAGCAGATGTCTTGAAAGCAAAAAAACCAAGTCACCTACCCTTCAAACAAACATTTCACCAAACTAGCCATTCAGGTCATGGCAAATGCTTCCTCCTTGCCAGGAGAGCTATTTCTGAAAGTTGAGAAAAACAAAAACAAACTCCTGCTCTACAGGAGCAACATACAATTCAATTTTCCATATGCAATTGTTGGCTTTCATAACATACAATAGCCTAAACTTACAAACACTGAGTTTCTGACTCAAAAGAAAAAAACCAAAATTCCCCACTCTTATGTGAATGCATGATGTTGGTATTGTTGTTTTTATCCTACTGCAAAACCTGCCATCCATGCCCCCAACATTACATGGAAACACAGTTGTTATTACAGGCCCTACTTTTTTGTAGTGCCTGTTTTTGTTTTTTCTTCAGTGATTGCCCTTTTGCCTGTCCAAGTTCTGTTTAGTGGTGCCCTAGACACATCTTGTTGCTGCCTGTAATGAACTTTTACAATTTAATCTTTGTACATAAAGGCACCTCTCCTCCCATTCAGAGATCTTACAAAAGCCTTGAAGAAAAAAGTACCATACTCTTTTGTAAGATGCCTTCAATTAAAAAGTTAAGTTACATTGGGGAAGGAATCCCTTGTTTTCAGTGCTCCCTGGCTTTTTCAGGCCCAGTTTTGGGCTATCACCCTTGATTGACCAGGCCCTCAAATCCAGGAAGATCTTCCAAGGGATTCCTTACCCTACACATCATACACACACTTTGGGTTGGGTCGTGTTATTATTCAGGTTTTGGGTTTGTGATGGACATGAGCCCAGAAAAACACCAGCCCAGAACCTGCCTAACATATAACATGGGTCCAAAGTGTGTCTGGGTATCATCCATGGATTGGGTCAAGAGAAGAAAAGGAAAAGAAGAAGCAAAGCAGTACTTTTGTACTACCTCCAATAACAAGTATGTGCACATATAATGTTGGGGCTGTCCCTATGTTGTCTGAATGCACACCATTGTTGTTCGACATTTATACTCTGCTGCAACAACTGCCCTGGTCCTTTTGTTTTTTGAATGTGGGATGTTGCACCTAGCACCAAATGAAGGGGCTCCATTGAAGGAATAACTCAACACCGATTTTCAATCAGATTGATCTTTTTTTTAAATTTTGAAGCACACAACAGCAGACCCAACCTAATAACCCCATTGCATACCCCAAGTCAAGCTCATGTCAGAGGCCTGGCAAAGAGTTTCACCTGCACTCCATCAAGGTTTGAACCCAGGACCTTTTTTAAGCTCCCCCAGGTCACAGAATGGGCTTACACCAGTGAGCCATCACCACCCCCTGGATTTTGATGATGCAAATGGGACTGCCAGAAAGTGTGGGCAAAAGTGCTCAGAGTTGCTGTTTTTTTCCTTTGGGAGTGATGGCAAAGGACATAGCTGTAAATTGGACATTCCCTTTTGTCTCCTCACCGCAAGAGAAAGATTGATTTAAGTTCAACTGCATTAGGCACAATTTCTGGTCTTCCTACCACAATGGGTGATGAAACTCAAGCCATTCAAACAAGTACTTTTTGGCCCATTTGCACATTATGGTTTAATCTGGATGTCATGGCTATTCAGTTCCTCAAGTGTCTGTGATGTAAAAAACAATTTCCCATAACAATCACAAGCAGGTGATGATTGTGTGAAACACGAACTGGGTTAGCAGCAAGAGAGACAAAGTATGTGTATGTAATGTACATGTGATTCTGTGATAGAGGATATTATGGCAACTCCTCTATTTAATGGCACTACAATGTGCCATCTTTTTAGCACCATTCCCTTCTGAAGCAACTGACACAATTGGCTAGAAAAATGGCTATAACAGTTTCTGGTACTGATTTTGGAGTCATGTACATTGGACAATGCTGCAGAAACCCAAAGACTCTTTGAGTTGAAATAATTTCAAACACATGAGACATTATAGTTTTCTGGAAAAGAAGAAGGAAAAATTGTAATGGCAATGTAACGTATCGAGTTTGGTATACAATGCAGAATGAAATTGCAAAAATATTCTTTAGACACTTTTTATTGCTGGTGGCAAAATTACTTTTTTTTGTGTGATTTCACTACTGTTGCTATATGTAAAGATAAAGTTTTAAGAAATCATGTGCAATGAATGAGGACTCTTAATATCTGTCACTCAAATTTGATTTTTTCTTTTCTTTTTTGCAGGGAATTTTGATATTTTTCACTCAATTTTAATTTTTTCTTTTCTTTTTGTGAGGACTTTTATATTCTTCACTCAATTTCAATTTTTTCATTTCTTTCTGCAAATATCAACATTTGGGTCTCCAAGAGGGGTTGTGGGCAGTGTTTTTTTCTTTGGGCGAATTTTTACATCCTCAAGACAAAAAAAAACTCCCATGCAAAATGTACAAAGGTTTTTTGAAATTTTTGGGAAAAATTAGCCAAATTTTGAGGGAAAATAGTCAAAAGTGGCCATATTTAGACATTGAGTTCATGGAGGTTGCCACAACAAAATGAGATTTTGAAAAGAAATCTACTTTCTTGCTTGACCTGTAGCCAAATTTGGCTCATTCATGTTGTGGATGATCACTAGTCCACCTATGTGACAAAATTGAAAAAAACACTTGGAGTTGGGGTGAAAAAAGGGCCCAAAAGCAAGGTGAGTTTATGTATAACTTTATTACATCCTCACAATTTACACTCATATAGTGTTTTTCTTTTTACAAAATTTTGCCAAGTGGCAATATCCCAATGGCCCACTCTACACCTCTTTCTTAAATCAAATGAATTTCCAATGATAAATTTTTCGTGTCCCTTACCATTGGATCTAGTGCTAGTCATGAATTTGATTTTGCAAGGTTTGTAAATCATTGAAGGGTCAATCTTGTCTTGTTTGAGGTCGCTTCCATTTGCTATTAATCTTGTTGATGTTGACAATAGGCAACCTCACATCCACCTCCATCACCATCCCTTTTCCCTTTATGCAAGCTTTGTAGTTGATTGCATTTTATTTTAATTGAGTTGACATTGCATTTTGAGTTTATTTCACATCCATTTTCATCACCTTAATTCTCCATTTTGTTGTTATGAATCACCTAGAATCTTTTTGCATCATACTACAAAGAATCATCACTTTTCTTAACAATAAGAAATATATTGTACATTTATTTATTGTTGGAATTTGGAAGGTGACGGATATTGCACACATTATTTGGAGGTTTTGCAAATTGGTGGCAAAGAATGGTATGAAGATTTGTTCTTTCACGGCGTTAGACTTTAAGTGTTTTAAGTCTTTGGAAAGGAACATATAAAAGAGGTTTCAACATATAATTAAATGTTCCTTTCCCTCATCAATGTGTTCCTTAGCATGGAATTCATATCAAGACCCTCCTAGTATTTACATTATAGAAAGGTACCTTGTTTCTTTGTTTTCCTTTTTTTCATGTTAGTCACTTTTTCATGTTTTCATGAACTCATAATCAGCCTTGTCATTTATTCATCTTGAATCAAGTTTTTCAAGATGTGTGGGCTACAAAATTGCCTTGGGTTGAGGCCGTTGGGTGTGATGGGAAGTTAAATATGGTTCATTACAAAATTTGAAAGGAGGTTGATGGTAGGGAAAAACTACTACGACCTAAGTTTGATCATTTGCAAAATTAGCATGTAAGGAGGCAAAAGTGCAAGATTGCATGCCCTAAATTTATTGTGGGCCAATATTTCATGTCTATTAATAATTAGCATGCTAAGAATCAATAGTTGGGGGTTATAGGGGTTGAAATATTATGGCTAAAATGGTGATTATTTTTAGTGAAATTGTTAAAACCTTTTCCCTAATGGTAATTATGAACATATCATTGTTTTTAAGTGCATGAACACAATTGACAAATTATTTTCATATGATTTTTTTCCCATCACTACGACAAACTGTGGGTGCACTTCATTAGTCCATGTTCATTAAAGCTTTGAATTCACTACTTCCCCACTAGGTCTCGTTCACTATAATCAATGAATTCACTCATAATCCAATGAATTTACTTGGAGTACATGGACACCTTTTATTGTAATGAATTTTTTTGATGTGTGAAATATGTTTTATTACTTAATCAAATGTGGTTTTGAAATCAAATCACATGTTTTAGTCATGACATGACCTAATCATGTAATTGTAAACATGATTAAAACTTTAGCATAATCACAAAAATGTTCAAGTCATAAATGTTGGCTTTCAGCATAATGTTTAAGAAATTCAATTTTTAAAAAATCGTTTAATTTTTTTTTAAATGATTAATTGGTGGAAGCTTCCACAAGATTAGTTGGTGAAGGCTTTTGGAAAAACTAATTGGTGAAAGCTTTTTAAAAACCAATTGACACAATCTTATAAAATATTAGTCGGTAGGAGCTTTTGAAAAATACTAATTTGTGAAAGTTATGGGGGGGGGGGGGGGTAGGGGGGGTTTCTTTGAATTAATATATGGTTGTCGGGTAAAAATTATAATTTAATTTTTTTATAACATTATTGTATTTATTTCTTTTATCAAAATATACTTAATATAAAACATGCATTAATCCATGGCATTGAAGTTTTTTTTAATGTAACATATATATTGATTGTTAATAAGTTCAATTAATATTGGTAAATGAACTAGTTCATGAATGCATATGAACATGAAATGACAAATTAATTGTTAGTTCATCTTTTCTAGACTTGCAATTAACAACTTGCTAGGGTTGGAACAAACCATTTTTTGAACATTGGACCGCATGAAACTTTTATTTAGTACTTTTTATGTTTTGTGCCATTTGTAGTTGTAGTTGGACAAGTAATGTCACATGTTGTGAATATCCCAAGTTTTTAAACCAATAACAAAATCAAATATCTAAGATGTGATAACATTTTTGACAATGTCAAAAATAATGAAAGTTACACCACCATTATTAAATCTAAGGAAAGACCTTTTTTCATATTAAATTTCAACATTATTTGTAGCATGTCTACTTTGAAATGTATGGTGCCATGCATGAACATGGAAGCATGTGGACATTTAGATTGCAAAAGGTAAAGTCGTGACACACTATTTATTTATGTTAAAAAGTAACTAATGTGGCAAACAAATGTGCCACCTTTGGTGCTTTTGGATTCTTCTAGCCACCATTGATAGTTAAATCATTTTGAAAACCACCTACATTAAAGGATGGAGTCTAATAGACCTCTAGACCTTGAAAAACTCAAAATACCATCATCGCCTTCATTTTCAAAGCTTCATAGAAATGAGTAAACCCAAAAGAAGATCATCATGGACTTGAACCTCTCCTATAAATTTCTACATCACTTTGACAAACCGTCATGGATTTTAGGCCTTCAAGAGGACACACCATGATCACCTTCATTTTTTTAATTGGATAGACCTTCAAAAAGACCACCACCACCACCACCACCACCTTCATTTCTTGAAATTTCTTGAATTGGAAAACCCTTAAGAAGACCACCCCCTTCATTTTTTGAATTGGATAGACCTTCAAGAACACCGCCACCACCTTTGTTTTAAGCTAAATAAATTTTCAAGAAAACCATCACCACCACCACATTTTTTTGAACTTGATAGACCTTCAAGGGGACCATCACCCTCATTTTTGAGCTGGACAAACTCTCAACAGGACTAAGACCACCACGACACTAATCTTCATTAAGAGAGCTTTCATTTCTAAAATTTTTGGATGTTGGATTCAATTCACACTTCCCAAGGGTCAACCTTTTTTTTTTTTGCTTGTGCTTCAAGCACATTTGTTCCAAACTTGTGTTTGTTTTCTTATTCCAAGTGTTCTTTTTCATTGTTTTTATTTCTCCTCCTTTTCTCTTCCCCTTCAATTCACATGAAAATATAAACATAGAGTTCTTTGATGAAAGCAAGTGCATTGAGGTATTTCAAAAATTGAAACACAAATGTTTCATACAACTTTTCCCTTTGAGTCACATGAAAACAAAAGGGAAATCATTGAGCCCACTTGAAAACCAAATTGCAAATCTCACATGTGTAAAGCTCAATATTAGAATTCAAAATGGTTTTCCAATGGGCACACAACATGGTAGCAAACACAATGGAACTCAACTTTGGTTGCAAATTTGAGTTTTGTGCACCATTGAACAACAACGTTATTTTTTCATGCCATGTTTCAAATCTTGGCTTGTGTATATTGCCCAAACATGGGCTTCCAATGTCGAGTTTGGCAAACTTTAGAAAAAAATTGATGTACAAAAATATTTAAACAATGTTGTGTTAAAAAGTGAAGGAGTGGTTGAATGATTCACATTAAGATGGATCTAAAGGCAAAGCATTTAGAGACTTGCTAAATCAAAATATAGAAAATAGGGCTTGAAAAAGTAATGAAAATATAAAACATAACTTTAAAAAGGGGGGGGGGGAGGGGGGGGTGCAGGGTTGGGGAGAACCAATTGTCAAAAAGAGCAAGCTAAGGATAAAAAAAAATCCTATCAAGATTTTGATAACTTGATTTTTAAATTAGGCTACAACAAGAAGAACTTTCAAATCTTTTTTTTGAAAAATGAAGTTAGTTAATTTTATATGTAATAGTTAGATGTGTGTCAAAGTCACTTGGTAAGTACATGATTTGCCTAATGTTGATTAGTTTCTTGTTGCATCACAAATTGAATCTATCATGGTTTTTTATTTGCATATGAATGTTTTGTTTCAAATATAATGTGGACTAGTAAACACCTACACCTCCAACATTAAGTTGAACAAATCAAGGGTCTTAATAGATCACGAAGGCCACACTAACTTCCATGTTTCTAAAAAATAAAAATGACATCTAGGTTTGGGGTTTTATTGTTTGACATCAAAATGCAAACTATTTATGGTGAAACTTGGGTCACAAATACCCCTTGGAATTGTCCATTTTAAGTTTTATGTTGGATTTTTTCCAGTCACAAGCTTGAACAATTGCAAGTAAACACAATTCATAACCTCCTAATACACTTTGATGGCTTCATGTTCACAAGTGAAAATAGGAAAACATCTAGTATAACGTAAAAAAAAAAGTTGGACAACATAAAGCAAATATTTGGCAAACTTCATGTGGAGATGAAGAGAGAATCTTACCTTATAGTGGAGGTAGTTTTGAGCATGGATGTTGAGATGGAATTTGTTGTCTACATTAGCTCACTATTTGAAAGCAAGAGACCCCAACATCTTCATCAAAGATCCTAGATCATGTAGAAAGCATCTCAAAATGGACCAAAAAAAAGATATATAACATAATTTAAGTAGGCAAGAAATTGGGGTGTAGTCATAAACTTGAGCAAGGTTGTATTGTGACTCTAGTGCTACAAAAATATTTTGGAACACACTTGTCCACAAGGCATGAATGTGGTAGTTGATTAAGCTCCTGGTTGGTATTACTACTACATCCATGAAAGCAAAATGTCCTAATTTCAATATCAATATGAAACATTCTTGTACAAGATAAATGTTAGAAGACAAAATTCTTAAGGAACTTATAATGACACTTAAAGAAAGTTATTCTCAAGAGCTCTAAAGTTAACAAACAAGTAGTAAGAAACAATTCCATTGCCTTCTACCATTACTCACATTTCACATGTCCTAAATGACCCATCTTGAGATGGCATCTTGTTGAACAAACTCCAAACATCCCAACAATTCCCACATTTTGCATACATGTCAACCAAGCTCTTCCCTAGAAAGCACTTTCAATGACTTGTTCATGTGCACACACATATGCCCTCTTCAAGTGCAACTATGCTGACACATACATTTGGCACCCCCACAAAAGAAAAAGAAATTTGGAAATTTTTAGCATGTTAAACTAGGCATACTATTTGAGCAAGAGAGGAAAGAAAATGTGGTAATGCAACACATACATGAAGGAAAACCCTTGAAGAAAATAAATGCCCTTCATGCAAACAAAAGTTCGATAGTGAAAGAGGGACTTGAAAAGTATAGACGTATGGTGTATATGTTTTTGCAATGGGGTTAGATATATTCATAATCACTAGAATGCTTGAGAAGATATTTGGTTGCCAATTTCTCATACTTATCCATGATTTATGTACCACCATTATAACTAACAGACATACAAGAATCCAAAAACTCCCTCAATTGCTTCCTGCCTTGCCAGCAGCTGCCACAAGACCGTGTGGCAAGTTGATCTCAACCTAGCTGGGAAATTTTCAGGATGGAGAGAATGAATGTCACGGCAATTTGGGCCAAAGTTGGCAAAGAAGAGTGAATGCACACAAGACAATGCAAGTAATGTGGTTTCCACCACAGTACTTTGATGGGTTGTTGGGGCAAGACAAAACACAAGTGGTTATCTTCAAAGCTCAATACCAGCATGAGAAATGTCATGAAGAAGAAGCCCATGAGCTCTGGATGATCCAATGCCCGATGATATTGATGAAGGCAAACAACAGTAAACCAGTACCCAGGGACAGTGGAGCAAAGTGCAATCAGAGCCTGTATGCATGGCTGACCTTGAAAAGCTCCTCCAGGACTTGATTGCAAGAATTGATCAAAAACTCAATCATAGAAAGCTCTAAACCCCAAAAAGATAGCAACACTCGATGACTCGGGATCTAAATTCAACATTCGAACACCAATAAACAAGGAAATGTTTAGGGTTTAGGGTTTAGGGACAGCTCGAAAACCCAATTCCTTCTGTAACATATACAAACCATGAAGAAGCAGAGCATCTCAATTGGAACATGTGTTTCTCATCAAAGTTTCCATGAGTGAGAATCAAGTGTCTGAGAAAACAGGAAAATTGAGAGATGATGCAACAAACAAGAGATGCAACAACAAATTGCCCCACTGGAACTCCAAAAGATCAGCAAGACCTGAAGAATAGCATGATACTACCATGTGAGTTGGTGTTGCAGCTCGGAGAAGCACATTTGATGAAGATGGAGATGATCTCTTTCTCTCTCTGACCTTGTCAGGCAGGGTCTTAAAATGACTTGAATTGCAGTTCTTGGAACCTCTGTATAGTTCTGTAAACACTTCACCTGCAGGAGGGATTTGTGATGAATCTGCAGCCACTTTGTTGGGGATCCACATGGCCTGCTGCTGGAGCTCCAGTAGCTTTTGATCTTTTCCTTCAAAACTGATTATTGTCTCTCTTCCAAAAGAAAAGATGGGTTTAGTCTCTAGAGCCATGTTTTGGTGACAGATTGATAAATTAGGTTCCTTTAGTGCAGGTTTTGTGCTTTACCTTGAGGAGCTCATACTCTAGACATATTTTTTGGGTATGGGGATTTGATGAAGTGGATTGCTATCTTTGTTCTTATGGTAACATTTATGCCTCGCATGTGGAGACTACATATTGGGGATCAGCTTGAGCAACTCCACCAGTGCTCAATATGTGACCCTGAAAATTAAAATTGGATGAAGAAAAGTCAAATCATGCTGGTCTGGCTCAACAAATTGGTTTTGGCCCAGCATTTTTGCATGGTTTGCTGAATCTGGTAAAAGGCACAGCAAAACCTAACACTTGCCAGAGAAGTGTGTAATAAATATGATCTGACTGCCGCTCCCTGTTTCTGCTTGGCCGATCATAATGATTGGTCCAAGCGCTTTGCTATTAGTAGTCTCCCACCTATTTGCAGTCCCAGTTTTAGTTTTATGGGCGGGTTTGGAAAAAAGTAAATAACTAAACTTGGATGTGAGAAATATTGTTGTAGGGTCACATAATGGTCACTGCTGCAGATGCTCAAATCTGGACTTCTGGTTGTAGGCAAATGAAAGGTACCCAGACTTTACAGATAAGAAGACACAGGAAGCACTCTGACTTGAGGACCAATAAAACCTTCCATGGGTGGCAGCAGAGATGGCTGCAATGGCACCAGGCACAGTGCAACTGAACCTTTTTTGCGTGGAAAAAGAAGCTTACAAAATATGTGAAGGATGGGGAAACCTGAGAATGTCAATGGAGCTTTTCCAACAAATGCAATGGGAAGGTATGAGCCCTCACAAATTCAGTTATTTTCAGGTGATTCATGCATGTGATGCCTTAGGAGTACTTGAAGACTGCAAGGCATGTTCATGAACAGATAATTCAAAGTGGTTGTTGGTCTGATGTCTTTGTGGGTTGTATTGACATGTATGCAAAATTTTGACTTGGATCACCGTGATACTCATGTGGGAGGCAACATCAGAGTCCAGTGACTGCCATTGCAATCTCTTCATATGGTAGGATGGAGGCATTCTGCAATTATGCCATTTTTGGACTTTAATCTGTAGAATCACTCAAGCTGCATGTTCTGCTTTGGGGTGCATTGAGGTGCTTGGTTATATTGAGAGCTCCCCACTCCAAGGGAGTTAACCCAATATAAAGCTCCATGAGGAAGTTCCAGAAGTCCCAACAAAAATTCTGAATTTCCTGATGAAATCTAGAAACAACCCTAAACCCTAAACCCTTTTGGAAACCTTTTGGAATTGTGTTTCTAGAAGGTTGAGATCGTGTGTGAAATTGTGTATCATGTCACCTTTTGCATGTGGATGGCTGAGTATAATATCCTTCATTGGTAGTAATGCAAGGAAGCTCATGGTGCATGCTATGTGGGTAACATTAATATGAAGCCAACATGTTGGTATGTGATAGATGTTTTAGAAGACGGGATATGGACTAAATTACACCACCTTTCAAGGACATATATTGAACAATAGAGTGAGTTGTTCATCTGGTGTATTAAACATTGTGTTGTGTTCCATGTTTAACTTTGTTTGTATGATATGAAACAAGTGTGAATTATAGATGATCTTCAGGAAGCTTGACACTTTTGTGGACATCATTGTTAAAAAAAATTAGACAACAAAAAATTGGTGTTCATAATCTTTTTCTTTTCAATTTTGTGAGGTAGGTGGTCTGTTGATCATCCACAAGCGGACTTCGCCAAATTTGGCTACAGGTCAGAGAGGAAAGTATACAAATTTAGAAATTCTGGTATATTGTGCTGGCATGCTGAAACCTATTATCTAAATCTAGCAATTTCAGATTTTGTTTCCTCTAAATCTGGCAAGTTTGGGCCATTTATTCCAAAAAGAATCCTTTGAAGAAGTCACACTGGCTTTTCATTTTGGTTTGCCAAGTGGAACATATTTGCTGAAATGAAAAAGTTTATGAGTCATGACTTTCATCTTTTTTCCCATGAAACAAGTGTAAATATGGTCCTTTCAATGTGTCAAAGTCATATATTTTCAGGTTGAAATTTTGAAAAAAAAAGTCAGAAATTTTTAAAAAACATTGCGTCAGATACCTTCAAAAACACTTATTTTGCACCATTTTGAAAAACAAATCCTGACCTGGTGAAAATTTGCCAAGAAAAAAAACATTGAGCTGAACCTTAAGCCAGTTATGGCATCAATGAAAGCCATCTCTCATTTGTGGCATTGTTGGATCTGTTCAAGTTTTCTGGCAATTTGAGAGTCATTGAGTTGTTGGATTTCCAGGACATTATACAACCCCCCATCAAACTTCATGGCCACAATGTGGCAACAACCAGATGCATGATTTTACATACTCGTGCAGTTGTTTTGCACAAGAGTTTGAATGTTCTGCTACAGAACCCTAAAAAAACCGAATTTTATGTTCAGCAGCAAGGAGTTGAATTTGCACAAGGCGCCATTTTGAGACAATGGAAATTATTTACTAGTCGCCGACTTCTACTCACTATATGGCAACAATTTTTTATTTTAAAAAAAATTTAACAAAAATCTCTACCAACATTTGGCCAAACCTACAACAACTCAGGCATTGCACAAGGCTTGGTGGCTTTGAGCCTATGAAGAGTGAACTAGCACCCACAATGGTTAGCTATGGAACTGCAACCAAACAGAAAACTGTTTCCTGATCACTTATCATCTATCCTTCTTGGTGCTCTGGGTGGCTGCTGGTTCACTCTGGCCCCAAACTGCTAGCTAGAGCCTTAGAGACAAGCACCCAGCATATGAGTTAGGGCAAAAAAAAAAGTTGTCTTCCAAAGTCTCCCCACCCATTTAAGCAAAACTTAAGTTGTAAAGACTTGCTCTTCTAGTGTAATATGAGAGCTCCTTACAGAGCATGTATTTTGTCTTCCTCTGCTTATGGGGGCAATTCAAAAAACAGAAAGCCCCCTATTGTGGCTATTCCATTTCTCAAAACTCCCTGCATTTTTATTTTTAACTTAAAAAAATTTCCCATGATAACATATCATGGGATAAAAATAATTAATTAAAAAAATCAGTGCAGGTTTTTATGCTCAATATAGAAGCTCGTTGCCACACAGGCTTCACTGGAATTGGGCCCGCACTCATCTCTCTACCTTGTGCAAGCCCTTATTTCAGTAAAAGCCCTTGGCCACAGGCTTACCCTACACAGTTGAATCTTGAATCCTTCAGCCAAGTACTGTACTTGAGCAGGCCTCTACTGAAAGATTGCAGCCTTTTCTTCTTCTTTTGTGACAGACATCTCTTGTTCTGTACAGCTGCTAATGTCATTCATCAGTGCTGCAGTAAGCCTTGTTGTCATTTGGATAAGGAGGTCCTCCTTGCCTCGAACCTTGCATTCTGTACAGCAACCAGATGGTTTTGCAAACCAATAGTTATTCAATTTGAACTCCAGAGATTAGAATTTAGAGAGAGAGAGAGAGAGAGAGAGAATATCTTAGGGGAGCCAACAACAAACTAAAATGTCCTACCAGACATACATTTACGTTTGATCGTATGGGTTCAAATCCAGCACTATTCCTGTTATGGGCAGACACTAAACAGCCCCTATGAACTTTGTGAGTGTCAGTGTGCATGGCACCCCCACGTGGTTTGACCTAATGGCAGTGCATTACGTAGGTCAATTACATTGAGCTTTTGCCTTTCCTCAGTGGAGTCGGTGAGTGTAGTTAGCTGGCCCAGCTCTTGGTAATTAAGTAGTGGGTTCAAATCTAGAGAGAAGTGCCAGTACATGCAGTACACACATTTTATGTTATACTAAGCAGAACATGGAGAGTAACTCAGCATGGAGTCCACTAGCATGCTCACCACAATGCTCGCAGACACTTTCCCTGCTTTGGCTATCACAATACCTGGTGGCAGATCGAGAAAGAATGACAACTAAGTTAAATTCCTGGTTAACCCATAACTTATTTCCGTGCAAGTAGTGGATTCCTTGCATTCTATATCCAACATCTGCACTAGGATTTTTTTATTCTGGACTCTTGAAATTGGAGTGCACAATGGGAGCATAGTTGGTCAGGTGCGTGCAGGAATGAAGACGGCTGGACTTGGTTCAAGTGTCCTTTCTCATGATCTTAATGACCTCACCAGAGAGGTCATTCTGTATGTGCGAAATGGCTGGCACACTAGGCAGGCCCTCCCGCTAGTATGGTGAGAGAATTTTGTAAGTTCCTACCTTACGGGCTCATGAGGGCCCAGCATTATTCAGGCCCAACATACTTACCCCTTGTTCAAATATTCATCGCTTCATATGGATTTGGTTCATGGTAATGGTAACCTTGTGCACTTCACGTTACTATGAGTAAAGCCTATGGGTGCCGTGAGACGCTCCCAAAATGTGGGACTATCAAAGGCCGCCTATTTTGGGATGGTCCCACCCTGAGGCTTTGCCCTACACAGAGTCCACTAAGTTCCATAGGTCCCGAGGAGTACCTACCAACCACAAATCTCAAGTTAGGTCTGCCTCCCCTGCAATGACAGTAAAAAGGGCAGAGGGGGCTGTTTGTGTGAATTGTCAGCCCTTTCCAAGTCCTCGTCATCTCACTTTAAGGATCTCTCTGGGACTGAGAAAAGCTCCCTGAGCATTGCAGGGGAGCATGTTGCCTTTCTATCCCCGGCCCCATCTACCCCCACTTCACAACAAAATCAAAGCTCACAAGATCTTTCATGGAAATAATGGCCCACATTCACAGATTTGGAGAAATTTATTTCCAAATCATCAGATTTTTATGATACGTTATTCTAGTACAACATAGCCAAGAATGTACAAGGATGCTTTTTTTACAAGAAAAAAAAAACCCAAAAACAAGTTCGTATTGTGGTTAATAGCCAAATTTGGATTTTACTTTAATTAATTAATTACTTAATTTTTTTGATGATAAGTTATGACCACTTTGAAGTTTGGCTACATCACAAAATTGGCCAAAAAAAGAAACACATTGGAGATGGGTAACCTCTTTTTGATTGGCAAAATTTCCACAATTTAGAATTTCAGAAATTAAGTGTTTTGGGGGTTTTCAATCGCTAGAAATGAGAAAAGAAGTAGTAAAGATGGTCACATTTTGCGATGTATGGTTTTCAGTGTGCAACCAAAAAAAAAAGAGAATAGGATGATGAAAGATTTATACTTCGTATTTGGTTTATAGCCAGATTTGGCTAAGTCTTCCTTGGAATGATAGCCATTTTAATTTACATATTCCAAATTCCTATGGATGATCACCATAGCTACAAAGACAAATTCTTCACAATAAAAAACACTGGCAATGAGGTTTGGCACTAAATAATGATGAGAAAAAGAAATTCAGGACTTTTGAGACATTATTAAGGTGTACATAAGAAGTAAAATCACAGCTTAATAGTTTCTTAGTGGGTACTAGTGTGGCCTGTGCCGTTGGCCCAATTGTTACCAAGTCCTCAACTGATTTTTCCTTCCAAAACCTGGTTTTTTGAAATTTATTTGAACTTTCAGCAGCAGAAATCACTTAAAATTCAAGTAATCTCCCACATTCAGAATCCAAATCTTGCCAAATAAATTCCATAAAATCTTGCTCATCAAGATCTTTCCAAGAACATCAAAGGCACAATCCAAAATTCCACCGAAATTTTCAGCTATGATTCAATTTAGTTTTCAGTGAAAAAATCATTCAACATTCAAGAACAACACAACTGGAAGTACTTTTTTGCAATGTGCAAATCAGGATGATGTGTTTTGAAGTACCAATGACTAAACAACCCATTGGTTGATGCAAGAAATGAGGTTTTTTGTGAGTGAACAAGTGCATGAAAGCCTCTGTGATTACTACAACTAAGTGCATCAAAGATCATGAAGGAGGTGCCAGCTGGCAAATCTTTGGAGTCTGTTGATGAGTAATTTAGCTTATTATAAGTGAAGCTTTGGTACTGCCTCTTTTTCCATAAGTTCTTCTGATGGTTTCTCAAAGGCCTCTGTGAGAAATTTTAAGGTGGGAAGTGAAGGTGCAATGAAGAGAAAGCTGGTAGGTGAAGAAGAAGAGATGTGCAGAAAGACGTGTGCAGTGGTTGAGTTTTGAACAAATTCTGCTGCTTGTATCAACTACTACTCTCAATGTGATGTATGCATGAATTTTTGGTTGGCAGAATCTCTCAAATGAATGATGAAATATTTGGGAGCAGAGGGGATTAATAATGCTTAGGGGATTTGATTGGGTGCTATTGATTCAGGTTTATTGTGATGGGATTGATGGAGTCATGCTGAAAGTGGATGTTGGGGAAGGCTATTTTAATCCCATTGATTGGTCAAGATCAAAATGTTGCCCTGGATCAGATGTATGCATTACGTCCTGCAAGAAGATTTTTAATGCATGTGGTCTAGTATTTGTTTATGTTCAGATTGAATCACAGAGAGGAGAAGTGAGGTTATGTTGATGAATGAATCTGTGAAGATTGTTCATATGTTGCTCTGTTTTGTGGGAATCATGGTGATATGTCAACTTTTCATTTTGAGTCTGTATATGTTCATGTGACCTTCTTTCTAGTTTAGAAACCCCTATGCCACTCTATTTTGGCCACGCTTTATTATTTCTGTGGAAAGCTCAAGACCTTTGACTATCCTAGGTGATCATTTGGGTCTCTTAGGATTGCGGTAGACCAATTGTTTGTGAACATACCAGTGTTGGGCTGTTCTTCGAATTAGGGACAGATACCCACCAGTTATCAAACCAGGTATATATTCACTTACCTGTTGGTTCTCAACATGTCAAAGAACTGGTTTTTTGTATACAACCAAGGTTTTTTTAAATGAAAATGTCACAAATCGTCAACTCTTTAAGGTTTTTGAAGTAATCAGAATTTATGGTTCTTTGGTTATGATTTTTTTTCAAAGAACCAAAACCGATGATTCTTTGATTCTGAAATAGTTAAAGAATCAAAATTGATGGTTCTTCAAAAATTCAAAGAATTTTGCAACATTGGAAAATAATTCCTTGCTTTTTGTATCTCTCAGCAAATGAAAACAAACTTGGAGTAGTGAGTAGAAACTAGAAACCTTATCATTGTAAATGCTCCCAACACTAACATACTTGAAGTTCATCCACAACTATGTCACAATCAACATCTAGTTGATGGTGTGTTGGTGGGTGTTGGCTCATTCTAAGGCTACGCACATGTAATTGAGTTGCAATCAACATCCAATTGATGGTACATTGGTGGGGTGTTGGTTCACTCTAAGGCTATGCACATGTAACTGAGTTGCAATCAACATCCAATCGATGGTTCGTTGGTGGGTGCTAGCTCAGTTTAAGGTTGTGCACATGTAACTAAATCACAATTGACATCTAATTGAT
This sequence comes from Sphagnum tenellum, assembly GCA_963921925.1. Lineage (NCBI taxonomy): Eukaryota > Viridiplantae > Streptophyta > Sphagnopsida > Sphagnales > Sphagnaceae > Sphagnum > Sphagnum tenellum. The sequence continues at coordinate 15,172,103 of OY998155.1, forward strand.
GGTGTGGGTGGGTGATGGTTCATTTTAATATTGTGCACACCTAGACAAGTTAACCAAGTTCAGTCACAACTCATTGGTCACACTCAAAGATGAGTCCATATTTTTATCACTAGAGATAGCTTTTGAACTTAAACAAGCATTGTTATAATTGATTCAACTCGCCAAGATATGGCATAGCATGCAATAATAATTGTTGTTTAGGAGAAAACACGATCATTGAGTGGAGCATGCATCAAGAGACAACTTCATTCCCCTTGCCATAAAGACTTATGGTTGTCTTCATTCTCAGTTTAATTCCTTTTTGAACTATTGTGCTTAGGCCACTATCACCCACAATCTATGATCTCCTTTAGTTCCCATGATGTTTATTTCTTATTATCAACAATGTGTCCATAGCCTTCCAACCTACGTAAGCAATTGCAACTTTTCAACATGTTGTCACACTTGTGAAGCATTCCTCATCTCTCCCACATATCGTAACCAATGCACCTATATTGTTGTTAGCTGATTTGTCACAGATGATGTTTTTGTAGTTTACAGCCTTCTATTTATTAGTGGTGTTTTGATTGTTATATTCTTTTGTGACATGTATTCTTATGCTTTTATTTGAGGAGGGGGCCTTGAGCACTGGCCAGAAATAGTAGAACCTCATGAGGCCACCTTAATTGTCCTTATTCCAGATCACAAACAAGATCTTAAAACTTCCAATAATAAGTGACAAGAGGCGTTGTAAACAAATTGTAACCCTAATCCACTACACCTGCCCTTAAACACTCAAGATCAGTGGTGGCAGAATGGTGGAAGAAGACGAGAAGAGTATGAGATTGTCAGACTATACTTTTTGTGGAAGGGTTAAGGTAAAATCACTCATCATTAAACAAACATGTTTGCATTATCGAACACTTTCCAATATTTGATCATTCCTAACCAAATTGAGCAATTTTGTGTAATTGGATGTGCAAATTGGAAGGCTAAAAATGTTCTTTGAGCATTAGAAATAAGGGAGCAATGCAAAAAACACAACAAGAAGATGAGTGAGAGTTTGTTTCAATTTTTTTGAAAAAATAGCTCTAGACACCTCTTTAGTTCCAGCCCTATATCTTCTTTATTTTTAATCTATTGTGAGTGATTAAAAACCTGATGGGTGCACCAACTAGGGCTTTACAAAACATCTTTGTATTCCAGAGGCAAAGATACAAAGATCAAAGATGTTAAGCACGAAATCCTAATCTGTTTTAAGTTACCCATCATCGAACACTGAAGCCCCCTTACACCAACCACCCCAGATCTTGCCGAACCCTTTATCAAATTGAGAGATGTTTTAAGCATTGAAAGCACTAGGTGAAGGACTAAAAATGTTCTTTGAGCTTCAGGATCAGAGGAGCAATGTGTGAGGATTTGACTTGATTTCAGTTCTTAAATGTTCGTTCAGTGGACTATCTACCCTACCAGCCCTGCCTTTTTATTGACAGGGGTTTTGTTCCAGTGGTCTGTGACTGATGGGGAGGCAGAGAGTCCAGGCTGACTGACACACAAGGTTGCCCTTGTTCAGCTTTCACCACTCAGCCAGCTATTTTCATCCTCCAATGGCTTGTTCATTGCTCTTCCAGCCACTATATTTTGTTCTTGATGGAACCAAAACAAACGCAGACTTGCGCTTGATCTGAGCAGGTACGCATGAGCTGCACTTCGGCCTCTGAGCAGAGCCAAAGCCCGGCTGTCAGAGTGGCTGCTTTTCATTTCTGGGTAGCTGAGTGGACATTTTCTTGTGCATGTGTGTAGCAGGCTCTCTGTGTAAATAGTGACTTCCTTTTGCAGCAATCCAGTCACCATGGCAAGAATTTTACTTAATCTGGACACAACTTTTTTTCCTCCATACAGAGGAGGGAGGGAGGGAGTTCTTGAGGGACACTTCATGGATGGGGTCATGAATCCAGACGATAAGAAAACACAGCCTATGAGCAAATGAAGACTGTACTTTCGCCTCCTGCAGATCCTGGATTCCTGTGTAAAGATTAGAGTTATTCGTAAAGTCAGGCGATTAGTGGCCGAGATCGCCCAGTTTCGGCATAATAGAGCATCAAACACGGAACTGGGAATGAAAATTTGACGAAAAGGAAATAACTGGGCCCTAAACTAGTTCTTCCACCAATTTTGGTGGTAAACTGCGTTTTTACCCTGTGTTTCCTTTTTCCTGAGCGCCTGCACTGCTGCTACGTATATTTTCACTGCTCCTACCTGTACAACTACTATAATTACTATCGAACCTTGTGCATAAAATGCTGAGTTTCAGCATTTCATACTCAGATTTGATAAATTTTCCTTACTTTGCGGATACCACTGAAAGATCCCCATAGGGGGTGAAAGCAGAGGAGATAGCGGGGTGAAACAGAAGGTGACCTTACGGATAACTCTATTATGGATCTATTATATTCCCCATGATCTTGGTCTCACTTTGCATTGATGTTTTTCATACTTTGAACTAGATGGGCACATGGGAGTCCACTTTTGAAACCATCTTGATGCTAGCTTACAACCTGGGGATGATTGTCAAGTGGGCCAAACAATTAACTATAAAGAGAGGTGCCCCTACTGCTGATGCTTGTGTTTTGGGATTGCTCATCTAGAAAGGCACCTTCTCTTTGCTTTCTGTTGCAAGGAGGGAAGAAGTGTCATTGAACCAACAACAGCCACACCACCAGCTGACAATGGAGGACAACTAAGCTAAATATCAGTATTGGTGGTCTGGTATCACCACTTTGTGATACCAGACCGAGATTGGTATCTACTAGTAGGGTTCTCCAAAATTTTGATACCACATGCATAATGGTATCACAGCATTTTTAAATGTGATACATATGGCATCATATATATATAATTTGAAGGATATGAAATGGGTATGCAATGGTATCAACATATACCTTATGATACCAGCAGATATAGTATATAATAACTCTGGTATCAATGATGTGCTCACCTTGACAATTGGATGATGGGTGGACAGGAAACAATTTTTCATTGGATTCTCGGTTCCTTAGCTAACCATAGTTGTTAGCTCAAGCCTTGTTTTTACTACCCTACTTACTACAATACCCCTTAGCCCATACCTATGTACTAACCATGTAGATCATCTGTTTGCATCTGCTTTTTATAGTAGCCATGTAGTTTCCCTACCTGGAAACCTAGGAACCTGTGCTTTAAATCCAAGTGAAAACCCAACATCAACCTGAGTTAGGGTTTACCACAGCTGAGTCATAGCAGCCTTCCAGGGGAGGGTGAACTGGTGGTTGTTATTGGTCCATTATGGCCATGGACTCATTGCACAGAGTTGTTGCTGCCAACTAAATCTTGGGACTCTAAAGATTATGATCCGCTAGAACCAGCAGAATCCTTTGCCTACGGTTTTAGGGGTTAGGGTTTTTCCTAACCTAAACAGTGACCCTAATGGTCAGTACCCTGTCCATCCCATTTGTCACCCAGGACTATATGATCAAGGGCATGATTCTAACTTCATTGAACCCATTTACATTAGAATTGGTTCACACTTAAATTACACACTAAATTAGATTAGTCTAACTAAGTTACATTAAGTATAATTAATTTAAATTTATAACTAATCATAATCATTTGACAATTAACACTAGCAAAAAAAATTATATCCTTTGGTGTGAAGAGTTTGTCATAATGCCACAATCTATGGTGTAATTTTATGGACTAGGGTAACCGGCGAGAGGCCATGGGTTAACCAGTGGCCTTTAGCCAGTACTCGAACATAACTGGTTATTGAAAGCCCTTTTTTGTGCAATTCCTGCCCTGCGATTGGATGTAGTGCTGCCATATTACACAAAAGTTGGATACAGAGAGATGAGTTTTTTTTTCCAGCCTTTGGATAATATTTTGCTGGGTGCAGATCTGGATGTATTATGGAGCATGTTGTGTACAAGTTATTGTGCCCAAGAAGCTCCCATGAGGAATTGGGGCAAGCTGAAAGTTTCTAAATGGGCACCATGGCCTGTATTGGGCGCACTCGTAATGCTTTTCATGTGGGAATTGCATAACATTCATGTGCATTTTGCAACAGGCTTGTATGGTGGCACATGCCCAAGTTTGGTCTAGTAGACCCTCACAGGATCCCTCCATTCTGCCTTGTAATGAAACTAACTAAGAGACAGAAAAGGCCATAGGAAACCATTATAGGCCCAGCCCAAGATGTGAGCTCAGGAGCCCTTATTTCAGGACTGCCCTTCTCCGGGGGTGTTGCCAGATGGAACAGCCTCTTCCCTTTTTCTTTTTCTTTTCTTTTTCCTCTTTTTCTGTCCAAGGTAACCAATGGGTAAGAAAGAAAGTTGCAATAAATAAATAAATAAATAAATAATTGAACTTTCCATTTTCCGAAATGTTGCCATTTTTTTGCAGAGGAAAAAGACTAAAGAAGTGCCCATCCTTTGATGAAAGAATGAGCTTAGTCTTGATTGCCTTGGGAGTCAGCATTTGACGAGTAAAATGAGTGGAAACTTATTAAGGCATGTGAGTGAGTGTTCAAGAAATGTTGGGGGTTTTTATCATGCAATGAATTTGGGTTCAATGAACAAAAAATTAGGCCTTATTTTTCAATCACCGACTTTGCCCAATTAAATCAAACTAGTGTGGCCTGTGCCATTGGCCCAAGCATTACCTCATCCTCAACCGATTTTCCCTTCCAAAAACCTGGTTCTCGGAAATTCATTTCAATTTTCAGCGGCAGAAAAATATAAGATCTGTTGTTTACATGGGGCCAACATGAGACTTTTCCACATTATGTGCATTGTGGGCTCCAACGACATCTCTAACTTTTGTCATTGGCTGCTTAAATTGTCCAGTGAAGCTCTTTGTGAGGACTTAGAGCATCTCCAGCGGTGCTCGGTACGTGATCCTGCACAGTCGAATTGGATGAAAAACATCCAACTATGCTGGTTTGGGTCAGCAAAATGGTTTTGGCTCCGCATAATTGCTGTGGTTGTGATGGCTGGTGAAAGGCGCAACAGCGCTTTGCACCTGCACAAAAGAGTGTACTAAATATGATCTAACTGCTGCTCAGTGTTTCTGATTGGTCGATCTTAATGATTCGTCCAGGTGGTTTGCTATTAGTAGTCCGCCACGTATTTGCTGTCCCAGTTCTTTTTCGTAGAGTTGCAAAAGAGTAGGTAACTAAACTTGGATGTGAAAAATATTTGCTCAGGGTCCCATACTGAGCATCGCTAGACATGCTCTCAGGAGGCTGGCAGGACCTACCACCCATTCATGGGCTAACTTACATTTTGTCGTCCATATACGTCTTCTTGTGCTTGTCAGGTGACCATGATACTGGTCCCTGTGGTTCATACATGTCGTACCTTGGTGGATTCAGCATAAATTAAATTACTTTTTTAAGCTGCCAAAAAAATTATAATTTTTTTTAACATGTCAAATTTGGCTTTGGCATAAATTAAATTATTTTTTTAATCTTCCAAAAAATTGTAAATTTACTTTTGATTTGTCAAAATTTTGAAGTCAAAATTTCGAAAATGTTGCTTAACGTGTAAGAGTTTGATTTATGATCATCTTTAGGGGATGATCCTAAATAGAGGTCCGCTTAACTGCTGAAACAATTCAAATCATTTGAAATGAACTTACCTTACAAGAAGTTTATTCTTTATTATCTAAATTTTCAAAATTAAAAACCCAAGTGCTGAACCAAGAGATTTAAGTAAAATTAATTATTCGGAATTCATTATCAACCTCCCCCTCCCCCAAATGAACCAACACCCACCCACAAGCCAATCCATGAAACCTTGTTCCAATTCAATTGAGGATGAACCTTTTAATACCATGTACACCATATAGTGCAAAAGTTAATAGCACCCTCCATAACTACCTCCTATGCCATCTCTCTGCCCACCCCCCCCTTTCCATCCTCCCTCCTATGTGAGAAAAATACAACAATGCAATAGTCACATGTGCACTCCACAATAGTCGACAAAGATAAATTGAAATTGATGTTATCAAGTATGAAAGTTCATGGAGCACATACCTTGTATTGATGGATATCCATCATGATGGTCAACAATGATGTAAAATTTATACACAAAGAGCATAAGGTCGTTTTTATGGGTTCCATCCATTTTAATGAAATTGATCCATGTAAAATAATTTTCATCCATCTAATTACATAGTTATAGGTTATGGTTTTTTTTTTTCCCATCATGTTTCATACAAGCCATCCTAAACATCATTTTTTTTTTGTTTTCTAAATTCCAACATTCCATGTATTATTTCAATTATCTTCCTTGGTTTCATGCTCCCATGTGTTTTGAAGGTTCCAATAGATTCATTGGCTTGATAGACATATATGTCATGCCATGAAGGTTGTTCAAAATCATATGAGACCTTGACATTGTTGATTTTTCATGCACTTGTTTTGAAAACATGCCACCCTCTCAGCCCCTATCTCCCTTCGAGAAAAGAAACAACAATAAAATAAAATAAAATTGTACTCCAAAAAATAAAATGCACACATATAGACATAATGTTAATTTTTTTAAATGGTGTATATGATAAGTATTGATAACATTAAACAAACTTTGACAATTATTATTGGTAATGAAACATCATAAAAGAAGAAAATATTATCTAGGGATTGGTATTCATCACAATGCAAATTGCTTTTGAATTATGATGTCATCTATGATTAAATTTGAAAATTCCCATGGTAGTTAGGTGATAACTTTCCCTTAAAATTTTCAATAATTCATTATTTTTTTCTTTGTCCAATTGTAACCATCCTTGCCATAGCAATTAAAATGTGGTGCGCATTGATCGCTATTAATGTGAATAAATTGAACTTAACACAACTAGGCTCAAACATAGCATCCATTGAGTATTTTGATATTAAAAAATTTATTGTATTGTTAAGGGGTAGTTCAGCACAAGTTTGTTGAATAGTTTTTTCATTTTTTATTTTAAGAAAAAACATATTTCAAAATATTTTTCATTAATCTTCAAATAATTCTTTTTTTGATTTTTTAAATTTCAACATTTGTATAAATAACATGGTCAATGTTGAAACTGCAAAAACACTCAATAACATGCATTGTGTTTACATTGACATTTGGATTCTTAAGGTGAGTGGGGCTTTTTGAAAATTAAAAAATCATTTAAATGACTATATATTTAAGATTGTGAAAAAAAAAATTATTGGGTTTGTATTGGGGGGGGGGGGGGGGGGATTTATTGACATACACCCAAACTCTTTTATAGATTCAATTGTGAGTCCAAAGGTGAAAACAGCAAAAGGATAAAGAGTTAGAATATGCTCCCTAGCCCACAACACTTCGAAGGTAAAAAGGTGTGATGTAGCTTCAAAATGGGGATTATGACAAATGACAATCGAATCAATTATTCTCACAAACCTGCACAAATCAAACAATAAGTTAGTTAATGCGTAGTTGGAGCACTTTTGGTGCATGGACGAAGCATGGGCAAACACAAACTCATAAAACTCACTACAACATGAACTTGAGGGAAGCCATCACCTTACTCTTTATAATATTCTTTGTGCCTGATCATAGGGCTAGCACCCAAATGTCATTTTCTCCCGAGACTCCCAAGTTGGGAGTCCCAAAATTGAGATTTTGACAACTTTGAGGACCCATAACTTCTTCTACGAACCTCGAATTGAGGTGAGGTTTGAAGCAGAGTTCTAGCCTTTGTTTAAAGCATTTCAACAATATGTGGCACATCACATGCAAGCAAGTAAATCATGGCGATTTTCAACTTCTAATGGTGAGGAGTCAAATTGTCACTTTGACTCCTGACCTTTTTTTTGGCCATAGTTTATGTTTTAAATACCCAAATGGGTCATATGAACTCATTCCAAACATATATTTTCCCAAGAGATTTCCACTAATATAAGAATCTCTTCAATCCAATGAATCATGACCCTGCAATTGCCTTCTTAAAATTTGGGAGTCCATTAAGATTCCAACTCCCAAAGTGGGAGTTCATTTGGGAGTGTGGAATTTCATTCCCTCACACTCTCCTACACTCTTGGGAGCATGAAATGTGATTCCCGAGCTTCACTCTTAACTCACACCTTTGCAAACCCTTGTCTTAATCGAAAGCCCAAGGCTAGGGTTGTGACATTTAAAATCTTTTGAATTTTTCATTTCACACATATAGGAAAAAGAACCCCTTGTGTAATTAAAACATGAAACCCTTGGGACAAGTTCCTTATCAACTACCAAACTTGTTACCGGAAATGGAGCTACAAGAAACATTCTTATTTGAAATATTATTATGAAAATTTTCAATATTACAAAAACATCCATAATAGGATATTTTCTTATATATAAGAAACTAAGCAACAATTGTTCGATAACAACCATACACTTGTTATGGGGCAACTTTTTAATCTCACCCCATACCTAAAAATATGTGATATTTTAAAACTTTATCATGTGCTTGTTATCTAGGTTCATGTGGGAAAAAACATAGCCAAAGACATTTTTTGGATGGAGGATTGAGAATAAAGATCATTATTAAGGATTCAAATAGAAATTAGGGTTACCTACCCCAAGACCAACTATTTATACCTTCAAGATGGCATATCAAACATTTACCAAACCATACATTTGGGTTAATTAGACACCTCAAAATCCACATCCATAGTATTCCATACATTTCTACTTTCACAATTATGAAAATCAATGTATTAGATGTTAATTATTCCAGGTCACTTGGATCCCCATGATTGGGGTAACAATATGATCACCATTGAAAACAATGGGATTGTGTGGACGATAACAATAATTAAACATTTGTATAGCACCCATGATGGGAAATAGTTTTTTACTTTGACTTTGTAATTGGAATTAAAGGTGATCAAAAGGATGTTTTGTTGGAGTTGAAACCATATTTGTTCACAATTGGGACCATTGCCTCACCAAAATTGAATTTTTTGATTAGCATAATAACTAACATGAAATTTAGTAATGATGATTTTATAGTTTTCGCCATATCCCAAATGAAATTTTAGTAGATGTAACTCATGTTACATCAAGGTACAAGAATTGAAAATTGCTAGGTGGATGTTCTTGGAAGATATTCAAGCTAAAAACCTCAATTTGGGGATTAAATAGACCCACAAATGGTGAAAACTAATGCAAATTTGGATTCTGTAGAACAATTACTCAAGGAATACAAGGACATTTTGGCATGAACCTATAAGAATTTGAAAGGTATACAACCAGATGTAGCTCAATATCAAATTGAACTAGATAATATCCCACAATCCCAACAAGTTAGGTACAAGATGAATCCCAATTACGTAACAATGATTAAACATGATTTAAATAAGTTATTTGATGCCAAATTCATAGCTCAAATAGAAGAAACCATTTGGTTTTTTCTGATTGTAATCACATTGAAAAAGAATGAAAAGTTATGAGTTTCTGTAAACTTTCAAAAATTCAATGTAACTAGGTTGCAAATCACAATCCAATGAACCAAAAAGGGTGTTAGATTATAAAGAAAAATAATAAATATTGGATAAATATTTATGTTTTGCCATTTAAAACCATGGCAATCATGGCAAATTATTGTTTTTTCATTCATATGAATGTCAAGGAATTCAAACCAAAAATTCATTTGATGAAATTATAAGTTTGAGTTTTGATTTAAGACCTTTAAAAATGAACAACAACATGTTGAACAAGAGTTAATTTTGCAAAGTACTATAAAAAAAGACTTATATAATAAAATACATTTGATGGGAAGTAAATTAAAAGGATAAAAACATATCAACCACATTAGAAAAACATACATTACCCTAAGATATGTGGAATTGTAAAACTTTAAAAATTCAAAAAACTTTCCAAATTTAATCCAAAATTTTTGAATCTCAAAAGTCCTTTGGCACACAATAATGGGGTAAAATGTACACGATATGGCAAGAAAAATTTTAGTTTATTATACAAAAAAACATAAAATTTTAGGAAAATAAAAATTGTTTGTGATTTGAAATTATTATTTTAAAAGACAAAACATTGAATTTACAAGGGGTCAATACCCTTTCAAAAATTCTAATTTATGGAAAAAAAAAATGTCATGTACTTGAACAATTATAAGAATTTATGATAACAAGTTGCAAAAAACATTGTTCCAAAATTCATTCATATGAAAAAGTTTTTTTTGAGAAAAAAAACATGTAGTCCTTTTTTACAATAATCCCATTGGTTCATTGTATCTTGTTTGTACCCACTACCAAAAATGACCCATATCTCTTACATTTTTACCTTTTATTGAAGAGGTTCTTCACATAGCGATAGGTCATGAGGTTTGTTGTTTTTTGGATGATTTTTTTGGTTATTAATAAATCATGATAACTTAAGAAGACAAGTACAAAATAGCTAGCTTCATCATTAATTGGCGAACTTTTGTTTAGTTGGTCATGACATTTGGATTAAAGAATGTTCCTCCTATGTACCAATGGGCAATTAGTATGGCTTTTTTAGATTATTTTGGAATATTCATGAAGTTGTTTTTGGATGAGTTCAACATGTTCAATGGCTAGAAAAATCAATTGGACAAACTTTAGTTATGTTTAAACAAGTTTTAAGAATTGAATATTCGCCTACACCTTAAAAATGCATGTTTTAAATTTATTCAAAGGTGATTCTAAAATACATTGTACCCTAGGAAGGCAAACTACCAAACTTTAAGAAGATTTTTTCCATCATCAACATGTCACCTCAAAAAACTCTTAAGGACAAACAAAATTTTAATGATATGGCCGAATGTTACCATTTTTTTATCCCAAACTTTTTTTGGGAATTAAACATTGGAACCAAAACTTAATTCATGTTCTTCTCCAGCCAAAATGAAGACCCAAATGGTCCACACCAAATTTGGTAGTGATCAAAATGAGGAGCAAGATACTGAACCAACCTGGTGGTAGATTCAAGGCCTAGAAATGTTGTAGGACCTTTAGATGTGGTTTAATTGTCACTTAGGATAATGATCACAAGGATGTAATCACAAATAGGAAAAAGGATGATTTTAAAGGTCAGAAAATATTGTTGAGATTTTTTGTATATAAATCTTATTATTGATTTCTCATTACTAACATTTAATACTACAAATTGATTACCAAGAATTACTATTGACCATTCCTATTGAAAGCTTTACTTATTTTTAGTACAAAAATTTTAATGTTAAATTGGAAACTACTAATTAGGATTTGTAGATTATAAATAAAATTTTCTACTAATTTTATAAATATTATAAAAAAAATTGTTGTTTTTGGTGGAATCACCATTTTGGACTTACGCTTTCACCATTCCTTGGATGTACTTGAGTTAGGTTAATGCACACTCAACATAACTTGTTATTTTTTAAATACTGTATTTTGAAGCAATACAAGTCGATACATTATTTATATTAAAATTTTCTTTTCCATTACATAATTTTTTGACTTGTTTCTTTCAAAGTTGTATTGGTTTTGCAAACTTGAAATTTTGAATGTTCAAATGTTTTGATAATTTATTATCAATTCCAACTTAAGTCTACATTATAAGAATTTTGTAATCTATTGATACAACCATTTGCCAAATTGTTTTTCTCATGACTATTTGTCACTACAAAGTTGTAGAAATGTGTTTCACTTTCTACTCCTATTATCTTTTTGTTTCCAAACTTAGGATATTATCATGTGTTTTAACATGCATCCTCAAATGAAAACAATTGATTCAAGATGTTGCATTTTATCTGATGTATATAGCCCAACATATGGTTTTACATGTTTATTTCATACCTTTCACTTTAGGTGCGATTAGTGTATTTTTTAGGAATTTGTAATGTAGCCTAAGTGCCAATCATCCCTAGGAAGATTTAACCAAATATGATTATAAACCATATATGAAATAAAAATCTTTAATTAGCCTCATATTTGTGTAACACACAAAAACCCAAATATAGAAATTTGGCCTTTAAAAAAAATTGCTCACTTCTAACTATTAAAACCTTCGAAAATCACTTTCTTTTTTAACATCATCATAGGCTTAAAACACATAGACAATGATGATTACAAAAGGTTAGTAAAAGCATGTTTTAAATGACAAGGATATCAAAAGGAATCATGACCAAGTAGGTAATTATTGATAAGTAGGTAGGTAAAGGCAATGGTTGACTTAGTTTGTTTTTTTGGGGGGTTTTACATTCACTACACATTACATAATGTAGAATAAAAATTATTAAAAGATCAAGCTATCCACAATGGTTACAAGGGACAAGAAACCAACAATAAATTTTATATTTTCTACCACTACCCATCCATCCATCCACATGTGTGGTGGATGGTGGATGGATGGTGGTTCACTTTGGCCCACCCTATCCCTTAACTTTTTTTGTAATTTTTAAATGAATTATTTTGCACAACAAAAAATTTATAATTTTTTAATTTGTTGTAGCACAAGAGGTATGTTTTTGCTAATTTAAGGTGGGGGATGAGAGAATAGAATATAGTCAAAATGGTTACTTATTTGAAGGGATTATGTCTTCAATTGGGTACATCAACCATCCAAAACTAGAGGGGGCAACTTAAGGACTTCCAAACATTCAACCATGATATTCCCTTTAAAGTGATCAAAAAGTTTTGAAAAGGAAGTAGCCTTTTTTTTAAAAGTTGAAACACTCTCAATCATCGTTTTGTTTGGTTGTTGCATTTCTCATGTCTTTCTTCTTTTCTTGCTTCTAAGTAGCACGTGAGAACAACTAACTATTTGTATTGTAATGCCTTCTTCCAATGGTGGTGGTGGTGGTGGATTTTTATTGTTCCCATCAAGTTCTCACAATGTTCCCCAAACTCTCAATATGTTCCCCAACATGTTCCCAATAGCACCTCATCATATATCTCATAATCCTTTGCCCTAAGTGACCTATATAACTTGCCCATAAGGAGGAGACTACAAAATATCTATTTTGGAAGTGTTCAAAGCTTTTGATTTTTATTTTTTTTGCCTAACAGGCCAATCAAAGATGCCCATGACAAAAGAAGAAGAAGAAAACTCGAACTTTGGGGTCCCAATAATTAATGGCACCAGAATATTTTTATTATAAAAAATTCTTGCAATACTCATTGGGTATCACAGGAAAACAATGAGAAAAAAAAAGACGAGACATTTCAAAAAGTGAAATGTATGTTAGAGTCAACGACTTCATTTTTCCAAAACGCTTTGTTACTTGCGGAGGACAAATTCCACTTGATAATGTGCCTCATGAGATCCCGCTGAAAAAATTCTACCTCTGCTTTTGACGTTGCAGCTTTTCAAATCACAAACGGGTAACCAACCAACCAACCAAGTGATGGGGAGCCAAGATTTTTTTTTTTTTTTCCTCAATTTCCGAGAGAAGGAAAAGAATGACAAATTCCCAAAGTGGTCAAGACTCAAGACCCATTGAGCATCTAAAAAACTTTTTGTTAGGTGTTGCCACTGTGACCGCAAACTCGGCTAAATCAAATCACAATTAGGCTCGTGTGTGTATGCATAGCACAAGTGGACCACTTGGCTCCTCAAAATAGACCTGGGAGAACGAGTGGGTTCTCTAGAAAAGATAATTCTCGTAAAAAAAAGTTACAAGAAAACTCTGTGTATTCGAAGAGTTATCCGTAAAGTCAGGCGAAGCGATTAAGGGGCAAGAACGGCCAGTTTCAGCATAATAGAGCATCAAACATGTAACTGGGAATGAAAATTTTACAAAACCCAAACTAGTTTTTCCACCAACTTTGATGGTAAACTGAGTTTCATCCTATGTTTCCTTTTTCCTGCAAGAGGGGGATAAGGGGTGAAAGGAGAGGAGATAGGGGGTAAAACAGAGGGTTTACTTTACCGATAACTCTATTCTCAATAGGTTTTGGAAGCCTCGTTAGCGGAAATGAATGGCCATAACCCCACTCTTCTTCGATATTTAAGAGTGGCCACTTTCGCTGTCCAAGTATATATACAAGTTCACCCATACCAATACTATTCTGGTTGAAATGGACTTAACTTTAGAGTTCTTATCAAAACTTTGCTAAACTAATTTTTTATTTATCTCGTCTTGTGCATTCACACTTGGTCTTAAGATTTCTAGTGTTTGAGTCCTTAATGTCATGTTATTCATTTAGGACTTAAACCTACTTCTCATGAAGATTTGATGTTAAGCTGACATCCACTTAACATTAGAATATCACCTATTTAACATTGCGGGCCACCTAAGATGTCACCTAGATTTTCATTTTAACACTAACTTAACATTGAGTGTGAATGCACTGTTAGACAATGTTTGCCTAAATCAATGTCTTCAGCACTGTCTATTCTTTTTTTCTTTTCAAGGTGGGGTGGTTCAAGGGGGAAACTTTGAAATTCTCTGATTTCAAGTTTTTGTTCCATGACAATGTTCCCAATAGAGTTCTCAGTATTGTTCCCAATTGTTTCCTTTCCCAATTTGTCAGGCCAACCACTTGTGTGTTGACCAATCTTGCCATTTGAACTTTCAAGCTTCTAAAGCACACATAAATTTTTAAATGTCAAAAGTTTGAAAGTTTGCCAACATGAACTCAAGCATAGATAATAACATGAACAACAAGAGTTCCCAAATGGGTTTCAAAACTTGGGTTGATTGGGAGCATTATCATAGGGGAGAGAGCTCCTTGTGAAAATTCAACCACTTGAAATACCTTTGGTGTTTCAACCTCAAACCTTACAAGTTGACAATATCTCAAGGATATCTCAAATGAACATCTTTTGCTATGTGAGCTTTAGAAATTGGATGGAATAGGAGTGAATAAAAGTGGGGCCATAGCTCCTTGTGAAAACTTAACCACTTGAAATATCTTGAATGTTTCAACTTCTAACCTCAAAAGCCAATAGTGATTCAAGCATAGAAATGAATAGCTTCTATTATTTGACTTTCAAAAAGTGAAGTAGTTGTCAACAAGATCCAAGTAGGGGCATAATGGTAATTACAAATTCAACCACATGTACCTTAACCATCCTAGGTGTTTCATTCACAATACTTCAAAGTTCATACAAACAAATAAGCTATGCAAGTTGGGTTAAACATGAGTTGATTTGAAAGCCAATCACATGTGAGGTTATAACTCCAACTTATATGTCAACCTCTCCCAAATAGATAAGTAATTCTATATTTTGAAAAGCTCAAAATTTGAACACATGCATGCAAATTGAACAAGTGAATAAAACAACCACATCTAAAACAATAGAAGAGAATCCCCACATGCTTGCAAAGATCCATTGTTACAAACTTGCATTCAAGCCAAAGTGCCCCAAATTGATGCCATCTTGAACTTCAAATCCATCCTCTAAAAACTTTGAAGTGAACTTATTCCCATATTCGAGTTAAAATAACACTGACATTATATCTTGATATCATCAGATGTCAAGTAGTGGCTATTCAAGATGAAGACCTCTTGAAAAATATTTCTTAATCAAATTTTTTTCTGCCAAAAGGGTCAAAACATCTTAATAGGAGACAATGGGATTACTTTAATTAAACTGGTCCAACCCAAATCTTCTAAACTATTATTGTGTCGTAAGGGACGGGTAACCAATTCAAGAACATCCCTTGCATTGGTAAATCCATGAATCTAAGCAAAAGTAAATTCAACAGACCATTTTGTGTTAATTCCTTTCGCTTCCAAAGGATTAGCATGAGCCATTCCAGTAATAGCTAGGTCAGGTTGTAACTCACGCATGCGCTGTATCTGATTGTAATTATCAGGTTTTTCCACAATTCGTGGCATAGGTACACACATTTCTTTACATGTATTTTGTAGAAGTAACAATTCAGCGGCTTCATATCGTTTATCCAAATACAGAATACCAATCTCATAAACAATCATTCCGCATCGAATCAAAAACCTACCTAGAGAAACTTCTAAGAGATTATCTCCCATAAAAAATACAGATTTTCCACGGACCAAATCGAGATAATCTCTCAAAGTTTCCCACATTTGTTGTTCACTTTCTTCCAAACCTTGGGTTTCGATACCAAATACGGAACAAATTTTTTCGATCCAAGCCCGTGTTCCATCGGGACCAATAGGAAAGGGTGCTCCAATCAGTTTACATTTACGACGTCGCATTAGGGTTGTTGCTGTCCGACTTAAAAATGGATTAACCTCACACACATAGACTCCATCACCTAATGATGGAAGATCAGTATATCTCTGAGCGGGTAACCGATCCATTCAAGTAGGGATATAACTCAGCGGTAGAGTATCACCTTGACATGGTGGGAGTCATTAGTTCGAGCCTGATTATCCCTAAATCTATTCCAAGTGTTTCTATTTGCTCCCTCTTTTATTTGCTTCCTCATAATTGAAAAAGGCTTGTGGGATTGACATGATAGGGTAGGGATGGGTATACTAGAAGTGAGCTTCAGGCTAATATGAAGCAAATGAACACGAGTTATCCCTTGGGATGAAAGACGATTCTTAATCAGCTTTGTCCACGAAGAAAGAAGCTATAAGTAATGTAATTATGAATCTTATGGAGAGTTTGATCCTGGCTCAGGATGAACGCTGGCGGCATGTTTAACACATGCAAGTCGGACGAGAAGCATCCTAGTGGTGTTTTCAGTGGTGGACGGGTGAGTAACGCGTAAGAACCTACCCTTGGGAGGGGGACAACAACTGGAAACGGTTGCTAATACCCCATAGGCTAAGGAGCAAAAGGAGGAATCCGCCCAAGGAGGGGCTTGCGTCTGATTAGCTAATTGGTGAGGCAATGGCTTACCAAGGCGACGATCAGTAGCTGGTCTCAGAGGATGATCAGCCACACTGGGACAGAGACACGGCCTAGACTCCTACGGGAGGCAGCAGTGGGGAATTTTTCGCAATGGGCGAAAGCCCGACGGAGCAATGCTGCGTGGAGGTAAAAGGCCCACGGGTCGTAAACTCCTTTTCTCAGAGAAGAAGCAATGACGGTATCTGAGGAATAAGCATCGGTTAACTCTGTGCCAGTAGCCGTGGTAAGACAGAGGATGCAAGCGTTATCCAGAATGATTGGGCGTAAAATGTCTGTAGGTGGCTTCTTAAGTCCGCCGTCAAATACCAGGGCTCAACCCTGGACAGGCGGTGGAAATTACCGAGCTGGAGTACGCTAGGGGTAGAGGGAATTTTCGGTGGAGCGGTGAAATGCGTAGAGATCGAAAAAAACACCAACGACGAAAGCACTCTGCTAGGCCGACACTGACACTGAGAGACAAAAGCTAGGGGAGCAAATGGGATTAGATACCCTAGTAGTCCTAGCCGTAAACGATGGATACTAAGCGCTGTGCGTATCGACCCGTGCAGTGCTGTAGCTAACGCGTTAAGTATCCCGCCTGGGGAGTACGTTCGCAAGAGTGAAACTCAAAGGAATTGACGTTCAATAAGG
Source organism: Sphagnum tenellum (assembly GCA_963921925.1). Classification (NCBI taxonomy): domain Eukaryota; kingdom Viridiplantae; phylum Streptophyta; class Sphagnopsida; order Sphagnales; family Sphagnaceae; genus Sphagnum; species Sphagnum tenellum. The sequence goes on from OY998155.1 coordinate 15,189,556, forward strand.
AGTTTTTTGAATGAAACCTTTTATAACTTATTTTTTTAAATACATATGGTTGTTTCAATATATCATATGTTTCTTGTTAGTCATTATTAAATTAATATGAATTTTTCAATGTGTGCAAACTTTGCATTTTATTTTTAAAATATATCATGATTTCAAATTGTATCAAAATATGCTAATTATTTTATGTTTTAGTTTCTTGTATCATAAGCTACATCTTTATTTTTTATGTCATGTACATTATGCCCCATTTACATAAAGCACACTTAAAATTCTAAGATTTTGAAACATATTTTCAATTTTTAAAAAGTAAAAATTTCATGTTGAAAAATTGTGAATGTTTTTAAAGGTGTGGGTAGTAGGTTAGTATCATTTCAATATTTTCATCAATTTTTTATTATTAAGAGAGTCCTTTACCTTGATCCTTTGTAAAATCAATTGTTTTTACACAACTATTGTTCAAGTTCAAAAGTCTTTAACTAAAACCAAAACCTTGAATTAAATTTAATGAATTTTAATTTCAATTCCTCAACATTCATATTAGTCATTTAAGACAACTTCAATGAATAATTATCATAACTTTCAAATGTTATTTACATATAGTTTGAAATTTTCAAAGATTCCAAACACCCTTTTTGGCTCCTATTAATGTGTTTTGACCTAAAAACAAAAAACCCCCAACAACATCCTATTGAAATTGGCCTTAGAAGTTTATGGTTCATGATTTAAAGTGGAAATCTATGTGGATGAAATGGTTTTGGGAATAAGGGGATGACAAATAACCTATTTAGATGAATTGCATATGCACACAAATGGTTTAGGTAAGGTATTAATTGTTAGAATAATACATCCCCAAAAAATATTTTTGGGTATCTACAAAGTTAATTTACTAGATTAAGTAGGGCTTTAATTAAATATTGGTTTATTTAAAAATTGGTAGGTAAGGCATTTCATATCCTACTTGAACTCAAGTTGTTAAATGGCCAACATTGTTTTTTACTTGCAAGAATACAATCAAATTTCAAAAATGATTGCAATGGCCTCAAATTCAATTAGACTATGAAACCCATTGGTTGAATGTCAAAAAAATACCTTTTAAAACTCCACCATATTTCGACCATAAGATCTCAAGATTCAAACTAACAAAGGTGCAAATAGGAAGGGATAAGAAATTGGTTAAAAATTACACAAAGATTTTATAAAACAAATAGCTACCTATTTCATGCATATTTTGTAGAGTTTCAATGAAACCCTTGTGGGCATGGGCATGGTATTATTTTGATGGAAGCCAAAATCAAGTTGTACACCCAAGTCCATGTTTCATCCCAACATGCTTTTAAATCTTTCAACATTAAAACTTTGAGATATCATTTTTCATTTAGATACAATTTTTGAATTTTAGTTTCACTTTTAGCTCCCCTAATAATTTGATTATGATCAATGTGAATTAGCAATCGTAAAAAATCATTCCTAGGAAATGTGGGTGTAATTCATTAACCCAATTCACTATGGGACTTGAAGAATGAAATATGTTCACCTTACTTTAATGCCATTTCACAATAGTTAAAACTATGTTATTTTATAATCATCATGTTCACTTACAGTTGAAATAATTCATTAGGGTTCATTTTTTCTATTATTGGATATTTATTATGGAATATATATAATAAATGGTTAAGATGTGATAATTTTGATATTTACATTTTACTTATGTTATTTATAAACTATTTTGCATAACAAAAGTAAAACTTGTCAATTTTCATTTTAAGCCTAGATAGATTGTAAGTATGTTGTAAGTTGTTCAATATTTAAATAAGTTGTAGGTTAAGGTGAATGCATGTTACCGTGTAGACAAAAAACTATTACAATTTGGCAATTTTCAAAGTTAGGGTTGAGGGTTTTATAAGGTTAAAGTTAAGTTTAGGGTCAGATCTTTGGTTTAAACCGTATTAAAGTACTAGATCAGGGTTTATGAGATGTTTAATTGGATTTTAAGGTTTATGGCTTTATTTTATTGAAATGTTTAGGGTAAATTTGATGGTTAGGGTTTTAAATAAAACCTAACTTGGCCTTTTAAAATAATAGGGGAAACTTCAATTGCATTATTCATGTTATCAAAGTCAACCCTTGGGCAACATCTTTTCATCTTTATTCTATACATGAAGCATAACAACATGATAATGTATGATGTTTTCATGTTGAATTTGTTCGATTTTCCATGTGTTTGATGATGCATTGTTCATTACATCATGTTGTAACCATGCACTTGTGCATGAAATCCTTTGGCCCACATTGGAGGAAAGAGCTGCCTTGGGTTATGGGATTGTAATAGTTGTCGGTTTGTATTGGGTTTAGATATGGGATACTGATCGAGATTCAAAAAACTTGGAAGGAGGCACATAAGGCATGGTTTAATGGTTGGAAAAACATTCATATTATAAACAACATTATCATTTTGGATCACCATGAACTAATAATCTACATATACATTTACTACCTTGACTTTTACCATGATTTCAACATTCTATATGCCATTTGAATGTATATAAATATTACTTCCAATACTTTAACAAAAACGAATATTTTGAATACCTTTTAGTAGATTTAGGTATGTCGGTGAATAAATGGTTATTACATGCACATGATAGGTTCAAATGGAAATGCATTCCAAATGCAAACCATGATGTAATGAAAGTTTAAAATGAAACAAATGCAAGGTTTAAAATGTAAATAAAGTGGGAATTGGCAGGCTTGAAAAAAAGTGGAGGGGTGCATCCATAGTTGGGGTGCACAAAAGGATTGTTTCATTACAAAATCACTTTAAATTTAAACTTTGATTGATTATTATGACTTGTATAGCCTACTTTTATCATCAAAAGGGTTTCATTAATAAAGACGAACATGTCCATTTTTTTAATAATCAAATTACAATCCACAAGTTTGGAAGGGAGTATGTGAGATGTAAATGCAAAAAAATGACATATTTTATGTCTTTAATAAGACTTTGGCATTCCAAATGAAAGATTATCATTTTGCAAAAAAAATAGAGTTTTACATTGCTTATTGGTTTATATTTTAATAAGACATTCAAAATTCGTTTAATTATTTGTTGCCAACCATCTTTTCATTTATTGGTTGAAGGACTAAACATACATTTCCACCCTTCATTGGGTGAATGCATGGTATGGTGGCCCATTTTAAGCAGATGCTCCACTCCATAAAAATCAATAAAAAGTTTGTTAAAGAACATGGTTTTTAAAAAATCATAACTTATGATTATAATCATTTATAAGTTGATGTTCATACATTTGTGAACATTCACGTTTTATTTTAAAACTAAAATAAAATGATGATGACATTAATTATTTTGATGGATGCAATTTTTTAAAAATCATGATACTTGGAATTTTTTTTTATAAAGTTCACATGAATAATGGCCCCTTTAGATATTTCACAATCAAAAACTTTTAGAACAAAAAAATTGAAAGAAAAAATAATTTGTAACTCACGAGGACTTCTTAAAATAAGGTGAAATTTTAACCACTTTAAATTCCATACAAAAATATTTGCTAAGGTTTTCAAAAAAATGGTCCCATATGTATGTTATTTATTCCATTATTCAACATATATTCAATCACTAAAAATCAAATAAATTAAAATTTACTATGAATACATTGATGTTATACCATTGTAGTAAGGAAATCAGTCCATGTGTTGTCCTTTCAAAAGTCCATTATTAATAATAGGGGTAACATTTTTTTTTTAAAAATTATACTTTTAGTTTCATAATCAAGTTATGACTTTAGAATCAAATATTAATCAACAATTTGAACCATATATGTATCACCATATCCATTTAAATAAAAGGTACCCTACAGAAATATGAATGCCATTCCATAAGTGAGCCACCATACCATGCATTCACCCCATTGTTTACCATGTTAAAATGTTCATTTTGTTTTTAGACACAAGATAGGACTAGGTCATGGTTCCTATTGTGGTAGGGCAATTGTGAATGTACTTGGAGATGCTTCATGAAGAGGTTCCATTTTACAAAACCCAAGTACATTCATTTTTTTGTTGAACTTATAATTCTCTTCACTAACATTTTGCACATGAAATGTATGGACCTCACATACAAGGTCATTGGTGATCATGATCTTGACCCAACTACACATGGTTCACATGAAGATTTTTAGCTATATGTTTTAAATTGCTTTAATATCTATTTTGAAATATTATTTTGAATATAATAGCTAGTTCCCTAATTGTCTTCAAGTTGTTATCTTTTCTCTTTGTTCCTTCTCTCGTTGTTGATGTCCACCTTGTTAGCTAAGAAAACATTTCCAATATCAAAAGTTGTGAAGTAAAATGCCCATATTTTAAAACTATTATAACATCTTTGACACACCCTTGGGCTTGCCAAATGGTATTAGGGTAAATATTTACTAATGTTTGTAAGGTGTTTTCATTAGTTTTGTGAGGTTAGAAAGACATGTGATGGCATTAAGATAAAGGTGTTAATGTGAGATCATGGATAAGCTAACGTGCACAAGCCAAACAAGTTGTCGTAAACATGTCAAGTTGGAGCCAAATGTTGTTAGATTTAACCATAAGCAATTCAAAATCATTTGAATCAAATGGTTCAAACATTTGGGATGAGCCACCACTTTCATTTCTATAGTATTGTCATTGGTGATGGGAACTACATTGATATACCCTAATGATACCTCATTCCTAAAACTCCCAAGTTATGAAACCTTCTACTTTGTAGGCTAATAACTCATGCATGTGAACTTTGATAGCAAAAGTTGTAACCTTAAAAAATATCTTAAGTCATTTAACATTTATTTTTTGAATTTTAACTTGTTCATAAGTGAAATTGTTAGCTTGATTTGCAATTATGTTTTTGGCGATAATTTGAACTTCAAACTTCAAAATATAAATTGCAAACCCATTTTCAATATTTATACTTCAAGGCCTTTCGAACAATATACATTAAAACAAAAACCCAAGTTTACAATTGGTCCTTGTGATTATTTTTTTGGTCACAAGCAACATTTGTAATTAAAATCCCTTTGGCTATGTAAGTCAAGTTTTAAATGACAATAGTTGCAAATGACATGACATCATCACATTTCACCTCAAACCCATTGTCAACATATACAATTTCATCCATTGATAAAACTATAGATGTATTATCATTTACAACTATGTGGTTATTATTTTGGTAATCAACATTAATTTGCCATGTGTAAGTCATTCATGTTGCCACATGAAAAAATATGTTTTTTTGACATTTGTTACTTTATAAAATTTAAAATAAGTCCATGTCAGTTGTATCAAAATTATTTTTTAAATAGGTATGTAGATAGGTTGTAATTAAGTAGGCTTAAGCTAGGTGGGTATCATTTTATGATAATCTTATTTTATTTTGGGTTTAACTTTTAGGGCCAAGCCTCTTTGATTGGTTCATCTCAAATGGCACATTTGTTTTTAATGCTTTTTTTTTCCCACTAATTTTAATGCACTTATTTATGTAGTTTACAAACTTAAAAATGAGGACAAAAAATTAATTACTTTTATTCAATTTTGTGATGTTGCCACACCGGTGATCATCCACAAGGAGATTTAACCACATTTGGTTATAAACCAACAATGCAAATAAAATTTTATTATATATTTCCTTGAAAAATGTGTAAAAAACATGGAAATCTTTTTTTATTCAATTTTTAGGATATATATATAGAAAAAAATCACTAGATGGCAACAATTATCACAAAAAAAAATTTAAAAAAATGGGATAAAATTTCTAATCACAACCTAATAATAATTACTACCTATTACTTAGTTACCTACTTAACCTAGTTAAAAATTTTACCTACCACCTACCACCAACCTAACATATTACCTATTAACATAACTCACTACTTATTAGCTTTATATAAGCTACCTACCTAAACTAGGTAGCTAACTAGTTGCTTACCTACATACCTACCTAGCTAATATTCAATTCACCTACATAACTACACATCTACCTATTTACTTACTTACTTACATATTTAGCCTACTTACCAACAATATAGGTAGGAAGGTAGTTAAGCTAAGTAAATAAATAGGTCTATGTCGATAGGTTAGCAAATCCTTAATGCATGTTAATGTTGCCAAAATAAAATTGTAATGTTAAACCCTATATATACTTTCAATATATACTTAATATTAGTTTATATTACCTTAAGTATGACATTAATAAAAGCTCAATACGACCCTAGAGATATACTTTTAATACATGTATAATATATTTTTAATACACCCTAATATACCTTTAGGGGCTAAGTCCACACCATAGTGGTACATGACAAATTTTGGTTATTATTTCAATCAATGGGACATATAGGCCTATTTTTGAATGAAAATAATATTTGAAATTGTCCATATGAAAGGATGAAGAAACCAATAGTTGTAACATAGATTAACATAGTTGTAAAATTGATCAAAATTTGTCAAAGTTGGAAAATAGTTGAAAAACAACCAAAGTTAGTCACAAACAACCTATATTTGTATGTAGTCATAAACAAAGTGGTTACATAAATTGGCAAATTTTTTGTGATGATAAAGAAGTCCCCATTTGCATAAGGTTTGTTATTTACAAATTTGTCCCAAAAATTCAAGACATTTTGGGACTCCACTTTCCAAAGAGATTCCCATTTATAAGTGTTTGGGACTCACCTCCTTTTTGCACCATTTCACTTATGGGAATGTGAGAGAGTCTTGAGACATTTTCCTATCCACATCCTTTCTTGTGCCCCAAGCTGATTGCAAACCCAAGTAGGTTAAGGTTGTGCCAATCTTTAACTTGGTCATTACTTCCCATGACCTAAATTTGCAAAGATTCCATAGAGGCATAATTTGTTGTAATTGTACATCCAAATTCATGGTAACTAAAACTAGGATTTGATGTTTGGGAATTGGTATGAAACACCAAAATGGGTTATTAGGGGTAAAAGTTGTAAATAAATAATAATGTAGCCTAAAGGTTGAAAGGTGGATGAGTATGGATACAAAGAATTCAACTTATGGGCCTTACCATGAGGATCTTTGGCTAGGGGCATAAACTTGAACTCATATGAATAAATTTTTGTCAATTGTTTTGGTTCAAACATAGTTGGAAATGAATCATGTGAATTTTCCTAGATCCTATGATAAGAAGGATGATAGTTCTAGAAGGATAATAGGGTAAATGCATATTATAGTGTCCCTTTTTTGTGTCACAATGTAAAAATTCCTGACCTTCTAACTACATGATGTTTCTTAAGTTATAATTTTTTGTTTTAATTTTGAAAAAGGGACTCACATATATGATTCATATTATCATAAATATAACATATTTATAAATAAAAACCATATGTTTATTTTTTGGTTTAGGGGGGACTTTAAAACTCGTGTATTAAATTCAGTCACAATATTTATTTAATCCCTAACTAATTGTAAATGGACTCATAGATCTTGGGTTATTAAATTATTTGTTTGATAGTAATTTGCCACAAGTTGTATGATCAAAATGGAGACTAAAATTCTTATTAAGGATGTCATTATTAATGAAAGTGAACATTTTAATATTTTTTTGGAAGGTTAAAATTCATAAGTACTTTTCAATATGTACTTTTAAATTTTGATTCAAATGTTTTCATTGAATGTGTCTTATAATGTATTAAAAAAAATGTACAACACATAGTTATTGCAAAAACTTAATTTGTAATTGGAAAACTCATTTTAAAAGTGATGACAACCCAAAAAAAAATCTAGAAATGGACTTTTTTGGTGCATTTTTTGGTCCACCATGGTATGCATTTACCCAACTTGTGGCATAATACCAATGGTTTGTAATTGGTGAATGAAAATATTTGATAAACATGGATGGATGGGGATAATCATCCATCCATTCCTCCTTTTGAATATACAAGGGGTTGTAGGTGGAACTTTAGGCTCATATTTTCCCTTGCATAGTTTCATGTTGTTATTATGTGTTAAGCCTTGGAATAAACATTTTGTGTAACAAACATATGATGCAATAAATCAATGTGTACTTTCGATTACAAAAATGTTCACAAGAGAAAACACACATGTTTTTAGTGAGTGATCCCCATAAAACAAAATGTTTAAGCACATGTGATGAACTTCCCAAATTGTGCAACTCACATAAGGACCAAGTTTTAGGTGTGTGGGTGATCCTAGTTTAAAAATATGTAAATTTCATTTCTTATATTCTTCAAATGATTTGTATCATGTGTAGGTGTTGTATGGAACCTTAATTGTGCAACCTACCTATGTGATAATAGGGATTTAATTCAAAATTAACCTTCATAGGTCCAAACCCTTTTTAAGCTATAGGTACACCATCAATCAGAGTTTTATGTTTCTTCATAATATTTTTTATGGCATGCCCATCTATACCCATTAAGCGTTCCAACACTTGGTCATATTGTAATGTTGCTTGTTAAGTAGTCAATATAAGACATTCATTTTTTGTAGTTTGTTATTAGTTGTTAGAACCCATTTTAATTTGAATAAGGTTATGGTTTTTTCATGTTTAGTGGGTTTACCCCCATGATTTGGCTTTAGAGTTTCATATTTTGTGTTTAAAAATTATTTTGCTACAAACCATAGGAATATGAGTTCAAAACAAACAACAAAATCTCAAAACGACCATCATTAACTTTAATTGTGTGTATGTTTTCATGTGTGCATGACTTTGTTAATTTTGATTGTGTTGGGCATTAATCGTGTAACACACAAGATGCCTTGTTGAACATTTCTTCATTTAACTTTCCCACCTTTGATTCTTTTAAAATGTCATGTAAGTAATCATTTTAACGTTTCCTTCACAAAAATAAAATGAGGGTATAATCAAACCATTTTGTAGTTGATTATATAAACTTGTTTCCACACAATTTAACAAGAATAAACTATGTCATATTTTATAAGTTGCAAAATGCACATTATATGAAATAGCCATGATGTTAAGATGGTTCATAACCAAGGCAAAGGCTTGCAAGGTTGTGGGCTAAGAAGGAAGCCTAGGAGTCACATCTCGTGCTCTTGGGAGTGTAGGAAAGTGTGAAGGAATGAACCTTCACACTCCCAAGGGAACTCCCACTTTGGGAATTGGAATCTCGATGGATTCTCAAATTTTCAGAGAATAATTGCAGGGGTCAAAGCCCATTGGATCAAGGAATTACTATTATTATTGGAAAGCTCTTGGAACTAAGATGTCTAAAATGGACTCACATGACCCATTTGGACATCTGAAACACAAGTTATGGCCAAAAGAAAGGTCGGGAGTCAAATTGGCAGTTTGACTCCCAACCATTAAAAGTTAGGAATCGACCCAGTTTCCTCGCGTGCAGGTGGCATGCAACATATCGTTGAAAAGATCTTGACAAAGGCTACAACTTTGATTTTGACTTCATTTCAATTGGAGGTCTGCACACAATGTTATGAAGCCCCAAAGTTGCGAGAGTCCCAATTTTGACAATTTTGGGATTCCCCTTTGGGCGTACCGAGACAAAATGTCATTTGGATGTGATCCTCATGGACAGGCACAAAATATACTATAAGGGGGAAGGTGGTGGCTTCCCCCAAGTTCGGGCCGTGGTGAATCTTGTGAGTCCGAATTTGCCCGTGACTCATCCTAGCACCAAAAATGCTCTAACTATGCATTAATCACCTTGTGTTTGGTTTTGTGCAAACCCATGTGAATAGTTAATGCTTGTCACTATTCCTAGTCCTTTTCTAAATTTCTAGCACGCCCTTCTACTCTTAAAGTGCTACGAACTAAGGAGCATGCTTCAATTCCTTACCCTTCCGCTATTTTCAGTTTAGACTCACATTTGAGTCCATTAAGGAGCTTGGGAACGTGCCATTTTCATTTTGGATAGGCTTTGCTTTATGTAAATCAATGGATTCAAATTGTTGTGTTCATTCCATTTGAATCTCCATAGCCTAGGTGGCCGCCATCCCATCAAAAAATGAACATAACACAACAATAATCATTCTCAAACCTAATCCAATTTACAAAGGACACCCAACAAAGGATTAAAATGCATCACGAGGTTGGTTCGTTGGCTTGATAATCAAATGAATCACCATAGATCACTAAAATAAAGCTATGTAAGGTTAAGATGACTTTGAAGGTTACATTCATAACTATAATATTGAAATGAATCGCCACAAACCACCAATTTAATGTGTTGTAAAAAGTTTAAATGAGTTTAAAGGTTTCATATATAGTTACAAATTTCAAATGATGCAACGCAACATAACATATCAATAAAAATTGCAATTGCAATTCAAAGGTCCAACAATAGTTGTATAGGTTAAAATAGATACCACAAAGGCTCCCATCATAGTTCCAAACTTCCCAAGTGAAATTGAAAGTTTCTTATGATATTCCTCCAAAACCAAAAGCGCATGAGTAAGGACTTGACATTGGAAAGTGACATGGCATGCAACCATTGCACAATTTTTTTATTTGAATTACATATTTGAGTTTTACAATTTATTATATCACAATATGTAGGTTACATGATAAATATTGAATCATAAATTGAGTTGAAAATTTACAAATGTGTTGTCCAAGAGAGGTTACACTTTGTAGTGATTCATTTTATCACATACCTACCCGCAATATACTTATTTTTGAAAGCTCCAAGGGTAGCAATAAAATCAAAATAGTATCATAACTTGATGCTCCCATTCAAAGTTGCAAAGGCCAAATGTTTTTAAGGGCTTCAAGGATAGTTATAAAATAAAAATAGTTACCACAAGCATTCCCATTCATCAAGGCAAACCTTCCAAGTTTTTCTAAAGACTTTTAAGATAGCTACATAATCAAAACAATTACCACATTTAAGGCTCCCATCAAAGTTGCAAACCTTTCAAATGTTTTTTTAAGCTTCATAGGTTACATTATGACCATGACCTTTCAAGCAATTCAAGTTGACTAAGGTGTCTATGTTAACTAAAGGGCATGCACAATTTGACTAGAGATGTCAGGCATGAAAGACACCCATTACTTTTGATTGATACCTTTGACTAAGGCGACCTTTTGATTAAGGGTCAATACAAAGAGAAAAAATCACAAAAAATTGTGAGTAAAGATGGCCAAAACTTAGTAAAATTGACCACATTGATTTGGCACTGAGTTAATAAGTATATAAATGTGAGTTCATGTGGGGTGGTTATTTAATGACATTAATTTGATGTTCATTTACATTGAAAGATTGCTTGTCCTTCAGCTATAAGGAAAAGACTATTCTTTCATATAGGATTTAGGCATAATGTTTTTGCTCCAACTTGGCCCAACGTCATGTGAATGACCTTTGGAATATTACATCTATGCAGATATGATGATTGATAGGCATGAATCACATAAGTGCATGCATTTTGATATGGAGTTCCAGATCTAATTACGGAAGTTTATAGTTTGTTAGTTTGAACCTACCCTAAAGGATAGGGGCAAGTTTGTAGTTGAAGTGTGCAAAGGCAAATCATTTGGACCAATGCGCATAGATAAACTCATTATATTCATTAGCATACACAAGAAGAAATCCTAAGGCTTAGTAATAGGCTAATTAAGTCTACCAACCTACTTATTACATATGAAAATAATAGGTAAGTAGGTAATAATAGGTAGCCTTGACTTAACTAGCAGGTTAGCTAACTAATTTATTAACTAAAGTCTAACTAATAAATTATATATAGGTTAGATAGGTTAACCTAGCCTACTAGCTAAGCTAGATTAGGTTTTGACTAGGGTTTGGGGATGAGGAGGAGGGATAAGAGCACTTTTGGTGTAGGTAGGGAGAACTGGATCTGGTTTCAACTTTGGACTTTTTAAAGAATAAAATAGTTTAGGAATGTGAGGATTGAGTCCAGAACTTGAGTTCAATCAAAATTCTTTAAAAAAATAGCTTCCACCATAACATAAGGTTCTATCAAATTTACTTATTTTATTAAAAAAACATTCTTCAAACCAAAATGATTTTTAAAATTTGAGATCGGGAACTCTCACAAGTGGCCTGAAGTACTACTCTTCAAAAGCTAGAACTGGACAACACTATAATATTAATATATTACTAGTGTGGCCTGTGCCTTTGGGGCCCAAGTTTTACCACGTCCTCAACTGATTTTTCCTTCCAAAACTTTGGTTTTTTTGGGGAATTTATTTGAATTTTTAGTGGTAGAAATCACTTTAAAATCAATATCTCTCATACATTATGAAATCCAAATCTTACGAAATAAATTCCATTAAATCGTACTCATCGAGATCTTTCTAACAAAACCAAAGGCACATTTTAATTCCTCCAAAATTTTCAGCTATAATTTAATTTAATTTCATTTTCAGTGAAGAGAAATTTCCAATATTCAAGAATTTTTGCACCATAAGTCCAAACGCCATGAAACCAAGCCAATGGTTTCACCCCTCCTCCTCCTCCTCCTCCTCCTCAAGAGCTTTCCAAAAAGGCTAAGCATACGATCTGAAGCATCCTTGTTTGGTGGATCTCATTAAGTACAAACAAAACAAACTACCTTCCTGAACTTAAACAAATGTTTAGGGTACACCTCGAGGCCATGGGCCCATGCGAGGAGTGCCCGATTTCATAAAGCTCACGGCCAAGGGAATTACGGAGAGTGAAGACTTGTGTAATTTTATTTATTTATTTATTTATTTATTCTGGTGATACCCACCACTAGGTATAACGGGGAAAATAAAAGAAAATAAAAGTGGGCTTTTTGAAAATGAAACAATTGCATAAGTGGGCATTACCTTTGTCGAAATGCCCACCCTTTGCAAAGGAAACATTTTGACCTATAACAAGCCACCAAAATTAACACAGGTCTTTCGGTAGATCACAAGGCATAGAAGGAGGTTCTTACACTTACCCCTGAAGAGTGAAAAGGATCTTACACCTATTAAGTAAGCTTAATTTCCCTCCCACTCTTAAGGGTAGGCATAAGACCCCTTTGATTTCCTAGTAGGAATTTTATATCCATATAGGGTGTGTCCCAAACACACTAGGAAATTTTTCCAAGTGCTCATTGAAGTGAAGTTGATCTTTTGGTAGGCTTGCAAGGTGAAAATTAATGGGACTAATATCACACTTATTAACTTGCTACTCTTCGTGCTTGCTAGTGATACTTATAATTTCATGGGTCTCAAAATTTGGCAAAATGTTCCCAAAAAATAGCAATATTAGTTGAGTTTTCACTAGCCGAAAAAAAATTCCCAAGTTTTGGTAAGAAAAAAAACGGGAGTTAATTCACTCTAAAATAGAGCACCATTATTTTCTGCTTCTCCCTATTATTTTCATACCCTTATTTCTCTTCAAATTGTCTTATACCCTGGTCCAGGTCAATAGGTTATATAGCTATGTAGTTCTGTACATCATATCCAAATGTTTCATGGTTATGTGTTGGTCTGGCTATTTGATTGTCTAGAGTCCTTGAAGTTACCCCTCAATTCACCCTATCTTTCGGCCCTAGTTTGAACCTCTAATCTCTTTTTCATCCCCAATTTGAGTGCTAGTCAAAAAAGTGAGTGAAATAGGGTACAATTTAAAGAAACTGGGCATCAATTCACAAGACTTGACTTATTAGTGAAGAATTAGTGTCGAGACCCTTGTGCTTTTGGCCAAAGTATATTGAACCTTATGTAAGGTCATCTATCCCATGCTATTTTGATGGAATTGGGCTTACTCTTAGAGTTCTTACTAAATTTTGCTAAAGTAATTGTAATTTAATTTTCATCACAAAAGGCATTAGAAATTCAATAACTTTTGTTTCATTGGTTCAAAAATTGCACAACAACCAAACCTGCACTTATTTAGGGATTTTCAATTAGGGTACCAAAAGTGGAGATGGGGTCTAATAGTTTGGAAGGGTTACAATGAGGGCCTAGGAGCATTAGTTTGGGGTACTTTATGGATAATTCTATTAAGTATGTAAGGAATATTTGGGGTGATACCAATAGTTTAATGTTAATTGTGGTTATTAGTGCATGAAATTAATATTTTAAGCTTGTCAAATTCAATGTAAGAGCACACTACAAGAAAGAAGGAATGGAGAAAGAGAAAACTTGGATAGGAATTGGAAAAGTCCTTCCACATTTGCTTCGTTGTTAACATCTTGTGGGGAAAATCATTGTCCAAATACGAAAGGAAAATCATGGAATTAAATATTCAACAATCGATACAAAATGTTAGATTGGATGTGAGAATCATAAGTGGGTACACAATGGGTGCAAGTCAAGAGGTAGCCAACCCACCACTATTCTCTACTATTGTTCTAATTATGCTTAGTTCACACTTGTAGGTAATGATGATGAATAATTGCCATTTTATAAACATTATTCACATACGAAAACCTTTTTTTTTGTTGGGGTAAGTATCCAACATGCCCTAGTGATGTGGCATGTTGTCAACATGTTACCAATAATGGATAATGGGAAATGGTAAGCTATCATGGGATGAATAATTTTTTTCAAATGTATACATTTTGGCACCTATCACTTTTAATAGTTTATCAACTTTGACCATAAGGTGCTAAATTATTAAACTATTGCTCTAAGGGTGACTTTAGATGAGGGTCCAAGGACCAGGGACAATGAATTCAAGCAATCTTATTGGTCGAAAGCTTTAAATTGGAGAATCAAGAATCAGACTATGGACCAATTTATAGTCCAACTCAAGGATTCAATTTGCTTCAAATCAGTCCAAATTGGTTCCTAGAAACACTCATCTAAAGTGGGCCTTAAGCATTGTCGACTTTCTTTTGCATCTTTGAACACAAGCATCATCGTGTTCTTTCTTTCTTTTGCATCTTTGTTGAAGCAGCATCCCCCCTATGAACACAAGTAATGTTGTTTTGTATTGTGCATTTTTTTTTTGGCACTAAGTTTTCAATTGCTCCTAGACTTGACAAATGTATAACATTTGTATAAAACTAAAACTAAGAGACACAACTACAATATTAAAAAATTACATGTGAAAAATGAAATATCATGTTGAATTTTATCTTTTTAAATTATTACAAAAGAACATAACTAAGGTAGATGTGAAAATTTAATTAATGCAATGTATTTATATTGGAAATTAAATATATCTTAACTAAAATTATAAATTAAAAGCATTTGAGATTTAATTATATAATTTCAAAAGAAAAATTCATTTGTTGCAACATTTTTAGAAAAAAAATTTGAATTCATTACTATAGTTGAAAATTTTCTGAAATCAAGATCTAAAAATTGATGTAATGTTTTAACATTTTGGAATTAAAAGGCACTAGGAGTTTCAATGTAATTATGGAATTAAATTGTGAATTAAATCAGATAATGATATTAAATATGTACATGTGTAATCAATTTCATTGTGCAATTATCTAATTTTGTGATAAGCTTATACTATGAAATATTCCAAAGACAAAGTGTGTCTATATATTTTGTGACAACGACTTTGGTCACAATTTGAGATAGTGGTTAGATGGCAAAAGCTTCGGGTTCTGATCAACAAGGTAAAGGTTCAAATCTCACTGTGAATGTGTCATGACCATGACATCTTCATGATGATTAATCATGTGTTTGGCAAACTTTCAATAACCAACCCAAAAGAATTAAAATTGAACAATGGAATCATGCGTTAAATGCAACTATGTTTTCAACTCGTCCATATTTCAATGTTTAAATTATTATTATTATTATCAGATTCTATTTATTTAATAATTTACTATGTAATTTTTAAAATGATGTTGATATTACCACATCAAATAGTAATTCTAATCATTTTAGCCAAATAATCTAGCATGAAAACCAATTTATTTATTTGTGGGGTTAGCAAAAAGAAGTTGTTGCAATATATAGGCAAATGGTGAAGGTTCTACAAGCAATGTGATGTGGCTTGTGACCCCATTCCTCGGCATATTCCTCTTGCTTGTTGAGATTGGAAATCATCATCCTAGTTCTTTCATTGTTGTTATTGTCATTACTACTAATATTATAACATTTTATCATTGTTGTGCAATTATATGCTAAACATTGTAGAACATATATAATTATCTAAACATGGAGAATGAAAATGAAGGGACAAGGAACATGAATATTCTTTGTAATTCTTCAACAATGAGATGGCAATAAGTTTTGTACAATTTACACTACCTACAAGGTTTTTAATAGCCAATTATGGTGTTAGAATACAATGGTAGTTGTTGTTATTAAAAGGTACTAACCTTCTTAATTTTTTAGGTTGTCTAATTTTTAATTTTTAAAAATAATCTATTCTTAAATATGAATTGACCTTTAAAATGAAAGATTATTTTCTTTTGAAATGCAATTAAAACTACTTGCTTGAGAAACGTGAGGATAACTAAGAGGGTGGACATTTGGTTTCTTAAGCAATGTTATTGTAAACATGTAAAAAATCATTATGGTAAAAAATGTAAGCCACCAATTTCATTTGTATCTAAATCAAATAATTCATTTAAAATTTGTTATCTTATTTTGCTACTTGACTTTTGAAGTACGGATGTTGTGCATATAGATAGACTGGGGAAAATGATCTTTGAAAATGAAGTTTAGCAATGACAATTTTCTTGAAGGTGCAAAACTTTTTTTTTTTCAATACATCAACAAGAATGTTTTAGTGTGAATGAAATGAAATGCTTGCAAAATTTTCAAGAACTCTATGAAGGGCAACTTCACAATCAATGGATTGATTATAAACACAATGAGGAAAGGCACTAACAAAGGTTAATTGAACACTAATTTGACTTGAACATTGATGAAACAAAGTTGCTATATTACAAACAAAACTTGGGATAACTTGTCCTATTATTATCCATGAGCTCGCACTTGATCCCAAACATGATAAAAAGTATACAACACAATTAATATTTGATGCAAAACAAAGGAGAACATTGGATAAGAAGTAGTGGTGCAAATGTTTTGAAATTCCATATCAATGCAAATTTAATCATTTATCAACATGGTTCAAAATATGTAATAGTAATGAGCAATGTTCTAGCAAAATCCAAGAGACAAGGGATGAAGCTCAAAGTGTTCAACTCTTGAGATATGTGTTGGAACAATGAAGATGAGGAAAATGACATCAAGAAATATGTGAAAAAAAAAATGCATCAATGTAAGAAAGCCCCATGTGCATTTATATAAGGATCTTGAACCTAACAAACACTTGAAATATTTAAAGAAAATAATAAACCAATAACTTAATGCTCAATATTTTAATTTAAAATGTCCTTCATTTTGCATGAAGGACAAAAGGTCCCAATGAGGGGTTTTTTTTTTAAAAAAAATTGTGAGGTAGGTGGTATACCGATCCTACTACACAAGAAGACTTAACCAAATTTGGCTACATGTCAGGTATGAGAGAGGAAAGTGTTTTTAAAAAAAAAGATAGGATTCTTTTGCCTTAATTTGGCAACCTACTAGAGTCTAGAGTCTAAATACAGAGAATTCAGACAGCTTTCCCTTGAAACATGGGGGAATAGGGGCTTTTTGGGATTCTTTTTTTTGTTCTCAATTGTGTTCCCATCAAGTTCCCAAGGTGTTTCCATCAAGTTCTCAAAGTGTTCCCATCAAGTTCCCAAGCTGTTACCATTGGGTTCCCCAAATGTCCCATATTGTTTGGTCATGGTTCAACTTCAATATATATATACAAGTTGTAAAGAGAGAAGGGGAGTGTGTGGTTGTGGATCAAAGGGAAGCATGATAAAGCAAGGGAAGCCTATTTAGGGAACTATATAATAATTCTCCACAATAGAGTTGTGAAGCATATGCTTTAAAGTGATCACCTACATCAACTACATTTGCTTTAACCCCACCCCCCACCCCACACCTCTCATCTCAACACCCAAATTTATTATTCAAAAAATTGTATACCTAATTATTATTATTATTATTATTATCAAATTTAACAGTATATCAAAACCCAATCAATAAATAATAAATATATAAATTATAAAAGCTTCTGAAAAATGAAGAACCCAAAACTCATATAAAATGGGTTTTGGGGCTGGTTCCAGTTCTAGCTCTGGTTCTACTTAGAGAGGCCCGTTCTCAATTTTGGTTTTGGTTTTTAGGCTAATTCTGCCTATGATTTTCATTTATTTATTTATTTATTTATTTTCCAATTAAAAACCAACAGTCTGGATTCCCAATAACCAGAACCAGACATTGAGGTCATAAACAATGTCTTTTTTGGGAGGCAAATTTCAACAAAATTTGAGGTGAAAAATATAATTTTGATGTACACAAAGGGTTTTTTTTTTTCATGGAAGAAATGGTCCAAAAATCGCCAGCTTTTTAATTGATAAGTCCCAGTAGTTTTAGCCAATAATATACAAGGATTTTATTTTATTTTATTTTCTACTTTCATATCAAGTATGTAGCCAAATCTGACTAAATCATCTTATGGATGATCACCATTTTTTTATGGGGTGCTTCAATAAGTATCGCAAAGGAGGTATTAGATAATTGTCCATTATTATTAAAAGTATCATAAATAAAAACCTCTTTTTAGATTGCACATAATAATTAGATTATAGATTAATTGTCTAATTTTCACATAATTTTTTCATATAATTTAATTTTAAAAAAAGACTACACACAAAAAATTGTATAATCTATTTTAGGGTTTAGGGCCTTGGGTTTGATTGAGTATGTGCAAGAACTAACTCTCTCTTAAGGTTTTGTCAAAGAACTAGGACTTCAAACCTTCATAACTAAGATCTAATTCTCCATAAGTTTGCCATTTAGCATACCTAGCAACTAGCTTATTTTTTGGAATCATGATAATTATTTTGGGAACAAGTCTTTTTGTTAAATTACAATCTTCTTCAGGATCTAAAAAAGTTAGAGTTTGCAGGGTGGACCTTCTTTAACATGGGAAATTTAATTTGCAGGCCTTGCTAACTTATAAGAAGGTTTTTCTTTTTGGTTTTAGCCTAGTGTGATGGTTGTAAGAAGTTTGAGTGGTTTAGGGTTCAGTGGTTCCTTCTACTTTGTCTTAGAATTTGGCAAATTTGAACTGGAATTTTTATTTAAACAAAAATTCCCTCAAAATAGAGACTACCAACTAAAATAATTAACAAAAGTAACTTGTTACTTTTTTAATAAATAAAATTAAATTAAAGGGTCAAAAATTTCCAATTTTTTGGGATTTTGATATTCAAATTTGAATAGATCTCATATCAACAAACTAAAAAGGCCATATTTTAAGTTTAAAAATCCTTTTAAAATCAGCAGCTGAATATGGAAAAGAATCGGCTGCAAGGGACTTTTTTTTCTGGGAATTTAAATGGCAGAATCAGCCTTTTTTAAAGAAAGTTCTGTGCACTCGTTGCTTGTTCGTACAGGTGAGACCACGGTCCAACACATATACCGGCGGGTAAACAGCACCTCATAATATCTTTTGCTCGCAGCATAGCTAGACGGACCAGCAGTCGTGACGATCGCAGACAAATGCGTTTTTTGTCTGTGAAGTATACTAGTTTTTATCTATCGGTCTGATACATAAACCGCGAGGCCCGAGGATCGGGCTTTCTCTCTCCCAGGGCGGTCAAGGAAGGTACGCTGAAAATCCCACCTGCCGACCCGAATCCAGAATATTCACCTATATTTACCACTGTTTACTCGTTGTGACCTGCGGTCCGTCAGAGCTTTGTGTCGTCTCTGTGCGCGCGACGGGACTTGGCGAGAGAGAGAGAGAGAGCGCGGTGCGCGACGAGAGTTTGCTAGAGAGAGAGAGAGAGCGAGCGGGGGCGAAGTTGTTGTAGCCATAGCGAGGAAGATATCGTCGCAGGTACTTTACTTTGTGGTTTGTCCCTTTAAGCTTCTTGTATTGATCTGTTTTTTTCGGAATTCAGAGAAGTGGATTCAAAGCTGCCTCTGGTTTCAGAGGGTCGAGGAGTCCGGAGGCAGAGAAAATGGTCTTGGAAGTCGAGGTCGGTCGGTCGGTCGGTCGGAAGAAGTTGATCTGGTTTTGTTGCCGGCTTCATGTTTCTTCTTCGTCGTCTTCTTTTCTTCTTCTTTTGTGCATCTACTTCACTCTAGTCTTACTCGATTTTTTTTCTAATGCTTGAAGCGGCTGTTTCAAGTAATTAATGGAGTTGCGGAATCTTTTCTCTGTTTTTTTTTTTCTTGGGCTTCCAATTGTTAAATCCAGGTCGAGTTTCTTGTGTTGTGAGAGAGTTGGGTTGCTCGGGAGTCTCGGGAATTTATTGTTGGATTGTTGTTTTCAAGAAGAAGCTGCTGGGTTTTGAGACTCCTCTGATCATCATCATCAGCTGCCTGCCAAGATCATGGGTTTAATTGGAGTTGCAGCTTAGGATTATGTCTGGTTTTCCTGCCATCTGATAACAACTGAGCTTCATTTGCGAGCTTCTTCAAGCGGTTTTTTTTAGGGTGGTGCACAATTGTCGAGGCGCGGATTCTGGCGGATATATGATCTAAGTTTTATTTTTGGTTTTGGGTTAAGGATCGGACTTTCCTGTATAGAGGTAGTTCTCTTGGATCACAGATTCCTAGGACTTAGGTGCGGCGGAGCTACTGGGGAGATTAAAGCCAGTACCAGTGACAGAGCTGTTGCAACAGAATTTTCTTCCTGAAATTTTACGACTTCAAAGCAGCCGCTTGAGGGGTAGGGCTTGAAGAAGCCGGAGCTAAGCTGCGAGGTTTTTGTATGTCGTCGGAAGCTGAAGAGCTCGTTGTTTTCTTTGGGACAAATCAACACGATCATTTGCACATGCTGAGATTTTGCAGCTCAGAGTCTAGAGGAAGTACTGTGAATTAGAGAGAGAGAGAGTAGATAAACCCTCTGAGAATCGCTCGTTTTTCGCTCCAGGATCAAGGTCTCTCTCCAAGTTGGAGCTTGAGTAACTGAGGAATCCTTGAACTCACGAATTCTTCAAGAGAATTGAACACGAATCTTCAGGATAATGTGATCGCACTAGGGTCTTGCGCTCATGATCACGGTATATCCGTTCTTTAACAGGCTCTGTTTACTCGTAGTAGTGATGCATCTCCTACTAGTGGAGCCGATGCGCTTCTACTACTTCTTCTCTTCTTCATGAATCTAGTGCACAGTGTATCGAGCAGCAGCAGGGTACCCAAAAACTGACTGAAAAAGAGAAGAAGCTGCACGAACGGTCTTTCGCAGCGATCGAGTGTTTTGTAGCAAAAGTTCTTAATCCCAGCTTCTTCTTCTTCTGTCCTGTGCAGGAACGTCGTCAACATTTGGAAGATAGCGAAGAACAGAGCTTTTGGTTTGGGGAGAAGATTACCCAGGTATTCATGTTTTTTTCTGTAATAGCTGCGACGATGGAAGCAGCTTGGGCCTAATTGCAGCAGAAAAAATATTGAACATGAAGGATAGCTCCCCTCAAGTTGTAGCAGCAGCAGCAAGACCCGGACGCACTGATCATCCATCCCCGTCCCAGCAGCAGCAGCAGCGATGGACACCGTTGCTGCAGCTTGCAGCCGGTGAAGAGAAGACCGTGTTCCAGCAGCAGCAGCTGGAATTAGGAACTGTCAAGAGCGAGGTTATAGATTCCAACATCAACATGAGCAGGAGGTTCTCCGATTACCCCATGAATGTTGGTCATGTGATTCTGGAGTGTCCAGCTCCTCCTCCTCCTCCTCCTGTCCACCACGGTAGCACCGGCTTCCTAAATCCACCTGCTCTTCTGATGCCCACTACTAGTACTAATGGTTTTCAGCGCTACCACTCAGTACCAAGCTCCTTATTGCACAGCCTTTGTAGCCTGAATAATTATGAAGATCTGCATCATGGCAGCTTCCCTCAAGCTTCTGGTACTGCACTGGATAGCTGCAGAAATCGGATCAGTACTTCCCTCATGCCTCCAGGCTCCTTCTCTGATGGACAGCTTACAGCGATAACAGAACAGATGATTGACACATCAGATCAGAAGCTTACTAATACTGGCACTGCAACAAACTTGGAAACTGAATTCGATCAGTACATGTGCAACATGAATCCTACCAATTTCGGAAGGCGAGCTGCTCTCTCAGCTGTTGCCATGATAGAACAACAATCTGGAAAGTCAGAACTGGCAAATTGGCAAGTCCCCAGTGATGATGTCCTTGTTCCTGGTATGACTTTGCCTCAAATCATTCTTTCTTTGCTGGCCACTATTGATGTATATTCCTGTGCAGTGTTTTTCTTCAGTTTAGGTGCAAACTTGTAATTATGGTTTTCACAGATGGCTCTGTCGAAGATTTTTTCCTGAAGGTAAAATTCTTAATTGTGCATCATGACTTTGCGTGATGATTTTGCAGAAGATCCTTTTGAAAGTTTGTTTCCATCACTGAAAAACAGGAGCTCACATAATAATAATGCGCATCAGCTGCGAGATGCTGCTAGACAATTAGATGTGGATGAGAGTAACAGTTGCAGTCCAACAACATTGGGTATGGCTGTTCACTCAATGATGTCTTCAGAAGATCAGGAGAGCAATATCTCTGGGACTTCAGAAGATGCCAATTATGACAGCTATGGCAGTCAAGCTCCAGCTATGTTCTCGAGAGATGATTCTTTTCTTCTCAGTGACACTTTGACTTCTTTAGAATTTCTGCCAACAAGCCATGCAGGTGAACAACACCACAACACCAAACCGGCACATTCATGTCCTTGAAAATACCATATCAGACTTTTCAATGTCCTGAAGATTTTGTTTCATTTTCATTCTCCATCTTTATGAGAAAATGAAAAGCCCCTTTCTGTGGAGGAAATTTTCTGCTTGCTAATGGGCCTTCTAAATACACTAGAAAAATTAGGGCAGGTTCTTTAAGTCCATATCTAACCACTTATGTATGTTGTGCAGGTGATATGAGTGGCAAACATCATTATGGGATTGAACTAGGTGAGGCGAAGATGTCCTGTGAGACAACACAAGGCCCAATGCGAAGCAGGCCTGCAGGAGCTGTAGCAGGCAGCTTGAAGCGGCATATGAGCCTTCCAGTAGCTAAAACTGAGATGAAGTCTGGGCTGGAGGATGTTGCCTTTCTCGTATCAGTTCCAAGCTATGGTACTCGAGCTAAGCGTGGGTGTGCAACCCATCCCCGCAGTATTGCAGAGCGTGTACGACGCACCCGTATTAGTGAGCGTATGAAAAAATTGCAACAGGTGGTTCCCAATATGGTTAAGCAAACCAATACATCAGAGATGCTTGACGAAACTGTGGAATATGTCAAGTCTCTCCAGAAAATGGTTCAGGAACTCACCAACACTGTGGCAGAATTGAGGGGGCAAAAGTACTGATGCAAACTTTTATTTGCTCTTTGATGATGGCCCAAGATTCTTCATAGGAATATACAGATTCTATTGTTCAGTTGGGTGGGCAAGAAACTGATGGAGAAAAGTTGGCTGCAAAATTTACCTTCGTAGCATAGAAAGCTCCTGACAGGTTTGTGAAGTCTTGTAGGCTTCATTTCCTTTGCCTGTTTTGTTTCTTGTACATCTACTCCAGCAAAATGTGTTGCGCAGGTGTACACTGCCAATTTCACTATGGATCAGCCTTCAAATAAATATCGAGAGGCTGAATGTTTTGCTTCAATTGGTAATATGAGAGCTTCACCCATGTGAGCAGGTTCACATCTCTCTCACCAATGTAACTGCATCAGTGTTTGTTTTTTTTGTTTTCCTTGATTTAGCAGTAGTTGTGAGCATTCCACGAAAGATCTTGTCCTATACCTAGTGACACTTTTTGCAGAAATTGTTCAAACTGTTGAAATGTGGTGAACACATACATCTATCTGTTAGCAGAAGAATATAAACACAACTAGATGTTGGGTTGCTCTGAAATTACCAAGCCGAATACTAATGAAGATATGAAACCAAACCAAACTCAAAATCAAGCAACCCAAAACAGACCACTTTGGCCTTGCTAGCTCCTTAGATCTCCTTGGATTGTTTTGCACTGTGTTTTCAGGTTGATCTTGTAAGTAAACTTTTGAAATAACATGTATTATTACCATTGTCTGCACTACCATTGTCTGGACTCTGGAGGGTTTTTCTCTTTCTGCTTTATCTTTTTCAGGACCACTGTTTTCTTAGGAATTTTTGTTTTTAGTTAGTGTGGCAGTCATCCATAGGAAGGTGTAGAAAAAGTGGCTATGATCTCTTGGGAAATTTAGCCAAATCTGGCTACAAGCCATGTAAGTACAAAGCTTTCATCATTTAAAATCAGTGTTTTTTAAAGTGGGGAAAGCTCGCTAGATTTTGACCTACAATCATCTCCTTTTATCTCTATGCCTGAAAATGAAGCCAAAAACTACTGCGCCATGAGCACATTTCGCCTCCAATTTGTCTTGAACCCTAATGCCCATTGTCACACAGTATGCGCTTGCAAAAGATCTAGCCAGCTAATGGCTGCATTGAGTCGTCCATTATCACCAATACCTACTCGTCATTTGTTGTCTTTTGCTAGAAATTTGACAAGCATTACAAAGTTTTGGCCACTATTGTCGCTTACAAAAGACACTGTCACCATTGTCAACTATGCATTTGTAGTTGAAATCACCAAATTGTGTAGTTAAGATGCTAATGTTAGAGTGTAGGGCTAATTTAACAAACTCATTCAATGTGCGAAAAGTTACAACATATTGGCTTCTTGGGTTCAAGTTTCAAATAAATAGATCATTGAAGATGAAATTCTTGGCAAAATGATGCACAAAACATGAATCATGATTCCTTCAATGCAAAAATAAGGATGTGAATCTAACCCTAACTTAAGCTTTGATGGTTGCACTGTTGCACTTGAAAGTTGTTGCAAGATTTTTTTTTGCATGTGTTTTGTACATTATATTACAATAATAACTTGTAGATTTATTTTTATTTTTAAATCCCATTTCAAAGTTGATTGTTAGGATTTAGGAGTGAAACCGTGGATTGAAGAGGATGGATGGAATTTCATTTGTGCATTATGCGTGCTTACTATTATGCTTTTTAAATTTGCAATGGAGGGCAGGTGTTGAGGTATCGTGACTCGTGACTAAAGTTGCAATTTATGAACCATTGCTTGTTTTAAACCTATGTAAAACTTGAGGTATGTTTAAATTTAACTGGAGTTTGAGCATCAAACTTTTCTATTATTTTAATGTTTCATGATTGAAATGTTTAAGGTTTAGTCATCCTCTTGAATCCTACATTTGATGCCTACTTTTCTATATGTTTTGAAAGGTTTTCATTCTCATGAATTTTGCATCCAACTTTTTTTTATGTTTCGAGAAGTTTACATCCTCATAAATTAATTCTACAAGTAACTTTAATATTTTTCAGTTTTGTGTGTTTTGAAAGGTTTAGTGTTCATTTGCTTCATGTTGCTGTCCTTTTCTTTCAACCTTTTTCATTGAGCATGGCACCTTTGTAACCTCCTCAAAACTTCAAGTTCCATGTTTTATACCTCAAACAAAGTGAAGCAATGTAACATCTTCTTGTAGAAACCAAACCTCGGACCTTGTCTCTTCTCTTTAAGCTCTTTCAAATGCAAGTTTATGGGTTCATATTGAAGAGACAAAATAGAAAAAGAATGAATATGAGAAAAAAAAGGTGTTTTAAAATGTTTGGAATGCAAACTTCTATGGGTTGAGTCAGTGATGGATGAACATGGGAAGGTGCATAAAGTCAAATGCAAGGTTTGTACCAAAATAAAGGGTAAGGAAAAGTTAATGGCACTTAAATTGGACAACCTTTAGAAACATGGTGGAAGGAGGAAGAAAATAATGGCAATCCCAAAAGTTTATAATGTTGGTGAATATTACATGAACAAAGATTTTATCCATGCCAAGAATGAACGTTTGTATGCCACAACTAGGAAGGATACAGTTATCGATCAAATCTACCAAGTTATTATTTTAAACCTAGGGAGAAAAAATTGGTGCATTTTCTATTTGTTTCCACATGTTGTTTGAAGGTAAAGCTATGATTAGTTATGAAAATATGAGTGTTGAATTGTGGCAAAGGGAGCCAATAACGATGTCTTAAATATAAATTATAACATTTTTTTACATTGTAATCATAATGTTTGAACAATTTTTTACATTATTTCACAATGTTTTCTATGTTTATTAATCATTATATTTGGGTTTTTCAATCATGAAAAATATACTATATATATATTGGATCATTTTCAAACTTATATTGATTTTAGATTAGTATGTTAAAGAAGTGGCCATACAAATACAACAAACAATTTTCAACATTAGTTTAGTTTAAGAAACTTGCAAACATGTTAAATAAACATTAATCATGGCAAAATTGGCTCCTTTTATCATGATTTGACCCATGAACAACTTGTTACATTTTCTCAATGTTAAGAACTTTTCGAAAACCCATTAATCAAATACAAATGGTTGGGAAATGGCATTTTACATGCATGAATTAATTATATCAACAAAACCAAATCTTTGGTTGAAGGTGTTAAGTTCATCATAGTCCCCGCCCCCTTTTCAATTGTATTGTTTGCATATGAACACTTTTACATCAAAATTTGTGTAATAAATCTTTTTATACAACTTTAGAAATGTGTAACATGATCCCCTTCAACCTTGATGCTTGATTTTGATACCCCATTTTTGTTAAACACACCATTAGAAGGAATTAATGTCTTGGGATTCCATTTGCCATTTCATCATTCGCATTATCTTTCATTAAAGATGACTTGTTAAAGGATGTTTGACATGTTAACATTTTCCTTATACTAGGCGATGTCAAGTACCTTTCGGAATTCTAACTCATTGCTTTGTACAACAACCATCATATATATTATGTTGTGCACCCCCCTTTTTCACCTTCATAAACTCCTTTGACTCCTCCTTCCTTCAAATGTTTTGATGTCTCTTGGGTCCAAGTTCCTTTTGCTACACCAATATGTGTTCAAGTTCACTTTGTGTTTCATTAGATTTTTATCAAGATGAAAATGGGCAAACCTTTAATAAACAAAAATGAATTCATTAATAACTAAATGAATTCACCAATAGTTAATTATGAACCTAAGTTAAACACCTAGGAACCTTTCTTAAGCTACCTAAGCTAAGTTAAGAACCTAGGAACCTTTATTAGGCTATTTAACCTAAGTTAAGATTTTATCCCAGCCACCAACTTAGGGTGTAAATGTGAAGATTTAGACCCTTCACTTTTTTTCACCTCCATGTTTAAAGTTTTGATCCTTAACCATTGAACCATTATTTAAATGAATGATTTTTTTTGTCATCACATATTATTATGCACATTCTTTTTTATCCTAAATAATTCTTGGCAATTATTAATTATTCTACCATAGGTTATTATAGGTTATTATATTGTAGGCCATTGTTAGCTACTTCACATTATTTTACCACAGGTTATTGTTGGTTATTCTAAGTTATATTACCATAGGTTATTATTAGTTATTATATCATAAATTATTGTTGGTTATTTTAAATTATTTTATTATAGGCTATTGTTTGTTGTTTTAAGTTAATAATAGCTATTCTACAAGGCTATTATTGGTTATTTTAGGATAAAATACAGTAAATTATTCTTGGTTATTCTAAGTTATTTACCATTGGCTATTGTTGGTTACTCTATTGTAGCTTATTGTTGACCATTTTAAATTATTTTACCATTAATTATTCTTGGTTATGTTATCACAAGTTATTGTTGGCTATTGTTGGTTATTATAATTTATTTTACCATTGATTATTCTTGGTTATTTTATTGTAAACTATTGTCAGTTATTATAGGTTATTTTACAATAAATTATTTTGGCTATTCTATCATAGGATATTGTTGGTTATTATATTGTAATCCATTTTTGGTTATTTTACCATAAACTATTGTTGACTATTGTTGGTTGTTATTGGTTAGTTAACATAGGCAATTATTGGTTATTTTAAGTTATTTATCATAGGCAATTATTGGTTATTTTAAGTTATTTATCATAAGCAATTATTGGTTACTCTATTATAGGTTATTATTGGTTATTCTAGGTTATATACCATAGGCTATTATTGGTTATTATATCATAAGCTATTATTAATTATTTTATTTTATTTTATTTTCGGTTTTTTTTGTTATTTCATCATAAATTATTATTGGCTATTTTTATTATTTTATCATAGGCTATTGTTAAGTTATTGTGAATTATTCAATGTTATTTACCATAAGTTGTTGTTGGATACTAAGGGTTATTTATTATAGGCTAATATTGGGTATTATTGATTATTCTATATTATTCTACCTTAGGTTATTCCACCATAAATTATTATATGTTATTTTACCTTTTAGGTTATTATATTATGTTTCAAGATTTTAAAATTTTATACCTTAAGATAAAATAATTTATGGTAACATAAAGTATAATGTCATTGAATAGTTTAAGGTATAACTTGAATTAACATAGGGTATAACATAAAATAACCTATGTACCATATTAAGTTATAAATATAATGAATTATGTCAATTAATAATGAAACATGATGTCTACATAATGATCTTATATTGAAATAACTTTAACCAAGGTTAAATCATTAAAGTACAATGAACCTATTTCATTTAAAAAGTCCCATAATGATTTAGGCCAATGAATTGCACTTCATTTTTGTACTAGTATTTGTTAGCCCAAAAGAACCTCTAGTTTGAAAATAAGGCTTTCCCAATAACTTTTAGTGGCATTAGACTCATACCAATAGTTACCATTACCTTGACATCCTATTTAAACAATTAGGCCTTTATAACTTCAATCATATCTGTAGGTTTATGGTTGACCAACATCCTTTCTTTTTGAAAACTTTAACAAGAATTAAAAACAAGACCTTCCCTTGCCAACAACATCTCAAGGTGGCATGTGATTTTCTACTACCTTACCATGCGCATGTTTTTCTTTTTTTGAACAATTCATTAAACAACAAATGATTCAATTTTAAGATTCCATTTTTGAGAGTTTACACCATCATACTTTTTAAAGCATTATCGCCAATGGGATACCTAAAGCCCATTGTGCCCAAATTTTATCATGTTCTCGCCCTAGGGTAAGCACTTAACTTATAGTTCGACTAGTTTTCCTAACCTTTTGATTATCGTCCTTAATTTTCTCTGGAACATTTTGAACGTGGCTAGGACTACCATATCCTTCAATTACAGGCCTTCCCTGATGTGTGTGCACACATCCCATTGACCTTATGGGTATCCACTTTTTATGTTGCACCCATGGCAATTGTCGCAACCCCACTTTGGCCAAGTGTGGGGGTGAATCCCAACAATTCCAAAGTTGGGGATTTGGAGTCCTCTGGGACTCCCAAATGTTTAAAGCTCGACAGCAGGACCCAAAACACCTCGCATTGGGGTGTTCTTGGTGTCATTGGAAAGGTCTTAAAGCATAGATATCGAAAATGGCCTCGCATTGGCCATTTGGACAGTTTGATTCCCAGCCCTTCTTTTGCCCATAACTTTATGGGCAAAAGAAGGGCCGAGAGTCAAACTGGCAGTTTGATTCCTGACCACTAAAAGTCAAGAATTGACCTCTTCTCGACCTTCGAATTGAGAGTGCGATAAGTCGTTGGAAAGATCTCAACGAGGGTTATAAGTTTGGTTTAGACTTTGTTGCGATCAGACCTTGTAGTTGGGAGTTATGAGCTCCCAAAGTCCCGAGATTTTAACCAGGACGATTTCGGGACAATTTCGAGACTCCCAAATTGGGAGTCCCGGGAAAAAGAGCCATTTGGATGTACTCTCGGTGGGGCGTCTCAGAAAATATTATATGGGGGAAGGTGGTGGCTTCCCCCGAGTCCGGGCCGTGGTGTGTCTCGTGCTCCAAAGTGCCCGTGGCTTGTCCCGACACCGAAGGATGTCCCGGAAATGTGAACTAACCACTTTGTGGTTGGTTTTGGTGCAGATTCAAGCTTAATCTACTAAACCTTCTTCCTAGTCTAATCCTTGGGCTCCCAACTCGACCCTCTACCCCTTTCTAGAGTTGGAAGCCGAAAACGCCTTCCGAATCCCAACTTTCCACAACTACACTTTGGTGGACCCTCAAGTGGGTGCACCCTGGGACTTGGGAGTGCGTCAACAATGAGCTCATGGGGAACCATGATGCAATTCGTGACATTTTTACCACCATTGCATGAAATGTTAACTCGCACGAAAACACCTATAAGCACTTCACTAAGCCATGTTCAATTCCTTTTATTGACAATTGATAATGTGTTCATCAAAGTTGGAATTCTAATTTTAACTGACATTGTCATAATTGACCCAACACATGCAAATTTATTTCCTTAATTTTACACAACTAAGGATTTGTTGCCTCTGATGCAACTCAAGCCAAATAATGGAATTATTGTGACTAACACATCATTAATTAATTCCTCTTTTTAACAATTGAAATATTGAAATGTCTACACAAACAAGTTGATGTGTTTTTACACAATTATGCCAATGCCATTTGGAGCTTCAAAGGACCAAAAGGCCTTTGTCTTCTATTTTGGTTTTTTTTTTCATCAAAATATTCCAATTAATTTTAAGTCAAGTGGTAATGATAAGCCTAACTATTTCCCAACTTCCACCCCTTCATGAAACACCTCACATCGCCACAATTGATTTATTACAAACAATTGGTTGTAGAGATGGATAGATTTTGACATCTAGTTTGTGTTAGATTTAAATAAAGACTATTGATTAACTTAACATCCATACTTTAAATTAACTAATTATTAGGATATAATCCTTTGATTTCATAGGCTTAGACCAAGAGGTATGACCCTTAAAACCTCATTGTCTTCCATCTTACTACACATACCTTTTGCACTTTTACATTGCATTGTATCATTATCATGAATTAAGCTTTTAGGAACATTGGTTTCTTCAATGTATGTACATCATTCTTTATCCTCATTGATAATAAGAGTTATTTTTGTAGTTTGTGCTAACTTGACGTCTTTTAAATTCTCCCTTTTTCTAACACTTTTGTACATTTTTCGAATTAACGGTGTGTTTATAAATTTTGCAAGGTTTTGATGAATATGGGATGTGTGTTCACTACCACCACCTACATAATCACATGCATCCCTCCCCCCCAAAAATGGATAAGCATAGAAACAATACAATGATTTTTGCATACACCTTCTCTAAACTTGTTTCAAAACAATTACCCTCCCCAAGTGTAAACTCCAAATATATACTAGTTGATAACAATAAAGATATGATAAGTTTGAAATATTCACCAAATAGGGTAATAGAAAGGATAACAGAAAATAAATAAAAATTACCCAAGACATTTTTTTTCAAAATGCCACAAATGAACATTTTTTGAGAGTATTTGATCATCAAAATTTGAAGTTTATAATGAAACTTTAAACCCCAAACATCTATAGATTTTACATTAGGTTCCAATAAGGTTTAGGAAACCTTAAACGCAACAATGTAAAAGGATGCTCAAATATTTTCACTTTCATATTTTGATTATATCATTAAAAACTTATAATTTTTTGTTAATGTATCTTGGGGCACCTTAATGACCATAATAATATAGCAAGGTTTACAAAAAGCATAACATCCCACCATTGTGGGCTTTATGCTTTTTGTAAAATCCACAACGATTTTTTCCCAAGTTTTATGCTTTTCATAAAGTCCACAAGTGGATTTCTTGGGCTTTATGCTTTTTATAAAGCCCATTGTATGGTTATCTATTAGGTATCATAGGGAAAATTTTGAAAAATAAAAAACTTGTGGTGATTTTTATATGGTGTAAAGGCATGGGGGTAAGCTTTATCAAAATTGAACATGCCTTTAGCTCCACCTCAAGGGCCTTTATTCTTGGAAAGCCCATCTCCTTGATCTTTACCTTACACATAACCCAATTGGGATTATAGAGTCAACAATTAAAATGAATATAGATATCCCCATTACAAGAACATTCTTACTAAAGTGGGGATCATCTAAAGAAAGTTAGCCAAGTTTGGCTACTTATAAATCAAATATGAAAGTCTTTAGAAAAAATTAAGGATCGTTTTTTCTATATTCTTGGCTACTTAATGGAACACATCCAAAAAAAGTGACAATTTTGAGTAGGGGAAAAGAAAAAGAAAAATTGAAATTTCTCCAATTTAGGTCATTTTCTTCAATGAAAAATACATTGTAATAATAGGTTGAAAGTCAAGAAAAAATCATATTTTTCACATCGAAATTTGGCAAAACTTTGCCCCCAAAAAATCACTATTCTTTAATGATCTAATTGCCTCAAAAGATGCCATGCAAGTCTATCTTTTAGCTTAATTTATTTTTTAAAGGACCAAGGGTTTAAGGTTTAGGGATCAAGAAGACCTAGAGGCACAAAGAAAGGCTAGGCATAGGCACAACTTAAGGGGGCAAATGGGGGGTTTTGACAACAACCTCTTATTTTGCCCATTGTTGATGCCCTTGGGCATGGAGGTGGAGTCTCATAGTTGCAACTAATAGCCTAGGCTACAACTATGCCCCAAATAAGAAAAATACAATAAGAAAAATATTAGAGAATTCTTTTACTATAAAATTTTACCATAATAAAAAATTATCAACTATCTAGGACAATATTTGAAACTTTCCAAAATCTAAAAATTCATTTTTTTTAAACATTTGGAACTCAAGCAACACTTCCTACATTGGTATGTATTTGATATTTAAGTTATTTTCATCAATTTTGGATTTCATTTCTTTGATTTATAATCTTTGTGCATGTGTATACATTATGGTTGTTTTGAAATGATTGTTTTGCTTTGGCTTTGTTGAATTTGTCTTTGTATGATGTAAATTATAATGTATAATGTTACCCTAATGTGAAAATTATGTATTATGGTTAAGGTTCATAATCTATTTTTTGATTTATTCCTTTGATTTATAACCTTTGTGTGTGTGTAGACATTATTGTTTGATTTTGAAATGATTTTTTCTTTTAACTTTTTTGACTTTGTCTTTTATGTATTAAATGTATTTTTGATCAATTCTTTTTTTTGTTTTGTATATGATTTTCTTTTGTAAAATCATGGATGATGGAAGGCCATATATGTGGATTCACTTTATAATGGAAGATGAGATGACAACTACTATAGTTCATCCATTGGTGGGACAATCTTCATCGTCGATGGTTGTGTCACCTCCATGGATGCAATTATTTATTGTCAAATCTTATATATAAATTCACTAAGTCCCTGTGTCTATGACGGAGGTTTTGGAGGGTGAAGGAAGGGAGAGGCCGGTGAAGCAGCGGGCGACCCATGGCAACCCGTGTCAGTCTGTGACAAGATGCCATCACATTATGTTTTTTTTTGCACTTGTAACAAGATTTGCGACATCGCAATTCGAGCGAGAGCTTTCTAATTATATTCCTCCAGCAAGCAGTTTTTTAAACATTTGCGACATGAATTCGAGCGAGCATCCTGATACAATGAGTACTTTGTTTTTTGCAGTTGTTAAAAAAAAATTGCGACATGAATTCGAGCGAGCTTTCTGATATAATTCCTTCAACCGCCAATTTTGTTTTTGCAGTTTTCAGTGGGATGATGTAGAATTTGAATTTGGAGGTTTCGATGATCAAGATTCCGCTTCTGGACTTGGACAATGGAGAGGATTGGAAATTGGGAATTGTGAGGAAGAGGCAGCATCATCAGCAGGTTCAGAAGCGACATGTCAGATAGAAGAGACCAGAATCAGCACTGGAAAAGAGTTGGAGGTCACCATCCACCAACAGCAGCAGCAATGGTGTTTTCCTCAAGGGGTACAAGAACAAGAACAAGAACAGGAGAAGGATTTTTTTGACTTGCTGCCGGACCATCTTGTGATTGAGATTTTGGTGCGAGTTGCAACACCCAATTGGCCCATGCTTGCATGTGTGCACAGAAGGTGGGCTGCCATGTTTCGAGGAGATGGTCTCTGGCAAACAGCACTCACCAAACGCTGGCCTCACGCCGGGTGCCAAACGTTGGCCTGAACCTATCAGCCGAGGCTCCAGTAAAAGGTGCGTTGTTGCTCCATGGATTCTCTTTGCAAAACTCGATCACCTCTTTGCCTCTCTGAAAGGACTCTCTCACACTGTCTGCAAGAAGCTTGAATATTTCCTGATACTTTATCTTGAACTCCATCACAAATTCCACATTTGGAAATCTTTATTGTCAAAAGATAAACTTCCAAAAGAATATGATTGGCAATTGATTCATGTCATGATCCTTGAACCCTAATCATGACTCTGCAAGAAAATTTTTACAAACAACAAGAGGGTTGAATGCTGGAAATTTTTCTCTTGAACTCTATTGCAAATGAAGACTTGATTTTGCAATCTTGATTTCTTATCAAAGAACAGCCTTCCAAAAACATGATCCTTGAACCCTAATCACTACTCTGCAAGAAAATTTGCACTACAACATGTTTTGAATGTTGCTTTTGCATTCATGTGAAGATTGAGTTCTGTAATGATCCTTGCTTGATTCATGTTATGATCCTTGAAGCCTAATCATGACTCTGCAAGAATTTTTTTGCTGCAACGTATTTTGAATGATGGTTTTGGATTCATGTGAAGATTCAGTCTGTTATGATCCTTGTTTGATTCATGTTATGGTCCTTGATTCCTAACCATGACTCTGCAGGTAATTTTTGCAACATTTTGTGCATGGGGGTTTTGGATTCAAGTGAAGATTGAAT
This sequence comes from Sphagnum tenellum, assembly GCA_963921925.1. Taxonomy (NCBI): domain Eukaryota; kingdom Viridiplantae; phylum Streptophyta; class Sphagnopsida; order Sphagnales; family Sphagnaceae; genus Sphagnum; species Sphagnum tenellum. The sequence goes on from OY998155.1 coordinate 15,224,289, forward strand.
CTGCTTTCAAAGAAATGATTTCAAATTTGTGTTTGTAGAGTTCACATTTTGGATATGCAGAAACACGTTTGATGATGAATTACTAGAGAACCCAGGGGGATGGAGAACAGAGTGAAGAGGAGGTTTTGAATTTTGCAATGATGGGGGATGATGGGCTCTCTATAGGCGATACACAGCGTTGCATGCCAGTGATAGTCTCTTGACATGTGTCGTGGGACATGTGTACCTATTTCTGAAGAAGTTGGAGCTGGCTGCCCCATCTTGCTCTTATGGGTTACTGCATGGCACAATGATTGGTTTGTGCTTCTCCTCTTTCTCATATTGATCACAGCAAAAAGTAAAAATCTTCAAAGTTATTTTTAAGATTTTGGAGGAATGTTTTGAGCCTTGTGGAGCAATGTTGTATGGTACTTAAGCAGATTAGGGCATGAATTTGTTGCTCCTTGATTTTTGCAAAAACATATCTATGCAAGATCTTCTTCCCACAACTTTTCAAGTTTGGTCGTGTCAACAATTTTAGGAGCAATGTGTTTAGGGTGTGGGGTGGCAAGTAATTTTCTTGTTGATGTTTGTGAACAAGGACTATAGACACACAAATGGAGATGAAAAAGTGAGGAGGGATCAAAATTAGGGTTTAGATCCGGCCTTTTATGGACATGTTCAAAGCTCATTTATCAGTGGTGATCTTGGTTGATGGAGAAATGTAGACCAATTTCTGGCTTGTGGGAAAAAAAGTGATGAGGCACATGACCTGGCATCACAGATATGGGTTGTGGTGCTTGGCAATTTGGAGGAGAGTGAGAGTACATTTCACCTACTCATGCGCATTGCAGAAGAATGGGAGGTACTGACTTGGGTTCTGCTCTCTTTTACGTGGTGTTTTTTCTTTTGTATTTCAATTACAAATGCAGGTGTCTACTTGCATGTTGTGTGGACCTTCTGTCTTGAACTTTTCTCATACCTGGTTTTTGGCAGGTGTTTTAACCATGCCCGTACTCAAAATCACACGCAATCCAATGGCGATTGTTTGAACGGCTCTTCACAGATTTCCGTGACTGCCTCTCACAGTTTGATTACTTCCATGTGTTGAGCCAAGCTAAGCACAAATTTGAGCTCATTCCACCTGCTTGGCTAGGGTATTGAACTATTATTGTTATATTGTTCGTATTGGATAGAAAGAAACTCATAAGCTTGTGCTCATGTTGTTGTACAATGTCCTGCTGTGCACACTTTTCACCTGCTGGTTCTTATTTATCTTGTGCACAAAGCCATGTACATAATAATTCAGTTGGGGGCGGGCCCAAGGTTTTCTAGCAATGTTATCAAGCAGAAATCTCTAGATTAATGCCTAAACACAGATGATAATCTTGAAAATTAGTGGAACTTCATGTCATTGACCCGAAACACAGGCCCAAAGCCAGCAAGGATCCTAATCATAGATGTGGATCTTCTTACAAACAGTGGGTTAGGCCATCTCATGTACAATGCTCATTGACATCCCAGCAGTGAGAACAGTGTGTCACCCTCCTGTTCATATTCATTATTATCATAGACATTTTGAAGTCAATTGATCTACCATGTTGAGCTGAGACAAATAATTGCATATTCGGATATAATCTCAACAACTACTATACAGGGAACTGAAGATGCAATTTGTCTAGAAAAAACTACAGATGGACTCCTTTAGAAAGGGAACAGAGAAATTGCCAGTGTATATAGTATTTTCCCTGACTGCTAAGCAGAAAGGCTTGGAGGTGATATAATGCTTCTTTCAACCCTTGACAAAAATCACCTCTCAAATTTGGTTAATCTGCATCATACAATATCAGAGTTATTAATTGGTTGAAACAATTAATGGGTACCCACTAATGATTTCATAAGAAGAAGAAAAATGATAGATGATGAAACAAATGTTGGAAGGAGATGGAATGATATTCCTCTTGTTAACATCCTTGATTTATATGGAGTGGAGGTGTCTTGACACTTGTTTGTCATTCAAACATTGGACACACATTCGCACCAAACATCATCTTCAATTGCCAAATGAATGTTGCACAAAGAAGAACAAATCAAGAATAAAATTGAAAACAAAATCGAAAAGATGAAAAGTGAGTATTGACATGAAATTACTTTGCTGGAAGAATAAACCAAAGGTAGTGGATCAACATATTCATGGTTTGCATGCATGACAACTATTATGGAAGGCACTGCCAAAGGAAGAGGTGCACCTAGAGGGTTTGATCAAAACACTACAAAAGTTATTGAAGAGGATGAACATGAAATTTTAGACGCATAAACATTCACACCTACACCCTAAAATGATGAGCAAGTGAAAGATGTGCCACCTTTTGAAACTTTTATTAATACACTAGAGGAAGGTACAAATACTTCTCCTCTTACCCTAAAGAGTGTTTCTTGCAAATTGTTTGGGGTTTCCAGCAAAATAACATCTCACAAATGATCATTGATTGGAAATGCCAATTATTTGGTGAAAACCATGAACAAACTTGCAAAAGGTTATATTAATGATGAGAACCACAAACTAGAATCTAGGGGGAAAATGATAACTTTGCTTATAGAATCCAATGAAAAATTGGTTATCAAGCAAATGTAATTTGAATTTGAGAATCGAAAGCTTGAATTAGAATCTTGTGCATAAGTTCAAACAATTCCATTGGTAAAATTGCCAAAATGTTTGGAGATATTTTACATGCTTCTAAATGATTCAAATATTTGTAAATGTGTAATTTTGTGTAAATAGGAAATATATTAATTTTTAAAAAATCCTTTATTTGGTCATCTCAGAATGCATTTATATATCCAAAGTGGGTTTCTTGCTGATTTTTTTGCAATTTTTAATTTAAGAACAAACTTGAATGACTTTTTTAATTATTTTTTCAATTTTTGCACATTGCATTACCTACTAGAACTCATTATGCACTTGTGGTCCAATATTCAAACCAATTGAACAAAATCTCAGATCTGATGCATCTATATATCCAATGTGGGGTTTTTTAATGGTTTTTTTTGCATTTTTTCATTTAAGAACAAAGTTGAATATATATTTTTTATTTTTTTAAAAAAAATTTACAAATTGCATTACTTACTAAAACTCCTTATGCACTTGTGGTCTAAATTCAAAAAAATTGAACAAAACATTAGATTTTATGCACGTATATATCCAAGGTGGGTTTTTTGCAGGATATTTTGCATTTTTTCATTAATAAAAAAATTGAATAAATTTTTTTCTTCTAATTTTTTTTTTCAGTTTTGCAAATTGCATGAGCTAGTAGTCCTCCTAATGGACTTGTGGTCCAAATTTCAAACTAATATAATAAAAACTCAAATGTGATGCACCTATATTTTCAAAATGTTCATGAAGGGCAAAAACTCATCCAATTTGTGAAAAGTGCAACACACATTGCTTCTCCACGTTGTGAGGTTGTTCAACCTTCACAAACAAGAAGCATTTGCCCCCTTGCACCACAAAGGGGATCTACTTAAGACCTCTTGGGGCAAGGGTATTTTCATTAATTGGCAATAATTATGAGGGACACAACAAATCATCACAATTCTGGGAGTTCAATGAACACATGCATTGATGCAATGCAAGATCCTCCACCTATTTGTAAGAATCCCAAAAGAGTTTTCAATGCTAACTATACCAACATTCATTTGTTAGTCAAACATGATTTCTCCAAACCTTCAACCACCACAATTGGCTCTCTTGAAATTGATTGTGTTCAAAGTTGTTGATAAATAAATGACACCTTAAATTGGCCCTCATTTGTTGTTGTGCCAAGAACTAAACAACATATGTTCCAAAACAACTTGTCCATGTCACAAATTGTTTGCAAAACAACCAAAATTGTAATATTTTCATTTACAATAATAATTTGCATGTATTGCAATAACCAATTTATCTCGCTTTTGGAAAGCGAAATATGGGACCCATCAATAGCGTCACAAACATTGAATAGGCCACATGCATGAAAAAAATCATCCATAATCCTAAGTAAACATGGACTATGAGATATAAAAATATATCAAATAAACAATTTATCCCCAAAAATTAAAACATCAATAACAATATCAACATATTTACACATTGTATAAGCTTTAACATTGAATCTATTAGCAATAATGTTTGCATTAACACCATGTGCACAACTTACATAACACCAACCTAATCGCTTTTCTAAGCTCTAATGGTGCTCTATCAAACATAGTAACTTTAAATTTGACAAAAGGTTCCAATTTTCTAACCAAATAAATAAATGTTTTATAAGTCAGATAATATGTAGATAAATGTTTTCTATCCCTCATTTCCAAATGGGTGTGCCAAACAACTCTTTCTATTAAGGCCCAATGTGTAGATTGTTTAGACTCTTTCCACCAAATCTTATTGTCGCCTAGTCTCTTGGTAAGCAAGAAAATAAATATATATATACATTACATGAAAAATGAGTGGCACCTCAAACTCTAAAAATAAGTTCCCCACTTGAACTAATCTCTTCCTCTTGTAACAATTAGTTTTCAAAATCTTGACACAATAAAATAAAAAAATAAAATGCCAATAATACAATGTGAATAGTTGTTAAACTCATTAAAAATACTAATTTCAAGATTCAAATCTGAGTAATAAAATTTAGTTGCAAACTCTACACTCACAAAATCAGAGAGCTCAAAATGCTAAAACCCAAACAACAAATTAAACTCTAAATTTAAATATTGGTTAAACCCTAATATGATTTTATTTTTAAAAAGGTTCTAATATTTACATTTCCTAAATTAAAAAAACTCAGTATTTCCATTTGCCTAAATCGGCAACAACTGAAAGTGCCAAACATGTGCTCCAAAAAAGATCTGCCACTTTTGCCCTTTTCTTATGTTTTGGGGGCAAAAGCTGGGGCAAAAGCTGGGGAAAACTGGGGGGCAAACTGGGGACTGAGATGTACCCGGGCCAAGATGGGCAGCTATTGCTGCCGGTCGCGTTGCCTCTGCTGCGCCGGGCACTACACTACAGTTCCCAATGTGCGCATTGCATAGCAGATTGATCGAAGATTGCTGGCTCGGAATCGACGTGTAGAGTGGCTACAGAGAGAGAAAGAAATTAAAATTGCGATTTTGCAGTTGGAAAGGGAAGGAATTGGTGTCAGAAGATTTCAAAACACAGTCCTAAAGACAAAGAGAAAAAAGAGAAAGAGAAGGAGTGAGAGATGAGGAACGGGAGGGAGCTTTTCTGGGTGTCGGTAATTGTAAGCTTGGGCTTGGTGGCGGCTGGATTCGCCTTTGCTGCAGAGGCCAAGCGTATCAAGGTGCTCAAACCTTAAACCCTAAAACCCTAAACCGCTCCCCAATTCTTCAGGCTCCTCCCCATTTACTTACTTCGCCATTCGAATTGCAGAAAATGTTTCTGAAAGAACTTAATTTCGTTACATTTTTGGGGGAGTAGTAAAGTACGAGGTGAAAGATTTAGAGTTCTACTGGACTGGAATTTTGTGGGTGTTATGATTCTCATGGTGACCTAATCTCTGCAGCCTTTTATGATGAATTACTCAACGAAAAAAACATGGGATTAGTTCACACATACACCATCTTTTTCCGTGAGAATTGCATATTCAAATGCCACAAATAGGGTATGGTGTTACTTGATTTCTCCGAACTATTTAAAAAACTCTTTCAGTGATCTATGACAGACGCTCCTTTGAGTGCAATATCCAATGCTCCAAATATCCAGAAAACTTTTTCAGAACTTTTCCATGGAAATTCAGTTGAGCACCAACTTCAACAATTGTTAACCTAACTTAGTTGTTATGAGGAAGAAGACCCAATTTTCTGAGTATTTGGACATAGGATTTCTGTTCTTGCAGCCAAATTTCGGTTGTCTTTCAAAGTAAAGAATCTTAGGTACTGGTGTACTTCATCACTATTCAAGCGAATTGTGGAATTTCAACTTGGAGCCAAAATTCTGCTGCTCTTAGCAGAAAAGCTAAATGGACAGAGTAAAATGACAGGGCGAGGAATTTTTAAAGGATTTAATTTGGACTGATATCTACATGTGGCAGAAACGTTGCTTTGATTAGTAAGTATTCTGGCTGATCTGCCAAAGTTCACTGGCAGATTGCACTTGCAGCTTTTGCCTGTCCATGATGTGAAAATGTAGATCTAGATCCAGAAACACCAGAGTTCAAATGCAGCAATTTACAGATTTTATAAATATGTATCCAAGCACATTCTGAAAAAATCTGCACATAGAGTAATTAATGTGATTTGGGTTGTGCAGCCATGAAAGGGATGAATTTCTTTAGGACTTTTGAACTATTGTCTGTTGGGTTAAGGTGCTAAGTCTACAACACTGTCTGAATTTGAATTTTGTTGTCTGAATTAGGGCATTACATACTTGATATAGCTTAGGTATTTGATGGGTTGCCCTTTGTGTTCATGACCATTTCTAATGTTGCAAGTTTCCTGATGTGTGCAGCCTGATCAAGTACTGGTAGTTGATAATCGGTGTATCTACCCCCATACTTCTGCTTTCATATTTGCTATAGTAGCAGCAGTGACATTACTGGTGGCACATATCTTGGTAAACACTCTCTCTGGTTGTATTTGCCAAGGACCAAATGGATATGGCATTCCTTACAGTGAGAAATGGTCCCTTGCAATTACATATTTCTTCTTGGCCTGGTATGTACACATCTCATCACAGCCACCACAGAATCTAGTATGTCCAATGCTTTGGAAGAAGGTTACCTCTTATGCATTAGGCTTATATGCTTGCTTGTACAGGGACAAGATAAAATGAAGTGAAGCTTTACCCTCAAAAGCTTGTTGCAGCTTGAGTGAGGATACTGACTTCCTTATTTGCTATGTCTCTTGAGTGCTAGCCAATGTCACAACTCAGTCTTCCTGTTGGTCCTGCAAATGTGACAGAAACTCAGGACACAGACGTTTGTATAATGGTTCGTCTAAAATTTGGGACAGATTATTGTAGTATACTTCTCTAAACCCACTGTCAGGAGACAATGAAGTCAGTGGGTTTAGGGTTTAGGGTTTACTCAGCTTGTCACTGCTATTTATGATAAAAGTGATGGTTTTCACACTTTGTGAGCCACACTCATTCTGTTATGACTGCATTCATTATTGTGTTGTTAGGTTCAAAGTGTTGTTGTGGAGGTTTTCTCTGCAGTTGCATAGAGATGTTTGGGACAAAGTCTTTGTTTGGAGTATGCATAGAGGTAGCAAGTTTCCTGTGGAGAGTTTCATTGGCTTGTTTCTGGAAACAGGCTTGCTTTCCTTAACAGCTTCATATCACTTGCCGCTGGGGCTATTCTGAACAACCCAGATCGTGATAGTACTCGGTGGAATGGAAACAACTGTTATGTTGTTGGCCCTTGGCTCTTCATCATAGGTGGTTTGCTGTCTATTGCCACTGTGGTTTTGGGAGCAAACTATTATCTTCTTGCATCAAGAATCAGGAATGAGGTTTGGTCAACTGGTCTTCCTCAGCAAAGACAGGATGGGATTGCAATGGGGCAGCCAGTTTATGGTTCTCAACAGGTACCATATGGTGCTCAACCTTACATTTTTGGCCAGCAAGGTTATCCCCAGCAGGCCTATCCATATCTGCAAGGACCACATGATGGAAATGACTTTGTTCCTGGTACTGCACCATACCCAATCTATGGACAGGGTACTCATATAAAGTAGGTTCTTTGAATCTATACTGGGTGTCCATTGTTGGCAAAGGATCATTGAGAAAGAATGAGCTACTGGGTGGCTGAAGGATATCCCCTATTGAGTGTAAATAACTTCCCTTTCGTCTCCTACTCACTCACACCCAGGAAATCTGCAACCATGTTTTGAGTCCTTTTGAAAAGTAGGAACTGTAAGCAAGTTGTTGTCTTGATGATTTAACAGTAGATATCTGGTGCTATTTTTCACATACAGTAATGCAGACTGAATTTGTATATTTCATGGCACCAGAAACATATAAACTGAAATAACAAAATACTACATGGTTTAGTTTGAAGAATGTACGTTTCATATGTCTGCATTTGACCTGAGCATATATTCTTTGAATGTTACAATGCAGTTTCATTTCTCTCTATATTCTGTCAATTTGAACATCACTAGATTTGATATTCCAACTTTAGTGTGGGCTTCCATGTGCGGCTGAATGTATTTAGAGCATCAAGGTTGGAGGCTAGACAGTAAATCAATTGCATAATTGATCCAAAAAATTCCGCAAGAAGAAGTGTTATGTAGTTGCATGATGATTGTGTAAATAAGTTATGGGGGAGGATGGAATGAAACATTTGGATTTGGTAAATATATACGAATCCAAAGTGTTTGAAAGTTTGCCACCAAAGTGATGTATTTTGAGCTCTAGCACATAAATAACTTGCTATTCAAATGCCACAAAACAATCTCAGCTTGATAATAATTTAGATTTAGGCTATTATATGTGTTTGAACTAAAAGGGACAAAGAAAAGAAGGATAACAAGTTTCAATCTTTTTTGTAATACAATTCCTATAGTCAAGCCCCCATAATCCAATTTGTTGAATCCAATTGGAATTGTTGTTCATCAGTTGTTAGAATTAAAATTTTCTTGTATATGGCTTTTTAGTCATATTGGATGAAAATACATGACATTGACATTGGTTTCAAACAAATTCAATAATTTTCCAAAAGGAAATGTATTTTAAAATTTAAAATTTTAATTTGTCATCTTGCATGTTTTTGTGGAGTTTTGTTTGCATTTTGTATTCAAAATTTGTATTTCATTTGTAATTGTTGGTGATCTTAATTTTAATGTATGGTTGAGAAATTAACATAAACATGAAACCATGTGACCATTGGGACTCATTTGTGTGTGTGTGTGTGTGTGTGTGTGTGTGTGCATGCTTATAAAAGTGTGGAGCCATCGCTATGTTTCAACTTAATTAATGAAAACACTTAGACAATATTTCATGGTCAATGCAATGTACTAAAAATGATATGGAAATCATCTTGTAATTAGTATGTGCATCATATATGTACAATATATATGCACAAGATGTCAAAGCATGAATCCATCTTATGTAGATACATTCAACAAACATAAATATTATAAAGTTCCCAAAAGCACCATGTTGTAGTACAAGTTGAACTTGCAGCATTGTTGAGGACATAGTGTAATGTATAATAAATTGAACTTCATGAGCACACCAAAATTGCAAATGAAAGTGACCTATGTTCTTGGACTCATTTAAGTGAGGTGAGTAGTTACAATGAGATGGTTGACATGAAAGGTTTACTTACTTTTTGTATGGATTTGATGCATTGCCCAAATGTGGAAGAAGATTTGGACAAATTACGAATTGATGCAAAAGTAGTAAAGCTTTTAAAGGAGGATATGTTTCAACCATTCTTAAATTGTTTTGACATTTGGTGTTAACACCTTTAGTGGTAGGGACCATAACACGTAGGTGACGATTGTAAAGTTGCAATGGGGCATGTTATAGCCTACCATCATGATTGGTGGTAGCTAGCATATATTGTAGATTTCACACCTATAATGCCACCATGTTAGGGTATTCATAAAGTTTAGCCTACTTCAGCTTATGAGAATTCACACATAGAACCATCATGTCTTATTCACCTATGTATGTTCCCATGGACATTATACTTAACCTTTAAATTCTACAACTATTTTACCTCTACTTGTTTCTATATAGCATCATTGTTTCCATTTCATTGCAAATTTTTTTTCTTATTCACTTGAAGTCCATTTGCTTTGTTGTCTTTTCCTTGTAGCAAATTCATGTTTAATTCACTAACAATACATTGTTTTGGATCACTTACAATCATTTAGTTTATAGTTTAGGTCTTTGGTAACATCATTGTTTTCTTTCCACCATGGTCTTTTGTCTTTTGACTTAAAGACCACTTTGATCACACAATTGCTCCATTATTTTGTTGTTTACTCAATTGTTCATTTGCTAAAATGTTTTTTTTGTTGTTTTTTCAATTGTTAAAACATGTGTGTGTTGTTCATTTGTTAAAGTGTTTTTTTTTTTGGTGAGTTGTTGTTAGGTGACCATCGTTACATGATGCATGTTATCATCTCTTTCAACAACAATCAACATGATTTTAATCCTTACAAATCTCACCTTGCATTCATGTGTTACTTGTTCATATGTTGTTTGTGTTGATGTTTTGTTTCTAAGGTACATCAACTTGCAATGTTATTTCCTTTTAATATATAAACATTTTTTTGTCCATTCTCATTTCATTTTCACTATAGACCATGGATGAAACATAAGTAATAATATTCATTATAAGGTGATTCAAATTGTGGATGATATATTCAATTCCCCTCTTTGAACTCTCTTTGGAATTGTTTAAGAAAGTGTTCAATTTTTCTTTTATGTATTTGTTTTTCATGACTTGCATCTATCAAATGTTTCAAGTTTCTTCTTAAGACTTAGGTTAATGGGTAAGTGAAGAAACATAACTTAGTTCTCTAGATTTATATTCTTTGAACATGATAATCATCCAACAATGGAGAATATTAGGATGTTCAAGTTCACCCTTCTTGCAATTGTTGACAAATTGTACTCTATTCTATTGAAGAAGAACACAAAATATTAAAAAGTCATCTCTATTGATTTTGAATGTCTTGTTAAGATCTTAACCTTGGGCTCATTACCAATGCTTGGATGAAGCAAGAATAATGGGTAAGGAATAGTTCATAACAAAGCAAGAATTTAAAAAGCTCTCCATGTGAAAAGAAAGTGTTGGGGGTGCAAGAGGGGAACCTTCAAGACTCTCAATTGCATTATCACTTTTAGGAATTGATCATCTGAATAAGCATTTCACAACTTTGGAACAAGGTTGGGGGATCAAACCTTATTTTAATTGGGCCTTCTTTAAACCATTGAATATGTCTTGAAAGGTAAAATATTTTAATGGGGTTGCACTTTTTAAAAATTAATAAAAAGAGTTATGGCCATTAAAAGGCTTTGGAGTCAAACTACCAAAATGAATTTGAGTTACTTATTCAACATTTTGAGAGGTGAAATCATTTCATGTTGAGGATTACAATAAGCCCTTGAAAGATTTTGAATTAAAGTCCATATGAAGAATTAATGAGCTTGCAAAATGGTGAGACTCATAATTTGACAATTTCAGTACCCTTTGAAAATTTGTGCCACTTTGATATAATCCTTGACAACATTTACAAATTATATTAGAAGAAGAATGGCAATTCCTACCAAATCCGATTTGTGTTGTGAAAACCTATGGTAGCCCATGATTCATCCTTATACCAATTTGCAATAATTGTCTTCTTTTTTGGTATGTGTAGATTGACTTCACCTTGAGATCAACTTAATGAACATCCGAATACAACCCAGTTTTTCTAACTTTTAAACATTTTGATTTCAATTCTAGCACATGATTTCAAATTCAAAAATCTTTGAAACCTATTCAAACTGGTTCCAAATATAAGTACACATTTACACACTTTACATTATTCACCTGTCTTACGGTGGGGTTCAAAATCTCAACAAGCTTGCCATGATTAACATCTAGGCACAAATTTATTGCTAACTTATGGATGGAGATTCTTACACCCTCAACTCGTTCACAATGCTTAACAAGCTTATCCTGATTTATATCTGGAATGGTAATGCACAAACCTATTGCAAACTTGATGGAGATTCTTGCACCCTCAACTTGCTCACAATGTTACAATCTTTCTTTCTACATCATATTTTCAAAAAGCGTGTGCAGACTTCTCAACTTCAAGATCATTTCCATTTCATTTGAAAATAACAAAATGCATTCATGACGAGAACCTTACATACATATATATACACAAAGAACTAGGCCATATATTCCCTTCCCATTGTTCAAAATTCATAATTCCCTTCCTTCTGATTCCTTCTTCTCACTGACTTATTTCCACCAGTAAAATCTATTCTAATAGACCGACCAAGTATTTACTTACCTAAAACCACAGAAACATGGTTGTGAAATATCTTGATGTTTTCAATTGAAACTTTGTTTTCCGAAAAATTCTCAGAGAATCTGTCAAGGTTCCTGTAACTCGAGATCATATAAACTCACATAAAATCAGTTTTTACCCTACAAAGACTGCCACATTGTTCCGGCGTGCAATGAAGCATATCTTGCTAACTAGCTTGACAACAAATGGGAATTTTACCAACCTAGAAGAAAATGCTACAGTAACCTTCATGCTAGAAACTCTAAAGCTTGACACAAGACTATACTGCCACATGAACATTCTTCAAAGCATGGCAGAAACTGTTATCTTTTCAAGATGTGTGATAATTTTAAATAAGTGGATAGTGTGGCATCATCTTCTGTCAAATGCTCACTCTCAAATGGGCAAGTCTTTTTTTCTTCTCACTTATTGTTTATTACCATTTGATACTAAAGCTTTTACCAAAGAGCTCCGCATTGTGCTCTCAAATTCCACTTTGTACCTGTATATATGTACAAAGTAGAGAAAGGCAATGAAGTTGATACTACTGAGAACAGCCAAGAGCCAGAAGTAGTAGTCAATGTGGCCAATGCTGATTACATTATTCACCCACGGGCTTTTCCCATGTTTACCTGTAATTTTTGAAGTCACAGTAATTAGGAAACTTCCCAAGTATGCACCAAGACCGGATGTTGCAGCAAAAAAAGCAGTTCCCATGCTCCTCATGCCATCAGGGGCTTGGTCATAGAAAAACTCCAGCTGCCCAATTGATGCAAAAACCTCAGCAAATCCCGTTAAAAAAAATGGAATTATAAGCCACCATGCAGAGAAGGGGACTGTAAGTAATGGATCTCCAGCAGTTCTTGTCTCCCAAGATACCTGTTCCCAGAAAACACCAATACAAAAACAGTTAAATCAATAAGATTGTGTATGGCTACACAGGTCTCTGTTTCCCCAATAGCAAATTTGCACACAACCATTACAACTCCTAATTCGCCACAGGTATGTAATGTAAGTCCAGTTAAGCTTGATGAAGTTGCAGAGAAATCTCCACAACAACAATTAAAGGTAACATGACAATGAGTGCAGTCATAACCTCATGAGAGTTGCTCACAAAGTGACAGACCATCACCTTCATCACAAACGGCAGTGATGAGCTGCCATGACTACCCACCGAGTTCATCAGTTCCCGACAGAGGGTGTAGATAAGCATATATAATCTTCCCAAAAACTTGGGCAAACCATTATACACAATCTGTGTCCTGAGTTTCTGTTGCCTTTCCAGAAGCAATGGGAAGACTCAGATATGATGTTGGCTAGCATTCAAGAGACATTGCTAATTAAAAAATCCAGTTAAATTCACTTTGTACCTGGCGTCGTTTTCTCTCAACAAGGGCAGCAGCCACTGCAGCGAGGATGGAAGCAAAAAGCCCGACACCAGTTCTTTGGAGATACGAGATACCTCGAGGATTCCGAGTGTATTGGCCAATAAATGGCACAAGCAAAAAGTCATAGAGAGGTATGAACAACAAGATGAACATTGCAGATACCACAGGCACAGATGCAGCTGGAACATTGAAACCCCAGAGTCTCCTATCCATGTTCATTGCTTGTTGTGCCCCAAAGTTCAAGATTTGTACAAACACAGTATTGAGCACAATTGAAGTAGCCCATATGGGTATCACCCGCAGCAGCGCCTTCATCTCTTCCACCTGCTCATAAAATGAGAACTTTCATTTGATGTGACAATACATGATCTGTGATAATTTTTTGGCAGCTCACTTTCTTTCATTGCAGGGAACCTGATCAAGCTTCAAATGAACACTTGCAATTTGCTACATAGCCAGAAAGTTTCTTCACACATTTGGCTTTAGCTGAAAGCCCTAATCCTGATCAGGAAGCTTGATAGACAAAAGAGCGAAACCTTGTAAGAGAGCTTGCTGACACTTGCGATAAAAGAGATTGACAATCTGTGCATGGACAAATGATGGAAGCTTGTTGCTAACTAACCTGGGTTACTGTGCATAGTCTCCATGCAGTAACTGGGGTTCCAGAAATCTTATCTTCTTCAGTTTCCACTGCTGCCTTATCAAGGAATCTGCACCCACCATACAAGATACTGTAAGGACCATTCCTCAATGACATATGCCACTACATATTGCTCCTTTGTTTCAGCAGCAGAAGCCAGCTTCCAAATTTACAGTACTAAGAAAATCGTGTTTTATGAACAATTAGTAGCTCCAGTGCATCTGTCTCATACCGAAGGTCATTTACATGGTGCAGCTTGCGGCTACCCACTATGGCAGACTCTTTATCATGAACTTCATGAAGTAGGCTCTCATCACTGGGCACCTGAACTTTGCGTTTCCGGGTTGATGCAACCAGCACTTGCGCAAGTCGAGTCAAAGGACTGCCACTGGGGAGTCTGTGTCTATAGAATGGTGTACCCATGAAGAAGATGATATTTGCAACTCCCATGGCTATAGCCAAAGTCCCAAATCCCCAACCCCAACTCACATAGTCTGAGACATACACCACCAAGGTGAGGGAAAGTAAAATCCCCAAGGTTATCATGAAGTAGAACCCATTGAAGAATCTCGCAAGGTGGAGTTTCTCTTTTGGATCCTCAATGTCAAATTGGTCAGCTCCAAATGAGGACACACATGGTCGGATGCCTCCTGATCCCAATGCAATTGTGTACAACGACACATACAAGAAAGCCATTTGACGTGTTGATGCTGGTGCACAAAAGCCCAAATAAAGAGTAATAATTCCACATCCAGAGTTGGAAGGCCTTGTGCCTGCTAACACTGAGGTGAGAGTCAAAAGGATAAGACCCTACACCAAAAAAACACAGTCAAAGTTACAACTCATGTACTCTGGCACACGTAATCATTGAGAAACAAACATCCCAACATAATTTTCAATAACTGGAACCCTAAACCCAAGCTCTAATTCTTCAACTCTGGAGCACAGGAGGGTTACACATGAATGGACCATCATCGTGGCAACAATGTAAGGCAGGCAGCTTAACTTACCACCAGGTAGATCATGGAGAAGATGCCAATAGTGTAGTAGCGACCCAAATAAGCATCAGCCAAAAAGGCACCCAGTAAGGGGGTGAGAGAGGCAGTTCCTATCACATTTGTGACAAGAGTGGATGTGCTGGGGAAGTTGATGTGCATTTCATAGTAGAGGTAGAATATCAGGTTGACCAGAATTCCATAGAAGGCCATCCTCTCTGCAGTCTCATTGCCTACCATGAGCAACCCAAACCAGAAGCAGTAGCAGTAAGTACACTCTTGAACACTCTAGTACACAAAATCAGTAGTAATACTGGTAGTAGTAGAATATTATGCACTAGAGATGCACCACATTCCATAGACAAGATCCATGATTCTCTTTGCACAGTCTCATTGCCTGCAGCAAACTGCAGTATGTGTATCTGAAACAAATCTGATGCAGATCTGATTTTGTGTGATTCCTTAGAGCTTGCATGATGCAGCAGTGCAAAACCCGAAACACGCACCAAAAATGAAGAAAGCAGCTCGCCATCCTCCAGTCTTTGACAAGTCCAGCAACGGCCGACCTCGAATGTCCACGGGAGTGTAGCCTATGCTGAACTTGTCAACTTCGAAACATGCAGATGGCATCACGGCCGATGCTACAAGAGTCGAGGTGGGATTTGCTGTGTTCTCAGCTAATCCTGCTGTCTCCTGACTATCTGGTTTCATCGTAGATGGCGATGATGATGATACTGGATCGGCGGCAGCAGCAGGAGCTGGCGCCGTCGCTGCAAGATCATCAGTGGTCGAAGGACTCCTACAACAGCGTGACGGTTCATCTGCAACAACCGGGCTGCAGGTGGTCGTGTCGCCCGGCTCCATCTCAGCTTCTTTCCAATGGTCCAGCTTCTGGGCCTGAGAATCCAACACTGGGTCCGTAGATATCAGCGACATCAATGTATGAGGCGGCTGCTGATGCTGCTGCTGTTCCTCCTTGCTTGCAGCTGCATGATCCATCTGAAGATCAAAGACTTACAAATCAGCTCTCGACTCTATCTAGCTAAAGTGCACCATCAGTGTGCTTGCAGAGATCGCTAGCTCTGAGCTTCAAAGAGAAATGACCAAACACATGCATGTTGTGTCAGACGATGCTCCAACTTCCGGCCACAGCGCCTGCGCAACAAAACAAAGATTGCCAAGCTGAATGACGATTGAGCAACAACTCGGGCGGGGTTGTTCGACACAAACCTTCTTGTACTGACTCCTGAGTCACTCACAGCAGCAGCTGCGTCTCACAGGCGCATATCACAGCCACCTTTGTCACGAGTCACGACGAGTAGTGGCAGTAAAAATCTGCCATTTATTCATCCCCCCATTGATTTCATCAGATCCGACATGAGGAGTGAGAGTAGAGTCTAGAGATCAAAAGCAGCTGCCGTGATCTCTTAGGGCTGGAAAACAGTTTACGAAACACAAATATTTTTCTTCTCACAAACGTGGACCGGCGGCCATTCAAATTAGCTGAGAATGCAGCATGTAGCAGCAGCAGCTGAGAGTTGAATGCAAAACTAAACATGGGAGCAGCTGCGTCGACAAGCTAGTGATGAGGGTCCTGACGGGTGAGCTTCTTCATAGTAGCAGCTGCTAGCTGCGACAAGAAGCTCATGGTGAGCATCATCACGGGTGAGGTTCATGTCATTTTGGATTGCGGCCTCGCAGCGGCTGTGTACACAATACGTATTTCGATGCAGCAGCAGCTCATTTGAGCTCATGAAGTTCCATTCGCATTTAACTGGAATCCAGTAGCATGCTCATTGGAATGGAATGCAGCAGATTCCCGCTGCAGCTGGGAGTAATGATGATCACACTGCAGCAAGCATGATGATCACCATCACTAACAACAGTTGCTACTGTAATTTCAATTACAATATCAGCTGCTTGTCAGATATTGTCCGCAATGTTTGCTTGTTTTGTTTTGTTTTTTTTTTCCTCCTTCTCACACATGATTTGTAACTCAATCTTATGATACTAGAAGCTACTCTAGTACCTCACAAACACTGATAGGAAACAGAGATATTTGCACACTCAAGTAACAACCATTGAGTACTCGACTTCATGTTACACCAAGGAGGAAAAAAACAAAAGCAAAAAAACAGAAAGACACAGCTAGCTGCCTCTAGAAGCAGGCAGGCAGAAGGAAGAAAAAAAAGCTGCATACCAGGTGTGGAATATACTCATCATATTTTATTTATTTACATTGTGGTAAGAAACGATGCAAAAGATGCAACAACAACAGCAGCAGCGATGGCGGCAGCGGCGGCGGCAGCAGCAGCAGGAGCAGAAGGGAATAACTGTTGCAGCAAGCTGTGGCGTCAAGAGCAGAAATGGCTACTGTGCTTGACAAGAGCACCTTTCATGGAAGATCGAAGAGGAGGAAGAAGAAGAAAGGGTAGACAATGCGCTTGTGCTCGGGTTTGCAGCCATGACACGGCTAGAGACTCCGGTGCCAAAAAATTAGGGTTTGTGGCAGTTGCATGCCACTCTCCCCTTCAAAATTGTCTATTTTTATTTTTATTTTCATGCGAATCATGTTCCCTTTAAATTTGTCAATTTTGGAGGATCAAAATTATTTTTCTTCCATGCCAATTATGTTCCTTTCAAACTCGTCAATTTTTGGGGGATCAAATTTTATTTTTCTTTGCATGCCAATTATGTTCCCTTCAAACTTGTCACTTTTGGGGGGTAAAATCTTCGGTTGTTTTCATGCCAATTGTTTTTCCCTTCAAAAAATTTGTCATTTTTTGGGGATCAATTTGTTTGTTCTCGTGCCAATTATGTCCCCTGTTCGAGATCAAATTTTCTTTTCATGCCAATTATCTGCTCCCTTTTTGGGATCGGATCTTCTTTTCATGCCAATTATATCCCTTCAAGGTTGCCACTTTTTTGGAATCCATTTCTTTTTCATGCCAATTATGTCCCCTTCCAAATAGTCAATTTATTTTGGGATCAAATTTCCTTTTCATGCAAATTGTCAAAATTTGTTGGGATATTGCCATTTTTTCTGATCAATTTCTTTTTCATGCCACAATTATGTACACGTCAAAATTGTCAATTTCTTGAGATTAAAACTTTTTTCAAGTCCATTGTGTCACCTTCAAAATTATCAAATTTGTGGGGTCTATTTTATTTTTTGTTTCATTTTTCATTTTGGAAGTTGTGCTCTCTTGCAATGCTTCTTTCTAGTGGGCATCAAAAACGCTTCCCTCCCAATAAATTCATTGGCATTAACATGGCACTAGGCCGATCATGAATCAACTATTTGTACACCATGAGATGATGATGATGATGGATGCAAAGATCATGAGGTGATCACCTCTTCAAGTATGGAGGCACCTTACAACTACTAAGGGAGCACCTTATTGCCTTCTTAGTAAAACATACAAGTTGGCTTTACACATAGAGGAGGCATTACTCAAACTCTTTGGTGACCTGAAAAATGAAACCCAAAACCCTTTGTTATTGATAAAGGATATGTTAGATAAAAACTATAGTGAAACATTTTTTAGGTGAAATAACTTAGATTGGGGTAGGTAATATATATACTAGGTACAGCTACAGCATTGTAAACATTTCAACACTTTTAAAACCATTCCTTGGGAAATGCAAGTTTTGGAACCTTATGGAGCAATAAAACCAAGAGTTGTTTTGGTTGTACTCATTTTAGAGCTAAGTTGATCAAATCTCAAATGTTTGGATTTGCTTCTGTCAGTGCATATCCTTAAGGATGTCAGGTTCAAATAGGGTGTTCAAAGTCTTAAGACACCCAGAAAATATAAAAGAAACTTATGAAACTAAGCATTGGGTAGTGTGTTTGCCACAGATTGGCCCAAGAGTGATAGGATCAAAAAGCTACTTACTACATTAGATTGTTGAACCCATGGTTTCAACCAGGGTGAACCAGCACCTCAAATGGCACCTTCACCTACTTGAGTAATGCTTCTCAGAGCAACCCAGAAAATCTTTAAATGAACTCAGAGAGCCCTGATCTAATCTAGAGATGGGATGGCTATAATGTTTGGAAGTAACCCAAAAAGGTTTGGGGTTTTTACCATGGTACAAGTGTAAGTTATGGGTCAACCAAGTGCATGGGTTTGAGCACTTGGCCCGCACTACATTTTGTGAGTTCATGGTCCACCAATTGGTATATATGACATAACCCAATTTCTCAAAGATTCTAAGCCTTCTTAGCATCCACACATTATTACTTTCTTGTATGTTGGAGAGGAGAGAAGTGAGCTGAAAAATTCCATGAAAAGACACAATCACAAAAATACATGTTGCATACAAGCACTTATAACTTCGGAAAAAGAGTTATTATGAAGCTCTACAATTTTAAAATGAAGGAAGCCACTTCAATGCAAGCTCATAATTACAAGATTCACATGATTTGATTAGTTAGCAAATACTAATCATCCATTCTTTCAATGAAGATTGGGCATTTTACATTTCCAAGGAGTTTGCCATTCTCTTTCCATATTGTGGTGGTTTTATTAATAAAACATAAAGATGATGGAATTAATATGAGCACAATTGTTGCAAGAAATGTTTATTATGAAAAGTATTCAAAGCATGGTACAAGGCAAGAAGCACTACTTATTAACAGTGTTCTTAAAAAGTTTTAAATGGTTGCATATTGCATATCTACAACAAAATTAAATTAAGATTTTTTTCAACCTTTTCTTTTATTGCCCGAATGAAATCAATTCCAACTATGCTTGCCATTGCATCAATACAAGATCACAAGATGCATCAAATGGATGTTAAAACTTTGTTGCTTAATGGAGATCTTTCAAAGGAAACACCATTTCAATAGCTTTGTGATCAAGGGTAAAAAGAACATGGTATGTAAGCTTGTAAAATCCGTTTATGGTTTGAAATAATTTCCTTGTACATGGAACCATGAAATTGCTGCATATTTTTTGTTAAGGAGTTTGAGAGGATTTATGTTGATCATACCATTTATTTCAAAATGATTTATGACAATTCTTTTGTTTTCATAATCTTGTATGTTGATAATTTCATTTTGGTATGTAATTATTTGATTTTGTTGAAAAAGATAAAAGAAAATCTCTTGAATTTTTCTGAGATGGTGGATCTATGTGAGATTTATTTTTTTAGGAACAGAAGTGAATTGTGTTTAATAAAACTAAATGGTATGTTTAACCCAAAGAAAATACATTGTAGCATTTTGAGGATTCATATGCTATCCCATTTCAAAATGTTGTTGGAAATCTCACGAGTGAAATTGTATGTATTTTTTTGATATTGCTCAAGCTATTGGGGTTGTAAACCAATTTGTGGCTAATATTGAACAACTTATTGGGGAATGAAACAACTTTTTTTGTGATCCCAACGGCATAATTTATTTTGATTTGTGTTTGAAAGAAATATTGAAAATGTTTTTATGGGCCATGTGCATTCCAAAAAGAATGCTTACCATAACTAAAGTTGTAATGGGAATATGATAGGCTAAGTGCATTTTGACAATGACATTTGCCCATCGTTATGGCCAAGTGTGTTTCAATGGGGGGGGGGGTGTTTACCATAACCAAGGTTTCAACAAGAACTGAATGGGTTATGTGCATTTTGACAAGGGCATTTACCATAGCCAGGGTTTTGAGGGGAACATGATGAATTATATGCATTTCAATGAGGACTTTTTCCATACCCAAGGCCATGCACGTTTTGCAAGGGGCATAAACCATAGATAGAGTTAACTGCATTTCATCAAGATTATCTACCATATCCATGGAATTGATAAAAACATTATGGGTTAGGTGTATTTTGAAAAGAATGCTTATCAATATTGGGAGCTTTGATACTATTTAATCAAAGCACACATATTGTGATGAGATTAGGTTGACAATATTGATGATTGTAAATACACATCAAGTTATGTTTTGTTATTAAATAATGGTTAAAACAATGTGATTTTAATATTATCATTTGAACTTTTAGAGAGTGACATGTTTGTCAAAAATGAATCATCTGAGCTTGTAACCACCCAACTGGAACAATAATGATAAATTGCATTATGATACCAAAGGTGAATCACCATGTCCTGCAATCACCCCAAGAAGAGCATTTCAAAGCATGAAATAGTTGCTCCATTGAGTGTTTGCATCTTTTGGAATGCCCTTCAAATAGCTGAGGGAAAAAGAATGGAAGGTAACATGCCCTCCTCCATGGACACTTACACAAATCAAAACCAGGTTATTAGGTATAGGGGGCCTGCAGCCTTGAGTGCTGCAGACTTGTGCAGTAGCTTGGAAATGAGGGGGAGGCCCAGTAGAGCAGGCCTTCCACAGTGTAAAGTACAACAGGTTTTTGTTTGAATTGGGGGAGGGGGGGGAGGAGGGAATGTCCCTTCAATTGTGGAAAGCATCTTGAGTGCCAGGAGGTGCTTTCAAATACAACCAAAGAAACCTTGGAGTGATTTCTACTACTGCATACAATAGAGTTATCCTTAAAAGTAACCAAAACACACCACCCTGAATCTTGAGTTTGGTCTTGAGTTTGGTCTTGAGTTTGGTCATACACAGGGTGAGATTTTTGTTTTTTTAACCTGCAAAAAAGTACATTAGGATTCAAGGGGGCATGAAACTAAGAAAACCATCAATTTTGGTGGTAAAACTGAGTTTCATCCTGTCTTTCTTTGTTCCTGAGCGCCTCCATTGCTGCTACATATATTTTCACTGCTCCTAACTATACAACTATTATAATTAGTCTCGAACCTTGTTCAGTAACTCTGAGTATCAGCATTTCATACTGAGATTTATTAAAACGTCTTTACTTTGCGGATACCACCACTGAAAGAGTGGATAGGGGGTGAAAGGAGGCCCAAAGACAGGGTTACTTTCCGGATAACTCTAATACCCCTTATGGAGAGCAAGCTCTTCCTTGTACAAAAATTGTCAGAAATGCTCCAAAGCCATGTATCAACAGCTGGGCAATGTTATAATATTTGTGCAGCTTGATGATCCCTTTGCGATATGTTCCAATGGAACAAGCCCTTCAACATTGACATTTGTTTGCTGGTTGTAATGGAAGACAAGGAACTAATAATTCAAAGCCTTGCCGTGCCCACCATCAATCAATTCAACTGCATATTGAGACAACTATGTACCAATACAATAATTAACGGGTTGAGGTTGATGTTGCCTGAGTGCCAGGCACCTTGCACACTACCACTAGACACGAGGGTAGGTCATGCACATTTGTGATTTGATGGTCGAGTTTGGTTTTTTTATGGCATTGAATTCCAGAAAGGACGATTCACTACCACCACCACCACACTAGAGAATTTGATGTCTTTCTCTTCTTCAGGTCCATAGAGGACCCTCCCAAAAGCTTCCCAATGTAAAAGGAGGCCCAAAGGGGATTCTACCTCAGCCAATAAATAAATAAATGAATAAATCTGGCATGGATGATGGTACTTCAGTTTCCAAAGGGTTCTATCTGCCTTGTACACATGTATTGTGCTTTGCATTAATTAGATGAGGTGCCTCCCAAGTTCAGTTTCTTTTTATTTTGCAATGAGCAAATTTGATTGGGCCATCATTCCAAAAAAAAAAATGAAAAACTATGGACACACCCCCATATAGAAGGTTCTATTTCAAAGTCTAGAGTTCCTTGGTGAAACTGCACATGACAATAATACATCCATAAGGACTAATGTGACCCAGCACCTACCAGTGCACCACCCATTGGAAACCTATTGTTATAATTCACTTGTTTGTTGAACTACAACAACAACTGAGTTGATTGGTGAACAACAATTTGAGTTCCCAAGGGTGAAACCCTTGTGTGGTAAGCTATCTTGTAAACTCTCCTACTTTTCCACCTTGCATTACTTAGTTAACTAACCTATGTAAATGGGTAAGTACCATAGGTTAACTAGGTAGATACTCGGGAATGTAAGTGCTTACAATCTAGGTGGTAAGTAGGTAATGCACTTGTTTGATTACTTGGTCGCACATACATGTGTGATGGTTAACACAAAGCTAACCATTTCAATGGCCATAATACAATGAAAAAAAGTGTTTCTTGTCCACATATAATCTATGGTGCATGATGGGTGCCAGTGTTTTTTGGTGAGAGATTCGGCAAAAATGCCAATATATATATGTTTTTATTTATTTTTTATAAAATTTATCATAATATTCTTTTCTTGTGAAAAAAAAAGCAATAATTCTCCCAAAACCAATTTAGCCACAATTGGACTCTCATTTTACCTTTGGTAGCATATTTTAACTAGTTTTTGTTTCTACTATTTAGATAGGTTCTAGAACCTGTCGCCAATTTAATGCTAAATCCCCTCTTGGGATGCCAGAGTCAATGACACAGCATCAGAAAATTGAAAATGATATAATAATAATAATAATAATAATAATCACTGGTGGGACCATGCTGGTTCTCACTAGCCCATATTACAATATACTTTCCAGAACCTTTAGTCCATAAGAGTAGGTGAGGATGTTCCACACTTCTTACCTTCATAACCCTTTTGTAATAAATAACTCCAACCCATTCTAGCCTACTACTATGTAGCTTATAACCCTACTACTAAACCCTAAACCCTAAACCCTACTAGTTAGTTTTTTACTTGTGTGATATAGCCAAGCCAGTTGGGGGTGGTTAGTAAACCGCCTTAGATACTATATTAAAAAAGCAATAGGGGATGTACCTTGGGAAATGGGCTTACTTACTTAATGATTTTTTTACATATATGTATGAATGTTGCATATCTATCTCATAATAATAATGCTTACATATTTTATGGGTTCCAATGTGGTGCCATAAAAGCCAATAGCTGACTATATTGAGCTCTTTCATTTAATGACAAACCCTCCCTTTAAGACTCATGTACCTACTCTGTCTCTCCCCCATCACTGCACGTGTGCTTTCAAGCATGGGTAGTAGTAGGTAGCTTCTTGCAGCCTTTTAAGTAAGTAAGTAGGAGGTATATACTATAGGTATACTGAATGATGAATGAATGAAATAATGGATGAATGGATGAATGAATGGATGAGCCTTCCTCTCTCCTCACAGTTTAGGTTTTGTAAACTTTTCAGTGTAGGAAAATCAGTCTCTCTTATCTGTTTGTGATGTAGAGTCCCAACCAGTTCAGTTCTGTACTGGTGGTATATATATAGGGTGCAACCTGGGTATATTGTACTGGTATGAGTATTTACCCATAGTACCTAAGTTATCATTCAGGCATCTTCTTGCCAAATTTTTGTGATACTCTTTTGAAACCCATCTCTTGATTTGCAACAAGTTGAGAACCGTAGCTTGAAAAAAAATGATTAAAAAAATTTGATATCCTATTGGGGTATTAAGGAATAGCAGGGTCAGGGTTTTAATTAGTGAGAAATAGGTTTAGGGTGGTAAATAGGGTTTAGAAGGAAAGAAAAAAGGTTTACATGGCATATTCCATACCATAATGGTTCAATTGTTCAAAATCCACATGCCCATTGTGCACAAGCAATTTGAAGAGTGGAGAAAAGGAAATGGAAATAATTGCAAACACTTATAGAGTTGGAGATGCATTTTGTGCCTCAGCTCTTGGCATGTTACTACTACAAGAAAGGAACTTCCATTTTGCACACCTATGCATCGAAAAGCAATAACCACAATGAGCAAGTAAAGATTTTCTTATCTTGCACAAAACTTAATT